>OY759178.1:12961939-14425967 GCA_963662085.1 Eupithecia inturbata | reverse complement strand
GAATACCCCACGAAAACCACACTACTCACACTTTGCTAAAAGTCTTTCATGACAAACATAATCGAACGCCTTACTCGTATCAAGGAACACTGCAGACACAAACTTATTACGGTCAACATTATCAAGAAGAGCTAAAAGATTAAAGCTGCCAAAGTAGTCAAAGCTAAGAGATTAAAGCTGCCAAAGTAGTCGATTTACCGTTCTGAAATCCGTTCTGATTACTTTTTATTATATCATACATATTTAATTAGATAATTATTAAGTGTATAGCTCTATCAAAAATTTTGGACATTAAAAAAGATAATTTTTTGAGGTATTAGTGTTATAGGGCGATAGTTATATATGTCAGTTAAGTAATTTTTTTTGAAAATTGGTTCTACAACCGAATTTTTAAGTTTTATTGGAAATTGTCCTACTTGAAAAGATAAATTTACTTTAAACTTCTACAACTTCTCCTGAGCAATTTTTAGCGATTTTATGATTTTTAGTATTGTTAGATTGTCATAAAGTAGACGCTAACCCTGGCCGATTAAATCAAACTAATTTTTATAGTCATAAGGGTTAAGGAACATAGATGTAACTTGTGAAGGGACTTTGATGTCATTTTTTAAGGAATTATGAGATGTCAAAGTAGTGTAGAATTTATTAAAAATATCAGCTATAATGTTCGGCTCACCAATCAAGTTACCGTTACATTTAATGTTGATGTCAAAGTTAATAGGATTAAATATATTTATATTATTTTTTATTATATTTCACGTAGCTTTAAATTTATTTTTTAGAGTTCGCTATATAATTTGAGTTAACTGGTTTCTGTGATTGCGAAATAACTCTTTTAAGCAACTTGAAAGCTCGCTCAGTCATAAATCTATGCTTGAGTGACGTTTATGCCATAAAAAAGCGTCACTCAAGTCGGTATAGGTCGATGAGTGACTGAGCAAGCTTTTATAATACGGCCTTTAAACTCCCAGTGGCATTAGAAGAGTAGTTCGGATAAATTAATTCTTATTATCTGAAAGGTCCGAGCCATCAGCTATGGTCTACTACGTCATTTAGTTTTTCCGGCACATTGGTAGTAATCTCTTACCGATCAACGCAGGCATCCTCCCGTATCGGTCCGCCATCCACCCCAGCAGCAAACCTCCAACGAACGACCCCGCGAAGAACACAGCCTGAGCTATAGGCGCGTATCCGGAATACTCGCACACCCATCCTCGCTGGAAACGTAGGTAATATTGTGAACATGGGTGCTCCTCTGTCATAGGGGTAAGTATAAAGCATGGTAGGTATAGCTGTACCATACAACGTACTTCCAATGTAGGACTTTGCGAAGAACACAGCTTGTGCTATTATGGGTATGCGGAGTATTCGCGAGGATCCTCGCTCTAAACCATAGATATAAGTAAAATCTGTAGATATGGTACGTTCTCCCAGCAGCGCTTACTCAACATCTGGCATGCGTTACAACTACACCCAAACACTCGCTCACAGTTACATTTCCAATCTTGTGCAATAGTTGTAATGAAAAACAAAGATGGAAAGACGTACCTAGACTGAAGTGCGACCGAGACAACAATACACACGCGAAACACGAGCGCCGGCGGCGGGGCGGCGTCGGCGCCCCGGTCCGACTATGACTTAGCTGGGTGGACCTAATTGCACCTTTTTTGAGCCTTCCACTTTCGAGAAGTGGAAGGCTCAAAAAAGGTACCTAACTCGTCTCCCCTTTTTTACTTATATCGATGGTCTAAACGGAGGTATTTTGTAAACATAGGTTCCTATTGTATGTAACTTTGGTACCTGTACCTGGATGTTTGTTAGACTGTCTCTAAATTCGTACGCATAGCAGGCACCGGTCAAATTTCGTGCAATGTTTAAGCAAACCGCCTATAAATCCACTTGTACCGCGGTCTTCTTACAATTCTAATCTATTTCAATGTTGTAATTCTCGTGCCTCGTACATAAACAACTTATTCTAGAGTAAGCCCGGGTCTTCGATTATTTTCCTGCTGAGGCCCGGGTAGTTAACTACATGCCTATGTAGTTAACTAACGGCTTAATGAACGGAGGCCGTTCATTAATCACGTTAGGAATTTATATCACGAGGGGGGAATGGGGGTTTAATGAGATATTATGTGTATTTATTTTAATCCAGATACACAAACATTTTAATCACTGAATGAATATTCCCGAATTAAATTAAATAATACCTGTAATTTAGAGACAGTACTCTGAAATTTTTATATTTTTTGTAACTTTATGAACAAAGAAAAACACTATCAAATAATAGAAACAAATTAGACCTAGTATTTACAATTGAAACAATTGAGCTAACTGCAGACTGTTGCAAATAATCCACAGGTAGCTCAACTATACTTTGTTGCAGGTATCTACCAGAAAATGAACGTGATTTTACGTACCTACTCTAAAACCTCACCACGTAGTAGGTATCACCATGGGGAGGAGTTTTATACAGTCGCCTAGATGTTCAAACGAGTTCTGTTCAAACAGCTCTACATTACACTTCGTAAGTTCATTTTGTTCTCTGAGTGATAGGTAGGTATGTGTTCGGACCGTGTGTTAAGATGCGTTTGGACCGAGCTAAGAGAAGAGTAATTGAACCGCGAGTAGAAATTCACCATGCCCCTCATTATTGAGCGCAATGAGCTATAATCATTGAACTGAATCGAACCGCATTGATTGGACGGAAGCCAATCATACCTACAATATGCACTATCGATCGTATAAACAGACTGATAAAGTTGTTCGTTGCCTGTTCGTTGCCATATCAAATTGTAGTATCAATCTAATGATGGAAAATAATGAAGCGCGGCGACATTTGTGTCAAGATCGCGTCAAGGAAAATCATGTCCTACATGCGAGTTGCGAAACTATTTACCTGATTACCTGCCTTATTGTATTTTTTTGCTACACATGTTGTAGTTAAATTATTATGAAACTACATAAACATACATTGCATACACTTCCGGCGGGATTTGAACCAACACCAGAACCGCTTCAAAACCCGGCAGCAGGCCAAATACTTCATGTGTGTAATAGGTTCAATGGCGAAAACAGATCAAATCACACATCCCGCCGCCGCCGTAAGGATGTGGCTTCGGTCGGCAGCTGGAGCGTATTTGTGATACACCAAGAGAATATAGGTCAATGGAACTTTTGATTAGCGAAACTGTCAAAAATCCGCTTCCACGATCTATCGAAAAAGGCGTTATAGGTCTACCCAACCTACAAGGTTACCCTCACGGCCCCTCCACGGCTTTCCTCACTAATAACAGTGCGGTATGGTATATGCGTAATCACGCACACCCACCACGTCGAAAGGCTTCTCTCTACAAGGTTCTATACGGGGTACCACGAAACATGTGTACCAAGCAGAAACGGGGTTTTCTGGGCCCCAAGAACACCAACAATTTTTTAAATTTAGTTTGTTTTTTCTTTTTTTGAAAATAATTTGAGACTTTTTTTATCATATTCGTGTTTTTTACGTACGTTCTTACATAATCATTATTGTATTGAAAAAAAATAAAAAATAATTTCTCGCACGGGGTCCATAATCCTTTCGGCTGTTACGTGGCAACCTGTACGTAAGGTTTACAAGCGGTGTAGCTAAACGTATGATGATGAAACAGTTCAGACTCCTTAAGTTTCTTCACCTCACTAACAACAGTATGATACGGTATATCCGTAAGCTCGAAGTCCCAGCCGTGTTCGCAAGGCCCCGTGGGCGAACCCGGATCTGGCGGAGTGAGGGTTTGTAGCACGAGCGTCCAGTTCACTTTGTACGTGGAGCATTTGTCCCACTCCCCGCCCAGCGCCGCTCCGGGGGCTGAGAGGTTCCGTCTGAAAAAACGTGTCGAATTTTAGGGAAACAACTACAGACCAACCGATATGGTCTTACATAAAAACCTCTTTGTTTTCTTCTATTAACCTAAGTCAGAAACATACAAAACACTGCTTGCATCATCGAAAATGTGCTCGATGGCTTGCATCCATTGCGCCAGCATCTTTGATAAGATTTTTTTTTGGTGTGGGTATATCGATCAAGCAAGGTAGGTAAAATACCTATTCGCCGCTTATGATCGAAGGTTGAAGGCTGGTAGGTAAGTGAATTTGTACAAAGGGCTTGGAGAATTGCGTTCCCTATGATAAATAACAAGTTTCGTCCTTAGTTAGTTGCATCATCCATTTAGGTAGGTACCTGCAGGTACTGTGGATTATCGATTTAGGTGATAAGAAGTTCCCAAGTCCCAAATCTAATCAAAGTAGATACTAATGCTTCAGAAGCAAAACAATATCGACTGTTGGGTACCTACTTAGAGGCTTATCATTAGAAACGGATTTCATGATTAGGCGCTCCAATCACGATATAAGACATTTTTGAAGAGTTTTTGTATGTAGCTAATGTCAAAATTGCTACTGGTCTAAATAACGATGAATGTGTGCGTGAGAAAAAGACAAGAGCAAGTAAAAAATACTGGCACCACATTACGTAAAAATTCAAGCTCCTTATAATTAAGTAGGTAGGTACTTGTTGATAATAAATACTGCCGGGAAATTACAATAACAGTATAAAATAATTACTTACAACTAGTATTTACAATTCTATTTATCTATTTTCTAAAAATCTAAGCCGTCATCAGAAGGCAGAGTGCCAAGAATACTGCCGATTCTAATTTCAATCTCACGAAATACTTAAAAACTTCACGGTGCACACATTTTTGAACTCCAACTCCAAATAAAACTTTTAAAACTATCATGGTAACTGACACAACAAAACAACACAAATAATGGTCAATAAAGTGACTATTAGTGAATCAATCATAATGTTACCTAAGCTCCAAATCCAAATGGTCCAGCTCCGGCACCCTGCACCAGTGCCGCTGCGGCGTCACCGCTATGAACATCTGCACGAAGTAGACGAACGCGAAGAACAGGCCGAAAGGAAGCATACTGAGGAACAGCAGCTTCTGGTAGCGGCCCATCTCCCCCACGTGCGCCAGGATAGCTTCAAGAGCGTCCGTGTCATCCTGCTTGCTGAGCGCTTCTTTCGCCTCCTACATAGAAAATAATGATAATAATGAGTTTGACGACCACAGTGGCGAGGGCGAAGGTCCGCCTGTGACGCAGGTGTTTGCGGGTTCGATTCCTACCTAACCCACTAAAATGTTTTAACAGTCTGCAGATATTTGTTACGGGTGTTCTGGGTGTTTTCTACGTATAATAAAAATATTTATCTACTCGTATTACGTATATCAGTTATCTAATACCCTTATCATAAGCTCTGCTTAGCTTGGGGCTAGATGATGCTTTGTGAATTGTCCAGCATTATTTATTCATATAATATAAATTGTAAAGCCTCAGCAGTACGACCTGCAGGGATACTTATGTACGATAAATTATATTTTTTATCATTATTTTAGTTTGTAGCAGAAAAGCGAGGGCTCGTTGAAGTCTTTTGTATACTACGTTGGCCTGTCGTAGCACCGTAGCACGTGCTACGAAGATCTATGACAAAATTATGTGAATTGTTATGGGGAAAAGGGGAGGGTTAGGGGAAAGAAAATCAGAGATGGGAAAAATCCCCTAGATACTCAATGGTGAAATCCGCAACTTGCTACAACGTCCAATTCGAGAGATATTAGAATTATTGAGTGTTTTCGCGCAGATCGCCACTTGCGCAAATGGCTTTTCGCGCAAAAAAATAAAACAATAATCTGTAGGTAGACACGGGTTATTTTGCCCTATTCCACTCTGATCCACTGAGCTAATCCATTAATAGATTTAATACCTACGTTTTGTATACTTACTGATTATTTTTGTTTATAATATCGATGGCTTTGTATTATTCGTTTTTTTGTACCGCATCATCAGCATCAATAGCCTCTAAAATCCTGTTTGTGTGTTCGTTTGGCGACGCCTACGTAAATGGATAAATAAGCAAATGAGTAGGTAGGTACTAAGTAATAAATCTAAGTAGATTCTATAATAACTACCTATTGTATTGTGCTAGGTCAGCCAAGTATTGATGCTCTCTGTGGTATTGGTTAAGTCAACAACCAAACCCATTGGTAAAAATCGTAAATGTAGAGGGGAATTTAAGTAGATATTTGAAAACTACTGAACAGGGTCTGGTTAAAATATAGCAGTAACGTAGTGCAAGATTAGTGCCTACATGAAATATTGTGCTTTTTTATACTGGAAAACCGATAATATTTGTTTGATAAGCAAGAGTTAGTCTACCATAAGCATAACCTCATGCTCTACCTACTAATTTCTATGCTCTACCAAATTATAAGTTGTTATCAAAATAGTATTACCTACCTTGAAATGATCATCTCGATCATCAACACCAGAGCTCTTCATATCAGTTGTAACTCGACACTCGTAACATGTATCTTCCACCACTTTGTCAAATAAACGATGAATTTCAAATGTCAGTAAAAGTAAAATAGTTTAATATGTCAGTTACAAAAATAGCTTCTAAAAGCCCGTTCTAGTTAACATTTTGAGAGTTGAGCGAAAATAACTAGGTAAGTTTTATTTTTCTAGCTGTATTTACGAGATGGATTTCCACTCGTTATTATCACTTGATCACCACACTATGTATTCATCTATTATCACTGGGTTAATCTTTGTTTAAATTCATTATTATTCATATCTGTGGATCGGTCTTAGTATTATTTGACTGTACAAGCTGTCCACACGTGCGTTTAGCCGGCCGCCCGCGAACGAAGTACTGATTGTACTGAACGCCAAAAGCTTGCTCAGACTTGTATTTACTAATCCGAAATTTCAGATAAAAATACTATTATAAAGTATTTCCATTCCAGTCTAAGCTTTCGCGGATTTTATTAGTAGTTCTATTGGCTGGCCTCGTGAAAATTTCATGTTCCAAAACAATAATTTTGTATAAATTTTTCATTATCTTTCTTTTTAAATCTACTTCGTAAATATATCAACAAGCTTCAAAAGCAAAACCATGCGCAAAATTAACTGGCTAGGTGCAAGTACACTACACCGAACCTGAGACTCGCACAAGGAGCTCTTGTAACTTCAATCATTTGTTTTTAATTTGCATAGAAAACAACACTACTTTCAGTGGCAGCACTAAAAATTTTATCTGCGTCAGTTGTTTAGTGACATGGAAATAATAATAAACCGCCAAGTGCGAGTCGACTCGCACACGAAGGTTCTTTGTGTTCTTCTTCAAAGAGACCCCTTTAAATTTTTTACTTTATTATATTTATAGTATTTGTTGTTACAACAGATGAAGTGTAGTAACACTTCATCTGTTGAAAAACTTTGTATAAATAAGTATATTTATAGAAAGTTTCATGTGTATACATAATGTATGTAGTTCAAGACATACTACAGCCTTGACAAACAAAGAGCACAAATAGCAAAAAAAAACAACTTATTTTATGGAAACCACCTTTAATTAATTTAGATATTTATTGTATTTACATTATTTGTAGTTACCGCGGCAAGAGAAATACACATTCTCTGAAAATTTCAACTGTCTACCTCGTACGGTTCATGAGATAGAGCCCTGTGACAGACGGACGGCCGGACGGACAGCGGAGGCTTAGTAATAGGGTCCCGTTTTCACCCTTCGGGTACGGAACCCTAAAAACACTTTCACCTAATAAGTTATAATAATGGACTATTAGCTAAACTTACGAAGATTTTTCCTTTTCAGCGACATTCAAAGGTCGATGTAGAAACATGGATATTAGCGAAATAATACTGGAATGAATGGATATTTATAGAATTATGGAGATTGGCAGAAGAATTTCATAATGAAGTCGATGATTGGCAATCTATGGTATAACTATGCAGGATATGCGCATTACGAGTCCACAGGAAAACTATAATAATTACCGTCGTCCTATAGCAAACGTACCTATTGGGGATTTTATTAAAAAGGTAAAACGTAATAGGTACCTATTTCTTCTTATACATATTATCTAACCTACTTATACCATCCCAAAAAATATAATATATGAGCAGGCTAGATAAAATATTCACCGTTTATTTACGCCGACCGGCGACCTAATGAACTATAATTTCAAATATGAACATTAGTTCATTAAGTTATTTTTTTCAGTTAATAACTGCATGCCAAATGTGCGGAACACGCCCCGACATCACCGCCAACATTCTCTGGTTTATAGTGTCTTGTGTATATAAATAAGAATAGTGTACGTTTTTGACTAATAAAGAAATACGATACAATAATGTTGTGTCACAGTTTCGCCTGCGGCTAACTAAAGTATCTACCTACTTATAGGCATCTTGGAAATTGAATCGCTTCATTCACTATTAGGGCTTTATCATACTAGCGGTTTGCGAGCGGATTCGGGGCGGTGCGGGCGCGCAGCGAAGACGTCGCGGACGCGTGGCGGATACGCAACGTTTTCGTCGCGTGTTCGAAGCGAGTTTACGACGTACATTACACTCAGTACACAAAATGGATTCTGACGAGGAAACACTACTGTTGGTTTTGTTACTTCGAAGACGCAGGAGACGAAAACGAAAGCATCGACGATTTTGGGAGTATCCATTATCAATTAATCGACTGGTAGATTGTGTTGTTTTGCAAATCAATAAAAAAAATCCAAAAAATTTCGTTCCTACCATTTGTATGAGAGTGTAAACACACACACTGTGACAAAATGGCGTCCACGCTGCTATTCGCAGTGATCACGATGCGCGTCCGCGACGTATTCGCTGCGCGCCCGCTCCGCCCCGAATCCGCTCGCAAACCGATAAGGTCCTTAGTGCTATCATCGACCTTGTACTGATACTAGTACATCAATATTTGGACGTTTAATTTTTTTTCCTCTTCGTTTTTGCAAATAAGCTCCAAAGCCAAAGGTAGGACAACAACACAGGCTGTTTTCAACTATTTTCTTATTTTATTAACTTATATAAATGTTTCCCTACTTAAGTAATTATATTTTGGGCAATCTTATAACTCCACCGAAAATGCGTTTAAAACCAAGCTTTACATTAGTTATTTTATTACTGAAACCGGATATTTAAACATGACTAATCTGAAAAGTGTAGGTATTTTTAAACAAAACGCAGCACCAAACAATTAAAGGAAGTGAGCCTAATTTGCTAATTAAGAAGTTGTGACGAATTTTAGGTCACGGTTTAATTTTTACAGTGGGTCTCACGATGACGGGATGTTTTACCAACAGATGAAAATAGACTTAATTACAATTACGACATGCTTGTTTTTGCATAGCAAATTAGACACAGTAACCAAGCCTGGAAGCAATTATACTTAGAACTATGAGATTATATTGTTGTTCCAATTAACAGATCTTCTTATAAACGATTTAATGACGAACTGCTAAAGCCTGTAGGGGGCCTACTCGGAAAAGGAAAATTGAAGTTTCTGATTCGTGTTCGTGCAAAACCAACTCTTATATCACTTCATCAGATAAGCGTTTGCTTGAAAACGATCCATTTCCGCTTTTAGAGTAGGCTTCCACGCAGATGCTGTAACCTAAATATATGTACGATTTTTTTATTCACTTCTCCCTAAGAAATAGGATTTTTTTCCATACCAGCGTACGATCGCTCATCAAAAACATCTGGCAACACCCCTCCGGCCAGGTAGGATGACGATCTGCGAAAGACTGCAGGCAGATGCTGTATGCGGCAAGCTGAAGACAGGGCGCTATGGCTCTCATTATGGGAGGCCTATGTCCAGCAGTGGACGAGTAGTCTAAGTTGGTGATGATGACGATGAGATCTTAGATCTCGAAGAAGTTTTTGCACAGGGATAGGATATGATCGCAGCACCTATCCAGTACCGTGGTAGAGCGGTAGAGCCAAACTTATGTACCTACCTACTTCTAATTTTTAACGATTTAATAGCGACTTTATAAGTTGTGCGTATGTATTTCCTTAATTTATGAATTACTAGTTTCTGCCCGCGGCTTCGCATGTTATTCCAGGCCTAGAACTACCTGTATGCCGAATTTCATCCCGATCCATTCAGTAGTTTTCGTGTGAAGAGATAACAAACATCCATACATCCAAATATCCAAACTTTCATTATATTAAGTGTGATCAATCACCTGTGAAGGTACATATTACATCCGCTATTTATACATACGTCTGTGCTAAATATTTACAAGAGTCTTGCGAAGAGATGATTAAAATTTCTCGCTTTGGTCTTGCTATCACGTGTGTTTTTTACTGACACTACACAAAGACATCATTCATATTCTTCATGTCATGCACCTACCTAAATGTGTTGTTCGTACCAGATTTCAGCCGAGCCGACTTTTTCTCTACATTTACAGTAAACAATAAAAATCGCTGAATACAGTACATTAATGCGTTTTCAGATGCGTTGTTCAGCGATTTTGTCGCTGACATGACTTACGCTAGCATTAGTACCTAAATAGCTTATACCGCCAAACCAACTCGCTGCTATAGGTACCGCCAAATACCATAGCAGGAAATGCAACATGGACATCCCGCGGCCAATTGCAATCTCTCAATAATTTGCCACAATTGCTGTTGCGTGTTTAGTAATCATACACACGTGAATCCGGCTGTTGGGGATAAAAGAAGTCGAGGGAAACTACATTTCAAAGTAAAACAATAAACCAATTAAAACGAAAAAACCCGTCAGCCGTTATACCTATCACTTTTAACAATATTATCCTGGGTAAATAACTATTATTAATTAAGGGTACCTACCGCTATTGTATTTTGAACGGTAAGCAAAAAATATTGCTGAATTCAATATATTACCTAGGTAACCTAACTGGTATTATCTGGACAACCTGTCTGAATATAAACTTGCCCTACACTACACCGCGTCAAGCTAAAAAACCCAATTCATTTCTATTCTAAATCTGTGGGATAGTTCCATAATTAAACCGGAACGGTAGCTAATACCATGGGGCACCCACTTTTAATCACTTGTCAACCAACTCAATAGTTAACTTTACCCGTAAAAAAGTCAGCTGTTACCAATCCGTACGGACCATATGATAATCAATTCAACTAACAAAAATTTCCGTAAATCCTAAATGTTAAGCAACCTAGGTACACGAAAAATATTTATTTGACCTTCAACACCATTGTGCCTAAACCTATATGCTTAAAGACCGTTGTAGGTGGGTATTTAAACTGTCTATGTATTTTTAATACCTTTTATCTCCTGAACAACTCAAATAAACACCCACCACCTACATATATGCTATAGCTAATCATACCTGAAGTAGAGCTTCAAGGAAATATTAGGTACGTGCCCCTACGTACATAATGTTTTCTTGCAGGTATAGGCAGTATTTCAAATCTTCAAATCTTTTTTTGGAGGCTCATTGTGTGGGACGCTACATGCGTCAACACACTTCAAGATGGAAAGGCGATGTTGCGTGACGATGGTAAGTGGCCCGACGGCATTACACTAGTCACATCGGAGTTGGGGAGGCCCATTGTGTTGGACGCTATATGCGTCAACACACTTGCGCCATCCCATCTTCCGAGGACATCCGTGAGGGCTGGTGTGGCGGTAGATTTGGCCGAGGATCTCAAGAGGAGCAAAGATGCAGGTCTCGACAGAGCCTACACATTTGCTCCCTTTTGGTCGAGACCCTAGGTCAGTGGGGTACCGAGGCTCTCCGAGTTTTTAAAAAGTTATCTGAGCGTCTGGACGAAGCGACGCGTGACCCGAGAGCTGGTGGGTATCTGGCGCAGCGCATCAGCATTGTCATATAGCGGGGCAATGCAGCCAGCGTCTTGGGTACGCTTGCGACTGGTATTGATATGGATCAGTAAAGCTACCTGTAGATTGTTTGCAACATTCTGCAGTTAGCATAATTGTTTCAATTGTAAATACTAGTTTTTATTTATTTTTATTATTTGATTGTATTTTTTTTTGTTAATAATGGCCATTGCCATCTTTAAGTCAAGATTATCTTTACCTTGGCCCAGAGCAAGTAGGTACATATACCTACCTAATCCGTTATTGGCAATACGACTTGCACACAACTGAACCCATAGTAGGCAAGCTTTGAACATTCATCGACAAAAATCGCTGTGCGCTGTCAATTTTTCAAAAGCGTTTCTTTATACTACCTTTTATTCCGGAGAAAAGCGTGCGAAGCCGCGGGCTGCAGATAGTTAGTTTTAAAATCGACACTGTTCAGCCGTTTTTGACCATACATTTTGTAAGGCGAAGTCCTATAAAGATCTTTTAAAGATATGCTTAGTTCCGCTATCACACCTCTCGGTGACCCCTGAGAGTAGAAAATTAAAAAACAGCGTTGCATGCATAATCATAATGCATTACAGCAAAATACTGAATGCTGGTACTCCTTTTTTGCCTTAGTTCTTAATATTTTAATTTGTACCTATTTTATTTTGAGTCTGGACCTGCCAGCAAAATGTCTAGAAATTTAAGTTTGTCGAATAGTCTACGATTATGTTTAAATTGATGAATGTTGTTATTTTATTTGCCTTGCCAATGGTTGCGTAATAAGAAAGTGAAATTAGGTAATTACGAAGTAGGGTTATTTTCATAGAATAAATCTTTAGGCACGCGCTCGGGTAAGTCCGCCACTAATGTTCTCCGAGTCGATAAACATAAGAATTAGGTACCTACTTGTAAATTATAATTGGAATTACCTAGTCAGAACAAAAAGCGTGTAAATTATAGAAATAATTAGCATTATTTGAGTTGTTATTATTGTTTTGTGCTAACTAATTAAGTACCTATGTACCTAATGTCAAAAAGATCATTAACGACCGATAGTTTTTTCTCTTCAATTTTCTGTTCGTCCTTCGCCATAAGAATCGACGTGTTAGTTTTATTTCGTACGCTTTTTTTGGAATAAAAAGTAGCCTAGGTAAGTTTAGTATTATAAAATCTGTTCCTAAGTGTATGTATAATGATATTCCAGGTCCAGAACTGATGATGAACAGATGTATACAAAATTTCAGGCTGGTCCATTCAGTAGTTTTGACATTGTCTTCGCACTTACAAACATCTTCACAAGATTAAACTGATTACCTATTTATATTTTATATAAATTTTTTTACGTTTTTTTTTAATGATAAGTTAGTTTATTTTTTGTAATGAATTTTTAAATGTTAAATAATTAACTAGGTACTTAATTGCTTTGGGTACCAATGCCTGTAAAAATTTGATGCATAAATAAATAAATAACTTAAATAACTTTTGTCTTTATAAATTACGTAGGTACCTAGTATGGCGGATTCTGTTTGGAGGTCGATGATGTTGTTTGCGAATCAGGTTTTACTAAAATCCTTTCTCTCACTTTTACCATGCTGTTTTGTTGTCAACTTTCGATTCCGTGCATGTATTATTAAATATTTTTATGCATATTACGAACACACTGACTGTAAAAACCGAAACAAAAATTATTGACAGTCCCAACTCTTTACTCCTAACAATAGTAAATATAAGTAACGCCGAGCGGAGCAAGTTTCTTTTTCGGCAAATAACACAAACTAGGAAAAAGAAGTACAAGAAAAAGGTATGGCGGTGTGAGCAGGCGAAATTTTTGTTAGTTTTTCGGGTGGTTGGTGGTTGGTGGGTGGTTTTTCGGGTGTCATAAACTAGTTAAGAGGCGGAACGAGCCCTGAAAATTTTGGAAGGTTTGCGGCGCGGCGGCTGAGAAAATTGTTAAGAAACGAATACCCGATTTAAAAAAAAAAGCATGGATTGCCAAGATGGCTCCCCTCGGAGCTTGGAACCGGGGACGGAAGCCCCCTCGCCTAGCCGCCTCGTACTACTTACTATACTATATATTGTACATACTAATATAAATAGACAAATATTTGGCTAACAGCTCTATGGAAAGCGAATCATAATTTATTGCCGGATTTGATATCCAAATTCAAATGGTCACGCAAGATAACCTTTTCATGATGACCTTTTCATGATGACCTTTTCATGATGACCTTTTCATGTTGTTTGTGGTCACACACTCTGTACTTATTCTTACGATTAAAAAGTAAGGCATTTGCTTATGATAGAGTGTAGTGGTAGTGAAGTTACTTAGGTATAGTAGAGATACCCCACATGGATCTGGCAGCGTCAAACTTTCCAGGCTGAAAGATACAGCATTCCTGAACTGACGACTAGATACTCAGACAAAGATCGAAAGTTGACTAACTAGAGTCGGACAGCAGATTGGATTATTGATTTAAAAATCAGATAGCCATGCAAGCCGCTAAATAAAAGGGGAAAAAAAAGTTATGGTACAGTAGGTACATAATAGCCGAAAGACTACGGAAAGGGAATTCTTAACTAGGACACCTATCCTTGAAGTACACATGAAACAACTGATTAGCTAAATGGTACAATGATTCCGGGTAGAAAATAATTATTTATATTTGAAAATGTAACCTACTTTCATGCAAAATTTCACACTGATCCGTTCTGTAGTTTTGGCGTGAAGAGTTACCTAACAAAAATTCAAACTGTCGCATTTTATTTATTTGTTTATATATATATTTATATTCATTCACAAACCAGATAAAAATCGAATTAAGTATAAACACAAAGTACTTTTACAATTTTGATCTAGATTAAAATCAAATAAGTGAACATAGAAAAAAAAATGTTGCATGCATTAGATTTAAATTACCCTAAGACGTAAAAAACCAAAGACAAACATAGTTACTGAAATAATAATATAAAAAGATTTGATTCTTTATGCACCGCTTTAATCTAAAATGATTATTATCGATAATATCTATACTTGTATTTAGAATTCAAGATATTTTATGTCATTAAAGACTTTTATAAATAAAAACTTAACAAAAACTAATAACAATAGCAGATAACAACAAGATAACAGGAACGTAATCACTAAAAACCAAAACACAAACTTCCCCAACATGCACACGCCCAGCGAAAAATTTACAAATACGAGCTATAAAAGGAACGAGCATCAATGAAATGATGAATGAAAGGTTTCATAACCAAAAACTGTTTCGAACCTCTGCTATTGCCTCCGATGATACCAGTGTTATAAAATATTTATCACCAACATTTCTTTGGTTTTGTAACGCCTTTATTCACAAAAAATATCTAGGATTCTAGAACCGAGTATATGTTATTGGATTTAGCCACTTCGTTAATACAAACGACACATTCTTTGTAGGGGAATATTAAACGAAATAATAATATACGAAATATTATAGGAATATATTAGGGGAATATTATAGGAAACATTGTTTATGTACACTTGTATTGAAAATATTTCGGAGGAACGGAACCTGTATTTTGTGTTTATACTGACGGACGCTAATATTCGGGACTATCCTAATAGGAATGAAGTATTTTGCGCAGGTACATGAGGGTTATATAATCTCTTCTACTATAAAGAGAGTCGATCATAAAGAGCATTTTATAATACTGTTTGAAGTATTTTTATCCCAACTCCGTTTTAGTCGCCGCAAGTAATTTGTTTGTTAGGTATTAGGTACGAAGTAACATTATCTAATCTGTGCTTAGGATTCCAGGTCCAGAATCATGGTCCAGCTCACCGTTGGGCACAGATTAATGATACAAAACTTACTATCCCACCTAATTTCCCTGTCAAGTGGTTTAACGCCCAAGCCTGCTAAACACGCAAAGGTTGAGGTCATGGTCGAAAATCATGGCCTGACGGGACGTGAACTTAAAATATGTCTGTGTAAACCTAGCGAGTATATTTGCCTGAGTAGGTATAGTCACTCTGGTATAGTACTTTTGCCTCTCGGAGGCCTGACTATAGATAATTTGATTTGATTGTTTCGAAAAAAACTGTAAACCGACTTCGAAACTCTTAATTTTACATTGTTTTTATATTTTGCGCGATAAATACTAATCCCTCGGGAATATTTTTTTATGGAACCACTTCGGTATCAATCTCTATACAAAAGCGAAAAATTTAAAAATCGGTCAATAATTCACGGAGATATCGTCAAACATAAATAAAATAAAAAACATACATACAGCCGTACATAAAACCTCCTCCTTTTTTCGAAGTCGGTTAAAAAAAGAAGGCCAGAAGACCTAACTACCACGTGTATTTCTGGGAAGGAGATATACGCAGGCAGGTACCTATGTATGTATGTTCCGTTGCCGTAAAATACAAAAACTGCCGCAGACACCGTTGATATGGCAACGCCATTACGGGGCAAACTAATTATTGATAGGAATAAATAAGGTAAAACCATCGATCAAGGTATCACTGATATGATGATATCCCAACGAATACCTGATCGAAGGATGAAACATAAAAACTTTTTATGATACGAGTTCAATCAGTTTCTGACCTGCGCTGCGGTGGGTGCATATTGTACATAAGTTATGTGTACATACCTACGAGTTGTTGTATTCATTAGATACTATACTTACCATAGAGACTGAGGCTGACGGACAAACCGATCAACGGTTTATGTTAGCTGTAGCATATGTATGTAAATAATGTTTAATATAAATAAATAAAAAATAAAAATAAGTACTAGGTATGTTGTTATATTTTACTGGATTAGAAACACCATTAGGTAAGAAGGTATGTAAGTATCAATTTATTTTGTTTCATATTTGAAGAATATGTTGGTACGCTACGCAAACGCTGTGTTTGTAGGCCGTTAACATTTTTTTTTTACCTACGGATTGTGTTAGTAACATTACCTAATCTGCGTGCGTCTTCACTGCGAAGATTCGTAAGCCGTAGCACAGCGAATGTGTGTAGACCTACATTCATGGGAGCTAGAATCATCTACGCTGCATTGCTTTGTAGCAAAAGCGTATAGACCGACATGCGCGTTTGAATCTTTTCAAAGGCAGCATTCGGCCTCTACGTTTCGTAGCTCCGTAGGCCGTTGCGTAGGGAAAGCGTAAACCTTACACTACGCTATGGGAGCTAGCGGCCTCTACGCTGGCTCCCTTCGTAGGCTGTTACGTCGCGAAAGCGTAGGCCTTCACTATCAATATGGGAACTAGCGGCCTCTGCGCTGCCTAGATTCGTAGGCCAAGGCTTTTGTATGTCAGCTCGTTATATAGGTATTATACCTAATGTTGGCAAGGTAGATTGCATACCAATTTATAATAGGTAACAGACAGACAGACATAGTTATTTTCGAATTTTAATATTAGTATGGATTTGTAATGAATGGCCTCTTCAGTAAAATTTTCATCCAAAAAGATGACAGTATAATTTAGAAGCTTGGATGAAGACAGCAGTGTGTTTTTACTCGTATGTTTAGGTACAAGTTGAAAAGTTCTTCAAGTTTCGAAACACTTACCATTAAAATATTATTTATAATTTTTTCTATCACTTAGGCCACACACCATTACTCACAAAATATTCTAGCACAAAGAAACTTGGAGACGATGAATCCTTTCACTAAAAACCCGCGTTCGAAATTCAAATGAAATATTTTCTTTACAGCATGACCAGACCACTCTGTAAGACCACGTTTATGTTTGTACTGACGAGACGACACACGACCACCAGCCGAGAACATATGTAAAGCACCACAATTAAAAAGAAGCTCTATTCTGAGCGCATTAAACTCGTCTTTCACGAGTGCGTTAGTTGAGCAGCTAGTGTGTGTTGTACTCTGTTTATAGCTTTTAAAAGAAAGTTGGCTGGCAAGCGCAGTGCGGCATTTCGTAGCGGCTGGCCAATGAGAGCCGAGTACCTGAGCTTGTAAGCTTACGGGCCTTACGGCATAGGACAAAATCAGCTGCCCTTGGGACGGGGAACAGAACAACATCATGAACTTTTTATGAACATCTTTTATTATTTTCGCAGTGATAAACATCTCTACATTTATATAATTTACTTAGTCATCGACTAGGTATTCGAGGCGGTAAATCCCACAGAACTAAATATATCGATTGATGGCTACACCTCTCAATTATAATTTTTTTGGTCATTAATAAAATTTGTCATTGTCAGACAACAACAATTATTTTGCCCATGACGCACATGGACGTGTACAAGCCTGCCTGGGCAGTGAATGTGTTAATGGGTGGTTTAGCAGTTCCGTAGTTAAGAAATGAGATTATAAAGCTACCTCTACACATTCATCAGGTCATTTGATACCTAGGCAGGTAGGTTAGTTTAGTACCTACCTACCTTAGTTACCTACGTAGTTTTAGGTAGTCCTAAGACTAGTGTAGAGTAGAACTGTACAGCTGAAATAAATAAATTCTAAAAAAAATACAAAATTATTACCTTTTCTCCAAGCCTAACATAACAGGACAAATTAAAATACTATTTAGGTCGATGATCACATTGATCATTAAGTGATTCTCTTCGGCACCTATACGCTTGCTGTTTACTATAAATGACGGGCAACGTATATTAAATTTACCTTTACAGTTTACGGCTTTACCTAGGTACCTCATAGGTACAAGGAATTTGAAAAGGATAGGGTAGTTAGAGTGCACGTTGTCGCCAATCCTGGTGAAGCTATGACCAGTGGACTGGAACTTTGACAGTGAAATGATGAAGATGATACCTACCTATCATTCTTTTTTGAATGTATCAAACAAACACGGAAATAAGACAATTATTCGTGGGACTAAGGATACCACCTCTGGGCCTACAGATGTGTCGAAAACACAAGCTGGTAGGTATTGGAAAATCATACACCCAGAAAACCGTACGCGTACCGGAACCTTTCTGCATGATAGAATGTCAACTACCCTAAAACAGCGTCAAACAAAGTGACATTGACATTATAAATGTCAGGTCTTTTGACAAACCACAATTCAAACTGACATTATGTCAAATTGACAAAACGTCAATCAAGCTGCTTGCTTTGCTTTGCTTTGGTTTGGTTGTGACTTATGGTGTTGAATTGAATCAGTCGTAATATATTTTTCTTTGAAATATTTGCAAAATTGTACATGTTGTAATTTGTAGGAAGTCTTTATTTGTAATTCTACAGCTTTAATAACCAAAATCTATTGCTCTGTCTCATGTAAGTTTCGCCAATGGTGATTGTAATCGCTTTTGTTTTTTTCGCCCGTTCTCGCAATATTTTTCACGTTAATTTGTGTAATGTGTGAATCCAAGGAGATATTGTTGTGTCGATACACACGTGATCCAAGGCCAGTCGGTGCCTCAATTAATTAAATTATTTCTAGTGTAGCTTCCACTAGTTTGTAGCGAGTACTCATACATTATAGAAGAATTGTATGTGTAGATGAATTAAATCATGCTCTATCAGGTTGATTACACGCAGTTCCTTTGTGCGTGTACATTAGACATTTGGTTGCAGGCCATTGCGCTAAGCCTGATCCTTAGGCTTATCCTAAGTCATCATCACATCATCAATTGAAGTAAATTTCTAGATCCAATCATTTACTTGTATTGAATGTAGTTAAGTCTCACACATTGAGTATCTATCTATCTTATAATTACTGTAAGACGTTGAATGTGTATGTAAACTACAACAGGTTTCAAAATTATGTAAATAATTCATGGGGCAATCACTGAGGTGACAAACTGGATCGAGCACTACTGTGATGTGAACAGGAGTCATCATGTGGACCGCTAGTGGCTTGGGGCTGCTGGCCGTGCTGGCTGCAGTTGATGCCGACATCTCTGTGTTCACTCAAGCTACCCCACATTCAGTAAGTCAACTTGATTAAACTGTATCTCATGCATTTTTAGTATCAGGTCCCAAAACTTCTGGTTTTAAGGGGGTGATGAGCTCAAGGGATTATCCAATACATTTTCTTATCTGTTTTGTGTTTGAGAGAGGTCTTTGACCTGAACTCTTGATTAGTAAACAGGTTTAGGCTTAATATTTCAACAGATGAGCTGAGTGCAAAAATTAGGGTTGTGTGATAATAATTGAATGATTTTGTTTTAAATTGAACTGAATTGCTAATTATGCTATGAGGAAGAAAAAGCTAAGGAAACTTTTTATGGATGGATACATTGGTACATATTTTATTAATAGTTTTAATAATACATTGTATCTACTGTTCTTCTTACTCGTGAAAACCTTTTAATAGCCCTCTGTTTTTATTTTCCTAATTCTAAACTTTAGTATGTGCTGCTGGTATTCCTTTAATTAATCTCTACATATGAAGATTTTTAGTATGCAGGTATGTGACATGTGACAGTTTAAAGTGTTTCATTATTTCTATATGTATGTTAGAAGCATTTGTTATACTTTATGAAATTACTATAAATGCAAAGTCAAAGTTTATCTTTAGTGCTTTGTTTAAGTACACAAGATTACTGATTTATATTAATATTAGAACTAAATACTGTAAGTACACTCACATTTCATTTATTAACATTTGCAGAACATTCATTATAGCTTTGACCCAGAAATCATATGTCAAGATGTTTCATATACAAATATACTGCACCTTTTAATCTTGACTTGATATTTTGCATTGTAATTGTACTATACTCACAATTTAATGCATGAATATGAATGCCTTACCTCAAAGTGACCTAAAACAAAGTAATGTAAACCATATACCAAGGGCACACTCAAATGAAAGGATCACAACTTAAACAACACAACATGATAGAGTTCTACAAGGAAATTTGGTTAGTGAAGTATCACAGTAACTTTTTATTCTTTTTAGGGTTCCATATCTTAAAAGGAAAAAAGGAACCCTTATAGGATCACTTTGTTGTTTGTCTGTTAACCCTCTTTTCTCAGGAATGTGTGGAGGTATTGAGTTGAAATTAACATCAAATACCGTACGTAACCTCTTGGAGCCGTGATATAATTAAAACTTCTGAGTTAACGCAATCCAAAAGTTACATGCGCACAAAACCTATAGGGTACTTCCCTCAGACCTAGAATCGTAAAATTTGGCAAGAAGCAAGGTCTTACAGCACAAATAAAGGATAAACCGTAAATTTGTAGATTATTCACACAAAAAAAAATTTTGATTCTCGACATGGACCAAAACTTATTGGGCCTACTTCCCGTTGACCTAGAACAAGGTAAGTAGGTTTTGTTTAATTTTTTAGGATAGTGTATTTTATTTATTTATAAAAGTATGCGTGCGTCCTACCCGTTATGACCTACGGAGCTGAGACGTGGACGCTCACAGTCCACCAGCTGGTCCACCAGTTCACAGTCGCTCAGCGAGCTATGGAAAGAGCTATGCTCAGAGTTTATCTGAAGGATAGGATTCGTAACGAATACATCCGACAGAGAACCAAAGTTATCGACATAGCTCAGAGAATTAGCAAGCTGAAGTGGCAGTGGGCTGGCCATGTCTCGCGAAGAACCGACAACCGCTGAGGTAAACGTGTTCTCGAGTGTAGACCGCGACTCGGCAAACGTAGTGTAGGACGCCCTCCGGCCAGGTGGGATGACGATCTGCGAAAGACTGCAGGCAGATGCTGAATGCGGCAAGCTGAAGACAGGGCGCTTTGGCGCTCATTGCGGGAGGCCTATGTCCAGCAGTGAACTAAGTTAGGTTGATGATGATGTAAGATTCGATAAGAAATTACGATAAAACCGATACTACAAGGTCAGCCTTGGCAAGTCAATACAATCTAAAATACTAGCGTAAGTAAGTACATATACGTGACCCGAGAGCTGGCGGATATCTGGCGCAGCGCATCAGCATTGCCATACAGCGGGGCAATGCAGCCAGCGTCTTGGGGACGCTTCCGACTGGTATTGATATGGATCAGTTGAGCTACCTGTAGATTGTTTGCAACAGTCTGCAGTTAGCTTAATTGTTTCAATTGTAAATACTAGTTATAATTTAATTGTAATTTTCTCAGTACATACATAGGTACTTAATAATTTTACTTAAGCTTTTGTTTTTCACAAACCTACGAAATATTATGTCATATGTACTGTTATTCCACCTTCCGCATTCTAATGCATGTTAGCTTACTAGGTCAAATAATGTATAAAGGAATATACTAAAACATTTTGTGATGCATGATTGAGACGCCAGGCACGTTTCCAAAAACTCTATCGTTCTGAAACATTATCGCGTCAATTAAAACCTGACGCTGAGCCAACATACAAATATTAGTTAGCCTCAAATTATTAACATAATTAGGTCCATACAATAATATATTATGTAAGCTGGCCACAGTGACAGTTGTGGAGCAAATCTTCTCATAACAATAACTGCTTGCAAGCACGTTTATTTATTCATCAAACAGTATGCAAGTATAAGAATACTCTTTAGTACTTTGTCTTACTAAAGAGCTTTAGCTGTTATGACGCTGTATAGACGGAACGGAGTCCTCGAGTTATACCTCTATATTTGCATATTTGGGGGAAAAGCAGATTATATTAACAACAGCAAAAAAAAAACTTGCGCCAACGTAAATCTGAGACTGACCCTTTTGGGTTCACGGCGGGCAGCGCAGGAACGGGTGAGTAGCCTCCGCCCAGGGTGGGCGGTGACTGCCGCCCACCCTGGGCGTAGTAGGTAGGTCTATTTTTGGTATTGTTTTTTTATTTGTGGTTGTTTTTAATTATTTTTTTCCTTATGTATACCTAAATACTGTTTTTGTTGTTTTCCTGTGCTGTTTGTATTTAATAAAAATCTTCTATCTATCTATCTATCTAATCGAAAAGGTGCGCGCATCAGTCATCTGATCACTCTCCAGCCGATTATATTCTATGTAAAGTATTGTTGATTTTGACAGCAAAAACAATTCGGCTCCAAAAAACCTTATCAGACGCTGTGGAGGTACTGATAACAGCGAATCGCTGTTAATGATTGATTACTAACCAACCTTGTCCAAAATTAAAAGAGACGAATCTTCAATGACGAATCTCTTAACCTGTGACATGCTAAATTCGACTAAAGTGCATATTAGTTGAAAAGTATTTGTCTAATAAATAGGCTAATGTATAACCCACTGCCCGAAATGATAAAATAAAGGTCAAACATAATCTAATCAATACAATGATTGTATTTGCCGCACGTTGGTGACGTCAAAAAAAAGAAGGAGCTTCTAGGTATGTTCGGCTGTATGTATATTTGTTTATATTAGGTCCTTACATATGAAATTGGCGTTTTTCATACTGGCCACTTTAATCACAAATTTCTCCTCTTTGGTAAGGAATTCCAAATTCAAATTTGTACAGCTATAGACTCATGTATTTGTGCTTCGATGATCGTCATTCATTTGTTTTTTTTCTTCTGTTTTTTTCTGTTTGCGTCACTCATTTTACAAAATGGAAAACTTAAAATATCGCATTATTTACGAGTACGAGTTCCGCCGTGGCACTAGTGCTGCGGAAACAACTCGAAGGGTGAATGATGTGTATGGCGGTCGTGTTGCAAAAGAAAACACAGTTCGTTTTTGGTTCCAACGTTTTCGTTCTGGAAATTTTGACCTGCAGAACAAGCCCCGTGGACGGCCTGAGACTCAAGTTGATAATGAAGAGTTGAAGGCTATTGTGGAAGCGGATCCATCGCAAACCACGTCCGAGTTAGCTGCAGGCTGCGATGTTAGTGATAAAACTGTTTTAATTCACTTGAAGCAAATTGGGAAGATTAAAAAGCTTGAAAGGTGGGTACCTCACGAATTGACTGAAGCAAACCGGCAAACGCGCGTCGACTGCTGCGTTACATTACTAAACCGGCACAATAATGAAGGTATTTTAAACCGAATCATTACCTGTGATGAAAAATGGGTTCTTTACGATAATCGGAAGCGCTCAGCGCAATGGTTGGATCCTGGCCAGCCAGCCAAATCCTGCCCCAAGCGAAAATTAACCCCAAAAAAGTTACTTGTAAGCGTTTGGTGGACTAGTGCAGGTATTGTTCATTACAGTTTTCTCAAATCTGGCCAGACTATTACGGCTGATGTCTATTGTCAGCAATTGCAAACCATGATGGAAAAGCTAGCGGCTAAACAACCTAGGCTGGTCAATCGCTCCACGCCACTGCTGCTTCACGACAACGCTAGACCACACACTGCGCAACAGACGGCTACTAAATTAGAAGAGCTTCAATTGGAAAGTCTAAGACATCCTCCGTACTCCCCGGACCTTGCTCCAACAGATTACCATTTTTTTCGAAATTTGGATAACTTCTTGCAAGGGAAAAAATTCAACTCCGATGGGGCAGTCCAAATCGCCTTCAAAGATTTTATTGATTCCCGTCCGACTGGTTTTTTTAGTAAAGGGATCAATGAACTACCTATAAGATGGCAAAAGTGCATAGAAAATAATGGTTCATACTTTGATTAATTAAATATATTATATTAAAAAATATTCGACTTTTTGTTCCTCCCATACAAAACGCCAATTTCATATGTAAGGACCTAATATTTATGTCCATCGATTTCTCCGTTTTTTATGAACCGATTTGGATGATTCTTATGTAGTTGTATAGAGGATGGTTCCGTGGTGGTCTCATAAAAATGTTATCCCGAAGGATTAGTACCCATTCGTTCAGATAAACTCAAGAAACAGTGTACATATTAAGGAATTAGAAGTCGGTTTTAAGTTATCTCAAAACAATCAAATTACGATAGAGCAAATGTTCGTTTGAAACCATACTCAGTTATGCTTAGATGGAGTAGATACTCTTGAATGGCACCTGCTATACCTAGTTACCATGGGTTGTGTTAGAGATATTCCGTGGTTATGGCGCATACACTGTGCCACCACAAATCATTATAAATATCCGCGTAAGCTAAGGCTAGTCCACACTCAATTTCTGAAAAATATATAATAAAATTTCAGACAAGATTTAAAGCCAAGGAAATAATAAATTTTATGAAAATAAATTAAAAGAGATGCTCTTGGAAAAAAGTATTAGTATTATGGCCGTCTCCCATTGCAACGTCATAAATGGGTACATATTGTGTGTATGCCTTAATATAGTCAATAAGTCCTGGCAAATATAATGTCCCATAATATGATGCAATAAGTAAATAAACAAGTCGAGTAGCAAGTACAGATGCGAGCAACAAAATGTTGTCAAGAAGAGATAAGCGCTTTTAGGCATTGTCTTCTCGGCTTTGTAAATCAAACAGTAGTTTCTGCCCGCGGCTTCTATCGAAACGTTTAAAAGTTATTTATGTCCCA
This sequence comes from Eupithecia inturbata, assembly GCA_963662085.1. Classification (NCBI taxonomy): domain Eukaryota; kingdom Metazoa; phylum Arthropoda; class Insecta; order Lepidoptera; family Geometridae; genus Eupithecia; species Eupithecia inturbata. Next base: position 14,400,881 of record OY759178.1, on the reverse strand, counting down.
TGTAAACTGATTTATCAGATCAAAAGTAACCTGTGCGAGGTCCTCACCTGCATCTATGCAAATTAATTATTTCAGCCCGATCCGTTCACTTGTTTTGGCGTGAAGAAGTAACTAACATAACATAACATCCGGCGGGCCTTTGTCACCGCTAACGTACCAGCTATTCTCGAACCGAATGGTCTGTTGCGTGACGATGGTAAGAGGCCCGACGGCATGACACTAGTCCCATGGGAGTTGGGGAGGCCCGTTGTGTGGGACGCTACATGCGTCGACACACTTGCGCCTTCCCATCTTCCGAGGACATCCGTAAGGGCTAGTGCGACGGCAGATTTGGCTGAGGATCTCAAGAGACGCAAATATGCAGGTCTCGACAGAGCCTACACATTTGCTCCCTTTGGGGTCGAGACCCTAGGTCCGTGGGGTACCGAGGCTCTCCGGGTTTTTAAAAAGTTATCTCAGCGTCTGGTCGACGCGACGCGTGACCCGAGAGCTGGCGTATATTTGGCGCAGCGCATCAGCATTGGCATACAGCGGGGCAATGCAGCCAGCGTCTTGGGGACGCTTCCGACTGGTATTGATATGGATCAGTTGAGCTACCTGTAGATTGTTTGCAACAGTCTGCAGTTAGCTTATTTTTTTCAATTGTAAATACTAGTTCTAATTTGTTTTTATTATTGACTTGTAATTTTCTTTGTCAATAAAGGTTTTTACCTAATTAAAAAAAACTAACATAATGCCCTATAATTTAATAAATCAAACTGGGTAGAAATTTCGTAGTCGTCCTGTAACTTTGTTTAGTATTATTTTCAGTCGCTTTTTGTGGAAATTTTTAAGTAGCGTTAAGTATTTAGTCTTAACTACTCATTAAGTTAGCTATAAATTACCTGATAATTGTCAAAATAAAATAAAAAATACATCCACCCAAATTCTACATTTATAATGTTAGTATGATGAATGATGATTTGTTAAGAGACCAAAGCAAAGATCACCGCACCAGTACCACACCGCTACACCCCGCACCGTGGCGTGGGCGGGTAGGTGCGTTACATGACATGCCTCTGTAACTGTGTGCATCATCAGTGGACACGGCGCAGTAATGACTGTCTGCCATACATAAATAACAATTTAATGACTTTAGTAATTTATAAAACACCTACTTGATAGGTACTTGATTATAATTAAGCTTGCAAGCCATTGGTTATTGCTATGGGTTTTCTTTTGGCGTGTAATGCTGCTGGCATTGCTATTTTTTGGAGGTTTAGACATTTATACTTACATATGTTAATGCGTTCGGTAGAATAAGGGCATATCTATAATATATTAGGTCCTTACATATGAAATTGGCGTTTTGTATGGGAGGAACAAAAAGTCGAATATTTTTTAATATAATATATTTAATTAATCAAAGTATGAACCATTATTTTCTATGCACTTTTGCCATCTTATAGGTAGTTCATTGATCCCTTTACTAAAAAAACCAGTCGGACGGGAATCAATAAAATCTTTGAAGGCGATTTGGACTGCCCCATCGGAGTTGAATTTTTTCCCTTGCAAGAAGTTATCCAAATTTCGAAAAAAATGTTAATCTGTTGGAGCAAGGTCCGGGGAGTACGGAGGATGTCTTAGACTTTCCAATTGAAGCTCTTCTAATTTAGTAGCCGTCTGTTGCGCAGTGTGTGGTCTAGCGTTGTCGTGAAGCAGCAGTGGCGTGGAGCGATTGACCAGCCTAGGTTGTTAAGCCGCTAGCTTTTCCATCATGGTTTGCAATTGCTGACAATAGACATCAGCCGTAATAGTCTGGCCAGATTTGAGAAAACTGTAATGAACAATACCGGCACTAGTCCACCAAACGCTTACAAGTAACTTTTTTGGGGTTAATTTTCGCTTGGGGCAGGATTTGGCTGGCTGGGCAGGATCCAACCATTGCGCTGAGCGCTTCCGATTATCGTAAAGAACCCATTTTTCATCACAGGTAATGATTCGGTTTAAAATACCTTCATTATTGTGCCGGTTTAGTAATGTAACGCAGCAGTCGACGCGCGTTTGCCGGTTTGCTTCAGTCAATTCGTGAGGTACCCACCTTTCAAGCTTTTTAATCTTCCCAATTTGCTTCAAGTGAATTAAAACAGTTTTATCACTAACATCGCAGCCTGCAGCTAACTCGGACGTGGTTTGCGATGGATCCGCTTCCACAATAGCCTTCAACTCTTCATTATCAACTTGAGTCTCAGGCCGTCCACGGGGCTTGTTCTGCAGGTCAAAATTTCCAGAACGAAAACGTTGGAACCAAAAACGAACTGTGTTTTCTTTTGCAACACGACCGCCATACACATCATTCACCCTTCGAGTTGTTTCCGCAGCACTAGTGCCACGGCGGAACTCGTACACGTAAATAATGCGATATTTTAAGTTTTCCATTTTGTAAAATGAGTGACGCAAACAGAAAAAAACAGAAGAAAACAAAACAAATGAATGACGATCATCGAAGCACAAATACATGAGTCTATAGCTGTACAAATTTGAATTTGGAATTCCTTACCAAAGAGGAGAAATTTGTGATTAAAGTGGCCAGTACGAAAAACGCCAATTTCATATGTAAGGACCTAATATATGTATAGTGCTGAATAATGTCACAAAACCTAGATTTTCAAGCTTATTTTAATTTTGACAAATTTTCTCTCTTCTCCGTATTGATAGAAACTGGCACACGCTAGTTTTATTAGTCGAATCAACACGAATGCCAAATATTAAACATTTCCTGAACATTAATTAATCGACATTATCGTCTACCAATGTCTCTTATCAATGTTGAGTAACAGTAAACACTCGAAGATAACCCTTATCAACGAGTTCTATGGGAGATATTACCACTCGATAATTTAGTCTTAGCGGTTCTTCATTAACGTGTACTAGTCTCTCTGACCTGGAAAAATACCTTTAAAAAATATTATTGTACTATATTTTGTTGAAATGTGTCTGAAACTGTGTATTTCATGGTAAATGCTAGAGTTTGCTGCCGTGGTAGGAGTGGTATTGGATGAAATAGGATGTAATAGAACCTCCCTGTGCCGCGCTGTCGGGTAAAGAACACCATGTTGCCACACCTCGCTGTAAACGCAGTGAAAGTCATGCACATCGTCGGGCTGCAACATTTTGTTAGTATGAACATGAACACCTTGAAATTAAACATTTTCCCTGATTTAATTTTGTTGTTTTTCTAAACTCAACATCACAGAATGCCTATGTGGAGTAGTTAGTCTCTGCATCAGTTTGAGAAATTCGTTGTTCCTAGAATAGACAGTGGGGGAGTAGTTACTTTGAGAAGTAGACCGTATGTGGACGAGGCTCGCTCAGCACGAATCGGTCCGGCCATCGAGCAATAGTCGGTAAAGGTCCACAACCTAGCAGTTGGTGTCAACAGGCTCAAATGACGCTGATGACGAGGCAGCAAGTGTATAAAAGCACGTTGATTGGTAAACGCGTGGCTTTTACGCTATTGTTCGACTAGATATTTGTAATTGTTAAACTATTATATACGTAGGTTATTTGATAGTGATTCACCCATCGATAATTTTCCACACTTATTAAACGCGATTGAACTATGTGCGTGGAATGTCGAGGTACCTTTGATCTCGATGATAGGTTAATTAAACTCAGATTTTTGGTGTATTTGGTTCATATTCTTTAGTTATATAAAACGTAACAGTCAAATTGTGTTTCCAGATAATGGAGGAGTTCTTAGACATGCCAGCAGACTTTGGGCTCGACATCCCGATGGAAGGCATCCGAGGGTTCTTGGTGGAAGGGGCGCCCAAAGATGGCTGCTCCAACATGACCATGCCGCCGGTCGATGACAACTTCACCGGGCGCTGGATCGTGCTTATAGCCAAGTGAGTTTCAAATGTGTAGTTTTTGGGTAAAAATCGGTTCGTGGATAACAAGGTTCCCAACTTCCCAACAACAACAAGCCACAGCCACAAGCCTATGAAAACCAGCGCTGGGTGAACACAACAGTGTTTATCCAGCGCAATCATGAGTAAATAACCACCTCAATGTAGGTACCTAGTAGTACACATAGGAATAATTAGTGTCTTAAGTTATTGTGCTGTGTAGTAGATTTAAGGTGAATAAAACATTTGCAATGAATTTTTTAATTACAGCTTCCTTGTTGGGAACTTTGTTATTTCTAAATCTCACCACATTTCATCATCCACTACAATTATTGCTGCTAAAATGTTAGCGTTTATCCTGAAAATGAGGTTCCTCACATCATCTCGGCTAGGAAAAGAAACCCTTATGCCATAAATTTAGTCTACAAACCCCAATGTCATAAAGATGTATATATTATAAAAGAAATGTGAATAATATGTTCATCACTATTTACAATAACTTACCAGAAGACTTAAAGGAACTTAATGGATATATCTTTAGGAAAAAGTTAAGAGGGTGGATGCTTGAAAAATGTTTCTATGATGTAAACGAATATTTAGAAATTTGATTTGTAGCGTAAATTACTATTACTTTTAATAATAATATGACTCGCACAATATTTGCACGCCTGCATGCAGGCTGAATACAGTTACTAAAATAGTTACAAGACCAGACATTGTATAATAATTATGTATTCTTGCAAATAAATGATCTAGATCGTTTCTAACTTATGTCGGCGCTAAGTTGATAAATTTCTATATGTTTGTGATCCCTCCTGTATTAGGAATGACCAGTTACTCATTCGATTTATATATTCATCCTGTAAGAGTTTTAACAATAAAATAAGACTATTAGTCTTACTTGTATTTATAACAACTATCCATGAACTAGGCGACTCGGCCTTAGTTCATACAATCGTGTCAATATTGTCACACGTAGTAATCTAAAAGTGTTTTCGGTTTGTATAGGACTTGGACAGTGTCTCATTAACGATTGTGATCAAGAGCACAGATAACCAAACTCAATATCACAATATCTTATTTGAACTGTGTACCTACTACTACCAGAATCAGAATACTCAGAATCATCATCACCAGACTCTACTAGTCCACTGCTGGACATAGGCCTCCCCTAATGAGCACCATAGCGCCCTGTCTTCAGCTTGCCGCATCCAGCATCCGCCTGCAATCTTTCGCAGGTCGTCATCCCACTTGGTCGGAGGCGACCTACATTACATTTGGCAAGTCAAATGTATATGTAATTATACAAATATGTACTAAAGGACTTCGACTATTTAATGAATACCTAAATGTAATGCACTATCATTACAGTACATTACAGATGGATCGCTCTGCAAACTTTGGAGATTAAGGGAATGGGTAATTTTAGCCTTTTTCAAAATATTTCAAAAAGTATGAAACCTACAGAAATTTCAAAAACTATGCATTTTGAAAGGTTCTAACTGATACTTTACATTTGATCTTTACTTGACCTTGTAGGTCTCTTAAAATTTCGACATCACAATTAGTAATGCAAATTTTTTTTTTTAATCTGTACGGGGGCACGCCACGTTATGTATGTATTATTTAACATTTCAAGTTATAGCTGCGGTAGTTGCTGAGGTATTAAAGACGGAAACAGAGCGAGGCCATAAGGGTTTCTAAACCGATCACGAAACCCTAAAACCTGTACAACATGTTTACAATAACCCAGTACAAAATGCAAAAAAAGATTGAGTATTGCGTTTTTTTTTCGTAATCGCCAGGAACCATTCACTCGTCTGGTCTGACAAAAGATCTCACCACCTGACGCTTATCGACGCGCATTAGCTTTAGAATAAAAATTATGATCCCGAGGTGGTCCCATAAAAGTTTGATTCCCAAGGGAATCTATTTATCCCGTAAAACTTAAAAAACAGTATTAATTAAAAAAAAATGTATATTCTGTTTTTGTTTAAAACATGAAACTATTTTATTTCTGAAGTTGGAATTCATGTCATGTATGTACGTACACGTTGTCTGCAGGCACAACTGCAGCTTTGAGACGCAGATCCGAAACGCGCAGGCGGCGGGCTTCGACGCGGCCATCGTTCACAATGTCAACTCGAGTCAGCTAGGTAAGTGCTGCGTTTGTATAACCTACGTGCTAAGAGGCGAACCTAACGGGTTTGGTTGCCTAACTGTAGGTCTAGATCTCAGTACTCACGGGATCCCTGTGGTAAGAAACTCGAATTACGTATTTCTTTTGGTTCCTCGAACGTGAAAACACGATTGAGAAAAAAAACATGAAAGTGCACTGTTTCGCACATAATTTGGTAGGGATCTTAGGAACCCTGCGGCCTATTGAAATTAATTATGTTTTGATTATTTTATTAGGTACTAATTATATTTGGTTCCTTGAAGCAATTTCTTCATAAGTTGTGTAGTTTTCTTGTAAATAAGCAAAATCTTAATTTTTGCGCTTACGCGGTTGCAAATCCCGCTCTTATGAACGCGAAATCCTGTGCCTAACAAAAGGGCGCGCATTGCGCCATCTTAAAGAATGGGATTGAGAATGAAGTCATCACTCATGCTACTAGTACGCAGGTTATAGTAAAAAATATAAATATTGCTGGACTATCTACTCTACGAGATCTAAGCAGAGCTTGTGGTATGAGACTAGATAACGGATATAGTTAACTACATCACATGGATAGTTATTTTTATACTTTACACAAAAAACACCCAGAATTAGCAGATCGTACAAATAATTGTCCCATGGCGGGAATCGAACCCGCAACCTCCTGCATCGCAGGCGGCCCTTCGCCCGCTGCGCCATTTAAGTTGCATAAAATGTTATTGTACTTCAGAGTACACTACGAGTATCTACACAATGGGTCTCTGAATGATACACGCAAATATTGTTTACAATTCACATCGGATCGTCATCGGGGGCGTACCTTTCTTTACTCATCGTACTAACTTAACTTTCATTATTGTATAAAATACAGGAGGATTTACAGTGATTTCTAAGTTCTTTGACGCTTTGTTAATAGAGTGATCGTCAACATGGTTTTAGATGCAAAATTCTGATTAATCTGAAAAAGATACCTAGTTTTAAAAGAAGGCAAACGTTTTGTAAAAAGGGTAAGTTACGGAAATCTTTACAAAAAAAATCTGATTTAGTCATGCCATAAACATATCTAGCTAGGTTGCCTGGAAGAGATCGTTTCTAAGCGATAAGGCCGCCCATTGTACTTGTGTCTTATGTATTGTATTTTTGTTGGTGTACAATAAAGTAGTTTTGTATTGTATTGTAGAGGTACAAGTGTCTATATTATTATGAGTTATTCGCCTACGAGATGTGGACCGCAAAATAACACTTTATCTAGATAGATAGAGTAAAAAAAATATTATATAAAACCAAAAACTTATTCTATAATTTTTAAGTGTTTGCTTTTAATTCCATGAATATATTAGTAACTCGTTTCTTTAAAATTACAAATAGATGTACCTACCCTGCAAATAGGAAAGACGCTGCCGTCTGTTGCACAGTTTTCAAAACTATCACAGAAAGCAGAGCCCAGAATGTGTTCCATATAGTGTTCCATATTACTTACTTTCTAAATAAACATTATTTTTCAATAAGATGAACCTAACCAGTAAACATACATCTGTTTCCGGACGAATTCCTAGTCTGCAATGTGTAATTTAATGGATGGCTTCGTGTTTTATCAATTATTGTTTACATAAAGTAGTTATTATTTTGGCTTATCATTTTATTCAAAACAGTCTGCCAATGTCTCTTGAAATTACTTTGTTGCAATGCAATATGAAGTAAAGTGGTCCAAGAGTTATATAGAAGAGTACATGGGGTAGAATGAATGAGCCTTTGTTTAAGAAAGCGCATCGTGCGCCATTTTGTGAAAAGGATAGGGATATGATTTCGCGTTCAAAGGAGCGGGACAGAGCATACGTTTTTGGAACGGCGCAGTGGCGTAAGCGCAAAAATCAAGTTTTTTGCTTATTTACAAGAAAACTACACAACTTATGAAGAAACTGGTTTCAATTAACCTACGAGCCTACGTACGAATCAAAACATTAATAATTTCAATAGACCGCAGGGTTCCTGAGATCTCGAACTAATTATGTACGAAACAGTGAACTTTCATGATCTTTCAATTTTTTTTTTCTAAATCATGTTGTCACTTTCAAGGAACCAGAGAAAAGGTTGAATTTTATCTAATTCGAGTGTTTTCCGCGGGGATCCCCTGAGTACTGAGATCTAGGCCTATTTTGACAACCAAACCCTTCAGGTTCGCCCCATAATAAATAAGTAATACTGCATTCACAAAATGTTGAATAGTGTTTGCTTGCCTCAGACTGTAGTTAAATCCACTAAAATCCAAAAAATCCTGTATTTTATGAAACCGATCGACAAGACCATTATAAGAATCATAACATAAGAGAAACAAGATTAATCATAAGATTGAAATCTGCCAATAAAACATTGCATATTACGAAAGACCGTTATAACAATGGTGTCAATGCCGATGTCGCCTAAACTAAACTAATTAACAGCACTAAATATGTTGTCGTCCCTTTCATAACGATCGAAAAAAAAGGATAGTGCTGTGAAATTAGTTTTCACTTACAAATTAGTAGAAATAGAAGTACTTACTTTAGAGCTCGTCCACCTAGGCCACAACTTTGTTTTCTAGCTGTACAAAAGTAATTTGAAATTTCTGACATGTCCAAGAGTCCCGTTAGGTCTAATGGAAATAAAGCACTTTTAGTATTTATTGAGTGGCTGCAAATGATGATGAGAACGCATATTTCGGTAAATGCAAAGTTTCGCACATTTCCGTTCCCCGAGGATGTTACCGATTCATAATTCATTTATTGTTTGTGAACCAGGTAATTTTACAGTCGGTACATAAGACTTATTTTAGATCGCTGAATTCTGCCGCTTAGGCATACAAACATTTCATTATACATGTGAAAACTGATTAGCGATTCTACCGATTGTTATACAGGGTTATTGGTAGCTGACTGACACTGCGTGAACGGCAGGTTCTGCCCTTCATCACGAACACGTTTATGAAGACTTAATTCTTTAACTTAGTATTGATTACTCCTTCCATTCAATTATCGTTCTTTAGAGAGACTTTATTTAAATAAACAAATAAGCTGGACAATCCATACAGCATCATCTAGCCCCAAGCTAAGTAGAGCTTGTGTTATGGGTACTAGATGACTGATAAACTTAATACGATACATTACATAGATAGATATTATATACTATACATAGAAAATACCCAGAACACCCGGAGCAAATATTTGCAGATCATATAAACATTTGTCCCAAGGCGGGAAACGAACCCGCAACTTCTTGCGTCGCAGACGGACCTTCGCACGCCGCGCCACATCGGTCGTCAATTTGAAACTATACATAAAAATGGCTCTGCCCATTTCATGAAATGTCAATGGAAGTGGGAGATTGGTAAAGTAATTCATTGGGTTCCGGACAAAAGTGTTATATAATTTTTTTAGCGGGGGTGATATCCAAAAAATATGATAATTAAGACCTGGCATCATCACGAACGTGTTCGTGATAATGGGTAGAACCTGCATTTCACGTAGTGTCAGTGAATTACCAATAACCCTGTATACCATTTAGGTACTGACAATTCGCTGGATAACCTCACGTCATGTACCTATTGTTGCAGAGGTGATGACAGCGGACGACACCGACGGTATAAACATACCATCGGTGTTCGTGAGTGATCTCTCCGGGCTCATACTCTCGCAGGAATACGTTTATACCAATGGGTAAGAGTGAAATCATAATTAATAATAATGCTAGACAATCTACACAGCCTCCACCTCCTCCTCCACAGCCTATATTGGTCCACTGCTGGACCCAGGCCTCCCCCTGAAAAGCGCCTTGTTGGCTTTTATCTCACGGGGGGTATTGCCCATAATCCCCGCGCTGGGCATGCGGGTTGGGGATCGCAGTTTGGTGGTAGAAAAATAAAATCTGCAGGGGGCGCTGCTGCCCACCCCCGGTGGATCCTTTAGTCGACACCGGCGGGAAGAGTTGGGGTGGTGCATATTCTAAGCCGGTTCCACACAGCTGTCACACAGCATCATCTAGCCCCAATGTTAGCAGAGTTTTTGTTTTGGGTACTAGATGATTGATATACTTAATACATAACATACATTACATATATTTTATTATACTTAAAACGAAAACACCCGGAACAAATATCTGCAGATCGTACAAACATTGTCCCGGGCGGGAATCAAATCCACAACCTCCTGCGTCACAGGTGCACCATCGCCGCAGCGCCACAGAGGTCGTCACAAACTAAAGTAATTTACCTTTAGTGACTAGAGCAATGCGTGTGTGTTTTCTGCAATACAAGCTCTACTTGGGTTAGATGATTATAATGTAAAAATTACGAACTTTATTTATTTATAAACTAAATTCTGCCCGCGACTTCGCACACGTTGTTTTCCCACTGCCACTTCAGCTTGCTAATTACAAGTAGAGATAACCAGTCCTCACTCTCGAAACTAATGTCATTCAATGAATAATCTTATGAATTAATTCATTAATATTTCAATAATTCATTTGATATTTGTAACTACCGACACGCAACGTTCAAGCTTTTGCTGATTATGGATTGGAATAGACCGATCTATCCGAGTCCGAGGCTATACGTAAACCGGTGCAGGTGGTGACAGGGAACCGGTCTACAAACCTCTGTCAGTCAGTTTGATACCTATCAAAGGGTTTCTTAACAATGGATATTATAAAACTTTAAAACTAGATCATAAAACCGCAAATAATAATAATGTGGGTCGTTGCTCGTAGTAACGTAACTATTAAGGTTGTCGTAGATTTGGACCGCACCGTTGCCGCACAGCATAGAAATGTGCATTCAAATGTGCGTTTTAACATGTAAGATTTAGATGCATTTTATATTGACGGCATCAGATAACAGGCTAAGGTCGCTCGCTTGAAGCTTGCGGTAAGCCATTTTATCATGTAAAAAGGTATATAAAGAGCCAGCTTATAATATTTGAATGTATATTGTTGTGAAGTGCTGGATGTTTGTGCTTTATGTGGAAATAACTTCTAAAGAGAAAGTTTGATAAGCATTACTACAACTGTCGGGGAGCCCGAAGTTCAAACCACATTTCAGATTACATTCACCATTAAGTTTGTAAACTTTACACTTTACTTTTACTTTACAGTACATCTTAGTTTAACACGTCCGTACACTTTGCCGGCTTACGCCTGAATGACTGTCTCCGTGCACGCCCCACTGTGCCGTAATGGAAGGGGTGGCAACGAGTATTTAATGAATTCAAATAATATCAAAATAACTTTTTAAATTTCAAAAATAAGTGTTTTAAAGTTTTATAAAATATGTAAATACAACATATTATTATATAAACATGATAAATGTTATCATAGTACTTGCTTTAGAGAATGAATACAAATCAGCTTACTGCTTTTATCCAAACTTGTAATGGTAAAAGTTAATGAAATATTACCTTCTTAAACTCGAAGATATTTGTTCCAGTTTCTATATAATGGTGAACGATGCCGTTCCTTTCAACATAAACACGCGTCTCCTGCTGCCCTTCGCCGTTGTAGTGTTTCTAAGTTTTCTTGTTATACTCATATTTGCGGTAAGTATTTACAATTTCAAGTGTTGTTTGTAGAGTATAGCTGAGTTACTGAAAGCTGGCGCGTTCGTCTTTTGTTTTTCGTATACTGGAGGCCTACTTCCTGAAAGTGTAATTGAACGAAAACTGACATTTCGTACGAATTTGAGCTTTTAATTTTTGAATGATGAGAGTATATTTTCAATTCTTTTTGACACTGATAATTCGGTCTTTAGAATGGTTTATATGAAAAAATTATTCAATAGTCAGGGTAATATTAATTATTTGTAATTTGACCGAAAACGGCCCTTTTGTAAGTAAGCGGAAGTAGCTACACGTAGATTTTTGCGGCCGTACTTTGCAACTGCGGATGAAAAGAACTTGAGTAGGCTTCCAGTGTCGACAGATTTGTGGCGTCAGCGTTAATTGTATGAAAAACAAAAGACAATCGTGCCAGCATTCAATCTTAATCTACAGCGTATACCGGTCGCGGGCCTTCCCCTGATAAATGCCTAATTGTCCTTTGTTACATGGCGGGTAATGCGCATAATCCCCACGCTGGGCATGCGGGTTGGGGATCGCAGTTCGGTGGTAGAATTGTTCTCAGCGGGCGCTGCTGCCCGCCCCCGGTGTACATCCCTTAGACGCCTCTTACGGCACCCGCGGGAAGAGCTGGGGTGGTGTAAATTCTAAGCCAGCACCATACGGCCATTTAATATCCGAGCTATATTTTTGTAGAAATTTCGGAATTCTTCTTGCTTCTTCCCTTCATATGCGATGATATCTTAGACATTCTTAAGACAATCAAACCGAATCTTTATGGACCTTTGAGAACCCAAACAAACTTAAAAGTACTCAACTTCCATAATAATAATTTCAACAGAAAACTACTTCCTTAAAATGTTTGGTTTATCCGATTCAAGTTTTCCAATAGAATATTTAAAAAAAAAATCTGATGTTTTTTCTCTCCTCTTTTATTAATGTAATATCTTCACAGATAGTGAAATGCATAAAAGACAGACGACGCGCGCGCCGCCACCGCCTCCCCAACAATGCGTTGAAGAAGATACCTACGTACAAGTTCAGTAAGGGAGACCCCTATGAAACCTGCGCTATTTGCCTCGACGATTATCAAGAGGGGGATAAGCTACGTGTCCTGCCCTGCGCGCACGGTGAGTATTCATTCGAGATGGCGGGAAAAAGGCAACTGAGAGTTCAAATAAAACGTCGGACTCGCGCACCAAGGGTTCCGTGTCTACTACACGGAAACCTTGGTGCGCGAGTACCTTGCTCTTGCCAAATTCTAGGCCAACGGAAAGTAGTACCCTATAGGTTGCAAGGAGCAAGGTCTTATAACTAATAAACGGAACCCTCAGTGCGCGAGTCCGATTCGCCCTTGACGTTTTATTTTAATCGACTTCGATATAAAGAGGAGCTTGTTCGGTTGTATACATGTGTAATTTTATTTTAAAAAAATCCCGAAGATTGAGTATTTGTCCCACAAAACATAGTTTTTTCAAGACAATCAAATTGTTGACCAAAGATTTGGGTCGAAAAAGCTGACGCAATTTTTTTATAACATGGCTAGAGAAGTAAGGTACTGTAGATATGCCTGTCTTGCTAATAATGATTAATGAAGTAGACACTGGCAGGCTTGCGTCAAACCCGAGGCACAGTCACTATCTAGGAGCTCACTTGTCGGGTGTCGGGTGGTGCCAAAATTAAAAGAATCCATGAGTTTAGATAATTGTATTAGAAAAATGTTACATTGAGTGTAATGATGAAGGCGATTTAGGTTGTAAGGGAATTGTCGCCATATTGAATTTATACATTAAAAATACGTTCGGAAACACAGCACTGTTCCGATACCGGTCTTTCGGATACGCCGCGACAGAACTCAATCACCCATTTTTAATTATTTGCTGTGTCTTAAGTGTCACATCGTCAGCCACTAGGCCTGTGGTAACCGCACCCTTACTGTGTTATACTTACCCCTGAAACTGCAGCGTCATAGTTTGCCGCTAAACTCTACAACTGCTAATGACTGGACGATTTTCTTATAGCGAGCTAAGAGACATCACTGATGTCTCTTAATCTTTTGGAATCTACAAAGTCTACCTTTCATATGAAACTGGAATACATACTCTGTAGTTTTATCAAAAACATCACTGATGTCTCTTAGCTCGTTTGGGCTGCCCAGATGCCGAGGCCCCACTATTTTACTTTAATTTAACTTTCCCCAGCATACCACACCGTTTGCATAGACCCGTGGCTCACTCAGAACAAGCGCGTGTGTCCGGTGTGCAAGCGACGCGTGTTCGCGGCGGGCGAGCGGTGCGCGCTCTCCGACTCCTCGGACGCGGACGCGGACGAATCGCAGCCACTCTTGCGCAGTGTGCCCTCCGCGGTAACTATACCACTCCACACCGACACTGCTCATGCATACACCCGCTGTGACCCGCTCGCTCAGAACAAGCGCGTGTGTCCGGTGTGCAAGCGACTCGTGTTCGCGGCGAGCGAGGGGCAGCTCATGCAAAGAATTCGCAGCCTGCCCGACCCCGACTGATTTATGAATTGTTACAATCAATGATTGTTGTTTCAGGGCGGTACATTTGATGAGCAACGCGAGAATCCGTTCGCCCGAGCCACGCGCTTCATGGCGAGACTGCGCGCTCGAGCCAACGGAGATCCAGAGGTGACCGACAAGCACTAGATTATACTATGCTTGCTATTTGGAAAGTGAAGATATGTGATCACTGATCAGGTGTAACAATAGAAATAGATTCTCGAATATGGCATGATGGTCATATGAAGCAATTTTGACACTTTGCAATTGATTCAGCCGGCCCTTGTTGCCTAACTTATCATTTGCCCAGATAATTCTTAGTAACAAGTGTGTTATGTCTATCTTTTACAGATTCCTCCATCACCTCCAAATGACAATGACCATATTAATGCAGCTAATATTAACAATGATGACAGGTAAGTTTTATATATCGTATAATTTTATACCGTTTTTCAAAGATAGCTAGGGAGCCATCAAGCGTCATCAATCGACCAATCACAGGTGATTGTCGATTCCTAACCGGTCCGCTCCAATGGAAACACGCTCTAACCTCAGGTTATTTTCCAGTGAGAATACCTCTGAATCTGCTGGTGTGGTGCCTCGCGTGAGGGTGACGTCACAGCGCGAGCGGCGGCCGCGGCGCGGGAGGCGAGCGTCGCGCGCGCGCACCCGCGCCGCCTCCGCGCCCGACCCCGCGCTCGCCGTCTCAGCACAAGGAGAGATCGGTAACACACATTTTTTGGAATCTACAAAGTCTACCTTTCATATGAAACTCTGGAAGTACCTACATACCCTGTAGTTTTATCAAATACATATAGTGTCTTCTCTGTTTCAGGAGTAGCAGCCCTGCCAGCGCCCGGAACGCGTCGCGTGAACTTATGAGGACCCGTGTGCGGAGTCTCCGCCCCGCACGCGCGCTTGCGTGAACTTCGGCTCCTCATTGCCCTCTCTCGCACAAGAGAAAATCCCTATTGGACTGTGCGATCTTAAAGTGATGGCTAAAGTTATAGTGATTGTTATGAAGAGAAGAGGCGTGTCATCGCCCTCGGTGCTTAAAAAAAAGCCCTTATTGGATTGTTCTATCTTAAACTGATGGGCAAAGTTAGTAGTGATGAAGAGTTAAGTCCTCAGTTTGATGGCCTTAGTGGGTATTGGCCTTAGCTTCTCAACTCTCAGAAAAACACCCTTATCGGACAGTGCAATCTAGAAGTGATGGCTGAAGTTATAGTGAATGTTATCAAGAGATGTTTCTGAGTTTGACAATACCTATGGATTCAGTGGGTACTCTAACCTACTTGACTCAAAAACCGGTCCATTACGCGTGCACCACATAATACGGCATTATGGAGAGACCACGAATATAATTAGGCTATTGTTCAAATACAGATGACTGACACACTGGAAAATGTTGCTCTATCTTTAATGATAATGAGTTTACAAGACGCAATTGATTTTAGGTCAATGTCATTAACCTTTGACTGTGAGGCTTAGAGTTAATGTCGAATTTGATGGGGTTTAGAATAGAAACCAGTTCAGACTTGTCACTGACTATTGTAACTCGTACCGTGTGTCCAATGTCTATGATGAAGATTGTAAAAGAATTATATAAAAAAAAATGCTGCGCGCTGCCTTCTTGCTGCATACTTTTTAAAACGCTGATGAATTTCCCATCAATATTACTAATGTGTACCTACAGTAAACCAGTTGATTGCCAACAATTTTCTACCAACAGCCTTGTGTTTTCATTGATTCTTGTGCCCATCAAGAAATAATACCTAGCTAGACTTGCTGTTAAATTGTGTGTGAACTTAGGAATAATAAATAGAAAGTGTTTTTATCACTCATTCACATTTACAATAAAATAACTAATAAGACACCTAGATAAGTCACATTACTACTATGTACTCATGATTCTGTTCACATACCTATGTAGTACAATTTGTTGTATAATTCCATTGATAATGTTCTTACTAAGGTGGACTTGGACCCAACGGGTCCTCATTCAATAAATGAATATACATATTTTTATTTCAGACAGCAAAGTCCATATGTATTACAAAGACATAAAAATAGGTACCTACACAAACAAAATTCAGAATACTAACAAATTTTAACCCATACTCTGTCAAATTATTTTTGTGTAATTAGAGACAGATCATTTCTCGGTTCGTAGAGATTAAAATAAGAAAATTATAAGAACATTCTTGATCTAGCTCCTTGATCGTTTTTTGGTCTAAACCCACCTTTAGCCTAGAATAAAAACAGATTTAATTTTTATTTATGCTTGATTTACGTCAGAGAGATGCAAACGCTTTCGATCAATAGGATATCATAAAATATATAATATCATGGTGAATATTGTCCGTAGATAAAATAACTCGCAATATATATATAGTGTATTTTCTGTGAAGTTTTTTGATTCATTGTCAAGTTAAGATTACACCAGTCGAAAGGTAGTCAGTGAGCTGAGCGAACATTGAATCAATGAAGACTTGAAATGTCTGTATTTTAATTATTATTGCTTAGTTAAGTTTATATAGAAATAGTAATTAATGTTAATTCATTCATATTTTATTGTACATTCTTTACAGATTTTTTCTAGCTACAAATATTCTTGAATTTTTCTATGGTTAAGTAGCAGACATTAATGTTTAAATTAAACAAGCTCCTTGCTGATTTTAAATAACTTGAATAATCATAACAAAATGGCGTTTCCAGTGATATATCCAAAAATAGCCATTATCTTTGTCTTCAAGCGTTTGTTTTGTCATAGATTTTTATTTTATATTTGCGCTTGGGCCGATTTTTGTTTATAAAAACAATATTGTTATGTTGTTAGTAATGTTTTTATAAATGATTTCAGAATACGTTTACTAGTAAAAAACTTTACTAACACGCGATTGTAATGAAAAGGCGAAAAGTGTGTATCTTTCTTTGTGATATTTAGTTTTTATATCAATCGGAATTGCCTTAGTATTTTGTTGTACTCCAATTGTGATTTTGTTGTTAAACTTGTCTACAGTCCAGATAATATTATTGCCCCAAATTCCCAAACAATAATACTCTTTGTCATATTATCACATTGTACAGTGTTGTCACGGTACTGCCTTGCTCACAGATGCTTATATAAAAATATTATTTGGCAATACTTAGCCGTATTTATAAAACATAAGGTTTTACCGAATATTGATTAGGACTGATTTCACTAGTATATAAAATTAAAAGCCGCTTTGAACAGGGCTCATATATCTTTTCAATGTTTAGGATAAAGCCAAATAAATAAAGATTCTTTGACACAAATACATTGTTTTACTACTTCATTTAAATAATTGAAAACAACTCTTTATTGCATTAAGTAATGTAATTCAGCGTCATTCTTACTTATTTACAAAATAGTTACACATAACAAGCTAGAAATTTGAAATTACTAGCAAAATTGTTCATTCATTTACGGATTCAATTTGATACACTGAAAATTGTTTATTCATTTACGGATTCAATTTGATACACTGAAAATTATTTATTCATTTACGGATTCAATTTGATACACTGAAAATTGTTTATTCATTTACGGATTCAATTTGATACACTGAAAATTGTTTATTCATTTACGGATTCAATTTGATACACTGAAAATTGTTTATTCATTTACGGATTCAATTTGATACACTGAAAATTGTTTATTCATTTACGGATTCAATTTGATACACTGAAAATTGTTTATTCATTTACGGATTCAATCTGATACACCGAAAATGCAGTCTTGGTGCAAAGTAAGCTTCACATGGTTTTTCACTATTTCTATCCTACTTTATGCAGCTTGTTAAATTAAATTCTGCTTAAATATTTTTAGAAATGGTTTAACTATTCCCGATAATGATTGCGGCCAGCCAGCTGGCTAGAAGTTGGTGTCATTCTACCACTGCCTTCGCTTCTGCTAACACTGCCCGAGCTTGTTCAATGGCTTTCCTGTAAAGTTAATAATGTATTAGACATTTGGAAACCCACGTCACATAAAAGAAAACATGAATCATATCTAGTTAAATTACATTGAAAGGGGGAAGTGGATCTTGATCAGTGGCTCTTATAAATAGTTCTATAAAGATATACAAAACGAACAAATTTTTAGGAACTGCGTGCGCCAAGCTCAGTTTAGGTCTCACTCTTTACTTACGTCGTCGTCGTAAGGAAGTATTTTGTTAATTTAATACAATCAACAAAATACGTTCTCTGAAAAATTACTAAGCACCCGCGGATGACCACATTACGAATGAAGTTCTGAAGTCCATTACAGAAGCTCTAGAAAGCTCACCGCAAACCATATTCAACAGCATATTAGAAACGCAAGAGACACCGGAACAGTGGTTAAGTTCTACGAAAGTTATTGCACAAGAGTAGGCAGATACGATCTAGTTAATTACAGACCCATCAGCTTAACCAATTTATACAAGATTTTCTCAAAAGTAAATATCACACAGATTAACAAAGATCCTGGATGTAAAACAACCTCGCGTACAGGCGGGTTTCCGCAAATACTACTCAACTTTAGACCACATTCATTTAGTTAACCAAATAATACATTTATTTATTTATTTTAGGGAAACCATCAGCACATTATACATAAATGGGTGATACAATAGAAATTGATGGGCTATTAACAGGAATCCACTGATGGATACACAATAATGTTACTTAAAGGTGTAATGAAACTAGTTTATACCCCTAACACACTATACAATGCGTACTTAAGTTGTTACATCGCATTCAATACAAAATAAGAACAAAAAACACTAAATGAAACTAAAGATAGGATATCACTCACATTCACAATAAGATACAGAATGTAACATGAAATGTAAAATAAAAACCATCATTCACATCCATAAACAGAAACAATAAAAAAGAAACACGTAGCCGTTAGAGAAAACAAAATAATACCGAAAAATTAAGTTTTTACGATACAGAAGATATAGTCAGACAATCTATACCTATGTGCTTATATTGACTTCAAGAAAGCGTTCGATAACTTCGACAGCCCAGAACACACCTCAATATGGCAAGCTCTAATAGAGCAGGGCATCTCAAGAATACGTAGAAATTTTAAAAATCATTTTCTTTAGGATCCAAGGTAAAATAAGATTTGAAAGAGAAGGAGAAGAGTTTCTAATAAAGAGAGGAACACGTCATGGTCATCCAATTTTACCAAAAAATTTCACAGCTGTATTGGAATCGAGTCATCAGTAAACTAAACTGGGAGAATAAAGGTCTGAAAATCGATGGAGACATTTAAGTAACTTATACTTTGCAGATTAATGATTCATTTATTGGTAAAATATATCATTACACGAGTTTTTATTACAAGATTACATCGTGTTATTCGCCGAAAACTCGGTATCTATGGAGAATATGCTAAACGAACTCACATGTGAAAACAAAAACGCTGGGTTTGCAATGAACCCGTCAAAAATAAAGCTAATGTGCAACAGTGACGAACGACATATTATATTAGGAGCTAACGAAAAAGTTATTATGTCAAAAAATATACTTCCTTTGAAGATAAGAATAAGAAATTCAAAGACTGATCGCAATGTCTTGGTAAAAATATTGGAGTATATAGGAGATTATGAATAATAAACAACTTTATGTAAAACTATAAAGAAAAGAAAAATATATATGAAACCACTATCCTACCAAGCCTGACATATGATTGATGTGATTGCCAAACATGGCTATCACTAAGGAATAAGAAAATATACTCGCAATATGTCAGAGAAAAATGGAAATAATTAGGTATGTATAAAACAATCAGAAAGAAAAACAAACACTTCCATAAACAAAACACGACGCGGTTGTCACTGTCTAGTCTAGTGAGCGCCAGTGTCGCGAGCCTGGCCAGCCGCTGCAGCGCTCTCTGACTGAGCTCGCCGGCGCGTGTGGATTGTATACTCACAGATGCAGCGGGTTGTCGCTGTCTAGTCTAGTGAGCGCCAGTGTCGCGAGCCTGGCCAGCCGCTGCAGCGCTCTCTGACTGAGCTCGCCGGCGCGTGTGGATTGTATACTCACAGATGCAGCGGGTTGTCGCTGTCTAGTCTAGTGAGCGCCAGTGTCGCGAGCCTGGCCAGCCGCTGCAGCGCTCTCTGACTGAGCTCGCCGGCGCGTGTGGATTGTATACTCACAGATGCAGCGGGTTGTCGCTGTCTAGTCTAGTGAGCGCCAGTGTCGCGAGCCTGGCCAGCCGCTGCAGCGCTCTCTGACTGAGCTCGCCGGCGCGTGTGGATTGTATACTCACAGATGCAGCGGGTTGTCGCTGTCTAGTCTAGTGAGCGCCAGTGTCGCGAGCCTGGCCAGCCGCTGCAGCGCTCTCTGACTGAGCTCGCCGGCGCGTGTGGATTGTATACTCACAGATGCAGCGGGTTGTCGCTGTCTAGTCTAGTGAGCGCCAGTGTCGCGAGCCTGGCCAGCCGCTGCAGCGCTCTCTGACTGAGCTCGCCGGCGCGTGTGGATTGTATACTCACAGATGCAGCGGGTTGTCGCTGTCTAGTCTAGTGAGCGCCAGTGTCGCGAGCCTGGCCAGCCGCTGCAGCGCTCTCTGACTGAGCTCGCCGGCGCGTGTGGATTGTATACTCACAGATGCAGCGGGTTGTCGCTGTCTAGTCTAGTGAGCGCCAGTGTCGCGAGCCTGGCCAGCCGCTGCAGCGCTCTCTGACTGAGCTCGCCGGCGCGTGTGGATTGTATACTCACAGATGCAGCGGGTTGTCGCTGTCTAGTCTAGTGAGCGCCAGTGTCGCGAGCCTGGCCAGCCGCTGCAGCGCTCTCTGACTGAGCTCGCCGGCGCGTGTGGATTGTATACTCACAGATGCAGCGGGTTGTCGCTGTCTAGTCTAGTGAGCGCCAGTGTCGCGAGCCTGGCCAGCCGCTGCAGCGCTCTCTGCCTGAGCTCGCCGGCGCGTGTGGATTGTATACTCACAGATGCAGCGGGTTGTCGCTGTCTAGTCTAGTGAGCGCCAGTGTCGCGAGCCTGGCCAGCCGCTGCAGCGCTCTCTGCCTGAGCTCGCCGGCGCGTGTGGATTGTATACTCACAGATGCAGCGGGTTGTCGCTGTCTAGTCTAGTGAGCGCCAGTGTCGCGAGCCTGGCCAGCCGCTGCAGCGCTCTCTGCCTGAGCTCACCGGCGCGCGGCAGAGTCTCGGCCAGTGCCGTGCCCGCCCACGACATGGACGTCCCGGGTGCCGCGCCCAGCGCCATGCTTAGTGTCTCTGGAAATGGAGAATGTTGTTGAATCAGGAGCAGAGATAGTCTTAGCCCCAAAGTAAGCAGAGCTTGGAGCCAGATACCTAACCACCAATAAAAGCTAGACAATCCACAAAGCATCATCTAGTTAGCTAGTCCAAGGTTAGCCGAGCTTGTATTATGGATACTAGATGACTGATATGCTAAAAACATTCACTGCCCAGCTTTTAGGACTGCTGGAACTCAAAAATGTTATACAATTTGTCCCATCCATGGAAATAGAAATGCCCAGTCCCATCCGGACACATTAGCGTAATAGCACAGCAGTAGGGGCACCCCGCTGCTTCTAAGACTGGCACACGTGTCCCCTGATTCGCCTCTCACCTATGAGTGCCAGCACATTGTCGTCGTTCCTCAGCAGCGGCGGCGGCGCGGTGAGGGCGAGCGCGCCGCGCAGCAGCCGCACGCCGGCGCCCACGCAGCGGCGCCAGAACGCGCCGCCCGGACCCTCCATTATACTGGAAAACAAACATTCGCATTATTCCTACTAGCCGAATTTCGGCCACGGCGGCGGCCAGTCTCTCGGTAGACTAGCCATGCGCGCAGGACATTATTGTACGGTTAACGTACAACACAAATTTATATAGAATTATTTCGGCTGACACCGCGATCAGCCGCGACCTACATTTTCAGTTAAGCCTTTACCGCGGACTAGAGCGGATGAGTATCTTTCTTAAACTTGTATACTTTTCACAATATAACTACGATTGATTTACTCAGTGGTTTAATTCAAACTAACTAACTGCAGCTCTGGGCTCGTACAATTATTATATACGAATGTGTTAAAATACCATGTGAATGGCTTTTGGAGAAGTCTTTCTGTGGAAACGGTAGTTTAATTTTGACATTCCGTGTGAGGAAATGTGTCAAAATTCGACTGACGGCACTTTGCCTGCTTTGACCAGCACTGATACTTGGATACAGCCCTTAGATGGAAGAATCTCTTACTGCGGAGGTAACGTCGGTAGAAAGACATCGGCGTGTAACGCGGACGCTAGCTGCTGCGCCGCGGCCGCCGCCAGCTGGCGCAGCGCGCGCTCGCAGCCCGGCATGTTGCCTGCCTTGACTAACACTGCGCGGAGGCGAACACACGCTCGCACGCACATCGGGTCGAATGCGTTCTCGACTATCTCTGTAACAATAAAACGAGGCGTGTTACAAGTACAGATAAATTACAGACATGAAATAGGTTAAATTTTTGAGAGAGAGAGAGAGAGAGCAATAGCGTAAGTTCTTTAAAGAAATCATGAAGCGAGACGTCGGGTCTGCTTCCACAACTTACTGCCCCGTCTCAAAAATCTTCCCTGTTTAGCGTTTAGGGATGCGGAGGTAAATACAGACGAAATACTGGAGCTGATGATTAGCCAGCTACGGTGGTGGAGTCTTCCTCGTTGGCTGCTTCTCTTTGGACTGACTCGTGGTGGTATCTAACATCGAAGCGGATGAAGTATCTATCAGTACCTGAAAGGAGGATTACCACCGCTGCAGACCCCAGTGGCACTAACCTGTAATCTTGGGCAGTACAACCTTATTGAGCATGGTGGGTACCAGCATGAGGTCCGGGTCGTCCCGCACGCTGCCCTCGCTGAGCGGTCCGGGTTCCGGGGCGGCGCCCTCGGCCTCGGAGTCGGAGGTGTCGCCCGTTGGTTCTAGGCGCACGCCGTACATCATTAGACATCTGGGAACATTGAACTTTACTAGCCTCTATCCAACTCCCCGGGATACAAAGTATGACCTGAAGGTGCTACTCCTGCGAGATTATATTTTTGCGGTTTTTAATATTTTCTGCGTTCTACTAGGAATAAAACTAGCATATTTTTTTTTAAAAACCTCGAAAAAAAGATGTCACGTGAATGTAAATCGAACGTATTTCATTAACAGCTGTTTCGTATTGGTATGTTTGTATAATTTAATATGAAAGTTGAGGCCTGATTAATGACAGCTTGTGGTTGCAGCTTCGCACGCATTTTATAAATATAGGGTAGTTTTTGATTTCTGATTGTTTTTGGGTCATTCATCAGCTTAGTTTCTGTGTAATTTCTGAGAATATAATAAAGAAACTTGTGCTCACTTGTACCAATCCATTTTCTCGTAATCCTCATTGTCTTCGTCAGCAAGAGGGTTCCATAATATGAGCTAAAAATAATAAAAAAAACAACTTTATTTGTGAAGTTTCCAGCTGTCAGGTAGTTGCAAGGAAAATGTGCCTTATCGAGAATATTCTAGCTGCACAGTCCAGTCAGAATGTCCTTTGCATCGAGAAGGCATCTGTTAAATCGCTAACTTGGAAGCGACATCGCTATTAGCGATATAGACGAATCAAACGCGCATTAGTGTTAGGCGCTCTCATCGCTTCCTTGCCAATAGCTTGGGCAATCAGTGACTAGGGACTGCATGGTACCTGGTGTCTGACATAGGGCGCCAGCAGCCTGGGCAGTGCTGCCGGCATGTGCGCGTCGCAGTAGGAGGCGGCGTGGCGCGCCCGCCAGGCGCCCAGGCGAGCGCACACGCCGCGCACGCCGCGCCACGCCGCCAGCGCGTCCGAGAATAGGGACTCGCTGCCGGAGCGGATACTCTCTGTAAACAGCAATATTGACATTAATACGTGTTTAGAGAACCAGCGCATATTCGCATATTGCAAGCGGAATCCGTAGCGCACAAAACATATCTGTTGTGAGTGTCCGCTGACACATGCGTATTCGCACGCTCGGCGCTCCGTACACACACACAGCTTGCGCCCGGTCACTTGAGCAGGATGCGCGGTTAGGGTGACAATGACGATACTCGCACCTGCTCGGCAGGACAGCCGCGACGCGACAGCTACACACAATCCCCTTATTCATTACATTCTGCTAGGTTAGAGCATTGCTATATGTCACCCTGTCTTCTTCTAAGGACATAAGTCAGAATGAGAAATAACGCTTCTTAGCAATTGTTTTAAGTTAGCATTATGAATAAGGGGGAAAGACTTTATCAGGGCTGTCCTGTCCAGTGTTCATACCAAAGATTTTTTTCAATGATAAACTTGAGTAAATGGTAAGTTATTGTATGCCATTTTCTCTCAAATTTTTTTTTTGTTTTCGGTTAATTTTGTTAATTCACAAAATGTATTTACCTCTTACCTTAACACATGTTTTAGCAAATAAAAATGTTATCTTTATAACCCTACAGTTTCCTCGTACCTCGTTCATTGAGATGCTGATGGTGCGCGTCTGGCGGCAGCTCGTCATCGCTGGAGTCTCCGTCTCTATGGGCCCGAGGCGCGCCGGGGAGCGAGGCGCGCTGCAGGCGCCGCGCGCGCCGCCGCCCCTCGCGCTCAGCGGTTCGACGCACTTTGTCTGCGCCGTCGGGGGGACGCGCGGAGCCTGGACGTGCTAGAAATAATACACCGACACATTGTAGACCAAGTGGAAATGAAACCGATTAGTGACCCGCGGGGATTTCACCGATGGTGAAACGGAACCCTGTTACTAAGCCTCCGCTGTCCGTCCGTCCGTCTGTCACAGGGCTCTATCTCGTGAACCGTAAGAGGTAGACAGTTGAAATTTTCGGATAATGTGTATTGCTCTGGCCTCTACAACAACAAATAATAAAAATAAAATAAATATCAAAATTAAAGGGTGCTCCCATACAACAAACGTGTTTTTTTTTTTCAAATTAATAATTTTGTTTTGAGGGATTAGATAAATAGTTAAAAAAATTTAAAAATCGTTTACAAAAAAACTAACCGTAGAATATTCTTGTAAACGTCGTTTCCTATTTCTGACATGTTTTTTGAGAGTAAAACGTTGATACACTTGAAGTACAACCGCAAAAACAAGTAAAAACTGTCCTTTCTTCGTAATTATTTATCATCAGGTGAAGTGATAAATATCGTGTTTTGAACCGTAGAATAATCAATAACGTTTATCCAACTACAACATATATTTTTTTCCGATCAAAACAAAGGATAATTGATCGTTTAAAATGGATTCGAAAATTGGTTCATTTCGAATATTCTGGCCAGGGGTCTCTGAACAAGTGAAAATTTGATGTACTTTGCAAAAGTTGCCTGATTTTTACGGTACGGAACCCTTCGTGTGCGAATCGAATCGCACTTGGCGGCTTATTGTTATTTGTATAATATTGTACACCGACGCGGGAAATTATTGTTTAAGAATGTTTAAAATCTCTCTAAGATATTCCGAGATAGTAGCTAAAAAAAACGGATTTCTATACAGTTTTTTCTCCCGCTCAGCGCGTTTGAAATATATTTTTTCCTGTCGCATTGTAGTACGACAGCAATAACGTACTTTCTGCCTCATATTTGAAAAAGGAATAAGCCACTTTCGGAGCAGGTTTAGTATAAATATTAGTTACCTGCTAGCGCTAACACATCCTGCGCTTGGTCCCTCACGTCAGCCCGGCGTCGCTCCACCAGGAACTCGTGTCTCCGCTTGTGCAGCGCTAGAGCCCGGCCCTCCAGTGCCTCCAGTAACGGCATCTATCAAACGACGCAGTTAACATTATGCGCCGAGGTCTCATATAGTTTGCGATAGCGTCACTTGTTGAACGAGTTGAGTGTAACATTACGTTCTCGTCCAGACACTTGATCGGATCCGTCAGATATCCCCTGACGGCCTCCGCGCGCCTGTGAGCCGCGCCTGGGTCTCATATCGTCGCTTGTTGACATAGACATATCATTTATTTGCCACCACAATTCACACAATATAAATTAACAATTTTGAAATTATAAATTAATAGTAAATCACCTATATATTACACAACAGAGCATAGGAACAATACGTTGAAAAACTAATTAAAATTATGTAAAAAATAAGTAGGTAAGTAAGTGACCAATGTGTGCTGCAGTAACAAAATGGGCTAGGCTCAGCATAGTTCCGACTGTTGTGAACAGAATGCGCTGTTATTCTGCCTAGACCAGAACAAGAATAATCACAGGACCCTGCGATCACAAAATATTAAATAGGAAAAATGTACATATAAACTCGCTCAGTTATAAAAGTAGTGTCTATGAAAGAAAAAAATAAATAAATATGACTGTAAAGATTGTTATCTGCGTTTGTAATACTTACTAATAAGAAAACAATAATTATAATAGGTAGGTATGTAACAAAAACAATAACTACAATATAATCTAACAATTAAAAGGGGCAGCAGAATCAGGCAATCCAGACTTTTGTTGATCCAAAATAACACACTTTGGCCGTTTTCTAAAAGTGAACTTGGATTTTAACAGCCGAAGGGGCGGAGGAATGTTGTTCCAACACTTGGTTGCTAGTTACTTAGAACTGCCAAGAAACCTAGCTGTTTTGTGATCATAATAATGCAACAAATTTCTATTTGGCCTAGTGCTATATTTAGTTCGTGACTGATCAAGTTTGGAGAACAAGTATATAGGGGTCTCAAATGTCAGAACACCATGAACCAGTGTGGCCATATGCAAAGCCCGTCGCGAGGCCATGTTTAGCGTTGAGGAAGTATTTAGGTATGGCGTGATGTGTGTTCGCGGCGCGGGCGGGGTATGGTAGCCATAGAATCTAGAGCATGCGTTTTTGAATTCTTTGAATAAGGCGGCTAGTTTTGTATGCAAGACGCGGACCGTATACTAAATCCCCATAGTTAAGTTTCGGTAGTATAAGAGTTTCACAGACTTTAATACGAACCTCTTCCTTAAGATAATGCCTAATTTTGTAGAGCAACTTAAGTCCGAAGAAACAATTTTGTGCTAAATTCAAATATGACGCTCAAATCTAAGTGCACTATCGAATACTATTCCAAGATTTCTGGCTTCGCTTACCTGCTCTATGCTATGACCTAATATATTTAAATCTAGACTAACATTGGCAAGATTATTTAACTGATTTTTTTGTGCCCACCATTAAAAACTTTGATTTATTAGGGTAAGTACAAGAGCATTATTTTGAGACCATATAGCTATACGACCTAAATCCTCATTGGCTTTCTTTATTTTAATGGTCACATCACTCGAAATAAGGCTCAAAATATGCAGGTTTACTTGTTTACTTGTTTATGGACTGGTTTCCGCAACTAGGCCACAGGTGGGCCCTTTTTGCGTGTCGAGTGGGGGGGCTGCTAATCTAACCACCCGATGTCCTCTAGGAAAGCCAGCAGCTCGCTGACGCCGGTGCATGCCTCCCTAGGCGTCCTCGGTGTCCCGAGGTAGAGTAGTCTTTGAGACGCTACGCTATTGCACTCTACAAGCACATGCGCGGCCGTCTCCTCTGCGTTCATGCATCCCCTGCATAGGGGGCTGTCCGTAATACCCAGATTAAATAGATGTTTATTAAGCATGCAATGTCCTGTGACAATACCGACAATTAGCCGGAGTTTGCCCCGTTTCAGATTGAGGAGTTTTCGGGAGAATCTCGGGTTTAAAGCCGGGAAGGCCTCCTTCGACTGCCTACAATCCGGAATACTTGCCCAGTAGTCTTGGTGTTGTTTAATCGTATGTTGACGGATCCATGAGCGGACTTGACTGAAAGGTAGGGGAATTATTGGTTCAGGCCCTGCCGTTTGCCACTGTGAACCTCTCCTCGCCAGTGCATCAGCTTCGTCATTTCCTCTGGATCCGCTGTGTCCTTTTATCCATTGTAGAGTGACTCTATTGGACTTACTTACTTGTTCTAGCAGGTCGTGGTACTGTAGAGTAAGACCCGAATTGTGCTCTCTCTTGTTCAGAGCCTGTAGTACCGCCGCACTATCTGAGAGGATCCTGATGTTTTGGTCAGTTACCTTTCTTCGTAGCACTGCGGTCGCAGCCTGAATTATACCCACACATTCCGCCTGAAAAATGGAGTTGTGGGCGCCCAGTGCTGTTGTTTTGTGGATGTTGAGATCTTCCGAGAACGTTCCTGCCCCGGTACCTGTTTTCATTTTAGAGCCATCTGTGTATATTCTTACTTCGTGTATGTTTGAGCTGTCACTTGGCTCTTCGTGCATTTGTATAGTGAAGCTTTTTGAGTGTAGGTGTTTTTTGGGTACTCTATCATAAATCGAGAGTATCATGGGATTGCTCCTTGCATACTCCTCTATAATAGTGGTGTGTTGTGCTCTAGTGTCATGCTCCCATAAATGTAAAGCCCAGAGTCTGTAAGCAGCTGTGGCTGCCTCTTGTCGCACGTATAAGTGCAACGGCGATAGGCCTATCATGACTTCGAGTGCTGCCGTGGGGGCAGTTCTCATACACCCGGTCGTCGCTACGCAGGCTAACCTCTGGAACTTCTGCAGTTTGTTTATGGTAGTGTTTTGTTTTGTTCTTGGCCACCACACTAGGGAACCGTATGTTAGCGAGGGCCTGATTACGGTGTTGTAGAGCCATAGGGTAATCTTTGGGCTGAGACCCCATGTTCTACCTATCATTCGACGGCACTGCCAGAATGAGATGGTGGCTTTCTTTATCTTGTTTTCTAGATGTGTTGCCCAGTTAAGTTTATTGTCTAGACTTATACCCAAGTATTTAACTGCATCAGAATATGCAGGATAAATGCAGAATAGATAATAGTTTATACGACATAGATTATGCAAAAGTTGTCGGCGACCGACCTATAGATTAATTTCTCCAACGAATCGAAAAGAAAGACAAGGACAGTAAAATGTTCTAGAGTAAAGAAAGAGATAGGTATAGCTTCCAGAAAAGCGCGGAAATGTAAGATAAAGACGGTTGACAATATGTAGGGCAAATAAGCGAGACAGCGCTAGCTCTCTAGAAGTTAGGTTTTTATGGTAGGTTTTCAAGGTCGGTCCTTAGGTATAAAAGCCGAGCTTGTTGACCGTTTATTAAGTAGTAGTTCAGTTCTAAGCGATATAACAGTGAACCAGTCTAAAGGAAAATTACGAGAGTGAATTGTAAAGTGCAGTGCAGTGACTTTTTGTATTAAATAGTACATAGTTGAGTGAATACGGTTGAATAAACCGATTTAAGTGTTCTGAAGTGTTTCTACTGACATCCTTCCCGACCAGCCCCAGTTGAAGTCTTACACCTTCGACGAGCCCCTACAATTACCTTCTCGTCCAGACACTCGATCAGATCCGTCAGATATCCCCTGACGGCCTGCGCGCGCCTGTAAGCCGCGTCTAGCTCCGTACACCGCGCCGCTCGGTTTTCGCGGAGTCTTGCGAGATTCAGAATCTGTTGCGATAACGCCTGTTGCTTGTTGAACGTGTTGATTCGATCCAGCTGAAGTTCTTCTAGCCTGTAGATAAAATATAAAATGATCAACGTGCAAGTTGATCTAACAGACACAGAATATTATAAATCTATCAAAAGGTGCTTTCTTACAGACGCGGAACGGCACGGCCATCCATACATCTAAACATCCAAACTTTCGCATTTATAATATTAGTGTGATTTGATAATAATTTAAACGGTTTGTTTGTCTTAAGAATGTCTAAGATATCATCGCATATGAAGAGAAGCAAGAAGAAACCCGAAATTTCTACAAAAATATAGCTCGGATATCAAATGGCCGTATGGTGCTGGCTTACAATTTACACCACCCCAACTCTTCCCGCGGGTGTTGTAAGAGGCGACTAAGGGATATCCACCTGGGGCGGGCAGGAGCGCCCCCTGCAGAATAACTCTACGGGGGAGGCCTGGGTCATAATAGAGTCTTAATAATAGTCATTTATTCATAATAATTATTACAACAGTCGTTAGTCGGTGGTCGGTGTTAGTGTATTGGTCCAGCTTTGGACCAATATAGGCTGTGAAGGTGGAGGAGGTTGATAATAATTTATAGTTTTATACGTGAGCCTGTCTACGAGCTTATTTTGAAAGCCCAAATAAATAAACATTATTTATTTCTGAATTATGAACCAGCAGGAGGACGTGTGTGTATAACCAACCAATATGATTGGTCGATTTTACTTCGCTACGCGTCAGTATTATAAAACGCCACCCCAAGTCACCAAAGCTTCACGATGCGGACTTTTCTTTGTAAGAAAAGAGGTCAAGCTTCGATTTGTGCCCGCCCCACGAATAGCAGGCTCGAAGCCTCGGTGTCGTCCCAAGTGGTCAAGACACCCCGCCTAGACCTTGCGATGACGCAATGGAGTTGCGTCACGACCGTCAGCTGGTGCACAGCTGGTTGCACTGTTTTATTTTGTTTACAAACGTAACAAAGCTTAATGACTCAGTTAAAGTAAAGTAAATAAAAGCGTATTGTGTTCTCCATAGTCAGTATCGTTATCTTCAGTGTTTAGTGCCTATTAAAAGTTTTTAGGCGCAAAATCTAAATTGCACTAACTAAGTGAACCTCCTCTACCCTCATTGATCTGGACAGGGAAAAAAAAAATAAAGTGATACAATTATTTGTCGTTTTGCGTTTGGACTGCATACCTAAGTACGTAAGTACTCAGACTCTCGCATGAGTAAAACTGAACAACAAACTACACTAGGGCTCAGTGCTTTATACACAAAAAGTAAAGCTCTAAAACGCAAACCCAAAATACAGCTGGCGCCATCTGGTGTCGAGTAGAGGTACTATAAACCTAATCATTCATTCAACGCAGTCCATCGTTCGGATTCTCATTACGTCCATCGGCGCACACCATGAGCTCTAAATTAAATTGTATTAGCTGCGGGAAATTCACATCGCGTTCAACAGATGGCGCTGTGTGTCCGAAATGCGACTCGGTTACACACCGCACATGTGCCGGTATTAGTGTACGAGCTAAAGTCCAGGCTTCTTGGCGTTGTGCTGCGTGCCAAGCCAATGCTCCAAAGGGAAGGGATCCCGCAACCCCCGTCCGTAGTAGCCAGGACGTCTTTACCGCCGAGCAGCTTCCAGAGACTAGTGTCGAGCCGGTGGCTTCGGATGACACGGCTCATAATATCACCGCCGAATCATCAGACCCGGAGATACCGCTTCATCTTAGACCATTAAAAGAAGATTTTACTGCTGATGTAATGAAAATGCATGAAGCTTATATGACTGAGCTTAGATCTTTCAGAGGAGAATTTCGCAGCCACTGCTCTGAAATGCAGGAATTAAAAGCTGAACTTTCTACTTTGCGAGCGACTGTCGTGGCATGCAACGAGAGAGCGGCAGCGGTTGAGGGTAGGATGGCGCATCTGGAGCTGGCTCAAAAGGAAGACTCAACCCTGCAGATCTTTGAGCAAACCATAGCCGACCTGAAAGCGGAGCTAAATGAACGTGATCAGGAGGCCTTCCTGAATGATGTTGAGGTAACCGGTATTCCCGAGGAGAAGGGCGAGAATCCTTATCATCTTGTGAGCGTCTTAGGTGCTGCCATAGGGGTGAAGCTTGACGAACGTGATATTGTGTCGGCGGAAAGAGTCGGCGTAATGGTACGGCCCTACTCAGGCGAAGCTTCATCACAGGCGGCCGTGAAAATGCGCAGGATCATAGTACGCTTTGCGCGTCGCTCTACACATGACGAATACCTACGTGCGGCGCGAGTGCGCCGCGGGCTCACCTCTACCGACGTAGGCGTCTGCTCGACGCCGCCAGTACGCGTCTATGTCAACGAGCGCCTTTCAAAAGGAAACAGGCACCTATTCGCCAAGGCGAGAGAGGCGTGCCGCCGTCACCAGTGGAAGTACTGCTGGACAAAAGCGGGCCGCATCCAGGTACGCAAAGAACATGGCTCGGTAGTCATGCGCATCCGCAGCGAGAAAGATCTGGAGCGGGTTTTTGGGACCTCTTCTGTTTAACAACTTGTATACGTAGTTATGGCCTGATTAATGTACTCTCATTACATGCCCATTGTTCTATCATGTATTCTGTATTGTTTTACTTTACTAAATGTTTATTATGTGTATTGGTTAATTTCTGTTTTTTCGTTTTATCTTATTATTTTTACCCTATAGGTGTGTCACTTGTGCGTAGCAGAGTACTTAAATTATGCGTTATTTTAAACTTTACCTTGCAGGTTAGACTGATAAAAAAATGTCAACTTCCTATCTATCTTAAGTTATTTGATAAAGTGAAATACATAACTATTGAAAAATTTTTTATTGTTTACGATAATGTTATTACAATTATATATCAGGTATTTCATACATGTTTCACGATTAAGTTAATTGAATTATCATATAAGTTACGCCAGTGTTGTAAGCCATTGTATCCATGCTCTGCACTTTGCCATACCGTCTTTATTTTATATTGCACTAACTTACATCGTTTTAATTGTCAACTCGTTTATATATTTTTGATTGCTACTCTGAGTCACTGTCATAATGTTTGTGCCATTACCGCTCCTTACACAAATAACGAGAACAAATCTACCAATACCCTACACTATTTACTGTGTACCCGTTTGATTATAAACTATAATGATGGTTAAATTCCTAAAGGTAGGTTTGTTCAACGCGGGATCTCTAGGTACGAATCATGATGATTTTTTGGTGAAAATGGATGGACATAGTGTAGATATAATGGCTATTAATGAGACGTGGCTTAGGCCGGGTGAGGACGGTCGCGCCCCCGTCGTCCCTGGGTACCGGCTCCGGCACATCCCGCGGCCTGCCTTCGTGCGCGGCGGTCGCGGCGGTGGTGTCGGTTTTTACATAAAGTCAGGCTTAAGGGCACGTATATGGCAACATCCAGTAGATCCTCATAACCGATCAGTAGAGCAGATGTGGCTGACTTTGTCTGTTAACGGCAAAAAGTTAGCTATAGGTACCGCCTACCGTCCACCATGGATGGATGTGGATTTATTTTTTGATGCGTTGACAGATACCGTTAACTCTACGCCTCACTGTGATAAGGTGATATTATTGGGTGATTTCAATATAAACCTTCTTGATGATTGCGACGGAAAATCAAAAAAGTTAAATACTTTTATTACCTGTCTAAGTCTTGCCCAATTAGTCTCTACCCCGACTCATTATACTGACAAAAGCCAAACACTTATAGACGTGGTTTGTACTGATTTAAAATCGAGAAATATCATTGTTGAGCCGGCGGGCAACATAAATGGCCATTCCTTTATAACTTGCGAACTTGACGTAAAAAATGAAAAAGTTTGCCCTAATATAATTAGATACCGTCCCATGAAAGATATTTTACCTGAATTTTTCAATAATGACTTAAACAGTATCAGTTGGGAGCACTTCTTGTCAAAGAACGACACTAACGAAATTGTAAACCTTTTCAATGACTGCGTTAACTTATTATTTGATTTACATGCGCCGGTGAAAACTGTAATTTTTAAAAAACGGTCCCCTCCGTGGATAACTGATACTGTTAAAATTATGATGCGCGAACGGGACGCTGCTCTCTTCGATTATCGAAAATACAAGACCCTTAGTAAAAAAGATTACTACCTTAGCCTAAAAGCATTAGTCAATAAATCACTTTTTTATGAGAAATCAGCTTATTTTAAATTTAATATAAATAACAAAATACATGATCCCAAGCAATTGTGGAAAAATTTAAAATCAGAGTTATTGCCATTTGAAAATCGAAATGAATTACCACAGCATTTTACGGATCCTGATAAAATTAACTCACACTTTTTAAATGTGCCCGGCAGTACTGACGTTGGAATATCTTTGCTGACGTATTATTTATTTCATAAATTTAGCGACTCTACTTTTAAAATTAATACCGTAGATGTCAAAGATGTCGTAAAAATTATTAAACGGTTAAAAAGCAACGCTGAAGGCCACGATGGCATAACATTGACAATGCTTCTTTCTACGTTACCACAATCCTTAGAGACATTAACACAAATCGTAAATAGCTCAATTAATACCTCAACATTTCCCGACGTTTGGAAGGTAGCGGTCGTTCGACCTCTGCCTAAGAACAATAATCCTCAAGGGGTTAAAGATCTAAGACCAATAAGCATTCTGCCTTGTATTTCTAAACTTGTTGAAAAAGCTGTCTGCATACAATTGACCGAAAATCTTGAAAGCAATAACATCCTTCCCGATGTGCAGTCAGGTTTTCGTAAGAGCAAGAGTACAGCCACTGCTTTATTAGATGTCACGGATAATTTGTTGTGCGCTCAGGATAAAGGTCTCTGTACGCTATTGGTCTTACTTGATTTTTCTAGAGCATTCGACTCTATAAATGTAGAGTTACTAATGTCCAAATTAAACTATTACGGATTTGATCAATCTGCTCAAAATTGGTTCAGTAGTTATCTAAGTAACCGTTTTCAATTCGTAGAACTCAGAAATAGTAATGGTTCCTCATTAGTTTCGCAGATCACACCTGTTCGCAGAGGAGTACCACAAGGATCCATACTAGGACCAATTTTGTTCATCCTATACTGTGCAGATATCACAAACTGTTTAAAATTCTGTCAATATCACATATATGCAGATGACGTACAAATATATATATCTTTTAAACCCGACGAAATTGACACCGCAATTAGAGATTTGACAGAAGATCTTAATAACATTGTCTCATGGTCAAACAAAAACAGCCTTATTCTGAACCCTTTGAAAACTAAATACCTCATCTTCGGCTCGAAACACAAACTTACGCAAATACCGCAGCATGTAAATATTTTCCTCATGGGTGAGCCTATTGTGCGTGTTTATGAGGCACGAAATTTAGGGCTGATAGTCGATGCTGACCTCAGATTCGAAAAACAAGTCACGGATTCAGTTCAAAGCTGCTTCTATCGTTTAAAAGTTTTGTATGGAATTAGATCACATCTTAGCGTAGAACTTCGAATCCAGCTTGTAGAGTCATTAGTCCTATCAAAATTCAACTACTCTGATACAGTTTTTGGTCCCCGTCTTTTAAAGCGTACTCAGCGTCTTATCCAGAGAGTTCAGAATGCTTGCGCTAGGTTTTGCTTTGCTATACCACCACGAGAACATGTTACGCCATTTCTAAACCAACACTACATCCTTAGAATGAAGTCACGCAGAAAACTCCATTTAGCTACTCTTCTTTTCGGTGTCGTCAAGTTTGGTGCGCCCCCTTATCTCTATGATAAGCTTATTTTGTTTAAGAAAGAGGGAACGAGGAGAAAATGTTGCCCTATTCTAGCAAGACCCCAAGGTTCTTCTGCAGCTTTCAGGGGTAGTTTTCGTTACGCAGCTACAAAATGCTGGAATAATATTCCACCACCAATCAAGGACCTAAAACATATAAATGCGTTTAAACTTAAATTAAAACAGTTCCTCCTCCGCGCTCAGAAGGAGGATGAAAGTCTTAAAGATAACGATAGATCTGTTATCTGAATTATCTTATTTATTTTATGTGCTTTAAATAATATGTGCTTTAATATCGGACTAAATTGCACAGTCATTCGCGGTTTCTGTCTATAGTTTGTCGTTGCATCGTCGCGTTGTTTATATACCTTTAAACGGCGTAGTTTGTTCGGCCTGACTGACCCAGCCACAGCCTCCCGACCGACCGGCAACAATGGTATTGCAATATTATTTTATAATTTTTAAATTGTATAATACTCTAATATTTGGGTGCTTTCATAGGTTTGTTTGTATTTGTTTTTCTATTTTAATATTTTTCTTTTTTTTTTGTTATCATGTCTACAACACGTACCTGGCGATCGTAACGTGACCCGACCCCTCTGGTCTTCACTGAAAACCAGCGCTGGGTGGACACACCAGTGTGCACCCAGCATAATGCTGAGTGAAGACCATATTTCCTTAAACACTGCTACGCACAAGGTAAATTTATTTTGTAACTTAGGTCGTATAAATTGGCATAGAATTAAGGCTAATTGTGTATAAGGTAAATAAAATATTTTTCATTATTTTCATTTCATTTCAATGAGTGTGCAGATGGTTAATGAAAGGCAGTCCCTTACCGTTCCGTAAGTGCCGCCACCAGCTGACTGGCTGAAGTGGCCGCCAGAGGGCGCAAGTGAGGTGCCATCGGCATCCGCGGCGGTGGGGGCGCCACTGCGAACGGATTCAAATCTATTGCGCCTTCACCTGCAAATACATAGATGTGTCAATTAATAGTTGTTTAGTAGCAAAATAACCTAAACTCTCCGACGCACAACAACAAGCAGCAAAATGCAATTTATATAATAGCAAAACCTAATTTACCGAAAAATCACTTTTATTGTTGATTTTTTAACAGAATTTGAACTACTTGTCGATTTTAGCTCTTTCCTGCGATATTATCAACAAGATAGAAGATCGCAATAACGCATTGCGATATTATCGCTCGATAAAAACGCGACTGTGGGGGAGAGGCTTTATAACCTCGCGAGAGAGATAGCACCTCTTGCTGGATGCGAGCGACGGGACACCTTCCCGTGCGTGTCAAAAAACCGTAACAGCTTACGAAAAACCCAATGTACGTTTTTAAATCTGCATTTATTATTCGTAAAACCGCGAAAGTTGGCAGACGCTTTAGTTCCACCCCGGCTCGCATACCTCTTACGAATCGAATGTGACCTTGTGTTACGAGTACCTTGGTCAAATTTACTCAATATCTTACTTCTTACTTTACTTCAGTTCAGTGCTAAGAGAAACATCTTCTATTGATCTTATTTAAAGACGCGGGTCGTCGAGTCATCTCCGTCGTGGGTAATAATTCTAATAATAAATAACGGTCATTGGCAGACTTGTCTCAAACCAGACGCAAATCCAAATAAATCCTTAATTTCAGATTAATTGACTTTAGATATAGTATTCATTTCACTCCCTACTATTAGTATTATGAACTGAAAAGTACGAGATAGTACGCATCGGGGGTGTTGATTTATTTATTTATGTCAAAAGCACGGCCTAAGGCCAATACTACTAATTACAGAAAGCCAATGAAGAAGATAACAGGGTTACAATATTACACTTTTAAGTACGTAGAATCAAAGTCTAGACCGGTACACTGTATTTTTTGTTGGATTAAGCACTGTTGTTATTTAGAATAACGGGGGTGACATGCCATGTTCGGCAAAACCCTCATGTACCAATTAAATAATTTAAAAAAATATATATTTTATACGTAACGTACGTAAACTTCCCACGCTTCTAAAGTCAGTAATAACTGACGTTAGAAGCGTGGGAAGTTTACGTAGGTTTTTTAAATCTCGTCAGTGTTCGCGAGTAGCGCGTGACGTCATCGCTACCAGACGGCGGCGCGCGCGGCGCGGCGAGCACCCGCATCATACGTCTGTAGTACATTTCGCGGGTAAGTTGTTTGCTCTCGTACGCTCTGGTGATTTTTATTGATTTCAAATAATGCTGATTGATTAAGTGTATTGTGTAAATTATTGTTTTTGAACTAAAATGGAAGAAGGATTTTAAAAAGGCTAATCCGACAACCTTCCCATAGTCCACGATAAGATGGTGTAAGAATATTTTATACAAAATGTAAAAAATAAAGATTTTGTATCAGCCGAAATTCGCGAGTTAAAATTAAAGGGACCCTTTAATTTTAACTCGCGAATTTCTATTAATAAGGTATAATTTCTATAACCTACTTATTATCACATTCATACTACTGGGATTCGTTTACTAATGAGTAAGTATAGGTATAACAAAAATACCTATACTTACTAATCTAACTTCTATAGTTTTGTTTTCTTAATCAGTCATAAGTGCTTTTTTGTGTATTTTATGGTTTTTTAAATTACCTGTTACTTTTAATAAAAGAAGTATAAATCATATACTTAGTACGTACTGTTAGTAGAATTTACAATTATATTATAGCATGTACCTAATCTAATCTAATTTTAGCAACCGTATTATTAATTATTTTGTACCTTTTTTTTCTTTTTACTTTATTGTTTCAATCACCCAAAATAGATAGTAATAACTCAACCTACTCGATATATATTTATATTATAGCAGCACGTACATATGTATGTTTATGTTGCAATCAAGTTTTATTCTTGTTTTTTGTTACTTTATAATTCTAAGTGATTGTGATGTGTTTTGTACGTTAAATAAATAAATAAAATAAATATACTACTCGTACTTCGTAATATAAAAATATGATTTTAATAACATCAGTGCTCTTCCCATCGTACACATTTTTATGACATGTCTAAGTGCTTTGTATAAGTTTAAAGATGAAATAAAAGACTTTAATGACTTTAATCGCATTTCTAAATTTTTTTCGGATTTTCGTATCCTTAGGAACGTAAAAAAACAACTTTTCGGGTGTTATTATGGCCGTATTTTTACACTGTGGTACAATACAATATTTAATAGATGGACCCATGTCGTTTTTGTCGTTTCTTATTTAAAATAAACAAATTAGTTCCGCGCGCGACGGCCACATTCGGGTAAAAGCTTTGAATCCCCGAGTCGCTCGCGTGGAGATGGAAGCCGTGACGTCATCAACGATATCGCGCTCGGTCGTCGGCTTAGACCGAAAATATTAACTTTGCACATAAATATCTCGGTCAATTTTATAGATAGAAAAATAATAAAAGCAGTTATCCTCGTTTTTTTTTTTGTAGAATAGTTTGACCTATAAAACAATAAATGGTTATCTTCTTCATAATACTAATTACAGATTGTGTCGATGGAGACGGTTAACACTGGACCGTGGTGGATGGCACTAACTTTGGGTGGCAGTGCACTGAGCAGTGGTAATCCGGCTGATGATGATGATGAGTAAGAAATACCTGTGATATCAATGATGGCTGGCATTGCTTTCTGCATCTGCTGGTCCGCCCACTCCTCCGTCTCGCTGTTGTCTTCTTCCTCTGGGTCCATGGCCGCAGTGCCACCTGGCAACAGATCATAAATAAATTACCGCGAACCAGCCGCAGGCGAACACCGGATCAGGTCTAGCTCACTAGCCTAGGAATGTATACTAGGTACTCACGCTGAGGCTTATCGCTAGGCATCTCCAGCCCCCGGACTGCTATGCGGTCGTCCTCGTCGTCTGCAGAGTCGTCTCCCTCCCTGACGAGCCGCGAGCCGGCTGCGGGTTCTGACCGAATCGGCACGAAGTCTCCCAGTTCGCGGGCCTAGGAATTGGAACTTTGTTATGATCTTTGTTGGTGAGGTGTGCGTGCAGCGATGCGTTAATATCTGGTACTAGACTGTGCAATACCTTTGGTTCAATTAATTGCATATTAATTAGAAAGGACTGATAAAGACGTGAAACAAGATAAACAGAAATCTGATGGTATGTGAAAATATCACACATAAGATAAGTAGAATCTTTAGGAATGGATTGCTGAGGAAATTTGGAAAGGAAATTTGAACATAAAATTACAGTATTATAAAAAAAATAACACTTATTAAATAAAAAAGCACTGTAGACAGGAACCCAAGGAATTAATAAAGATCGATCTACCCCTCCCGATCTAATTGACTGTCCCACTGTTATTCATAAGTAGAGTTGATTAGAAATGGGCGTTTTGAACCGTAACTAGTTTTTGAAGCAGAAGCAAGTTTTTGGTTTTCGAGTGCAAGGAAACCTACTTATTTTACGTAAAAAGTTATTCTCTGGGAACGACGACGTCCACTGCTGTACATAGGCCTCCCCCATTTTTTGTTTTTTTTTGGCGATTGTTACAAAGACCGACCATTGTGCCTTCTGTCTGAAATCTCCAACATCAATAACGATGCAGTTAATTTCGGATGTAAGCGGGTTAAAAGTGCAGGATAAAATTAAATGATCTGAAAAGGATAGGCATAGGATTTCGCGTTCTTAGGAGCGGTAATGACCCTACGTTTTAAGAACGGCGTATGCGCAAAAATCAAGTTATTGTTCTATTCTCTTGTAAATAACAAGAAAACTACACAACTAATTAAGAAACTGGCTTAGAGTAATCAAATAATTAGTAAAAACCTACGAATCAAAATCTAAGTCATTTTAATAGACCACACCCTGAGATCTGACCAAACGCTGGTAGCTAAAACTCACCAGCAATGTTACTACATTGCTGGTGTTTTCAAGTAAGCTGGAATAATCGACTTTGCTCAAAGAAGGTTGTTAAAATAATGAGCATTTTTTGAATTTTTGAGTAAATATGATAACTAACTAATATTCGTGTAATGTGCTTTTAGTTTCAAAAAGCAGGTATCGTTATGGTATTGCAAAAACGTGCTAAGCCCTTTACTAGATTTTATATCAACCCATAGGCGTGGCCATGTCTTGATATTACGCCCTCTGCAATTAGGGATCCTTGTGATGCGACAAAATCTTTTTAACTGTTTTTTTTTTAGATATTTACCCTGGTTTAGGCGAAATGTAATTCGTTACCAAGTTCAAAATTAGCCCGCGAAAGGTTGTTCGTAATGAACCAATAACCCTGTATATAGGATGCCACGGAAAGGGCCAAGCCGAAAGGGAGTGATTCTGGACATCAAGGGGGTCAACGTTGAGAAATTTTAAACGTTTACATTTTTTTTTCGTATAATTTCACAACAAAACACTGGTTTTGCTTTTGCGAAATAAGTATGAGCAAGCGTGAGTATGAGTGCGTGTTTTTACACAAGACACGAACACGAATAAAAAAAAGCGATATTTTTTTTTCCTGCTCAGCTTACATGAGAACAATCTTCCAAAAATCTTGATACAGTCAGCTCTATATGAACAACTATCCCAAAGTTAAGACAGCCAAAGAAACTTGGCTAGTATTTTTTAAAATTATTTTGAGGGCTATACATTCGAATGATTTTGAAGAGATTAGAAACTTGATTTTAAGAGAACAACTGTCTTTTTTATAGAAACCTTGTAGTGATAGTGATATTTGTAGCGAGATCAGCAGCCACCGCCAGTCCCTCACCTCTCATACCTGCTGTCTAGTCTTGCGCGCAGCGTGGATAAGTGCAGCGTCAGGGATGGGTCCCCCCGCGCCCGCCAGCGCAGCCCTGACCGACTCGGCGCGGTACGTGTGGAACCCCCTGTCATCCTCCGTCTCCTCTTCCGACACATCCCCAGCCCCGTCCGCGGCCAGCGCCTCACGACCGGAGAGAATCAGCCCCTCTAGAGTCACTTTCTTCTTCGGTTTTGCGTTTTTCTCCGTGTGATTTGTGTTTTCCTAGGGAAGGAATTGGTTGTTTGGTTAAGTGCTAAATTTGGTTGACCACAGTTTTGGATAGTTATAGACATAGTTCGCGCAAATCTTTATGAATTCTTTGAACATAGCCTCGAATGCGAAACTGCGCATGGTACAGTTGAGTGCATAATCATTACTGTAAGAGATTCAATGTGTTAAAAGGTCCTACATACCTACCCAGGTAGAGGTTTTAAATAGCTATAACACTAATATATTATATATAATCACACTAATAGTTTAAAGGCGAAAGGTTCTGAAGATGTTTGGATGTTTGTTTGTGTTACCTCTTCACGCCAATACTACTGAACCGATCCAGTTGAAATTTTGCATCAATATAATTG
Organism: Eupithecia inturbata; assembly: GCA_963662085.1. Taxonomy (NCBI): domain Eukaryota; kingdom Metazoa; phylum Arthropoda; class Insecta; order Lepidoptera; family Geometridae; genus Eupithecia; species Eupithecia inturbata. The sequence goes on along the minus strand of OY759178.1, from coordinate 14,359,144 downwards.
TAGACCTGGAATAAATAATCGGCTACTTTTTATCCCGGAAAAACACAAGCTAGTATACTAATATTAGCCAACAAATGATTCTACGATTAACGAAGAGATAACAACAATAACGAAAACAAATAATATATAATATCAGGACTTGACAATATATGAAATGACACTCCGAGTCGACTGTAGTTTCGAGCGGAACGCGCATGTGTTTCGTGTAGAAACGAACTTACGGCGTTTGAGAGCGTGCAGGCGATACCCTTGCCCGCGAACCCTACCGCGTCCCTCAGACCCTTAAAATAAGCTACAGCGCAGCTACTCGCGCGTACTTCCGGAAATTCATATAGATTTGCGCGTAACACATGCAAGTGTGACTTGCCTATAAACTGTTGTCAAGTGATTTACTCACAAAATTACTATTAAAACTGTTTAGTTTCAAAAGTTAAGCCTTCACATTATATGCTTTTTCAAGACTTACCATAACCAGTATCAATGATAAATTTTGAACAGTCCAAGCTCCAGTAAATGTTGTATGAATCTGTAAAGCAGTGTGAGAGTGTGCAACATCATGGTACGCCTTACCTCATGGCCGTTACTGTCATTTTTGTTACTATCACCATCTGGCAATTTCTTTTTTTCCTTATCTCTACGTTTGGACAGACGCTTGCTCTGGGATGATTTCTTCACTTTGAACTCCTCACATTCATCATCTGGGAAATAATCAAGAAGTAATTAACAATCGTGATAATAGAGTGTGCGATGGAAAGAATAAAGTTAATTATTAATGTTTCATGTCCCCCACAAGGCATAAAATTTTGTTCACTATGTTCTTTTGATGTTGAATAGTTCTGTACAATATGATTATTTATTTACACGAATATTGCATGAATGATAGGGTTAAATTGAAATGCATTACATTAAAAACCAATAAGCAAATTGAAGGTTACGGCTATGATTTTACCCTCATCAGCGAAACTGAGAAGCGCCACACTCTTCACAGGCTTATTCTCTTTCTTTTCTTTTCTTTCCCTCTTCTCCAGTGATTCCTGGCTGATGATAGGCGGCGGCGGAGGCTCCGGATCATCGTCGTCGTCATCATCAGCACAGAAAACACGTCTCTGTATTTTTTTTGGCTTGCGAAACATTGCTGATCGATCAGACGCCCAACAAAAAGTGTAGTTTTACGAAGCTATTATGAAACGAATTAAAAATTTACAAAACACAGTGAAATCGAGCAAAACGAGATCTTCGCGTTGCATTGCATTTGCATTTGAATGAAATGAATGTTGAATGAATGAATGGAATGAGAAGTATTTAAATTAATTCAATGATTATAAAGATTTGTGCGTCCACCTCAGAGGCGTCCACAAGTTGTCATGTGTCACCTATCGCCAACACCTTGATCGCGCTCGTACAATCTCATCAAATCTCTAAGAACGTGGAGCACTAATCTACTGCACGCCATATTCCTTATACATTGTATTTTATTTATTACTGCCTCAAAGAGTGACTTAAGTTTATACACCTATATCTCCGCTGGCCAACTCTACTGCCGTCGTACTTAACGTAGTCTATTTTGTTTCTGTACTCAGAGAGTCTATTCCATGATTTTTTTTTTTAAATCTTTTATTTAAGGTTTATTTAATTATTTGAACATGCCACCCTAGAAATGTACACAAATTACATTGAAAAGGACACACAACAAAAAACATTATGTGAAACAAGCTAAGTAGGTACAATATAATCTTTATTGACAAAGAAAATTACAATTCAAAAATAAAAACAAATTAGAACTAGTATTTACAATTGAAACAATTTAGTTAACTGCAGACTGTTGCCAACAATCTACAGGTAGCTCAACTGATCCATATCAATACCAGTCGGAAGCGTCCCCAAGACGCTGGCTGCATTGCCCCGCTGTATGGCAATGCTGATGCGCTGCGCCAGATACCCGCCCGCTCTCGGGCCACGCGTCGTCGCGTCGACCAGACGCTCGGATAACTTTTTGAAAACCCGGAGAGCCTCGGTACCCCACGGACCCAGGGTCTCGACCCCAAAGGGAGCAAATGTGTAGGCTCTATCGAGACTTATCTTACCTACCGTAAAAATCAGGCAACTTTTTCAAGGAACATTAAATTTTCACTTGTTCAAATTTAGTATGTTTTTAGTATTTTTTGTTATTACAGTTGAAGTGTTACTTGTTTATAAAAAGTTATAGGTGCCTACCTATTTTAGTTCAAGAGATACAGCCTTGATAAATTAAGATCAAAAACGGAAAAAAATCAAAAAACAAAAAAAACTCGTGTTTGTATGGGAGCCACCTGTAATTTTGATATTTATTTTATGTTTATTGTTTGTTGTTCTAGCGGAGAAGAAATCCACATTCTCTGAAAATTTCAACTGTGGTAGACAGTTGAATATCATAACGTGTCACCTATCGCCAACACCTTGATCGCGTTCGTACAATCTCATTTATCTTACGGTTCATGAGATAGTAGAGCCCTGTGACAGATGGACGGAAGGACAGCGGAGGCTTATTAATAGGGTTCCGTTTTCACCCTTCGGCTACGGAACCCTAAAAAAGGGTGTGAATTTCCGGTCGGCCCCGGGCGGCGAAAACCCACGTTACTCCACTGGGCACCGAAAAAAATTTAATACAAGCCTACTCTATGTCTTTTCATCGACAGTTGCGAAGTACGGCCGCAAAACTTATCGTGTAGCCACGGTAAATAAATCTATATACAGTATTCTATCTTCATACAAACGGCCGGAACGTGAGTCATACCTCGTGTTTGGTACCCTCTCGGTATCCAACTCGTGAATGCGCCGCAGTGACGACGTAGTGATTTTTTTTATAAGCAGTAAGCGTGCGACTTGTTAATATTTTATTGAAATAAGTACAAGTACTAATTTAATATGGCAAAGAGAACGTATAGACTACATTGTGCTGTTTTTGGTTGTTTGAATTCTTCAATAACGCACCCAGAGATAACCTTTTTTAAATTTTCTACCTGTAATTCTAATAGGTTTGTATTTTGATTTTTTATACATACCCACTATACGTAATTTGTTTATTTTTTCATAGGTAGGTATTTCGCATTTGCCACCGAGTAAAATAACTGGATTAGTAAATAAATAAATAAACAGATAGGGTGAAAAAAGTAGGTACAGTGCGACACAAAAGAGAAGAAATTAATTATTTGGGAACTAAAAAGTGAGTCTTGCTGGCAACACCAATATAAAAGTACCTGAGCTGTCAGTCATTGTAAATTTTTGTGAGTTTTGCTTGTTTCGTGATTTAAAATTTCGGATTGTGAAGAAATTGTTAGTTATCATGAAGAAAGTCATTCGTGGCTGTGCCCGTGAAATAATATACAAAGTTTTCACGCGGTGTATGGCCGAATATCAAGCCGGAAACCTTTTATCAAAGCTAGACGACTTTTACAAACGTACAGCTGATTTTACTGGTAAGTGATTATAAAAAACATGTACAAAACACTGACAAGAACCAAGAATGTACGCACGTAATAGATATTATCATGAATAACAGCATTTTTCTCACTGACTTTTTTTTTTGAGGTTATAGTGAGATAAACAAAACAGTTCCATAGTATTCTAGCGCGACTGCTGCATTTTGACCATTTTTGCTTATTTTACTCTTAGAAAAATGTAAGCGAGAAATTAATTTCAGAATTTTTGTTGAAAATTGTATAAGTACCTGCGTGTACACAGATTAGATATTTTACATATCAAAGCTTATTGATTTAAAAAATAATCAGATATTATAATGTTATGTTCTTATTGTTGTAGGCATCTCTGAGAGTACAGTACGTCGGATAGCAAAGCATGGCATTGAAAAAGGCGGAAAATTCTCAACACCTGCTAAACATAGAAAGGGTCGTCCTGCAAAGGTATTAGTCGATTTTGATACGTGTGCGATACGACAAAAAGTTCATTATTTTTATACTGTTAAAAAAGAAGTGCCAACAATTGCTAAAATATTAGCCCAACTAAAGGAAGACATTGGTTATGATGGGAGTCGTGAGCATTTGCGAAAACTATTAAAAAGGATTGGATTTCAATACAAAAAATGTAGGACAAACCGGCAAGCTTTATTAGAAAAACCCATAATTGCACACAAAAGAGAAAGATATTTGAAGACAATTATGGATAATAGAAATTTGCCAGACGAGCTTCAAAAAGATATCATTTATTTGGACAAAAGCTATATTCACTCGAGCTACAAGCTTAAAAAATGTTGGCAGTCAATTGAAACTGAAGGTGTTACAACAGATATATCGAAAGGGAAGCGATGGATTATAGTTCATGCTGGAACTGAACGAGGTTTTGTGCCTAATGCGCTTTTAGTCTTCAGCGGTGTAAATAAACAAGATGATTACCATTCTGAAATGAACCAAAGTAACTTTACTAAATGGGTTACAGAAAAACTTATCCCAAACGTCACAGAGCCTTCAATCATTGTGATGGATAATGCGCCGTATCACTCTGTGATAAAAAATAAAGCTCCAACATCAACCAATAAAGTAAATGAAATAAGGTTGTGGTTACAAGAAAATAATGTGCCATTCGATCCAGATTTGAGGAAACCTTCTCTTCTAGCTCTGGTAAAGAAAAATAAGCCTGAACCAGTTTATCAAATTGACGAGATTCTGGGTCAACACGGGCACACAGTGGTAAGGCTGCCGCCTTACCACTGTGATCTGAACCCAATTGAGTTAATTTGGGCACTCGCAAAGAGAAAAGTTGCTACACAGAATGTTGGTGCAAAAGACATAAAGAAGTTGACCGTGGACGCATTCGAATCGATAACTGCCGTTGATTGGAAAAATTGCTGTGAACACGTAAAAAAAATTTAAAAGGAATATTATGATCGTGGGAGAACATTATACAGTGCCATAGACGAATTAGTCATTCGGGTTGGGGAAGATAGTACTGACGATGACACAGAATCAGGTAGTGACGATTCAGTTGCAGAGTTGGATACAACAAACTTAGGGGCTGGTACTTCACAAGATTCAAGTAGTCTCATGGAAGGGGTGGAATACCTAGATTTCGACCTATTATAATATGGTTTTCATAATTACAGTATTATAAATAAATAAAACATGTTTTGATTTAGTCTTTTGTTTCTTGCATATTAACAATACGATGTAGTATGATAGGCGAAGTTTTAGTAGGTTGATTTTGACAGCTGTTTATCATAATTTTTTTTTAACTATCGATAAAAAAAATCATATACCATAAAAATAAGATTTTACGTTACACAAGTACTTTAAATTTTTTTTACATAGAATTATGGCTTCAATCAAAATATAGCAAGAAGCCTATATTCTAGTATCAAGATCGGTTGTGGCTTACTGACTGTGTTGCTACATGCAAGCTACATGAGCGATGGTGCCGCCCTCATTTATTTTCAACTCTTTTATGTCGTACGTACGTGCTTAGTTTTCCTAGGTTAGGCTTACTTATGTAGGTACCTACTTAGGCTACTTACATTATACGGTTTACGGTTTTAGAAATTTTTACATTATAATTATTGAATTAGGTGAAATATCATTATGAAATGATTATGAGAGTAACAAATGGGAGGCACCTACGTGCCCCATTCCCATTTATTACTCTACCTCTACCTAGTAAGATTTACATTATAATTTACTTTTTATATAAGATTTTGGAGTAGGTATTTAGGGCCTTATCATACTAGCGATTTGCGAGTGGATTTGGGGTGCAGCGGGCGCGCAGTGAATCCGTGGCGGACGCGTGGCGGATACGCAACGTTTTCGTCGCGTGTTCGCAGCGAGTTTACGACGTACAGCACAATCAGTAAACAAAATTAATTCCGACGAGGAAACACTGCTGTTGGTTTTGTTACTTCGAGGACGCAGGAGACGAAAAAGAAAGCATCACACGTGCGAGCGAGAGTTGTCATATTATTAGTGAAAAAACACTGATCAGTTTCGAAATTCGCTAGACTACATTTTCTCTCTATTGGGTACGGAGCTGCCATTTGTATTAGAGTGTACAAAATGGCGTCCACGCTGCTATTCGCCCGATCACGATGCGCGTCCACGACGTATTTGTTGCGTGCCGCTCCGCCCGAATCCGCTCGCAAACCACTAGTATGATAAGCCCTTAGAGGTTTTGATGCTGTAGGTGCACGCAATGAGATGGTTGATAATAAATAAGTAACGTTTGCAGCGGTTTCAAATCGGATGGGTGAACCGATGTGGGTGAACCGGTGTTTTTATATACCTATATTAAAATATACTATCACAAAACTAGAACGAAATTCAAGCAGGTATGTAGATGAAATTAAAATACTGCAGGCAGGCAGCTCTAGCGCGTATTGACGTACCACGCGGCTTTAGGTATTTTTTTCAAGAACAGGGCCGAGTCACAATACTGTATAGATGTCATTACCGGGGTGTAGCTTTCGCTTACGAAATGGCCGTTATCGGACGAGTTTTATTACCTACCTACTTTGAGTAGGTTTTTAAATGATTTTTAATTTCGGTGCCAAATAGAATAAGAAATATACTTGCATTGTTTTATTTTGATAATGTAATAAATAAATTCCCCCTTGCATATATCAAAATGAAAAGGCAATTCTACTTCATACGAAATTTCAGTTTTCGTACATTATAATTACCGATCGATCGAAACGAAACGAAATTTCGTAATGTAGTAGGCCTCCAGTGGATAAAAGAAAAACAAGATGATCGCGCCAGCCATTATCTTATGATCATTACAAAAAAAAAATTAGGTATTATAGGTATCTTCCTACCTAACCATCCCACCCTGATATATTGCAAATGTAGGTAGCGAAAATATGCGTCATCATAAGATTTTAGGAAAAATATGCAATAACCGGCTAAATATCCAAATTCATAACAAATATGCAATTGTATTATAATCTAGTCTACTAATTTATGAAGATCCATTCGTAAAGACAGCGGCCCTCTAATATTTCATCGGGTTGTTCCATAGTTTTGGGTTATTCGTAATCTCATTCGCAATTAACTCGATAGATATTATAATCGGCAGAAAAATCGATTCTTAAAAAAGATTGGTGTAGTGGCATATCTATAATCGCTCAATCGGCCATTTTTGTCCCGCACGAAAGTTTGTGCGTTTAGTTTTGGTGAGTTTGTAATTTTTGTTTCGAAGAATATCGCATAAATCATGTGTTATTTTGTGATTTCCTATTGTAATTGTGCTGGAGAATATACGAAAAATTTAATTACGTAAATATTTTCGTGTTTGTGCACCTAACACGCAGGCATTAATTTGAATTCCTCTTTGCAGTCCTTAAATTTCTACGAAGTCCCTACACCGCTCCACAAGATGGGTAGGGAGGACAAAGCTACCTGGAAGACCAACTACTTCACCAAAATCATCGTAAGTATCGACTGAAAACGTAAACATCTGCCTAACCTCAAATCGGATCACTATCGTACTTAACCTATAAATTCATGTAAGCATAACCCATATCCACGTATTGTGTCAGCTTGTCATTAATGTGTGGCTCCTATGCATTTGTCCTCTAATGTTTACGGACTTACTTAAAGAAGAGCCTAAGACCATTTAGATTTTCTTGAATGCTAATATCTCAATTGTGGTCCACAGCAACTGCTCGACGAGTACCCAAAATGTTTCATCGTGGGTGCGGACAATGTGGGCTCCACCCAGATGCAGCAGATTCGTATCTCGCTGCGTGGCAGCAGCATTGTTCTCATGGGCAAGAACACCATGATGAGGAAGGCTATCAAAGACCACCTGGAAGCCAACCCAGCCCTTGAGAAGCTGCTGCCCCACATCAAGGGAAATGTCGGTTTTGTCTTCACCCGTGGAGACCTTGTCGAAGTGAGTATAATGTGATAGCTTATATTAAGTATGTCCTTTACTATACCCACTAGCATTTTGTAGAATCCTTGTAGTCATAGCATAATAACATTATGTTAAACTTCTAACATTATGTGATTTTGCAGGTTTTGAAATTTCAATGTATTACAGGTCCGTGACAAACTGCTGGAGAACAAAGTCCGTGCACCAGCTCGTCCCGGTGCCATTGCCCCGCTGTCTGTCATCATCCCCGCCCACAACACTGGTCTTGGACCTGAGAAGACTTCCTTCTTCCAGGCTCTGTCCATACCCACTAAGATTTCCAAGGGTAAAAAAAATAATATTTTATAATAATCTCTGTCATAATGTCTGTTTTAATACCATTGCGTTTTCTGGCGTTATGGTTTCGCTTTCAGACTAAAATAATCCTTCAAATTTATCCTAGTGTACTGTTGACTTTTGATAATTGTTGCACTGGCATTTTGAAGATACAAAATAATTCAATTCATATGAAGAATAATCTTGTAATTGATAAATTCTAATAGTAGTTAACTGTTACAGGAACAATTGAAATCATCAATGATGTCCACATCCTGAAACCTGGGGACAAAGTGGGAGCTTCAGAGGCTACTCTGCTCAACATGCTAAACATCTCTCCATTCTCATATGGTCTTGTTGTAAAGCAGGTAAGAAGATTACATGATGGATTTAAAACTCCTTGTGCTTTTGAGATCATAGTAAAACCAAAGTGTTGAGTACAGATTGCTTTTATGAAAGTATTCTGAGAATTTATCTTTGGGAAATCAATATGCCATGGTAAAGTTTTCTGTTTTTATATTGATAACGACTCTATTGGTAAACAAAACCAACATAAGTCATATGCTACTCTTGCATGATAAAATTCAGGATTAATCTTTTATTGTTTTATCTCAGGTGTATGACTCTGGCACCATCTTCACCCCTGCCATCCTGGACATCAAGCCTGAGGATCTCCGTGAAAAGTTCATGGCTGGAGTGGCCAATGTGGCTGCAGTCTCGCTCGCCATCGGCTACCCCACTGTGGCTTCCGCGCCTCACTCCATTGCCAATGGATTCAAGAACCTGTTGGCTATTGCCGCCGCTACCGAGGTCGAGTTCAAGGAAGCTACCACCATCAAGGAGTTCATCAAGGTATTTAACTACTTTTGATCTGAAAATAGAGGTGTCTGTCCTAATACCACCGAGCCTAAAATTAGCTCTGTGGCTTCGCTTTCAGACAAAAGTAACGTCTTCAATCCTATCCTAGTGTGAGTTTTAAAATATAAACATTGCACTGGCATCTTGGAGATACAAATCAACCAAGTTTTTATATCTACTCTCGGTACTACAATCCAATATATTTTATGTAAACAAAGACGATTATGTATGAATACCTTACAAAAAAGTAGAAATTTTTGTGTTGTCTACAAAAAATATCTAGGATTCTAGAATCAAGTATCTAGTAGAACAATAAAGAAAGACATGTATGCTAACTAAATGTGTAATTCCAGGACCCATCCAAGTTCGTGGCTGCCGCCGTCGCGTCGGCCCCCGCCGCCGCCAAGCCGGCCTCTGAAAAGAAGGAAGAGAAGAAAGAGGAGGAGGAGGAAGAAGGCTCCGACGACGACATGGGCTTCGGTCTCTTCGATTAAGCTAAACCGAAATCGCCTTCCCGGATCCTAAACATCTGTGGGATCCACCCTTCATCGAAGGGATATAACATCTGGGAAATAGCCACCGTGGCAAGTATAACCGCACACCCACGTTCCAGAACGATCAACCCTGCCGGGCTGGACAACCCAATGGCGGACGATTTGTTCCGAAACATGTTGAAATAAACGCCACTTTTTAAAACATCTGCATATTATTTACGTGTACAATCTTCCGCGTCATTCCTACTAGATATGATTTCAGATTTAGTGACGAAAATAAAACTTGTGCCTTTTTATTAGAGGTATCTAAATATTACTTGGTCTTTATTCAACTTTTATCCATTTTAGCAACAATATTATAGGGTGATGATAATTCGGGCATTTGTAGGTAACCCAAGCTGTGAAGTCCATTCGTCTTTTTATCAAATACTTTTCACTGTTCCGTGTGTTTGTTTGAGCCCACAGAATTATCATACTAATAATATAAATTCGAAAGCAACTGTCCGTCCGTCTATCTTGACTGTTACCTTTTCGCGGATGCTCGGATCTCTATGAAATTTGGCAGGGAAAACGCGTACGAAGCCGCGGGCAGCAGCGATCTATCGAAAGGTATATTTCTGTGGTTGGCGCGATTGTTCAGCGTGATGAGTAGGTAGGTAACCTATTTCGTAAAAACTAAACAAAAACAGATATCTACAGTGTTTGGAAGCTCGGTGCAAAGCCTTAAGGGGGTAGTAGTATAGACCATCTAGAACATTTTGAGCCACATTTATCTTAACCAAAGTCTAATTGTTTGTTTTTAGGGACCTTTTACGATTTTTAACCAAAATCCCAAAAAATTCTAATTAAGTGCTGATAATGCAAAGTTTAAGTGGAAATGTCTATTTATTTTGTATGTTTTTATTAGCCTAATGTGTGTTTAATGATATTAAATCATTATAAAGCACAGTTTATGCTAAAAAAATGACTTTCAGACTATTTAAACTTTACAGAAAAAAAGAAAATGAAAAAAAAAATGTTTTTTAATGACATTTAAAAAAATAAATAAAATAGCTGCAGATGTTCAGATTATTTTAAAAACACGCTGAGTTATTGCTCTTTCTTTTAAGGTATCATTTACTTAGATATCTATACAATTTTCGAAAATACGGTGCCTAAACCAGTTAACCACTCAACGGTCCGGAGCGCGCGAGCGACTCTAGCCTCAACTGTCCGCGCGTTTTCGTACCTTACGCTAGCACTGCGCGGCCGCGACCTTTTCGACAAAAACGTTTGTAATTTTAAAACTACTATAGCTTTAGTAATATAAAAAATACTATATGAAAGATAAAATAATTTCAAATCTAATAAAAATAAAAATAATTAGTTCGATTGAAAAGCATAGCCTGTAAAAAGGCTTAAACTTACCGATTTGAACAAAATTTAAGGAAACTTTTTTACTTCTAATTTTATCTATAAAATGAAATAGTTCTTGCAGAGTATTATTTATATTTAATAATAAAAAAGTAAATTATCTGGCCTCTCTACAGATACCAATATCTTAATATAAATATTTTAATTTCTATAATAATAAATTAAAACTATCTGCCTACTGCTCACAAGGTCAGCGGTGAAAGACGCACCACCAACTTCTTTAATTTTTTGTTCGTAATTTTTGTTGCCACATGCAGAAAATAAATATTCCCATAGATGAAATATTTATTACAGAGCCATCTAGTAGCTGCCAACAGAACTAATTTAGGCTGGGTTCGTCAAAATATGATTAAAACGGTACTAAGTCGGATTGGTGACTGTACTCCCCACGGACAGTTGAGGCTACTTTTTTTTCGGTGACTGTAGTCACCACGGACTGTTAAGTGGTTAAAGTCCGTAAATACTGATTTAAAGGAGATAAGAAAAAAACGTTTTTGATGATTATTTTTTTAATTCTGATGCTCAAAATGGCTTCCACCATTGCGTATACATTTACGACAACGATTTCTAACTTCCGTCGTCGTGACTTTCAGCTGCATTTCCTGTTTCATAGTTGTGAAAGCTGTTTCAATCCTTTGAAGTAATTCTTCCCTCGTGGATATTTCGGTAGTGTATACGAGATCCTTTGCCCGTCCCCACACAAAAAAATCTACTGGGGTCAGGTCGGGCGATCGTGCGGGCCAAGGGATGGGCCCATCTCTGCCTATCCAGCTGTCTGGAAAACAGTTAAGGTGTTCCCTGACACTTAACGTCCAATGTGCTGGGCATCCATCTTGTTGAAAGATGATTGGCCTGTCCGTATTTAGTATGGGTACTTCGGCTTCATACAGGAGTTCTGGTAAATCATTTTGCAGAAAATGCAGATAATTCTCACCGTTTAAATTATCTGGTAAAACGTGTGGCCGAATCAATGTTCGTCCGATTATTCCAGCCCATACATTTATTGAAAATTTCATCAAACATTCTTTTACTAGTTAAATGATGAATATCATTTAACTAGTAAAAGAATGTTTGACAATACTTACTAATTTTCTATAAGATTTATAAGCTAAGTAACCTATTTTAAAAAAGTAAAAAATGGGTATAGTAGGTACCATGTATCCTCTATAAATGAGTGACTTGATCCCGTCTGTCTGTCAGATGACTTGATCCGGGTGGAACAAGTCTCCCATTATGTAGGTACGGGAAACTTGATGCATGCGAGATTAGGGGAGGCGTGCTCAAAACGGTTGATGGTGAGAAACCCACTCTACTAAAATAAAAACCACTTAATGTTTTCAATTTATACCTACATAAAACAAAAATACCTAAAATAATTATTTTACCAAATATTTTTTATCAGGGTTAACTTTAGACGAACTTAGTAAGAACCAGGTGGACAGTTATTGTTATCTTATTTATTACATATTATTACTAAAGCTAGTCACAGATCTTTTCTTAATCTCATGCTTAATGAACTAACAGAAACAAACTTTAAAACCAACACTATAAATGTTTAAACAAATACTACACATAATATAAAACTATTAAGTTTATATTGTTTGTACACATTCTATTCCTTAAAAAAAAAGTAAATTAATATTTAATGATCCAAGGATCTTTTATACAAATAAAAACTAAAACATATATCGCCAACATTTTAACGAAACAGTCAAGACGAATAAATCCGATTAAATAAAAAAATGAAACTTAGGTAAAATAATTGGTACCTACACAGCACTTGTGGGACACTTGGTCCGGGGATCAAGTCTACCCAAATCTTTTGGGTCATGTCTCCCCAATCACAACAAATTTAGGTATTATGTATATTATATAATGAAACAAATAGAAAATTGGGTTAAAGGAAAATAAAAGCACACAATATTTGTGTTTCTTACCTTTTATCAACAATTAAACAGTCATTAAATTTGCCACTACCAATCCAAATCTTCCAAAATAAAAGTCGTGTGTGTATTCAAAAAAAACTGCAACCGTCTGTAAAGGCGATGTTTCTTTTCTGCGGTAATATGCTTTTAAGTCGAATCAGTGTTGCCATTCTAAAATAATCTAAATCGTTTAGGTTATGTTTTTATTCCACTGTACCAAGTCACAGAAGGAGCCTGTGTACCGTGTACCCAATTTCTCCTACATAATGGTATAATTGACCACTGTTTGAAACAATCTCCCGGAAGACCTTGGTCTTGACATACAGCTATCCTGTCCATCAGTAGGTAGGTTGTTGGTATTATCCTCGTTAGACCAGATATAGGTACCTCTTCTAGCATCGAGGCTAGCAGGCAGGGTGATGCTCATAGTTTGCTACTGTGATAATTCACAACTTTTCATTCTTCATACTTTAAAAGTGTCAGTTTAATAGACCCCTCTACATCTCTATGGTATCTAATTTGAACTGAAGCACCCATGCCCAGTGATTCCTTTGATTCTGTCATGAACACCATACCATCAACAAAGCTGTTAGCCCTGCTTGTGGAAATCCATTTCAAATCTCTCATAAGCTCTATATTGTAGGAACACAGAATAGCATTTGCTGTTCCATCTTTGGTTACAGGGACAGGGGGCGAAGTATTTGTAGCTCTGTTACTAACATATGACCATATGTTTGCAGGCTCTGTTAATGGCACATATTTCAATGTACTGTAGTCTATAAAGTAGTTCATGCTGACACTATACTTATTCACGAATTCTGCCATTTTAAATTTGCTGACATTAGCATCAAAAAGAGTGTTGTTTATGTCCATCCAATTGCTACTCACTACTTGCCCAACAATCCACATGTTGGCTGGAATAAATAATCCATCTGTATGAAGATGTTTAATTTTCATTATCCCACAAATTTGACTAAGGCGAGTATCAATATCCCCTCCTAGTTCTAAGAAATGGGCGAAAATAGCATGATACTTTTCATTATTTAAATGATCAACAGTCCATTTTCTTCCAACTAAAATTGTTACTTTTGCGAGTGGTATACTGTTTTTCTTAAAAACATCAACTAAGAATTTTTTATCATGTTTGTTCTTGGCGCAGCAGAGGAGTGACGATGCGCCGCGTTTCATTAAGAGTATGCCAAATACTGGAAAAGGGCATAAATCTGCAACACTTGTTTGAGACATGTCTACTATTTGCCCTAAAAATACAGTTGCCATGGGAATGCCACTTATGATAGCTTTTATATAGTCCTCATCATTCAAGAATCTCACTACATCTGGAGATACTCTGGTTATTTTGGTATTGCTTCTTGGTTTCAGTTTAAAACATCCTCCATTCATGAGGAATTCAAGCTTGATGAAATCCCCACTCTTAACAGGAGTAGGTGGCTCATCAAAAAACACTGCTTGCTGCCAGGCATTGGCTCTGGATTCAGCTCTCGGGTCTGTGGTGATAATAATTGTATCTGTCAGGTATAAATTAAACCAGCCAATGACAACATTACAAATTCCATCTTCAGTCACATTAAGTTCCACATCATATGGTTTAGTTTGGTTGAGATGCTTCTCAATATTGTCTAAATCATTGAAATTGACTTCAAGAACAGCTTCAGGGTTTGTTAAATATTTTATGTCCTTCTGAAGGTGAACATCTTCACAATCATATGTCTCATCCGGTGCTAAAACATGGATATTCTTTTTCTTAAGATTTAAGAGCTTTTTTGCTTCTGTTCCCAACTGATACCTTGCATTTAAATGGTTACACTGAGCCCCAGCCACAAAAAATTCAGCTCTACCTGGTATGACTCTAGCTTGTTGAGATAGCAAGTTGGGCCAAGCGTGCTGTAACATTTGGAGCACATGCTCTCCAAACAGCCCGGCATCAAACATCTCTGTGAGCAGAAGTGATGCTTTACCTTTCAAATCATGACTGTTCATAGAAGTAGACATCTTATTTACTATCTTGATACCTTTTTTTAGTTGGTTATGGTACAAAATAGTGTTTGCTAGTTCTGTCATTGTTTCTGATCCATCACAAGCAACAATATTGGTGGCCCCAGCTTCATGAGCATATATTGATAAAAGACCAGTTCCCGTGCCAACATCTATAACTGTGTCTTCTTGAGGTAGTACTACTTTACAGATTGCTTGCCTGTAGGCTTCGTTACGGAGATTATCATTCAACATCCTGAAATGCCACCTCTCCACAAGCATATTTTTTGCAGAGTTTAGGGTTTTCTCTACAGAAATGCGATGGGGATGTACGCTCAGTACTTTTACAAAATGCGCCGAAGCTTCTTTGAAGTAACCGAGAATCAAAAGATACTTTCCGATGTCATTGCACAGGTCAAGGCACTCGGGATATATTTTTGATGCTTTTTCAAAGTTGAGGAGGATGTCTTCTGCGCCGCCTCTCTCTAATATCTCGTTGTTGAGTTTGTCGAGAACGAACCGGAATTCAAGACTATGTCGAGCAGCTAGTTCTGGGTTTTCGGTAAAAGTCACTAGGAAGGCTATAAAGGCTTTGCTATACATTCCAGCATCCTGCAATGCCCGGGCCAGTCCGATGAAGTTACTCGTCATTGTAGAATCCATTTTGTACCTGTAAAACAATATTAGTGAATTAAAATATTAATTCACGATAGAATTATATTCAATAAGAATAGATGTTTTGTAACTAAGAACCAAACAGAAACAGTATTTCCAAATATTGATGATACATGTGAAGCATACATGCAATGCATCCATGGACGGATGACGGACATCAAAAGGAATGGCTTAGTCTATTTCAAAGAGAAATAATAATACCGAATAGTCTATTTGTCTGATGGCTAAGGATAGTGATGTGAGATGTCACGAGCGAGTTGCTTATTAATATTCGCTGGATTTTCGATTCACTTAGGTAATAGCCCGGCCACACGCTCCATCTTACTTGCATGCATGCTTGCACAAACCAGTTTTATTTAAAGTACATACCTACATACTTTTTCATTTGTTCCTTTTGCAGACTATGGCGTTACGAAACAGGAAGGCAATTCTCGCCAAATTATTACTCGATATATATCAAAAGAACTGTAAAATTTGACAAATCTTTCATATAAAAACTGTCAAACTTGAAAGTTCTTTTGATATTTATCGAGTGATAATTTGGCGAGAATTGGCTTCCTGGGCTCATGCATAAGTTGACGTCATATCATACATAGTACATTGCTCTACTATTGGGTTACAAGATCTCGAAACACCACCTTCAACATCGACCCCTGCTTTTCAAACACTTTCAGCCGTTGAACCCTATGGGATATCAGCTGAAAATAATCTCAGACAATTACAAGATCTAATTGAAGCTTTCCCACCGACATTGTTGTGCCCACCATCTCCAATATCGACCCCTGCACCATCATTTCAAACAATTTCAGCCGTTGAACATTGGTCATTCAAGCTGGGCTTCAGTCCGGCAGTGTTTTCGATCGTAAAGATCATAAAAATGAGTGTTATGAGAGGATATTTGAAGGATTGTGTAACTGAATTCATAGAATTGTACAAATCTTCAAGCTCTTAAAAAATCTCATCTGTAGGTGACGATATCGTGCGTGACGGACACCAAAAATAAAGAAATAAAAACATTATAATATAACCTCTCCGTACTGACAGTTCAGTCCAGACAGCAGCAGGTAGATCCCGGTGTCCACCAATATCCATTTGGCTACCAATAATAAAGCGGTAGTAACCCGACCGTGGAACGAGGAAAGGTGTAATAAGTATGCGTTATTATTATTAAGGACAATGACTATCGTTCTAGAATGGGTTTTTTTTTTACCTTAGTTTTTACGCATACTGGGTGATTATTTTTATGTATTTCAACAATGTACCTATATAAAATAGAATTCAATAAATTAGCCGTGGCGATAAATGAAAATAAAATTCCTCATGCTATTTTAGCCGCTTACTTTACGTTTTTAGGGTGTCGTGATCGGTTACGAAAACCGGTTTGTCTGTCGTTTTTTCCGTCTTAAATACCTCAGCAACTACCGCAGCTAACTTGAAATTTAAAATAATAAACCCTCTAAGGCTACAGCAAGTGACGTAGGTGCACCCTAAAAATACCCCAAGAATTAAACAGGGACTGTTAAAAATTATTGTTATATTTTTTTTAACTAGGTACCTATGCCCTTTATCTATTTATATTAATAGAGTAAACGACATAGTTTTTGAGCACGGAATTCAGTTCAGCTCACTCATTTTCGGAAAGTATTATTAATATATTTTAAATTTATAAATAAATCCATAGGTACTAATATTACAAATTCGAAAGTAACTCTGCCTGTTACCTTTTCACGACTAAACGGATTTAATGAAATTTGGCTGAGAGATAAATGGTATCCCGGGGACGGACATAGGTGGTTTTTTATTTCGGAAAAGCGCGTGCGAAGCCGCGGGCAGAAGCTAGTATAAAATACAGGAGTATCTAATCAATAGTATTTTCGCTATCTTGTAAACTGATATAAAGGGCATTTCGAAAGCGCATTTAATAACTATTCAAAAATGAGTGAGCCGATTTCCGTATGTGGCCAAGAACTATGCCATTTACTCTACTAAATAATAAAGTATTTTATAATGCTAAAATAATACAACATTTTCGCTGTGAAGACTGATTTAATAAGTGGCTAAGTACCGTATGGTGGCGAAGAACTGATTCAGGGTAACAGTTCTTGCTACTCGGAATCAGGATTCCGGCGCGGCACCGGCGTACTATTATCTGGCCAGAGGATCTTTTAAAAAATTGCCCCCAAAATCACTTTCATGTAGATTTTTTGTCAGAATTTACACTGCTTGTCGATTTGAGCTCTTTTTTACAATCCTACAATAATATTTGAAACTCGCCGCCAAACGGCGAATTTTTTTTTTGTAGTTGTTTACAATTTACAAACATTATTTCTTGAGAATGGCTTGCATATAGGTAGTTATTTTGTTTATTTTTTTTTTGTGGCGATCAGGTCACCATAGACCTGTCATAGCTGTAGTAACACGAAAGCCACCACAGGCAAATAAAAAAAAGTACTTTACTTTTCCCCACAAACTGATGATAATTTAATTGAAACACATAAAAAAGTATACTTACAAGCATTTTATTGTGTTATCAGAACTGATGACCACAACCCACATTTGAGTTTAGTCTCCATTTTACAATGAAAAGATTTTTTGAAACTTTGAACAACAGGATGCTTATCTATTGTTAGCCCCAACTGTCCATATTTATTGTTACCAGTTGTCCAAACTGTGTTATCATCAAGTAAAATAGCTGAATGTCTTGATCCACAAGCTACATCTTTTACATTTTTCATTATATCCACACCATCCTCAAAGATGTTAACTAAAGATGGAACAGCACAACTTTTCAGTTCTTTCTGTTTATCCAAGATCCCTAATTGGCCAGTGTCATTCCATCCCCATGTGTACAAGTCCCCAAATTCACTGAGTGCAAAAGAATGCCAGCCTCCGGCTGCTATTTTTGTGATTTTGATGCCACCAAGAGCCTCAACGATTGCAGGTGAATCAAGAATATTTACATCACCATGACCAAGCTGTAATCTCCTGGAAAATAAAAAAGTTTAATTTACTGTACATTTATTGTTCTTGTTAAAAAATGTGTAAATGTGACTAAGTACCACTCACCGTCCATTACCCCACGTGTACACATCCCCAGTGTCTGTTAGCAATATAGAGTGCTCATATCCACATTGCACATCCACTACCTTTCCTGTGCAGTGGCTTGTATCAACGTAACTGGGCAACAAGCCTTGATAAACTACTCCTTCAGTAGTCAGGAATACAAATGTGTCATTACAAGCAGCCACTTTTAGAATGTTATCTTCCTTTTTTTGCTTTTTGGGCTCCTTTTCAAAGGGAACTTCTGTATCCAACTTTATTCTTCTAACATCACCCTGTTGTTCCAAACTGATTGACCAGATTGTATTAATGGTTTTATCGACTACAACTAGTCGGTAGTCATTGCCCACGATAGCTAAACAAGATTGCTTGCATTCGTCAGGAAATATTAGTTCCTGACATTGATTTTCTAAACCATTCCAAGCTCCAATAGCATAGAAATCATTGTTGCTTTGTACTATGTTGTATGACCAACAAATGTGAACTATTCTTGAGTTATTGTCATAGATCTTTCCTGAGATATCACGAAATCCGTCGATTATGTTTTCCTTTGCCATCCACTGCCCAAACAAATTGCTGCCGGTTACGTGGTACATGATGTGATGGGTGTAGTAGGTATACCTTAAGTTATGATTATGACGTTTGTGTCCTAAATATTTATGTTTAAAGACGGCGGCGCACGCGCATCTCAGATTTGCAAGTGATAAGAACTATCGATTAAATGATTACTTCAAGGAGCAACAAACAAACAATTACGGCAAAGCTGGTAAAGCTCGTCGTCCGTCAAAAAATGGTCAAAAACTGTCAAAAACAAACATCTACAAAGCAAGCAGCTATTTCACCGCTATTTGCGCCGGGCGGCCGCGGTCGCAAGTGGTCAATAAATTAGTCCCTACTTCTTTCTTCCGAGGGTTTTATTCGTAGATGGAATAATCCCCTTCTACGGTTTTCGCATCGTATAATAAATACCAGTGGGTTAACAAAAAAATATACTTATCTCTGGTTTCCGAGGCTAGAAAAACAAACCGCCAAACCGAACCTAATACGTAGAATTCATAAACTAAATAAAAAAACCTTTTTGAATGATTAAAATGAAGTTTCCTCGTTCGTTCGTCGTTCTCACTTTCTCACTCTGATTTTGTCTCTTTTTCATTCACTCGTACGTAGCGAAGCGAACGGCTTTGGAAGGAAAATGCCGGTGAAAATTATTTTTTTGGTTTTTCGTTAAGCTCGTAATACAAACAAAAAAGTTCTAAACTTCTACAATCTGTATGAATTTCCATTACCTTCAATATGAGCTAAACTCAGAAGTGTTTCTTTATGTAGTTGTAAATGTGATGCTAAAGTGAAATGCAGGCTTGTGTCAAATCAATATGGCCCTCAAACTTGGAAAATGTAGGCTTTGCCTCAAACTCGGGGACTTCTTCTCCATCTTCGCCTCGGATAACAATGTCCAACTATCTGAGATGGTCATGGCATGTTCCAGGATAAAGGTATGTTTGCTATAAACCTCTGAAAAGAATAGTTGATCGTCGTCTTGATTGAAATTTGATTCTTTCTTCGTCGGAACCAAGATCTTACTTGTGCCTCAATTATTTAGAATGGTAACGTATAAGAACCCCGAACGTAGATCTACCGTGCTTGCAGTTATTAGCTTAAAAAGTACGTTTATTATCTAACTAAAGCTAACAGGTTTTTTGATGATGAAGATTGATATCCAGGACTGGAAACATGAGTCGATCTGACATATGTAATAGAAAGATGTTTCTTTACCTGCACATTCTAATCTTCTCTGATTCAATATTTAAAATACAACCTCTGGTGCAGTGGGCGAAGTTCCGCCTGAAAAGCTGAAGGTTGCGGGTTCGATTTCGGAATGTTTGCGGATGCTATAACTGATGTCTGCTTTAATTCGAAAACGCATTGTCTCACTGTAGTCCTAATAGCACTCTTTACCTAATTAATCACAAGCTAGTCTATATTTTTGTTTGTGCTAATTAGAGTGCAGTGTGAGGCTGGGTGGGAGAGGAGTAGCTTGAAAGCCAGTCTGAATGTGTTCTCTGTGAGCATGCTACTTGAGTGCGTAGAATTTGATAGCTCGATGAGATAAATGGTTAAGTTTTATTCATAAGTTCATAAAATTTTGCTGTTTTCATATGCAAATCATTCCTGAAACTGCCAATAGGTTGTTGCACCTTATATCAGCTAGCTAGCACTCTCGTCTCCACATATATATATATAAGAATATTCGACTTCAGCAGGCTATGTGGTACGCTGGTGAGGCATAATATATTTCATTCATATCCCATGGGTAAAATGTTGAATTTATCACAGCACACCATACGGGCGGCAGGTGGCCTCATGCAGAAAGCTTTATGGCAGGCAGTGCGGTCGGTGATCTCGCAATTTAATATATTTTTTACTGGGATTGGCTTGCCGAAATGGAAAAAAAATTGTTGTCAAATCAAAACTTTGACACAAACTCTACAATTAAAAAATAAATGAAATGTCTATTTTAATGAATTATTATTGCCAGAAGTTAACAAAAATCAATTTAATACTTATTTTAAGTTGTTCTTCTCACATTCCTTTGTACATTTGCAAAACATTCTGTGCACACACTGGGGTATGTGGGACACAAGACATACAGTGTTGACTTTTTTTGTTAATGTGCATGCTTCAACATTTGTCATTCCTTCTTTTCGTAGCAAAGGATGCATACCAATTGAACGTTTCACAAATAAAATAAATTATTTATACGGCTACAGATAACTATTTTGTGTTCTCAAGGCCGATGGGGCATAGATCACACGGACAGATTGTCTCTCAACTTTCATGGATAGCAGATTTTGACCGAAGGGTATAGTGTTCAGGAAGTTCTGTGGTAGGCTGATACGCGACACCACGCGCATGTCATAGACCACAGTGTTTTTATAATTATGTATGTTAGTCTTTAAGGTATTTATTATATGGGCCCTAGTTAAGTTCTTTTGTACTTCTCTTATGCTTCTCTTATGTTTATTATTATTATTCACCTTATTTATTATAAATCTCTTTATAAAATACATTTTTTACTATAGAAAATAAAATATTATAAAACTATTCTACAGTAAAAAATGTATCAAAACGGTGCGGCGCGCAGCTAGGCTCAAGCAGCCGGTGACTAGGGCTGCAGAGCTGACCCTTGATCCAACTTCCTAGCGAGAGTCTCTTGAGATTTTGATCAAGGTTCTTCGCTATTACGCCATTAATCGAAACGACTATCGGGACGACGGCCGCTGAATCAACATCCCACATGCTGACAACCTCGTTGGCCAAGTCAAGATATTTGCTAAGTTTATCTTTCTCAGCTTTAACGAGGTTAACATCATGTGGTATGGTGACATCAGCGAGCACCTCCCTCCGTTCTAACCGGTCTATCAGTACAAGATCAGGTTTATTCGCAAGAATAGTCCTGTCTGTAATGACAGATCGGTCCCAATAGAGCGTGGCACGGCCATTTTCAAGAACTGGTGCCGGTGTGTACTTTAGTACGGAACTTCAGGACCAGTAAGTCCATATCAGAGAGCAAGTTCCTGGTGTATAATTTTGACTACTTGGTTGTGTCTGTGCAAGTACTGAGAGTTAGCAAGGTGCGAACAACCCGAAAGTATATGACGGAGGGTCTCTCCAGGGAGATGACACGCTCGACAAATATCGATCGTGCCATCTATCATCATATACTTTCGGTAATTGTTTGTCTTTACTACATAATCCATAATTATTATTATTATTATAGACCAGCCTCAATGGCGATTTTCCAAATTTGCATCGAAAACCCGAGCGCAGCTAGCCATGCGGGCGGCGCGCGGCCAACTAATTACAATACACTCGTGGCGTAACAGATAAGGTGCAATAATCAAAAATGAATATTATGAGTATTTATGAGCGATGCATTTGGGCGACGGTACGCCGGCCGCCCGTATAGCCTGCTAATCGCGACCGTTGATTTGGGCAGTGGAGTACCGCACTGGAAAAGTTACGACCCTCCGGCCACTATGGAATATTTAGGTCGGTATCGGATCAAAAATCTATAACTTCATGAACTTTAATCATACCGTGATGAAATTTGGTACAGATATACAAGTATGAAATGTGTGTGAATGTGAATGTAATGAAGATATGGTATATAAGTATACCATTTGAATCTCTATACTAAGTACTTAAGTGATTTCTCATATATGTATATAAACAGCATAAAAAGAAAAAAAAACGGAAAAAATAAGTAAATAATTTATTTCATGTGAAATACAAGGTTTTAATTACCAAAAATGTTAAAACTAAGCTTAATTACAATAAGTCATGGGCAAAAAAAATATTTTTTCTTAATGTTAATATTAAGTACTATTATCTATTTACCTAGTTACCTTATATTTTCTGCCTACTGTAAAAAAGTGAAAATAATGATTAAATTGAAGAGTGGATACATTGGTAAAGAAATCACCATCTACTTAGGCTCTACTACACATATTTCAGGGTCAGTTGCAAGTGGTGCCACTTTTAGAAGACTTAGTGCCTCTTCTTCAAGATCTTTGACATTTTTTACGTATGGTTTTCTTAAACTTGTTATATACGGATCTGACGTGTACAATAGTCTTAAAGACATCTTCATATGTAGCTGTTCCAGAACATTTTCTGGCATGATGTAGTCACATGTTTCTGTAGTCTTTGTTGCGCGACTCTTGTGCATCTTCCGATAGCTGTCCAATAGGAAGAACTGCGAAATATTAAATAATATTTTCTCCGTGTAAAAGTATCTTGTGGACTGAAGATGGCATGTAATACCAATTATATTCATTCACATATATTCTAGCAGTTTCCATTGCGTATTCGCCAAATTTTTTGGAATCGATCATCATTCCTGAAGAAAGAACTTGTAAAATAATGTACAGGCGTTTTATTAATGTTTCATCCACACCTGTTATTTCCGCAGAGCATGTGCTGTTATAGAAAAATCTTCGTGCGGTACTCCCATCGTTAGTGTTCCCACTACCTTGGCGAGGTTTATCTACTATCCATCCTAACTCATCCCTGAAATGTTTATGAACAAGTTCTTTCTTTTCCTTCTTCAATCTCTTGCTTTCTTCACTTGTAGCAGACCAAGTTTTAAAAGATAGATTATAGGAAATGTCCATACAGCGAATCCAGGCATGTAAGGTGGACAGTCCGTACTGGTAGGCGCTTTCATTTTCAGGTCTGGCAGTAACTTTCGACAAATCATTCATAAGTCGCGGAGTGGCCCCACATATCGTGCACGTGGAACCAGAAGGAGTATCTGTTAGTACCTGGCCCACTTTTCCATCTATCATTGTTAGAAAGAGTTCATGCTTCACTTGAACTTCAACAGTATCTTTATTTATCAATGATGGTTACAAAGCCTTTATTTGCCTGGTGATTTCATCTACCACAGCCCTGTTTTTGTCTGGAGTTTCATTACAAAACTCTATCGAAATGGGTCTACAAAAACGAACAGATGAAGGTGCCGGATTTTTCCAAATAACGATACCAGACTGTTCATCAATCAATCTGATAGGGACAGGGACCATAGAAGTGATGAACAAATTGACATCTGAAATTGTTTCCGAGTCCTCGTGGAAGTATTTGCTTGTACTGCCTTTGGCCAGATGAACCATCACATCCCCATTTACTGTAGAGAATTAATGTTTTATATAGTCTTTGGAAAACTGCATCGATTTCTAAAGTTCTAGCCACAGTGATTCAATAAATCTTGAATATTGTTTACTTTAGCATAAGTGTTGGTGATCGTAATTGTAGAAGATGGTGGATAACAAGATTTTTTATTTTTTTGTATTTTGTAGTATGCAGAAAACACTACAATTTCGTTCGTTTGTCAAGTAAGTACATATATTGTCCAAATTTAAAAAAGCACTCAGTGCTTCTGGATCGGAAAGCATTTTTATCTGTTCTGAGTTCCAAATACTTGAGATGTATAATTTTTGTTTGTTTTTGGTCTTCCTTAATGATTCGACAAGATGTGCTTCTATATTTTCACCCACAACCTGTAGTCCCTGCACATAGGCGTTACTGATGTGCTCAAAGCCATATTATTTTAGTAGAAGTGTGTTTTTCCTCTTCTTGTTAGATTCTGAGGAATCTCCATAAGCTACGCACGGTCTTCCTCGTTGGCCAGAAGTTGATGGTGTAGGATTAGAGTCCGGTAAAGTCACCAAATACCCTGAGTCCAACCAAGTGCTATTCTTCTGTATAAAATCTTCTTTTTTCCGAAATGTCATAGCCCAGCGCTTGTTATACGTAGGAAAAATTTGCCTTTGTATGTCACTTATTATAAAACACAGGTTGTTTTTAGAAACATTAAATATTTTCTCTAAAACTTTGGACAATGATTCCAGGGCAGAGTTCGGCCACCCTCAAAGTCAAAGTCAAAGTCAAAAACTCTTTATTTCCATAAATACAATAAATGTATACTTAGAAAAGGTCAAATTCTTAATAATTTAACACTGACACGGAAATAAAGTGATATTTTTGATTTCAGTCGCTTCGGTACGTAGACTAAAGTAAAGAAGCGACGAAGAAACCTTTAGCCTGTTAGTTGTTATTTTTCGAGTTGGAGCAAATTCCGTCCCACGCTTTTTTATCCTCTAGATAATCTGATATTTTATAGTAGGCCTTTTTACACAGGAAGGTTTTGACAATTTGTTTGAATTTATTTACTGATAATTTTTGCAACTCACTAGGAGTTTTGTTGTAGAAGCGTATACATTGCCCTTTAAAAGATACATTAATTTTGTGTAGTCTAGTTGTGGGCACAGCGAGTTTATGTTTATTCCTTGTATTCAAATTATGTACATCGCTATTTTTAGGGAACCGATTGATATTTCTATGAGTGTACAATAGGTTTTCATAAATATATTGACATGGTACTGTCATTATGTTTATTTCTTTGAATTTATCACGCAGGGATTCTCTGGGACCCATACTATAGATAGCACGAACAGCCCTCTTCTGCAACACAAATACGGTGTTAATATCTGCAGCGTTCCCCCACAGTAGAATACCATAAGACATAATACTATGGAAGTAGCTGAAATAAACAAGTCTAGATGTATCCACGTCTGTAAGATGACGGATTTTTTTGACAGCATATGCTGCAGAACTAAGTCTCTTCGATAGCTTATCTATGTGTGCGCCCCATTGAAGTTTATTATCTAAGGTGATTCCTAAGAAAACGGTACTTTCTACAATTTTTAACGTTTCTCCTTTTACATTTACATCAGCCTGAACTTGTTTAACATTAGGTAGAATAAATCTAATACATTTCGTTTTGGTTTCGTTAAGCAAAAGATTATTGACATTAAACCAATGGACTACTTTTGAGATTGCATTATTCACATCATCGAAATTCGTGTCTTGTCATTTCATTTTAAAAATTAATGAAGTGTCATCAGCAAACAATACAATCTCGTGATTATTCTTAACAAGATGAGGCAGGTCGTTAATATAAATTAAAAATAGGAAAGGGCCGAGGATAGATCCCTGCGGTACACCCATTGTAACTACAGACCCCGAAGACCGTTTCCCATTAATGTCAACTCTTTGTATCCTATTACTCAAATAAGATGTAAGAAGACCCAAAGAGCTGTTCCTTATTCCATAGTGATTTAGTTTCCTGATTAATGTTTCATGGTGTACGCAATCGAATGCTTTTGACAAGTCGCAAAAAATGCCTAATGCATCTTGCGACTTCTCCCAAGCATCAAAAATATGCGTTACTAATTCTACACCGGCGTCAGTAGTTGACCTGCCGCGAGTAAACCCGAATTGCCTACTATGTAGCAGGTCATTTCCATTGAAATGCCTAAGCAATTGATGTAAAATAAGTTTTTCAAAAACTTTGCTGAATGTAGGCAGTACTGATATTGGTCTAAAGTCAGTGGGGTCAGACCTACTACCCGATTTAAACAGTGGGATTATTTTACTACATTACATTAGATCAGGAAATACGCCACAATCAATAGACTCATTAAATATAAAAGCTAGATCTGGTGCAATGATATCAATCAATGGTTGAATAATTCTAACGGAAATTCCCCAGAGATCTGCAGTTTTCTTTATATTTCATAGTTTAAAGGTTTTTTTAATATCTCTTTCATCAACATGATTAAAATTAAATGTATTTTTGCATTTAGGTACATTTCCTATAAGTAATGACTCGGCGATTACTTGAGAAGATCGATGCAGGGAAGTATGAAATCTCGTTTAGTACAGCTGAATGAAGACATTTTAGAACTTCAATCAATAACTTAAAGGCGTAGATAAGCTTTACTTCACTTGAAGTAACACTAATGTGAATGGCTGGAATAATTTTTACTTCCCTTTATCATCGGGATAGAATCCTACCTCGAATTCTACCTAGAATTCTACCTCGATGCCCTTTAGGTATATACTATTTTGCAATACTGAATGGGTACCTATATCATTATTATCACTTACATTCTCACGCAAAATGATTGAACGGTAAAAAAATACAGATTAAATGTCCATACTGTTCATGCGAACAGTCTCTGTGGTAAACCACGAAAGATTTCCTGCTCCGACCTCTATCACATTTTTTCTCATAACTTCTAAAACCGCAACAAACCGCCGCTGTTTTTTTTTTGCATAATGTGTATAAATAGTTAGTAGACTATACTATCAATTTGATTAAGTTATTGTTAACTTAATCAAATTGATAAATTTTAATTACTTCTTATTATTAGGTCCTTACATAATATGAAATTGGCGTTTTGTATGGGAGGAACAAAAAGTCGAATATTTTTTAATATAATATATTTAATTAATCAAAGTATGAACCATTATTTTCTATGCACTTTTGCCATCTTATAGGTAGTTCATTGATCCCTTTACTAAAAAAACCAGTCGGACGGGAATCAATAAAATCTTTGAAGGCGATTTGGACTGCCCCATCGGAGTTGAATTTTTTCCCTTGCAAGAAGTTATCCAAATTTCGAAAAAAATGGTAATCTGTTGGAGCAAGGTCCGGGGAGTACGGAGGATGTCTTAGACTTTCCAATTGAAGCTCTTCTAATTTAGTAGCCGTCTGTTGCGCAGTGTGTGGTCTAGCGTTGTCGTGAAGCAGCAGTGGCGTGGAGCGATTGACCAGCCTAGGTTGTTTAGCCGCTAGCTTTTCCATCATGGTTTGCAATTGCTGACAATAGACATCAGCCGTAATAGTCTGGCCAGATTTGAGAAAACTGTAATGAACAATACCGGCACTAGTCCACCAAACGCTTACAAGTAACTTTTTTGGGGTTAATTTTCGCTTGGGGCAGGATTTGGCTGGCTGGGCAGGATCCAACCATTGCGCTGAGCGCTTCCGATTATCGTAAAGAACCCATTTTTCATCACAGGTAATGATTCGGTTTAAAATACCTTCATTATTGTGCCGGTTTAGTAATGTAACGCAGCAGTCGACGCGCGTTTGCCGGTTTGCTTCAGTCAATTCGTGAGGTACCCACCTTTCAAGCTTTTTAATCTTCCCAATTTGCTTCAAGTGAATTAAAACAGTTTTATCACTAACATCGCAGCCTGCAGCTAACTCGGACGTGGTTTGCGATGGATCCGCTTCCACAATAGCCTTCAACTCTTCATTATCAACTTGAGTCTCAGGCCGTCCACGGGGCTTGTTCTGCAGGTCAAAATTTCCAGAACGAAAACGTTGGAACCAAAAACGAACTGTGTTTTCTTTTGCAACACGACCGCCATACACATCATTCACCCTTCGAGTTGTTTCCGCAGCACTAGTGCCACGGCGGAACTCGTACTCGTAAATAATGCGATATTTTAAGTTTTCCATTTTGTAAAATGAGTGACGCAAACAGAAAAAAACAGAAGAAAACAAAACAAATGAATGACGATCATCGAAGCACAAATACATGAGTCTATAGCTGTACAAATTTGAATTTGGAATTCCTTACCAAAGAGGAGAAATTTGTGATTAAAGTGGCCAGTACGAAAAACGCCAATTTCATATGTAAGGACCTAATATATCGGAAGTATCGATACATTATTTTATTACGTCAGCACAACACTAGTGTGATAGCATGAGATGACGTTATAGGCATTGCAGCTAGGTGAAAGCGAAACGCATAGTTCAAAAGACCAGTTTTACTTGAGCCGTGCTAAAATGCTTGTAAATTTAAAAATTTGCATTATGTACCAACTTACGGATGAAATGTGATTCCATCGATTTTGTAGTTCGATTTCTTGCTGTTTTTCCCACACCACCGTATAGAACAACAAGCCATTTTTAAAGTGTTTGTATGTTATCTGAATATATTTCGTAATTAGACAGAGAAGTAACAGGTCCGCTTTTGGCGCTGTACTGTCATAGCGAGAGCGAGAGTTGACATATTTTATTAGTGACAAAACACTGATCAGTTTTGGAATTCGAAAGACCATATTTCCTCTCTATTGGGTATGTGCTTGATGCCCCGAGCATACTACCTAGTAGCAAACAAGTATGCTTTTAATTACGGATGTAAGCGGGTTAACTACGAACCTTATTGTGTCTTGTCTAGGAAAAAATATTTGTTCCCCGCAAGATACGCGAGGCGATAGAGATTGGACGACGGCCCAACTTCATTAGAGAAGGAGGTTGGAACCTACCACCCCAACCAAGTCGGTGTTCTTCTGACACAAATAAGGTTCGTAGTTAACCCGCTTACATCCGTAATTAATTCGTCAAACTACGATAGTTTTTATAGTAAAGTATGCTTTTCATATAGCATGTGTATTCCAGGATTTATAGTAGGTATATCTTGTTAGCAAAGTATGTTCTTAGACAGTTCGTGTTGCTATAGATGTAGTCATAGGTTTTTATTAGATGTTTTTAGCTATTTGTTACTTATTCTTGTACTCAGTTGTTCTCTGTGTTTAATTTTAATAATTATTTAAGAAATGTGTGTATAAAAAATAGTCCGAAATAAAAGAATATTAATTAATTCATAGATAAATGTAAATATCTGGTATTTCTTTAATTCATAGGTATATGATGGAGACGGACTTCCAGATAAAGTGTGCTCTGATTGCGTACAAAAGCTTAGCAGTGCCTACATATTTAAGCAGCAATGCGAGAGGTCTGATCAAGAACTGCGGCGAAACTATGTTCCACCCCCAGGTAAGATTTTGATTTATTGTAGTTACAGCTGAGTCAAGCTAATAAACAAAAAAAAGCTAAAAAAGCTAAATGAACAAAATTGAAAATAATTGTTGTTGTAGGGTTTAGTATCAGTCCACCGCCACCAACAAATCGAGAAAGCAGCGACTCTGCCTTTTCAACCCTCACGGACAGCTCAAATCTAAAGTCATCTTTCTCTGAAAATAAAGTAACACCTGCTAGCAGAGGCAGAAAACGAAGCGTTGAGAGTGATGTGTCGATTGGTAGCCGGTCCCAAGAACGGCCAGGTAGTTCCAAGCGTGTAGAAGAACTCAAAAGGGCACAAAAACCGAAGCGACCGCGCTACTCCGTCGACTCTGATTACGAAGATAACGGAGCTTCTAGTATTGTCAATGAAACCGACTCAGACGAACCACTCCTCAAAAAGGAACATACATGCCCCCTCTGCCCTAAGACCTTCAAATGGCTGAAAAGCATGAAGATTCACATGGCTCATATACACACAGGAAAGAAAGCCAACTCAAGAGCCCCAGAAGTGAATGTCAATATTCCTATAAAGAACGCAAACCAAAAAGATTTATCAGAAAGTGATGATGAACAGACAGGCTGTGACAAATGTGGTAAGAAATTCAAATTGAAAATCATGCTGAAGCGCCATCAAGAAACTTGTCAGAAGTCACCTGCTAAGCTTACCTCCACGTCTCCTATGAAGGAGCTGGTGATCACGCTGGAGCCGATAGACGCCGTGCCACAGCGCCCCAAGAAACCCACGTGCGAATATTGCACGGCGCAATTCAAAACTGTCGACAACTTGGAGAAGCATCTGAGAGTGGTCCATGCAGCGACGCGGAAAAAAACTAACAGCGAAACTAAGCAAGGGGGAACGCTAATATGCCTCTATTGCAGTAAAGAGTATGAAGATTACTACATCTACAGTTCCCATTTCAATGGCTGCCCGATGAAAGAGAACTTTTCCGTTTACCAATGTCCCATGTGTCCGAAAAGCTGCAGTCGACTCACTGCTTACGTGAGCCACGTGAGGAACTCTCACGGGCACTATCATGGGCGTGGCATGGGCAGCGCCAGCCCGAAGGTGGAGCCGGAGCTCCGGCTATACGCCGAGAGCCCGGCCGCGGGGGCTTTCGAGTGCCGCATGTGCAGCAAGAAGCTGGCAACACAGGCGCTGCTGATCGCGCACTTGGCCGCGCACATGTCCAATGTCGACGAGGACGACACGATTGCTGACGACTTTGGTTCAAGGTAATTTTTTACTGTCTCCGTGTTACTAGTTTAGTTATATCTTTATTGCAATACAGAGAAAATTAGTAAAATGGTAGAATAAATAGCTGTGAATGTTTACTCGGAAAAGTTGTTTGTTAAGAATGTGTATTTCAGAGATGACACGGTAGCCGACGATTCGATGTCGGTCCATTCAGCGCAGAGCTCGCAAGCATCTCAATCGGGCCCCATGAAATGCCGCTATTGCGGTAAAGAGTTCACCTACAAGAAGTCTCTTGCGTCGCACGAGCTGAAGCACACCGAGGAGAATGTGACTGTGAAGCATGAACCTCCTGACAAAGCTCCGCACGCTGACCTGCTTGCAGAGAAACACGATATCGCGGACTCTGCCAACAACCAGGAATATGATTCCGAATCTAGTCAAGACGAGGGAGAGGAAGATAACACGTGCGATATTTGCGAGAAGCAGTTCTCTTACAAACGGCTGCTAATACAACACAAGCGAACGAAACACACGATGGTGGCGGGGATGAAGCGAGCCAAAATAAGCCTGAAAGATTGCACAGTAAGGTGCCTGATCTGTGAAGAGGAGATGAAAGTGAGTGCCATAAATGAACACAATCAGAAGCACATCTCGGTGAATATACGGCCAAGGAACATCTACACTTGCGCGGAGTGTGCTCAGAAGTTCAAGAGCTGCAGCAATCTGGCCAATCACATTAAACTAGTGCACAGGTAACCATAATTCAGTCTTCTCTAATCAGTTCCAAATGAATACACCACTAAGTAATTTATGTTATCGCAGCCAAATGGATTTTGGTTAGACTTTCGCAAAGTTAATATTTTCTGTGCATTTCAGGTTGAAACAACAAGAGGTGCCAAAGCAGTTTGCCGGCGTAGACATGGCGGATTTTTGTGAGGTCGTTGTGACCAAAGCGGAACCTCTGGATGAATCCCAGAGTCACAACGGCTTTGGGGAGGTTAGTTGCCTTTTTGCAGTGAAAACTTTAGAAAGAAGTGCTCCTAAAGACACTGTTTTTAGGGTTTCGAAAATCGGAGATCGGTTTCAAAACCCTTATGGTCTTGCTTTTTCTGTCCTTTTTTCCATCTTTAATATCTCAGCAACTACAGCAGCAAATAACTTGAAATTTAAAATAATAATACATTTCGTGCGCCTGTACAGATCAAAAGAAAAAAAATTATAAATGAAATTGAAAATTTTCAGTACCGACAAATTGTGATGTCGAAATTTTAATAGAGAACTACAAGGCCAAGTGGGGTATCAAATGAAAGGTATCAGTTTCTCCATTTCAAAAAAGTTTTTTAAATTTATGTAGGTTTCATACTTTTTGAAATATTTTGAAAAAAAGTCGAAAAATTACGCTTGTTTGGCCCTAGCTTAAAGGAAACTGAATTGTTACGCTGGTGTCGGTTACGCCCGCCCAATTAGTTTAGATTTACTTTTATAATGTGCGGTCATAATAATCACACTTTAAAGAACATTTATTATGTGCTTCTAACAAATGTGACCATTTCTAGGTTCCGCAGAAAGCAGCGCCTATGGTAAACCTCACCGGGTTCACTTGTCCTATTTGTGGCAAGAAGATGCCGACGCTGGTATCCCTCAAACGGCACGTTAACTGGCACTCCTTCGTGGGGAACAATCTGGAGTCGAAGCACGAATGTTTCGTGTGTAAAGAGGTAAGACTATGTGCTAGGAAGTGAAATAAAATCAAATATGCCAGCCTTTAAGTCAAATGTATCTCAAAAGACCTTTTACTTAGTTTTGTAATCCCAAAACCATGGTTGAGTAAAATCATGTTTTCTGATTAATTTGGTTTAAATCGGATTTATTTGATTTAGGTTTACATCAGTTTTTTTTATGATAATTGCTCTGAGGTATCCAGTTTTAAGGGTTTTATAGGTAGGTACGATAGGTAGGTTTAATCACACGACGTACCTACTAGCAGAAAGAGAATCAAATCGTTTATTTGCAAGAGTACAAAATTATTATACAATGTCAGATCTTATAACTATTTTAGTAAATGTATTCAGCCTGCATGCAGGCGTGCAAATATTAAGCGAGTCATTTTTATATTTAATTAATTATATATTGAATTAAATTATATGTTCTATTTATTATATATTATTAGATGTTCTGTTCAAAAACACTCAATTTCTATTATTATGTTCATTTATTTAAATTATAAAACATCTATGACTTGCCACTAACACAAAGGTTTAACATATTTTTTTCCCCAACCTCTTGCGGTATTTAAACTTTATTGCTACTTTATATTTCGTAGTTTGTGCTTGCATAAGGTGAGAAGGCGGACAATATGAGCCGATTTTGTATTTTAAATTAAAATAAAAGAACAAAACATAAAAAGGAGTCTGTAAATCATGATCCTAGCAGTATATAATACTATATAAGAATAAATCTTTATTGACAAAGGAAATTACAATTCAATAATAAAAACAAATTAGAACTAGTATTATACTATATAAGTAACGTATCTCTTAGTTTGACCACCTTATAAATAGTTTCTTACGTCATGTAGCATATCGTTAGAAAGGGAAATCAATTTTTAAAGAAAACTCAATTCAATATGACTTTTAGTTGTTTTTTAAATTAATTGAGTATTTGTCGTGATTTCAAACTTTTACCTACACAGATTTTTGTCTTTGAATGCTCGTATTTCTTTTTTTTTTAATGTTTATTGTATCAAGTGATGTTTATTTAGAATTAGTATTGAAGAATGCAACACAAGTTATTTTGTGGCATTACAGTCCTCCCCCCCTCCAAAAAATTGTGTCGGTCGCAATAACAAACACCCTGTATATTTTCTGGGAGGTTTAATAATATTTATAACACTACAAATACGTTACTGCACACATTGATTGTTGATTTCTCATTTAAACTTTTATTTCAGACGTTCAAGTTCAAAGGTCACTTCAAGATCCACATGCGCCAGCACTACAGGGACCCCAACCTCGACGCCTCCTTCCTCACGTGCACCATCTGCCAGCGCCGTAGCAAGCACCTCCGCGCGGCGCAGGCGCACATGAACTGGCACAAGCAGACCCGCTTCCAAACCAAGGACTACCAGTGCTCCATATGCAAGCGAGTCTTCCAGTACAGGAAGGTATATCTCTCACACATGGCGGTCCATTACAAGAAGGGCGAGAGCGGACAGAACACGGTCGTCGGTGATATGGTCCCTAATAACGTCAATAAAGCCAAGTACGACGGCACCTTCACCTGCCAGCTTTGCGGAAAGGTCTGCGACTCTGAAAACTCACTAAAATGTCACAGCAGCTGGCACAGGTCCAAGACGCTGCTGTACGGAGCGCGCCACGAGTGCCAAATGTGCAATCTCCAGTTCACGAACAAGCGTCATTTAGAGCTACACACGCGCTCCCATTACGAGGACCCCAACGGTGAGTTCAAGTGCACTATTTGCGGCAAGGGCTTCATAGACGAGGAGTATCACAGGAGACACGTCAAGGGACACAACTTCGATCACCAATCTCACAAGAAGCGAATAGAGAAGCTGAGGAAAGGGAAGGTGAAGTGTCCGATCTGCGACCGGTACTATCCGGATCTGGTGCACCTGATCCGCCATCTCCGCCGCACGCACCCCGAGAGCAAGATGATCAAGGATGACCCTGACGCGCCACCGCCTAAGTACTACAGCTGCAAGCTCTGTGCCAAGTCCTTCTACGACGAGAAACGGTTAAAGAGCCACCAGGAGTCGCATCTCCGCAAGCCCTGCTTTATCAAGTGCAAATTTTGCGGATACAAAAGTATATCGATGAAGAATCATCACCTACACATCAAGCAAAAGCACATGACGAAGAAGTACGTGGAGAATCCGCTGAAGTGTCCGCGGTGTGACGAAGTTTTCGTGTGGGGCTACGCGTTACACCACCATTTGCGCGACGAGCACGGTGTGCAGGAGGACTGGGTGGCTGAGCGCGACGACGCGGCGCTAGAAGGACCACTCAAAGACTTGCAGTGCTCCATCTGCCTCAAGGTCCTCGCCAGCAAGGGCAACTTTGAGCGACATCTGGACTACCACAATACTTTACGCTGCAACTACTGCTTCGAGTACTTCAGCACGTTGCGTTTCCTCGAGGGACACCTTGCCTTCACCTGCGACAAGAAAAACCTCGTCGGCGACACTGATACCTATCCTAAACGCGTCAAGTGCGAGATCTGCTACAAGGCTTTCGCGTTACAAGTGAAGCTGGACTGCCACCTGCGGACCCAGCACGACATCAAGGTGCAGCGCGACCCGCACGCCGGCAGGCAGGAGCTTGTTTGCGACTACTGCTTCAAGGTGTTCGAGAACGAGCACGCGCTCAGCGGACACAAGGTCTACCACCGCACCATCGGCTATTTCGGCTGCATCTACTGCGAGCGCAAGTTCAACACGCAGACCGCGTTCCGCAAGCACAAGAACCACCACTTCACCGTGCACAACGTCGAGGAACCCTTCAAGTGCGAGCACTGCGACGAGACATTTGTCCAGTTCCGGGAGATGATCTACCACATGCGCGACGACCACGGCGACGACAAGGAATGGATCGTGATGCCTAAGGAGTCTATAGAGGAGACCTGCACCATCTGCTATAAGACCTTCTTCAACATCCATCGGCACATGGACTACCACGAGGAGAACAAGTGCAAGAAGTGCCATGAGTACTTCTACTCCACCGTGGATTATGACAACCACCTGTGCGCTATAGAGAGCGACGCGGAGGAGGCGCCGGGGGTTCCGCGCTCCGACGTCCCCTACCAGGAATGCACCTTCTGCTTCAAGCCGATCACCAAGAAGGACTCCAAGAAGAAGCACGACATGCTCCACCGCACCTCGGGAGCAATCTCCTGCAGGTTCTGCCATCTCAAGTTCAAGACGCTTGACGCTTTCAACATCCACGCGTTCTCGCACCGCAGCCGCAAGTATACGAAGAAACCGCTGAAGTGCCGCGTTTGCAAGGAACGCTTCATCAAGTACGGGCCGTTTATAAAACACATGAAGGTGGTCCACAAATGCGTTAAGAAGAGCCACTACCGCGCGCTGGTCAAACCTGAACGGTGCGTCATCTGCGGAGAGTCTCTACCCAATCTGCACAACCACTACCGCGCTCACCTTGCCAACCAATGCCAGTTCTGCAACAAATACTTTACTTCCTCACGTCTCTTCGCGCGACACCAGTGCGATGTCATCGACGAGGACGCTACCAAAGTCTTCACCTCCGACGAAAACATCCACGCGCTCATCTACTCCTACATGCCTAAAGACTTGAAAGACGATGAGAAGTTCTACGGCTACACAGACGATGAAGAGGAGGTCGAAGCTGAGATTCCTCTGGCAGTCACCGTAGAGCAGGAGAATAAGGTAAAGAAGGCGATGAACGGTCCGACTAAACGCAAACCAAAGCCTAAGCGGCTGACCCAGGAGGCTGAGTACGAGAGGGATCTCCACATGATGGTGCAGTCCCCGATTATATCGGATGTTTTGTCGCTGTACCAGAACGACGACGCTACTGAGGACGATACCGGCGCAAGCAGGCAAACATTTCTGGGAGAGGTTGTTTCCCTCACTGATGATGATTCAATGGACGTGAATGATATTGCACCTCCCATTGTCGTTATAGACGACGACGATTAGTCAAATTTCCAAGTTGGTTGCATACCTATTTTTTGTTATATTCTTCTCAAATGATGACGTATAAATCCAATAGAATCAAAATTTTTTGTACAGCTCAATTCAAACTTAGGTGTCTATCGTAGTATAAATCGCCATAATGTGATTGATTTTTTGTATAAAGGCGCGATTATCACTGCCTATTTGATGAATCTTCATTTGATTTCTAATAATTATTA
Organism: Eupithecia inturbata; assembly: GCA_963662085.1. Taxonomy (NCBI): domain Eukaryota; kingdom Metazoa; phylum Arthropoda; class Insecta; order Lepidoptera; family Geometridae; genus Eupithecia; species Eupithecia inturbata. The sequence continues at coordinate 14,322,229 of OY759178.1, read as the reverse complement.
AATGTTATATCTCCATAGAATAAGCATAGCATTGTTTGTAAATAACTCGCGCTTATGTGAATTTGTCTAAAAATTTGATTATTGCATGACTTATACAAGCTAAGAATATAAAATATATTATAATATAGTTCCACTACTTATAAAACTTACACATCTTTGGATATTTGGGCACTGTAAATGCTAATGTAAATATTTAGCCGCGTTTATAGTAAAAGCTCGCATTTACTGGTTAGTAGGTACTCGATTCTAGACAAAGGATAACATTATGCTTGTACGATATGTAGGTACCGGCCACGGCGATCCAAATGGCAAGTAGATAAATATAATATGGGCAGCAATGGCAATCGGCCGATGATGTCGTACGATTTCTGTATGTATGGGTTTAATGATGGCGTTATAGGAATTTTTAATCTTAGGTGGTATAAGAGTAGAGTTTTGTAAAAATTTACAGGAGTATTCCTGTAAATTTTTGCATTTAAGTGTTTTCATATTAAACCAATTTTGACAGCTGTGCCGTAAATCACGTTCAGTGCTAGCTCGTAGTTATTAGAAAATTATGTCTTAAATGATAGTGTTTTTAAATAAATAAATATTCCAGTTTTACCAAAATTAGGTAATTATGTGATGTTTTGTTCTTGTTCATACAAATACTGATATAACGATTCCCGTGTCGGGCACAATAAAGTATAGAATTAATCATTAATTTAAGGTAATAGCGATTCTGCTAATGTATAGAATATGTATCCAGAAATATCCCATGGTGTTTTATGCATCCACACCGAAGATACTTTTTGTTCACAAAATTTTTGCAATAATTATTTGCTTCGCTTGCGCTAGATGCTGTGTGAATTTTCCAGCATTATTACACTATCATTATGTTCTCTGAAAAATAATCGGGCGATCGGCAGTTTCATGTTAAACTAACTGTGAAATGACTGAAGCACCTATGTCCGGTTATATTTTAGATGAACACCACCCCGTAGTGTTTTCACTTGGCAAAATGTTGGTTGCTCAACAAAAAGTAACTTCAGATCGGATGCACCATAACTCCGCGTAAGGAAACCCTCGACTTGTCTTTGTACATACGATTTCTCTTCTAGTTGTAGTACATAGGTGTAACTTGCATTTAAATTCACACTTCGTTAGGTACTTAAATCAGAATTTTATATTTTCATGAGTTCAAAGGTGATTTTATTCGTAAGCATAGTTTGATTGAAGCAACAACCTATTATAAAATATAGTAGGTATCTAACGTAATATTACTGTAGTAGAATGGGTGAATGATAGGTATCTAGTTAGGTGGACTCTATAAATATTTCGGCATATTTGTAAGAGCGACGTGATAATTGTTTCTATATCATATTTTTTATTATACCAAGTCTTTTTTTGCAACAGCGAACAGATTTTAATTTTAGGATTTAATTTGTGTGGTTGAGCTGCCTAGTGTGTCAATAATCGTGAATTGTTATGGAAATAAAAGATAAAACTTAATTATTAATTTTTATTTAGTCAACATACATACCCTTAGAAACCAGTGATTATATCTGGTAGTAAAACTAAAGCACAACTATTAAAATGTCCTCAAGACCACGTTTTGTTAATGGTTATAGATAGGTTTAGGTAGTCGGTTTACATTACATAACTCCTATATGATGAAGCTCTTAGAAGTTAAATTTCGACTAGTTAAAGAAATACATGTCATTGTAAACTTAGGTAGAGGTATATTCAAACTTGATAAGGCGCCCTGCTTTCACTTCTCTGTCCATTCATAGTTCATGGCTGTGAAGAGTAAAGTAATATAAAGGGAAGCTGTTCCGCTTATTCAAGCATTGAAATAAAAAACTTGCCTGCTTTCAAATAAGAGAAATAGTCACCTGATTGAAGTAGGCAGTCGGGACTTTGCTCGAGCAGCTGAGAAAGTAAATGAAGTGGCCACATACATTCCAAGACAGTTTTCATAGACGGGTGGTCGATCAGCTGTCTGCAGTGCAGTCCCGACCGATTCCCGTTATTCAACAACAATTTACATCTTTACGCTGTACCCTTGTAATACATAAACACGATATATAACGATATAAAACATTCATTCATCTATTAATTATTACAAAAATAGCTCACCGCTTTATACACTGTTAACGCTAATTTAATTTACAATTTGTTCAAACAAAAAATAGGTAGGTACCATTAAATAAATTCTTAGTATTATCGTTTATTAATCGAGTACCTAGCAAATAAATACAATTTAAGAAACAGTTGCTACAACTTCGGTACTAATGTAATTATGCCTTATCAAAATACCTTGGTGTCATAGATTCCTACTATTAGAATATTCCTAGCTAGATTTTATTTTACAAGAACATATGCCAAAGTCGACATTCCCCTAACAAGGCAGGTTTTTAGTGCCTCTAAGTCTCTATAAGGACTTCATGTCAAAGGCACAAAGTATTAATTAATCTACTAACAGTGCATGTTATTAGAAGCAAGATGAACGTTTCTGGCACTGTGCCACTATTTAGCTATTTTAAATAATAAAGAGTTTTTTAACATGATATTTCAGTTTGCTACGATTGGTCCAAGCCAATTACAAATAGATTACATGGTCATCTTTTGAGCCTATGGTCGATATTCACTAAATTTGTGAAATTATTAATTTCTACTAACTACAATAAAAGCAAGAAGCTTCATTCATCAGTCATTTTATAATATTTGAAATGAAGTAATAAACTAACTATGGTTAAAGTTATAATGTACCGAAGTTAACCTTAAAATCACAATAATCCGTATAGTTCCTTAATGTAATGATGGAAAAATTAGGATCTGTTCTTATTGGAAGTGGAGTGGTAAGGAAAACCATGGTCACCTCGAATACATAGTGGTAGACACTGTCACTATTGGTTCTTACCACCCTCCCATAGGAACACGCCCTATTACTCCAGTTTGCTCAAGTTATCTATTAACTTTAACTAAATATTAGGTGTAAGCCGTTAATAAAGTAATTCAAACTATAATATAATAACTTAACAATTATTGCTATACTTACATCGAACTGCTAAATAAAAAATATAAAATATCGACTCTCACTTAGCCAAACACGTATTCTATAACAACCATTTCGTGTAAAGAGCATTACTTTTGTAACAATTCAATCTGACTAGTAAAATGCTCGTAGATGTTTATTATTTGATATGACATGACACATTGTAGGCACTGACTTTATCGCACCTGTCTATTGGCACTGCAATCACTTTCGAGCTCTGCGCACATTCATCCAACGCCGCAGCATTCAATTGCAATGTGCATTCTAATATGGGCTTAAACTCGTCATCTTTAGATACATTTTTCAGTTCCCACAAGCTTCAAGCGAGTGGCTCGCTGGCTGTCTGTCATCTGATACCGTCAATATAAAATGCATCTAAATATTACGAGTTAAAGCCCAAATTTGAATGCACTTTTTGTGCTGTGCGATAGCGGTGCGGCCCTGATCTGCGACAAGCTTCATCAGCCTTGGGCTAACTCCAGTACATTCATACATTGACCTATTTAAGACAAATTTGAATGGAAAACGAAATAACATAAGACGGTACTAAAAAAATACTGTGTTTATAATATTGCAGTAGATATAAAAATAAAGTAACACATTTATTTGAGCCTTATACTAGGTAATTATAAAATAAAACACTAAATTATAAAGTAAATTGTTAACGAATAAGTAAGCACAAAGTTTAGCATTTTTTGACAATTAATTATTTTCCCTTCAATAATCATATAACAAATCCAAAACAACTATTTTTTAATCAGTGGGTTACGTAACGAGAATTCCGTGCATTATGTTAGATACTTCAATAACAGTAAAACACAGTTTTGCCCTCTTCCACTTGTTAACATTGCTCTAAAAATAAGTTGTCAATAACGCTTCTACCAGTAAATCAATATGCAGTGGACTGGGCACATAGCTCGCAGCAAAGTTTGGGGCTAGAAGGAGAGTGGCGACTACAGACCGCCGACGCAGCGCAGCGAGTCCCCACGAGGTGGACCGACCGATCTGTTGTAGGTAAGAAATTACTAGAAGAGGGCAGCGCAGATTGGCGCAGAAGTTGCGATTTGTACCCGTGCGCGACTGGGCATTGTGGCTTCGAACATAAAGGGAAGGAAGCGATTTACTAACTCGCTTCAGCAAAATACATTAAAAGGTTCTGCACAGTGTTAAGAATGTTTACGTTGGAACACAATTTTTGTTCCGAATGTGAGTGTAATCCCGCCTGTGTACATACGTGTTCACCTCGCCTCCCCGTTAAAATGGGTTAATCCCGCTCGTCCCCGATGGGGACCAACGGGAAGATTTTCAGTAGCGTTCGTCCCCACTAAAATAAAAAATATCGGAGAGGGGTGTTTCGGGCTTTTTTAGCGGTTCCTCCTTTATGTTCGATGCATTGTGGCGATACATAAGGGAGGCATATACACAATGCCCAACATAGATAATGATGATCTTAAGTGTTGATATAGAATGTGTAGGTGGAGGATTATTCGCGGTGGTACTCAGTCCCAGTCATCATCAATATCACTGTTATCATTATCACCGACGACGTCTGCGTTAAAGGTAGGTGTGTATTTTTTGTACGAACATTGCTCTGGAAAAGTAAGTTCGGAGTGTATCATAATACCCCTTTACCATAAGTGTTTCTACGCGACTGTACTCAGTCCCAATCATCAATAAATCACTTACAGGTTATCACTGAGGCTTGAGTTAGGAGTTTTGTATATTTTGTTTCAACCAATGTGAAAAGAAAACTCTCTACGTCTGTTTGGGTAAAGCGACCACGCAGTATTAATGGCTTCTACTTTGCTCCACTTAAAGTGACTTCGGTGTGGATTGTTCTAAAACATATGTGCAGATATGTGGTGTACTCAGTCCCAATCATCATTTATATCACTGTTATTGCTGAGTTCTGAGTAGAAGGGAAGAGTGTGCTCCACAAAAAGTAAGTTCGGTGTGGGTCTCTCACATAAGTGTAGGTAGGATGATATGTGGTAGTACTCAGTCCCAATCATCATCAATATCACTGTTATCGCTGAGTTCCGAGTCCGATGAGTGTATGGCGCGGCTGCGCTCCTCCAACGCCCGCGCCAGCGCGCCGGCGAGCCCGCAGCCGCCCGCGCCGCCGCGCACGCTGCTGTTTGAACTGCTGGTGGAGCGAGATACCTCCTGCACACAACAAAATACTTTTAGTCAGTATAAAGTAGAGTTAAGGTGCGGTGAGGTTAGACGGATAAAGTAGAATGTTTCCAAGAGTTTCGCCATTTGTACAAACATACCAAAAATTTTAAAATAAGGCATACACAAAATCCTGTGCCTAGTGAACAGTTATTTTATTATTGCATGTCGAGTGTAGTGGAGGGATTTGTATAGAACTAATTATAGGCAGCTTAAAGGGTGACCTAAAATAACCAATGGGCGAATTACGAACCATTGAAAGAAAGTCAGTTTCAGTATACATACCGTTTTCTTGAGCGATATTCCTTTCCTGATATCGCTGAGCAGATTGCTCCTGCCGTCGTCGACTGGCGGCGGCGGGTCGGCGTTTACTTCTACTCTCTGCAAGTACGAACATTAACTTTAAATACGGACCCTTACCTTGTTCTGCCTTCTTTGTCTTTTTGTTTTAGGTATATTTCTAGGTTAGTATGTCAAGTACCAAGATACGTTTGTATTTGTATTGTAAGTATGTATTATATTGATATAAAAATACTATTTGCTCCTGTAATCTGTGCACAAACAACTCTTAATTTACTTAGATAAGGTTGCCTGGAAGAAATTGCTTTAAGCAATAGGGCGTCTATTAGGTTTTTTAAATTACTTTAAATATAAAATATTTTATTAATTTTGTTTGTACAATAAAGTGTTTATTAATTCATTCTTTATTATGAGAGTTTGTGGTAAATCTGGCGTACAGAATATACGATCGTGCCAAAAAAATTCAGTTCATCTAATGGACATGCAAAAACTCTGGCGACCCCTTCCGGGAAGCTCTTGATTCTCCTAACGTTATCTCTCAAAACCATCGTAGCCAACCGGCTAACGAATAATTCTTGTGAGGCCCCCAGAGCACTTGGAGCAAAGTGACGTGACTCGACTGAAACTTATCTCACACACATACCTTCAGAGTCTTGGATCCAGTCCGTATGCTCTCCATAAGCATGGCTCTCGCGTCTGGAGGCGCGGCCACGGCCGCGTCAGGCGGCAGCGGCGGCGCGGCGGGCGCGGGGGGCGGCGGCGGTGCCAGCGGGGGCGGGGGCGGAGGGGGAGGCGCGACGCCCGGGGGCGGGGGAGGGGGGACTGACGGCGGCGCTGTTGTCGGAGCTGGAAGAGAGGATATAAGTGAATCTACGAGTATAATTTTAGAACTGGAACTAACGCTGCTAGCTGGGAGACAGCTCAGAACCGAAATACTTTGAGAGGTCTTCTGTCTTGGCCATGGTCGGTGACTAGAAAGCTAATTAGTGAAACAATGATTTGACAACCGCAAGGCCTAATAACCATAGCAGGAAAACCAAAATGTCGATTCATGGCAGATTTGATAATTTGACAGTCTGTTCAGTTTTTCTTTGTACATAATCATCTCTAAGCACTTAATTAGAGAGGTGTGTGACCAAGTTCAACTGAAAGCCGGTTTAGACTAGCAACTCTCTGGGTTTAGATAAAAAATATTCTATCATCTAAGGCTCGTAGAGCTACGTAAGACTGTGTGTAGTATACTCACGTTGCGGCGGGCGCGGCGGCGGCGGCGCGCGCGGCACGCAGGGCGGCGGCGGCGGCACGGCGCGCGCCGGCGGCGGTGGCGGCGCACGAGTCGCTATAACATACGCTTAGTTAAATATACTACAGAATAACACCAGTGGCCTTACACCATGCATCATCTAGCCCCAAAGTAAGTAGGGCTTGTGTTATTATAATAGATAACTAGTAGACGACTAGACGAGTCTATTACTGATATTATCATCATCAACCTATATTATATCTTCGCAAATGAATGGAAGAGTCTTATGTTGGTATGCCTGAGGTTCTGCGAGAGTGATGAATGAAAGGATGCATGCTTGTTTTGTTTATATTATATTGTTTTTGTAGTTTCATCTTCTTAATGTGAAAATCTTATTTATTTACTCAATAAATTTATTTTGCCTCAATTCCGGATTTTTTTTATTGTTAATTTATTATTTAAGTATTTGCGCACGATATTTTTAAAATAATTTTATGTAGTTAGTTGTAAAATCGTATTAGTTACTAAATAAATAAATACAAATAATAGTCCACTGCTGGACATAACCCTCCCCTAACGAGCGCCATAGCGCCCTGTCTTCAGCTGATATACTTATACATTTATTGTACACATAAATATTTGTCCCGAGACGGTAATCGAACTCACAACCTTCTGCGTCGTGCGCGGACCTTGATCCGCTGCGCCACAGAGGTCAACAAATGTAGGTAGTTTTTGTCCAATGTTCGGACCGGATACTTTTTACATAAGCTTTCTAAATTATGTTTCATTAAACCTTACAGCTACCTATTTTTTTTATAGACTAGCTAGACCATACAAATATACGTACGCGGCGCAGGCGCATGCACAACAGGGCTTCGCTCCGGGACCGGCGGCGCCGCCGGCAGCGCGGGCGGCCGGGATACACCTGGACAAACAAAACATGTTTAGTCACGCAAGTTTTCAGCTTAGGTTGGATTTAGAGAAAGCTCATCCATCACTGAATAAATGTAAACTCTGGCCTGTAACTGCATAATGGTTATTTACATTTTAAATACTAAAACGGTTGCTAGGCGGTGTCATTGTTCACTCTGACTTGTGCCAATAGAAGAAGTTAGAATAAGAAGTAACACTGCTTAGCAACTGTTTTAAGTTAACATACTATACATTTAATATGAATAAGGGGGTTTGTTTAAGACCGATACAAATCTCCATCCTTAAATCTGTTTTCATCTGCAGATTTTCAAGCGACACACGGTTCAAAGTGTTGCGCCGCGTAACACATCAGCATTGGCATCCAGCGCAATAACGCAGCCAGCATCTTAGGGACGCTTCCGGTAAGCAGTGATTTGGATCAGTTGAGCTACCTCTTAGACTGCTGGCAACAATCTGCGGATGGCCCAAATGTTTCGTCTTCCTCGTCTCCCCCTTGCAGTTGGGTCTCCGAGACCTCCGTTTTGCTGAGGAACGGTTGTATAACTAACCTTTGGCAGGTTTAGCCTGATCCAAGTCCTCTTTGACCGCGTCCAGCCCTCCATGCGTCTCGATGAAGCCGTAGATGAACTCCCTGGTCTCATCGTCCTGCAGCTGGGTCTCCGAGACCCCCGCTTTGCTGAGGAACGGTTGTATAACTAACCTTTGGCAGGTTTAGCCTGGTCCAAGTCCTCTTTGGCCGCGTCCAGCCCTCCATGCGTCTCGATGAAGCCGTAGATGAACTCCCTGGTCTCATCGTCCTGCAGCTGGGTCTCCGAGACCCCCGCTTTGCTGAGGAACGGTTGTATAACTAACCTTTGGCAGGTTTAGCCTGGTCCAAGTCCTCCTTGACCGCGTCCAGCCCTCCATGCGTCTCGATGAAGCCGTAGATGAACTCCCTGGTCTCATCGTCCTGCAGCTGGGTCTCCGAGACCCCCGCTTTGCTGAGGAACGGTTGTATAACTAACCTTTGGCAGGTTTAGCCTGGTCCAAGTCCTCTTTGACCGCGTCCAGCCCTCCATGCGTCTCGATGAAGCCGTAGATGAACTCCCTGGTCTCATCGTCCTGCAGCTGGGTCTTCGAGACCCCCGCTTTGCTGAGGAACGGTTGTATAACTAACCTTTGGCAGGTTTAGCCTGGTCCAAGTCCTCTTTGACCGCGTCCAGCCCTCCATGCGTCTCGATGAAGCCGTAGATGAACTCCCTGGTCTCATCGTCCTGCAGCTGGGTCTCCGAGACCCCCGCTTTGCTGAGGAACGGTTGTATAACTAACCTTTGGCAGGTTTAGCCTGGTCCAAGTCCTCTTTGACCGCGTCCAGCCCTCCATGCGTCTCGATGAAGCCGTAGATGAACTCCCTGGTCTCATCGTCCTGCAGCTGGGTCTCCGAGACCCCCGCTTTGCTGAGGAACGAGCGGAGGTCATCATTCGGCACTTTGTCTACGTCGAAACCTGGGGGAAATTATTTGTTGTATTCTAATCTTGTATACTTTGTATATCAAAGTGAGTCGTTTATCTCAAAATAGATGGCGCCATGTTAGATATCACTAAAACAGGCATAAAATATTTAAATCTATTGGATAACAGGGCCCCTGCGCCAAGGAAGTAAGTAAAAATAACGAAGAGTTCTACTTTGCAAGAATCCAATCCTTGAAGCTAGATATATATTTTATTTTATTAGCTGAAGATATATATTTGTGTTTTACGTGCTAAACTAGATGGCGCCAGTAGTAAAATTAAAACGCAATTACTTTAACGTGACAGTTAAGAGAATGTAATTTACTAGTACAGGAATAAGGTACCTTTTTGCGCGTCCCACCCGACGTGCGATATGTGCTTGAAGTCTTGCGGCATCCCGATATCCGCTTTTGTGATTTTCCGGCCGCCTTTCGCTTTGCTCCCTTTCTTGTTTGGGAGCGTGTTGTAGTTACTGTTGCTTGCTGCGAAATTATTACAATAATATTAGCATGTTCGTCACATATGAATATAATAGGCGGGTGCGATTATTCGCTTTGAACATTTTTAAAGTCATCAATCTTAATTTTCGCAAGAAACGCAAACAAAGGTCTTAGCGATTAGACTCACGCAGTTGTCATTCAGTACCTACACACTAGCCAAACTCGATGTAGAATGTTTGTAAACAAACCGCCCATAAACCTAAAATTCTCTCTGTTGCCGCGTCTTTTTATACGCAATTTACATTACTTGTCGATTTGAGATCCCCCCCCCATTCTGTATGAAATGCGAGTTGGACCGGCTCGCTAGGACCGCGCGTTGTTAGTTAGTTACCTGGCAAGCTGGGCAGCGGAGTCGCCTTAGGCGGCAGCGCGGGCGGGGGCGCAGGCGGGGGCGCGGGCTCCAGCGCCCCATTCTGTATGAAATGCGAGTTGGACCGGCTCGCTAGGACCGCGCGTTGTTAGTTAGTTACCTGGCAAGCTGGGCAGCGGAGTCGCCTTAGGCGGCAGCGCGGGCGGGGGCGCAGGCGGGGGCGCGGGCTCCAGCGCCCCATTCTGTATGAAATGCGAGTTGGACCGGCTCGCTAGGACCGCGCGTTGTTAGTTAGTTACCTGGCAAGCTGGGCAGCGGAGTCGCCTTAGGCGGCAGCGCGGGCGGGGGCGCAGGCGGGGGCGCGGGCTCCAGCGCCCCATTCTGTATGAAATGCGAGTTGGACCGGCTCGCTAGGACCGCGCGTTGTTAGTTAGTTACCTGGCAAGCCAGGCACCGGGGTCGCCTTAGGCGGCAGAGCGGGCGCGGGCGCAGGCGCAGGCTCGGGCTCGGGCTCGGGCGCGGAGCTCGGGACCGGCGGCGGCGCGCCATTCTGTCTAAAATGCGGGTTAGAACGGCTCGCCAGGAGCGCGCGTTGACGCTTCTCTGTAACAAGAATAAATACAAATTAAATATAGATGGTACAAACTTCTGGACGCCTATTACCCAGCAGTGGATAAAATCCAAAGGCGTGGAGCGGGAGTTAGGTGGTGCTCTTTTTAAGAAGGGAGATCAAACCCTCCTTAAAAACTAAAGACCCATCTCTCTCCTGAGCCACGTCTATAAGCTGTTTTCACGAGAGCTCACGAACCTTCGCGGGCGTTATGGCACCATAGGCCACATTCACACAGTGACACAGATTCATCAGAATTCCGAAGAATTTAATCAACCCCTGTGTCTGATTATGGGCTTTTGTGGAAGGCCTTTGATTCCGTCGAAACCTGGGCTGTTCTGGAATCCTTACAGCGATATCGATAGTCTTAATGGCAGAGTCGCTGAACCAAATGCTGGACGGCCTAGCTTCAGCCTCCCGAGGTATCGGTTTTGGCATAAATTTGGATAAAATCAAAGTCATGATCAATGGCCACATTGATCCAAAACCGGTGGTCGTACATGGCCACCTTCTCGAAACTGTTTTCGAGTATACTTACCCTGGGGCAGATTCTGCAGTTAGGTAAAAACAATTTCAAGAAGGAGGCCAAGAGGGGGGTTCAGCTAGTCTGGGCAGCATTTGGCAAACGGTACGTCGAGTTTTCTCGTCACACATACAGCAATCAGTGTGTCCTACCCGTCATGACCTACGGAGCTAAGACGTGGACACTTACGGTAGGGCTGGTCCACCAGTTCAAGTCGCTCAGCGAGCTATGGTAAGAGCTATGCTTGGAGTTCCTCTGAAGGATAGGATTCGTAACGAGTACATCCGACCGAGAACCAAAGTTATCGATATAAAAAAAATTAGCAAGCTGAAGTGGCAGTTGGCCGGCCATATCTCGCGAAGAACCGACAACAGCTGGGGTAAACGTGTTCTTGAGTGGAAACCGTGACTCGGCAAACGTAGTGTAGGACGCCCTCCAGCCAGGTGGGACGACGATCTGCGAATGACTGCAGGCAGATGCTGGATGCGGCAAGCAAAAGACAGGGGCGCTATGGCGCTCATTCATTAGGGGAAGCCTTTTTTTCTGATGGGAAAATGCTATTTATGCATTACCTCTAACCTGAGGAGGGCTACAGGACTCTCCATTGAACTACTAACAGGGTGTTAGTAGCTAGTGATATACCAACAAAAACCCATCGATACTTCCTCTCTCACCTTAGTGCCAGAGCGTCGTCGTCAAACCACTCGTCACCAGACGATTCGTTTGACGGCACACTGGCACTTGACAGAGTTGCGGGTTCCCGGTTGGATTCGACTGCTACCCTGCAGTAGGTGAACATCCGTCTTGGACGGATCCTTCTTGTTGTCCCTTGAAAGGGCGTGACATGTCCCGGAACATTTAGAGCGTCCCTCTCCTATAGACCTGTGCAATTTTGGGGTGGCTCTCCTCGTACCATCACTCAGCTGGTCTCCATCGAGCGGAAGAAGGCGATGGAATTGCCATCGTCTTCTTCCGGTCCTCTGCCGGCGGAGCGGCTCAGCTTGAGGATTTTCCTCCCTGATTCGCTCCGCTGCTTCCTTCTGAGAAACGACATCGTCGCAGAAGGAAACCAAGGCTTCCCAGGCTCTTTCGCTGTCAAGAATAGCATTCACTAAGCTCTGCAGCGAGAGGTCTTGACCAACTACTCTTTCCAGCGCCTGACACTGCGACGACCAAGCACTACATTCCTCAAGGGTATGTTGTGCTGTCCTCGGGGGCGCTGACAGGTAGGAGTTGCCTCACTTTTAGCAACACAGTGCAGGTACCGCCCAAAACAACAATGTCCAGTCAGTACTTGCACCAATCGTAACGTAAGAGCACCATATTCCCAGAGTACCCACTCTCCCACGACAGGACGTAAGGCGTCAACAGTCCACCGGCCATAGCGAGCGGACTCCAGTTCTTCGACCCACTCTTGGGTAGCAGCCTTTCTCGCTTGTTCCCGCTCATACTGAACCTCCTGAGGAGCCAGTCGGTGCCCTTGCGCATGTTCCTCCATTTTGTGCTCGTGCAACTTTGCAAGCACCCTTTCTTCTCGATTTCATGGTAGAGATCCTGCGAGCGCACAGTTGGCCCCATAAGACACAGTGCGGTAGCCACGTTCATTAGGGGAGGCTTATGTCTAGCAGTGGACTAATATAGGTTGATGCTGATGATGGGTAAAATCGGGGTAAGAATGTTGATATTTTAGTTGACAATTTCCGATAGAGGAGCCCTGTGCCCAACAGAAGACTGGCATGAACCGATGATCATGACAATGCTTACCTATCATAAGTTAAAAAAGCTGTTTTTTTACATATAAATAAGTAAATAATTTAATTACATTGTCGGGAATATGCATTTCGGTCAATGAAGATCAATTTTTTGTGCTAGTATAAAAATATGTAAAAAATGCCGGATCGATCGATTTTGAGCTATGTATGTCTCGTCTCATACAATGTCCAGGCACGACAAAACGTTTCTTTTCTACCAAATTGCTAACAATAAACAAAGAGATTATGAAATAAGTTAGCAGGCGATAATAATATAAAATATATACTATTAAATGAATGCCTCGTTATTGGTTTCTGCTGTGTTCCCTTATAAAACAGATGACATCATTGTTGATCTTAATAATTATCGCGGAGAATCTGTTTTGGTTTAGTTTCTATTCATAAAGCTATTGTTAGTAAATAATGCCTACGCGCTAGAAAATGGCACTGTTTTGGGTGCACGCGCCTATGTTGGAGAAAACATGTGTTCATGTTTTCTCCAATAGGAAAGTAATTAATTAAAAACTATAAACACGACTCTAACCCAGGGCTTGGACCAGTGGTATTTATAAATACCGGTTCGACTAACCTTGACGTTGTACCGGTACATCTTTGTTATCGATACAAATTGTACCAGTATTTTTTTAAAACCAATATAATTAGACTTAGTGCGGTATCGATAATTTCATCGGTATCGGTACTAAAATATCGGTATTTTCATTAAGTGACGGTATACTTACCGATATTATGCACGTAAAATATCGGTATCAACAATTCAATTTTGTGCATGCGAGAGAGAAAACTTATTAGAAAAACCGCTGCCGGTTATTGTTTTTGTTGTTTTAGTTTAGTAATAACTTCCGTATGCACGCGGGTTTATATACACCAAAGTCAAAAACTCTTTATTTCCATAAATACAATAAATGTACACTTAGAAAAGGTCAAATTCTTAATAATTAAACACTGACACGGAAATAGTGATATTTTTGATTTCAGTCGCTTCGGTATGTAGACTAAAGTAAAGAAGCGACGAAGAAACCTTTAGCCTGTTAGTTAGTTGTTATTTTTCGAGTTGGAGCAAATCCCGTCCCAAGCTTTTTTATCCTCTAGATAATCCGATATTTTATAGTAGGCCTTTTTACACAAGAAGGTTTTGACAATTGTTGACACCACGTTCACTAAAATCACTCAAGCCGTTTTAATGCTTCGAGGTACTAAAAAGTGTCCGACAACCACATAGAACAACAATAAACATAACGCGCGCTTCGCGTGCATAGATAAATTTTAATATCAAGATTAACCAGGCTTTGTACTTCAAAATTGGGGCATTGACGCTCGCGCTTTATAACTATAAATTCGGAAGCGCTCTATACCACCGCCACCGAGGGAGATATCAGGATAACGGTTAGGAACTTATAAGCTTTCCTCCGGAATAGTATGATAGTCTCCGACCACGTAGGTGGAAACACACTACATAATTAAACCTTCCATCATGGATGCTATGAGATACGCTAATGATGATGAGTATGATAGACTCACATGATTTGATTCTAATTTCTGTCTTGTAATGGGGACTAGACCACTGATAATATCACATCATCATCATCATCAACAACATAAACCTATCTTAGTCCACTGCTGAACATAGGCCTCCCCCAATGAGCGCCATAACGCCCTGTCTGTCTGTGGGTCATAGTGTCCTGTCTGTCTTGTGTGATAATACCAGACTAATATTATATTTGTAAATAAATGCGAAAGTTTACATGTATGTTGTATGTTTGTTACTTCCTCACGCCAAAACTACACAACGAATCGGGTTAAAGTTTTGCATAGATGGTGGTCTAGAACTGGAATAACACAGGCTTTTTATCCTAAAATCAGTTCCCATGGTACAGAAATAACCTTTAAACGATTCTATATACAGGGTGTCCCACGACCATGGGGCATGGACGGCCAGTACCAGAAATAATGAAGTTGGGAAGATTAACTGAAAGGAACAATTATTTAACCTATTGAACCCCGCTGGCTCTCGTCGGAGTCTTCGCCAAAAACCTCCCGATCCAGGGGGCTCTCTATGTCGCCACCACTGCCGCACTTGAATTTATGCCTTTTTCTATTGATACTTTTTAAAAGGAAGTAAAACTGCATTCACAGTGTTTGAAAAATTACTTGCGTAAACCGGTAACCGACCTACTAAAATCCAAAAAATAACATCCTGTATTTTTTATGGCACCGATCGGTAAATTTAGACAAGAATCAAATCTGCCATTTTAAACAACATTGCGTTTTGAATTAAAAGAACACCACGAAATCTGCAAAAAACTGGAACGAGACGAAGCACTTTGACTGGTTCGTTTACACCAGTTAGACCAATCTGCTGCAGTCAATTGATGAAGACCTTCAATATTGAATCAATCACTGGTTTTGGAGGTCTGTAGATCAATTTTGACAACGACAAGACAGCAATCACCTTGGTGTACGTAGACAACGCTTTGTCCACAGTGTGGACTACGGCACGGAGTGCGCGGCATGCGGTGCGGCCTAGGCGCTTGCCCTCAGGTCTAACCGGTAATATTATGATTATCATATTCTCCTAACCGAATTTCGACTACGGGTCGGTTAGTCTCAACGAAGACTAGCCATGTGCGCAGGAAATTATTATGGTGCTCAAGTGTGTGCGGAAATTGGTGCACCATCACTCTCATAATCCAATAGGCCGGACGACCGACACAATCGGGGAAAGGTCGGGCGCAGGACCATTCACAGGACAATGCTTTAAAAATACATTGAAACTTCCTATCTATAATATTTCTAGTACTTGCCCTCCATATCCCATGGGCGTGGGACACCCTGTATACAACGCGTACGAAGCCACGGGCAGACTAGTAAACTAAAAGCTTATACTAACCTTCTCTTTTGATTTTCCTCAGTTCTATTTTCTCAATAAGTATTGTTCGAAGTAGCCTTGCTTCATCTTCGTTTGCGAAATTGAATGCTGTCATGTAGTCCTGCAAATAAATAAAATACAATCACATATTACTGTTTGATCTGATGTCTATCTAATCTACCAGATAGTGGTGTCAATGCAGATGGCACAAGAACTTACTAATTTGACAGCATAAAAATTATGCAGGGGAGGATATTTTCAAGTACTGTCTACTGAATTTTTTTTGCATGTATTTGGTGTAGCTTTCTGCGCCGCAGGAGCCGCTGTCATCGCATTTTATAAATCTTTATATGAAATAGTATGAAACATCGCGCATTCTATCCGCACCGAACAATCAGCATTTTATTAAATACAGTAGGTTTACGAATTCCATCATAAAAAATCGGCGCGCGGCCTGACGACTGGTCCTACATAAGTACATATGTAGGTACCTTATAATTTGTATCGATATTCTCTCTTCGACTCTCGAGTTCCATAGAACACGTCAGTTCCAAACATAAATACTGTTAATAAACCGGCCAAGTGCGAGTCGACTCGCACACGAAGTTCTGTATTTGATATTAAATTAAATTCATTTATTGATTCAGAATTGCAGACAACACAAAGATCCATAGATTAGAGTAGTCACACATACATACATATATACTTTCACAAAAGAAACAAGAGAAACCCTAAAATATTTTTTTTATGGGTCTCAATAAACGCTATTTAGACGCAAAAATGACGCGGTCATCCATCCAAGTACTGACCGCATCCAACGCTCATCGTTGTTCCACTTGGTATGGACGTTGCCCCCTTAATTATTAAATTTATTTGATTATTATTATTTGTTGTTTAGTGGCAATATACTATTGCCACTCTAAAAAATTCAACTGTCTACCTTTCACGGTTCAAGAGACATTGACAAACAAAGAGCAAAAGTACCCAAAAAAATACACGTTTTTCTATGAAAGTCCCCTTTAATTTAGATATACAAGACGTACACATACAGGGTTACAGGTTAAGTCGACCTAGATCCTGGAGGGGGTTGTAGTTTCCACCATTTCTGACTGATTTCACTATGAAACACCCTACCCCAAACTTAACCGTTTTTAAGTTATTGGACTTTGAAGTTTTTTTTAAAAATTACCGACTTTTAGCCTATTAACCAATTTTTTTTTGGGTCTTTGTCTCTAATTTATTTGTGTTTACGATTTTTGTGTAGTAGATGAGTTGCTTTATTATTCTTAATACTAAAATTGCAGTTAACTAAACCAACTGGGTCGCAGCAGACGATTGATAGTAATAAATTGAAATGAACTCATAAAAATATTTTTTAATTTCAGAAATATTTTAATAAATATCTATGACAGCCATGCTGCAGATGTGCCTAAAAATATCTACGTTTCATCAGCTATCTAACAAGATAAAACAAGCTAGGGTGTTATCAGAATTCTTAGAAAAAACTTTGATGAAAGGGTCTCAGGTAGTAGTAAAAAATAATGGTACCCACTTCAGAAAACAAAATAAAAAAATCCAAATAGGTACAAAATGACTTTTATTACAATTTTTACATAAAAGCCTACAATTACAATTCATGTTCCACGTGTCCGCCTCTGTTTCGTACACAAACTCTCATTCTGTGTCTTAATCCACTTTTTACTACACACACACTTTTTACTACACTTTTTACACGCCGGTACAAGTTATTGAAGAAGGAGATCCTGTGAGGAGATTGGATTTCTGCAGATTCATGCTCAATGCAGATTTAGAGGACCCATCATTTCTGAGAAATATCTTGTGGACTGATGAGTCGAAATTTGATAAAGACGGCATAACGAATTACCACAACGCTCATTATTGGGCCCCGAAAGTACAAAGAAATCCCAATAAGAAGCGGACTAAGGGATCACAAAGACGATTCAGTTTGAATGTTTGGATGGGAATCATATCGAACCATTTGATTGGGCCTTACTTTCTTCCTGACAATTTAAATGGAGAACGTTATGAAAACTTTTTAATAGAAGATTTACCCGAGCTACTAGAAGATTTACCACTTAATCTCATACGCGACATGAGGTTTCAGCATGACGGTTGCCCTGCACACTACAGGAGAAGCGTCAGAGAATGGCTAGACACTAATTATCCTAATAAGTGGATCGGGAGAGGTGGACCCATACCGTGGCCAGCTAGAAGTCCAGACCTGACCCCGATGGATTTTTATGTGTGGGGACACATGAAGAGTTTAGTTTACAATGAACCGAATCCAATCACATCTGTTGATGTTTTGAGACAAAGAATAATCGATGCGGCGATTGAAATAAGAAGGGGATTAACAACTGGTGTAGTAAAAAGTGGATTAAGTAAGACACAGAATGAGAGTTTGTGTACGAAACAGAGGCGGACACGTGGAACATGAATTGTAATTGTAGGCTTTTATGTAAAAATTGTAATAAAAGTCATTTTGTACCTATTTGGATTTTTTTATTTTGTTTTCTGAAGTGGGTACCATTATTTTTTACTACTACCTGAGACCCTTTCATCAAAGTTTTTTCTAAGAATTCTGATAACACCCTAGCTTGTTTTATCTTGTTAGATAGCTGATGAAACGTAGATATTTTTAGGCACATCTGCAGCATGGCTGTCATAGATATTTATTAAAATATTTCTGAAATTAAAAAATATTTTTATGAGTTCATTTCAATTTATTACTATCAATCGTCTGCTGCGACCCAGTTGGTTTAGTTAACTGCAATTTTAGTATTAAGAATAATAAAGCAACTCATCTACTACACAAAAATCGTAAACACAAATAAATTAGAGACAAAGACCCAAAAAAAAATTGGTCAATAGGCTAAAAGTCGGTAATTTTTAAAAAAAACTTCAAAGTCCAATAACTTAAAAACGGTTAAGTTTGGGGTAGGGTGTTTCATAGTGAAATCAGTCAGAAATGGTGGAAACTACAACCCCCTCCAGGATCTAGGTCGACTTAACCTGTAACCCTGTATAAGTAATTGCTGAACTAAGCGAGAAGGGGAGGTCCACCCCCCTCAAACGATCATTTTTGTTCTAGGACTTTCTGGGTTTCAAGGATTTTTACTGAATAAAAGACCTTGAAACTTTCATACACAATATGTAAGTGACCGACCCTAGCACCAGCTGTTCATCAGTAAGGTTCTTGACCTCAAATTGTCACCGCCCATACTTTCTGTAGGTAGGTATGTTTGTTTCGTGGTAGGTCTACGTAGATGCCTAATAAAGATTATTTATCGATATTTTATTAAAAGTTTACAGTGGTTCCGTACATTTTACTTCTAAGCTATTATTGTTTAATGTTTATCTGTAGGTAGGTATGTTTGTTTAGTGGTAGGTACGTCATAATACGTAATGAGTGTATTCTTTATTTGCACATGAAAAATAATACATGAATCTTATAAACTAAGGTAAATCTAGTACAAAAAGGCGGCCTAGTAAAAGGAACCCTAAAATTTTGTCGGCAAAATGTGTGTGTTTGCGTTAGTGATAGGTTAGCGTTTGACTTGAGTTTTTTTTTCTAAGAAAATTTAGAAGAATGTGCACAACAACCCGTTTCTGGCTTAGTACATCAATAACGTGGCACTATTTTATTTTTATTATTTACTGTTATAGCGGCAAGAGAAATACATACACATTCTCTGAAAATTTCAACTGTCTACCTCTTACAGTTCATGAGATAGAGCCCTCTGACAGACGGACGGACGGACGGACAGCGAAGGCTTAGTAATAGGGATCCGTTTTCAACCTTCGGGTACGGAACCCTAAAAATTATGAATGAGATTCGGCGCATTCGATTCGGACAGATGCGCGAGGTCATAAGGAAATTGGATGACTGCGGCGCGGACAGGTGCGCGATCACTTTTATTCGGATGTTTGGGAAAAAGTAAGCAATACATGACCAAAGAAAGGATAGCGAACGAAGGGAGAAAATGTTAAAGCGTTTGCGGTCGTCATCGAGCACGTACCCAATAGAGAGGAAATGTGATTTATTTTGTAAAGACAACAATTTCGTCAAATCACTACGGCGACCACTGCAGTCCGATTGGCCGACTCAAAGTCAACGAGGGTCAACGGAACCCTATTACTAAGTCTCTGTTATCCTAAAAATAGATAATAAATTGGGTATCACTGTTACGTAAAAAAAATATTATACATATTAACTTCATCATATTTCTCGCTAAAAATTTCGTACGAGCGAAATGCAACTTTATAGTTAGTAATGTAGATCGAGGAATACTATGTTAACTAGTATACATATACTAAGTTTTTGATGCCTTAATAAAGATAACGGAAAATGAATGAGTATTTTGGAAAAAAAAAATATAGTTTTTATAAAAGTTACACTGATCAAAAAACTTAATCAAATTGATACATTTTAATTAGTTACTTCTTGTCATATCGGGAGTATCGATATCGATACATTATTATATAGATAGCACAACAAGCGAGCGAGAGTTGACATTTATTAGTAAAAAATGATCAGTTTCGGAATTCGAAAGAGCATATTATTATTTCCTTTCTATTGGGTATGTGCTCGATGGCGGTCGTAAATAAAAAAACTATGAATAGAATAACGGCGAGCGGAGCGAGCCGCGGTATTAATTGGGAACATGTGCAAATGCACACACACATATACATACATACAAACAAACAAACAACATCATAAAACTAAATCAGAGGGTATTGTAATTTGTGAAGGAAAAATTCAAGTCACATTTTGTATGTAACTTTTCCTTGTGAAGTCACAAACAGCCGCCGATTTATATCTAACGCTAATGGGTAACTAACGGAAATACTTATCTAATTTTTTTAATTATTTTACCTACTAATACGTGAATTATCTAGAGTAAAGGCCTTGGCAGTTAGACCATTTGTGATACCTGTTTGACACTTTCATGGTCTAAGACGCAGGCCATGAAAGTGTCAATCAGGTATCACATGAAGAAATCCGCGGGCTAGAGGTACTTACTGTGGGTTCTAAAACTTCACACGCTAGCCGTCCCGCGATAGAAAATATAGTATATCTAAGGATATGATGAATCGATGACACATTAGTGTACATATTTATATACATTATGTATGTAAATAGGTAGGTACATACATTCTCGCGTGACTCACACACAAATGAGAACGTAAATCTGTGTTGACACTGCTGACATTTGGACCTTAAATCCTCTGTTACAATGTAATGGCAAGTCAGTGACCCGAAGGTTTATCAAGTGTTTCCTTTAACGTAAGTATAAACCAAATAGATAAAGATACATTTCATTTGCCCATAAATAGGTCATGGTTTTTGGGTGACCCTACCCTGTAATTAAATTGAATACATAATCAATACATGAACGTCAGCGTGATCGCGTCACGAATGCGTAATCGGAATTTTAAATCGGATATTATTTTATAAGATGTGTCACTTTTAAATATATATTCAAATAATGTAACTGGAAATCGTAGAGTGACTGACAGACAACCATGTAAAGCGTCACGCTTTAGAGTCCATCTCTACGCGCTCGTGTATCGCAGGAGCGAGGCGATAATTTTATCCGATAACAACTCTGCGAGCGTCTCACTCATCTCACGGGAATCATCGCGGCAATAAATAGAGCCCGACGACGCTACAAACTTGCCCGTGTTGGAGGTCCTTAAGAAGAACCAAATAAAAATTGGGCCTTAATAGTACACCTTATTCTGACCAGTCACCTCTCTTAACCATTGTAATCACACTATCGCATCACATCTATATTATAGTTTGGTTGGATGGATGGATGTTTATTTGTTGTGTGTGTGCTGTTATTATGATGATAATGTTACTTATTCACCTCGAAACTACTGAATGGATCGGGCTGAAATTTTGCATAGTCTATACCTGGAGTAACACAGACTCTCCCATAAATCAGTTCTGATGGGATATAGTCAATCATTTATAGCATTCTACAGGTGATGTTATAGAACTTTATAGAAGTGTTTATAATCTAATTAAGTACCTATCACAATAGACCCCGCTGGGCACACAATATCACTGTTACTTTATTTTACTATTTTGCATAATATTTTGGATAAAAATAATCTTTATACATATCCATAAAAAAAACAAGTGGAAAGCCGCAAGCTGAAACTACATAGTTGTAAATAAACCATAACAGCCAAAGAATTATTATAGTTAGAGTACTAGACATTAATCGCATTGATAACAGCCCATAACACATTTGCCACCCTTTATCACTAGGCACTTAGGCAGTAATTTATAAATCCAGTCTATCTCAACCAGAACAAGGATGTTCTTTTACATTATTTAACCTAGTAGTCTGCAACAAAGTTGCACTGAATCAAGAAATAAAAACATTATTTTGCTGCTTCACTAGATTTGACCTTGACACTAAACACATGGCCCATAGAAGCTAGTTTTGTCTGTCTCATAATAGAAATAGAGTTCTTTTAAACAAAGTGTGTTGTGTACACACAAATATAATCTTACCAACAATATATCTAAGGTCTAGTTTTCTTTAACTATTAAGTAAAGAATTAGCTGAATTTACTCACCTCAGCTTCAAAAGTATGTAGAAAAGGCCGTGGGCTTTTGTATTCAATCTGGGTATAGACTTCATGTTCCCATATAAGAGCTTTCCGATACAGGCAGTAAACTCTAAAGAAGTAGGAGCGCTTGGCATTATCCTTTATGAGACAGAGGACTCCTGTGTCCCTCTTCTTCCATTCTGAGTGTGCTGGCCCTTCCGTAGTAAAGATTTGGACTACAGCTGTTGCTAAGCTCTGCAACGATGATGAAAAAAAGTATAAGTATTGTTTTATGTGTTAAGTTCTGTGGTTTAAATGATTAAATACATGCTTAATAATTTCATTCAATAGAGATGTGATAATATAGTCATATTATAACTTTAACAAACTGTAAAACAGTTTTGTTACTTTTTACAGACAATACAACATAGTTATACTAAATCAGAATAGAATTGTTATTGATTATCGTTTCAGATTTTATCAAAAAAAATTAACAATATTGTAAAAAGGATGTATTTGCAAGTTATTTATTACACGAGACTACATCAAAGTAAATCAGAGAAAGTTATGTTATCATCTAAGTTCCAATCAAATCAACTTAAATAAAATATCTTTAACTTTAATTTTCAGATTGCAACTTTGTATGGTTCATTTATAGCACTTTCTCCCCATAAAGGCTTTAGGAGAGAAACTGCTTAGCCAGCCGATTTCCTTCATTAGATGACTGGGCTGTTCTACAGGTGATGACATATTATTGTCTTTCAATAACTTTCTGTTTTGATTACAGGGCTGATTTTAAATGCAGAATATTTCAAGGATGTACACCAGAAATTAATTATGACACAATTAATTGTCATTATATCTACGTAATACTTCCTGTGTTGAATTTGAACAGATTTTGGGACTTTAACACTTATGACAATAGTCCAAAAACATAGGAATTTAATTTATCTCACTGATAGGAATACGTACGAAATCATCTGAGGCGTTATCTCACTGCTATCGACTGATAGTTCACTGATACGCAAGTAGGTATCTATTCTAGGCCCTGAATCACGAGGAATACCTAAGCCCTAATCTCACCTGGCATTTTGGTCCAATCAGATTGAAAACTTGCTCGTTCTCCTCCTTCGATAGCAACACACTAGGACGATGTTCTCCTCTAGGCATTTTGTAGAGATAAAATCACAGAAACAAAATTACACACAACTTGTAGCGAACGATGTGTCAGCCACCACAACTTTCCAACATGTTTTTGTAGGGTTTACCGTAAATAAGCACTCGCGCAAGATACGACATGAAGATAAAAACATTTCTTACGTTGTAGAATTAATAATTGGTCAATGGTTACAGCAGTACACGCGAAAATTCAAACATATTTTGCAATTGACTTTCTCCAATAGCACATCCGTTCATGAAAATGTCATTTTCTCAAGACTGAACCACAGATGTTACAAAAGCATCTGTCTGTCAAATGAACTGTCAGATGTCTTTTCATTACCACTACAAAAAAATATTTCTTGTACGTGGGGCGCACTAAAAGTTTCCAGAATGATTACGAATAAAATACTTAGGTCAAAAATGAATTTATTGTTTCTCAAAATATTCTCCCTTTGCGTAAATGCACTTTTTCTTGCGATTAAACCAATTTTGAAAACTTTTGTGCCACTCCTCCGTGGTGACATCAGAAACGTGTTTTTCATACTCTTCGACAGCCTATGAACGACCCATACGCTCGATTGCAACCAGCTATAAATAGTCGTCTTGCATGGTGCTTAATCGCCAATAGCAGATTGAAGCCGAGCGATGCTCTGTTGAGCTGTCAAATTACACTTAAAATCGTAGAAAATCATACTACGAAAATTTTCCCGAGTTAAATCCTTTGATGATAGTGTAGACACGCAATTTTTAAAATGGCGCCACAATGTAAAAACAATTGACAGCCAGATGAAACAAACTGCATTCTACAGCCAAAGAGTTCCATTTTCAAATGTTGTAATTACTTTTTAAATAATTATGTTTAAGTGGCCAGTTCTGGAAACCTTTAGTGTGACCTATGTAGTAATCTGTGTGTCTGTTCATATTTTTAAGTCGTACGCTGGAGATCACATTATCGAGACCGCCGTTTTACCGTTTGAAAAAATAGTTTTGGTGCTCAGTGAAATTAACGACGAACGGTACAAAATAGGGACTTACCTTTACTCGAAAAGCGAGCTCAAGTAGGTAGCGAATCGTCGAATATGTGAGAAGGGCGGGGCGGCCGCGGGGTGGCCCCGGAGTACCAATACGGGCAATTTGTCTACCAAAACTAGCAAAGTTTAATTTTATTAGGGTAGGTACATAATAATACGTTAGGTGTACCTATAGTTTATTTAGGCATAGGTACCTACATTATTTGTCTGAGACACCTCAGCTTCGACTATGCAGGGTGGAACAAATAGGTAAATTAACGTTATGTTATATATAACTACTTATAAGATAGAAAAATAAACTCAATTGAAACATTCACACATTCGTTTTAAGATGTACGTAGGTACCTCAAATGTTTTAAGGTAGGTAGATAATTCTTTACCATAAAACATTTACAGGTCATATTTAGCAATTAATATATTTTGTTTATTTAATTCTCCGTCATTATAGTCATTAGTTACGCCATAATTATCACTCTCTTGATGACTGTCTCAATGATGACTGCATCATCATCACCAACATAAGCCAGTCCACGGGTGGACATAGGCCTCCCCTTGATAGAGCGGAGTAGTAAGGCACTTTCCTAGCTAACATATTTTTTAGTAAAAAAAAGACGTTTGTTTAGCTCAGGGGTATATTAACCTTTTTGTGATGTTGGACCACTTGCTAATTTTCATGGCTGTCACGGAGCACTAACTGTTTAGAGATGAAAAGTATTAGTAAGGAAAACACCAAAAGTTTTTTGCATATTGCCCCCACAGGTGGGGACAGCTTAGATTATGACAATAAACCAAGCTGTAGCCAGAAATTGATTCTTTGTGTCGCCATCAACCGCCGCCGCCGGACCTAAAAACTTCACAAAAATTTGTGTTTTGTTAGATTTTCTTGTATTTTTTGTTACGGTAGTGGGCAATGTGACCTCAAACTGGGGTTAAGCTGTCAACTATAGCTTTGTTATCGGCGAGCGGAGCGAGCCTCGATAAAATGTTTTGGTCAGATTTTTGTGTAATATTTTTACGGTGGTTGGCAAACAATGATCGAATTGACTGAAACGGACCGGGCCACACAATGGGAAAATAATTTATTGCTTTCAGGTTGAATTAAACACAGCAGATAATAGGTAGGGCACAAATATTGGAAATATCGGCGAGAGCAGCGAGCCGCAAGGTTTCGGTCGCGGTTGAAGGACATAATAAAAGTGATAAAAGTTAACAGTAGACCGTATAAAAATAAATAACCTCGCAAAAAAGCATTCAGCCATGTGTTGGATGATACATTTCGAAAGAGGGGGCATAGGATGGCGCCGCGGACCACTTCGAATGCTTCCAGGGACCACCGCCGCCTGTTAGAACCACTGCCTAGACTAGTCATTTATAACTTTTATAAGTAGTATATAAATAGAATAGGCATCTAGGTACCTATAGGCATCTTACATGGATAGGATAGGACATTGATAGGAGTTACAATAAAAGTAGTACCTACTTTAATAAAACTATAGTATTTTTTCCGTGTTTATTGAAAAAGTTACACCATTAGGATTACAAATACTTACGTAGGTAGTTATAATAAATATGTATGTACACAGCCAAAATAAATGTTCTAGAACCAGCCTATTTAGTAAAACATCACCAATTAATATATTTACGGGTATGGGTACATAGGTATTCTGATAGGTAGATTCCTGTTCCTTCCTACTTACTTTATATGTATTTATTTGTACTAAATAAGTTGATCGTTAACAGGGGGAACAGTTATCTAGATATAAACTAAAACTTATTGAAACAGACATAGGTTCAATCAAATGCTAGACATACTCAAACACTTACTATAAACTTTTAGGCAACTAAATAATGTTGTAAAGGTTGCTTGGAAGAAGTCGCTTCTAAGCGATAAGGCCGCCCATTGTACCTTCTATTTTATGTTAATATCTGTTTTTTATTTAATTTTGTGGTGTACAATAAAGAATTTTGTATTGTATTGTATAATGGGTCCGATTGGAGGTCACTATGTACGTTGTGAGTTGTATAATACATAATTTTATCTTTTCTGTCTTTGGGTGTGCTTTAATGGTCATTATTCCTATGTACATTATACCAACATTTTCTAAATCCACGCCAAATAGAATCTGTTACTATGGATAACGTAATCATAGTCACAACTAGAGGATTCGATCCCGGCCCTTATTTCTACTCCCGGGATCTCGGGATTGACTTCAGGTGATCCCAATCTCCCCAAAATCCCCAGACTCTCGACAAGCGATGTCAATTTTATTTGTAAATCAGCCTTTTCGTTATCTTTTTATCAACAACATTATGAACTGTTCTTAAAATTATCAGCAAGAAAGTAAGATGTCACATAAAATACAACAAAAACATTGGTTTTTGTTGTATTTTATGTGACATCTTAAAAAAAAAAAAAACAATACTAATAGTTCCTGTTAAGGTTGTATTATATGAGGCGCACCGCTACCGCACAGCACAAAAATAAGCATTCCTTATGTTTTAGAGTGACAGCATAGCAGAAAGCGTGCGGTAAGCGAGCTTGCTACGTTTTGCTTACAGCAAGCTTCAAGCGAGCACTTGAAGCCAGCTGCACGATCATGACTCTATGCCGACAGTGTATGGACTTGCTGCTAGCTGTCGCCACGTAAACAGCGCGTAGACGGCACTATTTGAGGGTGGGTACTGAGTTGAAGCGGTACTTTACAGATGTAATTTTCCTTTAACCTTATAAACATAGATCAATTTATCATACGAACGCAGTTATACCCATGTTGGGAATGGAGTGTTTTTATAACTTTATAATAATATTAGAAGTAAGTAGGTATGAAAAAATCTGTGAGCATATGCACACTACACACGCTACACCACAATGTAAGAAAAATATAGGAAATAAATAATGTTTGAAAAAAGGTACATAATAAAGTCGGCTGGTACAATATAATGCAGTATCAGACTCAATCCTTTTTATCTATCGTACCGGGCTGTTTCGACCGGAAAGAAAAGCTGCTGCTTGTTCAGCAGCAGAAGGTCGTGCCCCGTATTTTTGGTGTAAACAATGAAAGGCGCGTCATATACTTTTAGCTTGCAAGAAAAGATAGTTGATAAAAGACAGGTGAAGTAAGTGTTGATTCGTTTGATAAAACATTTTAACAACTTTTAATAAATTTTTTATCCCGAAAATCCCGGGATTTGCCCAAACGTAATCCCGAAATTTGCGGGATTGATATACGTCAGGAATCCCGGGATCAAATCCTCTAGTCACGTAACGCTAATATACAGAATTGGGGCCTTGAGGCTAAATCCGCGCAGTCAATAGTTATACAGCGACGTGTGGTTTACAAGCTATGATTAAACGGTTTATTAAATGTAGGTACCTAGTTAAAAGTAATTGTTTACTTTTCACTAAATTTTATAACAAGATTTGCCTTCGAGTGTATAACTGAAAACTTATGTACCAACTAAGATTATCTTCGTAATCAGCATCTACATTCCTCTGCTCAGTAAATTAGTGTGATGATAGTTTTCTCGTACCTATAGCTAACAACAAAAATAACACTACTTAAATACCCAATATTTTTACGTGCTATTTTTGTTACACGAGTAGGTACTTAGGTGTGTTTGTGCGGATAGTTGCAGTATACCTACCTCGACATTAATATGGACATTACAAATAGGCCTAAGACGTTGGATACAATTTTAACTTGGGGCTAGATGATGGTGTGTGGATTGTCCAGCATTATTTATTTATTTATTTAATGATGTCGATTCTAATGTTGCATTATTTAAGTTATTTGAGAGCGCTACAAACGTTTTGTCATAAGGATCTTAATAAAAAGTACTGTGGGAACTATAGTAGTAAGTCGAACCACCGTCAGGATCTTTTTTTACATAGATTATCAAGTAACCTATGTCACATTATATGTATATCTAGTTTATAATGCAACAATCGAATAGAAAAAAAAATTATTCTCTTTCCGTTTCCGCTCAAGAGAAAAGGACAGACTTATCAACTAAGAGAAATCTACACAATATGTACTTAGGTGTTATAGCTTAGATAACACATCTAAGGGTACATTTCAAGAGAAATTGACAAGAGATAATTTAGTACGTAAGGTATCGACGGGTTTGTTGGTCGTTCGTTGGTTATTTATAAAATCCTGATTGTACTACCCTGAATTGATAACCAAACCTGTTTAGCGTTTGTGTCCTTGAGTTACGATGATGTAGAATAACCAACGGTCACTTAAGCAGCGATGCTGTATGTCAAATCTTGTTCCTTGTCTGAACAAGGAACATGATATTACGAAAATAAAGGCTTTCTACACTCTCTCAGGAGAGTGTAACACATTCTCAAGCTTGATGTGGAAATGCAAGTAGTATTGTATAAAATGGACTACAACATTTATAAATGATACACATAAAGCAGCCTCAAGTCCGCGTTGTTCGTTAGTACATATTTGAATAATTGACTCGACTAAGTTTAGTCTAAGACTATGTATTTTTAATATTCAACAATAATTTTAGATGAATACCAAAATTTACAATAAAATAAAAAAAAATACTAAGAAATATTCTAGCTAATATTCTGTTTATTTTATGGATTGATAATTGTGTTATACAGGGCGACTACGATATTAGCACTATTAACGTACATTTATCAAGATGATGCCGTAGTACTAATAGCCAAATTAAATTTTCAGGGTTTATTCTTTATGAAAGCCAGTAGTTTTTAAAATAGGATGTAAAATTATTTTTTGTTTTTTTTTAGAACCATTAAAAGCTTATTTGAAAATATTAGATTTTGATTTTAATAAAATACTATAATGTTCTTATTTGGATTTTTATAGATCTAAGACTCTTTATTGGTATAGGGGTACAAAAGGCCATATTGATCTAGATAAAAAAGGCAGGGTCGCAGACCTAATTGTTTGGCTGCAATTGCGAAGTTCAGGCTGAATCTAATTTTTTTTTTTTTTTTTAAATAATCTGATTTTGACTACAATTTTACCAAAGTTCAGATAACTTTTGAACCACTGAATATCGCAGAACATAGGGGGGTTAAATCGATAGGTACTGCGGTACCCCACCCCCCAGCCACCGATGATCCACCCCTCTAGTTACACCATGTATAAACATTGCAAAACACTAAACTAGGTATTAAAACAAATCTAAGCACCAGTGTTTTATCTATTTCTCTCCAAACGAAACTCCAATTATTGTGAGAAATAAATATAGTTAAAGCTAAAAGATACCTACAGACAACGAAATAAACCGCTAAACAGAGTCACCATTCCAAAAGTGTTTTTATACGAGACGATTATGAGTAAATAATTGACGATGTCCGGCAATTATTGGCGTTGACTATCAAAATTGTACTCTACATAATAATAATAATAAACTAAAGTATGAATAAATAAGTAAGCGTATATTTACGTATGTATTAAAATTAATATAATAACTGAAGTGCTATATTAAACGTAGATTATTCTCAAACTTGCACAATGCCTGACTTAATAGATGGAAAAAACTATGTTTTATCACTCAAAATGCATAAAAATACATACCTACCTATTGCTAAGGTAATCTTATAAGTATAACTCATAAGACCATGATGTTCACAATCTTATTTACCTACAAATCCATCGATCAAATTCGCGTTTTAGATCTATAATTTCTAGCTGCACAGCTCAATATTGTCTACCTGCAAGGAATTGCATTCAAATATCAACACTTGTTAAAAAAATGCTGCCTTAACTATAAATAATGCAACACAGAATGTCTCAAAATGGTGTTTATGTGATTCTTTCAGTTCAAATAAATTTCTATCTCTAAGGAAATCTTTTGGATATGTCATTTTGCCTCATATTAACTGGTAGCCAAATCTTAATAGACTAATTTATTCCGTTTCTGGCGACTTCATATAGTGGCGATTAGCCTAGTTGGACTTCACGTAAAGGTTACTTATGAAATACCAATTTGATTTCTTGGCATCACCATTTGGGACACCCTGTATAGCACGCAGATGAATTTGATATCATTGGCCTGCAAATACGTTCAATACAAACCAGTAAAACTCTCTTAATAAAAAATCTAACCAGCGCGTTTAAATTCGACAAACCAGAGTACAAAAATCTAATCTACCTTCTGCTGCTATAAATACACCTCACTACACAAAGGTGGGGCTACTCAGTGCGTAGTAATACTATAGATTGAGATTACTTTAGCTTTGGGCGAGTCCAATGCGGGTCCTCAGGACCGTGGGTGAGGCAGTCAGCTCAACTGCAGCTGGTGCTGGTTTCCTCTGATGGATCTTTTGTTTCTACTGCGAGGTCTTGCTGTGTGCTTGATGTTGATGGCTGGACGTCTTTGTCTGAAAATAAAGAAAACAACATTTATTGGAAGGTAGGGGTAGAATTGTTAATCGCAGGGCGAAACTGTATGAGATTGGCGCAGGACCAGTGGCACAAAAGTTTGGCAGCAGTGGGTGAAGTCGGGTTGCGGATGATGGTGAGGTGTAGAATTTGCAACATGAACCAGATAAAGGAGAAAGTTGGCTCTGGATTCAATTCGTGGGGAGGACAAAATAAGAGATACTGCAGGACAGACTTGGTCTAGAACTGCACGAGCAAAGGAGGAATGGAAGCAGTTGCAGGAGGCCTTTGTCAAAACCGGGCAAACAGACATTAGAGGTTGCCTATGTCTAATTTTAAGCTTATTTTATAGGTACCTAGATTTAAGTATCTTATTAGTAGTAGTGGCTTTTATTATTAAGGCAGAGCGGGGCAATTCTGTAAAAAAAAAAACAGTAAAAATTTTGTACTTTGGTGGTTTTGTCCGCTATTGAGTTTCGTGAATTCTGGCAAATTGGTGATTGGAAAAATGCAGAGAAACTAACCTTTCTCTGCATTTTTCTTCATCGTATTTTTATTTAAAAAAACGCCTAGTTAAATGGTATAATTTTATACATATTAAACAAAAAACTGGAAAATGCCAGAATTACCCCTCGGCGGCGGGGCTATTCTGTCCGGTGGTAATATTATCTATAAATAACTATTATATTCTATGTAAACCAATGATGCTATGATAATAAATCTAGAAACTTTGCAAACTGGACAACTCAGTACATCCGAATTTGAGCCTTATATTCTCCTGAGATGGTTCAGTTTCTAGAAATCGTTTTGGTTTAAAATTTTGGCGGGGTATTTCTGTCACCAGTCTCTAGTCGCCCATATGTACATGCTAGTGTTGGGACTCGTGACTATCGATAAACGGTATATAGCTAAAATGGCCTAAATCGATAAGTCTAAAATATGAAGCCGATAGTATTGATGTTATTTTTGTTGTAATGTTTATTTACAAGTAAAATCACCAGTTTTATGTTGAAAATATTTATTTTCATATTTAGCAGAAAAAGTATTAATAAAATAATAAAATTAGGGTTTTTTGAATCTCTGACTCAACAAATTTCGCAAGTCTTTGTTGTCCCTCGATAAATTTTTTTTTCATCGGCGTTTACTTGAATGTTGTTGACATCGCTGATTTCTGGCAACTTCATATAAAAATAATTATAGCAACAAAATTACCTTGATCACCACTTTGTGGGGTAATTATGTCAGACTTAAAAACTTGTAAAAAGCAAAAAGTAGGAACAATGGAACAACTAGTTAAAAATAATCGCCAAGTTAAAATATACCTACTTGTCAAAACATGCAAACCACCAATTATTTAAAAAAATCGGAGAGCTTGTTTGTGACACACGCTAACAAAATGACGTCTATCAAAATGATGCTGTCAATCAATCAGTTTTCGCGCTACAAACGCCATTTCTTTTGTAAATACTAATAAGTTCATAATATGTATATGCGCAATCCATAAAGCTTGTGATGCTGTCATGAAACGGACATTGGCGAAATTGCGACATCCCAGTCGCAGAAGCCATCTGACAAGAAGAAGAAGAAGAATGCCATAGAGTTTATTGAACGAATTGGCCTTTCCTCTACCCATACATTATATGTAGGTTTCTCTTTCGTAAAAGCTACAGAACGGAAAATATGACCATGTGTCATAATAGCCCCGCTCAACCTTACTTACTACAATTCGTGGGACCTTTGCACAGGAAATTAATAACCTATTCCTGTGAGGTGTTTCTACAGGTTAGATATACCTACGTCGTACAGGCTGATTGGTTACACGTTACACGAAATCGACGAGGTTGGGAAACAACTGAAAAGAAAGATGTCCGGTCTGAGTCTAAACAGGGTTACATAATGTTACAAAATCCACACTAATAATATCAAAGCGAAAGTAATTCTGTCTATCTGTAACCTTTTCACGCCCAACCAAACGGCTGAACAGATCTGAATGAAATTTGGCAAAAACATAAGACGGTATCCCGGGGACGGACATAGGACTACTTTTTATCCCGGAAAAAATGTGCGAAGCTGGTAGGAGCTAGTACGAAACAAATATAATAAGACCCATCCTTGAATATAATTAAAGATTCATGTGAATCAGCTGCCGATACAACCATACTTAGATGTAAAAATATTATTGAGTGATCTTATTAGTAGTAGACAAATATTTTTATAGGGCATTAGTCTCATTTGACACCAATTTGCCCGAAAGGGGAAATTTCCTAAGGCTATTGACAGATCGAATATCGTCCCAAAAACCTTACAAATTTTCCGCTGATTAGCGGCGAAAGCCTATAATTTGAATATCATGTCGATCATTTGGGTCATCGAGAGTGGCATCGATAATACGATAGATAAGTGAAGCGTGCTTTTATTAAATCGTATACGGCAGCGTTTTGTGCTATTGCATATTTCTTTTAGCTTAGTAATTATAATCACTAATATTATAAATGCGAAAGTTTGATAGATCTTAACGTCAAAACTACTGAATGCAACTGCATAGATGTAAGATGTGTACCTGGAATAACACATAGGCTTGTTATCCCTTATATCGGTTCTCGTGGGATATAAACAGTCTTAAAACGTTTCCATAGAAACAACGCGTGAAGCCTCGGGCAGGAACTGGTTATTAATATGAAAGATTATATGATTTATAATAATAAGAAGATAACAATACGTGCTTGCACTAGGGGTAGGTAGAGTGTGACGGATAGCGCGAGACACGTGGGACGCAACCTGCGGTACTCGTGAACAGGTGTGGGACACGTGGGGTAGGGTTGCGCGCGCTTGCTTTAGCTGAGTGTGCGCGGCACTGTGTACCTTGTCTAACATTCAGTTCTCATTTATTCTAATCACGCACCTGCGTGAACTGAACTGAATGTTAGACAAGTTTGAGTGAGAGTGGGAGTATTTGTGCGTGTGGAGACCCATACCTGGTAGTATGGGGCAGAAATGCCCATCTGGGCACAGAGCTCGACATTCGCGGCTTCAGCTGTGCATGTCCTGTCTGTGCCCCAATCGGGGGGAGGAAACGTGATGGATGAATGGGGTCGGCGAGTGTGTGGAATGGTGGGCTCGCCGGCTATGTATGGGAGGAAGAGGGGACGCCAGTCGGGCCGCGGTAGGTTTATATGTTCCCGTGGTTCGGCGAAAATGGCGAGAGAAGGGTCACCGGAGAGGTTTTAGTGGGTATTACGTCCTTATCGTCGAGTCCCACATAATTCTGGTCCCCCCCAGACCAGTCTATTCGTAAACGAATTTCCTCGGCCGAGAAAAAAAAAAAAAAGGGGTAGGTAGAGTACAATAGAATAAATGTTGTATACTCGGTTCTAGAATCCAAAATGTTTTATGTTAACAAAGACAATTATGAATGAAAACTTTAACTATAACAGAAAGCAAAAGGGTAACAACAAGATAAAACACTTAAAACAAAAATTCTAACTGCAACAACGCTTCAGCGCACAAGTGCAGCGAAAAAGGTACAAATACGAGTTCGAATACGGACGAGAGACGAATGAAAACTTACAACAACTGGAATTTGCTCCGCTCCGATGATACCAGTAGTGTAAAATATTTTCTAAGAATATTTCTTGTTTTTGTAACCCCTTTGTTTACAAAACATATCTAGGTTTTGGATTCGGTTCTAGAACCCAGTATATGTACCTTCTCTTATTTAAAAGTCAACAAGATCAAACAGAAAATTCAATAATAGACGGAATCAGCTACCTATGGATATACCTACATCGCTACAATCTCCACCTCGGTGCAATCTACAAACCTGATAAGAAAAATACAAAGCAATTTGTAGAAACCTACTCACAACAAATAGAAAACCGCAAAAATAGTATTGTCGTGGGTGATTTTAACATCGACCTACTGTCTAACAACGACAGCGATACGCGGAACTACCTTCTAATGTTGCAAGAGAGCGGATATCAAGTCTTGAACAAAATCGAAGAAGAATACTGTACCCGTCAGAGTTCCACTACAAAAACGATCATTGACCACATATGCACGGACATGTACAGCTCCTCATACAATCTTACAATAATAAATTCAAGCTTGTCCGATCATAAAC
This sequence comes from Eupithecia inturbata, assembly GCA_963662085.1. Taxonomy (NCBI): domain Eukaryota; kingdom Metazoa; phylum Arthropoda; class Insecta; order Lepidoptera; family Geometridae; genus Eupithecia; species Eupithecia inturbata. The sequence goes on along the minus strand of OY759178.1, from coordinate 14,287,198 downwards.
AATTGACCTTGGAACTCGTCAAACAAAAGCACTGTCATAAACAAAGAATGCAATACGAAGCCGTGGACTACCCTCAATTATACGTAAGCATGCAAAATAATATAAGTTCGCTACTAACAACTAAATGTACCTATTCTACTTTAGAATATTTTATTAAAAGCTATATAGATAAAAACAAAACATTAAAAACCAAAATACTAAACGGACCTAGGGACGACTGGATAAATAAATCAATTATTGAGGCAATTAACAATCGTAATATCTTATGGACGCGATTAAAAACAGACTCTCAGAACGACAAACTTAGAAATGATTTTAAAATAGAAAGAAATAAAGTAGGTATGTTAATAAAAAATACTAAGGAAAAATATTTTTGCAGAGAATTCGAACAATGTAAAACCCCTAAAAAAATATGGTGCCTCATCAACTCATTAGTTACAAACAAAACTCAACACCCCTCTTCACCCACCAAATTAAATATAAACCACATAGATATTACAGAGCCTATTCAAATTTGCGAACACTTTAACTTGTTTTTTTCATCAATAGGTACACAATTAGCTAAAGATATCCCGAAAACTTATCAAAACAATACCTACTACACACTTACCTACCAACAAAACAAACCACCGGACGAAATGCATTTCTTACTGCCTTGTACCGAAGGTGAGATTTATAAAATAATACACAACCTCGACTCGTCCTCCAGCACAGGGCTTGACGGAATCAGCACGAAGTCCGTTAAATGCATTTCGGACATAATTATCCCCGCACTAACAAACTGTATTAATGAATGCCTCCAAGATGGCATATTTCCGGATAGTTTAAAAATTGCAAAAGTCACCCCTATTTACAAATCTGGAAGTAAATCCGACCCGGGGAATTACAGACCCGTATCAGTTTTACCCGTTATCTCCAAGATCTTTGAGAAAGTTATGTACAATCGGCTCGAGCATCACCTTACTAAAATAAACTTTTTATACGAGCATCAGTACGGATTTAGACCGAAGTCGAACACATTGTCGGCTACTATCGACCTAATAACAAAAATTAAGGTAAATATAGATGAAAAATCATATTGTTTGGGAATATTTATAGATTTTAAAAAAGCTTTTGACACAATTAGCCACGAGATACTTGTAAAAAAACTTTGCGACTTAGGAATTAAAAATAAAGCTTTAAAATTATTTACATCATACCTAGCGGATAGATACCAAGTTGTAAAGATAGGAAATAGTGAGAGTAGTCTCCAGAAAATAGCCTGCGGGATTCCCCAAGGATCGATTTTAGGAACTTTAATTTTTTTGATATATATTAATAATATTAGCCAAATGGGATTAAAAGGACACATTACTTTATACGCCGATGATACCTGCCTATTCTATTTCGGTCCAAATCTCGGCGAACTGTTTAAGGATGCGCAAGCCGACTTATTCAAATTTAACATTTGGTGCCAGAGCAATTTAATGATAGTAAACGCAAAGAAGACATCTTTTATGATATTTGCAGCAAAAAATAAAAAAATCTCACACTTACCGACACTTGCTATAGGTAGTTCGATGATACACCGCTCGAGGCAGGAGAGATACCTAGGTCTAATACTCGACGACGGCCTGACCTGGCGATCTCATATTGAATACGTAAGAACTAAACTAGTCTCGCTAACGGGTGCGCTGCGGAGATCCGTAGGATGCGTTCCACGTAAAGTTCTGATGACTATCTACAATTCCCTAGCTAAATCTCATTTACAATACCTATTAGAGGTATGGGGAACTGCAGCAGTGACTAATCTAAAATCATTACAAATATCACAAAACAAATTAATTAAAGTTCTGTTTAAATATGGCTACCTAACTGGCACATCTATTATTTACAAACAAACCAACATTTTTAATATCAAACAACTATATACTTACCTAACCTGCATCCTTGTTAAGAAAATATTAAATAAAAAAATACATACGCAAATAACACTTACAAGTAAAACCTATACCTACAATTTGAGAAATAAAAATAAGTTAACACTAAGGAGTCCACGAACCAACTATGGGAAAAGAAATATTCTTTATGAAGGTGCGCAGATGTACAACAGCTTACCCGATAACATTAAGAACTGTTTATCAATGCACATATTTAGGAAAAGACTGAAACAGTATATTTATGATAAGATCTTTTAAGTTAGCGTGGCGGTACCAACAAATAATGTAAAACTTACTACTACAATTATTATCAAACTGTTATAATTTAGTATTAATTAGTTAAGATAGTACGTAAGATTATTGTATGTACTCATTTAAGTGAACATTGTTCTTTTGAGTAAATAAATTCGTTAAACTGAAAAGTGGACAGACAACATACTACAAATAATATAATGGCCTTGCCGTACTCTTGAAGCGTGTAAAAACGGCACCTTCAATTATGTTGAAACCTCTTACTTTCATTTAGTGTCTGCAAAATTTAATTGGCTTGATTGTTTCTGATTGTCTTAAATGCAAGAAAAAGAGAATGTCATTAATTTATACATGGTGACGCCATTTATAATTTTACTGCGACATCACGTCATCACTACATTACCATTGAGTAGATCAAACCGTCAAGAAAACAAGAAGAACGCACACGTATAAATCAAATCTAAACTTGAAAATAAAATAAAAAGTGGCACGTTCACACTTTGACGACCGATGTGGCGACGCGGGGCACAGTCGGTCGAAACTGCTAAAAAGGGTACATAGGATTTTTTTCAATAATTGAAAGATTCTTTTATACCAATCAGTTGACCTCAATAACCCTATCAGAACTATTCTACCTCTATAACATTTTGTCATAAAACTAATACTTACCGAGAAAAAAAATAAGTTCAAAAAAGTTTTATGGAATGACTAGATGTCAAGGTCGATTTCTACAAAATGCTTACCGATACAGCTTTGAATACACCTAGGTGTTATAGAATAGGATAATACCTATCGTATGATATCATACACAAGTGCATCCACTTGCCCGCTTTCCGCTAAATGCCATTGAAAATTAGTCCGTTTTTATTATTGCAACGAAATAAAAGTATTTTTGCACGCGTTTGTAGGCTAAAATATATACAAAATCCACTAGTTCGTTCCTTAATTTCACACCACCACCAAAATATCAACAAAATATTTGATAAAAAAAAAAAGATAAGGATAATGAACTTATTGCTGTAAAACTAGGTGTTAACATTACATTAATATATAATATTAGGTCTTATGTTAAATCCTTTACTTTTCTTTTAAATATTTTTACGATTTAACTTTTTGCTCTACATGTTTTGCTTGTAATATTAATATTCCAGTATGCACATAGGTTGTGTTACAATCAAGTTTCAGACCTACATCTACATTATTGAAAGATTGCTGTTTTGTGTGGTTGTAATATGTTTAGTGCGTCTTATAATAAACAAATAAATCCACACAGTGTCACCTAGAGCAGCAGACTACAAGCACATCTTATGTTATGGGTACTAGATAAAACTGATAACAACCATACATAGATAGATATTTATTATTATACCTACTTAAAAACACCCCGAACAAATATCTGCAGATCGTACAAACACTTGTTCCGAGGCGGGGAATCGAGCCCGCATCCGCCCGCGGCGCAGGCGACCTTCGCCTGCCGGCCACATCAAATTAACCCCTACAGTTCAAAACGACCACAACATTACAACACCCGAGAGCCAGCTGTAGCCAGCTTCGCACTTGGCAGTATTGCGGTTAACAGAAACACACGAACGTCGTGCCAGATGGTAATCGAAGCAACCAGTGACGTCAGAGGTAGATAACCTCACATCATCAGCGCATCACATCGGCTCGTGCGTCATGCATGTCGTACATATAGCACTACTGTTGGCTTTAGATAAGCTGGCAATACGTTGAATTAATTTATCTGGCTTAGCTATGAATTCACAGTTTTGTACTGGTAGAACCACAGAAATCTAAATAATAGTGTCTCATTATTTAGATTTCTTTAGGTAGAACGCAGGACGTGCTGTCTTAAAGACGGATAAAAATTATATTTTCTACAGATATTGACCATGGCACTTAAGGAAAGGAGGAACAATAACTTCACCGACTGCCGCTCCACGAATTAAGATAGACAGAGAGGGTAATGTTGCAATAGATAGAAATATGGAAGATATAAAGGTTACGGAAAAATTGGATTCAGAGCGAGTTTGACGACCAAGAGTCGGTAGAAAAGAACATTCGTTGCTCAGAGGACACCTCCTTAGAGTTATTTTGAGTAAGTTAAGTATAGCAGAGTAGGTATCACGCAGAATGGCGCAGAGCTAGTCTCTGTCGATGGATTAGCTGCTTTTATTTTAGAAGAAAAGGTCTTGCTCTCATCTCTCCGCCATCCATGAAAATATTCACTAAATGTACATTTCATTTTTAATGAACCATTAGATATTGCTATTGGACGATAAAAACCACATGGCTACTGGCTGCTCTCACAAATTTACATAAAATATACAATCGACGTATTGTTTAAACTTTCGGTACTTGTCTGAAACGGCCATAAAACAAAACGAAAATGTATATGTCGAGGCCGGATCGTAGAATCAACCGTTTGTAGAATGGCTAGGCCGATTGTAAAACGAATACTGATTTGTTGGGAATACCTAATTAATTTCACTCGACGAGGTGGTTAAGTGAGATTTAGCCGTATTGTTGAACGTTGATCGTTTACGATCCGGGGCGGCGTGTATATACCTACATACATATATGTACACAAATAAGTACCTACATGATAATTTAAATTCACTTGTGTTGATCAGGGACCTATATCCAAGCCAACACCTGTAAGTAGGTTCACACTCGATACTCTAATTCATTGTGTGATTAGTCGATTAGATAGGAAGATAAGTCTCTAGTATAGGATTAGTATTAGCAACAAACGGGTGTTATGATATTAGATATTTGACCTTTATATCAGTTGCTAGTTTTTTCGTCCTTTACCACGAGGTCACGTCACCCAATGTCTGATGATGGGTGATTGTGTGACGTGACCTCTTCAGGTGGATTTTTTCGACGGGGCTGTAAGGTACATATCTTAACCGGTGTAGCTATATAGGAAAATGGTCTTAGGAGACTATCCATGATTTTGAGATAAATTTTCATCGCCATTCACAGATTTACAAAAAAATGTAGGCACTTTTAGCAAGAAAATGGGCAATAATATTTAACACCACGTCAAAAAGAGAATTTAGGATTTAAGTGCTGAGAGTTGTTTACAAACATTGCCCATTGACAATGGCTGGAGTATAGACTAACTGCTTTATTAATGCCACCAGAATTTTAATCTAGGTATAGTTACAGCATCTCGTTGCTTCTTCATTTTCTTGTCACCTTATGTAAAATCTAACGTACGTAAAGTTAGATTTTCATTATAACAAGTGTGAAATTCGACACATTTGGCGCCGCGCCGCGCCGTTATAATTTACCGTAGCACCATTTCACCGTCACTGAGGAAAAGGAAAGCAAAAAGTACGAATTGTTACAATTACAATGAAGCCGCTTTTAATTTTCCGTTCACGGCAATGTTCACGATCTGCCGTTGATTCATTTCCGGGGCCAGACCAGATGAAACACACAATCTCTCAAGGTTCAACATGGTTCGTAAGATAAGAACTAGTAAGAGAGAGAAAGTAACAATTTGATTGTTATAAAAAACTAAAAATTTACTTTGAATCCCTTAGTTTTAAACAGTTTTTTTTTTAAGTTTAACGGGAAAATACTAATACCTCGAGAATAAACTTGTGGGATTATGGGACCACCTCGGGATCATCCTTCCTCTATAGGTACTTACAATTGCAAAAGTATCGTCCAAATCGGCCCATTACTTTTTTTTTAATTGACGGAGAAAACGCACTTACAGCAGCCCAACATAGAACCTCCTCCTTCGAAGTCGGCTAACAATATTAACTGATCACAACCTACTTTCCTTGCTTTGCTACTTTCAGTAGGTAGGTAACATAAAATACACGGTAGGTACAAACATTTAAAAATAAAATATAGAAGACGTGACAAAATTGGTTACTACTCAGCGTGAGCTAAGACAGAGCGAATCATGCCGTAGCGCTGGTCTTCCGTGTAAATACCATAATTTACTGACACTGACTGATTAATAAAGATCTAGAAACAGGATCGGAGCCCAATTTCCCACCCAATAGATCAAATCCTACTAAAGACGAAAGATTGTGCCGTCTGAAGCTGTTTGTGCGAAGACAACGTCAAAACTGCTGAATGGATCGAGCTGAAATTTTTGATGTGCTTCCGTTGTCCCCGTTAAGGGGACAACGTTGCACACATAAAGTTCTCGACCTGGAATAACATATAGACTTTTTATTCCGAAAAAAATGCGCGCGAAGCCGCGGGCAAAAGCTAATAGCAACATAATTTAGAGCAATTATTATTGTAGGTATATTAGGTACCTAATCGTTCCGCAAACGCAAACAGAAGCCGCAAACTCGGCTTGCGTAAACCACATACCTCATCTGCAGAATGAAGTGAATTAGAGCTATTTGTAGACCTTTCAGAGTTCCTTTGTCCGAATTGCATTTGCATTGCATAATGCTACCAAAGAAAACACTTGTGTATATTAAAGCCATAAAACAATCCATATAGTCAAGTCTGAACAGATTTAATTTGGTTTCAGTGGGGAGAGGGTTATACTTGTTTTTATGACGCCCTTGACCTCTAGAAGGGCTGATATAATGGCCCACCAAGGCCGCAGTGGCCTTTATACTTTTACAAAACAAAAATTCTTTATTGTACACCAGAAAAAGGACAACACATAAGACAAGTGCAACGGACAGCCTTATCGCTTAGAAGCGATCTCTTCCAGGCAACCTTTCGATGGAAAGAATGTGTACCAATTATAACTTAATATAACTAAGAGATACTTTTCTACTTTGTATTGACAAATCTCCCCGAATACACATTCAGAGGAGAAAAGTTTTATTCCACTTATTTTAAGTCTCTATTGGCTGATAGCCAAGAACACTTAGACGAAGAAGTTGGAAAACTTCAGAACAAATTATACAGGGATAGCGAATTCGAAGCAAGAACTTTTGGAATTAATGGCTACGAGATGCAAAAAGTCGTCGTCACCTGCCTCTTTGGTTACAATACAAGCAAGATCGTCATCTAGCTTCGATAGAATAGCGGTGAGCACAACAGAGCATAAAATAAAAATAAAATTATAATGAATACGGTAAATAACTAAATGGAAGAGAAGACATATTGCCTGCGCTGAAACGTAATGTGCTATTGGAGAGGGCAGACAAGTTAAGCTCTTATGAACTTTATGGACATTAGTGTAGCTAGTTATGGTTCTTAAAATCGGCGATGGCCTCGCATGGTATGCTAATGTGCCACTTTTCGCAATGATATTACGGGCACGTACACTGCCGGCCAAAAGTTTGAGACCACCTACATCAAAGTAGGAAAATGAAATAAAACTCAAAATACAAAGCAAGAGGTTTAATTATGAATTAAAATACTTATTTCCTAATACACATACATTATGAAGAAAACAAAAAAATCAAGAAAAATCAACCATTTACTTTAAAAATGTCGCTCATATTTTATACAGATTTTTCGTCGAAAAACCCTCCCTTGCATTTTATTACTACTTTCACTATTCTTGGCATACGAGCAATCAATTTGTCGATTGTATCTTGTGATATATTGTTCCAGCTTTCTTGTAAAGCCTTCCACATGTCTTCTTGCGAAGTGGGACAACAACTGCGCACATTTCTATCAAGCTCTTCCCACAAAAGCTCAATCGGGTTGAGATCCGGACTCTGAGGGGGCCACACCATGTTTTTTAAAACCCCTTCTGTTTCTTTGTGTTCTAAATAACCCCTGCATAATTTTGAACTATGTTTTGGGTCATTATCTTGTTGGAAAAAAAATCCATCTCCAATTATTCTTGAACCAGACGGAATGGCATTTTGCTGTAGTATTCGTTTATATTGCTCCTTTTTCATGATTCCTTCGACTCGTACCAAATCTCCGGTTCCATGGCCCGAGAAGCATCCCCAGACCATAATGGAACCACCACCATGCTTGACTGTTGGCACCACACAGTCTGGCATCATCTTTTCCTCGACGTTACGTCGAACAAAAATTCGTCGTTTTGAACCAAATATTTCAAATTTGGATTCATCTGACCAAAGAACTTGTTTAAAGTCTTCTTCAGTCCAGTCTCGATGGGTAAGGGCCCACTGCATCCGTTTCTTTTTGTTTTGTGGCCTTAGTAGTGGTTTTCGAACGGCGACGCGACCAAATAACTTAGCATCTCTCAAACGTCTTTTTACTGTAGTCAATGATACAGGTTCTGATCGGGATTTGTTCACTTCTACGCGGATTTCTGGTGCTGTTAGGCGTCTATTCCGCTTGCTGGTAGTGACGATGAAGTGATCCTCGCGAGAAGTGGTAGTTCTCGGCCTTCCCGAACGCGAACGATCTTGATTACTGCCAGTCTCCTTGTATCGGGTTATTGTGTTATGAACACAAGTCTTCGACAACTTAAGTTGAGAGGCAATCGCACGTTCAGATTTGCCTTCGCCGTATAAAACAACTATGGCAGAGCGAGTTTCACTGCTAATTTCGCGAACTTTTCCCATTTTAAGATGTCTTCACTGTAACAACGACGAGCTCAGACTAATAAGGTAGAAAATAATTTACTCCATAAAAACTCAGGTACTAAATATGTTTTAGGAAGCTAACATAATCCCTGATATCGGTTAACGCGAAACAAACCCAAAACAATAAGTAATGAGCAGATCATAAAAATATTACAATGACTCTACCACCTGGTCCTTGCGCGGCGCTCATTGATGTTTTGAAACAATAGACCTTTTTAGGATGATAACTTAAACAACAACATAAATAATGACTCTTAGAAATTCTTTGATAATAATAGAATACGCAGGTGTTCAAATTAGCTCATTATTATATGTGTACTTTGAAATATTTTGTTGGTGACAAAGATTTTTACAGTGGTCTCAAACTTTTGGCCGGCAGTGTACGTATCGATAATGTAATGAAATGTCGGTCAGAAAGTGTCTGACCCCCGGGCACTTTGCATGATGATAATGACAGGTAACACGTTTTCCTTGATAAGTTGTATCTGCACGATTATGGAATGAAACAAAATATGGAATAAGGACACGAGAATTAAAGAAGACCAGGGCAAAAGCGAAATTAAGCCTTTGGGATATGTTACATACCACTAGCCTAACCCCATCATAATGTAACTGTTACGAACATGTGTGTTATGTATGTGTGTTACAAACACTTGCAGTTGCACGATTAAAGTTACTGGGTGCTTATATAATTTGCTGGCAACAGGATGCAATTGCTGTGGACGGTAACGAACAAAAAACTAGCCTCGTCGTCTGTATAATATAATATGTATAAAGGTTTCTTCGTCGCTTCTTTACCTTAGTCTACATACCGAAGCGACATAAATCAAAATATTTGATCTGTTCTATTCTAAGTGTACATTTGTTGTATTTATGGAAATAAAGAGATTTTGATTTGATTTGAAAATTACAAAAGCACCGATTCTGATGTGTCACGGCACGGTACGACAGCACTATACTCGTTTCTAGAATCCTAGATAAAGGCGTTACAAAACCAAAGAAATATTGGTGTTAAATATTTTATAACACCGGTATCATCGGAGCCAATAGCAGAAGTTCGAAACAGTTTTTGGTTATGAAACCTTTCATTGATCATTTCATTAGTTGCTCGTTCCTTTTCTAGCTCGAATTTGTAAATTTTTCGCTGGGCGTGTGCAATTATGTGTTGTTGAAGTTTGTGTTTTGGTTTTTAGTGATTACGTTCCTGTTACCTTATTGTTATTAGTTTTTGTTAAGTTTTTATTCATAAAAGTCTTTGTTGACATAAAATATCTTGAATTCTAAATCCAAGTAAAGTGACATTGTGTTATCTATTGGTCTCGTCAACAGACGAAAACGAAAGGTGGTTCTCGTTAGTACTCATTGTCATGCCTGATAGAGTTATTATAGAGCCTATGTTAATTGTATCAGGGCCTAAAAAGGTACTTACTACCTCGTCTTGTTTATCATACTTCTAGAGCCCTTATTATGAAAGCTTGCTTAGTCATCGATCTATGCTTGAGTAACGCTTTTCTAAGGCATTAACGTTACTCAAAGATCTATGACTGAAGTGAGCAAGCTTTCATAATACAGGGCTCAGTCTAAGATAGTCAATTCTATAGAGAGTACGACTTACCCGTAGTGACGAGTTGCTGCAGCCGCGACGGCAGGTCCGCCGTGCTCACCTCCGCGCCCTGGGGATGCAGTACATTGGGCATCGCGTTCCGCCGCCCAGTGCGCCCTGTCTCCAGGAACTCCTTGGGCACTTCCTTGCTATTCCCGTCCTGCATTATTGCCATCATCCTTAGCACTGGAAATGGGCAAAAATTTGCTTAGAAATCAATAAGTGTTATGCGGTTCTTGGGACCAATTTCACTATAGATTGATTATTTATGGTATTTTTGTTTTAGCTAGAGTGCGAGTCGGATAATTCAGCCGCGTGGTTGGTGCGATAAATTAGCTTTTGATTTCAATTATTTTCATAGAAGACGATTAGGTAAATTCTGATTATGGTTGCTTTGCTGCGGTTAGATATCTGGCACACAATCTAAAAACATTGAACTTGAATAACCTCAGGCCAGGCATAGGTTACTATAAAAAGGTATAGGGAATCAAAAAGTATTAGACCAAATTCTAAAAAATATAGTCTACCGATTACCAGAAATAAAAGCGAGTATCAGAAACTAAGCATTTTACGTGCATCGTGCTATCTATGCTGCATATTAAAGCATTACAGCCAGTGTGACCATGAAAACTAAGTTCACTATAAAAGCTTGCTCAGTCATCGATCTATGCTTGAGTAACGATTTTCTATGGCAAAAGCGTTACTCAAGGATAGATCGATGACTGAGCATAGTTTCATAATACGGGCCCTAAGACAACTGTTTCGGTTAAACCTATACGAAGGTAAGTTTATACCTACCATCAGTTGTTACGTTCCTTATATTAGGTCCTTACATATGAAATTGGCGTTTTTCGTACTGGCCACTTTAATCACAAATTTCTCCTCTTTGGTAAGGAATTCCAAATTCAAATTTGTACAGCTATAGACTCATGTATTTGTGCTTCGATGATCGTCATTCATTTGTTTTGTTTTCTTCTGTTTTTTTCTGTTTGCGTCACTCATTTTACAAAATGGAAAACTTAAAATATCGCATTATTTACGTGTACGAGTTCCGCCGTGGCACTAGTGCTGCGGAAACAACTCGAAGGGTGAATGATGTGTATGGCGGTCGTGTTGCAAAAGAAAACACAGTTCGTTTTTGGTTCCAACGTTTTCGTTCTGGAAATTTTGACCTGCAGAACAAGCCCCGTGGACGGCCTGAGACTCAAGTTGATAATGAAGAGTTGAAGGCTATTGTGGAAGCGGATCCATCGCAAACCACGTCCGAGTTAGCTGCAGGCTGCGATGTTAGTGATAAAACTGTTTTAATTCACTTGAAGCAAATTGGGAAGATTAAAAAGCTTGAAAGGTGGGTACCTCACGAATTGACTGAAGCAAACCGGCAAACGCGCGTCGACTGCTGCGTTACATTACTAAACCGGCACAATAATGAAGGTATTTTAAACCGAATCATTACCTGTGATGAAAAATGGGTTCTTTACGATAATCGGAAGCGCTCAGCGCAATGGTTGGATCCTGCCCAGCCAGCCAAATCCTGCCCCAAGCGAAAATTAACCCCAAAAAAGTTACTTGTAAGCGTTTGGTGGACTAGTGCCGGTATTGTTCATTACAGATTTCTCAAATCTGGCCAGACTATTACGGCTGATGTCTATTGTCAGCAATTGCAAACCATGATGGAAAAGCTAGCGGCTAAACAACCTAGGCTGGTCAATCGCTCCACGCCACTGCTGCTTCACGACAACGCTAGACCACACACTGCGCAACAGACGGCTACTAAATTAGAAGAGCTTCAATTGGAAAGTCTAAGACATCCTCCGTACTCCCCGGACCTTGCTCCAACAGATTACCATTTTTTTCGAAATTTGGATAACTTCTTGCAAGGGAAAAAATTCAACTCCGATGGGGCAGTCCAAATCGCCTTCAAAGATTTTATTGATTCCCGTCCGACTGGTTTTTTTAGTAAAGGGATCAATGAACTACCTATAAGATGGCAAAAGTGCATAGAAAATAATGGTTCATACTTTGATTAATTAAATATATTATATTAAAAAATATTCGACTTTTTGTTCCTCCCATACAAAACGCCAATTTCATATGTAAGGACCTAATATATACCTAAGCATTAAGCACTTAGCTTGCGTCGTTTTTCGTCGTTCGAAATCAATTATCAAACAATAAAACGTGTAATTAGTTTTCCGTTAAAGGCAATTAACACGCCGTAATCAGAAATGAATAACTTATTAGATAATAACTTCTACCATGTACAAAGTTATAGGCAAAGCAAATCCTTTTACATTAGACACTTTATGTTACTTGGAATAAGCAGACGCAACTGTTAAGCAGTTTAGATTTAAACCTATCACGCAGTCGCAAACTGTGGAGTAGGTACGTGTTTTAAAAGCTTGCCGCCTTGCCCCTTAGGCAGGAGGGTGTGTGTACGAGCTAGCCTATTTCCAGGGCAGTGTGTGTGCCCTACATAATCAAAGCACCTGTAGTGGCGTGGACGCGATGAGAGCCGCTAGGCCGCAACTAGCTAAACTTTACTTTGAGTCCATTGCATGCAGCATTTTTTTACTCACGTCTAAAGGCCGACGAAGGCAATCTATTTATTTATTTATTTGTCACACAAAACAGAACAATAGTAAAAAATATAGAAATACATAATATTATGATCTAGATTGTATCCCTAAGTATGTGTACACATCATGAATTTTAGAGCAGTTCTGTGTTAACAGATAATATATGAATAAGTTTAAATCTTAGAATCAATAAGTAAAGAGAATATTCTTCAGGTTTCTTTCAAATAGGTTTATGATTGTATCTGTCCTGCATATCTTTTAGATGATAAAAATGTTTTAAATAAATTCTCAAACACTTTCATTACCCATGACCGTTTGCAGTTCAGTAGAGAGACGACGTACGGCGCGCCCGTGCGGTTCGCATCGACAAGGCTTGGCAGTGAATATGTTAAAGTAACTAATAAAGAAAATCCTCACAGGGAAACTGACTTGTATTGGTAAATAACTGAACATTCGAAGTTTTGATTTCAAGTTGGTAAGAAAGTTAATAATGATTTGAGTCTCAAAGATCTGAAAAGTTATTTAGAACTTTTATGTGTCGAGTTGATCTTAGGAATTAATTCTGTGTTACATTTGCCGTAGTAGGTACATTTGCCTACTAAATTAGCAAATCTAACAAGTAGGTCGACTAGATACGTATACCTACGCTGCTTCTGACAGGGTTATAAATAAAACAATTTGGTTGATATACCTGAATATTAGGCCATAGGAATATAACCGAAAAGCACGATGAGTTACGGTTTTGATAGACTCAGAGCAGACAAGTCAGTTGTGCGATGTATTGCAAAGGTTTAAGGTTCATTTTAGTTGAACTAAGCCTTTGATTAACTAATTATCTTCATGAGTCTAGTGGCCGTTCGGTGAACTCAATGTCACTATTGTCGCCGTGAAAATAAAAATGTTGGCTGGTGTCCATGACGTCCATACTAGTCCATAGTAAAGTACAAATTAACATGATTAAAGCCCAAGTTACCTAGCCCCATAAGGGCCATAAAGGTGAAGTTGGCATGGTCGTAGAAAATTACGTTAGATTCGTATCATAAAAGTTGCATTAGAAAACGTTGGAACTCTTTTAAAAAAGCCTTTAGAACTGAAGACTCAAGTCGATTTTTTTTTATGAGATGGCGCCAAGAGTGCCTAGCTGTTCCTTAACTAAGTGCATAGGTACATTAAATATAATAGAAAATACAAGCAAATTTTGCTTATAATATTTCAGAGATTTTTCTATCTATCTATTTTAGTAATTTTAAATTTAAAAGAGTTTTTAATAATGAATAATAAATACCTATGTTCAAGGGTGGCAGTTAAATTATTAGTTGAACAAAGGCGTCAAGTATTACAGCTACCTTTCAGGTGCCAGAGGTGCCTGTTTGTTTTGGTCTTCAACTTATACAAAACGGGGAGCACACGTCACGTCTATCACTTCATATTATTGTGTTAAACAAATGCTTTGTTTACCAAGCACTTTGTTCGGTAGCACAAAGAGAGAAACCCCACACTACATAACATTTTAAGAGCATTATCATCACACTAGCGATTTGCGAGCGATTTCAAAGCGATGCAATTGCGCGGCGATTTCGCAGCGAGCATGCCGATCCGCGTTTTTAACACTGGCGTCGACCATGCTGATAGTGGCGAGCTCGCTGCACAATCGCCTCGCTTTCAAATAGCTCGCAAATCGCCAGTGTGATAACTAAGACTTTTATCTGCGCCTGGCACCTATCAGACTAGTAATTTGCCCCTTCGATATATCGTATGTCTAGTGATATTTCTAAATAAACTGTAATCCGCTTGGAACTTTACGTGTATATTTTCCAACCACTGTGTATAGTAATCTAAACGTAATGTTAGGATATGTCTCGACTGTGTAAAGCTTGACCGAGTAAACTATAAATTAACCAAAAATCTTTTCATACTCAATCACTACCATGTCCAAGAGCCCTGTCTAAAGGAAATAAAGCTCTTTGACTTTTTGACATGTCTAAGCCCCTTCACTATCTACGTAAGGTCACCTCCCGATCTCATGATCCATGATTGTAACGCTATAGAGATAATTAAGTGTCATAAGAGATTAACGCCAGCGATACAATCGTGGGTCGAGTGGTTCCTTAGCCAGAGTAAGTCTGATACAATGCAACGAACGAAGAGACCTATAGGTAATTTACTAAGGTTGCCTAGGTCTAACGTCATCGTTCGTGATGCACAAAAAATATCTCACAAATAAGCATATCCTCTACCATGAGTATCTAAGAATTTAATACACGCTGTCGTGGAAACGTAGGTCAAACTATGTTGTATCTTAACCCATTCACTGCCAAATATCTATGGTACTACCTTTAGTAACAACGCGTATTATACGCCGCCGCCGCAGCTCCACGAGACGGAAGACGTCCATGTTCGCCATGGGCCATGAAAGTGTTATTAAATTCTGGAGTAAAGGCACTATCTATAATCCGTAGTTACCTAAATTTATACGGCGCGTATAAGTGCCTACATAACTTAACTATGCGCCAAAACCGTTATTTATTATGCAAGTTTTCATGCTTGTTTTTTTTTATGAAAACCAACAACAAATGGTAGGAGTATGCTATTGTGATGCTAATGGGAGGCTACAAAGGAATGGACGCGAGATGATTACCTACTGCGGCGCAGTTAAGCGATGTCACAACCACTTGCTAGATAAGAAACAGTTACTATTAAACATTGTCTCTTTTGAGCTTAGCTTAACAATGGGTTAAAAGTAATGCTATTTTTAAACTGGATTGCACACCGGCATTCTGTTATTCAGTTTTCATGGTTACACTGACTGATGTTATCTACCTACCATATTTATAAAAGATAAAAGTTCACAACACCATAATGTTCCATATTGATATTGCAATGATAAAAATGTTGCATACGGTATTTATTAGTAAGATAATAATTTATTACAATGATATTTACATCATTCCTCACAAAAATGACAAATTCCAGCTCTAATTATTTTAGTCCAAGCAAACATGCAAAAAGTCAAATTTATTTTAATTCAGCTTGAAACCTAGGCCCGTCATGATTGTACCCCAACTAAGTTAATTCTATCCCAATTTAAACACCATTATAAATGTTTTTGAAAGTATTTTTTTACAATTATAAAGCAACAAAATCAATATAAGCCTAAGAAGAAAGAAATTATAAGTTGAAACAAGATTCTAATAAGAATTACTGTATTTCAATAATGTGGTGTATTCATTTCTCAATTTATTTTATAAAATTTAAATAAAGCTTGTAATCAATTGAATGTAAGTGAATAGCTCAGAATACTTCACAGAATTGACAGTGAAAGAAAACAAACTTATATTTGAGATTGGGTATGTAACAAAAATACACAAATATTTTGTACCATTTCATCCCAAAGAAATCCTCTGGTTTCCGTGACCGCCCCAGAGGAAAGCCACCATCAGTTTTAACTCATGCACCTCAGACTCCTGTATTAAGGCAAATCATGTTAGTAATAACTCCAAACATGTTAGTCCAAGCAATAGGTATTTCACTTAGTTCTTGTATTTTCAAGGTTGATTTTAGAATGCTTATTGGACATTTATGAGAATTGGTTACAATATCCTTGTTGTGTTTAAATTACACACAAGTAACAACAATTAAAATAGGTACCTATCTCAGTGACTGATTGAATATTAAGTGAAGTTGATGAGAACTGGCACTTATTGAGACATAAGTTTATTTTACTAATGCGTGAATTGAAAATGAGTTGGCCCAATCTGAAGAATGCAGGCTAGTGAGAAAACTTTCTAAGCAAGATAATCAGCCTTTGATACGTTAACATGCGTCTCGTTGCGTACCTGAGCGGTTTTTTACGCGCTGCTCTCTCCTAGGCTTAGCTACGCGACCGGTTAGCAGCCCGGACATAATGGCCGAATTCCTATTTACTCTGAGCCAGTTGAAACGTATATTAATGATTCGATATCTCTAAATCCGTACTCACGATCACCATAGTTTATTTTTTCGAGTGACACAGGATACTGTGAGAATGAGACAATCCATTGAATGTTACAAAGGTTGTGAATATTTTCTAATTTACAAGGAGCCTCTAATTTTCTTCAATATTTAGCGAGCGAGCACAGAAATCACATCACAGCGCACAACACAAAATAATTATTTAGGTTGACGAAACTGACTGAAAACAAAATTCGTTTCGTTCGTCTTCACTTCTCGTCTTGCTTGTGGTCGGTCGGGTCGAGTCGGATGGAAAAAAAAATACCACAAACTCTCAATGTTGCCAGTTAAGTCGAGTCAAAGTTACAAGTAACCAAACCAGGATCAAAAAGAAACCTTGTAGCGTAAATTGTAGGTACATAACCTCGCATAATTTTCTTTTACGAAGTTAAAGTCGGAGGCGGCGCGGCGGCGGCATAGCGTGGGCAAGACTCCTCCCTCCCCCCAAAACTGAAACAAAAATACTGAAACTTCTTAGAGGTTGGCCATCCTGACCATCAACTCCTTAGCAAGTATAAGTAACGGCGAGCACAGCGAGCCTCGAAGCTTTTTGAGATTTTTTTCATATTTTTGGGGGAAAGTAAGCATGAGTTTTTATGAAAAAAGGGACGAAAGCGAGCCCCAAACATTTTAAAGGCTGCGGTGAAAGATAAATGGGTATGCGAAGCCATATTATGGCCATAACTTTGGTTCGCTATAATATGGCGATAACTTCCATAGCTCACTTGGCAAACGTAGTGTAGGACGCCCTCTAGCCAGGTGGGATGACAACCTGCGAAAGACTGGAGGCAGATGCTTTGAGATATTATCTCAAAGAAATAGCAAGCTGAAGTAGCAGTGGGCGTGGGCCGGCCATAATATCTTGCGAAGAACCGACGACCGCTGCTGGGGTAATTGTGTACGGAAAAGTAACTAGCCGAAAATCGGCTATTTCTGATTAACTTATGAAAAAGCTAACTTCGATTCACTGGTATTTAAAGGAACATTTGAAAGATAGATATTATGGAATCAATGAATATGGGACACATTGATTCCATAATATTTATAAGGTAAATTTCTTATTTATCCTTATTATTATTTTATATTACCTTGTATTTTTATTGTATTTTTCTTTCAGGTTGCCACTAAACAAGCTTTTCATAGCGTAACTTAGGAGAACTGGTAAAAATCTTGTGAGCATGTCAAAAATAAAAAAGGATAAAAAATGGGCATAGACTAAGATATTGACCACCGTTTAATAAACCTTCAAGAAATCATCAACTAAATCACGGAAACAGAGTCTGAAGCTAATATACCACGTGAACATAGCTGTTTGAGTTTTGATGATGGATGATTGATAAGATAACTAATATTTTTGGTCAACTGTTGAGCGTATTTACCCGTGATGTTTTAATATTTTTCAAATAATAAAAAAAAAACCATTTACCGAAGGACTCAATAGAAGGCGCGGATCTTTCACTGTAGATTATAGGTTGTTGTGGTAGTGTGTCATGTCCACTTAAACAGGGTCTATCTATACTATATAATTTCAAACTAAAAGCGGCATCTTCTGTTTGGTCGAACAATTTTAGACATAACGAAAACGCCTGATTAATGTGTTTGGTAAAAGTATCAAGAACATTTATTTGTAAAATTTTGGGGGCCATCTGGCCATATAACTCGATAGTGGCGCCTCCATTAATTCCTATATTATAATAATAGATTGCTATAAGCACCTACTTATTTTGAAGACGTGACGTGGTCTTGTTTTGTTTCTCTCGTGTTTCCTATTTTCAACATGAGCGAGCGATGCATCAACAAAATATTGTTATCTTTAGCTAGAAAGCGCTTTGTTGGCAGCATTTGCTTCTGTCAGCTGATTTTGGTGACAGTGGCATGTATCTATTATAAGTTAACTGTCATTTATCAGCTGATCCTGAAAATCTTATCAGCACACCGCGATATTTATGTAATTTTACATTCTTACACGGTGAAACATCTCTTCCGAGGTAATCTACGGTGTAATTACTTTATATTCGACTGCAGCAATTTATAGAAGAGGCTCACCCGGTTTTGTTGTTGCAGATGATGCGTAGTATAGTAATAGGATCGCTGGGGGCAGCCGCCGCTCTGATACCATCGGTGACTGCGGCGACTCCTATTTCGGACGAACCCAAAGCTCCCGCCTGCCCGAAGCCCATGAAGCCTTCCGACCTGCCAATATACGAAGCCCCGCACGCTGAATACGCAGAGTATGTAAATAAACGAAAAAAAATCACAATCTATTCAAAACAAAATTGGACCTTTTCTCAAAGTTAAGGTTCACCAAGCAAAGAGGCCCAGCGATGATTTGAGTGGTTTAGGTTTATCTTAGTTTTTGTGAAGACTAAGCTTTACATGGTTACACATTAGAACCATTAAATCTTACAAAAATATTTGTTTGTAAGATATAACATCTTACGAGACATTGTTTTGCGTAAAATTCATTATTCAAAACAGATTTTGATTCACTCAATAAATAGTTTTAAAAATAAATCTTAGTTGTATGACTACTACTTAATTGTTTTTCAGATATGTACAAGACCAAGCCAAGGCTAAGAAGAGGAGCTTCATAAGAGAATCGTTACTGGTGCCAATATCCAGTGTGAGACAACAAGTGCAGGTTGTGTGGGACCACACAGACTCCATCAAGAACTCTGTACAAGACAGCTACCATGAACTGTCAGATAAAAGTGAATGTTTGTATCTGATAATTTTATTGCTCTCTATTGAACTTCTGCAAAGCCTACTTTATTAGAGTTTTACTGCATGCTACTACATGATGTTAAATAAAAGATGTCTTAGAATGATTCTTATTTAAGTTTTGGGAATTGTTTGATACCAAAGTTTATGCATTTTGTTTTCAAAAGCTATAACAATTTGTTTATAACAATTTCAATGCTTAAACATATTTAACAAAACATTGTGTAAAAAATAATACTTTCATAGCATAACATCATATTAGCCACAAAATTATTTGAGAGACACTTTGTGTCTTGGAAATGTGAATTGTGTCTGAAACCTATTACAGAGGCTTTAAAAAAAGCTTCTAATAGGTATGAGGGACTGGAGCGGGAGGTAAGAATTTTCGATAATTCCTGTTTAAGCCCATTAACAAAATTTGTTGTTAATAACTTATTGATAAAATATAATATAATAAAATATGTACCTTCGCCTAAAGGCATGCATCTACTACAGCTTATTTATTTTATTTAGTTAGGGCTATGCCTACATAGCACTATTATTTATTTATTTATTATTAAAGAAGATAGAAGACAATAATAATAATTTATATAGAAACGCAATGAAAATTATTGTATAGAATGTGCTAAAGCTTGATGAACTCAGTGGCGTAGCGGGCGAAGGACCGTCTGCGATGCAGTTGGTTATGGGTTCAATTCCCGCATCGGTTGAAATGTGTGTACAATCTGCATAAATTTGTTCTGGGTACTTTATATGTATTATAAAACCTTAGAGCATTAAGTTTAATGCTCTAAGTATAAAACATATCTATCTATGTAGTATAATGCATTAAGTTTATCAGTTCTCTAGTACCCATAACACAAGCTCTGCTTAGCTTGGGGCTAGATGATGCTGTGTGGATTGTCCAGCATCTTTTGAATTATTATTTATTTATAAAGTATTTATTCTGTGTCACAAAATTACAAGCAATTGACCAGCATTATTTGTCAGAAATGCATAATCTGTGCAGTCTGTG
The DNA here is from genome assembly GCA_963662085.1 of Eupithecia inturbata. Taxonomy (NCBI): domain Eukaryota; kingdom Metazoa; phylum Arthropoda; class Insecta; order Lepidoptera; family Geometridae; genus Eupithecia; species Eupithecia inturbata. The sequence continues at coordinate 14,266,610 of OY759178.1, read as the reverse complement.
TGAACATAGTAGATATGATTTTTCTATTAGCGAATGCCTATTATAGGTCTCTGTGTCTATTTTAATATTTTATTGTAATTAGTTAAGCTGATAGCAATCCGAATTAAATAAATAAATGATATGAACGATGTAAATATGATCGCGAGATCAGCGTTCGCGCGTATTTCGCTCTGACCTGATCTGGCTATAAGCTCCTTTTTTCCTCAGGGATCTTTCACTACCTTCGCGAGGAAGATAACAAAGAAGTCCGGTATGGAGCAGTGGTTATGGGCGGTCTTACAGGATTTATATTCGGGTTGAGAGGCGGCATTATCAAGGTACCTATTTTGCACTACATACTATATTTAAATTTTCGCATTGGTCTACCCAGGGATGTTCTAAATTTTTCTGTTCTTTTTAAACCTAGCTGTTTTCACAAAGTATTGATATATAAATAAATATAATTTATTTTATAGTTGTACCCGCATAGAATAAATTGTGTGACTTTGATAGTGTTTGGCAAATTGAAATTACGAACATCTATTTATTTTCTAACAAGGTAAAAAGTGTTTCTACTTAACTAGAAAAATCTTGCATTAAACCCAATTTAAGCTATTTTTCCTCCATTTCAGAGGTTGGTATACACAGGTCTAGGCACGACAGGCATGGGGCTTGTCTGCTTCCCTGAAGACACAAAGGAAGTATTGGACAACAATACCGCGTTTGCTAAACAATACATCAACATTGCTTATAACTTCTTTTATGGAGGTAAGACTGGTTCTTTAAACTATTCAATACTTACTGTACGTACCTACATTTCATGTAGGTAATTTTTAAAAGAAAATAATCTATTCAACGATATCTCCGACGCCCTTCCTGCTGTTTATGCGCGTTCAGTCGCAATTGTTAGGTATTAAGTGCTGCAGATTGTAGTTTACATTTCAAAGGAGCTATCAAAGCAGGTTCGATTCCCGCTTCACTACAAAAAAGCAGAATCAAGTAAGAAGGCGACATACCGACATGCACGTACGCCGCAAAATTATTCTAAACGCTGTACTAAACACACTCACTATAACATGGCCGTGCGTCGTCGGCACAGATAGTGTTAACCCTTTTCTAAAATCGATCTCTTTCAGGCTATTATTTTATTTATTACTTAATGTATTTACCAGTAAAGCCAGGCGATCCGCAGCTAGAGCTTAAGTTCCCCGAGCTGACCTTCCCGAAGGATCTTAAGGAGCTATCAGACATGACCATGTCAATGGGCTGTTCCATCTACCGCGCTATCATGCCGCCACCGACGAAAGAGGAAACTAAACCTTCGGAGAAGAAGGAATAGGTAGAGTTTAGATTGTAGGTTGCTTCGCTTGGTGTTACTGTTTTAGGACACTTTATAATCTTCCTGGGTAATGCTATTTAACCTATTATTAATGTACATAATTTGATACTTTCTTTGTTCTACAATTATCGTTTGTGTGTCTTTGCATGTTTCATTTTACTTAATTTGTTTGATTGGGTGTTATTTTTTATATGTTCTTGTTTCGTTTGCATTTTTGCAAGATAGCTAAGTATTAAAGTGTGCAGCAATACATTTCTCTCTGCTTTTTTTTTCTAATTTCTTAACGCAATCGGTAGTAGGTACGAACTTAATGTGGATTGGATTAAGATGAATTTTTCCTGCGTTTAACAAGGAACAAATAACATAAATATAATTAATAATTATTAAACACTTCATTTATTTAAAATCTCGTTATAAAATAAAATATACTATTCTACAGTAAAAAATATATTTAGAATTATTATTATTTGTGATACTCGTGCAGCTCCTAAGCTGATGCGTGTATATCTGAGGCTTTCTCAATGCACTTTAAATATTTGTCCAGTTTAGTTTTGAGAGTTCACTGAGTGAGGGGGCACTGATCACTGATTCCGGTTCCAAGTTTTCACTATGCGATTGGGCAGTAGGTACTTATGTGCTCTCTGGGTTTGCTGGTGCTTGACCCGCGTAGCAGCTTCAGAGTGTCCTCTCAGGTTTGTTTTTATAGTGTCTGTTAATTTAGTGGTGTGTTGATCAACACACAACTAAATTAATTCTCACTAATTCTCATAAATTCCCAAATGTTTCGAAAATATCCGCGAATCGTAGGTACCTAATAGTCTGTTCACGGAGACAAGATAATATAGCGCGCGCTCTCTTGCACAATTGTACGAAAGTGAAAAGGACGGGACTACTAGCGTGAGAGACTAAGATTGGTCAGTGGGAGTGACCATTATTTTAAAATGTAAAGCTATGTTTAGATTGCTATTCTTATTATCCATATATCTTATTATATATTTATTACTTACATTATTCACTAGCTTTTCGCCCGGGGTTTTGTGGATGAGTGGGTTATTGATAATTGACCTACTTATTATGATACTGAGAACCTAAAAGTAGGTATATATTTTGTTTAATTTGGGTAGTGTACAAAAAATAAAACATCAAAAATTTTCTTAGAAATTTATTCACTTTCTGATTCACTTGAATCTGAATTAATAGGAGACAGTCCGATGAGCAAGCCAGATCAACAATAAAACAAGAATCAGTCCGACTCGCCAAATCACGAGGTAAACAGAAAACAGTCCAAAAAGCAAGCAACGTAAAATCCAATACTGAGAACACATGTAACGAGCATCAAACGACACGTCCGCACTGCACAAGATACAGATAAGACTAACTTTTGGCCATACAGCGTGCACAGTGTGCACTTGCCCTATGTTCATTATCTGCGACCAATAACGTGCAGTCTATGATTTCCCTATTAGCTTGTTTCGGCGAACAGAGTATAGGTACCTAGTTGTTTTTTTCATAAGTTCATAGAAAATGGTTCACGACTTCAGCAAATTACTTTTCCGCTAGTTTTATTCCTTGTAGAATGTATAAACAATTAAAAATCACAAAATAATTTCAATCTCGCGTCAACGCGAAACGAACAACGTACAACTATGTAGTAAAAGTACTTTGTGCAACGTACTCTCTGCGAACAACCATAAACAATAATTGCGCCGTTTGTCTTATTATTATTATCGGCTTGGTTAAATTTCCGCATACCCTCAAGAATGCGATTCGTCTTCAATTCAAATGATACCTATATTTTTATTTCAGATTACAGTGAAAATGACAAAAAGAAGTAGACGATTGACATAAACAAGGACGGTGGGTATTAAGATATTTATTCGTAGCCAATCTTAATAATGCATGCTAGAGAAGCCGCCGGTAAGAACGGCATGATTCAAGTTTTTGTGAGACATGCTGCACGTACCCATGGGTACGTGCTCGAAGCATGCTGTACATGTAGATGTCAAAGGAACTAGTACCAACTGTACCAAGCATGCCCTGCTTTAAAGGGCACTGCAACATTTTTGCTAAGTGGCAAATGATAAGTTCTAAATATTATATATGTAAGATAAAATACCAATGAAAAGGCTTCTGAAACGCACCTCTCTTTCCTCGTTTTTACCTTATTGTTAATTCAGTTTTATTAAATGTTTTTGATTCCCCGCATCTTCACCTGGTATAACGACGCTTTTATTATTTTACAAATCTACACAAGACCCTTTAAATCTACCTCTGTTTTCTCTTGTGTTCCAGCCATTCTATCTACCAGCTGGTTTAAGAAAATCAGCGAAGATCCTGTAATTAAGTAGTTATTTATTTATTAGCTAGTCTCATACAGTGCTATTTTATCGTTGTCCTAAAGTATGTATTAAATAAATTGAACAAAGGAATTATATTTTTTATTTGTTGTTTATAGGAAATCTAAACCTACCTACCTCTGCCCTCCAAAAAATCAACACCTAGTAGGCATTTCTAGGAACTCTTAGAGCCTCAAAACTTACCACTACATTCAGGATAGATCTCTCCCCGGTTGTTGATAATGAAAAAAAAACACGACATCTGGTCATTTAGTTTTATTAGCATAAAAACAGTACAACTTACGCAAATATCATTTCCTCCCTTCTCTTCTTGGTAACCACTGTGCCCGGTTTGTGCTGAGCCTCGGGATGGTTCATCAGTTCTGGCGGGCAGGTGGACACGGAGCTCGCCAGCAAGACCTGCTTCAGATCATAGAAGAGGCCAGAATCTTCTTTAGTCACGAAAGAAACTGCTTTACCAGTCTTGCCCGCACGACCCGTTCGACCGATACGATGTGTGTAGTCCTCAATTGTCTTCGCCATATCGTAGTTGATAACCATACTGACGTCCTTGATGTCGATACCACGACCGGCGACGTCGGTAGCGACGAGAATGTCTTTTGAACCATTCTTGAGACTGGCCAAAGCAAAGTCACGCTGTTCCTGGCCTTTACCACCGTGCAATGTGCAAGCGTTGAAGCCCAGCTTCTCCAAACCTTTGGCGAGTACATCGGCACCTTTCTTCTGGTTGACGAAGATGATGATCGGCGGTTCCACTCCGCATTGGAGCAGTTGTGTCAATTTCCTGCGCTTCTCGTTCTCACCGACCATGTTGACGACTTGTTCGGTTCTATCTACAGGTTTGCCGATCGATCCAATGTAGACTATGGCGGGTCTTCGTAAATAGGTACGCGCCAGGCGCTCCACAGCCGGCGGCATGGTAGCTGTGAACATCACAGTTTGTCTGTACTTCTTCTTAGTGTTGTAATTCGCTAAAAGGACGGAGGCATCTTCCGCGGCATCTGTATCCGGCTTGATGTTCGAAACAGGCATGAATTCCAGAATCTTCTGCACGTCTGGCTCGAAACCCATGTCTATCATACGATCAGCTTCGTCGAGAACGACGTAGGTACAACGGTTTAGCACCAAGTACCGGTTCTCCAGCACATCAATAAGTCGGCCAGGTGTGGCTATAACTATCTCACATCCAAGCCTGAGTTTGAAACCTTGTTCTTCTCTGGAGAGACCTCCCACTACTACGACAGAGGTAATATCTAAAGGAATACCAAACTTGTTTGTTTCTTCTTCAATCTGCTGAGCTAACTCACGTGTTGGCGCCAAAATGATCGCGTATGGCCCTTGATCTGCATCTTCGATTCGTACTTTCTTCGGAAGTGACTGGATCCAAGTGAGTAGAGGAATGAGGAAAGCCAGCGTTTTACCAGAGCCAGTTTCAGCAACACCAATGATGTCTCTGTTCTGTAATCCAATAGGAATAGCTTGCCTTTGAATAGGAGTTGGACTTTTGTACCCAACTTGGTTAATTATTTCCATGATGTCTTCATGGAAGCCACCTTCTTTCCAGTTTCTGATGGGGTTGGGGATCCTTCCGCCCTTGATGGTGATGTTGTAGTCTTCTCTGAAGATACGCCAATCCCTCTCAGTCATCTCATCATGGTCTTTTTCAGACCAGTGGCGGTCATCCCACTTCTGTTTGTCTTCCTTCTTTTTGACTTTCTTGAGGCGTACTTTTTCTTGTTCCTTTTCCAATTCTGTCCTCCTTTTCTCTAGCAGGTTGCCATAGAATTTGCTGTGATCTTTCTTTTGAGATTTGATATCAATGCCAGCAATGTGTCCACGTCCAAAGAACTGAACCTGATGCCTTTCTTTGTATAGTGTGTTGTAGTCATTTGAAGTGTCCTCGGAAGCATCCCAATCAAATACAAACTTTCTGTCATTTAGTCGCCTCACTCTGCGCTTCCTCTTGACAATTCCCAGATAACGAGCTTTTATTGCCTCTTCTTCCCTCTCTTTGTCTTTAGTTTTCGAGACATCATCATTTCTGTCCTTTTTATCATCTCCACCTCCACCCCTACGATCATTTTGTTGATTTTTTCTTTCTTCAAATCTACGCTCCCTTTCTCTCTCCCTCTCTTCCCGCCTCTCCCTTTCTTTCTCTCGTTCTTTTTCCCTTTCTTCTCTATATCGTCGTTCTTCTTCTCTTTTGGAGGATACAGTCAGATCTATTGTGTCAATAGGCTTTTCAACATTTGCTCTCATGGCTTCAACTTGTTCTCGACGTCGCTCCAAAGCAAGTGCTGCTCTTTGTTCCTTAGTGAGAAACACTGGTTTACTTCTAGCCTCTTCCTCTGCCTTCTTCTTAGCGAGAAGCTCCTCCAGGGACAGAGGTTCACGCTTTATCGTTTTACTTTCTTCTTTTCTGGGTTCCTCGGTTTCTTCTTCTTGCTGTTTGCTCACGTCATCTCTTTTACCCCTGCTCTTTTCTTTTTCATCATGACGCCGATCTTTCTCGTCATGGCGTTTATCTTTCTCGTCCGGACGTTTATCTTTTTCATCGTTTCGCCTATCTTTGTCTTTACCATCCCGCTTCTTGTCTTTTTTAATTGGGCTTTTCGGACGATCTGCGTCCTTTTTGGGACTTTTCTCTCTATCCCTCTTGGGGCTTTTAGCCTTCTCAGTCTCTTTGCGAGGACTTTTAGGCCTGTCGTGATCCTTTTTGGCAGGGCTCCGAGATCTTTCACGGTCCTTTCTAGGGCTTCTTGATCGTTCTCTGCGTTTTGTTTTATCCCGATGACTTTCGCGTTCTTCGTAGCGGTCTCTCTCGCGTTTCTCTCGAGAACGTGACCGCCTACGTTCGGGACTCTTGTCCCTCGCCATTTTGTGCATGTGTTATGCACTTTAATTGACTTTTTACAAATAAATTTATTGTTTGCGAATTTCAGGATAGAAAATAAAATGTGTTCTTTTTCTACTTTTCTTCTTCTTATATGTTTGGCTCTGCATCATTCTGCCATGCCAATGTCAGTTTCCATTCATTCATTACTTGTTTCATGGCTCGCTGTGAAAAGTTTCCATTCGCATTATTGTTAACGAATCAATTTAAAATAAAATAAAAAGAGGATAATTTATTCTCAATCAAGTTCGATAATTAATTATGTACTTAGAATAATATTTACAAAAGTAACCAAATAAAAAAATTTAAGCTTTATAAAAAAAAAGTAGGTACTAAAGTAAATTACCATATAATTCATATCATGAACAAAGTAAATAGGTAGGTAAGTACTTACATGATGTAAAAAGTTACAATTTTATAATATTTACTTATTATTATGTGTAATGTAACCCTTAGACTACTAGGTAATATACTTCGTATGGTGTAACCTCTTACTTGACTAACTAATAAATAACTTGCTAACTAAGCCCAGTTTCGGTTGGCTTTTTCTTAGAATACTCAATCTACGTGTTTTTTCTTTTATTATATTTCATTCATTTTACTTTCATTTCGACAAAAAAGGTTTGTTTTGTTCTGACATTGGCAGAATTGTGTCAAACAATTATGCAGAGTGAAATAAAGACAAAACCTAAGGAATATAGGTTTTACTTAACATAAAATTGTACATTAATAAAATGAGAGAAAACGCAGAGACATTTACAAATGTCATAGTTCTGTCAACTTAGATAGAATCAACATATTACTAAGAAGGTCGCTAGTATAGTCTTGTAGATAACGAGGTGGGTATCGGGCTCTACCCGATCTTCTCAAAACATGAGGTGAGGCGACATGAGGAGGAGTAGAGCTTGGAGTAGGGACCTCCGCAACAGGCAAGTTTTCAGCAGTTGAAGACGGAGCGGATACTGGAGAAATAGGAGATGGAGAGGCTATTGGCGAACTCGGAGATGGCGAGCTAGGTGGAGTCGTATATTCTTCTTCCATCTCTGGTTCTGAAACTAATAGTCTTTCACCGATATTATCACCAATAGGGGTAAGGTGTCGATTAGATACTGTCGTCTCTCGTCCATCTTGTAATCTGACAAACGAGTAGTCCGGGTCGAATTAGCTCGACTTCCTCTACAACTGGCTGATATTTGCTCTTTCGATCGAATCGTTTCATCAGCACCTGTCCCGAGCCTGCGAGCCACGATGGTTTCGTGTTACCGTTAGGTGATCGGCGAGTGTGCCCAAACATTCTTTCGTACGGAGTGCAGTTGGTCGCTGTGCAGAGTAGCGATCGAATTGAGTAAAGTGCAACCGATAAGTATTGTTCCCAATGTTCGATCGGAGCATTATGTGTTCCACAAGCTAATTGTATAGCTTTCCAGACAGTGGCGTTCAACTTTTCGACCTGGCCATTGCACTGTGGATTGTATGTGGTGGTGTTGCTTGTAGCTATCCCTTTTGAATGGAGATAGTCTCTTACCTCAGCTGATAGGAATTGGATGCCTCTGTCTGAATGGATATAAGCGGGCATACCGAATATCATAAATATACTATTAAGATGTTTGATGCCGGTTTTTGCAGTCATGTCGCTGCATGGGAAGGCAAAAGGGAATCGTGAATATTCATCAATGACGGTGAGAACGTACTTGTTGTTGGAGATTGATGGGAGCGGCCCTTTGAAGTCAATACTTAAACGCTCGAAAGCAGATGTTGCTATTATAAGCTTTGGAAGAGGAGTGGGATTGTTAAAGTATCTTGGTTTGATTTCAGCACACAAGCGGCAATTTCGGGTCATCGCTCTGACTTAATCGATGGAGTAGGGTAGATTCTTACTTTTGAGCCAATGGTACATTCTTGTTACTCCTGGGTGGCAGAATTGCGTGGAGCGATTCGAGTTTAGTCGTTGAATTCATAGTGCAAGCACATAATATGCGCGATAGAGCGTCAGCTACTTTGTTGTCCTTCCTCGGTCTATACACAATATCATATAGGTATAAATGGCGCTACTTCAAGACGCCATCTTTGTATTTTCTCATTTTTAACTTTACTGGCGTGTTTGGCATTAAACATAAATGAGACAGATCTCTGGTCCGTGATTAGCTTGAAGGGTTTGCCGATGAGGAAGTGACGCCACTTTTTCAATGATTCTACTATGGCATACGCTTCTTTCTCGATGGCTGAATGATTGAGTTCGTTGTAATTCAAAAATCTGGAGTAAAAAGCAACAGGACGTGAGTCTTGGGTCAGCGTAGCGGCAATCGAATGTTCGGATGTGTCAGTTTCTACTGTGTTTTTGTCTTCAATGATTCCGTTGTCCAGGAGTTTCTTTAATTCGTCATGTATAAAACTCTGTTCTTCAGCGCTGTATTTACGTGACCGTATCGCTATGGGCTTGCAGTCTGGAGAAACATTTGCGAATAGTGGTACAGCAGGTACTGTGGCCTCTGCGACGCTGCATACTTTGAATGTATCTTTAGGACCACCGAAGTCAAACTGTAGAGCTGAGTGGAACGCTAGTAAGTCGTGGCCGATTATCAAGTCAGCACAAAGATTCTTTACTATCAGCAGATTGACCTGCTCATAAAAGTGGTTACCTATTTGTATGTTCTGAAAGGTCGAACCGCTTACTTGAGACTTGTGTGACAAAGAAGCCATTGAGACCGTCTGAGTACATGGTTTTCTCTTGAGAAGATAAAAGTTGGCGAAATCCTCATTGATGAAGCTGATCGAGTTAATAGGTGTCGAGCGTGGATTATATTGTTCGCCTTGACATAAAATTTGTCAAGTTCAGCTATTGCGGAGTCATATGAGTTGCACTCACTCACATGCGCGTAAACTATGGGTGAGACATGATTTACCAAGAGCTTAGTTCCTTGCCACTTCGCAGCCTCGCCGCTGTTACTTGCGGGTTCTGACTGAGCGAGGAAGTTGACAAACTTTTTTTTTCCAGTGCAGCCATTCTTTGGTAGCTTTCGATGATGGGTCCTCGTCGAACCGCTCTGGTCGTAGGTACTTATCCATTTATGTTAATTATATTGAAATAAAGACAAAACCTAAAGAATATAGGTTTTAATTAACATAAAATTGTACAATAATATAATGAGAGAAAACGCAGAGACATTTACAAATGTCATAGTTCTGTCAACTTAAGTAGAATCAACATAATACTAATAATCTAGACATGCCGAGGAAATAGATCGCATATCACGTCACAGAGCCAAAAATAAAAGAAGATGAAACCAGTATTTTATCATGTTTTGGTTGCATTTGGATGGTAACTACATATACAATTACAATGTATCCAGTTTGTGATTACAATGATAAACCATTATTTAGATATTTTGGATAGTTGTTCCGCAATGGGAATACTTTCGACGTTGCTTGCAGCATCTTCTGCGTTAGTATTAGGGGCTGCTTCTGTTTTTATCATCCGGTATTATCGAAAACATGAAAAATCGAAAAGGCGAAAAGCTGTCGAAGTATTCAACTATTTGGAAATAAATATTGTAACTACAGTGGATAACTGCGACCATGTAGTTCGCGAATTACGCAAGTAAGAGCTTTATTTATATAATCTAAATTAAGATTTAAAAAATAAATATAACCTTACCTCTATTTACTGAGAGGTCTGAAAACTACTGCCTCATAATTAGACAAGATTGCCTAACATTTTGTCATTTCACATTCAAGTTTTGAGATGCCTAAAGTGACTAACAAAAAAAGTTACTCTATTTTATATTATTTAGGGGGCCGCCCCCACAACTAGTGATATCCTAGGTAGGTATGTGTTCTCTGTTGTTTTGTATATTATTGTATATGCTCTTTTGGAAGTTCTAAATAATTCAATAACAAGCTGGTATCTACATAATAATAACTGTTGACTGAAATTGGTTGCAGAATCTTATACCATAATGTTATTTTTTAACAAATAGTCAACAAACACTACTTTTTTCCGACTGTAAAAATAGATGTACATACAAATCATGAATGCATTAACAAATTTTCTAGAAGGAGCATGAAACACAAGGCCCTAGGGTTTGACTGTGAATGGGTGACGGGCAGCGGAGGTCGGCACCCAGTGGCCTTGCTACAGCTGTCTTCCTTCGATGGGTACTGCGGCATTTTCAGATTGAACTGCTTCCCTCAAAACACTATTCCAGATTCATTACAAGTATGTATTTATCATAATTTTCTATCTACTTGTTGGAATCTCTGATATTAATTATCAGTACAGATCCTAGTCTCTGTATTGCATGCCCAGTTATAAATATTGAAACATGAGCCCTAATCTATAAAACTTTACAATATTCCTATACAAGGTGATACGAAATATGTGTGCTAATCTGAAATTTATTATGATGGGGAAAAGGGGTGATTATGGAGTCAAAACCAGCCAAAATACCTTAAAAGGTAGTAACTCTGATCTGTCTGCAATTGGCAGAATACATTCTAATATAAAAAAGCATTGAAAAATAGTTTCCTAAAAAATATAGACACATATGTATATAAAAATAGGAACAATTTTTGAATGCTTTATTTAATTTATTATTATTATTATACTCATCATTTATTTAAAATCTCGTTATATTTTTTGCTATAAAAAATCAAATATTATAAAACTATTCTACAGTAAATATTATATCAAAACGGTGAATCATCGGCCGCGAAGCTAGCCTCAAGCGGCCGGTGACTAGGGCTGCAGAGAGAGGAACTTCCTGACGATGCGCGCCGAGTCCAGGAGTACCGCCTTTTGGATCTGACCCTTGATCCAACTTCCTAGCGAGAGTCTGTTGAGATGTTCGATCGAAGCTCTTCGCTATTACGCCGTTAACCAAAACGACTATCGGGACGACGATCGCTGAATCAACATCCCACATGCTGACAACCTCGCTAGCCAAGACAAGATGTTTGCTAAGTTTATCTTTCTCAGCTAAAAATGAGACATCAGCAAGCACAAGAACGGAGGGTCCGTTCTAACCAATCTATCAGTACAATATTGGGCTTATTCGCAACAACAGTCCTGTGTGTAATGAAAGATTGGTCCCAATAAAGCGTTGCACGGCCATTTTCGAGAACTGGCGCCGGTGTGTACTAAGTGCGGAACTTCAGGACCAGTAAGGCCATATCGGAGAGCAAGTTGCTGATGTATGATTTTGGCTACTTCTTTGTGTCTGTGCTGAGAGTTAGCAAGGTGCTAACAACCCGAAAGTATATGACGGAGGGTCTCCCCAGGAAGATGACACGCTCGACAAATATCGAACGTGCCATCATTCATAATATACTTTCGGTAATTGTTTGTTTTTACCACCTCATCCATAATTGCACAGACGAGCTGATATGTCTACATCACAGTGCTTTTAACGTTATTCACTACACTAGTTTGTCCCTTATAGTGGTCAGATTGTGCGTTCGTAACCAGTGCTCGCGTACGTTTTTGAAGCTGTTCACAGAGGGAGCAGTTACAACGTCTTCAGGAAGCCAGTTCCAATTGTGCACCACTCGGTTACTCAGGAAGTGATGAGCTATATTAGTGTTAGAAGATGCACGAGTTACTTTAAGACTATGGCCTCTAGCTGATCTTATAGTGGCACCTTCTGGGTATTAATTTGAATGTAATCAATTAAGTTGGCCAATCGCCTCACTTAACTAATGTGTGGTGTATGACAGGGCCATAAAACTAACCCGTCACACAAACATTCATTAATTTATTTGCAAGCATCCACTGAATAACAGTTTATTCATCCAATCCAGAAATCACTCTCAGCGATAAAGCCACCTGTTGCACTGATTATGTTTTAAATGTAAGGTATAAGGTTTTTTTTTTTATTTTGTTAAGTTTTAAGTGCAATAAAGTATTCATTAATTTAATTCAGGATCTTCTAGAATGCGAAGACATCTACAAAATAGGAGTAGCTCCGACGGGCGATGCTAAATACATCGCTACTGACTACCAGAACATTGTGCGAGCGACCATCGACGTGAGGTACATTGTGGAGATGTGTGGGTTCAAGGGAGGCGGGCTCGGCGCTATGACGGAGAACTTGCTGAATGTCGCTCTGAATAAACATTGGAAGGTAAGACTTAATAAATAAATAAATAATGCTGGACAGTCCACACAGCATCATCTAGCGAGCCCCACGCTAAGCAGAGCTTATGTTATGGGTACTAGATAACTGATATACATAATACAATACATTACATAGATAACTTTTATTATACATAGAATATACCGCGAACACCCGGAACAAATATTTGCACATCGTACAAACATTTGTTCCAAGGCGGGAATCGAACCCGCAACGTTGCGTCGCAGGCGGACCTTCGCCCGCCGCGCCACATCAGTTGTCAAAACAAGTCTTGTAGATTTTCCTATGTTGAGTCAGTGAATAAGCACACACTAAATTCGTTAATCACAATAAAATCTTGCTGAGTGATGATGAGTGATTGATGACGCAAAAACATCCCATCCTTTATTTGACATTAGAACGCCATTTTCATGGCCTTCGCGCGTACCATCCATACAATTGCAAATTACGACGGCCATGAAATGGCATGGACTGTGTGGTCCTCTTTTTAAACCTGCTTACATTATGTATATGCCTACCTACTATAGGATACGACTCAGGGCTGTAAACTGTATATCATTCTTGCTTTAACTAATAATAATGACTTCTACGTGGGGGAGAGACAGTTCACAGTAATATTACGTTTCCACTGGGTCGGAGTCGGAACAGAGGCGTCGGTATTTACAATATGCCTAAAATCCGAAAGCAGTAGAGGCACCCTGCGTCTACTGCTTTCGGATTTTGCATCGGCAAAATAGGCTATATCTATTTATCTTCTATCTATATATATAAAAGAAAGTTGTGTTAGTTACACTATTTATAACTCAAGAACGGCTAAACGGATCTCGGTGAAATTTGGCAGCGAGGTAGATGGTATCCCGGGGCCGGACATAGGCTACCTTTTATTCCGAAAAAAAGCGTGCGAAGCTGCGGGCTGCAGCTAGTATACTATATATTATACTACATACTATATATTAGAGGGCTATACTTACCATAGAGACTGAGGCTTACGAACAACCCGATTAACGGTTTATGTTAGCTGTAGAATATGTATGTAAATAATGTTTCATTTAAATAAATAAAATAAAAAAAAGGTATTTTCAAAGCCGATTGCTTCGCCAATGCACTGCACATGTATTCGCATTATTGAGGAAAGTGACGAGGATAATATTCACTACGAATGACGTCTTTGGCAGAATACCGGTCTCTGGCATCGTGCATCGGTATCGGCGGATATTGCCGATCCAGTGCACGCTGTACCTTAATAATAATAATAAAGCTAGCTAGCTAGCTTGCTAGCTTCGCGGCCGGTGATTCACCGTTTTGATATATTTTTTACTGTAGAATAGTTTTATAATATTTTATTTTCTATAGTAAAAAAAATATTTTATAACGAGATTTAAAATAAATGAAGTGAATAATAATAATATTTTATTCAAAATAACTTACGACTAAAGGATAACAAAGTTCATCTAAAATTCTAATGGTATTAAATAATGTGTGTGCCTGGACTAGGTAAAAACCTGTTTTTAAGGCAAAAAGAGTTCTTACATCACATAAAATAATCAAATATAACTTATTAACTATACAAGGCGAAGGTGCATGCTTTAAAATAATTACTTATGCTAACTACACTAAACTAGTTTTAATAACAAAAGTTGCTTGCATAGAAATAAATGCAAAGCCACCGACCCAGTGAACGCATAGCTTTAGCCGCCCTCCCATCCATCCATCCATTCCAGCCCGTATAGCTGGGCAAAGTCCTACCTTCGTCTTTCCGTACATTCTGGTCTTGGGCGTTGGATGCCCAGTCTTACCAAAGAAGATAAAATAGTACTCGGTTCTAGAATCCTAGATATTTTTTCTAAACAAAAGAGATTGATTTTTTTCCAAAGAAATATTTAAGGAAAATATTTTACGACACTGGTATCGTAGGAGCAAACCGAAGAAGCTCGCAAAAAAAAATTGGCTCTCATTTATCATTTCATTAGTCTCAAATACGTTTTCGAACTTGAATTTGCGCCTTCTTCGTTGTGCTTGTGCAATTATGCGCTGTTGATGTTTCGCTGCTGTTAGCGTTGTTTTCAGTTATTGTTAAGTATAAGTTCTCATTATATAAAATCTTGCTGAGTGATGGATGACGCAAAAACATCCAATCCTATAACATCTATCATTTAAATCGAGTTGTACCCTTTTTGTGATTTTTAAATAGAAATTATCAGAAAAAAATACGATTTTTTGGGTCTAATTCACGTTCTTCTATCTACTATAGTGTCGGAGATAATTTGGTGCAAAGTGATATAACTACCAGGATATTAGCAAAGTGATATAACTACCAGGATATTAGCAAAGTGATATAACTACCAGGATATTAGCAAAGTGATATAACTACCAGGATATTAGCAAAGTGATATAACTACCAGGATATTAGCAAAGTGATATAACTACCAGGATATTAGCAAAGTGATATAACTACCAGGATATTAGCAAAAAATTCGTGAATATAGAGGTAGATATATGTCAAGTTGTAACCCCGTATTATTCGTGTGTGGAGCAATTACTTAAAGGGTTTACATAAAATATATTAACTTTACATAAAATATGTTTGCATTCTAAAAACTAGTAAATCGTCTAATTATACGCTTTCCTTTTCTAGATTCGCTGCAGTGACTGGGAAGCGCCCGAACTAACTCCCGCTCAAGTACATTACGCCGCCTCGGACGCGCATGCGGCCATACAAATATTCGTCAAAGCTCTCGACAGCTACAATAAACGAAGTTTTGCCTTCTGGAGGGAAACAACTGACGTCTGGGAGGGAGTTGACGAGATCTGCTGGCAGTATAGTGATAGGAACTATAAGGCGAAGCATCACAATGGCGCGCAAAGAGTTGAGGGTAGGTAAGTGTTGGTATTGCTTGGTCGTTTTTAGAATCCAAGATATTTTATGTAAACAAAGACATTTGTATGCTATAACAAAAATTGATAACAATAATAGAAAAGTTGGTAACAGCAAGGTAGTTGGTAACAGCAAGGCAGCAACTTAAAACAAAACAAAAAATTCAGCAACGCATATATGCACACGCGCAGCGAAAAAGGTGCAAATTCAAGTTTCAAAACAGATGAGAGACGAATGAAAGCTGTTCAACCAACATTTTTTGCGACCTGCTGATTTACACCGATGATGCCAGCGTCGTTAAATATTTACCATATTTCTCCTTTGTTTACAAAAAATACCTACCTATCTAGGATTCTAGAATCGAGTCTAATTAAAGTCGATACACTTTCACCACAGATGGCGATAATGGTGTCAATACTAAACTTATCTAATTGGACAGCACTCAAAATGTTGCCGTCCCTTTCATAACGATGGAATAAAAATATTGGCATTGCCATTATTTTATTTAATTTAGTAATTTATTTTATTATTAATTAGAACGGCGATTGTAAATTACACGAACTAATTAATTATAATTTACACCTATGTATATAGATGACCGATGTGGCGCGGGCGGGCAAAGGTGCGCCTGCGACGCAGGAGGTTGCGGGTTTGATTCCCGCCTCGGGACAAATGTTTGTACGATCTGCAGATATTTGTTCCGGGTGTTCTGTGTGTTTTCTATGTATAATAAAAATATCTATCTATGTATTGTATTAAGTATATCAGTCATCTAGTACCCATAACACAGGCTCTGCCTAGCTTGGGGCTAGATCATGCTGTGTGGAATGTCCGGCAATGTTTATTTATTTATTATTCTATATAAAAAGATAATAATAACACTCAAAACGAATATAAAATTAAATTAAAAATGATAATGTTTATATAAAATGTCAAAGTAAAATTATACATTGTTATAAAGTTAATAATTATTTTAATATACATAAGAAATCGGTCAGTCATCCCTCTCACAATAGAGAGATTATATACCACTAGTTTCTGCCCGCGGCTTCGCACGCGTCATTTCTATGGACACGTTTATGGATCTATCCCATGGGAACTGTTTTGTGGGATAAAAACCTATGTTTTAGCCTAGAACTACCTGTATGCAAAATTTCAGCCCGATCCGTTCAGCAGTTTTGGCGTGAAGAAGTAACAAACATCCATCCAAACATTCATACTTCTAAATATTCATACATCTAAACATTCATACATCCAAACATTCATAAATCTAAACATTCATACATCTAAACATTCATACATCTAAACATCCAAATCCAAACATTCGCAGTGTGATTTGATACCATTATCAGCAGTGAGAGTTGCATGGATTAAAATTTTACTTGTCCATAGGCTTATTTTGTAAGCCGAAAGAACTAAACGTTATTGATTTGCCTGAGGAAGTGGTTCCTGGTCAAAACTCTCCTTTATTATTACTTCCAGAAGGTATTTCTCGCCAATATATCACTCGATAAATATGGCAAGAACTGTCAAATTTGACAGTTTTTATATAGAAGAACTCACAGATTTGACAGTTCTTGCCATATTTATCGAGTGTTATATTGGCGAAAATTACCTTCCAGAGTTTTAAAGTGGGGTGGCTCTAACCAGCTTTGTATACTACCAGCCATCTAAAACTAAAGAAATCACAATATTATAAATTTATTTTTCTATTTTTGAACGGTGTAAACACTTATTGGTTTGGGTAATAATTTTAAGTCATAATTGTAATCATTATTATTATAACTGTTTGTTTCCTTAATAAAACAAAAACATAACTAAACTTGAAACTAATGTTGGATGAAAGCAACTTAATAATAACGAATGTCACGAAGCAGAAAAACTTTTGCCAGTTAAAAATGCATTTATAGCATAACTCTGCTCGCGGCTTCGCACGCGCTTTTTAAGTAGCCTATAGTCCACAGGATACCATTTACCTACCTGCCAAATTTCATTGAGATCCGTTCAGCCGTTTAGGCGTGAAAAGGTAACAGACAGACAGACAATAGAAACTTTCGAATTTATAACATTTGTATGGAAAACATTTTTTTTAACGGCAATGACCTTGATTAACAGAAAATTACAATCAAATACCTAATAAAAACAAATTAGAACTAGTATTTACAATTGCAACAATTAAACTAACTGCAGACTGTTGCAAACAATCCACAGGTAGCTTAACTGATCCATATCAATACCAGTCGGAAGCGTCCCCGAGACGCTGGCTGCATTGCCCCGCTGTATGGCAATGCTGATGCGCTGCGCCAGATACCCGCCAGCTCTCGGGTCACGCGTCGCGATAAAATTAATATTGAATAATTGTTATGTGTAAATGTTTGTCATTGCAGTAAGAAGAGTCACAAACGTGGCGGCACCGGTCCTAAGCACGAATACCGCGGTCACTCCGCGCGCTCCAAGCCTCTCTACCACAACTGTTTCTTGCAAGCGCCGGATGGCGACCTACTGTGTACCTGTGACGTTGATAAGGCTAACTGGTAAATATACATTACTCACAAAATACCAGTTTTTATACATTAGTTTTAAACATAACGTTATCGCCACAAACAAATCTTCTACCTCTATATATCAGAGTCCTTATTTGTTCCAAAAATATGTATGTTGATCACGAAAGCCTTAAAGAATAGTCAGTCATGAACAACTCCCGCTCGTTCTGATTTAATGAAAAATAAACACAAACAACATACATAAATGCACATGCAGATAAGATCAAAGATCACCCCACTAAGAATAGTTCCACTAAAGTTGACCCTCTCGAATCACCTCCTTTCGGCTTAAATCATCAATTTTGTGGCAACTTGTTTATTAAAACATATCAAAATAATAAATTCAATATTTTCATATGTCGCCCGTATAAATGAATACTTTCATAATAGTGTATTAAGATCTTTTGATTTAATTTATTTAGTGGTATAAATAACTGTCTAAAATTTTGAATAAAACTTTCTCACTAAGTATATTCTTTTCAACTTTGCAGGTACATAAAAAAAGATCTTGCAGTACTAATAACCGAAGAGCCTCTAACCGTCCGACTGCGCTTCGAGCCGGCCGCGCGGTCCACGGGCGACGTCGGCAAATACTATCAGCTGAAGAAGGAAAACCATTGCGTTGTGTGTGGATCTACGAACTCTTATATTAGGAAGAATGTTGTTCCTAGGGAGTATAGGAAGTACTTTCCTGGTGAGTTTACTACGTATTCTATTAGTTATTGTTGGAATAGACGACGATATTCCATTTCAAGCTGTGTCCCGAGTCCCGATGATTACACACGTAGTATACATAGGTAATTTTAGATCATCAGATTTATTCACCGCTCTAGTCTTCTTCTTTTAGTTAATGGCCCTTTTGATAGGATAGATATCCGTGGCTGCGCTAAAATCTGTTTATTCGCCAAAGGTTTTCATCCATAAAACAAGAAGTTGCCTAAGAATGTACATTGCCCATTGTCAGAGGACGCAATGTGTGCCATTTTGTAAAAAGGATAGGCATAGGATTTCGCGTTCATAGGAGCGGGACAGAGCATACGTATTTGGAACGGTGTAAGCGCAAAAATCAAGTTTTGCTTATTTACAAGAAAACTACGCAACTTATGAAGAAACTGGTTCAAGGAACCAAATAATTAGTAATAACCTACGAATCGAAACTTAAGTCATTTCAATAGACCGCAGGGTTCCTGAGACCTAGACCAAATTATGTGCGAAACAGTGCACGTTCATGATTTTTTTTTTGTATTTTTTTTTTCGCAGTCGTGTTTTGACATTCAAGGAACTAAAGAAAAAAAAATGAATTTTATGTAATTCGAGTTTTTTACTACGGGGATCCCGTGAGTAGGTACTGAGATCTCAGTCTAATTTGACAGCCAAACCCGTTAGGTTCGCCCCATAAGCTTTATATTCTTTACAGAGTTAGATTTATCTTCCATAAAGAAATCGTAGATAGATAATACTTTATTGTACCACACAAAGACAGGAAACAATACAGAAATAGATGCTAAGAGTAGACGAAGTACAAAGGCGGCCTTATCGCTATGAGCGATCTATTCTTTTTTTTTTTGGTCATTATTTGTCATACATCATACAAATAAAAAATGTACAAAATAATGTTACTTAAATTAAATGATGAGGCTATGATTCGTCCATAACACGCTAAATACAATTTTGCTGTGGAGAGGCAATAGTCAAAGTACAATTATGTGTATTCTTAAAACTAAGGTTCTTGTAAATCCATCACTTTAGGTTAGGTGCTTCCACGAGGATGTCAGGTAATTTAGAGGGTTTGACATTAAACTGACTGTAATCATTCTCTAAAAACTCTCATCCAAACGATCGTATTTCTTGGATACAAAATTAATTCATGAGATTACCTACAAACTATCTCATAAATTATTATTTTATTCAAGCAACCATGCTATTTACCATTAAAACGTCATCGAACACCATAACTAATGGTACCATACAGTTTGGCAATAGCGAAATGCTGCTCTACAGCAACTAATTTCAGTATCCACCAAAACGTACCAACCACCATGTTTCCAGAAATAATGAAAGACCACTCCTCTCACGACGTCCTCCTACTGTGCATGCCGTGCCACCAGCGCAGCAATATGCAGGACCAGGTGAAACGCAACCACCTTGCGGAGGCTTGCGGCGCGCCCATCGCGAGCGATAACCCTAAGGTTATTGAGGACACAGCTATAAGGTATTGGTCTTCTGTTGGTGATCGAAACCTCTCCAACTGAATCGTCCTTATCGAGAACTGTAATTGCGCTCCAGATCCGTCACGCTCGGGTCGGTTACGCTCGATCGGGTATCCTCGGCTCCCGTCGGCACGGTAGCTTTAAAACTTTCAATGTTTTCATTTGGGGTCACACGCACGTTGGTATCTTTTTTACTATAAAACTTTCGTAGTTTCACGAATTCATTATGAATGTAAGCGAAGAATGTTAACTACGAATCTAGTTTGTGTGGGAAGAACATCAACGTTCAACGAGGGACTTCATCAGGTTGAGTGCGGTTTTAGACGCGCGCGTTTCGCGTCTTTGCGCACACTACGGGCGAGGGCACGCTGTGCACGAGCCGCGGGCGCGGGGGGCGGGGGTGGTGGGGGGCACGGTGCTTGGCGATGCTGTCGAGTAGGAGAGTCATCTGCTCGCGGAGATCTCACTGTGTCGGTTAGTGTAGGAATCCTCTGTATCTGTATCTACACCCGGCTCAATACTGCTATTTGACTACTCATGTAGACAAGAGAGGCTTTCAAGCGGGTGGTAGGTTCCAGCCTCTATCTCTATTGAAGTTAGGCCGTCCCGATATCTATCGCCTCGATACGTTGATTCGTCGATATCAGTTGTCTATGGTATCATCATGCCAAAACTCTGAAATTGTCTATAGTCGGGACTACGTTTACCGTCTGTATATAACTTATGAATTATTTATTGCAGAAAAGTCCGCATGTCAGCCCGTGCACTACTGGTCCACGGCCGCAAGCACTCGCTGCCCGACGCGCGGCGGCAGCAGCTCGAAGCGGTGGTGCTGGCTCAGTTCCCGGGCTGTGACACTGTCACAGACTCCATGCTGGAGGAAGCCGCTATTATGCAGAATGCGTTAGTATAATATACCATAATTTCTGATGATGATGCTCCGCAGTCGATTTGATGATGATGCCCCACTCGATTTCGGCTGCGGCGACTGTGACGGGATACGCACTTATGACATCTATCTACGTACTCCTGCACTCTGCATTCGCGATGCGCCATCAGTCACACAAGATTTGTGTGGGTAATCGAGTATTGGGTGGGTAATCGAGTATTGTGTGGGTAATCGAGTATTGTGTGGGTAATCGAGTATTGTGTGGGTAATCGAGTATTATCCATACTAACATTATAAATTCAAAAGTAACTCTGTCTTTCTGTTACCTTTTCACGTCGAAACGCCTGAACGGATCTTAATAAAATTTGGCATGGAGATAGTCCCGGGGACGGACATAGGCTATTTTCTATCTCGAAAAAGAGCGTGCGAATATGGGAAATGATTTAAGGGATAAAAAGTAGCTAATGTGCTGTTCTATACCTACAACACAAAAGTTCAGCCCGATTCAGTAGTTTTAGAGTAAAGTAGTAATACACATGCATCCATCCATACAAACTTTCATATTATAAGATAAGTGTGATTAGTCAGGACTAAAATAGCAGGTACATCCACAACCTATATATCTATAATATATCTACGCTATCAAAAACCTTAGCTACATATATTATATTCTATCATTTTATCTACAGAACGCCTAACGAAGACTTCACGGCTGAGTCCCACGGCTACAGAGTAGTGTCGAAGTATCTAGAGTCCGATGGAGGACTTCTGAAGTTGGAAGAGGAATGGCGGAGGCATTTCCTTACCTCTATGAACCCTAAGCACATGCCGGAGCTCTGGTCTATCCACCATAATAGAGACAGGTATACAATTACAGAACCATCGGTACTGAACCTCATACCTTTTACAGAAAATTATGGCTAAATTTTAGTCATTTATAAAATGTTAACGTAGAATTAGCAATGGCAGCCCCGACGGATATTAAATTGTGATTTAAATTCATTAAGAAGAACAAAATATAAAAAAGTGTCTACTTAATCATGACCCTAGCAGACTTTGTTTGACTCTCTTAGTTTGACTGGCTAATAAATATTTTCTTGAGTCATGTAGCTTAGCGTTGGAAAGAGCAATAACTGACGAACTTTTTAAAAGAAAACTAAATTCAAATTTACTTTTAGTTTTTTTTAATGAATTTAGAAGTTGTCACGTTTTATAATGTATACACAGATTTTTGACTTTAAATGCTCGTAACTTTTTTGTTTGTTGTGATTTGTATCAAATAATAATTTATTTATAATAAGTAGGTAAACATTGAAAAATACAGCACAAGTTATTTTGTGGCATTACACATACAAACAAAAAAGATATGACGATTTAAAGGCGAGATATTGGGTGATTTTCCAAAAAACCTAAGATCATTTCTCAGCCACATTGACACTTAGGACCTTGATTCTACCAGATAAATGTAATCCATGACCCAACACTCCAAAAAATTATGTCGGTCGCAATACCACACCATGTCGCACCATGTATGTATATTTAAATAGTGACGAGGATATTGTGGCGGTTGAATTCATTATAATATATTCGGCAGAATACCGATCTCTGGCGTCGGTATCGGCAGATATGCCGATCCAGTGCACGCTGTACCATAGAAATCAATACAAAGCTATAAATCCTTACGCTCCGTACGCTCCGATAACGATCCAGCGGACGCTTAACTTAAGTCGGAATCGTAGCAGACACAGATCTTCAATAAATGTCGGTAACAATTATATCTGAAAGTCGACGCCAAGCTTATGTTTTTAGTTTTTTTTACAAACGTTTTACATCGAATTTTGCTGGAGTATAGTCTTATTTGTCAAGGGCTGGTTCACAAATGGCTCTACCATGAACCGTGGAAGGGAAATAATAGGCAGGCCATTGCCATTCCGGTACGGCAAGATGAAGAAAATTATGCTAATAACTTAGTATTCAATTAAGATCTACAAAATAATTTTCATTCCAGGTTGAAACTGAAATGGGATGAAAACCGCATAGATGAGAGTCATTTGAAAGCGATGGGCGTAGTGTGGTAATAAATTTACCAACATGTTCACTTCGCTTCTCTCTGTCCGATGTTCGCTGGATCAATCATGTATTATGGATTGGACGGAGCTGATACCAAGCCAAAGGAGTTGATAACTGAATACCACGAGTGAAACAATGAAGTACATAATTTTGTATGACTCTTTTGAAACAGCTATACAATAAAATATTGTGACCGTCAGACTATTAATATTTTTAAGTCCTACCTAACTATGGAGGTTCCTTACATAGCGAAGTATTTTATTGTATATCAGTAGTAGGTGTTGTATTCTCATTGGCGAAGGTAGGCGTAGAAGAGGCTAATGAATGATGGTGACGATGGGACCTATTGTATTGATATATAAACTCAATACAATACAATTTTTTATTAATAACGCCAAGTTACAAGTCAAAAATTAATAAGGTAAGCAATATAGAATTTAATATTGACCTTAAATAATAATAATAGTATTTAATATAAAACTAATAAATTAATTATATAGTAAATTAATTTATATCCAATTTAAATAATAGGTAGAGCGTAGAACTCGTCTACGGAGTAAAAAGAACTCTCCAAGAGCCATTTCCTTAATCTATTTTTAAATATCATGGTGGAAGTTGCATCCTTTTTAATCGTGTCCGGCAGCCTGTTGTAGACAAGGGGACACATTATATATCGTACCTACGGTGCAATAACGTCACTTATGCAAGTGATGTAATTTTTCAGGAGAGGCATTTGAAAATTCAACTTCCTATTACAATAGATAGTTCGTCTCGACTAAAAAAATAAGATGATAATACCTAAACTACATCTATAAACGTTATTTTAAAATAAAAGCAAACATCTCACTAATTACTATTTTAAAAATATACACGTTTAAAAATTACTACCCTCGCAGAAGTGACAATAAGACACTAGAAAATAATTAACCGGTCAATTATGTCAAAACAAATAAAACACGAAATCATACATATCTAAAACAATATTTATTAAAGTAGCAAATATGTATAACAAAATTTCTTAATTCTACAAAGTAACTTTTTTATTAATCAGACTTTTTTATAACAGAGATCTTCTTACTATTAATTAGGCCAAGGTTTGTGTTCAATCAATGATTGGGTATGGCATTTGAGAATTATTATCATTACGCATTAATCATTATTTGTTTTACTTAAGTATATCTAATAGAAATTTGGTAAACGCTCTTAAAAAACTTTTCACGTCAATAACGTCACTACTACACAAGTGTCATTTAAGCTCCAAAAACATAAAAATAAATTGTCACAATTACCTTAATAACGTTGTAGCTCCAGGAGACTGCTTCTCGTGCGGGGGCCCGCGCGCAACTGACCAATGAAACGTTGTTTCTCCTAGTGCCGTCCTGATTCGCGCCAAAACCATAACGACACTGGTGCCCTCAAGTGGAAAGTATGCGTACCACACAAGTGACAATAACGCACCAAGTAAAGAGGTAGATTAGGTGTATTTTCTCATACTCAGTTCAGTTTTGGAAAAAATTGCATAAGCGACGTTATTGCACCGTAGGTACGATATACGGACCTCTCCGACTTGCTCAGCTTGTGCGCGGACGGTGTTCACACCTTTCCTCTGGAACTTATCAATGTTTTTGTGGGTAAACAGAGCTACTTGATATATCAGTTCACAGGGGAGAGGCATGATGTTCAGCTCTTTAATAGTAGCACGACAGCACTACGCTTCGAGACGCGGTGCCAGCGAGCCGCCGCAATGCAAAACAGGTACGGCCTAATTTGGAGCAGCGTTCCTCTATATGTGGCTCCCAAGTGAGTCCACTGTCGTTATAGAAGCCCAGTAGCTTCGTCGTGTTCACCATCTGCAGCGCAGTGTTACCAGCGATGACTGTACAGGGTGACAGTGTTGTGCCGTTAAGGCGAAAGGTCATGAAGCTGGTTTTTCTCTATTGAGGGCCAAATCGTTTGATTTGTACCATTGTTCGAGCCTTCGTACCACATTGTTCAGTTTAAGCTCCAGTTCGAGTGTTGACGGTGCAGTCACAATGGCCGCCACGTCGCGTCGTCGGCGTACATGTAAACTTGGGCGTCACTCACGGACTCGGGTAGGTCGTTGAGCAGTAGGCTGAACATTGTGTTCGAGAGACAGGAACCTTGCGGTACCCCCATAGTAAATAAAATAAATAAAATTTGTTTATTTCAGATAACATCATGTTCCATAATTTGTTAGTAACAGAAATCTCTTAAATGAAATGTTAGTATTCTTAGCCTACAACAAAGTTAATAAAATTAAATATACAAGTTAAATTAAATCAAATCCATTAAATGAAATGAAATTAGTTATATAAAATTAAATTAAAAACAAATTTCTTAGTATAAAAATTAATCAAATTACTTAAACGAAATCAAATACAATTAAATTAAAGCATAAAATTTATATTAATCATACTAATGTATCACAAATAAATAAACGAATTGAATTGAATAATTGTTAAACAAATGAAATTGATTATGTACATATTTAAATAACTGTTCGCACAGTGCTGCCATATCGGCGAGGCAATTCTGCCGGCTACAGTTTGTAGGATGCTGTTGGGGCTATCCCGCACTCTGCGCAACAGGGATGCCGTCTTTTTCCGGAGGATGGCAGCAAACCCATCCGTCTCATACTCAGCAAACATCCCTGATGCACTGCAGAAACGAGGCAGTCCCAACATCATCCTAAAGATATTATTATATTGCACACGCAGGGCCTCCAGCGGTCGTTTGGTGTAGCTTACCCATAGGTTCCCGGTGTAGAAGCTTTGACAGTACGCTTTAAACAGCGTTAGTTTTACTTCTTCTGTACACCAGGAAAACCTACGTATCAGCATATTACCTCTTACCGCTAGAGCCCTACGCTCTCTTTCTACATATGTCAGCATTGTCCCTAAGGTCGTCGGTAATAAAATGTCCGAGATATTTGAACGAAGTTACTTTTCTAATGCTCATGCCGTTTAGGGTTACTTCTGGGAATTCTTCTAGGTTATTACCGACGGCCTTAAAAACAATGTATTCACACTTTTTAGTGTTGTAGCTGAGGCCGTGTGATGCAGCGTAGCCAGCACAGACACTCAGCATCTTTTCGACAGATCTCGCTGTCGGGGCCAGCAGCACCATGTCGTCCGCGTAGCTGATGTTGTTAATACAAACACCATCCACACGACAGCCGACACGCATGCCGCTGAGCTCAACAATCAGATCATTTACATACAGGTTGAAGAGCGAGGGAGAGCTAACCCCCCCTTGTCCTACCCCGCACTCCAACCTATATGCATCCGAGAGAGCATTGGACCACTTGATGACGTTACTCTGGTGTCCGCACCAAAAACGAAACACATTCAACAGGTCCGGCGGTACACCCCTGTCCCTCAACTTTCTCCACAGCACATCATACGAGACAAAATCAAATGCCTTGGAGAGGTCGAGGAAACAGGCGTACACCGGCGTCCTGCGGCTTGTGTAGTATTGGACAGTATGCTTGAGTGCTAATATTGCGCTTTCGGTGGATAGTCCAGGTCTAAACCCGAACTGTGTACATAGTGTTCTCCATCTCCACTGACCAATGGCTCTTCTGTTGCGTGGCGTTCACCTGGAGCTAGTAAGTTGGAACCTTGCCCCCGTCCTTTTTTTAACATAACACGTAGGTGGGTATTCACGTTATAATACATAGATTTTATGCAAAGATTCTACAAAACTTTAGAAAAAGAAACCTAAACGGATTTTTTGAAAATTGGTAAAATTATTTGATTGTTTTGAAATAAACCGCTAAGTGCGAGTAGGCTCGCACACGAAGTTCTCCGTACCGTAAAAATAAGGCAACATTTCAAATAAAAATTTCACTAGTTCTATAGATCTCTCTTTCTACGGATACCTACCTACAGCCACGGAATAGAGAGAACAGCCGAACATAGATTTAAAAATAAAGGAATATTTCTTAAAACTTCCTATCTTCACTATATCTGGTACTGGTCTGGTCCCACGCACGGCTATGGGACATGGGACACTCTTAGTGGTAAACATAGAGATGTTATTAAGTAGTAAACGATACAAATTCGTAAAAATCACATTGGTGTTTTTCAAAATTTACAGCTCCCAGCTGGTTAAATTTAGATTCTATGACTTTAAACATTTCATTATGATTTCAATTATGGATACTGGCAGCGAAGTGGCAAATCAGACACGTTGCCATGTAGGATATTAGTGTTCTGTGGTTGCCATTAGCAAAGAAAGAAGTCAAAAGTCGATCGAGCCAACGTTAATAGAAGAAGAAGACAAATTCGAAATATGAAGTTCGTTGCAATTTTATTTACATTAATTTTTAATACGTGATTCGATTACGAGATAAAAAAGTACGTCGTGCGTGTGCGATTATATCCTAAGTAAAATAAGTAAGATAAAACAATGCCGCTTATAAAGCAAATGAAAATTACAAAAATGTTCAATAGAAAAGGTGATCGCGAGTCGACATGTTATAAAAGTTCAAACGTAATACTACTACTACTTACACAGTTCACATATTTCTCATAGCCAATGTTTGTATCCAGCTACTCCTCAGCTGCCAGACGACTGTGAGGAGTTGCAGCAGGAATTACAGCAGCTAGAGTTGAAGCTGAAAGAGAAACATGACGAGTTGTTCGCGATGCAGAGAAGCAGTTACCAGCGGAGAGACCCAAAACCTTATGATGGCAAAGCGCTTCTAGACAAACAAGAAGAAACATCTAAACAATTTCAAAGGCCAGAGGTAGGTACCTATGTAAATAAATAGTATTTACCTCAAAGATTATAAAGCGTCGAATAATCGAACGTCGAATAACCGAACTGCTAGTTCTCTCTCGCTCGTATCAGTTAACTATCCTAAAAAAAGCTGCGCGAAAGGGGGCGGGCTCGCTTCGGCTGACCAATATTAATGGACTTCATAAACCTTATTTTCATGGGTATCACTAATAAACATACATTATGCTATACTGTATGTATAATATTGATTATACAACATGTTTTAATTACTATGCTGTCCATAATTTACATATTCCTACTTACCACTGTAATCATTATCATCAACCTATCTTAGTCCACTGCTGGACATATGCTTCTCCCAATGAGCGCCATAGTACCCTGTCTTCAGCTTGCCGCATCCAGCATCTACCTGCAGTCCACTGTGATAAACGAGGTTCATATTTTAGGTGTGTATGTTTTTTACTGGTATAATGGTACATAAAAGTATACAGTTCAATTATTCAAATAAATTGGTTTTCCGAACACCCATGTCATTCAATTAGTTTAGTTTGGATAATCGTCACACTCTACTGAACTTACATACAGCATACTTACCTGAAGTAGTAAGTATAGCATACATTATGTATGTCAGTAAGTGATCCTAAAATAAGTTCTGCACACTTTGCTAGTATCCATTGAGACTGGTTGCCGCTGTGGCCTTCGGTTTGAAGGACATTATTATAATAGAAAAGTGGCTAATTCCCAACACAGGGCTCGCAACCAACCCTTGCTATTATAGGTACATTTTGTGACATTCACATTAGATTTTTCCCTCAATATTTTGTAATTTTTTTTATATTGCATTCATTATCAAGTCTGGCGCATTATAAATAAATTGTTTTAATTTTTTTTACTCTTCAGAAAATTATGCTGACAAACTCCATACACAGCTTAAAAAAGGAGATAGAACTATTAGCTATACTTTCCGGCATGGAGGTTCAGTCCTACGAGCCTGGTGACCATTGCACTGTTGTGTACCACATGCAGCATGACTCAAAACATGAGGTCAAACATGGCCTGAATATTGATACCACTTCAGGTAAGGAAAATAAATAAATAAATAATGCTGGATCTTCCAGCAGAGCTTGTGTTATAGGTACTAGAACACTGATATACTTAATACATGTAGTATACATAGATAGATATTTTTTATGATACATACAAAAAACCCAGATCTGCAGATCGTACAAAAATTTGTTTCGAGGTGGAAATTGAATCCGCAACCTCCTGAGTCCCAGGCGAACTTTTGACTGCTACGCTGCAGGTTCCATATAAGAAGATTCCTAAAAAAACCTGGATTCCAACAGATATTTTATCGATAACTATGAGCTACAACTAGGCATCTATTTTGAGACAAAATTAAGAGCGCTACGCACGTGCGACCATGGCCGCGGCGCGACGGCCGGTTTCGCGTCAAGAAGGTGGCCGCTGGTCGCCAAGTGCGGTGTGATCGAACCAAAGATAGTTAACGTGGGCTATGTACATGTAAATATGTTTGATCTTTGGTCAAACATATTATTATTAATTAGGTACAAATCCCCGAAATTACTGGCCGCCGCGGCCATGGTCGCCAGTGCGTTGGCGCTCTAAAGGGCATTCCCAATAATTCATGTGGTTTTTGTGACTTTTAATTTAAATAATAACACTTCAATACAGACATCATATCCAATGTAGTGATTTTTAATTTAAATAATAACACTTCAATACAGACATCATATCCAATGTAGTGATTTTTAATTTAAATAATAACACTTCAATACAGACATCATATCCAATGTAGTGATTTTTAATTTAAATAATAACACTTCAATACAGACATCATATCCAATGTAGTGATTTTTAAGCAATTTTTCTAGCTATCCTTTTGCTACTTGTGGGTAGTTGGAACCAAGTGCAATAACTTAGCGGCCCTTTTTTGAACCCTAAAAAGCTCTTAGCTATTTTTAAGATTTTACAATAATAATAATAATAAATACAGTAGAATAGTTTTATAATATTTTATTTTCTATAGTAAAAAAATGTATTTTATAACGAGATTTAAAATAAATGAAGTGAATAATAATAATAATGCTGGACAATCCACACAGCATCATCCAGCCCCAAAGTAAGCAGAGCTTGTGTTATGGGTACTAGATGACTGATAAACTTAATACAATACATAACATAGATAGATATTTTTTATTATAAGTATTAAGAAAATACGCAGAACACCCGGAACAAATATTTGCAAATCGTACAAACATTTGTCCCAAGGCGGGAATCGAACCCTACAATATTCTGAAATTTCAACTACTTAGTACATGTAACTTTTTTAGTACGAAATAACATGGCTTACATTTTTTTAAATTACATTGGGCATGTTAGCCTGTTCTATTAAAAACAATACTAATGCACAAGTTCTACCGAACTAAACATGCTTACAACACGATTAAGAGGCGAAAGTTGATTTTCAGGGTATTCAAAGTAGCAGATTATTCGATGAAACGCTAATTTTGTTATGTATTTTATGTAGTTTTGACAAATGTGGCATACCGTTGGAATGGCCATGAACTAGAGAAGTTTTCAGTGAAGGAAAATCAGAGACACTTAGTTTTTTTTAATACAATCTAAAGTAGAACTCTTGAGTTCAAGTTGAGTTTTTTAATAACTTTTAACGCTTTGCATACCCATAGCTGCTTTATGTGCCTAGAACCGCCTAGAACGTTAATATTGTTTTTAGTAGTACGGGTTAACATACCAGATGTAGTATAAAAATGTAAGCCACGTTATTTCCTACAAAAAAAGTTACAGCATTCAATAGTTGAAATTCCGGAAAAATATCGAAACATCTTATAAAAACTCTTAAACGTAACCGAGGGGCTTTTCGGGGTTAAAAAAGCCGCCAAGCTATTGAACTTGATTCCACCTACCCCTAGTTACCATAACATGGCACACGGTCTGCCGAACATCCTGTATAATTGAAGTATTCATTTCAGGAAGAAACAAAGTATCATCTTCATCCATGCCACTCGGCTTCAAACTGAATGCAGTATTGGATCAGTACAACAATGTGATGCTGCCCGAATGTCTGGTGTCAGTTCGGAAGGCGCTGGTCGCTTATTACGATAGACTGGAGCAGTTTGATAAACTTAAGGTAAATAAAGTATTTTGGGTCATTGACGTACCTAACTATTGTAGCTTCGTAATTATCGATATAAGTACAAAGATGTTTTTTCATGACATGTAAATAGTTAAATGAGAACAAAACTATTTTTGATGGACATGCCCTGTATTAGTACATCGCGAGCTAGCGAGCAGTCTAGAATAGAAAATATAAACGTTTGGTTGGCAAGCCGGTTACTAAGTTTATCATCTCTTATTATCAATTCTTACAATCAATTCAACCCTACCTCATGGAAATTCCTGTTAAAATAACTTCACAATGGCAGAACATCCTTTATCTTTAACAAGCATGATGACGACAGATGTTTGACACACACTGACACTGATGGATTTCGGCTACGGCTGCCAGTCTTAACGGAGACAAGCGAGCGTAGAACATATTATAATGCAGAAATGTGTGTGTGTGTGTGTGAGTGAGGGTGTGTGTGTGCGTGTGCGCAAACACAAGTGCTCTCTCTATTCCCTCACTCACATAATCCGATGAGACGGCAGACCGACAGTAGGCCAAGCGCGGGGATTGTTCTCTGGTAGATTATACAATAATGACATCGCGTCGTCATACATTGCGTACATTATTGACTTTGAAGGAATGAATTTCAAATAATTTACGCATTCGATGATAAAGTGACGTATTGTTTCTCTATTCTACCCTCGACAACAATGCCCGTGCTAGTCCTACAGGCCAACAACAAAACCCTGGGTGAGAACTAAAAAAAAATGTACGAATCACGTAAAATCTTATAAGTCGCCTGAAGATGTGTCAGAGCAACCAGAACCAACTTGTAATGGACAAATTAGCCCGTGAGAGAGAGGGAAAAGATTTTAAATCTTTTTGGAAGTCCACTAATAGGTTAAACATCAGGCCTGGCCTTCCTGTGAGCGTTGAAGCCATAAAATATGGGGGCCAAAATTGCGCAATGTTCATGGAACACATCATGGTACAATTCCCCCTTGGACCTTCGGATGAGGAGTTGGATGGTGAGTCCAGCGATCCGGGAGTGGAGCCAATAGTACAATTGCCAGCAAAGCTAATCAGAGCAAAAATTAAGAATATGACGAGGTAAATCTCCCGGTCACGATGGACTGAGCATCGAGCACCTCAAATCAGCAGGGAAACACCTGCCCGGCAGACTGAATGAAGACAAAAATGGCACCGATCATTAAGAACAGGACTGGAGACATCTCGGACCGGCGGAATTATCGCCCGATCTCTCTGGCCACGACAATAGCTAAGGTGTTGGACAGTATGCTTGATTCTACGCTATGGTACAAAAATATCTCCAACTCCATGACGCGCAGTTCGGGTTTAGGCCTGGACTCTCAACAGAAAGCGCAATTTTAGGACTCAAGCATACTGTCCAATACTACACCAGTCGTAGGACGCCGGTGTATGCCTGCTTCCTCGACTTGTCCAAGGCATTCGATCTAGAGTCGTGTTCAATACTGGCATGGAAGGAAACCTGTCTAATTTTGTCAGCTGGTCTAATGCATATTCTGAGACTTATAGGTTGGAATGTGGGTTAAGACAGGAGGGGGAAGCTCTCCTTCACTTTTCAACCTGTACATAAATGAGCTTATAGTCGAAATCAGCAGCATGCGTGTCGGCTGTAGCGTAGATGGTATCTGTGTGAATAACATCAGCTACGCGGATGACATGGTGCTGCTGGGACCGACTGCGGCCTCGATCGAGGAAATGCTAAAGGTCTGTGCTAAATATGCTGCTTCCCATGGACTCCTCTATAATATTAAGAAATGTGAACAGGCCGCTGGCAATCATGCTGACAGTTTTCCCACCATTAGCCTTGAAGGTATGAACATCAAAAGAGTCGCCTCTTTTAAAATATCTAAGACATCATGTCGCCGAAGACTAAAGACAATGTGGACATAGAAAGGGAGCGCAGAGCTCTGTCGGTTCGAGGAAATATGTTGATTCGTAGGTTCTCCCGTTGTAGCGAAGAGGTGAAGGTAACCCTTTTTAAGGCTTACTGTCAATGCTTCTATACGGGAAACCTATGGGTTCGGTATGCCAAAAAACCGCTGGAGACCCTGCATATACAATACAACAATATTTTCAGGATAATGTTGGGGCTGCCCCGCTACTGCAGTGCATCAGGGATGTTGTACCAAGTAGATGGGTTCACAGCTATTCTCTGCAAAAAGACCGCCTCCCTAATGCGCAGAGTCCGGGATATTACGAATAGCATCCTGAGAACTACTGCTGATAGGATCTCCTCTCCTATATGGATTTGTTTTGTGCGTAGTGTGTGTGAGTAGGTGTTACTAACCTTAACTTCAAGTCTTTTAGTTGTATAATAGTTTTTACTAACAAAATGTAGATCTTGTTATTTTGTATAACTCCAAGGCACGGAGGTGCAACACCGCTACTGACAGATAATATCTTTTATGCAAATGTCTTATCTTCCAGAAAGCACTACACTTGGAAGCTAAGCTCAACAAGACTCAGGACGGCTCGCACGTAGAGATGTCGTTCGCGGCGCGCAGCGAGCTCGATGCGCCCGATGAACATATAGACGTCATTCTCATGCTGGACTACAGGGTTTACGATATACGGCCCAAGCAGTGGTCTTTTGTGGAGATTGGTAAGTTAGGAGTCGGACCAGACGATAATAATAATAATGCTGGACAATCCACACAGCATCATCTAGCCCCAAAGTAAGCAGTGATTGTGTTATGTTATGGGTAATAGATAACTGAAATACTTAATACATTATAATACATAGATAGTTTTTTTTTATTATACATAGAAAGCACCCAAAACACATGGAACAAATATCTGCAGATCGTACAAACATTTGTCCCAAGGCGGGAATCGAACCAGCAAATCATTGTTTGCGACAATGATTTGCGGAAAACCACAGAGGTCGTCAAAAGATGTTTATGCCACCATTTTCCGTATTCCAGATTTACCGGACGGGTTAGTAGAGGCGCTCTCACAGCAATGCGAGGTCTTCAAGCGCAAACCGCTCTATAAGGCCTTCAAGGAGGCCTTCCTTGACGGAGTGAGACCCTACACTATGGTTCAACAGGTAATTGCATACTTTAATATACTTATAATCCGGCCAAACTCATTAAGAACTTTGTTTGATTCTAAATTTAACGTTAATCACTTACTTGTTTTTATGACTATATTTTTAGGCGAAAAAAATAAATAAATTTAAACTAAATCATCTATTTGTTTCAGTTCGGCAGCCAACAGCTTGCATGCCGTCGCAAACAGAAGCACTCTCGGCCCGCCAACCCCTACCACCCTAGCGATGATACCTTCCATCCCGAAGACTGTTCCAGCGAAGATGATGTAGAGGAATGAGGTGCGCTTTAAGGTCGTCGCAGATCAAAGGGCACACCGCTACCTCAGAGCACAAAAATGTGCTTACTAATATGGGCTTTAGCTTGTGACAATGACAGAGAGCTCGTCGGCCACTCGTTTGAAGCTTGCGGAAAGCCATTTCGTGTGTGCTTTACCCCAGCGGCATGTCGACTCGGATCTAGATGAAAATTATAGAAAAATTAGAGCCCTGTAAATGTGCACAAAAAATAAAATAGTAAAAGTTCTCGTTTCGAAGTTTTTATGATTGACGGTCAATTATAAGGTGTAGAAAGCTGAACTTCAGTGTGGGTTTATTTGTATATGCGCTCTAATAATTGGCAAATCATGTAAAGTTGACATCTTGTTAGAACTTCCTTATTTGAGGCTCGAAATAAGTACACAACTTTCCATTCTAAAATTGATTTATTTTATCGAATATTAGTTGTAGGGTTCCACAATTCTGTCAGAATATACATATTCATAATAGGCATCAGCCAATGCCATCACAGAGCACCTTTCGTATGTAGTTCGAGAACAAGAGGCTATTTTTGATATTCAGAAAAACTCGTCTAATTCATACACCATGTATTTTTTTTTTGATAAAACTACTACAGCACAAATATTCTCTAATCACACCGCACCTGCTCACAAAAAAACGTACTTGTTCGTCCAGCCGCTCCGAAGATATGGAAATCTGCCAAACGTTGCTGCAGCGGCAAATGCAATTACTCAAAAACCACAGGGGGCACAAATGCCGCTGCTCGGCTTTGGAAGTGCATAAATATAAGCTATCT
Organism: Eupithecia inturbata; assembly: GCA_963662085.1. Classification (NCBI taxonomy): domain Eukaryota; kingdom Metazoa; phylum Arthropoda; class Insecta; order Lepidoptera; family Geometridae; genus Eupithecia; species Eupithecia inturbata. The sequence continues at coordinate 14,231,237 of OY759178.1, read as the reverse complement.
TTTAAGCTACTTTCAATTTGGCCAAGGCTAATAGACGTTACTGCAGCGCAGCGGCATCTTAGTTTCGCGAATTATTACCGAAACCACATAGCACTCATTTTAATTTTTGTGCACATTTACAGGACGTAGGGCTCTAATTTTTCTATAATTTTCATCTAGATCCGAGTCGACATGCCGCGGGGGTAACGCACACCATTTCGTCACTGTAAAATGCAACTAAACATAACAAGTTTAGGCCCATATTTGTGTCGTGCGGTAGCGGTGTTGAATTAATGCGTTAGCGGTGCGGTCCTGATCTACGACAACCTTAATCCACCTAAGTGTTAAGTTCTTTGTGCCTTAAAGGGTATAATTGATGTCTAAAAAAAGACAGTGAGTAATGTAGGTATTTTAATAAAATGTATTTTCTCATAAAAATAAAAAATTATATATACAACTTCTAATTCATTTAAATACATTTTTTCAAAGATCTAAATAAGCAGAATGTCATTATAGTTAATATTGTTTAATTGCAATCCTAGCTACTGAATAACATGAATTTTAAAAACTTGTGCGCTTTATTTTACAGAACTGACCAGTCATTTGGTTCGAAAAACAGGTAACCTGGAAAAACTACCGAATGACTGGACTATACGCTGTTACTATGTAAATAAACGTTGTAAACCTAAAATTCATTTACTTTTTCATTTACATTTACCAAAACTAAATCCGCTTGTGATTGTAAACATTCTTTACAATATTATACAACACTAATAACTATTACAATTTGGCCGACAAGGACAAACTGGTGACTTAAAAATAGTACAAAAAGTTTATCGGTCAAACTGCAACATCTTAAATGCAATAGGAATATAATAACTGTTCTGACTATCTTAAAACTAGAAGTCGTACCTTAAGATCTTAATAGTTAGTGTACAGCTGACGGCATTCTTTATATATAACATTTGAAACACGCTTAAATTCATAATGTACAGGCTGAATCAAGATAGAGATCATAAATTAATTCATTATCTGGCAATTAGATCCATCAGTTGAATTTTTGACGCTTAGTGGAAAACTCTGATACAAAAATAAATAAATAAAATCTCAATTAAAATGTAATTGCCCGATTATAGTTTTGAAGAACACATGCTCAGATAAATAGGCAGAGTGCCTTGTGTTACGTTTGTGCCAATTTACACGGTAAGGGCGCGTGCATCAACCCTTATTTGTGTAATATTTGGAATTTAAAATAAGCTAGCTCCTCTTCAGTACTTCACTCTGCTATGCACATTTTTCTACATAACCAAACATTTTCAGGAGTATGTCCTCTATCTGAGCGTTATTAACGAAAAAAAAGTACTTCTCGGGCCTTCTGAAAGATCTTAACGCCTGTGACATAATGTTTATAGTTCTGAACCGTGATATGAGATGGCTATTTCAAAAGTTGGATAAACAGCACCAGCACCAGCACCCAGCCACTCTTCAAAGGAAATGTTAGAATTAGGATGTTGAACGTACTAATAGTTCCATCGAAGTGGAACCTTAAGCTGAACTGTAAGGCAAAACATGTCATCTTCTGCTTTATTTCTAGTAAGGTGAATAAAAATAGGGCAGACATAATTTCATGTCAGATGAGATATTTGGTTTAGGTTTGAATATGAGCCAAATATTAGTGGAAACGTTAGCGCTAGATGCAAACTGAGTTTGCGCTTCGCGGATCGGGACCGAGTCGATTGATCACTTGAGCTCGGAGTACTCGCACTACCTCCCGCTTGTTTCTGATCGATTGATTCCGCACCGCGTCGCATTAGTGTGAAAGCACAAAGTACTTGGTTATCCACCCACTACTAAATACAAGGTATGAACAGAGAGGTCACATAATTGTTAGTAGTGACACTTTCAGCAAAGTTTAGACACTCCGCTACTGCAGTGCTAGTGCAGTGTACTGCTGTGTAGTGTGTCAAAACTTTGCTCTTCTAAGACAGAGCCTGTAGTCCAAACAAACACAGGGATTGTTGTATAGACAACAATCCCTGTGCTTGGACCCTAGGGTAGAATAGAAAAATATTACGTCACATGGTCATGGCACTAAATTCTTGAAGTTATAGGAATGCCTATAACTTCAATAATTTACGATGCGATGTAATTTTTGTCTATTCTACCCTAGACAACAATGCGTAGTGGTTTGCTACTGACACTAGGTATAACCCGAGTCGCAGAAGCGTTAGTCCCCGACAAGTTTTATCCCATAGCTAGCTTCTCATATTCCTTCCTCTTCCGGATCTTGTTCCTAATAATGCGTGTTTCGGCGCGTATGTTGTCGGCCATCTGGTGCGCGATGTCCATGCGCGCGAGGATGAGCCGTTGCCGGTGGCGCGCGGCAGCCAGCTGCGCGAGCAGCGCACGCAGGCGCCGCTGCCGCGCGCGCAGCGCCGCCGCCGCTTGCACTCAGGCACCGCGGTTGGGGAGCGGCTTCACCTGGAAGTTAAGGTTTAATGTAGGACGCGCTTGGCCGTGGCGGCTTCTGTAAACAGAACGCGTGCGTAGCGCTGTTTGTGTTGAACTATGATGTACCTACACCTGTACCTACTGTCAAACAGAGCGCCGGGCTCTAGCAGCACGCAACGCTCGGTGCGCCGGCGGCGCGCGTTAGAGCGCTAAGTACACGCTCTGTTTGCAGAAGCCTGTAGAATCGACCAACTCAACCCACGGATGTCGTAAGAGCCGACTAAGGGAACCTACCAGAGGAAGACCAGCAGCTTTATTCTGTGTATTTTTAACACCTCGAAATCTAATGTTACGAGTTAAAGCCATTGAGTTACAAATACTACGTATAGAAAAGCTATACCAAACTAAAATCGAGTCGCAACTTGGTGTCAGCGGGGGGGGACTGCGCGGGGCAAGCGTGCCGTGGACTGACTAGAAGATTTTACACCGCAGGAGAGACACTTCGCACAGTTTTTGTACATACAAAACTACATTTAGATTTTTAATGAACCTATGCATAGGTATTACTATTTCAAAACGTATTAGTGGAAAATGGTAAAATAGAATAGTAAATTACAATGAATTGTTATGCGTTTAAAATCATTGGTTCTAAAATAAATTGGTTTTTTATGCAACAAGTACCTACATGCTTACGGTTCCATCTGTACGGTTCACTTTGTAAAATCTATGATTTTCAAACAAAATGTCAGGTGCAATAGAAAAAATGTATAAAAAGTAATTTTGGTTGGTTTTAGTTGATGTTCTGTTTACTTACCGATGATAAGTCACCCCACTATCTTTTTTCATTGCATTTGATTGATTATTACACGATTTTAACACGCAAGACGGCATTTTTTTTTTTTTTAGTTATGCTGTTGCGATGAACTCATGGCGCAACCATTTGGTTAGGGACGTCGGTTCCCTACGCTAGTAATAATAATTCAGTGGTTAAAGCCCATATCTGAATGCACAATTTTTGCTATGCTGCAACAGTGCTTTCCAGGTGTGCGACAAGCTTTAGTTTCCCTGCAGCACTCGTGTAAGGGATCGCCTACCGGTATAATATAATAGCTACCTTATAGATCCGCACGAGCCAGTGCTCGGTGGTGTAAGCCTCATCCAGCACATCCAAGTTGAAGTCCTTATTGCCGATCTCCACGCCGCGCACGCGATCGAAGCCGGGCGGACGACCTGCCAACAACGGTACTGTGTAACACTACTAATTCTCTTATTTATTTACGACTAGCTTTTTGTCCGAGGCTTCGCACGCGTTCTATAGAAACTTTTTAACATTATTTACTCGTATATCCCATGGGAAGTGATTCATGGGATCAAATGTAGCCTGTGTTTTATTCCAGGTCTAGACCTGCCTTTACACAAAACTTCAGACCGATCCGTATTTGGCCTGAAATTTTGCATATAGGTAACTATTGGCCTGTAATCAAACATAGGCTACTTTTCATCCTATAAATCAGTTCCCATGAGATAAAAATAACCTTTAAACATTTCCATACAAACAACGCGTGCGAAGCCGCGGCCAGAAACTAGTATATAATATTAGTGTCACGGGGAGAGGATTGAATGAGAATAGAATCTGACAAACTTGAGTTCCAGATGCGTTCCCAAGTACGCTACTGATGCGTACTTAAATAGATCCAGAAATCGCACGTTCATTTTCACCATATATGAAATATAATAAATATAATGTTTAATCTTAATAAATAAAATTACAATTCTATAATAAAAACAAATTAGAACTAGTATTTACAATTGAAACAATTAAGCTAACTGCAGACTGTTGCAAACAATCTACAGGTAGCTCAACTGATCCATATCAATACCAGTCGGAAGCGTCCCCAGGACGCTGGCTGCATTGCCCCGCTGTATGGCAATGCTGAGGCGCTGCGCCAGATACCCGCCAGCTCTCGGGTCACGCGTCGCGAATAAGATGGAGAAAGGTGTATTTCGTGATGGTCATGTGACGCTGTTCTAACAGCAGTACCAGTTTCATTTCAACTTCTTCACATCTGTAGGTTGTGAACATGTCTCCTCTTTACAGTGTGCTATTGGTTATCATCACAAATCTCCTTCAACCGACCTTCGCCAGCTGCTCTATGCATAGAGGTCGTCAATGACAGTGGTGTCAATTCAGATGTCATGAGACAGTTGAGCAGAGTGTTGGGTCCGTCCGCGTCGATCCTGAACTCTCCCGCGCTGGTGTAGTAGTAATATCTCACCTCCCTCAGTGTACACAGATCCGAACTTGTAATAGCTCATCTTGTACATGAGACAGTTGAGCAGAGTGTTGGATCCGTCCCCGTCGACCCTGAACTCTCCCGCGCCGGTGTAGTAGTCAGACTCCTTGATGTGCGCACCGCGGTCCGTGCTGCCGCCGATACGGACCATCCAAAGGAACTTGTTTATGTCTGGAAATTGAAGTTTTCTTGAGTAAATTTAAATAGAAGTTCCTTTTCTTTTTGAACAACAAACCCTACTCGAGAATGGTTGTCACAAGATGAGACGAAGTTTTACAAAATGTAGAACATCGACGCGGGTAAAAATTTTCCATAAACGTAGTTCTAGAACTTGAATAACACATAAAGAATTGTCACATTTTTTTTAATTTTTATTTTATTTGTTAATTGTTTCGTAAAGTGTGCAATAAAGAATTTTCTATCTATCTATAGACATATACTTTTTATCTTATTATCAGATCCCACATAGAAATAACATTTGAACGTTACCATAGAAACAGTGCGTGCGAAGCTACGGGTAGGAACTAGTTGGACATAAAGAAAACGCAACATTGGAGTTTAGTGCATTTTAGAGATTTGGTTATTTATTTTAATTGGCTTATTGTACACCATCCTAATGAATCACTTACCATCAGAAGTATACCCAACGAGCCCTCCAAATATAACCAGTACATAATCCACGTCTAACTCCCTCATGATCTCATAAGCCTTGTCCTCAGTGGACGCCATGGCTTGGCCCACGCGTGAGATGTGTGTGTTGTTCCAAGTATTATTGTCCACTATGACGGTTCGATTCGCCATCGCTGTTATCTGGTAGCCGTAGTCCCACCAAGACATTACTTTTGCGTCCTGGAAAGATATAGATTTATAAATAACCAACAACCATTTGTGCGTCTTGGGCTTTTCTATAAAGCCAATAGCTTCGTTTTTCACGCTGTTAAAATCATAGCAAGTAGCATGAAAATTAATACAAGAATCCAAAAAAAAAAGTTTAAAAAATATGTGTAAATCTAGCAAAATAATCTGTTGGCTGTTCAATTTGTTTTGACTGTACGGAAAATCAAGTATTTATTTTATGAGCATCAAATGTTTAGGATTTTAGTTAGTAAGGGAGTCCAAACACGATTGACTAATCTTGGCTCGATACAAAGAAATCGTTGTTGGCTCTACATATTAATTTTTACAGAGATATGTTCTTCTACGGCAAAAGCAGTTTCATTTGGTAGATATATAACATATTTCAATGACGGCTGCGTGTATCTTTATAAATATTTTAGACGATTATGGTTTTTTTTTTTGCGAAAGAGTATTATATTAGAGCAAAAAAAATTTGCACGCGAGCCGGCCAGCCTCGGCTCTCGCCTTCCCCGCGCGGCGTTCGCTCATCCTTGTCTCGCAAAACCGATCCCACTTCGCTGTTATAATAATTCATTTTTGATTTTGATAAATCTTTATGAGGCAAATCGATTATTTATTGACAGCTTCTGCACGCGCCTTACAACAATGTTGCAGAATGGAAAGTAGCCTATATGTTATTCCGCGCCGTAGCACGCAATGTTTCAGAATGGAAAGTAGCCTATAAGTTATTCTAGATCTTGATGTGAGCTAAATTTAAGCTGGATCCATTCAGTAGTTTGGGTGTTGTTTAGGCCTTAACACCTTCACAACCGTATAAACATTCGCCTATATAATATAAGTAGGATATTGTTATCATGGGGCGTTGCTTAGATAACGTCACAGGGGTACCCAGTCAAAATGGGTTGACTCCCGGACCCATGTGGGTTATTTTTGTTTAATAATTATTTAGTACGCTGCCGCATGCCATGTGCAGTGGAATACGTAGAGACGAGTCACAACGCACAAAGGCCATAGAGCAAGCATCCCATACCTCAGCGGTATTCATCTTGAGCCAAGTGTAAGCCTCGCGGAAGTCGTCGAAGATGATCCTGGCGCCGTCGTGCGCGCGCGCAGACAGCACTATGGAGGGCGACGAGTAGGCCTCTGACGTCACCCATGTGCAGTGGAATACGTAGGAGACGAGCAGGCACCCGAGGATGGTCACGAAGAGCGCTCCTACCTGCAGATAAAGTGTGTTTTTGAAAAGCATTCGTGTTAGCGACGACTTTATGCGGATTAGTTAAGGTTCTAATTATAATATAAAATAATAATATAATATAATAATATAATATAATAATATAATATAACTACAAAATAGATAATAGTACTTGTTTCCGACAACAATAGGCCATAGATTATGTAGAGTTAGTTTAGACAACTGCCTGCTTATAATGTATGTACCTATAAGAATGGTATCTATTGATTAATTTCTCGAACGAATCGAAAGGAAAGACAAGGACAGTATACAGTTCTAGAGTAAAGAAAGTGTAAGATAAGGATGGCTGACAATACGTAGGGTAAACGAGCGAGAAAGACCTAGCTTTCTGGAAGTTAGGAGAATTTTCTTGTAAGTGTTCAACGACCGACATAGGTATAAAAGCCGCGGATGTCGGCTGTTTATTCATTCTCTCCTCGGTAGACCGCCAATCACAGCCACTAATCCGGAGGTGACGGCAACCAGTTCCGATTCGCTTCCGCACACTACACACCCGACCTCGCCGGATGCGGGGTCGAAGAATTCCCCGCTTTCGCCCGGCGAAACCTCCATTTCCTCTTGTAGCATCTGGCAACAGCCTAAGCAAAGTTCGCACCTAAGTGGTGGCCCCTTGTGCGTATTGCTCCAACCTAATTTTACCGGCGAGGCGCCCTCTGCGCCCGCCAAAAGTCTAGTAACGATGTCACGGCCATATGCGGTCAACAGCATTATAGTCTTTAGCAAAAACAATAAAAGTTTATTCATTCTAAGCAACAGTGAACAAGACCTATGGAAAATTACAAAAGTGAGTTGTAAAGTGCAGTGCAGTGACTTTTTGTATTAAGTACGTAGTTGTGTGTATACGGTTTAATAAACCGACTTAGTGTTCTGAAGTGTTTTTACTGACATCATTCTCTCCTGACCAGCCCTAGTTGAAGTCTTACACCTTCGACGAGCCCCTACAATTAGGTTTTTGTTTCATTTCTCAAGTAAACAACTTGAGAAATTCAGAGAATAGTGAAGTTAGCAAAACTATCTATACTTGATAAGGGCTGCGTCTTTTTAAGTTGAGGTAATGTGTGATAAGAAGACCCGAGGTTTCTCTTGCACTTCTTTTCTCAAGCATAAAAAAGATTGGAGTGTAGAATTTCTAATAGCGTTTTATTTCCTGTTTAGTTTTAAGATCAGTCTTTTCTAAATGTCCCCTTGGTGTTCTTCCAACGCAAACTAGGTTCGTAGTGAGCCCTCTTACATTCTTAACGAGTCCCCTTGGGTGTTATATAGAAATAAATATTATAGATGCTGATACATTTGGATTCGATAAAAGGATGTTCTGGTTTTTGTGTAAAACTGAGTTTTAAGGAAATTTCTGCTTCAACAGATTTTGATATATGAATATCAAAATCTATATATAGAGAGATCTATATAGAGTACCTATATTTTTATTATGAAATAAAAATATACTCTTTGAATTTAGCTACGACTCTTACCTCTGACCGGAACACCAGATTATTTTCATGCTTCTTCTTCTTCTCATTATGCTTCTCGACTTTCGGCTCTATATCCTTCACATGTAGACTCAACAGACTCGACGCGGCAACACCAGATACGATGCACATCACCGGAGCGAGGACCAGCATTAGACGAACCATCACGCCCTGTGAGAGATTACGGTATAGGGGTCAGGTTATGTAGGCGGGTGGTTGGTTGGTTGGCGGGCGGTATGAGGGTAGTCAGCGATCAAAGTGTACAGATCATTGGCGGAGTCGACGGAGTGTGATCTCTACGGGACTCTACGCGCTCAAGCTTTCTGGTTTCATCATTGGAAAGTACATAGTAAATAAAAAGTCTGTGGAATATCCTAGTTCACTATACTTGGCAGATTGGAGTTGATTTCAATATGTAGTAGGTATGTTGGACGGTTCCTTTTACCAGGGAGCACCTGGCCATTATTACAACGTAAACAGGCATTCCAGTTTTTAAAAATTATTGCAAAATATTATTGTAACGGAAAATTATAAAAATTACAGTTGACTGCAATGCAAGCAGTGTCGACCGAACAGCAAGTTTTAGCTTAATATGTACAACAGTAGAAAACTCATCATGTCGATACTCTTGAAAAGAGCCGAGCCCACGGCGACTGCATTAAAAATAGTTTGATTGATGACCAATACTCACAGCAAAGTAAATGCTAAGCACTCCGTACAGTATGATAAAGATATTGGCGTCCGTGAGCTTCGTGAAACAGAAGTAGAGTCCCGCGGGGAACAGAAACACCAGCACTTGCAGGTCGAAGTAGAACGACGACCACGACGTGGGCTGGTGCTCTGACACGGACGCTGGAAGAGACAGTGAGATTAATAAATAAAATAATTTATTCACAATGACTTGGACTAAAAGGATAACAAAGAGTATGTAATTTTATATTTTTTTGAGATAAAATAATGCATGTGCCTGAACTAGGTACTGTTACCTGTTTTTCAGACAAAAAAGTACTAACAACAAATAAAATAATAAAATCTATGATGAGTGATTAATATCTTCGAAACCTTGAAGTTACATAAATAGGCCTTGAAGTTACATTTTATTTACCATGATTTACGTGCGGAAATCTACGAATAAAACAACACAAATCATGTGAATATCCCGTTTTTCTTCGATTCGCAGTGAAATTACCCAGCCAACTCGCGCATTAAGTAGTGCTTTAATTTTGTATGGAATAAGGGTATTTCATACACGCGGCTACGTAGTAATGTATTAGGTCGTTTAGACGGCAGCTGTGTGTGAATTAGGGCTTTCGAATACCGGATTTTTTCAAAACCGGTATTAATACCGAATGTTTTTTCTAAATACCGGGATTCCGGGATACCGGTATTGAAAAAAAAACCTTATTTTTATCAGACTTCTAATTTTATTCTTTTTTGGAAGTATACGTATTTAGAAGGTAAAATTAATAAACAAAGTTTTATTGTCAAATCATATATTATTTACATGTAGGTACAATTATCTTTTTATATGACAATAGTAATAAGTGTCATTTAGATCAGTCTTTTTTTTACGATAATTTGCGTTATAAAACTTTTATTATTAAAGAATTTCACAAAACTTGTCTAACAACATTTTTTTAAGTATTAAGAATCTCAACGATATTTAGGTTTTAACATCTAAGATATAATAAGTGTCTATAACAGCTTCGCGTTGCATGCACCTGAGGGGAGGCGGTGCGGCCGGGGCGTATAGGGAATTCCCCTCACCCCTGGCGGGCGCCGCCGCCTTCCGCACTGTCCTTAAAACTTAGATCAACGCGGGACTTCCAGGAAGTCCGATTTAAAATATTCCAAAATAAATAAATGGATAAAAATGTCTATGTGCGGTAGTGATAGTTTATTATTTTGTGTTTTGTACTAAAATTAAAATAAAATCACTAATACCGGGATCCCGGTTATGAACATTTCAATACCGGTATTAAAAAACTCGAAAAAATTTCCGGGATCCCGGTATTGGAAGCCCTAGTGTGAATGCGAAAAGGCCTTCAGGGTTCATTCCATCATTTCGACATCAGTTAATTTTTGACTTACCAATAATAGGAATATGGTTCTTTGCGTAAGAAGGATCTAGCAGCGAGTAGAATCTTCCGGTCCATGGCGAAATTTTACCTGAAAATGTGAAATAATAAATACTCTAGTTAATCAGTAAGCAAAATCAGTCATACCTAGATTGAACGGGACTGGCCATTCATATTTACAGTTATCCCAATCATTTACCTTTTTTTTCCGTACTAAAAAAATGGCTCGTTTTATACCTTCGACGAATTTTTGAATTCTGAATAATGCACACTAATTTTATTACTTATATTTTATTTTGTTATATTAAAACAATTATTGTGACGTTTAATTTGACAAATCATAAAGTTACCAATGTGGCAAGGCCAGTCCCAAATCCCAATGCGATTAACGTGAAGTTAAATAAAAAAACTTACCAGTAACAGTGAGCGCTACTACCGCAGTCCCTAAGGTAGCGAGCAGAGTGCTGACTAGCGCCTTGAACATGAGCTCGAAGTTGGCGGGAGAGAGACGCTCGCGCAGGTACTGAGTGAACGCGTACAGCTGGCACAGACCGAACGTACCTAGCGCCTGTGGAGGGAACTCAGGTGAAACATCTATTCTTGAAGAGTTGACAATGATGCCAAAGTCCATATCGACTAAGGTGACTGTGACTGGACAGGCGTTTTTAAATGTACAATTTGGATGCGTCTAGATGGCGATTATGATGACACACAGCTTAAATCTATAAGCTCGAGAAGTGAGAGAAGAAAGTCTTAAATGCGCCAATAAGTGATCGTATTTACTTTTCGGCGCAATTCAGACTTGCCACCGATAGTAGTTTTACATCGATTAGCGCGTCAGCTAGCTTGCAGGGTTGTAGTCTCCCTCAATTTGCATAGTGTAGAAAGAGATGCCCTCTACGATTTCTTGTGTCTCTGTTAACTTTCTGAAGGAGAGGCACACGCTGAAATGAACTTTTTTGCGTAGCAGCTAATATGTATATGTATGTCTAATATGTATTTTTTCCAGGCCCAGAAAGATGCAAATAAATGTTCTATCTATCTATCTATCAAAGTAGACAGGCCTTTACGCAGACAATTCTGAACCTGAATTATCTGCGTGATTTAGTATTCGGCAATTACCCGCAGAGCTGGCTCTTTGATCCAGCAAGTGAATTAAACTTACCAGCATATGTTCCGAGCTCTGTACCGGCTGGAAACCCACGAAAGATATCTGCATAGAGAGGATAGTGCCGACGCAGTATAGCGTGCTGTAAGCTACATACACGCGGCCTGAGAAACGGCCCAGTAACATCAATGCCAGCACGTGCAGAGGGATCAGGTTGATTAGGAACACGTAGCCTCCCCATGATGATACCTGTAAGTATACGAAATATTCGTTTACAAAAATTAAATAATATCTAAAAAAATCGGCTTCAACGGAACTTGAACCCGCAACCTTCCCTCAGTACGGAAATGCGCTACGAGGTCAAGTGACGTTAGAGTCGAAAAAGTTCAGTACTTCCTTCGAACTCTAGCGCCGTTAGCTCCACCTACAGGGGAAACGAAACATTGAAGTTTATCCAATCCAGTTCAGTTAGCTGTATTTTAGTTCGTTTAACGAACTAAATGTAATGTATGTTGTTTGTTTGTTTGGTACCCTGAGTGTGAGGGCGAAGGTTTCGAATCGACTAATCAGGATCCAGCGGGAGACGTGTGTGTGTGTTTCAAACCAATGTGATTGGTTGATACTGCTGTGCTCCGCGTCATTGTGGTGGTGTTTTGGATTATTTTGGATGTCCGTTATTTAGCCAATATCATAAAGTGCAGATGATGCCAGAATACATAGAATGAAGAAATTTTATGTGTTCCCATGATATTACAGAAGTTAAATTCTGTAAATTTTACATTATTTAATTCATGTTTGCTTTAGTATTTAACATAGAATACATTTCTATGCCAATAAAGCCAATAGATTCTTTATATCAACTTGTAAAGCCAACTCTGATATGCAGTAGTTCATGTTTGCTTGGTACTTATTTGACTGTATGATACAAAAAAGCCTTACAAATGTAGATAACTTTGAAATGTACGAAAGTGCAAAAACCAAAAAGCCACAACGACTTGCTGGCGTGAAACTTTCATCTTGATGATTTATGATTGACTTTGAAGATTTCAATGAGTGTACACTGACATCTTATCGACGCGACGACGGTAGAATAGATTACTCTTTTCCACCAACGACGTTATGATAAAAGTCAATCAATAATAATTATTTAATAAAACTACCTACTATGTATCTGCAATCAACATAAATACAACTAAAATAAGAGGTACAGACAGAGTAAGAAAGTCTTAAGGATTCAGCGCGGCGGCGGCGGTAGATATGAGTGTTTCAACCACTTCGTTTCTCGTAGCACATCTTTGATGGAAACACATTCTTAGGGTAGTACTTTACAAATACATAGATATAAGCGACGGCTATGGCGACGCCGTGCCACCATTGCTGTCACGGCGTAGCTGAGGAGCAGAATTTGAAAACACAGCTAGCTAATAGGATCACATTGGTTGGTTTTGCCACTTTCCATTTACTATGTGCAATTCGTCTTGGGTTTAATAAAAACCTGTATGATGTTATTTTTCTGAATAAATAAATAAACTCACCATGTAAAAGTAAGCCAGGGCAGTCAGAGTCGCCCAGAGGATAGTGCCCGTGTTGACCGCTTTGATCCAGAAGTAGTAGGTAAGCAGCATACAGAAGATGGCAATGCCTTCATTGTCGTAGCTGCCTGCAACCGATCGACTGATGTAGCCTGGGACGATGGCGATCATACACGCTGCTACTAGGCCGGCGCCTTCATCCTGGGGTTAAGAATATTTTTGTTGAGGACCTAATTTTTTTACCTTTTATCTATCCTATTTTAAAATCAATAATCCAGTCTGCTGATTCTCAGTTCTGTGTCTTTAGAGTTGAGTCCAGCGAGACGACTTCAGATCTTTGTCTGAGTATGTAGTCTTCAGGTCAGGGCCATCCCTGATCTACTAGATACTCAGACAAAGACATACCGACTAACATACCGACTAGATACTCAGACAAAGACATACCATTATGTCTGGCATTTCCAAAACTAGGTTATGAACTTTTATTAAGTTTTTTTTATTCTTTTTTATAAGTATCTAGGCAAGGTCGGTAATATGATATGGAGAGGGATCAATATTTTCAGACATAGAAGATCTTCAACTTATTAAGGAGAAGAATATGGACTTGTTAAGGAGCTTGGAAATCTCAAACAGCATCATCTAATCTAGCCCCAAACAAAGTAGAACTTGTGTGCTGGGAACTAATCAAATTCAATAATAATAATAATAATAAATAATGCTGGACAATCCACACAGCATCATCTAGCCCCAAAGTAAGCAGAGCTTGTGTTATGGGTACTAGATGACTGATAAACTTAATACAATACATAACATAGATAGATATTTTTTATTATATATAGAAAATACCCAGAACACCCGGAACAAATATTTGCAGATCGTACAAACATTTGTCCCAAGGCGGGAATCGAACCCGCAACCTTCTGCGTCGCAGGCGGACCTTCGCCCGCCGCGCCACATCGGTCGTCAATCAATTCAATCCATACATTTTTGTGATTATTCAGTTTCCACTTTTTATACTTTTGTTTTTGTATATATAAAGTGCAGACCTTCAGTTCCTTGGTCAGCAGATAAGTGACAATAGTTGTGAGTGAGGAGAAGAATGGAGCGAGGAACACACAGACATTCCTGATGTCTATGGTTATGTTGAGGAACTGCATCACATTGTATAGCGTAGCTGATGTTACCATCAGGCCAGGGTAGATTGTACCTGGAAAGGAGTTACAGTTAATGTAGAAATAACATCTATACAAATGAATCATTTAAGTTTCTGTTCGTTATCTTAAAATAATAGCTTTTTACTTAATGCATATGAAAGTAAATGCGGTACTTAGAACAATAAGATAATTAAAGTCATTTTGTGTTTTCCAATATTTAGGCACAGTTTCATGCCATGATGAATTTAAAAGATTTAAGTATTTGTTAGTTCCGGTCAATCACCGAAGGCTTGTCGGATTTTGACAGGACTTTCACTGGATGATAAAGGGGGTAACTAAGACTACCTATATTTTAGAAAAAGATATGGGTTTAATGCAAAAAAATAAAACCTACGAAATCCATGCAGGTGAAGCTGCACAGCTACTAAATAAATACATAGGTGAATCCCCTCCCATTTGCTTAGTAAGGATGTTTAAGAGTATACTAAGGTTTTTGGTGTGTGTAATATAAACATAGACCTTACCACCAATAATACGGCCCAGCGGATACCAAGCCCTGTCATCAAACCAGTTGTGGAAACTGTAAAAGCCTTCCTCAGTGAGGTATCTTGTGGTTCTGTAGTTGAAATATGGATCGAACTCGTGGATCACACTCTCAAATCTTAGAACGGAGAAGAGACGAGTTCCGAAAGCTGAAAAAAAAAATTATATTTTTTCTGATTTAATAATGCAGTTTTTTTTAATCAGTTAATAGGCTTTTTAGGTTATCTTAGTAGGGATTTTTACAATTTGAATTAAGCTCAAATTGCAATAGATTTCGCCATAACAAGCAGTTTTGTGGGGTCGTGTCAGCGTTTCGTAGCCATTTCTTATCAATATCACAGACCACGTAAGTCGAAAACATAATTGATTATGGAGCTTCATAAAGCTACTATTGTGGACATTTTCACAATTGGAACTTGGATAGAGGATAACAAGCTGAAAATACTCACACAATATCGCTGCCATTGATAAAACAGCTAGTTTTATGAATGTTAGCTGTTTAGCCGATGAGAGGTGAGGAAGCCTCCCCTTACTCTGTACATCCGCCGTCATCTTGGGATCGATAAGATCTTATTTTACACTATTCCTAATCAATATTTCATACGGGAAACGAAAATAATCTAATAAACATAAAATACGCCGGCAAACCTTCAATGAATTTAGCATGCAGCCGATTTTTGTATGGCTGTACTGTGCTGCCAGCTATAATTTCATATTTTGGCCACACCCCAAACTATAGATTTGAAATTAAAATCTTTGTGTAAATAATTTCAAACAACATACACACATGTTCTTTTTATTTCACTGAAACAAAAATAAAGGTATTAAAAATTCAAAAAACTAAATAACTGTACCATCATATTGATATGGCCAAAATTCTTATCAAAAAAAATGAATTTTTTGATGTTAAATTTAAATTAAATCTTTATTTCAGACAACATTAATGGTCCATGAGAATATAAAATTACACATTTAGTAACAATAATCTAAAATCAAACACAATAATGAAAACACAGAAAATACAATAAACTATACTTTTGTGAAAATCATTTAGAAATCGAATTTCAACTTCGACTTTATCTCGCCTTCATCGATTATTCTAAAGCTTTCGATAGTCTGTATAACCTCTCCATCTTCCGTGCACTCCACAATGAGAACATAGAATCTACTTACATCAGCTTATCAGAACGAATTTATGAACACAGCACTCATCACACACATACACAGCATACAGTGCTGTGTTCACACATACACAGCAAGTATCTGACATATAAAAATTATCACATTTACAGCCTTTACCAATCCATAGCTTGACATAGGTAAGCCACCCCTGCCCGATAAGCGTACTATTGTATGAGAGTAATGCCTACGCAAAAGGATACAATTAGCAAAATTTATAAATAGTGGGCAATTTTGTTGACAGAGCAAGTTGACATTAAAGTGGCGCGCCGGCGTGGCAGATCGTTGTTGCCAGTTTTCAATACTCAACATTTACAATACTACACTTTCCAGTGAATACTGTCAATGCAGTTGAGAAATGGGACATGGGAATGATAAGATTTAATCAAAACTGACGGGTACTGTACAAACTAAGTTTATACGAGACCGACGACTGAGTTGAAATCACAGCAGCTGCATGAAAATAAAACCGGAGACCTGGCAGCTCCAAAAAAACGATGTGATTTCCACTAAAGTCAGAGTCAACTTGACTTTGATCCCTTCTTCTTGTCAGATGGCTTCTGCGACTGGGTTGTCGCAATTTCGCCAATTCCGACTTTGATCCCTGCTGTGTTTTATCAATTAGTGTCAGCAGTCAGTAGGCAGTCATTTTCGGACTTGACTTGACGGACAGCTGTTGGTGGTGGTGTGTGTGGTGGTGTGGTGGTGTACGTACCAGATAATTCTGCAGTTTCATAGAATTTATTTGAAGTAGTAGATAGTAATCCATTCGTTACTTTCAATTCTTCCCCAACACAAAGGATAAACCATCTGTCATTAGAATTATCAAAACAGCCGCCTATATTTCAAGAGGTTCTCTCAGGTCAGGCTGGATAGTGACTAATCGCCGAGATTCCGCGAGAGATGATAACCATTACGGAAGGACAGTGCTAAGTGTGTGTGATGTCCGACGGAGATCCTTCCTTAGAAGAGGATATACCGAAGCCTCTGCTTGAAAGAGCGGCGGAGGAGAATGTATTTACGCCGAAGATATCAACGCCTATCTACGCGGGAGGTGTGAAGCTACATCACAAGAGAACTAGCACTGGGGAGACGGAGTCTTTTCTTTCGGACGAGCAGAGGAACGACCTCGCGTTCAACCAGTTATTCCAAAATGGAAATGAGGGAGAGAACTTTCATGAGGTAATATTCTTTTAATTTTTACTGCATTAAGAGTAATCTTCAGTCTTTATGCACAAAGGCTTATTTATATAACCCCTCAACTGGCAGAGCTCGCGCGGCGTTTTTCCGTCAGCTATTCAGAGAGTATTGAAAATCTTCAAACATAGTTTAGGAGACCTTCCGATGAGGTGAGATGATGACCTGCAAAAGACGGCAGGCAGATGCAGCAAGCTGAAGACAGGTCACTGTGGTGATCATTAGGGAAGATTTATATCCAGCAGGGGACTAACATAGGGTGATGATGATGATGATAGAAAATTCTATGCTCAGCAGTGGAAATTATGTTCTAGCTTTCAAGTTGCATACAAAGTGGAAAGATTCTAGCTTTTTATTTTGATATTTCGTAGCTGTAGAAGCCAAATTAAATAACTAAGACATTTTGTGAAATTTTATAACATTTATATAAAGTCTAATTCAAGCTGCAGCTTTCTGTGTTAATAATGTTTCGCTATCATAATTTATCAAAAAGTTATTTGTAAATGAAACTTGCAAGTCGGTACAGATGTATAACAACAGAACAGAGTCGGTACAGAAGTATAATATTCATTGCTGACAATGTACAACAATCACTTTATTTCATCTCTTAGAAAAATTAAACTTGCATCGGCAGCGCAAGCGCTGTGAAATCCCCAGCAAATCTATGAAGCCATATTTTGTTCATGTCACGTCTATACTTTTTCAGTCAATTCTTGTCCATCCTAAGGTTGCCTGGAAGAGGCTCTTAGCGATAAGGCCGCCCATTGTACATTATCTTAATTTGTTTTTGTGTTCTATGTTTCTTTTTTTTTATTATGTGGTGTGCAATAAAGAATATTTGTATTGTATTGTATTGTATTGTACAGATGGAAAACTAAACTTCTTAAAATAGACAAAAAAGCAGCGAAGGAAAATTATATTAATAATTGCAGCCATAAATATATAAATTTGATCACTTTGCAACAACGTAAAGGCCATAACATCACTTATTTAGTTTTCCCTCAACACATTTATGGCCCACCAGGACCAAATGGAATTAGAACATTTTTATAAGATAAGTTATTGAATTTTCGTGTGTTATGTTATTATTGTGATATAATAAGTGATTTTATTTAATTTGTATTTTACTAAATACAAATTAAATAAAATCACTTATTTAAATTGTCTACTATAACTTATTGGTTTTTTAGAAGTTTAGGACAAGTAGAATTAAATAAGGGCATTTATCCTATGCTCTTTAAGCTTCAGTAAAAATTATTGTCGTAGGAAAAATAAACAACTAGCATACACAAAGTAAATAAATGACATAAACATTCAAAACTCTGGCGAGGGAAAAATACATAGTTGTTTTTTATTTTTTTTCTCGTAAATCAATTACCCAAAAATTATTATCATTAAATTAAAACATAGGTAGGTAATAAATAATCTATAAAATATCAAAAAGAGTACAGTAAAATTTTTTGCCAAAATAAAGTTATCGCCATTATTGTTGCAAAAAAACAGTTAATCACATTTTTCTCCCCATTTTAGTTTTGTTAGTTATTTAATTTGGCTTCTACAGCCACGATTTGGTATTTGATTTAAGTAGGTACTATTATTAAAATAATGTAAGTTGGCTAGCAGTGAGGGACCAGATATTAACTACCTATGCAATTTGGTTAGGCATGTAAAGAAACGCTAAATTAGGAACACCATAAAAAAAAAAAATTTTTAGGTAACTCAGGATTACGCTGGCATTTGAGAAACTAATAAAAACAAACATAACTGCCAAAGAGAACATTGGAAATCTTAGACAACTTAAAATAAGTACAAAAAGCTTAATTATACCTCTATAGGTCTAAAATTCTCCTGAATATACCTACAAAGTATTTTATACCACAATAAGACATACTTTTGTAGCCATGTTGACTGCATATTTTTTCTTGAATACTCTCTTGCGCAAAATAAATTATCCCCATGTGGTCCCCTAACCAGCAGCATAAGTGATAAAATACTTGTTCAAATTGGTCCCCCACTGTTTAAGTGCACTGTTCTATTACATTCAGATTTACTATACTGTTTCCTCATAACATGATAAAATTCATGCCGTTTTTGCAAGTAATGATTGGTTGTGGAATATCTCTTCTTTTAATTGCCATTGCACCTTCATCACATCACTCAGCCAATATTTGTCTATTCAGGTGAATATCTGCCTGAAATTTTTGTTTGTAAGTAAGTTTTATAGATACTTTTTACTCAAATAAAATTAAACTGAAAAAAATGTGATCCTTTTAATTACCTGGTAATGAGGTATTTAAAAGGATAGATATGCTAATGAGGTAAAATACTCTAAAAACTTTTAAATACTAAAAATAGTATTATCCCGTACCTAACCTTACTCATTGAATGATATTGAAGACACTCAATGCTACCATGCAAATATTATAAATTTACTATTTACACTTCACATGTAAATAGGAATATTTCAATAGTCCAATAATGTGAAGCTTGAAACCTATACTCTGGCCAAACTGAATATACAATGTTTGTAAACATTGCCCCCCTTAATTTACCTAAAAATCACTACTTGTCAGAGGTTGCACTATTTGTCAATTTGAGCACTCTCTTGTGCCGCAGCCGGCGAAGGTCCGCCTGCAACGTAGGAGGTTGCGGGTTCGATTCCCGCCTCGGGACAAATGTTTGTACGATCTGCAGATATTTGATCAGGGTGTTCTAGGTGTTTTTTATGTGTAATGTATAATAAATAATATCTAAGTATGTAGTTTATTGTATTAGTATATCAGTTATCTAGTATAGTACCCATAACACAAGCTCTGCTTAGCTTGGGGCTAGATGAGGCTGTGTGAATTTTCCAGCATTATTTATATATTTTTATTGGTTTATTTATAACGCTGACAATAATTTTTCGAAGACCACGCCAAAAAGAGATTTGGGATTGTTGCGTTGTGACTTGTTTACAAACATTGCACTTTGAGAATGACTTGAGTATAGCTTCTTCTATTTACCCATTCATTCTCAATTTGCAAAGTAATCCCTGGTGATACACACTGTTAATAAAGATAAAGTGGTTTAATTTAAGGCTTGTTTACAAGTGTAAACAAGCCTTAAATTAAACCACTTTATTGATTAAGTAATCACCTGCAATATTTTTTACTGTGTATTCATCTGTTTTAAGTTCAGAAAGTTCTATGGAGATTCTAAGAAACAAATTGTATGCCCTTAGATCTTAACTTAGTAGCTATCCATTTTGGTGGGCCTAAAAACTTTCACAATGCAGCTGCTTATTTTACAAATATTTAATTCCATTGAGAGTAATTTCGCTTCTTTCGTGTGACATGCGAGTGGCTCTGGCGGAAGACCAGCGTTGGATGCTAGTTTGCTGGTCATCCAGCACATGCTGAGCCAAAGCCAATTTTGTAAACAGACTTTGTCATCGTTTTTTTTTTCTCTTTAATTAAGTTTTGTTTGTATTATTACGTGTGTGTTGTGTATGTTTAAATCTGTTTACAAAATAAATATATTTTATTCTGAATTCTGTTGGCTGGAATAATTATGGAAATTTCAACCTTGTGTTAATCTGATTAAGATAATCTCATCTCTATTTGCTGAAAACATTAGGTCATGCGTAAACTTAGGGTTGCCAGACGTACGAGCAATATCGTACATTTACGAGATTTAACAGTCCCTGCACGAGAAACGATAGAAATAAAATTCATGTACTTGTACTTTTGTACGAGATTTTAACAATGTTGCCTGCGTGCGCCATGTTTCCCAGCCAAAAATATTATAAAAAGAAAATAATGTGCCGGCGCCATAAAATTAACGACTCGGCACATCACTAGGTTCATTACCTCATCACTAGTTGTCACTAAATGCATCCTTCTTGCCTATTGCATAAGCTCGCTACCCTGAGCGGCTTCAAGATACTAATGAGCTTGATGAGTTCTGGGCAACCGAAGATTTCTCTGTATTGGCCAGTTTTGCTCTTGCAGTTCTGTCTTTGCCTCATGCAAATGCAGACTGTGAGCGGGTATTCAGTAAAACCAATTTAATTAAAACTGACCTCATAAATCGTCTTATTACAGCTTACCACTTACAGACACAGTGAATGGTACTCTATTAGCTACCGACAGCGCTAAATGCCCTAATCGTAAAGGGGCATACATTTTGAATATGATTGATTATAAAAATTTGAAACACCTGCAGTAAAATAACGAATTATTTATTTAATTAACAATTAAGTACAGTAAAAGTCAAATATGAAACACTTATTTACATATTCGCTTCATTTAAGCCTCAACCTCAAGAAATGAAAATACATTGTGTAAAACACAGATATTAAGAAATTTTTGAACTTTAAACTGGTACGAATCTCGTATGTTCTGAAAGTACGAAAAAATTCGACACCTGGCAACCCTTTGGACAAAATATCTCCTCACACATGCTCAGTAGATGTGACTGTCTGTCAGACAGTCACATCTACTTTGATCTTACGAAACATTGTTCGTTGTGCATTTCAATCGATCTTTTCGATTTTTGATATTCGAGATTACACCGAACCACGAAAGTATTCCTGTCTAGATATTAAATAAGAACGATGTTCATGATTTGTGTAGACAAGCTTAAGTCGGATATTAGGACCTTGTTCGCGATTCGCGCGCATTATCAATGTTTGCCCGCACGTATGTAAATTCACTATCGAAAACTTTAGTTGTTTCGTTTTGTTAACTTTTATTTGAACGAACGTGTCTCGTTTATCTTACCTCTTTATTTCATACACAAATTATATCTGTTTTTAACAACGCCTTAATTTTTGAACGATATCTTAAAATACAAAATTCCACTAACGTTAACTCGAACTCGGATGAATCAGTGATTGGACAGGCCAAGGACGCAGTACGTAGGTAATGCTAATGGCTTGCTTGTCTTAGTTACAGTCAAAAAACGTTACTTGAGAAGGCAATACCTCTAAGCCCGGTAGTGCAAAATATGATAGCTAGGTGTGTGGTAGAAGTGCTTTGTTACATCACTTACGACGCTGCTCTATTGAGAGTAAACAAGTATGGACTTAGAGGTAGAAAATCCCACGTACGGTTACCACTTCATTCCTTTTGTGCTTTACATGGTTTACTTTTTTGATAGGTTTTCGCATTTCGTGTAAATTGGACTTTATATATATTTTAGTAATGTCTTGTGGTGTTAAATTCTTTGTACCTAAATAGCAAGCGAATTTCAGCATGAAAATTGGCAGTGTCTGTTGTTGTGAACTTAGCATTGTCGAGTCAAGGTTCGCAGAACAGACAGTGAACTTGCAGACGTATCTTTGCTCATGACATGACTAATAATTAAACTCTACATACACATAGTTATCTTATTAACAAATCGCGTCAGACAGGACGATTCACCGGAGTTTTGTTGATTTAATGTAAATCTTGTGATGAGAAGATGGGTTTTTCCGGTACATTTTACCTGCGTTGCGTTCGTATTGTAAACTTCAACTATACCTTCGCCGTCCTATAGGTATCAGCTGAAGGCTAAATAAATGACTTTATAATTGAAAGGGGGACCAGATTTTCCCTGCCTCACCAAGAAAATTCCGAAAAAACTAAAAATATATGCAAATGTCCAAACCAGACCCAATATCTCCCATCTGTAAGCTCAATTTCCTCTGTCAAACCTGTCGCATCTGGTACTGAGTAGGTTCTGTCTGGTGCAGACCGAGCGGGAGAAACAGGGGAGGATGGGCGACCTCCACGCGATGTCGGTCCTCAGCAACTACCAGGACAACCTCTCTCAGGAAATGAACACCGATCGGTGAGTGCCGCACTATGCCCGTCTTTTCCCCTTTTGCCCATTGCACCGCGCCGTAGTTTAGTGTCGTAGTGGTCTCAATTCATATTGCCAAAACTAAACTAATTTGAGAGCACTAAAAAAGGTGCCGTCACTTTCTTAACGATCGAATAAAAAGGATGACATCATTTTATAGTCCTGTCAAATTAAGTTAGTTTAGTTTTGGGACATCTGAATTGACAGCTGTATCTGCCACTTTCTACCTCTACTTTTGCACAGTTCCTGATTTAGTTTTTTAGTACCTACCTATCTACCTCAGTTTTTGTATTGGTTGAATGTACTGCTCTCGTTTCGTAGTTTAATTTTGTACTTAGGTAATGTGTTCCCCTTAAGTTATCTGTTCTTAAATAGGTTATGTTTATTTGCTAACACCATAATACACTTGTCGTGTCGATGATGGGAATAACCCTTGCATTAATAATTATTAATGGAATTTTACTGTTTAACTATATAAGATGATTATAGTTATAACTAGATATGATAACTCTACGCAGTATTTCTATACAATAGATCTTATGCTCGTTTTGGTTAATGGCAAGGCTTCCGTTATAGTTTGCACTCACGCTTTCTTCATTAAAATGTTTCTAAATAACATAAAAAATATAATGTATTGTCATAAAACTGTTCGTTAAGTTCATAATAGCCTATTTGTAGAAGGGTCAATGTTTATGTTTTGGTGAATGGCCCTTGGGGTATCGAGGTGTGGGTGCGCCGCAGGGCTATGTTATTTGTCCTAATTTATTAATTGCATACCCCTTATATTGTTTCTTGATAAGGTGTGCTTATAATTAACCAGGCTTAGCATTAGGTTAATGAAGTGTCATTAGCAACGACTTTGAAATAAACATAGTTAAGTGTTTTATTAATCATAAACAACATAAATACCAAACATTGGTTTTAAATGCTTATGTCATTCTTGATTTTCCTTTATTTGTGGTTATTGCGAAATTATTTTGCATGAATCATTATTTAATGTTGTACGAGCCACTAACAACTGACCTTCCCTCCGAAAAACTATCTCTGTCTCGTCTTTAAGTCCTTTTTCGGTACAAGTTAACAATTATCTGATTATGGTACCTACACGCAATCATAGCAATTGTCGATATTTCGGTTTCACACATTTCGGTTCATCCGATAAATGTCTTTACGAATGTTGTAATTATGTACACAGGCATAACGGACTTTTCTGGAAAACAATGGCAATTGAATCGATATGTAAAATCTCACACATTCATTCTTAGGCACTCTATGATATCGTGATTGATTCATGCTTTCTTTTACCGGCTCAATTGATCAATTAATTAAGAGCGATGCCAAGGGTCAATAACAACTCTTCTCACGCATTACAACAATCTTCCTTCGAATCGGAGTTTCGCTGCTGAGCTGCTTCTCTACGCGTTTTCTCTCGAGTAGACCCTGACAATAGTACCTATAGCCATAACTTGCGGCTGTAATCTCACTAGAACCTGTGACGGTATCACCCACAAACCAACATGATCTCGTTATGTTAATGAGCTCGAATATTAGTAGAGACTTATCAGCATAAGAAAGCTAGGAAAGTGACATTTTGCAGATAGTTCTTACCCAGAGGAGCTTCGTCAGTACCTTGGCAACGAGGTACTTCCCGAATTCATCCAACAACACCCCCTGGACTTTTCTGATGGTGTGAGTTTATTTGGCAAAATGATGTAAGTTATGCTTTATTTGAAGAGTGATATATGTGCATCTTCTGTTACTGTCCTGAGGGTTTTTTGAGTCATGTCCGTTTCCTTTCATGTGATAATAATGCTAGAAAATCCACACTGCATCATCTAGCGTGACAATACGTGTATTACAGTCAGGATGAGGTTCTCCTTGAAGTCAAAGGAGTTGACTTCATGTGTTTTGTTGTTCGCCGATTTTCCGTAGCTAATCAGATTTTTCTAAAGCTTTTCTCTTTACATAGTATATTCACATACACTGCCGGCCAAAAGTTTGAGACCACCTACATCAAAGTAGGAAAATGAAATAAAACTCAAAATACAAAGCAAGAGGTTTAATTGTGAATTAAAATACTTATTTCCTAATACACATACATTATGAAGAAAACAAAAAAATCAAGAAAAATCAACCATTTACTTTAAAAATGTCGCTCATATTTTATACAGATTTTTCGTCGAAAAACCCTCCCTTGCATTTTATTACTACTTTCACTATTCTTGGCATACGAGCAATCAATTTGTCGATTGTATCTTGTGATATATTGTTCCAGCTTTCTTGTAAAGCCTTCCACATGTCTTCTTGCGAAGTGGGACAACAACTGCGCACATTTCTATCAAGCTCTTCCCACAAAAGCTCAATCGGGTTGAGATCCGGACTCTGAGGGGGCCACACCATGTTTTTTAAAACCCCTTCTGTTTCTTTGTGTTCTAAATAACCCCTGCATAATTTTGAACTATGTTTTGGGTCATTATCTTGTTGGCAAAAAAATCCATCTCCAATTATTCTTGAACCAGACGGAATGGCATTTTGCTGTAGTATTCGTTTATATTGCTCCTTTTTCATGATTCCTTCGACTCGTACCAAATCTCCGGTTCCATGGCCCGAGAAGCATCCCCAGACCATAATGGAACCACCACCATGCTTGACTGTTGGCACCACACAGTCTGGCATCATCTTTTCCTCGACGTTACGTCGAACAAAAATTCGTCGTTTTGAACCAAATATTTCAAATTTGGATTCATCTGACCAAAGAACTTGTTTAAAGTCTTCTTCAGTCCAGTCTCGATGGGTAAGGGCCCACCGCATCCGTTTCTTTTTGTTTTGTGGCCTTAGTAGTGGTTTTCGAACGGCGACGCGACCAAATAACTTAGCATCTCTCAGACGTCTTTTTACTGTAGTCAATGATACAGGTTCTGATCGGGATTTGTTCACTTCTACGCGGATTTCTGGTGCTGTTAGGCGTCTATTCCGCTTGCTGGTAGTGACGATGAAGTGATCCTCGCGAGAAGTGGTAGTTCTCGGCCTTCCCGAACGCGAACGATCTTGATTACTGCCAGTCTCCTTGTATCGGGTTATTGTGTTATGAACACAAGTCTTCGACAACATAAGTTGAGAGGCAATCGCACGTTCAGATTTGCCTTCGCCGTATAAAACAACTATGGCAGAGCGAGTTTCACTGCTAATTTTGCGAACTTTTCCCATTTTAAGATGTCTTCACTGTAACAAAGACGAGCTCAGACTAATAAGGTAGAAAATAATTTACTCCATAAAAACTCAGGTACTAAATATGTTTTAGGAAGCTAACATAATCCCTGATATCGGTTAACGCGAAACAAACCCAAAACAATAAGTAATGAGCAGATCATAAAAATATTACAATGACTCTACCACCTGGTCCTTGCGCGGCGCTCATTGATGTTTTGAAACAATAGACCTTTTTAGGATGATAACTTAAACAACAACATAAATAATGACTCTTAGAAATTCTTTAATAATAATAGAATACGCAGGTGTTCAAATTAGCTCATTATCATATGTGTACTTTGAAATATTTTGTTGGTGACAAAGATTTTTACAGTGGTCTCAAACTTTTGGCCGGCAGTGTATATACGTTAGCCTCTCTAGCTTTTCTATTCTGTAGATGCTTAATTTGTTTACTATTTAACACAGAATACTATTCTGTTATATAATAAGTTCAAAGAAAAATAAAAGGAAGCAGAAATTAAATGTGCAGTGAAATTAGATGTGTCCCATACAACATTTCAGGGACAACGGTAGCGAAGCGTCAACTCGAGCCGCTGAAGAATGCGGCTGTGGCAACACAATCGGAGCCGAGCTTCCGAAGGGCAATGGCAAACCCCCGGCCAACCATTGCTCGTGAGTAACAGACCACTCATCAGAATTAGGAAGCACTTTAAGATCACATCTTAGCATCAAATTGTATAAACGTATTTAAGTTATTGTCGCCAGCACGATCACTATCACCAATTGCACCACGGCGGGGTTAAAGAAAAATTGCATTCCTCAATGTTGCGTAAAACATTCTTGTCAATGAATTTCAAATTAATACAGATTTCAAACCTCGCTCATAAAATTTAAGAAAAAATACGGATATTCTAATACCTATAGGTACTCAATTCTAGTATACCTACATGACGCACTATATCATATTGTCCATCCATTTCTTACAACTACAACTGTCTCAGATTTTCGCACGTGTGAAGCTAGTAAACATGTAATATAATAATACAAATAAATAAATATGTATATGTGTGACATACGTTTATAATTGTCTTGATTTCATCAATATGTTCATATGTAATTGATCTAGCTGGTACATTGAGGTTGAGAAATAATTGAAGGCCTACTCTACATAACGATTTTCTTATGATGTTGCCTATTATTGTATTTTTAAAAGTGTACAATATCGACCCTTAAATGTCCCCGAAGCCCTTGCTTAGCACGGCATGTATTAATATTAACATTATTAACTAAATTGAACTCTACTATCGATCGACACATAACTCAATAAGAACAACTACTATACCTAACACAACTTAACATAAAGTGGTTTGTTATCAATGTAACAATATTATCGAAAGTGCCACTTGGCTCATTTGTTTCAAGAGTTGCGTATCCGGTATCCATCCGGTCATAAAATCTGGTTTGAGATAAATTTAAATACAAGTTACATAATTATATGCCTCGGGTTTTATGACTCATATAAAGTTGAATGGGTGGTCAACACCATTTTTGTTTCGCTTATATTTATGCAAACGTTCGCGAATTTTACGCCTAATAGTCTTGTTGCCATAGCCATTTTCACTTAGGAACTATTATTTGAATACAATACACCTTTATGAAAATGATTTGTTAAAATGCATTTAACTACTATCAGCTCAACCTTGGAAAAGAGGAGTATAGTTCTCTAGCTACATGAGCTCAACTAAGTTACGTCCATGAACTCTGTAAAATCAATTGATACCAATTTATTGTTTCGTTGGTCTCCCTTAGGTCGCCTTCACTTACTTTTTTACCTAGTTTGATGCGATACGATAGCTTTAAGTATAATGATACTGATTTTGACCTTCGTCAAACTTCCTATTAAAATTTGCCTTGAATCTCGGCCTTAACAGAAATTTGTAACTCGTTAAAAATGAGACATACTTAGTTTCACAATACCTATTTATCTTGTTATGTTAAAATATTTATTTTTTGCGAGATGACTTGGTATAATCTGATCCATTTTCGGATTTGAACTCATATTTAGTCCATTAGAAAACCTACCTATACGAGAAGTGTGTCCTTCAGAGTTAAATGAAGGCCCGAGTTTTCCAATGCTCAGCCATGAATTCGAGAACATATTTTGATCCCAAACATTGACTAAACGTCAAATAGATAACAGACGCTTGCTCAAAGATTATAACACAGCACATTCATCACTATATACAGGGTAAACACTTTACATAACTTGCACATCCTAATTTGGCAGCATAATAATGGGCGGGCA
Organism: Eupithecia inturbata; assembly: GCA_963662085.1. Classification (NCBI taxonomy): domain Eukaryota; kingdom Metazoa; phylum Arthropoda; class Insecta; order Lepidoptera; family Geometridae; genus Eupithecia; species Eupithecia inturbata. The sequence continues at coordinate 14,202,802 of OY759178.1, read as the reverse complement.
GATGACAAACCCGTCCCTACTGTTCAACGACGGCGTCCGCTCCATAGACTACGTGCTAGTCTGGGAAAGCCTGAAGGAAGACCAGAACAAGCCGGAGGCGATCAAGCACAGGCGGATATTTGAGGAGAATCTCGAGGCCGAGGGTTTGCAGCTGGAGAGGGAGGCGCCCGAACATTTGTATGGACTGAATTTTGTTAAGGTGAGGTTATTGAACGGCTCTGTCCAACCATTGCAATGTGGGATTTAATTTCTTTTATTTATCGAAAAGGATAGCATTCTAACTGTATACCTTCTAGGGGGGTATCTTTGTAAAGGGTGCAAACAATCACTCTGCTATGGCACAGAAATACCTCAGTAGCTGGATAAAATTAGGTATAAGTATCAATTCTTATACCTAATTTTATCTTTTTTGTCTGTTTGTTGTTTTTTTTTGTTTTGTTTATTTGTTGTTTTTTGTCAATTGAGACACATGGGTGTCTCAATTGACACTACCAATTTTATGCAAAGGTGGTGGTTTCTAATCCTGTCGGAAAACAAACTTTTGCCAACAGATACTTTAAAAAAAAAATTCTTCCAGATACACGCACCTTACGCAGTACTGAAAGATTACAGTGAAATTTTGAAACTACGGATGCCTATGAAGGTAAGTTTACACTCCTTTACCCTGCGTAATTTGAATGGCCTCGAAAATAGAACAAGAACCCAGGGGCTTTGAGCTTATATAATGTAGAAATGTCCCTGTATAGTAAAGTAAAATAGTTGATGCAGTAAAAGTGCATAGAGTAGATAGACGCTTTTTGTCGACACTGTTGTGCAAGTGTGTACTCTATTGTGATGGCGTCTAATTTCAATGCTCTTGGCAACGTATTAATTAAGCAAAAGGGAAGGGACAAGTATTTTTCTCAGGGAATATTTGCTAATAACTAAACTGGAAATCGACAGCTACCGGTCAACATGAAAGGTCAACTGACGGGAGACGTCAGTCATTTGTTTTATAAATTAACTATTAATGTAAGCTGTGCCTCAGAACTATACTGTTTTATAAGAAGACAGGCCAAAGGAATCTGGACCTGAAGGCAGCAGACATTAGTATGAATGAAACCGTATAACTAGTTGCATAATGAAAGTATCTCTTGTGTTCTTAATACGCACCGTGCACTGTAACATTGTGTCGTTCGTAGGAATGCAGTAAGATACGAAAGACTGGCCGGACGAATGCCATACTGAATGCCGCAATGTATATGTCTAAGGTATGCGAGGCATGGACCGCTTTGCTAACCGTATCACATGACTGTTATCTAGTTTTTGCAACTAATTTTAAATTGATACTAATTAGATTACGAATTTCGACTCTCAAACTTTAAAGCTAAATATAATTTTCCATCATCGTTATGCTAATAAAATGAGTTGCAGAAAACCGTAACTGCTTATGACTTGTCGTCTCTCTTCAACTTAGTATTTTCAAGTATAACTGAAAGAGACGCCCGGTCTAAGTAGTTAACAAAGTTGTTGTTAGATGTCGCTAGCTAGTGTATCGAAATTATTTGTGAGTATTTGTATAGTATTGATGTTGTATTCAGTTGCGTCTATGTATTTATTAATTTATCGTGTATAGAGAAAGGATTCTTATACAAGAATGTTTACACAATGTATTTTTGGACGGGGTTGGGTAAAAACCATATATGTAATTAAGTTGGACTCCTTATAAAATGTAAGGGAAAAGAGTTTTGCGATTTCTGACTTTTTTAGCACTCCAACCTCAGTTGGTCCGATAGATGTTTTTGATAATTCTAAGAAACAGGATCGATTGGCATTAAGTTTTAGTGTAAAATACCAATTTACTTGCTAACAATAAAAAAAATAAAATCACAGTTGTGAATGTCTCTAAATATTATGGACCTTAGACCGTTTTGCTGTAGGTACATCGCTTAAGGCAGATACCTCCCCTTACTGCCCCGTCCAAAAATCTACCCTGTACTATTATTTAACATGAAACGGCCGAATAATACATTGACTTTACTAACTTTGGTGTATGGGCTTCGCGCCACTTACTAATCTATCACCGTAACTTACACGTAAGATATAATTATAATTAACAAGGTGTTGGCAAGCTCTAATACATATATGTATCGGCTATATATAATTATCTAATCTATATATAAAATGCTACCGAAATAGTGCTGAACATCTATTGCCTGAGAATAAGTGTCTCTTACACACTTGGTCTTGTACAGTTTAGTTTACATTCAAAGTCAAAGTCAAAAACTCTTTATTTCCATAAATACAATAACTGTATACTTAGAAAAGGTCAAATTCTTAATAATTCAACACTGACACCGAAATAAAGTGACATTGTTGAAGCTAGTCACCCACAAAAGTGTAAAAACAACGTTGCTTGAGCGTGACCATAATAACATGTAAACCGTGGAAATTTACTGAGAACTCTATATGTATACCTACCTACTCTACACCATCTAACTAATTCATCTCACATATTTTTTTCATTTGGAACCTTTTCAAAACCTTTTCAAAACATTGAAATGGTCAGAAAACAATCTTATCATTTGAGTGTCATATTTATTAAACTTGATTTGATTTTTCACATATAAAACATTATAAACATAATTTACCTTATAGGAGAATTTCAGTTCAGCCTATTATACCTAAGTCGTTTTCACATATCAAAAAAACTCAGTAAAATCTCCACGGTTCTATCTAAACCAATACTAACTTCAATCTCTCACAGTTTTCAGCACTAAAGGATGTCGGCGATAAAACCAACAGCATGTTTGATAAAGTAGACGCGTGCTGGAACCGACTCATGTCCCGGATCCGGGTCGACCCCGACCAGTTCCCGGAGAGAAAGCACCGCTTGACTGCCATTTATTCTAAGGATAAAGAGTATTTGTGAGTATTTTTCTTAACTATCTTAATAAATTATAAGACAAACATCATGTTTCATAAAGTAGACGCTGGAACCGACTCATGTCCCGGATCCGGGTCGACCTCAACCGGTTTCTGAGATAAGTAGATATATAATACTGGACAATCCACACAGCATCATCAAGCCCTAAGCTAAACAGAGCTTGTGTTATGTGCACTAGATGACTGATATAGGTATTTACCGTACAAGTACCCTTAATTGGTAAATAATGCTTGGCTTAATACAGCGCTATCTCCAAAGCAAACCATATTTCCAAACGTTTTCCAAAACTTCTCGTTACTTTCTCTTATTATTAATATTTTTAAGTATAATCTTTGTCATAGATTCGACACGAACGCGGAATGTTTCTGGACACCCTCAATCCGCTCGCGTATAGTGCAGTTCATACTGGACCGAAAGAAGTTTTCCGACGCTAATCACGACGACTTCGCGTTCGGAATCACGAGGCTCATTACCAACGGCACCTATAGTGCCGCCTACCCGCTCCACGATGTGAGTACATTGTGCTCTACTAGCCTTGTAACTAGTGCACTTCATACGGGGCCGGAAGAAGTTTTCCGACGCCCCTCACGATGGCTTCGCATTCAGAATCAAGAAGCTCATATCCAAGGGCACCTAAAGTGCCTTCCCGCTTCAAGATGTGAGACTCTACGTCCTTTCAAATAAGGTCGTATATAGTGATAAGAAAAGAAAGTGAGGGGAGGTGAGGGTGCAATCTTTCAGTATAAATATGTACCCACGGCACCATCGAGCGATTTTACGATTCCAGTCTCCCAATGCAAAGCGTCAACAATCAAATGTTTTCCGTTGTACAGTTTGACATAGTTTGATGCTCTGTGGTTCGTTATGGGTTCTCTATTTATAAGGCGCCCTCTGTACCATTTTCCCTCTGAGGACGTAATGGTTGAAAGGTTGCATGAAAATTTAATTTGGCGTCTTTAATTCGCTGTCGACCACTCAAACTTACACAATAAAAGATCTCGTGTTTTGATTCGTCTTATTTTGTTACAGGGCGATCTCAAAACTCCAGGCTCAATGAGGCATTTATTATACACGGAATGGGCGGCTGTCTCCAAATGTGTGAAGTACCAGCCACTGGACTATGTTAAGGATTATTTTGGTGTTAAAATAGGTAAGCACATTACATAGGTCCGAACTTTGCTTAGTTGTACGGCGAGATTTGCTCTTTTTTAAATATTTAGAATAAACACGAAAATTTTACGATTACCCTCCATACTCCGAAGTTCGCAAAGTTGTATCGGACATCTGATATGTAGGTACCTTTCATTTTTAGGTATTCATTAAATAGCAAATTCTCTACGATATGTATTAGTCATGTAGGACGGACGGCGACACCGCTGTGTTTGTTGTGTGCGTAACTGCCTACCGTGTTTACAAATTTAGCTATACTTATTGCTATTTATAGAGAACCCTAGTGTCTAGATAAACCTAACTTAGGATTTAAGACACTACTAACCAAAAATATGTAATCTCTTTGACAATAAACGAAATGTATCTAACAGCTACCTATAGTACATATTGGTATATACTTGACAAACTTTCGAAACCCTCGTTGCGCGAGTCACACTCGCACTTGACGGATCTTGTTTTATTATTGAATACCACACAGCTTTGTTGCTGAGCAACCACGGCCGCTTACGAGATAGGCTGAATGAAGAAAAGGGTGCAAATTATCTTATGTCATTATGAACTGGGAAACGTGTCGGCATCCTTATAGGTGGCGGTTCGCGCCGCGACAGAGACCGGGTACCACGATCGGAGATGGAAACCATACTCGACCTGAGGCTTTTGTATGTGTATCAGTTCGCGTGCAAGGCCGAGACTGAAGACCGCGACGCCAGAAGAGCAGAATGGCTATTCTAATTAGATGGAAATCAGGTTTGATAAAAATAGCGGAAAAGTAGTTTCCCGCAAATCGTTAACAATTTTTTATGAACCCATGTTATAACAAATTTCGATTTAATGCGTTATTTGATAATATATTGATATACTAATAAATCTTTAATATTACCAAATGCAAATGAAATATAAGTTTGTTGTAATATGGGTTCATAGAAAATGGTTAACGATTTGCGGGAAACTACATTTCCGCTAGTTTTATTTCTTGCAGAACGCGCAAAATATTTGATTTTCGCTCGAATCCGTGTAAGATTCAAAATCTGATTTCGATCGAATTAGAACAACCCTGCAGGTCTCCGCCTAAATATAGAACTATACTCGGTTCTAGAATCCTAGATATTTTTTGTAAATAAAGGCGTTACAAAACCAAAGAAATATTGGTGGTAAATATTTTATAACACTGGTATCATCGCAGGCAATAGCAGAAGTTCGAATCAGTTTTTGGTTATGAAAGCTTTCATTGATCTTTAATTAGTAGCTCGTTTCTTTTCTAGTTCGAATTTGTACATTTTTCGCTGGGCGTGTGCAATTATGTGTTGTTGAAGTTTCTGTTTTGGTTTTTAGTGATTACGTTCCTGTTACCTTGTTGTTATCTGCTATTGTTATTAGTTTTTGTTAAGTTTTTATTCATAAAAGCCTTTGTTGACATAAAATATCTTGAATTCTAAATCCAAGTATAGAGACGGACACATGTATCTCGGTCTTTAGTCTCTGTCGCGGCCCGAAAACCCACCTTAAGACCCCAAGGCTAAAGTACTTGAATGCCCTGTAAAACGTGTGGTAATTTTGTTTCAGGTTTATATTTCGCTTGGTTAGGTTTCTACACTCACATGCTGATCCCGGCGTCTCTTGTTGGACTGATGTGTTTTATCTACTCGGCCACCACGGTTTACGACAACAAACCAAGGTCAGAAACCCATTGTATCATCTTAAAGAGCGTTTACGCCTTCCATGCGCAGTTTGGCTCAAAAACAGTACTTTTCAAACCTGTTAATATCATGAACCACTTATCTTACACTATATGTTAATTAATCATAGTTTTAGGAAATTTCGATGTCCAAATAGTTAGTTAAGAAAATATTTCGATTAATATACTAGTATGTACGCGTTCTATCAAGATAACTTGTTAAATGTTTTCTTAATTTCCCTTTCAGCATCAGTTTTGAAGCTCAAAATATTATGAAAATACTGATATATATAATTAACAAAATCTAATAACCAATCAATAAGATCCTTGGGAAAATAGTTAGTTAAAAAGATGTTTGGTTTTGGTATCTTACTACAAAAATAAGAATTCAAAAAATGTGAACAATTACGAATTTTAAATGATTTTTTCACCGATATAACTTGATTTAATATAACAAATGCTTACCAATAAAGTAGAGCATCTTCTTTAAAATCATACATTAAAATTTTTAATTTTTTTATTGTTATTATTTTTCTGTAAATATTTTAAAACTACGTTTAAAACGCTGCGCGCAAATCATTTCCAGTCAGTCCCACACACATCGCGCGCTAGGCGTAAGCGCTCTTAAGTCTATAACCCCTTCAAACCTGACATATAATTTTGTATTTTGCTATCTCTAAGACATTTGCATAGCAAGATATTATTTTGGCTTTATCCTTATAATGATCATTTTAACTAAGTTGCATTACTAAGGTTTTTATTATTATAGTGCGTAAGCCTCACACTGGGTTAATTTGTAAGAAATCAAATAATATCCCAAAAATTTTAGAAATGAGCAACGCGACACCTCTCTTCAAACGAACTAAACGTAACTTTAGGCTTTGAACAGTATTGTATAAAACTTCAATGTGTCTCCTGTAGGAGGAGCTAACGGCGCTATAGTCCAATGGAAGTCCCAGAGTTTTTCGACTCCTACGTCACTTGACCTCGTTGTGTAGTTGGTTAGCACGTTCCCGTATTGACGGAAAGACGCGGGTTCAATTCCCGTCGAAGCCCAACATTTTTGGGATATTATTTGATTTCTTATAAGTTGCATTAGTTATCCGCACGCGAATTGAGTCCTTCGTTAAAAATTTTGATTATCGTAGTGCGTATTAAAACTTATATCTTGTGTACATTCTCAGATCAGCGGATCGCAATACTTGACGGTACATATCTAAAAGTTCCTAATAAAGTAAAATAGTTACCTAGTGTTAATAAAAGAAAGAGGTTGCCGAACCAAAACCAGTTCTACTCATCTGCTATATATGCATAACCTCAGCTTTCCCTTCCAGTGAAGAAGTATGCAACTACAACTCGACTATAATGATGTGCCCTCTTTGCGACTACCACTGCGACTATTGGGATCTGAAGGCGACGTGTCTTCAGTCTCGCATCACGTATCTCTTCGATAACCCTACTACGGTGTTCTTTGCTGTCTTTATGAGCTTCTGGGGTGAGTTGAAATATCCTTTAACTCGACTATAAATACTACAGACATGCGTCTAATTTGCGACTACCACTGCGACTAATGGGACCTGAAGGCGACGTCTTCAGTCTCGCATCACGTATCTCTTCGATAACCCTACTACGGTGTTCTTTGCTGTCTTTATGAGCTTCTGGGGTGAGTTGAAAAACAATTTAACTCGACAATCAAAAAAAAAAAACGCTGGGCAATCCACACAGCATCATCTAGCCCCAAGCTAAGCAGAGCTTGTTTTATGGGTACTAGATGACTGATATACATAATACAATACATTACATAGATAGATATTTTTTTATTATACATAAAACATACCCAGAACACCCGGAACAAATATTTGTAAAAAAATAAAAACAAATATACTATAAACATGTGTCTACTTTGCGACTACCACTGCGACTATTGGGACCTGAAGGCTACGTCTTCAGTCTCGCATCACGTCTCTTCGATATCCCTACTACGGTGTTCTTTGCTGTCTTTATGAGTTTTTGGGGTGAGTTCATTGAGGATTTAACTCGATTATAATGACTTTATCCATCATATATTTCCCGCATCTCTAATCCAAAAAAAATCCTTATAGCCGCCTGTTTTCTCGAGCTATGGAAGCGCTACTCATCTGAGATGACCCATCGCTGGGACCTCACTGGCTTCGACGTGTATGAGGAACATCCACGACCGCAGTACTTAGCGCGCCTGGCGCATGTCAAACGGACTAAGGTAACACATCCATCTTACTCTCACTAAGCTACACTAGGTAAGTGCGAGTTAGATGAACCTCACTGGCAAACCTGAACCTCATTGGTTCCATGCTCAAGCAAGTATTTTGTTTCTTGCGCCGTCGTGGATTCCGATTGCGGGATGCGCTGCCACTCAAGACACGCACTTACATTGAATGTATGTATATCCATATTAATATTATAAATTCGAAAGTAACTCTATATGTCTGTCTGTCAGTCTGTCTGTCTGTTACCTTTTCACGCCTAAACGGCTGAACGGATCTCAGTGAAATTTAGAAAAGAGGTAGATGGTATCCCAGGGACGGACATGGGCTTTTTTATCTCGGAAAAAAGCGTGCGAAGCCGCGGGCAGCAGCTAGTGTTACTATAAAAGCCCGAACTTGGGTAAATCCTTATATTTTCCTGTAAAGCCTAAGGTTTACCGACTCTTAATAGTAAAAGTCCGAACAGTTCTGAGATCATCGTTAATTTCGTACATTCACCTGTTCACCTGGTAAATGTTAGGATTTGCCTCAAAGATACGGTGTGTTTAAATCTAACCCAAAAAACCTACTGTTACATAATACTTTTGAATAGAGCGCGGCGGCCGCTGGCTTATTTCTAAAATCAAACCTAACAAACTTACTGTCATAAATTACTTTCTATGTAGGTGATTCAATATTTCTCAAAATTCTTGGTTTTTTAATTTTTCCCAACCATTACTAGTAAAACTTACTAAATAGTAAAGCCTTGTATAGATTTGTAGTTTTGTATAATGTTTGTTCTAGTTGAACGTAGTAACGGGCGAGCGCGAGCCGATGGTCCCGTTTTGGCGCATGCGCCTCCCCGCCACGCTCATGTCGTTCAGCGTGGTGGCGCTGCTGGTGCTGCTCGCGCTGGCCACTGTGCTGGGCGTCGTGCTGTACCGCATGTCGCTGCTGGGCGCCAGCATCCTGCGACACAACGACAACAAGCTCATCACCTACAGTCCGATCATGTTTACTACGGCGACGGCCGCCTGTATTAACTTGGTCTTCATCTGCATCTTTAATTATGTGAGTCTCTTATGTTATAGACATAGACTCCCCAATTACAGCCGAGAGACGTCCATAGCTGGACATAGACGTCGAAGGTCAATATTTGCCGGGTTTTCCATAATCGCCATGTTTCGATCGAAGCTCAGTAGTGGGTCTATTATACAGGGGGCTCTGCTGCCCCCTCGTTTTATATCCCTTATGGGAGATGTCAATTCTGATACGACTCCCCATTTGTGTTGTTTTATTTCGTGTCCACAGCATCTGGTTTGTTCTAATAGCCCCCCCGACCTACCAACTTCCCCCCCCCCATTCGTGTTCTATTTGCGTCTATACTCTATAGATAATTAAAAACTACTGACAAACTTATGGCCAAACTAATCGCACCCATTCTCCACAGATATACCAGTTCCTAGCCGAATGGCTGACCGAGAAAGAACTCCTGCGGACTCAGACCGAGTTCGACGACTCACTGACCCTTAAGATATATCTCCTGCAGTTCGTGAACTACTACGCGTCTATCTTCTACATCGCCTTCTTTAAGGGCAAGTGGGTCGGCCGGCCGGGGGACTTCGTACGGCTGTTCGGACACAGGCAAGAGGAGGTAAGATACGGGATAAGCTATAGATCATTTTTTAAAAGTGGGCGCGTGTTTTTTTTATTTAATTGTCTACGCTGTCGTCACTAACCCAGGCCTCCAGTATACGAAAAACAAAATAGAATCGCGCTGGATTTTAAAAACATACCTATACAAAAACAAAAGAGAACTGAAAGATCTGTCACGCACCGGCATGGACTTGAATTGAATAAGCAAGCTCCACGGTTGTTCTACGACTTTTGTTGATGGTATTGGAACATTTTTTCGACATTCGTTGGTGGCCTGTTCATTTGTTTGTGACTAGATTACGTGGATCTAAGGCCAGTATTAAGAAACCTTGCTCTGACATCAATCTATGCTTGAGTAATGCTTATACGTCACTCAAGCATAAACCTAAGAGTGAGCAAACTTTCATAACACCTGGCTTAGCTTATAGTTACTCTAAATGATGATGAAACGATTAAAGGTGATGGTATGAGATGATTTGAATAATACAATGTTGATTTGAATAAAGACAATTTTCGCCCACTGATATTCATTGCACATCTAAACCAGACATCTTAAGTAGAGACTGAATACTAAGAAGTATTTAGAAAATTCAAAAGACATTGCGAGATCCAAGTTTCTCTAAAAGTTACAAAACAAAAACTACTCTAAAACACCATCTAATAAGGTCCCTATTTCAGTGCGCTCCCGGAGGCTGCCTTCTAGAACTTTCCATCCAGTTAGCCATCATAATGGTGGGCAAACAGTTTATCAACACCTGCGTGGAAATGTTGATGCCCTATCTACTCAAATGGTGGAACGTCATGAGATCCATTGGCAGGAAAAAGCAGTGAGTTTTATGATAAGCCAATATCAACTTTATGTACTGACTGCAGAAAGCTCTTTTTACTGGCGTTCTTGAAATAAGATATATAAAGGGTGCATTCCGAATTACGCTTAAATCGATATTATCGCGCTCACACGCGTTCAGTATTACCATGAGCGCGACAACGACGTCCCGTGTGACGTCATAAATGACGTCATTACATACGCCATTTTGCGATATCACCGACCATCCTACAAACCGAAATCACTGTGAGCGATCTGTCAAAAGTTACAAATATGACAGTTGGCTTACGAACATACAGACGGTTTGAGAACCTCCTCCTTTTTTTAAGTCGGTTGGTAAAATTGTTGTTCTGCATCATCTTCGTAACTGGATGAATCGTCGTCGTCCCACTCCTCAACTGAGTAATCGGAGTTATTTGTTATTACTGTTATTAGTTATAAAGCCCTATTTTCTGCCATTTTCTCTTGATTTTCACGTTAGTAAGTTATAATATAACATTATATGTGGACAATATGTCTGAATAAAGAAAGTTTTTTTTTTTTTTATAACTAATAATGTTCTGCGTGTGCGGTTAAAATACTAATAAATAAATAATGTTGGATAATACACACAGCATCATCTAGCCCCAAAGTAAGCAGAGCTTGTGTTATGTGTGCTAGATAAATGATATACTTTTTACAATATATTATTACAAAGATTTATTTGTTTTTTAATAAAAATATATACAGATATTTATTATAATATAAAGAAAATACCCAGAACACCCGAAACAAAAATTTGCAGATCGTACAAATTGGTCTTAAGGTGGGAATCGAACCCGCAACCTCCTGCGTCGTAAGCGGACCTTCGCCCGCCGCGCCACATCGGTCGTCTGTCAACATTCTAAACGTCAGTCGATACTGACTGACATTACGTTTAGAATGTTCGTAAGAGTAGTTAAATATTGTTCTGTGGTTTGTAAACTCCTCTGAGGTAAAGACCGTTACCCGTGACGTGCGTGACCGTGAGCGCGCTCATGAGCGTTCCGAATTATGGTTAGCAATCAACTGTCAGTATCGTGATAACTAATTTGGAACACAAAATATTTTGTGATCGTTATCAGCGCTGTAATCGTATTTCGGAAGGCACGGAAAGTTAGAGATAGGGGAAATATTTATTGACACAACTCTGGTACAGCACAGAATATGAAATAGGTAACTTACAGAGCTAACTTACAGAGAATTACACAGATAAAAAATTATGATAAAAGAAAAATGTGTAGCTAAGTGAAAGTGGCTGTGGTAAAAGTGACCACGTGATTTTGTTTCAGGATAAAGAGCCCTATGCAATGGGTGAAAGACTTCAAATTGGTTGACTTCGGTAACATGGGTCTGTTCCCAGAGTATTTAGAAATGGGTAAGTGTTAGATCCATAAGATCCTAACTTTCGATCTTTGGTTTCTTGTAAGTTATTGATGAAATTATAGTATTTTTCCAATGCGAAGTACTATTTTCTACTACTTCGCTTCACTCAAATTTGTTCCATATTATAAATTCTAAAGTAATTCTGTGTCTAAGTGACCTATTGACTATTGTTACCTTTTCACGCCTAAACGGCTGAACAACTCTTTATGAAGTTTGGTTGCTTATTGTCTTGGAAAAACGCGTGCGAAACTGCGGGCTGAAGCTAAATCTTTCATAAAAATTTAAAATTTTCCAGTCCTCCAATACGGCTTCGTCACAATATTCGTGGCGGCCTTCCCATTGGCGCCCCTCTTCGCGCTCATAAACAACATTCTCGAGATGCGATTGGACGCCAAGAAGTTCCTCACTTGTTATCGACGGCCGGTGCCGCAGAGGGTCAATGACATCGGCGTTTGGTACAGGATTTTGGACTCTATTGGAAAACTCAGCATTATCACCAATGTGAGTAAAGAGCAAATACTAACTTAAAAATACCTAAAGAATTTGGATAGAAAAGTAATTGTATGAGACAGGAACTCCCGAATACTCAAACGTAAATCTGAGCCCTGCGTCCGGTTGACAAAAGTATCGAGACGTGACTGTGACGTCTCATTTTTGTATGGGATTTGCGTAGTTCAATGTCCGCACGATAGAAGCGCTGCGCTGTAACAAATCTCATAGAAAAAGGAGACGTTACGATATACTATCTTCAACCGGACTCAGGGCTCAGATCTAAGCTGGTCTCAAGTAGCGATTTTATATTGAATTATCGTGTTTTTTATCTGTAAAAAATTGAGATTTGCTTAAATCTGATTTGTGTTCTAGTATTCCGGGATAATCAAATGTCAACAAAAGTGGAGGGATGAACCACTGTGCGTATTATTCATAAGCCTAAAATGTACCTCATCAATTATGGAAGTCCAGCAAGGGCAAAGCTCTTGTAGGAGTTGCACAGGATTCAATTAAGAATATAAACAAGTCTTAAAACAGAAACACGAAAGCACGAAACATAACATAAACTTTATTCAACAATTTGTTGCTTCCTCCACCTCGCCTATATTGGTCCACTGCTGGACGCAGGCCTCCCCCTGATAACCGCCTTATTGGCTTATATCTCACGGGGGCTAATGCCCACTATCCCCACGCTGGGCATGCTGGTTAAGGATCGCAGTTCGGTGGTAGAATTATTCTGCAAGGGCGCTGCTGCCCGCCCCCGGTGAATATCCCTTAGTCCCTCTTACGACACCCGCGGGAAGAGTTGGGGTGGTGAACATTCTAAGCCAGCACCACACAGCATTTTTTATTTGCTAGAAACAATAATCTGTTTTATATATCAGAACTCGCGTTAAATCCCTACATGGTATTTTTTTCAGGGTTTCATAATAGCGTTCACATCAGAATTTATCCCACGTCTCGTGTACCGCACCACCTACGGCAACCTCAATAACTACGTGGATCACACGCTCGCGGATTTCAACATCACAGTACTGGACGGGTACAAACCGCTGTCCTCCAAGTACAACCAGACTATGTGCAGGTATGTTGGACTCTATATTCTAACGCGTTTTAAGGGAGGTTTAATAATATACCGCACCGCAACCGCCCAGCACAAAAATGGGCTTTAACTCGTATCAAGTAGATGCGTTTTATATTGACGGCACCAGATGACAGACAGCTCGCGGGCGTTTGAAGCTTGTGGGAAACCATTTTGTCACTGTAAAATGTATCTAAAGATTAACCCCCTTGTTGATAATGGTCCACTAACTTAAACAGTTGCTAAAAAGTGTTATTTCTCACTCTGACTTAAGTCGTTAGAAGAAGACAGAGTCAGCGATAGCAATGCCCTAAGTTAACAGACTAATGAATAAGGGGGAAAAATGTGAACCCATATTTAAATACGCTTTCAATCTTTATAGCGATACTGGTCTTATAATGTACGTAGATAAAGTTTAAAATTATTTTGTCGTCAAGGGTTTTTATTTCTGTTAAATTATCGTGTTGTATTCATTTATAGTCAGCGTTAAAAGTCGGATTTATACCATTGATAAAAGTAAAAAAGGGGAGATGAAGTCCTTACTTCATCTACCTAATTTGAGCTTTCTCCTTTCGAGAAGCCTTCTTCTCGAAAGGAGAAAGCTCAAATTAGGTGCAATGAGGTCCACCTCAGTCATAGTCGGGCCGGCGTTCGTGTTACGCTTGCTTGCTACGACGTACTTTGGTGTGATTTATTTGACTAAAAGACTACAGCAATGCCCTCGTGTTTGTTCATTATCATCATTGCACAAGATTGGAAATGCGAGCGAGTGATTGCATGCAACACAGGGCAGTTGTTGAGTAAACGCTGGCCGTACCATATCTACAGATTTTACTTAGATCTATGATTTAAACAATATATTCTTATTGTTCGAAATCTGTATTGGATTAGAAACTCTATTCTATCAAAATTTAGGTTCAAGTTAGTGCATGTTAATGTTCCAGCTACCCCGGCTACTGGTATTACAAGGACGGGGATAACTACGAGCACTCGAACTGGTACTGGCATATCATTGGAGCTAGACTGGCGTTCGTGGTGGTGTTCGAGGTATGTTTCTTCATGTTCACTACAGCATTATCACTTATCATTACCACACTGGCGATTAGCGAGCTGCGCGTCCGCGGCGTAGTCACGGCGTGCTCGCTGCGAACTCGCGGCGAGGTCGCTGAGCAATCTTGAAATCGCTCGCAAATCGCCAGTGTGATAAGTCCCTTAGCTTTAATTTGCTAAAGACATTTAAATAATTTTACATCGATCTTAGATAAGATGAAGTTGTCTTTGATGGCAAACATGGAACATAGTTTCCTCTATCACCCAAAATTCAATATATTAATGTTATAATCAGGAACATGGTGGCGCTAGTCCACATACATTGTGGTTTCACAGCCTCTGATGCTATTTTTAAGACTCATTCAATGAGTCTCTCAAAGAGACATTACTCGTAAATCTAAAGACTTCTAGACCCCTCCATCATCCCAACTTTGTTTTGTCCTATTGCCATTCCCGTGCATTTTTCCCCAAATTCATCTACTTGCCACGATTACGGGTAATCCTCCACCAATCTCATAGGAACGCGTTATGGTCGTATCGTCAACGCTTTCTTGATAGACCCCGGTTTCTTTCTGGGACCCCAAGGTCTACGTGAGCCTCCCTCATCCATAATACAACATATAGTTAGGTTACACTTTATTGTACCTACTACACAGACAGAAAAAACAATAAATAAAGAAATGCTTAGGATAGAAAATGTACAAAGGGCGGCCTTTGTACTTCCACTATTCTTAGCGAAGTCGTTGTCTGGAACAAGTGTTCCAGACAACCTTTATAGAAAGTACAAATGCCTGGATGAGATTGTTATGAGCGATCTCTTCCAGGCAACCTTGGGATGACATATACAATTTTTTAGAACGTGGTGGCGCTAGTGATGATAATAGTCCGCTGGGCGATTCCGGACATGTCAGCGGACCTGCGCGACCGCATCCGCCGGGAGGCCTACGTCATCAACACGTTCATTCTGCAAGAGACGCGCGCTAGGTCACGCGCGACCCCTACGCCGCAGCCCACAGGTCAAGGTCACAGGCACCCGTGGGGTCACAGTGACCTCGCCGCCTCCACGCCCGTTTAGTTTGTGGTTACGGTACGCAGCACGACGCTTTCTATTTTACTTTCTTTTCGGTTTGTACTAACATAGTTTTTGTTCACTGGTTTTTAAGATTTTATGATCCCTTTTACATATCGTGTCAGATAGTATAAAATTTCTAGCACTTGTATATACTGTTTTATGAAATGGTTCTAAACAAGTGGTTCTCAGGTACGTTTGATACATAACAAAAGTGTATTACCTAAAAGTGCCGTTGCATATAATTGTAGAAGTAACCAGTGAACTTAAAACGAATAAATAAGACTGTATTTTGTGTGTGTCCATACTGCGATAGTTCAATTTTAGAATGAAAAATAACAAATTCATCTAAATGTTTTAGAAATTGTTAAGTTTGTAAGACTTTGTGTATTTGCAATAGTTTTTTAATACTAAAGATAATAATGTAGTTAGTGCTTTGTGTTGGTGATATTGGATTTCCTGTATAACTACATAAAATACCTTGCCTTAAAAATTTATCATAAGGGTTTAAAAATTTGGTAAGATTTTGAACCACTTTTAAAATGCTTGCCCACGATTCCATAATGTGTATGACACACAAATAATGCAGTCTTTGACTTTTGCGAGAACTTTGAAGAGAACGTAGGTTTATTAATAGTATTGAGAATTTGGAGATTGTAGCAGCTTGTATGATTTTCAACTATAGTCGTTGCACAGATAATAATAGATATCAAAATGCAATAACCTACGTGTATGCATAAGTCAATAATTATAAAAAAAAAACTCAGTGATGCCACGTGAACTTTAACAAATAGCATTCGTAATAAATACTAAGGAGCGAGGTGTATAATTAGTTATCTTAATATATAAACGCCCAGCACAAACCGCTGAATCTAGAAAGATGAAATTTAATAGGCAGGTACCTATTACTACGCAATCTTCCGCTAAGAAGGGATTTTTGGAAATTCCACCCATAAGGGGGTGAAAAGGGGGGTTGAAGTATTTTTTTGTGTTCTTGTAACTCTTTAACCAGCGCCCAATTAGCTTGAAACTTACAGAGAATACTAGAAATACAAAATAATTGAACATGTGTTTAGGATTGTTAAAAATTTTCCTGAACATTTTCAGGAAAATTTTTAAAAATCCTAAACACAAAAACAAATACAAATTTTATTACCCGATTTACCCCATTGGGTAAATCGGGTAATAAAATTTGTGATTCGTAATTTGGCTCCGTACTAAAATGTCTGTAACTTTTTAATGCATAATGGTATTGATCTGAAATTTTCTGTATATATCAAAATAATAATAAATTAAAACACGTATTTCAGGAATTTTAAAAAAATCCCGAGGGTAAAATGAGGGTTGAGTTATTGAGGTCTCTTGTAACTCTTTAACCAGTGCAGTGGGTCAATTAGTTTGAAACTAAGAATACAAACTATTGAACCTGTATATCTAGATTTTTTAAAATTTTCCTGACAATGGGGTAAATCGGGTTATTAAAGTTTGTGATTCGTAATAAACTATAAAGTAATGATACACGTATTTTTTATTTTTATAAAACTACCCCTACGGGTTGTGCAATTAAATTCCACGCGAGCGAAACCGCGGGGCGCAGCTAGTCCCGTATATATTTAGATTTCCAAAAGCAAGCTATCCCTCGGGGTATACATGTAGAAAAGTTCTCGCAAAAAAGTAGATTTCCTTACTAAGCTAAGCTTCTATTGACCTGATAATTGTAAGAAACAGGATAGCTGGCGCCACCGGCGGCCATGTGAGTTTTTGCTCTTTTTACGATAACAGCATGGATTTATAACACGTTTGGTAACATAATTTATTTAGTTGATTTTGACACAGTAACACTGACATGCGAAGAATGCCGTTAATTATTTTGCAGTTACAATTTATTTATTCTCATTAAATATATATATATTATTCAATTTGGCTTAAGGTTCACTAACCCAGTATTTTTGAATAGATAGATTAACCATTGTGTGGCAGCCTAGCTAACATTTTTACTTTTAACAAATGTGTTGCGTTACAAAATATGAAACAGGCTTTTACGGCTTAACAAGGTACATAGGCATACAAGCTTAATAATTGTTGGCAAAGTAAACCACCATTTTCATGTTGTTTAACATATCACTGCCAAATTAACACAATATTCGTAATAACACTAAAATTACACAATATTTAATTATTAAGAATTTTCTTTTACTCTAATATTGAATTTTATAGTAACTTTAAATACTTGCTAACAGCCTAAATAAGATTTTTTGGAGAAATTCTTAAATAAAAGCCGTTTTAAAAGTTTTATGATCAACACCACTAATCTTTTTTACAATAGCTATACAGTAAAAACTTTCCTTCATACATTTCTCTAAAACAATAACACCTTCAAGATATTTACCAACATTTTCAAACCACAGGTGACGACACAGAACCGAATTGGAACCATATAGCCTCGCTGTCAGGGTCTGATTTCGACCTGGCGGCGCACGGGGATCACCAGGATATCGCTGATATGGCCAAACACGTGGTCGTGGACCTACCCGACGAGGAAGGCGAGGGACCCACTCATGTCTAACGAAAAGAAGCTGTTTAACGGTTTATGAACAAAATGGGTTCGTATCTGAAGATACAGAGTCAAGCCTCATATTTAAACGCACATTATTGTGCTGCGCTACTGCGGCCTCCATTATTACCCTCCATTGTTAAATGGTAAAATCGTGGAAGTACTTTCACGATATTTTAAAGGTAGTTACTTTCACGATATTTTAAAGGTAGTTACTTTCACGATATTTTAAAGGTAGTTACTTTCATGATATTTTAAAACAAGTGTTATTTTGCCTGTGCTAGATATATAATTATAAGTCTACGGTTTCTTGGTCAGGAAAAAACATGCATTGTCGTCTAGACTAGCGCTACCAGACTAGTTTAGCTTGGTACCTAGTTTAATAACGCGAGTTACATTGTTTTCAGATGCATCTTTATATTTCACATTAATACATTTTTAAAAGTACTTAATAAGAGGCATATCATAAGTTAAAATGGTAAAAATATGGATATTAAAATGAAAAGCTAGCCAAGATGAATGTATGGATGCTTTTCATATCTCGGACATTCGGAACATAAGTTACTTTGCTTTATAAAGAATCTCACGTTGCTTATTTATAAAAATAATAAGCATTGCAATATATTTTTTATTTTATTAGAATTTAAATTCATATACAATTTACAATTTTTCTATAGAAATGACAATATTTTTAAAACCTTTATATTTATCTACAATATTTTTTCAGAATGTCCGGTTTATTGTAACCTTCTTTGCTTGTCTTATACCCTTTTGGTTTCACTAACGCCCGAATACTCAAACGCAACTTACATCTGAACACGTCTCAAGTCGCGATTTTTTGACAGTTCTCAATGAAAATCTGTCAAAACATGGTCACTTGAGACGTGATTAAATCTGAGTTACCTTTGAGTTAATTATTGAGTTAATTTTCCTTTGAGTAATTTGGGGGTTAGTTTTCTTTGTCCTTGTTTTCCTAATTCTAATTCTTTTACTCCTTATTATTAAATCTCAAGTATTCAGTCTCGATTTAGAATCCCTTTAAATAATGATATTTTAAAGAATGATATTTTGTACAATTTACTTCTTCTGTCCTCCACATTTTTAAAACCTACTAATAGAATAAGTAAGCTTAGTATAAAACGCGATAATTATATTGGCTGATGAGTGTTCAGTAGTGAAGTAGAATGAATCTAAGTATTTATAAGTAATATACAAAAACAATGGGCTTATTTTATACAGAGTACCCCATTGTGGTCTTACCTCGCTTCGTATCCATGATGCTTTAAGAATCCGCACTGATGATAATTAAGTAAAGAGTTATTGTTTGATGATCAAATCAACAATAACTTTTTTATGATAATCCACTAACACTTTCAGCGCCTAAGACGCTTGCGTCATGGGCACCGAACCTGTAAAAGAGTTTTATAAAATTTTGCCAATTTAAAGTTGTGACTAACTCACTGCCTTATTGTCACTGTATTATGTATTTGCATGTAGTTTATAAACATAAAAAGTTTATGTAGTGTTTTTTAAAGTTTACAATTTATTACTTAGTGCGTGTTGCATAACGTCGTTATTGTATTGTTACCAAAATATATTTAAACTATTATAAAGTCTTCTTTATGTCGTGTCGTTCGTGTTTGTTTAAATATATTTTCTGGTGCTTTTAATCGTTTTATGTAAATGTTTTTTTGCGTGAGGATTTTTTGGTATGGTATGATCTGAAATTACATGGCTGTAAACAATTTGACTAGTCCAGTCTCTGTTACTATCTAAAACCAAACTATTATCTGAGAGTCAAATTGTATTTATATTAATTTTAAGGGGTAGTTAGTTTTTTAGTAATTTTGTGTGTTCTGATTCTAAGCTAAACGCACGAACAAATAAACTATGTATTTATAATATTAATGAAATATTAATGTTTAGGATATCCAATCTATTTTAATTCTTGTGTAGTTCGATAATTCTTATTTATTTACTTGTGTTGGCTGTGGTCATTACGTGTTTATGGCTTTTTATCCAAAACTGATTTACAATTTACAAGTTGTACGTTTTGATGTTGTAGCTTGTTTTATTGCAAAAGTTTATGTAGGTATGAGTGTAACAATGTTTTTTTTTAAAAATCTTTAAAAGATGTTTTATCAGTTGTTGATTTTTGTACCAAAATTATTTCGGTCTAAGACCAAATCAAACTTATTTTAGAATTGTGTCCTTGTTGTACACGAAGATGGTTGACTTTTTAAACATTTCAACAAGACGTGTGTTACTCAACTGTCTGTAAGCATAACGATCAGCTATAGACAATAGACCAGACTCAGCTAGCCCCACGGAGACGGCGCGGGCGGCAGCACCATCGAACCGGGCTCAGCTAGCCCCACGGAGACGGCGCAGGCGGCAGCACCATCGAACCGGCCCTTGCTCGAACAACAATTTTGACTTCCGTGTCAACACCATTGTATAAAAGAAGACAGAATTTGAATCTGTACTATATTAGAAAAATTTTTTTTTTAAAAGTTGGCGCGATTGTCTTTTGATTTTTGGTACCACGCTGACGTCACGAATCTAGGCCTCCAGTATACCTTCGAAACACAAAAGGGGATCACGACAGCTTTTAAAAATTTACCTATACTTACATAGATTTTTTTCTTTAGCCATGGGAAAAAGTGCGGCGAAACAAAAAAAGAATTGATTCCCCACAATGGGTTAACTCTTTGTGTAGGTAGTTTGCCAAAGAGTTAACTATTGTTTTGGCTTTTTACATCGATGTTTGCTCTTAAGTTGTAGACGCCTGTTTGTTACGTGAAACGCTTATTTTAATATTTATATGAATATAAGGAAAGTTACTAAACTGAATCTGAAGTTTTGTTATAAATTCCTTCCCTTCCACGAAAATAAGGAAAACGATATCCAAAATGGAAAACCTAAAGAACCAAATATTCGTATCAAGTATACGCAAGTTTACCTCTTGGACTAGGTAGGTTCCTTGTTAGTACACACTTCCAATGCTGAACACGCCTCCCCAAACAAGGGGGTTTCGTCATAATCACCACGCGTGGCAGGTTGGCAGGTGGAGGGATGGGCGATCCCCAAACAGGGGGCGGTTCGTCATAATCACCACGCGTGGCAGGTTGGCAGGTGGAGGTATGGGCGATCCCCAAACAGGGGGCGGTTCGTCATAATCACCACGCGTGGCAGGTTGGCAGGTGGAGGTATGGGCGATCCCCAAACAGGGGGTGGTTCGTCATAATCACCACGCGTGCGAGGTTGGCAGGTGGAGGGATGGGCGATCGCAGTGGACGTGTTTTACTAGGACAAATGAACAAGAATAAAGAACAAAATATATTTATTTTATCAACAGAACTTCCGCGGAATAATCCGATTGTAAAGGGCTTTTTGGACAAAGTCTAAAAATCCCCTTCGCAGGCAGGGGATTCTCAGGGGATTTTTAGATCAAGCCATACTAAATAATACTTATAAACAAAACTTAATTTGAGAGGAAAAAATGTGTAGGTACATAGTCTTTTTACAGCATTGGTTCTGACTCAGCATGAGTTGGATGACTAGTAGGCTAACATCCAACGCTGGTCTTCCGCCAGAGCCACTTGTTGGCGTTACGTATAAATTATGTACAATAATAATAATGAAATCAAAACACATTATAATAAAAAAACAATAAAATCAATGGGTACATAGCCTATTTATTTGTCCTTCTAAGTAGGACGCTGGTTAGATACCTAAATAAATACTGGACATAGGTACTCGTAGGTATCACAAAGCATCCATACTAATATTATAAAATCGAAAGTAAAGGATGACTCACGCTAGACCGAGTCGGGTCCGAGCCCGGGAGCCGTATCCGTCCGAAGTATCCGTCTTTGTCTAAGCTGAATAAAAAAATATAACTGAAAGTCGATAATCGAATGTAGCACATTTTTTAAAAGAAGAACCTCATAGGTACCATGTTATAAAACTTTCGTTAAAAAATCGCAAACCATGAAGGTTCTATGTCAATTCGAAGTACCTATTACAATAAAACGGCATTTTCATACTTTAACTCCTATTATTTCATATACCAGAGGGACCGAACCGAACTTTATAGCTTTTTAGCTTAGCTTATTTTTAAACACGCTTACTGCTTCAATCCGCCAGTCAATTGTGATGAAAACCCCCCTTGTTCAGTCGTGGACGTGTGCTGACGAGGCTGATCGGAGTAGTTAGAGCTATGCCCTTCACAGATATCTTGATGGAACTATACGGGAAGGCTTAAAGCTTTTAGACGACGTCCTTCAATATCATCTGTTATCAGCTTGCTAGTTGATAAAACACGTTTTTGTCCACAAAAAACATCAGCAAATATGTTTGCTTACTCAAATATTCCTGTGACACGATAAGATTAGACTTATTCAGCTAAACTCAGTCGATTTGGAACGTAGGTGTAGTGTAGGTAGATGATTAATAATTAGGAATTTAGTAAAACTATATGTGTCCCTAACTCTAAAGCTCTGCGCTTATTAATCCAATACGCCACACAGCACAAAAACGTGCATTCAAATAAGGGCAGTTACAGTAAGCGACTGGAACATTATAACATAACCTCTCTATCTTTGCGATGAAAGAAAGCTGACCTACTATTCTTACGGTATATAAACTTTTTAACGGTCACCGCTAACGTACCAGCTATTCTCGAACCGAGTGGTCTGTTGCGTGACGATGGTAAGAGGCCCGACGGCATGACACTAGTCCCATGGGAGTTAGGGAGGCCCATTGTGTGGGACTCTACATGCGTCGACACACTTGCGCTTCCTATTTTGCGAGGACATCCTTGAGGGCTGGTGCGACGGCAGATTTGGCCGAGGATCTCAAGTGACGCAAATATGCAGGTCTCGATAGAGCCTACACATTTGCTCCCTTTGGGGTCGAGACCCTAGGTCCGTGGGGTACCGAGGCTCTCCGGGTTTTTAAAAGTTATCTGAGCGTCTGGTCGACGCTACGCGTGATCCAAGAGCTGGTCTGGCGCAGCGCAGCCATACATCGGGGCAATGCAGCCAGCGTCTTGGGGACGCTTCCGACTGGTATTGATATGGATCAGTTGAGGTACCTGTATTGTTTGCAACAGTCTGCAGTCAGCTTAATTTTTTCATTTGTAAATACCTACTAGTTCTAATTTGTTTTTATTATTGAATTGTAATTTTCTTTGTCAACAAAGAGTTAAAAAAAATATTATAACACTTTTGGACCTAAGTAAGTATTTCAAAAATAAGAATTCGTTGTACCTAACATGTCCAATCTTTTTGAAATCTCAGTTTTTCATTTAATATTTAAGTTATCATAAATCCTATGAAGAAACTGCGATGTTTCTCCCGACGATGAGTAGATGTACCTAATCATATAAAAATAAAGCTACAAACACGAGCAATCTAGAAGCTTAATAAGTTCGTAATTATTTAATGGCCCGTAATCATCCTCCCTAATGCCATTAATCCTCTAATTACTGAGGCAATTCTGCACAATTATAATGAACATCTCCTTTGTGCCAGACTGCGATACAAGATCGGCTTGGTTGTTTGTTTAATTATTCTTATTTGAGGCGTATAGGTATGTAGGTATAGTATAATCGTTTGATTATGCAGAAGCTTCGTATAATCTAGTTATTCTAATAATGCCTAGTGCAAACTTTTTGCTTCAATCGCAAACATTTGCTACGCATCGTAATAATTAGCGGTTGCTACGCCGTAGACATTTGCCATGGTACATCGTCGTGGGAGTGCTACGTGGTTGAGACGTTTGCTACGCGGCGTAGACATATGTTACACAATATCGTAGGAAGTGCTACGTGGTTGAGACGTTTGCTACGCGCCGTAGACATTTGCTACCCATCGTCGTAGGAAGTGGTATGTGGTTTAGACGTTTGCTACGCGGCGTAGACATTTGCTATAAATCTTCGTAGGAAATGCTACGCGGTTGAGACTTTTGCTACGCGCAACATCGGAACAGCAAAAACAACGGCTTTTGCTACTACATATATACTGTAAACGTTTCATACGTGCCTGTCACAATAAAAAACTTGAACCTTCATTGCTTCAAGGTATTTACACATTATTTATATAAACTCGACAACAGAATTGTAAATCGCCTTCATCATCATTCAACCCGTTGACACCTACTGCTGGGTATCGGCTCCCTCTTTTACACGCCAGCTTAATTGGTCTGGTGCGAGCCTCATCCACAGCCCCACCGCACTCGCCGTCCTACCGGTGCTTGCAGAACAATGACGACGCGCCACTCCGGGTTGCAGCTCTGAAGCTTGGCACTGAACGCTTTCAAAAAGTCATCTAGTCAAAGTAAATAGGTAGCTAATGTATTCTATGATAAATAGAGGCGCTCTCTAGCTTAGTTTAGTACTAGGCCGCTGCCGAGGCGAAAGGTAAACTGCGGTCGTCCTTTACAGGTCTATTTACCAGGTGTTACCAGGCTACCTCTAATTACTGCCCGAGACTCACACGGGAGCTTTTGTGTGCACTAGTAGCACTCGAGTAGGGGAAATGCGGTAGGCTCTATCAACTAATTATTAAAAAGGCGAAAGCTTATAAAGATAAGATGTTTGGCCGAAAACAACACCAAAACTAAAACCTAGTAAGTTTTTTTTATTCGGCGAGAAAATTAATTAACGAATAAACTGGTCTGGGGGACCAAAATTATGTGGGACTCGACGTCCTGAGAAGGACGTAATACCCACTAAACCTCTCCGGTGACCCTCTCGCCGAACCACGGGAACAATACTCACACACACTCTCATACAAACTTGTTCTGGAATACATTTCCTCGTTTGTTCTAGTCACGCAGATAAGCTAAAGCAAGCGGGCGCAACACTGCCTTCGTGTGCACGAGTACCTCAGGTTGCATTCCGCGTGTCTCAGCTATCCGTCACCTTTCACCATCGCAAAACCTTATGGCTTCATGGCCCACTCATACGTCGTCACGTCTATCCCTCCTCATGCCATCGCCGTGTCGGGACACTCGATGCTGCTCTCCTCTTCCAGCGGCAGAGGCCTTTCCCAAGGCCTCACGCCCGAAGATCTCTCTAAGTTCGGGTGCTACTAATTAGCTCCCCCATACTAGCGCACGCGCAGTAGCGCCCGAGTACACCTTCAACCCGCTCAATACGTGCCAACAGCACCGACAGTCATTTGTAACGACAGTTTTCGTAACGACGAAAACTAGTACTACCTATTGAACGCATCGGGCTAAAATTTTGCACACGTATTGTTGTAACCAGAGCTATGCTTGGAGTTTCTCTGAAGAATAGGATTCGTAACGAATCCATCCGACAGAGAACTAAAGTTCAAAGAATTAGCAACATAGCTCAAAGAATTAGCAAGCTAAAGTGGCAGTGGGCCGGCCATATCTCGCGAAGAACCGACAACCGCTGCTGGGGTAAACGTGTTCTCGAGTAAAGACCGTGGCTCGGCAAACGTAGTGTAGGATGCCCTTCGGCCAGGGGGGATGACAATCTGCGAAAGACTGCAGGCAGATGCGGGATGCGGCAAGCTGTAGACAGGGGAGGGGCTCATTAGGGGAGGGCTATGCCCAGCAGTGGACTAAGATAGGTTGATGATGATGATAGTTGTAAACCTGATATAGTACTATTAAAGTTGGTTGTTTAACTGTATCGTCGTCGTCGTGAGGTTCGTCTACTGTATCCTAAATATCTAAGAAAATCAATGACAACGTTCAAGGTAAGGTCAACTAAAGTAAACCTATTTGAAAAAAAAAACATTTAAAATATAGATTTAGGAAGAAAACTCTAAACGAAAAGTTAAAAATTTGCCTTCGTCCAACCATTACAATATTATAGAATTAGATATTAGACAGAAATTAGAATATTATGGAAATAAAGTAACACTAATTCATTAAATAGGTTAATAACCCTTTTTGACAAAGAAAATTACAATTCAATAATAAAAACAAATTAGAACTAGTATTTACAATTGAAACAATTAAGCTAACTGCAGACTGTTGCACACAATCTACAAGTAGCTCAACTGACCCATATAGGTTTATAATATATAAATAGCCTTTTTAATAAATTCATCTTTTCCTTTCTAATACCAAAAAACTAATACCCAAAATAAAATCCAATCTTATAATTGGATTTTATTTTGTAATGATATCGTTTATTTATGACACAATAAAATGTTTACAATATAATATTGAGTCCTCAGGATCCAGGGAGGAGCCTGGGCTGTGTTGCAGGACCCAAGGCTTCAATACTCTTCAAATAGCAATGGATCACAGAAAACTCGTAAAGACCCATATTTACGATGACTTTTGATCTCATTACCAACATCAAAGGTTGATATAAGATATCTTGATGTACGTATCCAATTAATTTTAGCATTTATACTACGTAATATCCAGGAATAAATGGTATCTAATACCAGGTTAGAATAATGTCCTCATAACATTCGGTCCAAAAAAAAAAACTCTTCTTTGCCCGTTCTTCTGCCCGAGTTTTTCGGTTGTACAAAAAGTTGCCTGAGAAGAATATCCATTTTATGTGTGCAAATTTCACTCCGATCCGTTTTAGTTTTAGCGTGAAGAAAACATCCGAATATCCAAACTTTCGCATTCATAGTAATATTAGTGTGGTTTACCTAAATTTGTTTTTAACCGAATTCAAAAAGGACGAGGTACTCAATTCGTCTGGATGTTTTTTTTATGTACCTATGTATGTTACTTGATATCTCCGCTTATGGTTAACCGAATTTGCTGATTCTTTTATTACTGTATAGAGAATATCATATCCCGTAAAACTTATAAAAAAACATTATATTTTTGAAGAATCACGACTTGCTACAAAAATTTTGGTAATATCTGCGCCAATTGGGGCTAGATGATGCTGTGTGGATTGTCCAGCATTATTTATTAATATTATTATTATTAATTGTTAACAGATTTTGATGATTCTTTCGTTATTGTATAAAAATTGATTTCGAGGTGGTCCCCCATAAGTTTGGTTCTCGAGGGACTGCTATGTGCGCTGTAAAACGTATGTTTGTAAAACATCATCAAAATATGATAATTTCTCTATCACCCGTACACTGAGAATAGACTATCACCTAATGGTTTCTATGGCAATAGTTTCATCCATCTGCCATCAAACTAAATAAGACTTGAATTGTTACTATATAAATGTCACCACTAGGGAAATTAGATCCTGCTATCGAAGTGTAAACTCAATTTTTTGCACGTGATCTTCGATCAGGGGAAGTAAAGGGGTGATTTCGTTCGTCCGAGAGATAGATAAATACTATTAACGGAATTTGAAGTCGGTTTATAGGTTTTTAAACACAGCCAAATTATTAAATCAAATAATAGAAACAAATTAAAACTGTTTTAGTTGACCTCGACTCCGCCTACGGTTCATATAAATCGCCTAGATTTTCAAATTATTTTTTTCCGAACTGAATCTCATTTTTTAGAAGTAGTCGTTGTATGAGCTGTACATAGTAAATGCCTTCAGCTGCCTACTTGATTACCGATATTCCGGATAAGATGTTTACAGAATTACCGATGCGCATAATTTAGCGCAGGGCGAGTCTGCTAGACACATAAAACAGTGAACGATAAAATTTCGGCGAAAATAACTGTGTAGGTATACTAGAATACCTATTTTAACAAAATATTTTAGCTGTATGTATACGATTTACTATCTATTACTTTACTAAATTTAAAAAATAAACAGTGCGTCTGATAGACGCGACGCGTGCCCCGAGAGCTGGTGGGTATCTGGCGCAGCGCATCAGCATTGCCATACAGCGGGGCAAAGCAGCCAGCGTCATAGGGACGCTTCCGACTGGTGTTGATATGGATCAGTTGATCTACCTCTAAATTGTTTGCAACTGTAGGAAGTTCAACTGTTTCAATAGTAAATACTAGTCCTAATTCTTTCATTGTAATTTTCTTTGTGAGGTTCTCAAGTGGCGACCACGATGCAATGCAGATCTTTGTGTGCAAAATTTCAGCTCGATCCGTTTAGTAGTTTTGGTGTTGTAAGTATTCGACCAAACAACTTCACAACGGCACAAACCTTTAAAATAATTATAAGTAGGATTTTTAGGATAGGTTATGTACCTAAATACTTAATTGGTCTTTCAGAGAACAGGCTATGATTAACCCAAAGTAAATTAAATGTACAAATTTAATAAACAAAACCGGCCAAGTGTACCTAAGCATAAATGTAAAGAACAGCTCGCAAACGAAGAGTTCCATACCATAGTCCATCATCCGTAACACCAAAGAAACAAAAGAAACCCTAAAAAACTGATGTTTTAATGAATCGAAAAAATCGCAAAAAGTCAACATGACGCAGTCACCCATCCATAGGTATTGACCGCGCCAGACGTTGCTTAACATCGGTGATCGGTACTCAACGTGATGGTCGCTGGCCTCCTTTATTATTAAATTTATTCTACTTTTACTATTTGTTGTTATAACAGCAATAGTAAAAATAATTGCAAATTAAGGGTATACCTACATATACCCTAACAGAATTTCAACTGTCTACCTATTACGGTTTAAGAGACACAGCCCGCTGACAGACGAACAGACGGACGGGCAGACAGCGGAATCTTAGTGATAAGGTCCCGTTTTCACCCTTCGGGTACCGAATCCTACAAAATGAATTAAACAAATGCCTGGATTAGACCTAACCATGTTCTTATTTTCGGTAGTGATAGTGAATGGTCACACGAAACTTGTTCAAACAAATATCAAAGGGAGTGACCGTACGTACCCTACTTGCTATAAAAATATTGGTATGTAATCCTCTTGGCCTAGTTTGACAGAAATCGGATAGAGGAGAAGGTGGAAACGTGGCCCGTGCAGATATATTGACCCCCCTTGTTATTTCATGTATAGAAAAACGCCATCTCGCGAAACTTTGTGGTAACAGACAGCACACATGATATGTTATATTTAATTATCAACCAATCCACCTAAGGGTGCCACAATTTTTTGTTTGTTTTTCAAACAAGTAGTAAACGCGCACCGGTAAAATTTTTGTCAATGCCCTTCATTTAATTGTTTTTTTTAATACGGACTTTTATCTTTGGTGGTTTACACGTTCTGTTTGATATACATTTCGCCACAGGATTCTAAAAGTAAATAGATAAAACATTTGTATTTTACTATTTACTTGGGTTGTTTTTAGATTGTGTAGTATTTGTAATTTGGACCCCTCCCAGTGCCTTATTTATGGCTCCGGGGGCAACATAACATGTATGAGTAATATTTTGTGACTAAAAATTTGTTTTAACCGTTTTAGATGCCTCGGCAGTGTATTGTCTCCACCTGTGAAGAGAAGGAAAACTTGGGATCCTCAACAAATGAAAAAGCTGTTAAAGTGAGATCTAAGGTCATGGGTTATAAAAAGGCAGTAAAAGTATTTGCCGTGCCTTAGAGCTACACTGAAAAGGTTCGTAAAGGACTCTGAAGAATCCAGACTCGGTAGAAAACAGATCGGATACCTGATACCTCAGACACGCCTTGAATATTTTGTGAAACGCGAATTATTTTAGCGATGAATGTGGATAAGAGTGGATTCAGTGCCTGAACTGCAATTTATGGGCTCACAACGACTGTGCAGGTCCTGAAGGCCAATATTACATCTGCGATTTCTGTCGGTAAGTTCAATATATTTAATATGGCCTGCTGGGGGCCATATAACTCTCACTTAATCTCAAGATGCCAATTTTGCATTTTTTAAGAATACATAGATTTTTGATTAATTTATTGTAGTTTTATTAATTTCACCTTATATTATGTATAGGCAGATGAATAAGGAACGCATATGGAGGTATGAATTTGATTTCTCATTCTAGTTATTTTTTTTAAGGGGTCAAAAGCAAAGTGGGGGCCACGTTACCACCTTCTCCTCTAACTGTTTTTATTAAGATATTACTTTGCCGTTTTTAATCTAATAAAAAGCTTTGTGCGATAATCCCTCCCAACTCTGGTACTTACAATGTTCACACCTTTAAAGGTAGGTACCTACCTACTATACCAGCGGTTCTCACACTTTTTTAGTGACGGAACCCTTTTGCCATGCTGTGCTATGTGTTATGTATGAGGCCTTGTTAAAATTTTATTTTTATTAGTTTTAGCAAAACACATAATTTTCGTACGTACATAGATACTTACATTGAAATTGATATGTCAGTACAAAATACTTATGTTGTAGCGTCTCATCCTGTATGCCAAGCACGGGGATAGTTCTCTACGGTACAATAGACAATACTGACATTGCATCGTCATACATTGCGTACATTATTGAAGGTGAAGGAATGAATTTTAAATAATTTACGCATTCGATGCCGCGTTTATCTACCTATTTTTCCCGAAGTTTCAACAGACACACAACAGACAATTATAACAATGTGTTCAAGTTTTAAAATATTTAAATAATAAACCGCCAAGTGCGAGTCGACTCGCACACAAATGGTTCCGTACCGTAAAAATCAAGCAACTTTTTCAAAGAACACCAAATTTTCACTTGTTCGGAGACCCCTTTAAATTTTCAACTTTATTAAATTTTTAGTATTTATTGTTATTACAGTTGAAGAATTATTACATTAATAGAAATAATTTATGGAAAATTTCATGTGTCTACCTATTTTAGTTCAAGAGATACAGCCTTGACAAACGAAGAGCAAAAATAGCCAAAAGATCACGTTTTTTGTATGGAAGCTTACTTTTTTGTGTTCCGAAAGTTTTAATGAAAACAATACCTTCAAGACAAGTCATACCTACGAGTAGTTCTAATGAGTAGGCAAAATAAAGTAGAGAATAAATAAAGTAAAAATAATTATCCAACATAATTATAAAAAAATAAATGATAATGATAATGATATAGTGGGACAAAAGCGTCGGAAAATAAGAAAAAATAAATACTTAGTGAAATAAATTATCATCATCATGATAAATTATGTCTTAATAATATTTATCTGCAATGCAATGCAAGACGGAGTGTGGGAAGACCTTCCTCTCGATGGACCGACATTGTAGCGGTCGCAGGGAGTCGATGGATTGAGGCGGCTCAGGACCGCTATTTGTGGCGTCATTTGGGGCCTATGTTCAGCAGTGGACGTATACGGACTGATGATGATGATGATGAATATTTACCTAGTAGTTAGATAAATAAACGCGATAAATACCTACCCGTGACTATTTATAATATTGCACCCAGTAAATAATTATTATAACTGCATAATTTACATCCACATACCTACCTAACTACCACGGGTCAAACCAACTTGGAACTCTCTTTTTACAATTTTTTTGGTCAAGCTGCATTTTTTGCCATTATTTCACGCTACGCTATAAATCGCTATAAAACGTGAAAACTCTGAAAGCGCATGAAAGTTCCGCCGTGCAGCGTTTAGTTCCATACCTATCCACACAACACATCCGGCGAAGCTATTGTCTTCTGCATTACTGGTTCTGACTGTAGTTTGTCCACAACATTTAAAACTTGTCTTTGTTTAGATGTTTTACTGTAGCATAAACGAAACGAGTGTTTCATTGTAACATTTTGATCATGTAAGTAATATGTATTTGTTTGTTGGTAGATAGAGCTGTTAAAAAGTTTGAACTCTCAGATCGGTGTTAAAAATTATTAGATTCGCATTTTATTTTGGCTTTATAAGATACTAGCAACTTCTAGTTCATAGGTGTGTACTTTTTATGCTGACCATGGCACTTGCGAAAGTAGTTTCTAACAAGCATTTAAAGCGCAACATCGAGTGCGAATCGATAGCGTCTTAAATCAATCTCTATCGTTTTGACCTACAAACGTATTGCAATTCGAAGTCGTAGACACGTTGATTTATCACGCTGACGTTCTCATGTAAGTTTAATCAATGACCTTGCTTTTAGCTAGATAATTCACGTTTTTTTGTAATTTTAACCCGATGAAAAAGAAAGAAAAGTTCCCAAGTCAACGCGTTTGATAATGCATAACATTTTACAGAGAAGTCCCATTTTGATAAAATTTTTCTTATACATTGAGGTTGGTATTCTATTTAAATTAAAATAAAATCACCCAACAACGGTGAAGAACAGAATTAAATCAAATGAAATCGTTTAGTTCTGACACAAAATTTGTATTGTACTTATTGTACCCACTGCTGGATCCCGAAGTAGCCTAAACTGTAGGGATTTAAGGTTCCTAGGCTTCTCCTAATATATTTTTTTAATATCTTTATTTATTATGGAGTTTTGTCACACAGTGACTATGCCACTCCCGTTAGAGATCAATTCTTCTACATAACTCGCAAATACAGCTTGATTAGCATTTTGGCTTCCTCGGAGAACGGGGACGACAAAATGCTATTACAAATACCTACACTAAAATCATCAAACATTTGGAGTCTTCTCGTTGTGCCTCGTTACGGACACACTCCGTCAAAACATGGTAGAAGATGTACATCTTCTATCATGTTATAATATAAAATAAATAATAATGCTAAGCAATTCACGCAACATCATCTAGCGCCAAACGAATCAGAGTATAAAATTTAACACTTTTGTATTCATTTATTTTTCATATGCAGGTAGAATGTTCAGCTTAACGTCGGTTTATATTTTGTTGTTAGGTAGTTTTTGTTATCTTGTTTTCGGTAGAACGCTATATTTTGGAGCGTTTAATATTTATTATGCAGGTAAAGTTTGATCTACAAAGAAGGCATATATTTTAAATTCAACATTGCGGTTTATTGGCAGGCCATTTCCTTTTAAACCGCAACGCGATTTGGGTCACGAACGTCAATGAGTTTGCAAAGCTTCCGTCAGCCTGCTGTTTAATATGAGTCCCTATTTCCCTAGGTCACGGCATCACGCGTGAACAGCTGGACCGATTTCGTTAATTCTTTTTTTGTTGTGTTTGCTATTGTCAGGAGAAGGTTCGTATGAAAGAAAAAAATAAGAAAGTTGCGCGGAAAATTAGAACATTTAAAGAAAACTTAACGACCATAATACCAATTAGAATTCAATAGGACAACGCCGAGTCAGCTAGTTAATTGTATTTACAAAATACAGCAGCTTTTCTAGCTAGACACTTGGAATCAAAGTAGAGCTCTTCACTTCTAATAAGTTTTAAACCCCGTTAAACCGTTGCTATTAGAAGGCTACATGAGTGGAGTTGCTCTTACCTTATGAGTGCGGCGATGCATGTACTTACGTCCAGCAGCTAATCTGTATAGGGTGTAGATAACTAAGAAGGTAGGTATCTACGGAACCGTTGGGACCTATTCATTATTTATGCCCTTGACTTTTAGGGAGTAAATACGTAAGTGGTTTACAGCGTACTTTTTAATGCGTTAACAGCCTGGCTTCAGCTGTGCGGCGAAAGTACGGTCGCTCTTTAAAATAACGATTTTTCTAATAAGACCGACGAACCCATTTATAACAAGCGACATTGCTTGACAGCCTTTTTAAATTGTGCCTGTGATTGATGGAACCCGCTAGTGTAGCCTGTTGGACGTCAGATTGATGGATCCCCTGAGTCACTTGTTAAACCTGTTGGGCGTCAGATTGATGGAGCCCCGAGCCGCTAGTGTAGCCTGTTGGACGTCAGATTGATGGAGCCCCTGAGCCACTTGTTAAACCTGTTGGGCGTCAGATTGATGGAGCCCCGAGCCGCTAGTGTAGCCTGTTGGACGTCAGATTGATGGAGCCCCTGAGCCACTTGTTAAACCTGTTGGGCGTCAGATTGATGGAGCCCCGAGCCGCTAGTGTAGCCTGTTGGACGTCAGATTGATGGAGCCCCTGAGCCACTTGTTAAACCTGTTGGGCGACAGATTGATGGAGCTCCGAGCCGCTAGTGTAGTCTGTTGGACGTCAGATTGATGGAGCCCCCGAGCCGCTAGTGTATCCTGTTGGGCGTCAGATAGATGGAGCCCGAGCCGCTAGTGTAGCCTGTTGGACGTCAGATTGATGAAGCCCCCGAGCCGCTAGTGTAGCCTGTTGGGCGACAGATTGATGGAGCCCCCAAGCCGCTAGTGTAGCCTGTTGGACGTCAGATTGATGGAGCCCCCGAGCCGCTAGTGTAACCTGTTGGGCGACAGATTGATGGAGCCCCCGAGCCGCTAGTGTAGCCTGTTGGGCGTCAGATTGATGGAGCCCCCAAGCCGCTAGTGTAGCCTTTTTTTTCTCCTAGTTGAATTGCCAGTTGATCTTGCTCGACGTTGACTGGTGGACTATGACACAAATTGTTGCTATCTGCTGAGCAAAATTATGAATAATAGTCTCTAGCCCGTTGCTATGGAAACCATTAGTAATAAATAACCTGGTATAACGGAGTGGTTTTATTCTCTTTGACCCTTAGTTGATACCTAGTACATATTGTGATGAATTTTTACAAACCTACGTTATAATTATAAAGCGCATATAGCAATTCCTCGAGAATCAAACTTATAGGGGACCACCTTAAAATCAATTTTGATATAACAACGAAATAATCATCAAAATCTAATTGACGCAGATATCACCAAAACTGTTGTAGCTAGTCGTGATTCTCCAAAAATATTATGTTGCTTTTTAAGTGAACGTGATAAATACTAATCCCTCTGGAATACATTTTTTATGGGACCACCTCGGGATCATATTAATCAATTAGTAAAATCGGTTAACCATAGACGGAGATATCAAGTAACATACATACATAAAAAAACATACAGACGAACTGTGAACCTTCTTCTTTTTGAAGTCGGTTAAAATGTAATATTTTTGTGGTAGTTATACTTACCTAAAGTCAATACAACAAATAATAACAGAAATAAATTGACTTTAGGTAAGTGAGTATAAAACAAAATAGAATAACTATTACTAGAATTTTCTGGAACCTGTAAGCACCTATTTTTCAGATTAAAGAAGCAGCTCACTTTAAGCACGTAGAACTAACGAGATTGTAAGAAAATACTTATCTCTGAAACGCCCTTTCGCCAAGTTTAAAGCTTTGAGTGAATTAACAGTGAGCAATATTCACGCTATTTTCTCGTATTTAAAAAAATTTAAATGTTTTGCCAATAGAATCTCATCAGGTGGGTGACCCTGTAGAAGTAACAGCGTGCCCGATGGAAAAGTCTTGTTATCGTGAGAACAGTCAATAAAAGCAGCTGCGAGAGTCAAGACCTCTTTATTTATTCTGCAAGGGTTGTTACACGTAGATTTTTTATTCTCATTTCTCCGCTTCACGCGTGTATACCATCACAATATATTTTGAGATCATGGACGGTAGGTACTAACGAAGCAAGGGAAAAACGAGGCGTAAACAGAAATTATGTACCTATCAGGCAGGGCACTATAACAAAAGCTCGCTGCTCGATCTCTGCTCTTTGATGAACTATGCCTCGCTAAAGAAAGATATTGGTACTATATGTGTAAATAAATGTAAGGAATACTTGTAGCAAAGAAAAATGTAAGATAAAACGTAGCGAGGGATTCAAAGTACGTCGCCCGAGCCAAAAATATATTTTGCGCCCGGTTGATACACTCTACTTTTCATCAGCCTCTATGAGAAAATAAAAGGCGCCTCATATTTTATTGTAATATTATTATTTAATAAAACAAAGAGTAACAACTAAATTGAAATTAAATAGTATCTAATAATAAAACAACTAAAAATTATATTTATTTTTGAGACATGTACGCAATTATGAAAATTTATTGTTACACTTTTATTAGGAATAGAGATTGTTGTAGATTTTATATTCTGCGTGTTTGAAATAATGTCCGTATCTGGCCTTAGAGCATTCTGGTTTAATGCTCTAAGTATCTGGCTCATTTTGAGGAAAATGTGACGGTGAATCTCGTTGTTTGGATGTAGTACCAGCCAGTCTTTATTCAAACAATATTTGCGTTCGATTTCTTTGCCGCTGAACACTAAGATGTTCCAAATTCAAAAAGTGTGCGGCAAAGATGATTGCGGCGCACTTATAGAGAGGATTAAAAACTCATTACTGCCCGCTGAAAGTTTCTTATAAAAAACACCACCTTTGGGTGCACTTAAAGGCGAAACAAGTCGTCCTTTTCGAATAGATGGGATGAAAAGTACGTTCCTAAAAACCTACTAGTACAGAAAGAAGGCCATGCCTAGCCGTCAGAAATTTCTAGGTCGGTATGTACTTGATTCTGGTAGTTTATTTATTTTATTACCTATTTTTGTATGAAAACTTCTTCTTAAACAATCAAGCAAGCTCCACTAGAACCAGACCTTTTTAGTGTTAAATTTTTTAAATTTTATTTTGTTTGATACTTAAAGAGAATAATAATGTGCTTATAGCAAGCGAAGTAAAGCTCTTTGAAGTAATAACCACCTTCAGCACCTTTGTGGAACCTCAAATAGTTGTATTTTTATAGTCTACTATCTACGAGGATTGTTACGTTTCTCTAGCTAGTCTTGTAAACTGTTAGTGTTACCAACATACCTAATAAGATTTTGCACTTTCTTTGTAGTTATATAATAATTAAAATACTAATACATAAAATAACCTTATTCAAAAGCACCTAAAAATAAGAAAAAGAAAACGCAAAAAAGTGGTTGATCCAGGATTTTCTTTATTCTTGCACGAAATCATTTGAGTAAGTGCAACTTTCGCCCAAAGAATCGAAAGATTAGCTCCTATAAACATAAAATCTATTGGTCGGATTGATGGAGGTGGGCCGGCAGGACGTAAGTACCTACGTATATCATTCGAGTTATAAAAACTTCGGTCCTACGTCTTATATAAATGTTAATCCCAACTATAGTGCATGTGTCAGCAACTTTTTTATATTGCCTGTAACCCTGTAGGTAGATAGGTAGAAACATATTGGGAAATAACATACAATAGGTAGGTATAAAGGTTTTCTTGTAGCTTGCAGTTAAAGTTAAAATAGAGTAGGTAAAAGCGAGAGCTAACAGCCACTCGCTGTTAGCTCATCGTTTATTCTGGAACTTAGTTGTTTAAGTAAAATTACTAAAGTGTATTTATTTAGATCCAACGTGCTTTCCTTTTACAATGATAAAGTCGGCGAACTTTTAAAGCAAAGAGTTGCAAATTCATTTCTAAATGAAACAGCCGTGACGGTTTGAACTTTGCATAAGTTTAATCTTTTATCAATTTCGAGTAAAAATCAACTTGTTCTCTTTCGTTCGTTTGTAGAGTTAAGGACCTCTTTGACCTTAGGTACTTTTTTGTAGCAGTTTGAACTCAGCAATTTATATTAATATGGTATTTATTTGAATAATGTAACGTTGTTAGTTACGAAAGCCTTCAATATTTTTAACTAACATAGCCCTGCCTTTCTAGCATTCAATCAAAAACTCAATTAGGTAGGCCTATAGGCCTATAGGCCTACCTAATTGAGTTTTTGCTAGATTCAACTTCAAATTCGATTTTGCGTCTGGAAAACCACCGCACAGAAAAAACCTCCTCTTCAAATAAAGTAAAAGAAAACAGGAAACCTCGGGTTTTTCAACTGTCTGATGGGAATAGCGGAGCGAAGGGCCGGCGCAAATAGTTCGGAGGATGTTCCTGTGGACGAAGCCACGATGGTTTAATTGAATTCCATCCCTTTCGTTTTGTACTCTGCCGAAACATGGAGCATGAACAAATTGTTCACATATTGTTGTACAAGTTTATCCAAGTTTCATTACACGTTTTCACTTTTTAAACGCATAATCGTTTTTCTTCTTCTAATTCTAAAATTCGGGTTTATTAGTAATTCACTGGCACTCCGTGAACTGCAGGTTTTGCCCATCATCCCGAACACGTTCGTAGGTGGCGTTCTTAATTTATTTTGTAAATTAACTCTAATACAAATTGAAAAACTACGTCTGTCCGGAACCCAGTGAATTACTAAAGACCGAACTCCCACTCCCACACCCACTGTTAATTCAGGGCAGATCTTTTTATAATGTCAAGTTCAAATAAAGCCTCTCTAAAGAACAATTATTAAATGGACGAGGGTAGGGACCTACTACCAAATCCAATTTTAAGAATTAGGACCTGGCGTCAAACGCGTTCGATGGGCAGAACCTGCAGTTGATGCAGTGTCAGTAAATTACCGATAACCTTGCATAGCTTAAATTATTAGCTCACATTAGCTGACATTAGCATTAGCTCTGCTTAGCTTGGGGCCAGATGATGCTGTGTGGATTGTCCAGCATTATATATTTATGTTTATTATTAAATTATCTAATACGTGTACATATTATTTTTACTCGGCATGGCATGTCTGTACCTAGATTTGTAGAAAAGCACTACCTACTCCATAATAGTAACTATTCATGAAGCCTGGATAAAGCACACAACCTTTCTACTTGGAACTCGTATTTTTGTTGGCACGACAGAGGTTTTCATCACCGTGATTCATAGAGAAAATTTTCGGCATAGCTTGAAGGAAAATTATATCGTTCTATCGGACACGCGTTATTCTTAAAACACCATCCTTACACAAGGAAATACAACAAGGACGAATCTATAAAAGAATTGAGTGGGAATTCTTAACAGATTTTCAACGACCAGGGGTTTCTTCTCTCTTCTTCTTCTTTTCTTCTGCTCTACATAATGTTAAGTTAGATTATCACTATCATGGTAACAGCTCTTTATGTCACCCACAGCTAGGTATAGGCAGGTACATATAGGCATTAGTTGGACACGGTGCTCAAAATATCCATATTAATATCCCTACTTATCTTACTCTTACTAATATTATAAATTCGAAAGTAACTCTATCTGTCTGTCTGTTACTTTTTCACGCCTTAACGGCTGAACGGATCTCAATGAAACTTGGCAGGGAGGTAGACGGTATCCCAGGGACGGACATAGGCTACTTTTTTTCCCGGAAACTCGGCGACTATATGTTTTCCGTTAGAGTAGCTGGTGATAAGTGTGTATAGGTGTCACTAAAGCTTCCTAATCGGCTGCTGTTGGGATAGTACAAGCCAGCTGCAGCAAAACACAAACAAAATCACCAAATTTCATTGCCATACTAGGCTAGCTGCCTTGTGCCGCGCAGCTTGCGCCTATTCATCTCAAGTTGCCAGCGCCTTTCTATCCGTCTAATCCATGCCTTCTCGGTGGCCCATTATGTGCTCACCTGCAGCCGAGTCGTGTGAGCCCACTATTGACTGTGCTCTTGACTTCTCTGTCTGCTACTGCTTGAGACGACTCAGTGAACTTGGTTACATCTGTTACGAAAGCCGGTTCGGTTGCAGCTTAGTCTGAATCTGAACTTTTAAGATATTTTTTGGTCGGAAAGGGGTAACGTAAAACGTGTGACGAGATAATATCTATCGCACGCATGTGGAGAAAATAAAAAAAATCCTTATTCCTTTCGAAGGACAATACCTAAATAAATCTTTTAAATC
Source organism: Eupithecia inturbata (assembly GCA_963662085.1). Classification (NCBI taxonomy): domain Eukaryota; kingdom Metazoa; phylum Arthropoda; class Insecta; order Lepidoptera; family Geometridae; genus Eupithecia; species Eupithecia inturbata. The sequence goes on along the minus strand of OY759178.1, from coordinate 14,163,265 downwards.
CATCATGGTTTTAACGGGATATTTACCATGATTTGAGTTTTCCAATATTTCTTACTCTCCATTAAACTTAAAACTCAAATCATGGTAAATATCCCGTTGTAAATGACTTTAGTGACAATACCTAAGTACTTCCATTGAGTCCTACAATTAAGTCCTATCAAAAATACACTTCACTGCTTGGGAAAACGCAATCGAATAGGAGCATAAGAAGAATGGAAATTAAGAATGGATTTGTATTTAATCCATGCTTATTTCTCTCTCCTACATAAACACCTTTTCGATTGCGTTTTGGCAAGCAGTAAAAGTGTATTTTGCCTAGCATTTGACCTATTTCGATTAGCCCAGTTTAGATGTAAATCCGTTTCTAGAATCCTAGTTATTTTTTTAAACAGTAACGTTTATAATTAAAACTAAAAACGTATCACTTTCAGCGAAAAGACCGCCGATTGTGCCACACTAAATTCAATTAGTCGTTCCTGTTTTTTTTTATTATTTTTAAGTTTTTTAGTGCACTATAGTCATTATCTATCTTATGTAAGTTACTTATCAACTTTAAATTGCTATCTTTCAAAAGTTTTACCTTGTACTTACTCATAGTGCTGACCCAGTTAGCAGGTTCGGTTTAAACAGTTTTTTTTTAACTCCTTGGCGTCACTATAGACTTGAACTTCAAAGAACATATAAAAAAAAATCAAATCAAAACTATCCAGTTTCACGTACGCGGTATTTTAGAACTAATCAAAACTTGAACTACCGATAGCGCTAAATGCTTGCACATGATCTTTACTTTACTTATTCCGAAGTGTGCTTCTATGGGGCAATAGCACAGATGTACAAGATCTGTTAATTATGCAGAAGAAATGTGTGCGTATCCTAGCAAATATAAAAAGAACGGACAGCTGCAAACCTTTTTTTAAGAACTTTAAAATGTTAACATTACTATCTATTTACATATTAGAACTATGCAAATTTGTTCGAAAATACCCTAACTTCTACAAAACACTCGACTTCCCAGAAAATATCCACTTAGACCAGGCAGAAACAAAATCATACAACCATCATCAAACCTGTGTATGCACAGTACCGGCCGTTAATAAAATGTCCATAAAAATTTACAACAAGCTTCCAAACGAAATGAAAAACATTCAAATTAAAACAATTATTAATTGACAATTGCTACTAACGTAAATTAATTTTTAAATGACAAAATAAACAGACATAAAAAAAATCAAAAATTTAATTTATAATTTTTACTTGCGTAGACTAGACAACTAGTAGGTACCTATACCTACTACTCACCTTAGTACCTACATATTTTTATCAAAACCAACCTCGGTCTGCCTTCCACTTGTTGTTACGCCCAACAGGGTTCACATTGTGATACTTACATGCATAAATATTACCTACCAATTAAGCCAATGTGATGACAACAATAAATATACATATTGAGTATTGAGTATAGTTGTATTATTAAAATGTTGGTAGGGAAGTACTTTCCCCAACCCGCATGCCCAGCGTGGGGATTATGGGCTTCACTACCCATGAGATAAAAGCCAATAAGGTGCTTATCAGGGGAGGCCTGCGTCCAGCAGTGGACCAATATAAGCTGTTGAGGAAGTACTTAAGTGAAATTTTATCACCTTTCTATTCATTTTTGAATTCGATTGACACCTACCTTACCTACATTTATAACGTCCCTGAAGTCAGCACACCAGCTTACCTTCTAATAAGCACTCTCAGATGCCTAATACTTGTGAGTCGAGAACGCTCGATTGCACACTGTGAGACGCCGAGCCACTCGTGCTTGAGCTCGGCTACCTCATATTAAAGATTATTTATCGGGTATACTCGTATATCGCGTACCTTTTGTTTTATTTTCCCCTACGTTTCCATCGCGTTGCAGCGATCGTGGCTACCTCGTACCAGCGATTCCCGTGTGTTATGTAACATGAACGACTGCAAACAATATGCAAAACAATATTAATCGTTTGTTGACCTCAGTAGCGCAGCGGACGAAGGTTCGCTTGCGACACAGGTTGTGCGTTCGATTTCCGCCTCAGGAATAATATTTGTACGATCTGCAGATGTTTGTTCCGGGTGTTTTTTATGTAGATATAATAAAAAATATCTATCTTCTATGTAATGTTATCTAGTAGGTATCATAACAAAAGCTCTCCCTACTTTGAGGCTAGATAATGCTGTGCGGCAATCCGCACAGCATTATCTAGCCTCAAAGTAGGGAGGTATGAACAGTTTCAATTAAGTTATGGATCAGTTGAGCTATCTCTAGATTGTTTAAAAGAGTTTGCAGTTAGCTTAACTGTTTCAATTGTTACTACTAGTTCTAATTTGTTTCTATTCTCTAATTATATTTGTTAGTAAATTTCCCAATTAATCCCTATTTAATACCTACTCTACTTGAAAGCCATCCTAAAGTTTGCCAACCAGTAGCCAACTTCATAGTCGAAGGTAATAAATATGGGTAATATGTATATTGTTTGCCACAGTCTGCAATTAGCTCAATTGTTTCACTAGTTCTAATTTGTTTCTATTATTTGATTGTAATTTTCTTTGTTAATAAAGAGGTTAAAAAACATGGCTGGTTCGGCTCTTCTCTAAATCGATTCTAAATCGATGGCTTTCGCCGAAAAAAGTTTTGATATCCCATCAACACTTTTTACGGCGAAAGCCACCGATTTAAGTAAAAAAGAGGAGATGAGTTACTAGCCTGTCGAAAGCGGCAGGCTCAAATTAGGTGCAATTAGGTCCTCAGTCATAGTCGGACCGGTGCCGGCGTTCGTGTTACTTGTGCTTGCTACGACGTACTTTAATGTGATTTTTTCAGTTTCAAACCGTTTATTGTAAGTGATTTACAGGTAGTGAACATATGTAAACACACATTTTACAATGTCTTTAGGTACATTTGTGAACAAAGAAAATTTCAACAAAATTATTAAAACAAATATATTTAATAATTTCATGTGCCGAGCTCCCAGGCCCTATTGTCATTCAGATAGTCTTTCAAACTATAGTAAGCATTGACAGAAAAACTACATCAATGCCCTCGTGTTTGTTCATTATATTTACTGCACAAGATTGGAAATATAACTGAGAGTGTTTGCGTGTAGTTGTAACTTGTAACACAGGCCAGTTGTTGAGTAAGCGCTGGGAGAACGTACCATATCTACAGATTTTGCTTAGATCTATGGCGGAAGCATTACGAGACGAGACTTGGCAAAATTTTACATAATGTATTTGTACGCATACCTTGATTTTTAAATTACTCAATATTATGTAATTAAGGATAACATAATATTACATGATCATAAAATGACCTAGCAGAGTATTGTGTAACTCAGGCAACCAACTAATACTATTCATAATAAGTATACCTAGGTACTTAACCGGTAGGCGGGATAACCCCTTATAGCACAGTGGGGTAACAGAAACCAACACGAGTGTGTCACGTTATTGTAACAAATAAGTATGAAAATAATTATTATAAAAGAGAATAAGACACAATGACTATCCCCTGTGTACACACCTATTACCAATCTGTCGCCAAGCGTGGTGATTATGGATTATGTTTAAACTTGATTAGCTATTTTGTATTTGTATGTCTTAAAATGGAACGATGAATCATTTTGTTTGTAGATTTTGTACTCATTGGACGTACGTATGTACATGTAATGTACCAATGCTGATCTAGAAGTACAGGTCTTAGGTCTAGTTATTCTGCGCCGAAACCAACCTTTAAGAACTATTTTTTTATTGAATTTTGGAATAGTTTAATTATAAAAGCAATTTAAAAAACACAGTAGGTATATTTTTTCGAAAATAATTCCGATTTGGTAGGCAGCGTAGGTGGATGCTGTGTGGTGCTGGCTAAAAATTTGCACCACCCCAACTGTTCCCGCGGGTGTCGTAAGAGGCGACTAAGGGATATCCACCGGGGGCGGGCAGCACCGCCCCCTGCAGAACAATTCTACCACCAAACTGCGATTCCCAATCCGCCTGCCCAGCGTGGGAATACTGGGCATTACTCACCGTGAGATAAAAGCCAATAAATAGGCTTTGGAGGAGGAGGAGGTGGTACCTACCTAAAAGCTCCTCTCCAGCTCTAAGTAAGTACATTAGTTCCTACTCATTAGCTGATTCATCCTTGAAGAGTTACAATCACAATACAAACGAAACGAGCTGTAAACAACAGAAAGCACTCGCAATCGATACTGATAACATGCCAATCAATATCCCATTCGAAGTGTGCTCTCACTTCACCTGTCGAGTGTGCGCGTAGCTTTAAGCCGCTGGCGCCCTGCGGCTGTGCAAGGCCACGTGGTGCATTTTAGCTGAGTGTGGGTTCATTTGTTTGACAACTTGGGTCTACGTTTCCACTGCAGCACACACTGTACATGATAATTAACCCACGACTATGTAAAACTGTAGCGCAGCACACTTTTGAATCATACGAATGTGAGTGAAGCTACGCACGCGTGTACCGCGTGCATCGTGCATATCGTTGATAACGTTAAGCTGCGTGGGCGCCATATTCGAGCAAGCCACGCGCGTAGCAATAGTCATTAATCTCGTATTCGTGCGTACCGTGCTCGTGGGTTGCAGTGGACGTTATCACATAAATTTTTTGCAAAGCGAAGCTAGACACACGTGCGTAGCCTCTCCGTGCGCAGAGTGGGACCTGGTGGGAGTGGGTGGTCCGTGTCCGTGAGTGGGGTTGTGGCTTTATGACAATCAAAATTTATGATGATCATGTGATCATCATCAACTTTGATTGGGAGGAGAGAGTCTCATCAGACCGATCATCGGAACCGAACTATTGATACTAGGCCTCACTATCTTACCTATTTCTGTTTTCATTCTCTTAATTTCTAATTTTTTGTATGTGCTGGTTTACCTCAAATAAATAAATATGATTAAAATCACATCACAATATTACAAATGCGAATGTTTGGATGGATGGATGGATCGATGCTTGTTAATGCTGCACGCCAAAACTATTGATCTTTATAAGTAAGTATTTGTATGTATTCTAGATTTATCTCTGAATATTTTCCACGTTTAAAGCTTATTGATATTTCTATCCCAAGTGAACTGATTTATGGGATAAAATATCTTGTATTTTAGGTCGAGACTTACATCTATGCAATTTCAGCCAAAAACAAAAACCCCAGGTAACAAAAAGTGTTCTATGATCGAGTCTGGGTTCAGTTTCGATCATAGAACACTCCCTTTAAGTTTAGTCATTCACCCTGCTTCAAAAGTTGGGAATGATAAATTGCTACTCAGAGATAAATTTAGAATACTTACAAATTAAACCTTATTAATTATTAATTACAATTATAATAATGTTCTAAGGCTGGCTTGTCGCAGAAGTCATCTGACAAGAAGAAGAAGAAGAAGAAGGCTGGCTTATTAGCCTGCCTTAGAACATTATTTGAATTTAGTAGAGTTTATTGTACAGTCTTATAAGTTGCTAAATTATATGAACGTTTTGAGTATGACTCAAAACGTTAAAGGTCACACCTAATCTTGAAGTAAGGGGATTTAATGAAGTGACGTCCATATTTATTTTTATCTTGCGTGTCGTTCCGGTGCATGGCCTATAAAGCTTTAATTACGCTTTGGCCTTAGATTTTAATGAGTAATATAGTTTTGGTTCATTTGTAAAATAAAGTTATTTTATTCGAATAATAATGCCTGTGGGATAATTAAGAAAGCCGTCTAGTGCAAAAATGGTAGAGCACAATACAACAAATCACACACAAGAACACAACACATGTGTCATGCCATCCACACGGCGTGCAAACCTACCTCCTCATTCAGTCTAGTCACAGCCGCGGATCAGAATGTACGTGTTCGCTCTATGCGAGACATCCCGCAAGTTTTCGCACTCTACACCCTTTCAAAGTTTACAACTTCGAATCCTGAAATCTGTGTTCCGAATCGGATTTGTGTTTAATTGAATTATAGGTTCATGTGTTGTGTGTGTGAAACTTTGTTAGTAAAGTTGCGTGAAGTGAGTTTTCAGCTTGAAACGGCGGCTATGAAAGTTTTGTAAAGGTAATATTGCTTGCTATTTACCGTTAGCATCGTAATAATGTTAATAACGAAGGTATTTAGGTGATTCCTACGCTGTTTTAGATATTATGACTGGATTAAATTGTTCTTTGGAGGTGTAATATAAATAAAAATTATAAGTAGGTACATTAAGTATGGTTATATTTTTGTCTTATCCATCCATACTAATATTATAAATTCGAAAGTAGGTCTACCTCTCTGTCTATCACCTTTTCACGGCTGAACGGATCTCAGTAAAATTTGGCAGGGAGGTAAATGGTATTCCGGGGTCGGGCATAGGCTACTCGGTCGGGCATAGGTTAAAAGCGCTTGCGAAGCCGCGGGCAGCAGCTAGTACTTTATAAGGTAAAACAGATAATCTAATAATAGGATTTTGTTCACTCCTCTAAAATAAATCCTTAAACGGTTTTACCTCCTAGATCTATACGCCATAACGAATGAAATAAGGAAAATCGAACTGTGTAAAAATTAGTATGAACCAATTATATATTATGTTAGTAAGTAGGTAAGTAGGTACAATGTATTCAATAGAGAAGTTAACATGCAACATGGTATGTATGTAGCATCAGCATTGCCATACAGCGGGGCAATGCAGACAGCGTTTTGGGGACGCTTCCGACTGGTATTCATACGGATCAGTTCAGCTTCCTCTAAATTGTTTGCAACAGTCTGCAGTCTGCTGAACTGTTTCTAGTTCTACTTTGATTCCATTCTTTAATTGTGTATTAAAGAATGGAATTCTTGGTTAATAATGTAGCTAGAGTATACCTTTAATAGTTAGGTATTCTGTAGGGACATACATCAAGCTACTGCCTACTCCTCCGAGTATTCAGAGTGCATTAGTCCGGCGAGCAGAGTTCCAGACCTTATGAAACCATTACCACCATAACTAATTACAGACATCTCCATCGATAGGTAACTCCTAAATTCTGAAGCCAAATCTTGTTGATCCAGAAATATCCTGACCTTCCAGAAATATCCTGTTGGTACAGAAATATTATAAGAATATTTAGGAAAAATGATGATAACAATCTGTTCTTTGGAATCTGTGGGAGTAAACTATCGATAGAGCTCTCTGATTATGCGAAAAAAAACTCGAGATATACCCTAAATGTACTTAGAACGAGTTAAACTTAATATAATTACATAATTTATTTAAAATTATACTAAGTTTTATTTAAAACACATAACCTTTTACACGTGTACTAATATGAACCAATAGCAGTCGGTACCTATTTGAACTTACCTACTTAGTAGTATTTTGCTTAACACTACCATTCTTAATAAATTTTAGGTTAATTTATGATATACACCAAATTATGAAATTAACTAAATGAAATAATTTGATAACTGGGAAAATTAGGGCAAATTCTACATCAAAAATTAAAAATGTATGCCCGCATAGTATAGTAAAAGACCAGAAAACAAAATAGGTAATTAATATCAAATGAGGTCGAATAATAAAATCAATGCTAAAATCTCTAAAGGGGTTACGAAGCTTTGAACTTCGCACGTACTTAGCCTCAGCCGCAGAGCATTTTTTCCAGAATTAAATTAATAATAATTTCAATAATAACCTTTATTGTCCAGAAACTACATACAGGCAGCATACAGGAAGTCAGAAGTCAATAACTTTATTTTATTGGGTAACAAAATAAGCATACCTAATTCAAATTGTAAACTACAAATAATTACGCAGGAGGTTGCGGGTTCGATACCCACCTTGGGGCAAATCTTTATACGATCTGCAAATATTTATTCCGGGTGTTTTAGGTATTTTATATGTATAATAAAACATATTTATTTATGTTGTAATATATATTGTATTAAGTTTATCAGTCATCTAGTACCCATAACACAAGCTCTGCTTAGCTTGGGGCTAGATAATGCTGTGTGGATTGTCCAGCATTATTTATTTATATTTGTATTTATTAATTATTAAAGAAGTAATTGATTTTCTCTTCACTTTTATTTTTCGTCCACAAGTAGAAGTGAAAAAGAACGTAGGTGCTCTGCTCATAGATTTACATAAGTTAGTAACGGAAGACATGAGATGTTATCTCCGGTTGAAATGCACACCGGTGCCAACCTGTGCTTCAATGGCTGTTTATGCAAGAGATTGAACAATAGAATACTCATACCTATTGCTATGCTTATAGTAGAATGCTCACACAATGGGGAGAGGCAACGGCAACTCGAATCAAAATAGCATGTCACTGAGCCATCAATCTTTATGGTTAACTGTAGCCGGTGAAAGAGGAACCTTTTACTCGCATTTTTATACTTAAGGTGGTTGGAAATCCATGCAAATAGTTTTTGCACATTAACTCGCATAGTAGTGTTTTTTGTATAGACACATGTATGACACATGTACCCGATACGCGATTCAGTAGAGATAGATAGGTAGAGATAGAGAAACATTTATTGACACAACAGAGATACAGAACAGAACAAGAATAAGGCAAAATATAAAATAGCACCTACCTAAATTACACACTGAATACAAAATCGAAAATAAGTTAGGTAAGTTATGTAAAGGGCGAGTAAGCTACCCAGTGTGTGCACTGCGCTGTAACGGAGCAGGCCAAAGGGTTCCACAACAGCATAATGCTACCTCACATTAATGCAAGGTAGCGCTGGTTTTCAGATGAAACCTGTATGAGGTGACCTCACAAACGACTGGTTGTGAATATTTCATAGGTATATAATAGGTACTTACAATAGAAAGGAATCTAGTTACAATAAATCAATTACAATAGAAAATGCAATTTTATACTACTCTATTTATATATAACTTATTTTACAAAATCAACCACAAGATGAATAGTGTGTACAATGAGGCGCCTAATGTCAAAAAATTGTTCTAAAGATGGCGCTTTTAGTTGAAATTAAATGGCTTAGACCCTGCGCAGATTGACATAACACTCAGTTTCAGTTTCGTTCATTTATTGCTCATAGGCACATGACATTGCACTTATGAAAGTCTTACAAATAAAAATAATATCCCAAAAATAATATAAACAATAAAAAACCTTAGAAATTATAATACGTTTTAATAATATTTTTTTTATAAAAATCTTCACATAAAATTATATTTAATTGCACAAATTAGTGCCAGCATTAAATTTATTGTGGATCATAACTATAGATTACTAATTCGCTTAACTGCCAATATGTATAGTTCATTATTTGAAAATTCATGTATTCGGTTTAATTACCTATTTAGTGAATGTGCATAATCTGTTTGTGTGGAAATGTAACCACCTTAAATATAGGTAATTGATTTACAAGATACATATTATATTCAAAGACATTGTATGACGTACCCATGAACTCCTAACGAAACTACCACAATTTCTTACTTTAGGGAAGACCAGGAATTTGATGCCCTCATTAATTCCGTTGGATTATTATAATGTGAAGGCATATTATGACACAAGGCACATCATCCACCACATGGCGAACAGTGGATGGCGAAAAGAGAGGCCTTTGCCCAGTAGTGGGACAGACAAAAATAAATAAAATAATATTATAACGCAATCGTTTGGACATTGTTAAAGATTAAAAATTGAGAAATTAAAAATTTGTTGCATACCCAACTCCTTACTTTAAACATAATACACATTACGCATTTGCAACTAACACAATAAAGGCTTAGTCGCTTGCCTGGGGAGGAGTAAGCCCTCACACTCACACTCGGGGTAATAACTAAGAATAATAAATAGATTGTTAGAATAATTATTGTTATTATTATTGTTATTGTAGACAAGACAAACAGAGTAGACAGTCTGCAGTTAGCTTAATAGTTTCAGTCGTAAATACTAGTTCTAATTTGTTTTTATTATTGAATAGTAATTTTCTTTGTCATTCTATAATGATTAATTTATTATTCTACTTCTATAAGTAGAATAATAAATTAATATAATATTCGGGATTTTATTAAAATTAACGCGATAAAGTTGATTTCGGCTCGCACCAAGTCACGATGACAAATGAGGACAAATACAAGAGCTGAGCTGTACTGTGTTGCGTTGGTCGATAATTGTACCCGTCGACGGATATAACTCACGATTAGCATCGTAACCTTGAAATAGCTTTAGATGACCCCATCGCACAAGATTGGTATTTTAATTTTCGGGAGTGTCTCGGCATAAAACGTTTCGGCAACACCCATAAAGTGAACTTCATACGATGATGTCTCATCGTAAACGTGATGTCCTATTTATTTAGCTCCCATGTTATTTATAAACCATGACAAACTAAGGCTGATATGAAAGAACCGCGCTAAAAAATCCTTAAGAAGCAAAACATGTTTTTACACAATTATTTATAGTATTTATTTGAATATATTTAATATACATAGGTACAATAACAGAATAAAACAATTACAACTAGTACACTTATATACACTTATATCTATGTCTTAAAAATCTAAGTCGTCACCAGAAGGCAGAGTGCCCAGAATGCTGGCAGCATTGCCACGTTGAATGGCAATGCTAATTCGTTGACCGAAATAGAAGCCAGCATTCTGATCACCTGTCGACTGTATAAGACGTTTGGTAAGATCTTTATAAATGGCGTGTGCTCCAGGTCCTCAATTTGTTTATTTTTATTGAAAAATTTCAATTTCGCATAGCGGCGACTTAGCCAAGTTTTGAGCTTCTGAATTCTTACATAAATAAATATAGCCCCAAGCTAAGCAGAGCTTGTCGTATAGATACTACCTCTAGATAACTGATATACTTAATACCATACTACATAGATATGTACATAGATTCAACATTTCATGGTAGAGAATACTTTATTTTAAAATGATCGAAAGCCGCAATCTATTATCTTAATCGTAAGGTTAAACTAGATTACTGTTTTTATTGACAACATAGACTAGCTTTAATATTTATCTTTAGGAATGTAACTTTTATGTTCGGTTGTAAAAACTACACATATGTATTTTGGTTGGCATTGTATTGCGAAACTTACACCATTTTTTTTTATTCTACCACAATATATTCGTATTTATTCAAATAATCGATGTCTACCTACATATATTGATGTTGGTACGATTGTGTAAACAGATATCGTATTCTGTTATCACACAGCAATCACTAACGATAACGAGTAGATGAAGATAACGTCGTACGTAGCGGCGCTACGAAAAAGCTACGCCGTAGACCCTCTACGCCGTAGAGGGTCTACGTGAGTTTTAATAAGGGACCTAAAAAGTTAGGCGCCACTTTAAACTTAATTTAACTTTCAGGGTTACTTTAACTTCTTTGCATCTAAGGGTCCAGCATCCATACGAGCGGAAACAAGATTAAAGACAGAAACTTCAAACTCATTTACCAGTACGTCATTTAAACTGTTTTTCGTGAAATCAGTCTTAATCAGTTTGACTAAAGACTATGTTTGCTTCATCACGATCTGATGGATATCGGCTTTGAAACTCATCTATCGTTTATTAACCCTCAGTTAGGCAAAACTTTCAAAAACCAGTCGCAGGTTTGATCTTTTTTATTGACATTGATGTTTAACTAAAAAACCAGAAAGTTCCCTTAATATTTCGTTTAATAAACCAGGCTCATACTTTTAACTTCAAATCATTTTTTACCCGTGACGGAACGGAGACGGTATATATGCGTTTAGTATGGTTTTCCTTATTGCACGTGATAAATCATACATGTAAAACGCAAAACTATATAGATTATGAGTTCTCTTCCAGCAAATTGGGAGAGAGAGTATACGAGAGAGTCAAATTTGTAAAAGTGGTTATGGCGCACTTATACCGTAAACTATCTTGTTTGAAAGTATAGAAATGTAAATGGGGTGACAAGTATTGAGTTATTATTATGAATGAGATACATTCCAATTTATTATTCGTTCCATTTGTATTTGAGCCGGCAAACAAAATGTGCAAGGTTTGTGTTAAATGATGTTTATTAATTGCTAGGGGTTAGCTCGGACTTTTTGTAGCTTGGCCTACAAAAGGGTGCTCCTACCCTTTTGTAGGCAGTATTGTAGATATGTTTTTTGTGGCAATGAGGTGTTCGATCACTATTATGATACCAAAACTAGAAAAATACAATCCAATGCGATTTTTTTTTTTCAAATTATGTTAATCTTATTAATGTTAGTTTGGACGTTTGTAACCTCTTTACGCCAAATTTACTTAACGGACTGAAATTTTGAATAAATTGTTTTGATAGATTGGATTGGATGTACTCACTTCTAAATCTGGAATAACATAAAGTATACTTTTCATCCCGGAATAAAGCGTGCTAGGCTGCGGGCAAGCGCTGTTTTACAATAATACACAATTGATTACTTAAGAAAGTAGTATTTAAGGCTCCGCACTTTGAATGAATGAATGAATGAATACTTTATTGTACAAATTAATGAATATAAAAAATATCTTATGTATAAGTTAAATAAAAACAGTACAAAAGGCGGCCCTATTGCTTAAAAGCGCTTTGTTGGCCATATTCATCAATTCACTTCGTATGCCCAATGAGATATAGTTGGGGAATATCCCTATTCATTTATAACACGGTAGGTGTATATGATTTGCCCGTATTACCCCTTAATGATAAAAGCCGTCATTGAAGCGCTTAACAGGGGCGGCCTATGTCCAGCAGTGGCCTAGCATAGGCTGTTGATGTAGGTATTTTTAAGATGATCTGCGTGACTAATTTGATTGTTTTATGAAAAATAAAAACATACTTCGAATCCCTTAGTTTTAAAACTGTAAGTTTTGCGGGATGAATACTAATCCCTCGGGAATATTTTTTTATAGGATCAACAAATCGGTTCGTAAATGACGGAGAAACTGATGAACATACATAAATACAGCCGAACATAAAACCTCCTCCTTTTTTTGTGCCAATTAAAAGTAATCTAAAAAAGACCTAACAGAAAATCTTTATTAACAAAGAAAATTACAATCAAATAATAAAAACAAATTAAAATTAGTACTTACGCTAACTCCAGACTGTTGCAAACAATCTACAGGTAGCTCAACGGATCCTAACAGTTTACTTTCAGTGATTTACAAAAAATCCGGTGTAAAATGAGAGATACTTAAATGATATCTTAAGTTAAAAAATATCTTATTTGGCGATACCAAGCCCCTTAAGTCGAATCAGCGATAATTTCAAAGTCCAAACTTTACCGATTAATTTTATTTACGTAGAGCTTTTATATTTTACGGCTTATATTAATCACAAAAGTACCAAAGGCGAAAAGTAGTTAGGTACTTAATGAGTTTAAGGATCGTGCAAACTGGCCATGATCATTGACTTTGAATTTATAAGCGAGTGGGTATGATCATGGCCCGTTTACACGATCCTTAAACTCATTAGGTATCGCTCACGTTTACGTCAATATGGTCAAGACAACGCGCCCCAAAAATTTTAAGAGAGTACCTAGTCACCATTCGATAATCGCCCGTCTGCTGCCCGTCTAACCCGTACGAGAAAAACATAAAATTAATTAAGACGATGGAGAATAGCCATTTGCCTGTAGAATCAGTGAATCAGCAGAGACACTCGTAAACCAGGCTGGGAAAACAAATAAAACGTCTTACGAGGCGGGGCTTTCCTGCTAGTGTCAATATCATATTTTTCCTGAGGAAATATCACTATTTTGCAGCCGTATTTTTGTCTTGTTAAGTAAGTTTTTCAAACAAGTCGAGCTAAATTAATATTTGTGGCACGCGTTGGGTAAGCAAGTTTTGAGTTGAATTATATATTCAGAAAATTATGTTTCTTTTGTGGAAGAGTAGGTATTTATTAAATTATGTAGGAGAACTTAGTAATTTAAATATTAAGTTAAGGTAAGGTTAAAAGTGTGAATCAAAATTGTATGACTGTTGTGTTCTTAAATAGCACAGACATTTTGTATGCACGTTAAAGTAAGCAGTTAGAAATGTATCTTTCATGTAGGTGGGTATAATACATATATATAAAACGGGTCTGTCCTGAAGACGATTTTAACGAAAGCAACTTCCGAGAATTCTGAAAATCCGAAAATCTACATAAAACGTCGAACCGTCGTCGAAGGAATGTCGCAAAACGGATTAAGAACGAGATTGGAGTTGCAAGTAGCGGAAATTGGAAGTTAATGGAGTTCCACGGTTTTATCAAAGAAATGACTCGGTTCTTGTTCTTGTTCGTTACCTGCGATTCTTACGAGAAATACATTCCTATTTTATTGTTCTGTGCCAATGCATAAAAAGACGGAATTAAACAATATACAAGGTACCACGTTATTTGAAAGTTCAAGAATCTTACTGATGAACAGCTGATGTAGTAGTAGTGCAGATGTAGTGTCACTAACATAAAAATGGGCTAGTTGAAGAAAGTTTCAAGGTCTTTTTTCAGTAAAAAACCAGAGAGGGAATTTGTATTATGCCAAGTTGAAACTACATTTGCGTGATAATGAATAGTATCAAATGGACCGCGTTGCATCTATTTCGAGTTGTGGACTGGGATTTATGCCTATAACTATAGAGTGCCATAGTCCATACCATAATCATAATCGTGCCACATTCGTGAAGTTGTTTTCTTTTTAGATTTATTCGCGGGCCTCCTCCGCCTCCTCTGAGCCGTACATGACCTACACACAAAATAATAGATCAAAGGGCGGGACTTCAGTTTTAAAAGCATTTTGCGTTTCTTATCTGAAAACATCGAAGGCTGATTGTAGGTATTACGAGCAATGATATTTTTATAGATCCAGATGTAGATGTAGATTCGTACCATCTCGTTATTTTCTACTTATTATTCAAAAGATATTTAAACAGATGTCTGAGCAAGCAGTCTCGAGGAATTACTTTATTTGTGTATGATGACTTGAGTCTAGATCCCTGACCTTGATGTGGTCCCAAGTGAAATTAAACTTACGAAGACTTAAATAGTCATTTCTAAATGTATGCAAATCCTTTTATGAATTAATTGGGGACTCAAAGTGGGTGCGTGGGGCGCGTTTATCCATTCATTTGCTGAATTTAAATGTTTTGTAATTTGATGAATTTAAAAGTTTTTAATGTTTTGCTGATTTAATTTAAATGTAGGGACAATAGTAAAGTCGAAGAGTCAGTCAGTCCAGTCCAATTCATCAATGCGGTACTGCTGTCGTACAGCTTGGTCATCACGGATTATCATGTACTAGGGCCGCCGGGTCGGATATCTCGTCATGCCAGCCTTAAGGACATCATCCGGCGGGCCTTTGTCACCAATAATGTACCAGCTATTCTCGAACCGAATAGTCTGTTGCGTGACGATGGGAAGAGGCCCGACGGCATGACACTAGTCCCAAGGGAGTTGGGGATGCCGATTGTGTGGGACGCTACATGCGTCGACACACTTGCGCCTTCCCATCTTCCGAGGACATCCGTGAGGGCTGGTGCGGCGGCAGATTTGGCCGAGGATCTCAAGAGACGCAAATATGCAGGTCTCGACAGAGCCTACACATTTGCTCCCTTTGGGGTCGACATCCTAGTCGGTCCGTGGGGTACCGAGGCTCTCCGGGTTTTTAAAAAGTAATCTGAGCGTCTGGTCAACGCGACGCGTGACCCGAGAGCTGGTGGGTATCTGGCGCAGCGCATCAGCATTGCCATACAGCGGGGCAATGCAGCCAGCGTCTTGGGGACGCTTCCGACTGGTATTGATATGGATCAGTTGAGCTACCTGTAGATTATTTGCAAAAGTCTGCAGTTAGCTTAATTGTTTCAATTGTAAATACTAGTTCTTATTTGTTTTTATTATTGAATTGTAATTTTCTTTGTCAATAAAGATATTAATTTAAATGTCCCTTTTAAATTAAATCAGCGGAATTAATTAACCTCTCCATATTAAGGTATTTACATTTATGGATTAAGGTATTATTTACATGTTAAGGATTAAGGTATCCAAATTAGGTAGAGAGATGGCATGCAAAATTTTTAAAAGCTAATTACGTTTTATCATTTTAAAATTCGTCAAGACCAATAACTAATAACACTTTGTAATTATCATTTTTTTAGTTTTAATTTGAATATTTGTACTTTCAGGTTTCAATACAGTGTATGTAATTTATTGTAGATTTTAGTAGCAACACGAACAATATTTTTCTGTATTAGTGCTGTTTTTACAGGGTGTGATTTTAACCTAGTATTATCCGGTCTGTTTCAAATAACAAAATCAGATCTCGGCTCTCAGCGATAAGGCCGCCTATTGTACTGATTATGTTTTAAATGTAGATATAAGGTTTCTATTTTGTTATGTTTTTTGTGCAATAAAATATTCATTCATTCATTCATATGCCTGAGTAGCTTTTGTCATAGAAAATCGGTGCTCAAGCATAGATTGATGACTGAGCAAGTTTTTATAATATGGTCCTTAAAAGAACACATTCTAGACTAAGAAATTGTTCCTTGTTTTTGTTTTATTATGTATTGCTCTAAATAAATAAGTAAATAGACCTAGAGGTTCATACGAAAACACGAGTACTTATTTCAGCATTGAATCTATCTGAAACTTCGTTCGAGTGTTTAGCAAGCTTTTAATGTTGTGGTTAGCACACGAACGTTAGAACTTTTGCGGTCGTGATTGGTTGGTTTTGTCAGTTTCTTGATTACCCATCAGCGCTTATGTTTATGTGTCCACTGCTGAACATGCCCCTCCCCCAAAACAAGGAGGGTTTTTTGATCGCAGTGGAGGTGTTAATAATACACAGAAGAAAGCTGCTGTGTGGAGCTCTTTATACTTTCGGGCTCATGCTCTATTATTAATTCAATGAGATTCTTCATATTTTATGAGATTTTCCATATATTATTTGTCGACTCGAAAGTCCTCGCCTACGATAATAATACCTCTAAGATCAATCAGTCGGGTAGGTAGGTACTACACCCACCAAAGCAAGCGTAAATACAATTACGCAAGCACCAAGCCGATTTTTACAATTCTTTTGTACGTTGACATTTATATTTATATCGTCAGCGGACCATAGCTAAACTAAACAGAATTAACACATTACAAACTTTGTTTCGAACATATCATCATCAGCCCATATTAGTCCTCTGCGGGACTGAATAAACCTAAACCGCAACTAAGCCATCTTTGAACATTTTCCAGTATATAATTTCATTTTCTTCTTTTTACTTTTTATTTCAGTTAGGGAACTGCCTTCGCACCAGTAGCGCACGCTGACTCCACACACACACACACAAACACCCGCTCAATATCTTTCTGTGATCTCGACTGCTCATTCATACCCTCTGTCGTAGCATCCCGCAGAAGTAGAACTAGAAATATTATTGTTTAGAATTTTATCACCCCTTGATTAGTTTTTTTTTTTTTTTAAAGGTTAAAGTCTTTGTTGACAAAGAAAATTACAATTCAATAAGAAAAACAAATAATTAACTTGATTAGCTTATAATTTTATTCATCCAGTTTTTTAATATAATTAATGTCGTTTTGTCGCATGCCTTTCACACTATACCTATTTTATTTTATTTTTATTCTGTGCGGATTGTCCAGCATTATTATTATAATTCACATAATTTATTTTAAATCTCGTTATAAAGTACATTTTTTACTATAGAAAATAAAATATTATAAAACTATTCTACAGTAAAAAATATATCAAAACGGTGAATCACCGGCCGCGAAGCTAGCCTCAAGCGGCCGGTGACTAGGGCTGCAGAGAGAGGAACTTCCTGACAATGCGCGCCGAGTCCAGGAGTACCGCCTTTTAGATCTGACCCTTGATCCAACGTCTTTTGATCTCTTATTATTATTTTCTTTAGTTTTTAAATAGCCTTGCATTTTTCACTACAACGTAACATCTTAACTAATTTGCTAGTGTACCGCTCTCTCAGTATCAAGGCAATCAATCTTTGTTCACTCGGTCTCCCGCGAAACAGGCCTAGCCTAGTGCGGGGATCATAGGACTCCGCCCCGTGCACCGTCGTCAGCTGACACCATGATTGCGTCATACACGTCGCCGCCGCAATTTAATTTATAACGTGTACAATTTTATCTAGCAAAATAAGTTTTTATACGTCTGTGTATGTTAGATTTAGGGTATATATATATATATGGACCGTAGAATTAGTTAATAAGATCTATACTTAATAAATAAAAAAATATATAATGCTGGATAATCCACACATCATCACCTAGCCCCAAGCTAAGCAGAGCTTGTGTTATGGTTGGACTGATATACTTAATACAATAGATTACACCGATAGATATATTTTTTTAATATACATAGAAAATATCCAGAACACCCGGAACAAATATTTGTAGATCGTACAAATATCTATCCCAAGGCTGGAATCGAACCCGCAACCTCCTGCGTCGCAGGCGGGCCTTCGCCCGCCACGCCACATCGGTCGTCGATACCGAACTTGTTCTAATGTTGTTGTATTTTGTATTTTTAATTAGGTAGGTAAAGTACCTAGGATGGTACCTACTTACAATAAATATTTTAATGTTTTTACAAAATCGAAAAACCGACTTCGAACTCATTTATGATTTCTCTGTTTTTTAAGATTTGCGGGGCAAATGCCCTCGGAAATAAAATTTATGGGATCACCACGAGGTCATTTTCTACTCGTATACAAAACCAAAAGGCCCACAATTTACGGAGAAATCGGCAAACGTACATACTTAACCTATATTCGGTCGAAAGTAGAACTTCTCCTTTTTTTCGAAGAAATTAAAAAAAAACAACCAGAGAAAAAATATCATAACAAAATCATTAAAGTCTATTAAACATTTTTAGTTATCCACAATAATGGCTCAGTGTGCACGATGCCTGTCGACTAGGAGACGCCTAGAGCCCGCCGCCGCCGACGTCGTCGGATTCTAATTGTAGCTCGTTGTAGCAATCACCCCCTGCCCCTTCATTAATGATGGTTGATCGTGGCCTGTCGTGGCCCGATTACTGGAATCGTCCTCCTACTCATCACTCTTACGTGTTGCTCTATTTATGTTCTATAGGGAACAAAGAATATCGCTCTTGTCACGGTTTTACATGTAGGCTGACCGTTTTTGAACGCAAAATACTTACCTAATACAGTTATTAGTGGGATTATTGTTAATTTACTGACACTGCTTGAACTGGTTCTGCCCATCATCACGAACACGTTTGTGAAGACCTCCACCTCCTCCACATCCACAGCCTATATTGGTCCACTGCTGGAACCAGGCCTCCCCCTGATAAGTGCCTTGTTGGGTTTTATCTCGCGAAGAATAATCCCCACGCTGGGCATGCGGGTTGGGGATCGCAGTTCGGTGGTAGAATTTTTCTGCAGGGGGCGCTGCTGCCCACCCCCGGTGGATATCTCTTAATCGACGACACCCGCGGGAAGAGTTGGGGTGGCGCAAATTCTAAGCCGGCATCAAACAGCACAGTTTGTGAAAACGCCATGTCTTAATTTATTACTAACATTATACATTTCGGTTACTTAAAAAATTGTTACCATGTCGACCTCATTTAGTGCAAGCAACTTGAGCACACCGAGCACCTGGGCCCCGCTGCGCATGATGATGATGCATATTGTGCCTATCCTATTTCTAGAAGGCGTGAAGGGTCTGTTGGTTTTATGTTTATTAAGTAGCCCCTTTGATTATGTGCTGGAGGGACTTCAAACGTCTCGCCGCCGCCGCCGGGTGTAGAGTTGTATGTGCTGGTATGTGATAACGATACTCTAGTAAATCGAGAGTTCAGAAAGTTGATATAATATGAAAGTAAATAAATATATTTTTAGTCTATTATGCTATCGGTAAGTGAAAATATAGCATAGGTACGTTGCTATCCAAAAAATTTAATGTCTCTGCAGACGTGACGGGGTTAAGCCGTGGACGGGGAGGAGACGGAACGTGGCATTATGTAAACCCAACCCAGACGGGGAGTTTATACTTATGCATACGCTCCGTGAGAGTTCCGCGAGGCTAGCGTGCTAATGTTGTGAACACGGAACGATGTATTTTTCATTGTAAGAATTAGCATTTATTGCTTAAGGTCGCTGGATACGTAACGTGATTTTACTCGTCCCGGACGGAACGTAACTGACTGTGAACTGTGCATACGCAGCGGAATCACCTACGGAACGTGACCCGCGCGGGACGGGACGTGGTAAACATCGTCTAAGACGATGTTTTTTCACGCCCCGTCCCGAGTACGCCCGTCTCTTCCACGCGCTCCCGTCGCGTATATTTTACAACTGAACTTTTTGTATGTAACGTTGTTTAAAAATGGTCCCGTTCCGTAATACTAATCCGTATCTTAAATCATTTCAGATGTTTGAGCTTCATTTTATGTCGGCAAACCTCTCCTAAAAATAATTTTACCCAAACCGAAATTATGAAAAGTCTTTCTGGCATAAATCCCAGCAGTTTCCAAAGGCACCAAGTCTATCCATGCGTTAACGTGGTCGGTGGGTAGCTCTTTTGTTTTAGATGGAAATTGCTTTGTAAGTAGCTTCTTCGCCCTAGCCTAGATTAAAAGGCAGTTTGTGGGGATTTATTTCTTGAGAAAGAGCCAGACAACTTTTTCTAATCCTAAACCAACAGCACAATGTCAATTATGTGCTTAGTTTTTAAAATATGCCCCAGAACAGAGATGTAACGAATGACTACTTTACACATTCGCGAACGCGAATGCGAGTATTGGACGCTCACATTCGCGAATGCGTATATTAACTTATCGAACCAATTTGCCACCAATATCTGTAGCGTTTTTACTTTGACGCTCTCGCATGTGGACGCCGACGTCTGCTTCTGCTTTTTGATTCTACCTATGAGGGTTTTTAGATTTGACATGTTTGCCCTCGGATATGCTATTAAATATAGACATTTTACTTTTACATTAAAACATATTTGAAAATTTCTGCACAATGAGAGCTATTTCGAAATTCGAACAACATTCAAATTGTTTAGCCAAAATCAACTGCGGAAGCAGGCAATATTACGTTATACGCCATGTAAACCTTAGTATTACAGGACGTATAACGTAACTTTAACTAACAGGTGGTGTGTACAAGGAATTTTTTGCGTCCATAGTCCATATAAAATTCATAATTTGATCATTTGCCTTTAAAATAAGAAGCCATCTATTTAGCTAAAATTTGAGATTGTCACCAGCATGAATACTGTTAAATCAACGTCTTGAAAAAATGTATATAAATGCATTGGAAGACTTCCCATTTCTCTGTGTGGATTGTGTTGGATTTGTATTAGCAATCCGAACACTATTCATAACTAAATAATAGGAATTTATGTCGTGTGGTTTCTTTATAATTCCTTTCATTAGTATCCAAGGTAATTAATTCTGTTAAGTTACTACTAATAAAAGATGATGTTTTCTTTGCCCTTAAACATTCGCATGAATTCTTGCGAATGCGAATGCGAGTATTCGTTACATCCCTACTCCAGAATCACGCACGAGTGACTCGTGATTCTGGTCCTAGTCATATGAGTGGAACGATTGATTGATTTGGTAGCTACCTACAACTTTCTTTGATTATGGAGAAGTAATTTTGTTCGTAGTGGTCCATGCAAACTTCATAAACTTGATCTTTCAGGTTTTTTTTTTTTTTTAATCTTTATTGACAAAGAAAATTACAATTCAATAATAAAAATAATTTAGAACTAGTATTTAAAATTGAAACAATTAAGCTAACTGCAGACTGTTGCAAGCAATCTACAGGTAGTTCAACTGATCCATATCAATACCAGTCGGAAGCGTCCCCAAGACGCGCTGGCTACATTGCCCCGCTGTTAAATAATTAATTAGGTTTAATTTGATATTGGCAATAAGACGGCATTTATCGAGCTTTTTGTAACTACCTTTGCCTATAGTAGTTTTAGGCAAATCGAAGACCTGTCATTTCTCGCCGCGAAAGCCACGTCCACGGAGGTGGCACGAATTCGGAACAGTGCAGATCAGTACAAATTGTTATGATAATATTATATTTTCATTGGATTCTGCGATATAAATTGATTTGGTTATTGATGCGGATTGCAGGTCACGGTTTTGGCATCTTGCCGCAATTTTATATTCACGTGGTTATTCGCGTAGATACCGTAGCGATCAGTTATTTGTTGTTTGTGTACATTTTCATAATTCACTTAAGTCTTAGTCCATTAACTTTACCTAGAACTTCTATCAATCACATATTTGATATGTTTTGATAATCTAACCATGTATATTACGGATAGGGAAGCTTTTCAGCAAGTATAGTCAGCAGGAAGCATAATTTTCTCAAGCTTGTTAATTTTTCTACTCTATTAAGACCTGAAAAAATATGCAATGAATCAGTTTGATTGAAAAGAGTTAGTATAAAATGGTATGCATTTGAAGATAATTTGAAACCTTTCTTCAAAGCAAGGCAACTAATCAAACTTTAAAGAATGAAACATTCTTGATATCTACCTACTGGATTTGACAAGTCATACAATAAATCTCTTGGAAGTACTAGGCTGTCCCAGGTAATCAAAAAATGAGTTTATTACCAAAGATACCTTGATAGAGCATCTCAAGATCCTAGAAAGTCATTGACAGGCTTGCACACTTATCACTTATTTAGAAGATATCGAATATTACGCAATATTAACAGATTTTATTATTATTTCTATGGTTATTTATTTAGGTACTAAATCGTGTTACAATAACAGAATAAAACAATTACAACTAGTACACTTATATACACTTATATCTATTTACTTAAATATCTAGCCGTCACCAGAAAGCAGAGTGCCCAGAATGCTGGCAGCATTGCCACGTTGAATGGCAATGCTAATTCGTTGACCGAAATAGAAGCCAGCATTCTGATCACCTGTAGACTCTATGAGAAGTTTGGTAAGATCTTTATAAATGGTGTGTGCCCCTGGACCCCAAGGACCAAGGGTTTCAACCCCAAACGGCTCAAATAGGTATTCGGTCTAGATTAGCGTATTTTCGCCGTTCGAGGGACTCTGCTGATGTTGCTGCCGCATTAACATTTCGAGGGATGTTCACTGACCTCTTTGCAAAAATCTGTAAAATTAAACTAACCGTTTCTAGGACGGTTTTACACATTAAAACCTACAGGCGCTGACATTTTACAAATCTATTGTTATGTGTTCATAACATTAGATTTGTAAAATGTCAGCGAAACCCTGTCCAAATACATGGAGACAGATTATTGGTTAATGGGCGAACGATCAAACTTCATGGACCGACTATTTTGTTAAGTATAACTTAGAAGGGCGCTCAGCTCATGTCTAGACGACAAAATTACGAGCTATGAAGTGGCTAGCATCACTTGATAGGTGCAAAGTGGGCTGTTACTATGCTGAAAGTTTCAGTGGCCAACACGAGCATAAATGGCCCTTATGAAAATTCCTTTAACGTTTATCATACACACAACGCAAGCTAAAAGCTGCATTTGTTCCGCCATATTGGATTCAGGTAACACAATAATTTTGTGGCACTCTCGAGACCACCCAGGTGGCGTGACATTACATTCACACTCTCAGTGAGCAAATTCGTTTATTCTAATATGGCGTCACAAAGCTACCTACCATTTTGAGATCACCATAGTCGGTACCCGGTTTCTAGTAAGGTGTACATAGACCTAGTAAAGATAAATAAAAGTAACGATGTCCTGTCCACGCCTCATAATAAAAGTTTTATGTTGTTTAACAAACCCTTATCAAAAAGTTATAATATGATTTCCTTTGTTATCAGACACCTGTGGAGGCCCGCCATGACATGTTCCAAAAAGGTTACGTTGGAACTGCTACCTAATTAATATTAATTTTGCATTCATTGTGTTGTTAATTGGGAAATGGAGCTTTAGTATTGACCAAGCACAAAGCTGGATAAATACAGATAAATGTTTTAAATTAAAAAGGATCTGCATGGGTCAGTTTTGGGATTAAAAATACCTAAACCTAGAGCATTCAAAGGCTCGCATCTTTCACGTGGGTGGAACAAATCAATACTTATCTACATTTATGATAAAGCCAATAAGAATAAGCCTTTAAATTTTTTTTTAACCTTTGTAACAAATATATGTAAAGTAAAAAATCGCCGGGGCATCCCTTACGACTAAGACATTGTTTTCTTCAACCTTGTAGACTAGACCCAAAAGTAAATCATTCCATTTCACCTTTTTATAAGAAATAGAAATTTTTATTTAATTTTTTTTTTTTATTGTTTAACAAAATAGAAAGACATTTATTTTTAACGACAATACGGATTGTTAAAAAGACAAGACACACTTATAGGATAGGTACATATATAAAGCTGTTATAAAAAGGTCCTAACTCAGCATCACGCTGGCTAAGCTCCCATAGGAGGCCTAGTCAGCACTGATCTTCCGTTAGAACCCGTATAATTGACGTCACGAACAGACCTACGCTATGTAAAGTACAAAAATAAAAAACAAATATAAAAAGGACCAAATTAAAACAACATGAAATACAGTTTACAAAAACTAAAAACATACATTAAAGAAAGATATTATTTACTTGGTCTAACTAAGCCAACATCATGTTAACAACAGTAAATATTAACCAAAAAAACCACTTATACACAAAATGCAAACATTAAACATAACCATAAAACAATAACATTTATATTTTAATTTTGTAATGACACATACTTGTGTGTGTGTATAATGTGTGTGAGGGTGTGTGTGTGGTGGTACTCCTGAGGACACCAGTCGCGTAAGATTCCGGGCAACAGGACCTAACCGGGGGTGCTTTTGTAGAGATAATATCTAAACTTTCTAGGTACAACGTAACTATTCTAAAGTGATTTCACTTCTAAATCTTCTAATGGCATTTTTGCTTCAGTCTTAGTCGTTTACAGTTTAATATCCAAAACAGTAAATCGTATGAATAATCAATTAAAGCTTGAGCCTGTTTAACTACCGCCTAATAACGTTTGTTCCGAGTTGAGTCGCTTTAAGTCGGCGAATCCGCTCAAAGCCAGATTACGGTAAACGAGTTTACTACCCTAGCTCCTGTGGGGACAAACATGGGTAACGGATCTTAACGATTGGCTACCAGAAATTGAAATAATGTAATGTACGACAATGTGTGTGTGATATGATAACATTTAGGGTGTCCACGACGCACATGCCAAAGTAGATCACAGTGATGCTTGAGGCTAAGAATTACCTACATACATAAGCTAGCAACACTGAAAGGGGTTTGAAGATTTTTACATGGAGGCTGGCTCTAACATCGACCATCACTAATTTTTTTTTTTAAATCGCTGCACTCAATGAAAGTTATTAAATAGGATAGAGGACACTTATACAAAGAAAAAGTGTCCAATAACATAATGTCCTAAAACGTCAGGTTTCTGAGATATTCACAGATGAAAATAACTATTGCTCTAAAAATATTTTTTCATCTTAGAATCCTGCTGCTTTAGGACTTTATGTTATTTGATTTATTTTATTTGTATAAGTGTCTAATCAATCCAACTTTTTAAAAAGTTTAACAAAGTTAAAAGTTCTAACAATTAATTATTCTGAATACATTGCTCTTTATTTCGTAGCGCCTGACGAGCTGCTACGAGATGTTTTGTGCTGACTCAGAGTCCTCTGTTGAGTTGCTGTGTAATGCGGTATGGTTAGTTATTTGTGCTACACCTTCTGAAGTCAGGGAAAAATTAGATACGGGATAAATTGCCTCAGTAAAAAGTACATAAACCTAAAGCCTGTTGTCTATTAAACCAATGAGCGATTTATAGATTTCTGAGTCAGTTTTCATTTATATAAGTAGTACCTAATAAGTTATCCACTGTGAGTTTTGTAAAGTTACAAAAAAAAAGCAAGGAATTGTTTTCTTGATTATTTGTAGTACCTAATGCTTTAGCGGACATTATGCTGAACCTTGTAATATACAGTAGGTATTATATAATAACGTTTACAATCGTTAATCGAAAACACAGCTGTGTCTCAGCAAACACAGCTGTTGTTGAAAAAATAAATCATTAGTGAATGTTTGTGGGTAATGTATCGATAAATAATGCTGTAGTATTTTTACGTGTACCTAGTTCTACTTACAATCTAGATCTTCGGACACACAGATATCCGGATCTAGGAACATAGGTTAATAATAGATAGATAAATAATACTTTATAGTTAGTAGTTATTTGATTAACTTATTTATTTAAATACTTTATTGCACACATTTAACAAAAGTATACAAAAGGTGGGCTTAATGCCGATGGCATTTACTACCTGCCAACCACACATGGTAGAAATAAAACAAAAAGGCGTGCTATAATTAAACTAAGCTAGATAAACTACAGCAATAATAGATATATAATAATAATAGATAGATAATATTTTATTGCACACTTAACTAAGAAATAATTTACAAAAGAATAATTATGGAATAAGCGACAATTGGCGGTCTTTTTATAATAATCTTATATTATATATTATCTGTGACATAGGTAATAGGTGTACCAATCAAATGTTTATTTACGAAAGTATGGTAATAACAGGGCTTCGAGCAGATATTTGTATTTTTGTATTTCTTTATAAATCAAGACTTATTCTATTCTTATTTATAAGACACTTTAAACCATAGAAGGTTTGTCTAATGTCGACAGTTACAGCGTGTTGCCACACATTTGGCATTGAGCTCTAGATAAACAATTATTATCATAAACATACTAAGTCATAGCACCTACCTAACATTGTTAGCAAGAAACACATTTATTATCAAAACCTAAAAATAAAAACCAAAGCACCAATACACAGTTTAGGTACCAGTCACACTACAATTAGGTTATTTTATCGTAAAGTAGGTTTAGATAACTACCTGCACACAGGTTTGACAGTAGACCAGGTACATTTAAAGCCCAAAAGCGTTGCTTAAGGGCTATTCGTGGTTTACGGAGACGTGATTCCAGTAAAAGTCACTTTATCGAACAAAAACTACAAACATTTCCGTGTCTATACATCTACGAAGTTGCAGTTTTTGTTAAAAATAACCCCAACCTGTTTCAAGAATTTGCAATTGGAAGCCGTTCTGAGGGCAGACTACGCAATGTGCAATGCAGAACAAAATTGTTGCGTTCAAGTGTGTTTTGTATGGCACCAAAAATCTTTAACAAAATCCCAAAAGTTATTCGTGATTTGTCCTGCAAGCAATTTAGTGCAAAACTTAATAATTTTCTAATTGATAAAGCTTATTATACAGTGAATGATTTTTTAAATGACCGTATTGTTTGAAATTTTCATATTTAAATGACTTGAACTTGTTATGACATGATCATTACTTTATTTATTTTTAAACTAAAACATTTTTATCCATATTATGAAATTTAGTGACTGTACTATTGTTTGACATTGTTTATTTAAATTGACTATCATACATTTTTATTTTATTTTTTGACATGTTCATCTCCAGCTGACATTAATTAATTAACTATTTTAAATTAAATTTCATAATTTGGCATTGATTAGTAGTGATAATATTGGAAATAAATTATAAAATTGCATGCCTTTAAGTCAAATAAAAACGTTCTGATTGTTAGTAAGTTTTCACATGTGTAATGAAATGTTTGTACGCCTAAGCGGCAGAATTCAGCGATCTAAAATAAGTCTTATGTACCGACTGTAAAATTACCTGATTCACAAACAATAAATGAATTAGGTACAGGTACAGGTACCTACAGGTATCTGCCGCCTAGCACCTCCTCCGTAGATACTTGCCCCCTTATTCATAATAGTCTGCTAACGTGGGTGGTAGACGTGCGAGTAAATTCGCGAACTTGTGGCTCGACGACCTTTCTCGCTGGTGTGTCACCCTAAGTACGCGTACTTTAAAGCCGCCGAGTAAGTTCGTTGGCGATCCGACAAGTTTGAAATTTGCTCGTAACCCACCTCACAACATAAAACTCATAGCTTCGTCTGTCGCCGACATCGCAATAAAATGAGTAAGCTTCACGTGTGTCACCGGCGTCGAGCGGAGTAAGTTCGCGTTCTTAAAAACCGCGTACTTCAAGTTCGTATGTCTATCACCCACTTTAGACTCGCAATGCTCTAAGTCATAGAGCATTGCTATCTCCCACTCTGTCTTCTTCTTTTGACATAAGTCAGAGTGAGAAATAACGCTGCTTAGCGACTGTTTTAAGTTTGCGGACCATTATGAGTAAGGAGGTTTAGAACGCTACAAAAATGACACTCGAAATTGTCTACGACTTGTTTTGAATAGGAAATTCCGGCCTGTTTTGTGTCCTGGACATGACTTTGAAATGGCCCTAGTTGAAATGGTACCTGTCCCAAATAGTCCCAATATGTCAAATGGATCTCTTTTGATACAGACGGTTTAGGGTGCACATTGTGGTGCCGACTGATTCGGATACTAAAGGGGGCCGGTGGAAACTGTGATTATAGCTTGGTCATTTAAAGCTAGCACAATCATCTTTTGTTATTTCGTAGAATGCACCATCGTTACAAAATCTAACGACACAGTATAAGAAAACAAAAGAGGGTCGCGCCAACTCTGGTTGTGCTATCTATATTGACCACTGACTAAGCTGTACTCCGTTTTAGAATTCAAGATATTTTGTGTCAACAAAGACATTTATGATTGTTATCTGTTACCTGTTATTGTTATCAGTTTTTTTTAAGTTGCTATTAACAAAAACTGATAACAATAACAGGAAACAACAAGCTAAGCTCAAGGTGGTCACTGCAAACTAAAATACCTACAAACTTCAACAAGGCATAATTGTACACACGTAAAGAAAAATATTTCTCTCGAAATCTCGAATTTACATAGTCTCTCGTCCGTTTTCGAAAACAAAAAGACGAATTAAAGCTCTCAAAACCAAAAATTGTTTCGACCTTCTGCGATTTGCTTGATGTGGTTTTCTCGATGGTGTACTAATGTCGTAAATTATTTTACACCAATATTCCTTTGGTTTTGTAACCCCTTTGTTTACAAAAAAAAATATTGTATTCTAGAACCTAGTATATCGTATAGCGTCTCAACATTTACATTCCCAAGCTAGTTAGTGCAACGCAACAACTTGCTATTTCAGATGGGACTTGTTCTTCTCTATGTTGTTGGTAAATTGTTGAAATATGCAGTTTTACATAAATAAACTTTAAATGTTAAGTAACAATACTTCAGGTCCATACTAGTTTCGTCCTGCGGATTTGCACGTGTCATTTCGGAATAAAAAGTACTTAACCTTTATGTTATTTCAGGTGCAAAATATCAGTTCGATCCTTTTTGTAGTTTTGGCGTTGACTTCACACAATAAATGAATAAAATATAATCAATAAATAAATTCAAACAAATTGTCAAACATATCCCTTGTAAAAAGGCTTACTACAAAATATCAGATTATCTAGTCTAGAGGATAAAAAAGCTTGGGACAAGTTTTGCTCCAACTTGAAAACGAACACCCTAACAAGGTAAAGGTTTCTTGTTCGCTTCTTTACATTACCTAAAAAAGATTGAAGTGAACAAAAATCAAAGTGATTATTTTATTTCCTAGTTTTACTTATGTCATTAGAATTTTGTGACGGGTCCAAGAGTCCTGTAAGGTCTAAAGGAAATAAAGCACTTTGACTTTGAATCATCTTCACAACGGCACAAACTTTCGCCTTTTAGTAGGATATATCCATCACACTAATATGGGAAAGTTTGGATGTTTAGATGGATGGATGGATGTTTGTTACTTCTTAAAACTACTGAACGGATCGGATCGTGCTGAAATATTACATAGATATAGTTGCCTGGAATAAAACATAGGCTACGTTTTCTCCGATAAATCAGTTCCCATGGGATATGAATATAACGTTTTAACATTTCCAACACATAACGATTCCAACTCCAACATATAACGTTTTAATATTTCAAACAACGCGTGCGAAGCCGCGGGCAGAAACTAGTACTAATATAAAATTATCTAGGCGACTAAACTAGGCAACAAAGCCGTACCCACCGATGGTATAGGTACCCACTTAGTTTTTTTTGCCCAACACACCTACATTGTGATTAGTCGGTTAGACTTTATTGTGATAGTAACAGGAGAAGAGTCAGAAGAAGAGAAGTTGTAATAAAGAACCACTATGCTTTTGTTCCAGTTTGTTGGTATTGGAGACAATGGTGGAGGTGCCATCAGCTGTCGCTGAGGAGGACAGCGACACGGGACGTTATGTCAGCGCCAATGGAAATGTAAGCTCCACTTCACCTACCGGCACTCATGCCTTAACTCCTCAACACTGCTGAACGGGCCTCTCCTACACAAGGGGAGCTTTGACATAATCACCACACTTGGCAGGCGGATTTTTGATCGCAGTTGAGGTGTTAAGCTGCACAGAAAGAAGCTGCTGCCGTTCCTCTGTTAGGTTCTCTAAGTATGTGCCTTAGTCCCTTAGACTTTCACTTATGGTTATTAAGATTATAAATTATTTGATATAATGGTGAAACTGGCGATTATTAGACTACATCGAAAGAAAAAAGATTCAGAATAATTAAATAATAATAATAATCCAAGAATAATTTAAGATCCAGTGAGGGATTAAACGAATAAAAAAGTTTAAAAGCGTCGAAGCTAGTTCCATAAGGCGGGGCGGTTCGAGAAGTCATTATGGAAGAATTTACATAATAACATTCCACTATACAATTGCCTTCGCTTTTCAGCAGATGCACTATTTTTCATATTTTCATGTAGGCTGCTCTTAATTCGGTCATAAAAAATATCGACAGTATAATAAATAAATAATGCTGGACAATCCGCACAGCATCATCTAGCCCCATACTAAGCAGAGCTTATGTAAAGGGTACCGCCTACTAGATAACTGATACTTAAACTTAGTATGTACATTACATAGATAGATTTTTTCTACATAGTACACACCCAGAACACCCTAAACAAAATATCGGTAGATCGTACCAACATTTGACCCCGGCGGAAACCCCAGGCGAACCCGCTATACAAGGTGCCATGTTATTCATGTACCACCCCGAAAAGGGTTGTTGTGCACCCTATACCCAACTGATCCGCATGGTTGATTTGCAGAAATACGTTGTTTTAAATTTTCACAGTAAAAAATAACTACGCATACGCTTCGAAAAAGTACAACCCTATCACTAATGCAAAACCGACAAAATTTTAGGGTTCCTTTTTCATGTGCAAATATAGAACACATCCATTCATGCTAAAAATAAAACTAGGCACGTACGTAGCACTATTTTAAAATTTCGTGATTTTTTAACATGCCTACCTAATGAAGATTATTTATAGGGTATTTATCGCGTAACTTTTATTAAAATATCGATAAATAGACTTTTTAATAAAGACTATTTATCGATATTTTACTATTATTTGACTTACCACGTTACAAATTCAATTCAATTAAAAAGTTTATTTCTGCTTAGATACACGATACATATTTCAGCCATAGAATAGGTAACAAAACAAAAGTAAATTAAAAAAACATCTAAAATTAATGGAACGCACAATCTGGGACCAATAATCTTCATGAGCGCATGGCACTATGTGTGCGCGTCCAGTGCTTCATAAAACAAACGTACCTACCTATAGATAAACATTAAACTTTTATGGTAAAATAATAGCTTAGAAAAAAATTTACGGAACCACCGTAGAATTGATGGCATTGGCAAAAGCGATTGAAAGGCCAAGAACCTTACTGATGAACAGCTGATGTTAGGGTTGTTACATGGGCTAGTTGCGATAAACGTTTCGAGGTCTTTTTTCAGTAAAAACCCTTGAAACCCGGAAAGAGCTAGAACAAAAAATGTTCGTAGGAGGGGGGTAGACCTCCCCTCTCCGCATAGTACACCATTTACGTTGCACCATGTATACGTCGCCGAATAGTCGCACGGTTAGCCAAGCTGCATACGTGGATAGGACTTTGTAAAATATGATCAAAGTAAACACCACTTGCATGAGGTCGGGAACCTACACACCTGCAATAACCATAACACACCTAGGCATCATTCATTGACATTTTACGTCGGTCAGGTGGCATATCAACACCAAAGTGATTTGAACAGGATATCATCGCCCGCGAGTTCGCTCACATGGGACAGATAAAACATTACCAGAACTCATGAATGAATGATGTAGGTAGCTCTATCAGAGAAAGAATTTAGAAAATCGGGTCAGTAGTTGTGAATATTCCCCGTTGCAGAAATAAACTTAGGTACGCGTATTTCCTCTTTTTCAAATCAGTTTTGTCTCTTTGTGAAATAGTAATTAAAAGTTATAATTATTATTTTTTACATGAATTTAACGATGACCATTTTTAGCTGATATATTTATTGATTTACCTATTTTGTACCTATATTTCTAAGTTTCTTGATTAATTTCCTATCTTGTCTGTTTTATGGCTTTGAAGGTAAGCCCCTTTTTGTAACCTGTATTATGGAAAATTGACGTTGTCAATTGTGCCTTTTGCTTCTACGGCGAGTAAATGAGTAGTGAAGAGCTCTACAAAACTGATAATAGACTAGATCACCAACAGTTTTCCCTAGAAACTGTCGAAGTTGAGCCAAAATAAATTGTAAAAATGTTATTTGAGAGGAGCGCTCTAGACGATTCGGCGCTACATGTTTACCAACTCGCGGCCCGCGTTCGGTTCTGGGTAAATATCTAAATTTTACGTATTTTATTTCTAATGGTTTTTACACGGTGCTCCCGTAAACTTTAGAAAACCGAAAAACTTAGATGAGAAATTAACCAACTTCATTTACAAGCGTCTGCCTTCGGCCCCTTGCTCGACACTTATTACCTATTTTTATTTTGTATAAAAACCAAATACCTTTAGATAAACACGGCTTTTTAGGTTTTACGGACATATTGTAATCCCTCGGGAATATTTTTTATGGGACCCCCCTGGGATCTTTATCTATACAAAACAAAAGAAATTATCAAAATCGGTCCACAATAAACGGAGCTATTTATTTATTTATGTGACAACGAAAATTCCAATTCAATAATAAAAACCAATTCTTTATTGACAAAGAAAATTACAATTCAATAATAAAAACAAATTAGAACTAGTATTTACAATTGAAACAATTAAGCTAATTGCAGACTGTTGCAAACGATCTACAGGTAGCTCAACTGATCCATATCAATACCAGTTGGAAGCGTCCCCAAGACGCTGGCTGCATTGCCCCGCTGTATGGCAATGCTGATGCACTGCGCCAGATATCCGCCAGCTCTCGGGTCACGCGTCGCGTCGACCAGACGCTCAGATAACTTTTTAAAAACCCGGAGATCCTCGGTACCCCACGGACCTAGGGTCTCGACCCCAAAGGGAGCAAATATGTAGGCTCTGTCGACACCTGCATATTTGCAGACGCAAATATGAACTTGAGACCCAAATATGATAACTTGAGATCCTCGGCCAAATCTGCCGCCGCACCAGCCCTTACGGATGTCCTCGGAAGATGGGAAGGCGCAAGTGTGTCGACGCATGTAACGTCCCACACAATGGGCCTCCCCAACTCCCATGGGACTAGTGTCATGCCGACAGGCCTCTTACCATCGTCACACAACAGACCATTCGGTTCAGAATAGCTGGTACGTTAGCAGTGACAAAGGCCCAAATTAGAAAAAAAAATAGAAATTAGAACTAGTATTTACAATTGAAACAATTAAGCTAAGTGGAGACTGTTGCAAACAATCTACAGGTAGCTCAACTGATCCATATCAATACCAGTTTATTTATTAATCATAACATCATAACAGGTATCACAACATAATATATCGACGAATACATAAAAAACATATAACATATAACATACAGCCGGACAAAGAACCTCCTCCTATTTTTGAAGTCTGTTAAAAATAACATTCATGCATTTATAAAGCGGTACCGTGTACGTACCTATTTACATAATGTAAGGTAAGCAAGGTACCTAATTAAATTAAAGCTTGTGGAAACTATACTTGTGCTAAAATAAATTAAATTCCGATGGCCAGCACTTCCCTTCAGATTTAATATAATTTAACAACAATATTATTTTCCACTATGGCTGTATTGAGAACACTCGTAAAAGAGAGATATCAATCTCCCACACTTATTTCACGTTCTTATTAAAGCGAACGGCAAATAGGAACACCCTTATTGACCCTCGGTATCGAGGGCAAGTGCCTCTGCCGGCGCGGGCGGGCCGTCTCATCAGTTGACTTATATGCAAGTGGAAAACTTTACTTTAAACAAAAGGTTTAGTTTTCCCGTGTGTAAATATTTCAGGAAGGGTTATTTAAATCTAATTAGATGTTAAACAGTTTGCTCAAGTTTGTTAGGCTTGACTAATTGCTTCATAAGTTCATAACCAATGAAGCACGGAGCTTGCTTGCTTTGACGTAGCTTTAGGTAAGCGCCTATACTTTCGCGGAAATCTCTAATAACAACACGTATGTAACCCTTTTAACGCTTTAATACTTACTCTTGCGTGCATTTTCGCTAACGCACGTAGTTGTAACTGGTTAAATGTAGTATAGGTAGATACCTAAATTATGTCTGAGGAAGCCGTTTGTTTTGGATCAGACCAGTATTTCCGCATATTACCTATACGCTCAAACAAACTCACATACTTTACCACTTTTCAATATTTGATCACAAAACTGAGCGTAATTGGGAAAGCTTCAGCCATTTCTCCGCACCTTTTCACTACTCGAATATTATATCTAGTTTGTTCGTTTCCTCTTTTATTACCAGGAACAGAACCCTAGAAGCAATAAGGTCCAATTTCACCGTTTGGACGCGTTCAATATAAGATAAACTCAGTTTAGCGCCTTATATGAGTTCCGCCCATTTCACCAACATAAAGTTGATCCGGATCAAGCTGAACTTATTTTAACTTCTGAATGCCCGATTTTAGGCGTTTAGCCTTTATACCGAGTTCAAGAGCTGTCATGTCATACAATGTCAAACACGGCGAAAAATAGCGGACAGACTGACATTGAATGTCGGTTTAAAACCTCGTTTTCGTAAACGCGAACAAAATGTTGCTCGTGAAATCGGTGTGAAGTAAACCGAGATCAAAATCAATATTTGAACTCTATTAAGCTGATTTTTTTTATGATAAATAAAGAAGAATCTTTATTAACAAAGAAAATTTAAATTAAATAAAAATTACAAATTAGAACTAGTATTTACAATTGAAACAATTAAGCTAACTGGAGACTGTTGCACACAATCTACAGGTAGCTCAACTGATCCATATCAATACCAGTCGGAAGCGTCCCCAAGACGCCGGCTGCATTGCCCCGCTGTGTGGCAATGCTGATGCGCTGCGCCAGATACCCACCAGCTCTCGGGTCACGCGTCGCTAAACTTAGTTCTGTTGAACTAAGTTTTGGCAGCGAACGGTGAAATTGGCCCGTCAAATCTAAAAGCGAGATTTAAATTGACATCTCCCTAGTTTCATCTCAGACGTAACCCACGTAACTCGTAATAAGTAACTGTATTATACTTAGGTTATATAGGTGTTACTACAGGCATTATAAGCCTAATGGAAATGGAATAACTAATGGAGGACCTCGTCGACGTAATGATATCTTGCTTATTAAATCTAATGGGTTACCTTCCTTAACTAAACCTGACAGAACCTTTGGTTTCCGCAAAACTTACTTAGTTCTAATTGAACGTTTAGGGTTGAGAATTACTCACTAAATTGCTACAGCAAAATGTAAATTTTCAAAATAATTAAAAAGCGTATCATGAAACATTAGGTTAACATATCTGAGTTTTAGATCAAAAGGAGAGAGATAAGACCACGACGCTGATTGTGAGCTCAGACAGATATGTAACAACATAGAACTCGCGCAGTAAAGGCACGAGCAGTAAAGCTAAACTAGACGCAAATTGACGCAACTCAATCGAGGGATCCACATTCGGAAATAATATTATTGTTGGTAGGAAGTTGTCCAATTCCTGCCTTTACCGGTTTACGTTCAATTTGCTACATATCCGGCTACAGAGTGTTTGCGTAGAGCTTGTTGTTCCGTTGTGCGTTAGGGCTGTCACCTTCAAAAAACTATACCTACCTACACCATACAAACAAACTCTACAAACTCGTTTCAATTTGGAAAATTATACAGGGTTATTGGTACACTTACACTGCGTGATTCTGCCTATCATCACAACCATGTTAGTGAAGGACGCCAGGTCTTAATTCTTAAATTTGGTATTGGTAGTAGGACATTCATTCACTAATCGTTCATCGTTCAACTTAAAAACGGCTCTGCCCTAAATTAATGGTGGCTGTGGGAATGGGAGATCGGTCTATAGTACTTCATTGGGAGTCGGAAAAAAGTTTTTTTTTATAATTTTCTATCAGACGGAATAAAAAAAAAAGAATTATGCCTGGCGTCTTCACGAAAGTGTTCGTGATGATGGGCAGAACTTGCAGTTCACGCAGTGTCAGTAAATTTCCAATAACCCTGTATAAAAGTCTAATATTTTATTTTTGTTTAATACACAAAATAACATTTTACAGAGCAAACTATTTCAATATTCCGCAAAAAAGCGGGTTTACACCAGTTTTCACAATAAATGTCCAGACTAAATTTTGGCCAGTTTTTATTTGGTCAGCGTATTTTGGTTCAAACCCTAACAGTCGCTGGGCGGGTTTTCGAAGCTTTCAACCGACGCAGAAGGATTTATGCTAACGTAGTTCGCTTACAAATGACAGCAAATACCGCCTTACTTCACACATCGCTAACTCTTTACAAATAAATGTTCTGCAGCTCGATCAATGAAAACGTAAGAAGATTCCTATCATGTTGGTAGGCAGATAGTGTGTTAGTAAATTGTAACACCATCCGACTTGCTGGAGCCAGCAAACATTATATAAACGAAGAAAGTCTGGTCTGGTCTACTAATATTATAGGAAAAAGTTTGTTGATGTTCGGATGAAGATAACGTCAAAACTACTAATTGGACCTGCGTTTTGCATAGATGTACCATAGGATATTTTTTATCCCGCAGAAAAGCAAGTAAAACCACGGGCTACTGGTAAAAACAATTGTTTCCTCTTGTACGAACTTTAGCATTGATTTTCTTTAGTTTGTGTTAAAACATCGAAGCGAACTTAACGATTTATCGGATTAAATCATACTCAATGGCTGTTTTACACCGAAGAAAAAAGAAAACAATTAAATTGAAATAAAATTAATTATTGCAAATTCACTTAAAATATAAAACAAAATACCTACTGACCAACCTTCTGCACATGTAGGTAATGTTTCATGACTTCGTTCGTTTCACGTACAATTGTCGATCAAGGCCATTTTTACCAGTCGGTGTTGACGAAATGGAATGGACAGGGAAGTTTATTCAAATGGCGTAACTACACAGTCCCTGTGGAAATACCTAAGTTAAGATACGCCTAGTCGAGGAAAGAGATAAAATAATCGGAGTATAGCAGCAGTGTCGAGAGTTATTCGCAAGTTTGTAGACTATGGTAAACAGGACCCTTAGTAGGTCAACAACAATCTACCTACAGGCAGTATAGACCTTTCTAACATACATTTACTCTTAACTACGCCGTAGTAAATTAATTTTCTTTGCAGTCCAAATTGCAGGCAGACTAGATTATTACGTGGTGTCAAGTTGATGATGTAAGTACTCCTAGCCGACAACAAGACGCCAGTGTGCGCGCAAACAGAGATGTGCTCTCTATTCCTCACTCTCTTAATCCGATGGGACGGGGCAGACTGACTCGACAGAAGAGGGAGAGGTCAGGCGCAGGACCAACGGCTTAACATGCACGCCTGTTAGTTGGTGTAACACCGCCAATTTCCTGACACCGGCTGCTACTGTGAATTTTCTGACAAGGTTATGGAGTTTATAAAGGCAGTAGGTAGATACATTTTCCAGTTTTCAATTTAACGCACCCAGTATTTTCTGCGACTTGATTGCAATTCATATCACGCTTTGCAATCATTACTCGCGTTTCAGTTAAAATGGAAAAACACGGATTAAACTGAACGTAAATGTTGAATTTTCAATGTTTAATTTAATCAGAATAAAAGCAAACGGGGAAGTTTTAATAAGATAAATTGTTGTTTGTTACCTTTTGCTGTTAACTATTACCTAGCCATTTTGAAACTACCAGCACCATAAATTTGAAAGCAAACTTGCTCTACGCGCTTTCGTGATATAATCTTTCGTGCCCGATACCTAGATGTTTATCGTGATTCTCATAATCATAGCTTAGATAGGGGTTGATCAGAGCGGCTGGTGGAAAGGTAGGCCATATTTGGAGAGTGTTACAAAGGAGTCGTATTTCATAATACGACGGCACGACTTACTTTCAAAGATATCACGTTTCTCCTATAAGAAGTCATATCAATAAAACTGCTACAGTAGATTATCTAGCACAGCTTAGGAACCAATGAATCTAGAGATCTGAAAGGAGAAAATATTCTTTGAATACCCTCGGGGTACGTATGATAAAAAAGGATTTCGTGAAAGTCCCCCAGGATTATGAACGAAGCTCCATAATCCCGTCCCGTTATAAGTAAAACAACACGCTTACTGTAAGGCTTCGTTTTTGATGAGCAGCGGAAGCCGGATTTATTTTGAACAGATTTCAGCGGAAATTTTCGCAGCCGAGTTTTCTTTGGTACCCGAGGTAGGTACCAAAGAATATACGCTCATTAATTAATCAATCAATGTTGCACAAAAAGCTGCGTGTCAGTAATTTTTGTATTTGTATGAATCTCTATTACAGCACACAATCGTAAAGGTATTTTTTCACATATCTATAAGGGCCTATTCTGATAAACTAATCGCTTTAATATGACACTGGTATCGTCACAGAATCGCCACTACCACTGCCATAACCCGTTTTGGTGTTTTACCTTAGATGAAAAACTCTACAGAGGTGGACGCACGTCGAATCCCACCACCAATCTGGAATTATTGAATCAATATCTCCGTGCAAATAGCACCGCACGCACTATCATCTGAGGATTCTACGAGGTGATTCTGCGACAAAACCATTGCATTGGCAGAATTTAAGTCCCAGGTAACTGGCCGCCTCTTTTACTCTATGTGGCCACGCAGCCAGGCGACGCTGATACGTATCCAAATTGATGTATTTTACCATACTTGCTATTTTAAATTATGTTCAGCCGCATATTATGTTTATCTTTCCAAAGACTGGCTTGTCCAATAGGCATTATTAACAGTCATTGGCTCCATAGTGATATTGGCAGTTGGCTGGACCTGGCAGGGTCACCACTTGCTCAACATGCTACGGAAAATACAGATGCAATTTCTCATTTGTGATTTTCGCCTAAAATTATGTAAACTTATGGAGATGAGTAACAATATACGATGAATGAGTTTGTTATAAGCAAGCGCTAAATTGTGTAACATTGTAAAAGGAAAATGTGCTTTTATTAACCAAAGCTAATATGTATCAACTTAGCTTCAGGCACTATGAAGTTGAGTTCGTGTTCTAATTATTATTTGTTTTTACTTTGGTTATAATAGGACGCATTTTAGAAGTATTCGCCTGGGGAGATAGGTATAAAAATATAGTTTCTTAAATAAATACATACCTACTATTGGGAGACCTATAGTATTTATAAAGCTATATTTTAGAACGTAGGTGTTACTTGTTCAAATCACTACCTACCTACAAATATCAAGTACCTACCTAACTATCAGTCGAAACCTACAGATGAATAATATAGCTTGTTCGACTACCTATGCCCTTTCGGAACGGGAGCCGCTTCGACTTTTGACAGTTTTTAATCGAGTTTTTGTCCGCTGCTGTGCGCAGTATTTTTCAACTTCATTTCTCTCAACATAGGTTTGAAAGCTATTATAAATCCGCTCTTCTGTCCACCAAAAAATGCAGCCTTAACAAGCCGTGAGTACTCACTCACGGCTTGTTAAGGCTGCATCTAAATTATTGAGGTACCTATCTTACTACTCAGTAAGATAGGTACCTACATAATTTAGATGCTCCTCTCTTCAAACTTATTTAATTACAAAATGTTACGTTGTGGAGTAGTGGTACCTATAGCTAGGTATCAGAGTACCTACCTAATAGGAATGTTTACGAGTGGGTACAGCCTTGATGTCGATAATAAAGTTAAATGAATAGGAAACCCGCGCCAGTCTCTTTGTTAATGAAACCAGAAACAAAATCACTCCACATGTTATTTGATTAAATTACAACCCTTTTCTTTATTATTGGTCCTGCGAAACAACTTGATATAACCAACATTGGGATTTACCCTTTACATCACAAGGTTCAAATTAGCGTGCAAGACCTAGGACGAAATTAGGTATATTTATCCTGTTGCCATATCTACTATATAAAATCCCGGAATAGTTGAACTACTTATAAATAAGCGAGTTTATAAATTTCATTTATTAATTTCAGCGAATAGTATTTTAACGGCTCTGCGGAACTCTTGGTTAATTAACGTGTCAAAAACAATGACAGTAGAAAATAGAAATTTAATGTTATTTACACGGAATAAACGACACTTTGATGCGTAGAAAGGATGCTTAGTATTTCGACATCTGAATTGACATCAATGTAATAGATGGCTTGTACTATAATACCTCTATGGTAATAGAGAAAGCGTAAACGGGATACTAACAAGAGACAAACTCCGCTCAAGGCAGACATGACCCTAGATAAGTTTATTCTTGCAAGGAACCACAGGCCTCGGAGCAGTGCATGCATGGCCCCTAGTTTTATATGTGATTCAAAGGAATCAATGAAGGTATGGGCAAAGGCCCATCTCTTCAGTACGTAGGTATCTACTGTACTAATCCCAACTGAACGTTTGTTTGAAGATTTGTCTCCAGCTTCAATATAAGGCCTATATGGAACAGCTTAATTATATCAACAAAAGTCAAATACCAACCCAGACAGGGTCCGTTAGGAGGATTACTCTCTCCAATGCCAGCATCCAATAGAAACCCACCCAATAAAAAATATCTTTACACTCCATTAAATTCTTCACCTATGTACTTCTTACGTTCCAATACACGAAATATTAAGACTTATTCTATATTATAAAACTTATTTATCCCTCATCAGTGATTGAAACTGTAATAAAATGTACAGGACGAAAATACACACAGACGTAAGATAATGACAAAACCTCTGGGGATAGTCGAATTGAACATGGAATAAAATAGATTGACAACTTGACAAGCCTTTTGCGTAATTGTTCCCGAGTTCTAACTCGGGAACAATAACCTCGGAACCTTGGTATAATCCATAAGGTATTTATAAATACCTTATGGATTATACCAAGGTCGAGGATAATGTTATGAAGTGCTTCCACGCAACTTTGCCATTCAGGGAGGAAGTTTACTAACTTTATTACATTTGAACATGTAGGTACTGGCTTACAAAACTTTATTGTTACGATTAACTTTTTGGATAGGATAACAATTTATGACTACGACACATCAGCTCACTATGTATTTTGTGAGAGTTGTATCCATGAAAGTATTTCGTACAATATGAACAAGGTACACCTATTAACACACTTTGATACTCGTAGGATCATCAGAAGTCCTCTAAAGTTGAAAGTTTTATTTACCTAATGCCGTAGGCAAATCACTATAACGTTGAGAAAACTGACGCTTCTATTCCTCAAGTCATCAATGGTTTAGCCACGTAAACAATAGAAATAAAAAATCATCAAATCTAACACAAAATTGTTTTTCGTAAACAAGGCATCGTGCCCAGAGACTTGGATTTCGGATCAGCGGCCGGAAGAGATCACATTGCGGTGTTGGCTTTGGTTATTTTAATGATTTTCCTGCTTTTTTCCAGGAAAATCATTAAAATTTCCATTGCTGGGGATATGGGCCGCCTAAGCCGAGCGACTGGATCCCCAGGTACCTTTAAGTACCTATGAGGAAGAGGTAGTAAACTTATGTAGTAAAACTATCATCAGCATCTCAGCCCGTTCATAGCCACGGCTGGATATAAGCCTGAGCTTTTTCACGACAGCTTAATCGGTCCTGTGCAGGCCTCATTCATCCGTCAAGATAACCCGACGATTATCAACGGGTTAGGGTTTGCTGCCGGGTGGTAAACAGGAGTGAAGGTGTGTTTGATGCGTAGACAAAAGGTCACCTGTTGCATAACAGCACTCACGAATTGCGGTCCATTATCGCTGATCAGTCTTCTGGGCACACCATAACGAAGAAAAACTTCATTTATCAGCGTCGACGCACAAGCTTCAGCGCTAGCAGTTTCTAGGGCGAACAATTCAATCCAACCCGTAGCAATATCTTCAGCTATCAAAATCCATGTTTTGCCGCTACCTGTTGGTGGTAGGGGTCCGAATAGGTCAAAGGCGACAGTTTCAAATCAGACTACACAAAATTAATGTATCTTTTAAAGGGCAATGTATACGCTTCTACAACAAAACTCCTAGTGAGTTGCAAAAATTATCAGTAAATAAATTCAAACAAATTGTCAAAACCTTCCTGTGTAAAAAGGCCTACTATAAAATATCAGATTATCTAGAGGATAAAAAAGCGTGGGACGGAATTTGCTGTTATGCAACAGGTGACCTTTTGTCTACGCATCAAACACACCTTCACTCCTGTTTACCACCCGGCAGCAAACCCAGTAGAAAGGAAGAATAGAGATTTGAAAACGCAACTAGCTATTTTGGTCGAGGATGATCACAAGAGTTGGGATAAAAATATACCCAGCATACGTTTTGCGATGAACACCGCAAATTGTCTCACTACAGGGTTTACTCCAGCATATTTAACTTTTACGCGAGAGCTACGTACTCCGGATGACAACGTTCATAACTTAAGACAGATAATATTGTCCGAAAACTTTGTCCCCGAAATAACACCTCAACTACTGCATCTCGCCGACACCCTGGATAAAGCCAAAGAGGTACGAGAAGGCAAAGAAGAACGCATGAAGGAAATAGCTGATAGAAGACGTAGAGAGGATCCTGGCTATTCCCCCGGGGACCTGGTATTGACGACCTCTCATCCCGTCAGTAATGCCACAAGGGGAGTAAGCGCCAAACTTTGCCCTCGAAGAGATGGGCCCTACTTAATCCTTAGCCGTCACGGCACCTCTACTTATCTAATTTCAGATCCCAACACAAACCCCTTGGTGTGTATCACGCATCAGCCTTGACCCCTTTTCAAGGCCATGCTGGGGACCCGCTTCCCATGCCTGTACGCCCAATAAAGAAACGTGGACGACCGCCTAAATCTAGGCCTACTAATGAGGCAGCGTCAAGACCGGCCAAACGTGGACGAGGGCGTCCGCGGAAGACCACTCTCACTCAGTAGGTACTGCAGCTGCAACTGACTGGCTACTTGTCGGGACGTCTTCGTATCCAGAGGGGGAGACTGTAACATCACTACATGCGCGCCTGCAACGCGTGAGTCACCGCGCTCCTCCCCACGACACCGGCCGCCCCACCGCGCCCGCTCGCAAATAATAGGCGACCAAGC
Organism: Eupithecia inturbata; assembly: GCA_963662085.1. Lineage (NCBI taxonomy): Eukaryota > Metazoa > Arthropoda > Insecta > Lepidoptera > Geometridae > Eupithecia > Eupithecia inturbata. The sequence goes on along the minus strand of OY759178.1, from coordinate 14,119,689 downwards.
ACCGCTACGAGCTTCAGTCTGCGCTGGCGCTTCGCTCCATCCGTGCATCGGAAGAGCCGCACTAGCCGGAACGTTTCCCCCCGCCCCCACCTCACTCCTTTCGGTGGCATCTCCCTCACTCGTTTCGTCGCGTACTCTGTTGCGGACGCACTTGCCGGGAGTGGACCGAACACTTTTTCTCGGGTTGAACCATATATATAGTACAGACTCAGCATTGTAAAACCTATAAATAAATAACGATTTGTACGAAACAGTGTTTACTATAACATCCGCTACAAAATGTTATTATTATTATTTATTTATTATTATTATTAGTATCATTTATTATTATTATTATCATTATTTAATACTATATAATATTACTATCTATTAGCATCTTCCGGATTACATGGCTAGATGTCGTAGGTTTCATTTTCTTCCGCTCTATGAACGGCGCAATATCGCTGATTTAGTGTATCTCTTGAATATAGCTAATGGCACAGTTGACTGTTCGGAGTTGTTGGAGCTCATAGGGCTACGCACCCAGAGGGCTGCATTGAGAAGACCAAATCTGTTGCATATTCCTTTTGTTAAAACAAACTACAGACAGAATGCGTTTTTCATTAGAGCAAGTGCCTCTTTCAACACCTTGGTAAGTGCAGATATTGATATAGATATCTTTAACACCTCTACTAGTAAGCTGAAACGACTGTTGTATGGTAAATTATTTGTGGACATTTCCACCTAAGTAATCTTGGTTAGCTTATGTTTTGTTTTTTATCTACTTTTCAACGACTTACTTTTTTTTTTATGTGTGTGCAATGAGTTTCTTTTTTTTATTTTTAACTTACAATATAAGGTTTTTTTTTATGTATCAAATCAGTTATACTATGTTTTTTATTTTGTCGTCCAGCATTACTGAAATATGTTTGTTCATTAAGTTTTTTGCTATAAGTGGAAACTTTATAAATAGCCCTCAGCATAAGTACATGTAAATCTCATGTATTTAGTTAAATGTTCCTTACTTTGTAATTTTTCTAACTGTAAGTTTTCCTAAAATTTCAAAATAAAATAAAATAAATCTTAGGGACGCTTCCGACTGGTATTGATATGGATCAGTTGAGCTACCTGTAGATTGTTTGAAACAGTCTGCAGTTAGCTTAATTGTTTCAATTATAAATACTAGTTCTAATTTGTTTTTATTATTGAATTGTAATTTTCTTTGTTAATAAACAATTTGTCTAATTATTGGTACATTTAAACTATAGCGGTTTTGCGGTCTAGGGCCGGCCTCTTTTTACCCCTCTGTCATGTCAACGAGACATGTGTACCTCTACAAAATAAACCGAATTTTCTGTTTATTTTGTAGAGGTACACATTCTAGCTGGCTGGTTTCTTTTCCTGCATTTTACAGTTCCTTTAGTTGAAAGAGAAAGAGAATATTTTATTTATAACTCAAATAAACAAAAACAAATATGATTAATAAATAAAATAAAAACAAAGCTTAGGTACTAGTTTTTGCATTGAATCACAAAGCGGTCTCTGTCTCAGCATGAGTTGTAAAAACATTACAACCAACGCTGGTCTTCCGACAGAGCCGTTTGGTGACGTCACGTAAGATAACACATAATATGTAAGACACGAAACATTCACAAATATATCATTAAAGAAACATAATCTACGGCAGCGGTTGCCAGATACAAGATACAAAGAATACAATTGACTCTTACGACATGTACGGGTAGAGTCAGGGGGGAGTCTATTCTCACCCGTCATGCCCATCGGTCTTTACTCTATTAGAATCTTAATCAGTTAGTTACCACGATCAGACCGGTGTCAAGACCCTTCAGGTAAACGTAAACTTATCCAAACTCCGGGGAAGAGTCAACAAACCCCAAACTAACCGGTTTGCTGCGACAAATATGCTAAATGGCGAATTGATTAGCATCTCTGATTGACACATTGTGTGTGTGATTAGGACTTGAATACTCCATACGTACAATTATATATTACATAGGGTTAGGTTGGGACTTGGGTTTGGACTACAAGACTTAATTTGATACTCTCATAAGGTCTTCTAGTTATAAATTAGATAGATAGATAGACAGATAGATTATCACTTTATTGCGCCATCAATATACTTATAAAACAAGAACTAATTAATAAAATAAATAAATTTAGGGTTTGGTCTGGTAACATAGGTATATTCACTACCAGACCCAACTACTACTACCTACTTTGGGGGACCTCTCGAAGCAATTCGACTATAACTGCCATTAAATACATTATTAACGAAGATCAGTGAATGATTACGTAATTGTAAATACCGCACAGAGACAAATTGTAGAATCAAAACCATGGATTTTGGAAATACAAAATAACATTTTCGGAACGCTGGTTGTCAGTTCCAATATTTTCTATTTTATAAAATAGGTAGGTACCTAATTGGCGATATCATCGCCCTAAAGCCTAAAAAGTGGCCGATGTCCTTCGTAAGTATAAGGCAACAATAATTGCTAGCTAGCTTTACAGTTTATTCTGAGCCTGAGTTTTTAGAACAAAGAAATTAATAAAGATTAGCAAACATATTTCGATTTATTAGTTTTTTAGGTCTACCTAGTCTGTTTAAGCAGGTACCACAGAAATCAATTATAATTAATTAGTTAGATTTCTGTGTTTAGTACATAAAGAACAAGCATTTTGTTGGGAGGTGCCAATATTATGCATGGGTGGACTGGACACTTTACTAAAGCTTGCTCGGTGTAACTTTTAAATTCATGCAAATCGTATTTTGATGTAAGAAAATTTTCAGTTCGCTCGTCTACTAAGCTTATGCGGCGGTCGGTAACGTCACACTTAATAATATCAGTAGCGTTTATATGTATAAGTTCCCACATAAAATCAGCTATTTAAAAAAAAAAGGTCATCGCGTGTGGAACTGTAATCCGGTAAACCATCAATGAATAAATAAATAATGCTGGACAATCTCCAACTCTACCCGCGGGTGTCGTAAGAGGCGATTAAGGGCACCCCCGGTATATAGTACCGGGGGTGCACAGCAACCCCTGCTGAACAATTCTACCATTTCTACCACCGAACTGCGATCTCCAACCCGCATGCCCAGCGTGTGGATTATGGGCGTTACCCCCCGTGAGATAAAAGCCAACAATGCGCTTATCGGGGGGAGGCCTGCGTCCCGCAGTGGACCAATATAGGATGTGGAGGTGAAGGTGGAGAAATCCATACAGCATCATCTAGCCCCAAAATGAGCAGAGCTTGTGCTATATGTACTGATAACTGATACACTTAATACATTACATACATAGGTAGGCACAATGTACTTGATCCTCATAACGTAAATGGTATTTTTATTAGACATATTAGACATACCCTAACGGTCAGCAAACTACTATATAAAGAGTCATCCATCATCCCAATCCGTGACGATAAATCGACAGTGACACATGTGGTGGGCAGCTAGCTAATGTTAGAATGTATGCCGTATGCCGATGACGTAGAACTCATATTGTAAGGTTCGATATGTTTTATTATAGTAAAAGTGGTTTTTCTAATAGCTTTTCTAATTAAACGTAGAACTGTAGATGTGACTATTTTAGTCCCTAACTATATTACTTCATTGATTATATAAGACATGGCTATTGTAGCTTGTAGCTTGTAATAATTAAGTGCCTATAAGTGATCTTGGTAGGTTATTGTTTTGTAGGTAAATTTTTGGAAAACTTACAGGGCCCGTGTACTGAAAGCTTGCTAAGTCATCGATCTATGTTTGAGTAACGCTTTTCTATGGCATTAACGTCACTCAAGCGCTCGCTTGATTGAGCAAGCACTCAATCTATGACTGAGCAAGCTTTCTCAATACGGGCCATAGTATTATTAGCCAAAGCAATTTTACCACCAACAGTTTAGACGACCTAAAATATTCGTGGAAAGTGCTTTGGAAGCATGACGGTAACTGTTTGGCTACGAAACATCGCTAAACAAATGTCGCGACAGGTTTATCGCGCGGTATCGTAGATAAGGTGCTAATGCGCTCACACAACGATAAACACCTTCGGTTGGACAGATGCCCCGTGCTAGGCTACATGGCGTAACATGTGGCTTTTCTTATTGTTGGTAGGTAAACGTATTATTACACTTAAGAACTGTCAACTGATTGTTTTGGAAAACTAAAAGTAGACTTCGTATTTGTACTTATAACACGGTTTTTTTTAGTTTTGCGGGACTAATACCTGCTAGGTATTAGTCCCGCAATCCCTCGAATTATTTTTTATGGCAACACCTTGGTATTATTCTCTATACAAAACCAAATTCGTCCACAATAAACGGACGAAACGGTGAACATAGGTACATAAAGAATTGAACTTCCTCTTTTTTTCCATGTCGGTGATATAGACTGTTGATAGAGGTCGCGTCACGTAAAAATAACGCTGGCTTTCACTTGCACTGAGCGATTTGTCGCGATTTACCCGTGCGCAGACACTTCCCCTCCACCCCCCTCAGCGTTCTTTTACGTGACGCGACCTGTATTCCTACTACATGTTGCAATCAGAATGCATTCGAAATGACGGGCAAACGTACTCTAACTTTTGACATAGCTAAAGCTAATCTCACAGTACTCGAAGCTGATGATGACGACCTAATAAGGGTTTTACAAACGGTGCTTTGGTACTTTCTGTAAGTATACCCCGTGGACTCCAGCCATCCCGTCACCACGGCAATGTATAACCCTGTTGAAACGTCGGGAAAAATACTCGTAGGTAAATGAAAGCGATATACAGCTTATACATATAGATATAATGCGTATATGGCATATTGTGATCTGATCGCGTAGTACGTTTAAAAATCTTTACTCCGGTGTAGCTCTTTTCTATTCTCGATGAATACAAAACAATACAATGCGAGACTGCGTTTGGAGGAAGGATCAGCGGTAGATAGAGTAGGCAAAGTTTCGTTATCTTTTCTCTCTTCATGGCATGACATAAACACATCTACACTACTACTAATACACTCTACTCTCGCTCTGCTGATCAAAGCCTAATACAGAGCCCTGAGTTCAGTTTGGCGATAGTATCGAGACGTCATCGTGATGGCTAATTTTTTTACGGGATTTTGTACAGCGCCTTTTGCGTGCGGACATCGAACTATGCAAATCGCATACATTAATGAGACGTCACGACGACGTCTCGATACTATCGCTTAATCGAAGTCAGGGCTCTGATAAGCTGATAAGATCAATGTGGTGGATCTATGGTTTTTTTTTATCCTTACCGGCCTCGCGATGGCGCCTTTCTCGAAAATGAGACTCATGCCCACCTCTTTTGTTTACATCACACGCGAAGATTGTGGCCTAAGATGGAGCACGCTTTCCCAGAAGGAACTTATTCACTCGGGACTCGGGGGGGCTCAAGAGTTAATCGGTCTTAATTTCTGTTTGATTTGGGTCTTTTTGATTTTCAGACACACAGTAGTGGTCGTGGTAGTTTACCTCAGGAGCCGGAAGCGCTGTCACATGTGCCGGGCGACAGACTACCGGGAGATGGCGCCAGTAGCACAGCACAGGATGAACTGGTTGGTGGTTCTTCCACTAGGGAACAAAAAATTTTTGTGTAGAGCATTAATTTACTCATTATTTCTTACCCATACCAATATTATAAATTCGAAAGTAACTCTGTCTGTCTGCCTGTTACCCTGTTACCTTATCACACCTCAACGCCTAAACGGATTTCAGTGAAATTTGGCAGGGAGGTAGATGGTATCCCCGGAACGGACATAGGCTACTTTATCCTGGAATAAAGCGTGCGAAGCCGCGGGCAGCAGCTAGTTTAATAATAATTTGACTATTTATTTGATAATTATTTAGTAAATTTGACTTGTCTAAGAGCTTACTTTGTAAGCTTAAATAAATAAAAGTAGGTACCTAATTGATTTTGTTCCTCGCAGAAATCTGCCAAATATTTGTCGTTGGCTGTACCAACGACTGTGCCAACAAACCCATGGCACCTGTGGCATACGCAGACTAAACGCATCTATCTTTCAGAACCGACCAGAGGAAAGCCGGTCTAATTATGTAAGCAGATTCAATATAGAAGAAGAGCCAGGTAAATAATTCACAGAAACTACTGAAATTTATTTCATTACCAACCCATGCATTGACCACAAAATACCTACCGATGAAGAAGAATCGAACGCATACGCGTGATTGTGTCGAACAAAAAACCTGCTACGAACTCCTTTGTACTTATTTACACAATTTTGTAAGTTTTGCGGAACAAATAGTTAAAAAGACTGAGTAATTTAATTTTAGTACGTCAGGATCATTCTAAAGGGTGTCTCAGCCCAGATTTTAAACTTTAAACACGAATTTCTCAGAAGTTTGCGGGGCTAGCGGGAGGGGAGTGGTAGCGTTCGGTTGGTAACAAGTGCGGATTTGTTAGTCGCCATGTCGCAGTGGTCTGGCGCGCATCGCGCGTACGCAGTAGAGGCTTACTTTTGCAATGAGTTTTCGTTGAGTGAAGCACAGCGCAAGTTTTGTAATCGCTTTGAAATCCGCCGTATAAGTGACGCCCCGAGTATTCAATTAATTAAGTCGTGGGTAGAAAAGTTTAGAGCAACGGGATGTTTGCTTAACCATTCAATTCGCCCTCGAGATAGACCTGTGCGATCGATTGAAAACATCGACCGCGTCGCCGCTGCGATCGCGGAGCATCCACGACGATCAGTCAGGAAACATGCTGCCTCTTTGAGCCTTCACCGTTCAAGTCTTCAACGAATTTTGGCTTTAGACTTAAAATTACATCCATACAAAATCCAAATAGTTCAAAAAATCAAACCGGAAGACTACAACAAGCGAAAATTTTACTGTCAGAAGATGTTAGAATTTTTTTCAGAGGAAAATGTGATCGACAATGTTTACTTTAGTGATGAGTCACATTTTCACCTCGAAGGCTACGTAAATCGTCAAAATTGCCGTTACTGGTCATCAAGCAACCCAAAAGAAAAACATCAGAAAGCATTACACAGCCCGAAAGTTACTGTATGGTGTGCAATATCGGCGACGAAAATCATCGGCCCATTTTTCTTTGAGAATGACCGAGGTGTAGCGGTTACAGTGACGAGCGAGCGGTATATTTACATGATCAATAATTTTTTTGTACCTCAGCTGCAAGATGGGGCTATTAACAAGTCAAATGTGTGGTTTCAGCAAGATGGGGCCACAGCCCACACTGCTAGGGTCTCCATGGACACACTAAAAGCTTTTTTTCCTGGTAAAATCATTAGCCGCTTTGGAGACGTATTGTGGCCACCTAGATCTCCTGACTTAACCCCAGCTGACTTTTTTTTATGGGGTTATCTCAAAGGAAGAGTATATGATACCCCTCTTACGAGTTTGGAGCAGTTAAAGGCCAAAATAACTACAGAAGTGCGAGCCATATCAGTTGACGTTTTACGGCGTGTCTCTGCGAATTCGCTTGTCCGCTTTGAAGAGTGCATTCGCCGTGAGGGAAGACATCTTGACGGTGTAATATTTCGTACATAAAATCCGCAACATTACACTATAATTTACAACAATTATAACATTTCTAATACAATTTGTTTTTTTTTTATAAATATTTAAAGTTTAAAATCGGCGCTGAGACACCCTTTATAAACAAAACCAAAATAATCTTTAATATAGGGCCACAAATTACGGAGAAATCTTGAATATACATAAAAATAGTCAAGTGTGAGTTAAACTCGCGCACCAAGGGTTCCGTTTCATTAAGAACTTGCTTCTTGCCAAATATCATAATTTTAGGTCAACGGAAAGTACTTACCCTATAGGTTTTGGTCCCGTGCGAGTTATTTTTTTTTGTTGTGAAATAACTACAAATTTACAGAATACCAATTTTCCCTTCACTTGTGCTATAAGACCTTGGTTTTTGCCAAATATGATGATCATGTCAACGGAATGTAGCTTATAGGCTACATTCCGTAAGTTAAGGTTAAGAATTAAAAAAAAACGTTTTATGAATAAACTCAACGCAAATTTTGAGTTTATTCATAAAACATATTTTTTTTTTGTTTTCGGATTTTTTCCTTTACTTTTTTTTTCTTTTTCATGATTCTAGGTCGATGGGAAGTACCCGTTGACGGTACATTACATTTCCAAAACACGGTTTTGTGTGTGTTGGAAATGTCAAAATATGCAGGCATAAACGGCTGTAACTTTTGATTGCCTTGACTTAGAAGTTTGTTTTTTTAACGGCCCCAAGAAATAGCACATTTGAGTATTTGATGTCAATTTCAACTAAACTCCACGCACCACGCATCCGCATCAGCTCCACGCATTCTTGAGAAAAAGGAGTTGACAGGAAGACAGACGAACAACAAAGTGATTCTATAAAGGTTCCTTTTCTTTTGAGGTACGGATCCCTAAAAACATATACAGCCGAACATAGAACCTACTCCTTTTTTCGAAGTCGGTTAAAAAGATCATTATACAGTGTTATTTTTTGATATAATAATCGTTAATTCTTAGTGTTAAATTATACAAAGAAGAACTGCTGCAAACTGCTGCCTTGCAGCGCTAGGCATTGCTAGGCTCTAGCATGGCTCTGTCTATGGTAACGTGGTATAGAATAAAAATAAGAAAATATTTATTTATAGCATTTACAAGAATTGCACTAATGCAGTTACTTAAATTACTTAACACTATAAGGACTACATAACTACTATGTAATTAGAAAACTTAAATCCTATAAAATGGCGTCCAACTCAGCATTATGTTGTGATAGCCATTGCGCATAGCTATCACAACGCTGATCTTCCGTCGGAACCAAAACCAAAGCGTCACGTACACTAACATAATACCTAAAGAATACTAAAAGAAGCACGAAAAAGTCCACTAAAGGTAAATTTTTACAATACAATGTATACCTAGAATATCTTTTAGCAGGTAGGTACTGTAGCAAGTATAAATTGCCATTGTAGCAGCGACGAATTCGTAGAAGTACCAGTGCTACGATCATGTAGGGAACGGATTTTATGTAAAATTGTAACAGAGCTATTTTCCAAGCCCACTACGAACATGCCAAAGTGCAGCTCAGCGAGGGGATGGGCTGTGGATGTCTTTTACCTCCGAATACTCAAACGCAACTCAGATTTAAGCGCGTCTCAAGTGACGAACTTTTAACAGATTTTCATTGAAAACTGTTAAAAAAACGCGACTTGTGACGTGCTCAAATCTGAGTTGCGTTTGAGTATTCGAGCGTTAGACGGCTATAGCTCTGCGCACATTTATCCAACACCGCTACCGCACAGCACAACAATGTGCATTCAAATAGGGGCTTAAATTCGTTAACTATACCTAGATACATTTTACAGCGACAAAATGCCTTCCCACAAGCTTCAAAGTCGTGCGAGCTGTCTGTCATCTGACGCCGTCAATATGAAATGCATCTAAATGTTACTAGTTAAAGCCCATATTTGAATGCACACTTTTGTACTGTGCGGTAGCAGTGCGGCCCTGATCTGCGACAATCTCAACCGTCTAAAAGGCATTCACTGCATTTAAAGAGACGGCAACGCGCGTGTAATGTCCCTGATGTTGCAGGCGTCCAGACTTACAAATATGCACAAAATGTTCAATTTATATGAAAATTGGCCGCGGAACGAGCCAGTCAACTTCTTGTCCCGAACGGAAGTAAGTTTTACCCACAGACGGCGCTGACGTCGCTTGTTGTCCGTGATTGGATAGTTCGAGCTCTCACTGCGTATAGCGCGCGAAAATATGAAAACAGGGTCGCTGTTTCAATCTAGACTTCAATATACCTTCAATATTTATGTGTGTTGTTTAATATTATGTTGTCACAAATCTCAGAACAAAACTATATAACGAAAAGGAAATCCAATTATGGTCTAAACAAATTTCATTTGATAACTGTCTCATTTGATAATACGATAGAGACTATCACTAATTTCCATTAGACCGTTATTCCTGTTTCATCAAACGTACCTACGGCCCGACCACGGTGTATGCTGTGATCGTGGCCCTTTAGTTAGACTAGACTAAAGTAAGATTCTTAAGAGAGAAGTCTAGATTTACGAGTAAACTAGGTTTCTATTGGTGCTTTTTTTATTTCAGATTCCACGGAATGCACACTAAAAAAGCCGCGGTATTATCGAGGAATATTCTGGCCCTCACTGTCTTATACTTTTAAGGCGAGTTGCACTTCTTATAAAGTTTGTATTATTTAGAAATAAAGAGGTTACATATTTATTTTATTTTTTTCCAGGATAAAGAGGTAGAGCACCGGTACCAGTGTTACTCTAGAAGGCAGCGACAAAAATCACTCATTATGGTTAACGTAGTCGATTTAATACTTAAGGTTTGTACTTGTTTATCTAGAAAATGTTGGGTTTGGTAATTTAGATGAAATGAACGACTAAAGATTTTAACCTGTTTCAGATATGTTTAGCGATAATTTATTCTTCATATAGAAGAGATCTCAGTGGTAAGTAGATATTTTGTGTTTGTTTTAAAATAACGATTTATTAATAATTTTGCGTGCTCCTGGACAAAAGCAGTCTATGTCCCTATTAACTCTCCTTGGAAACTATCCTTTACCATGAAAATTTCATTAAGATTCGTGCGTGAAAACGTAACAGAATAACGACGCGGCGTAGATTTATTGTACTTTCAAGTTTATCAGGGCTACAGAAGTGCCCTGCTAAGTCGAGTTGCCGGCCGCCACAGCAATCACTTGTCTCGAACGAAAAATACTGATCGAATGTTATCTAAATTATTTACACATGCATATAATCTGCCAACTTCATAGTTGAAGGAAGAATGAAATGGCTGATTTATCTCGGGATCTGAACTCTTTTTATGGCGATTGATGATTGATGATTACGAGACGAGACTTGGCATAATTTATCAATATAATGTTTTTATTACTCAGTATGAAAGTAGATGGAATGGAAACTTATACAAATAAAGGGTGTCTCAGCCCAGATTTTAAACTTTAAACACGAATTTCTCAGAAGTTTGCGGGGCTAGCGGGAGGGGAGTGGTAGCGTTCGGTTGGTAACAAGTGCGGATTTGTTAGTCGCCATGTCGCAGTGGTCTGGCGCGCATCGCGCGTACGCAGTAGAGGCTTACTTTTGCAATGAGTTTTCGTTGAGTGAAGCACAGCGCAAGTTTTGTAATCGCTTTGAAATCCGCCGTATAAGTGACGCCCCGAGTATTCAATTAATTAAGTCGTGGGTAGAAAAGTTTAGAGCAACGGGATGTTTGCTTAACCATTCAATTCGCCCTCGAGATAGACCTGTGCGATCGATTGAAAACATCGACCGCGTCGCCGCTGCGATCGCGGAGCATCCACGACGATCAGTCAGGAAACATGCTGCCTCTTTGAGCCTTCACCGTTCAAGTCTTCAACGAATTTTGGCTTTAGACTTAAAATTACATCCATACAAAATCCAAATAGTTCAAAAAATCAAACCGGAAGACTACAACAAGCGAAAATTTTACTGTCAGAAGATGTTAGAATTTTTTTCAGAGGAAAATGTGATCGACAATGTTTACTTTAGTGATGAGTCACATTTTCACCTCGAAGGCTACGTAAATCGTCAAAATTGCCGTTACTGGTCATCAAGCAACCCAAAAGAAAAACATCAGAAAGCATTACACAGCCCGAAAGTTACTGTATGGTGTGCAATATCGGCGACGAAAATCATCGGCCCATTTTTCTTTGAGAATGACCGAGGTGTAGCGGTTACAGTGACGAGCGAGCGGTATATTAACATGATCAATAATTTTTTTGTACCTCAGCTGCAAGATGGGGCTATTAACAAGTCAAATGTGTGGTTTCAGCAAGATGGGGCCACAGCCCACACTGCTAGGTGGACACACTAAAAGCTTTTTTTCCTGGTAAAATCATTAGCCGCTTTGGAGACGTATTGTGGCCACCTAGATCTCCTGACTTAACCCCAGCTGACTTTTTTTTATGGGGTTATCTCAAAGGAAGAGTATATGATACCCCTCTTACGAGTTTGGAGCAGTTAAAGGCCAAAATAACTACAGAAGTGCGAGCCATATCAGTTGACGTTTTACGGCGTGTCTCTGCGAATTCGCTTGTCCGCTTTGAAGAGTGCATTCGCCGTGAGGGAAGACATCTTGACGGTGTAATATTTCGTACATAAAATCCGCAACATTACACTATAATTTACAACAATTATAACATTTCTAATACAATTTGTTTTTTTTTTATAAATATTTAAAGTTTAAAATCGGCGCTGAGACACCCTTTATTTACGAAAAAGCTTGATTTTTTTAATGTTATGTGTTTAAATTACAATGACTGCCCAAGCTCCGAAAGATCCGGAGGATTGGGCTGACCAGATAGGCTGGACGGTGGGCTACTCGTTCCTGAACCTCGCCGTGTGTCTACTGGGCTGGTGGCGGTGCTTCGCTAACGACTACCTGCATTGGGCTGCCACTGCAACATGGCTGCTGCTCATCTCACAAGGTAACATTGGGTGCCTATGAGTTGGTTAGCCTACCAATAACCTTTTATTTGGTACCCTACTAAAAAATCCTCCATTTTTGGGCACAACTTAAGAGCAGAATAATCATCTATGGTATATTCTCACCATAAGAAACCATCAAGCGATGCGTTTAATGAATTTTTTGAGAAAAACTTTACCGATCCATTAAGCGTTTATACTTTTGATTCTATTGATGATAGTTTAAATTTGAATAATATTCACGACGTAGTGGTAAGCAAAACCTATATAAATAAGCTCATTAAGAGCATTGATACATCTAAGGGGGCGGGTAGTGACTAGATCCCGCCTGTGTTTTTTGTTAAATGTGCAGATGCTGTGTCAGTACCTATAGCGATGCTTTTCAATAGATGTTTAGAGCATGGTTACTTTCCCAATATCTGGATGAGAGCTCACATTGTGCCAATTCATAAAAAAGGTCTCAGGACATCTATTGAAAACTACCGCCCTATATCAATACTTAACATTTTAAGCAAATTATTTGAAAAGGTAGTCCATGCCCACATATACCCTGATATATCTATGTGCATCCCAACAGAACAGCATGGTTTCATGAAAGGTAGGTCAACTGCTACTAACTTGGGAGCATTTATCGACTATGTAGCTAACGGTATGGACGGTGGCGCTCAGGTTGATGTGATCTACACGGACTTTGAGAAGGCGTTTGATCGCGTAGATCACATCATACTTTTGCGCAAACTCTATCAACTCGGTATTCGAGGTAACCTATTGAGATGGATGGAATCTTACTTGCGCAACCGATCTCAGGCGGTTTTTGTAGGTGGATATTGTTCAGACTTTATGGAAATTCCATCTGGGGTGCCACAAGGCTCCATTCTGGGACCGCTTCTGTATTCAGCGTACCTTTATGACGTGGGTAAATGCTTTGAATCTGCTAATTACTTAATGTTTGCTGACGATACAAAGATATACATGAAGATATCTTATAGTTTAGATTGTGTAAACCTTCAGAAAGATATGGATAGATTAGGCCAATACTACGCTGTTAATCGTATTAGTGTCAATATTAATAAGTGTTCAAGTATCTCTTTTACCAGGAAAGTATGCCCCATCGAATTCAGCTACCGAATTAATAACTGTATTTTGAGTAAGGTCTACTCAGTAAGGGACCTTGGCGTTATTATGGACTCTAAATTGTTGTTTTTTGAACATATGGATGCTATAGTTAATAAAGCTTACAAAAATCTAGGATTTATTTTACGGGTAAGCCGACCATTCTCTAACGTAGAATGTGTTAAAATGTTATACTACTCCTATGTAAGGAGTACTTTAGAGTATTGTTCAATTGTATGGAGCCCACATTATATAATCTATGTACAGAGCCTGGAAAGTATTCAAAGCAGGTTTATAAGATACCTAAACTATAGATGCTTCACAAGCTTTGATGACTACCAAGCAGCATATGCTCACCATCGCTTAACGACACTCGAAGACAGAAGAGTTATCGCGGATATGTCCTTCCTGCACGGGATATGCAATGGATATATTGACTCGCAAGAGTTGTGTTCTAAATTATTACGCCTGAATATACCGCGGACTAGGACTAGACATACGGGCTCAAAATTTTTCGCTGTTATGACAACTAAAACTAATTATGCATATTATTCACCGGTCACCCGGCTTCAAAGAAATTTCAATAGTATATTTAATTCATTGGATATTTTCTCTAGTAGTAAAATATCATTTAAACGTGATCTTTTGCAAATACTCTTGGATAAGAGTAGTGTTTCTTAGGTGGTTTATATTTTGTTTTAATTGTATTTAATTTTTCAATTTATTTATTTTTTCTAACCGTACCTATAACTTTATTGTAGTAAGTTATTTTATAAGTAGGGTTTCTCTAATAATTGTTATCTGTATGTATTATTATTATATATTAAATTTAGGATTAGTAATTCTAATTCTATTTTTAGTTGATGTTATTATGTATTTTGTTTATATTGGTAGTAGTTTGTTAAGTTTGTATTTTCTTTAATAATTATTTAGTTTAACACTTTATTGCACTAAAGTACAAAGAGTGGGCTTAATGCCGAGGCATTTTCTACCTGCCAACCAAAACCATATGTTTGTCTTTAATGTCACACTGACAATATTGGTGACTGTCGTCTTTAATTTTTCATAGTTTATAAAATGTAAATCCTGTTATTGGCTGTAAGTTATATTTTTAGGTTTAGTTACTTTTATTTGAGAGAGCTGTGGATTTTGTTTAATTAATAAAAATAAAATAAAATCAAGAAATCTAATTAAAACTTATCAAAAGTGTAAATAAACGCGCCGTTTTATAAACTGCCTAGCCATTCTACTAAAGGGCTGTTTCTACGATCCGGTGGCGACAGATGCACTATAAATGTACACACCTAGGTACAATTATTTCCTAATGTTTACCGCTCTTTAAATCTTGATCCCAATTTCAATTTTAACCATAGAAAGTAAGTAGGTAAGTATTTCCATTAGATTCATAAAATTCCACCCAAATCCCATCCATCAGGTATCAAATTACACTAACTCTGCTTACTTTCGGCAGAGAATATTAGAGGTATAATAAAAATAACCTTCTGGGCTAGACAGATCTGTGAAAAATGTCCAGGATTTCATATTGTGCTGTTCGTGAGTTTCAAATAATAATTTTCATTCCTTTCTTTCATTATTTATTAATGAATTTCTTAATTCTGTGTCTGCCTCCAGGACTGAGTGGGACCGGCATCGGCTTCGATAGTCCGGAGAGGAAAGTATGGTACATGCTGTTCATCGTGTTTGTGCCCTACACGATGCTGCCTCTCTCCCTGTTGTGGTGCATCGTCATCGGCGCTTTGACTTCGGTGGCGCATTTGATCATTGCTTTCAATCAAGTGAGTTACTGACATGCTCTTAAACTTTCGTTTTTTTTAGAAGGTGGTCTATTACAACTAGCTTTTCCAAGAGTTCCAAATCTCCGTTGCTGTGCTTTGTCTTTTTACGACGACCTTTTAGGAATTTTATATCAGTTCAGTTCAAGTCCAAAGCGGTAACCTTGAGGGCCGGACTCTACCAAAGCAGAGACGGGACGAGCGGAGAAGAGGTGTGTTTTAAATAACCAATAGAACGTCGTTATTCAGACATCCCGACTCCGCGCAGCTTTAGTGGATACCACCGAGCGGAGATGTACCATATTTATACACATCGATCTTTCTTTGTTTTCTTCGCATATGCGAGACGAGAAGAGATTTATGCGGCGTGCAGTGAGCGGCGCCGCTAGTGTATTCATCTCAATAAACATCCGACGCTCGCCGCGCGCAGCTCAGTTCCGCTGTAGCCAGCACACATTTCCGCTCCAGTTAAGCCAGTACGCATCTCCGCACAGCTTCGGTGGAGACACCCTAGCTGATAAACGTCTCTTCTCATCTCCGCTTCGGATATCTCCGCACATCTCCGCTGTGGTGGACTCTGGGCCTGAGACATTTGAGTCATATCGGAGAAATCACTATTATTAATACACTTCTGTACAAGATGCACTCATAACATGTCCGGGATCTCATAGTAATCTAATCCTTAATACGAGCTCTGCTTATTATATACGTCAATGCTATATGTCTTTTGTCGTCACCATTTTCATAATATCAAATCTCTTCCAGCTCGGTGAATGCAGTTACCGGCTGCTGGCGAGTAACTTACTCCTGTACATAGCCGTGAACTTTGTCGGTATGTACGCCAAGTCGCTAGCCGATGGCGGACAGCGCAAGGCCTTCTTCGAGACGCATAAGACGATGATCACCAGGTTGAAGATCAAGCGGGAGTCGCAGAGATACTGGAAACTGTTCAATAGTGGTGAGGCCATGAAGACTACATTAAAATGTTTCAGAGAATACAAGCAAAAGACCTAATACCGGCAACAAGTGGAACGAACTTCCTGCGTTTGTTATCACTATTTGTAGATCCATATTTCATTTCTTAGATGATGAAGACGATGTAAGAGAGAAATGGAAGCAGGAGCCGTTGTTGAGATCTCCATTTAAAATATTTTTCAAGAAGTAGTTTTTTTAAGTTTGTGATATAATGAGTGATCTGCTAATGGTAGATTTGGTTTCTCTGTTTCAGTGATACCAGACTTCTTGGCGAAAGAAATCTACAACGATATGAAGAATGAGAAAGTAAACATTAAAGAGCAGCAGTTCAATAACCTCTACATCCAGAGGTACTACGACGTTTCCATACTCTACGCTGACATCAAGGGTTTTACTGGTGAGTGCTGCGGTAAAATAAGCCCTGTGTCGTGTCTTATTGATGGTCTCTCTCTACATGTACCTACTAATGATTTTTCAGAATTGTCTGGCAGGCTGAGTGCTCCGGCTTTGGTGTCATTGCTCAATGATTTGTTTGGACGATTCGACGAGCTAGCTTCGGTGAGTATCAAGTTACCTAAATCTGGACTTATAATTAAATGATTCACATCATTTAATTATAATCTCGTAATAAAATCTTTTTTACTATAGAAAATAAAAAAATTTTAAAACTATACTACAGTAAAAAATAGACGACGGTTTCACCTTGAGCTAAATTTAGAAAGGCTGCACCGTTTTTCATCAAATAACGTTGATTGAAGTCACCTTACAAACAAAAAAAAACTACCTAGGTAAATCAATATCGGTACATCCGTTTAGGAGCTACGATGCCATGCTACATATACCTACACATTTAACTTTAAACCGCGCACACACTACATGTTAATCTTAGACGCCACTCTTATTGCGTCCGAGGTTTAAAATGTTTAATACTAAAAAGGGACTTGGTCTGTTGGTTCCACAAGTGAGTTCACTTGTCAAGTGGAACTCCGCTACCTAGTAAATGCACCGTACAAATTGCAGGGAAACAAATGCCTCCGTATAAAGCTACTGGGAGACTGTTACTTCTGCGTGAGCGGGCTGCCGGAGCGGACGGAGGAGCACGCCTTCTGGTGCGTCAACATGGGGCTGCACATGCTGCGCGCCATCAGGGAAGTGCGCTGCAGCCATAATACGGTGCGTACAGGTACATTTTTTAAACTGTCGCGTTATAACCATCACAATAAATTCATTTTTTACCTTTAATAGTATTTTTTATTATTCATTCCGGAAACTTTTAGTGCGCCCCACGTAAAGTAAATAATGATACACGTGTTTTTAAACCGACTTCAAAAAGGAGGAGGTTCTCAGTTCGTCTGTATGGTTTTTTTTTTCATTTATGTATTTTACTTGATATCTCCGCCCATGGGTAAATATTATGTTGCCGATGGCAACATATTATTTTTGGAGAATCACGACTAGCTACAACAGTTTTGGTGATATCTGCGGCAATTGTTAATAGATTTTCGTTGTTGTATAAAAATTTATTTGAGGTATAAGTTTGATTCTCGAGGATTTTCTATGTGCGGCGTAAAACGTATGTTTGTAAAAATTCTTCAGAATAAGATAATTTCATTATCACCTAATTAATGGTTTCCATAGCAACGGGCGTCAACAGTTTCATCCATGTGTCATCAAACTAAATTAGACTTGAATTATAACTAGATGTCGTCAGTGTAAACTAAATTTTTTGCACGTGAACATAGACCTTCGGTCAGGGAAAGTAAGGTAGGCGTGATTTCGTTCGTCCGAGACATATTAATATTATCCTATGAACCGGAATTTGAAGACGGTTTATCGTTTTTGAAAACACACCAAACCACTACCCCTAGGGGGTATGCAATCAATTTCCACGCGGGCGAAGCCACGGGGCGCAGCTAGTGTTGTATAAATAAGTAAGAGAGACCGCATTGGAAAGAGAAAAGCACCGACAAGAGGCAAGGCTCTTTAATTTATTATAATTGTATTGTACTGTATGGATTAGTGACGACCTGAAAATCTTCCTATCATTGTATGTTCCCAGCTGGGCCTGGATAACCTGGACATGCGGATAGGCATCCACAGTGGCACGGTGCTGTGCGGCGTACTGGGCCTGCTCAAGTGGCAGTTCGACCTGTGGTCGCAGGACGTCACCATCGCCAACCACATGGAGAGCGGGGGGGTGCCGGGGTAAGACACGAGTTAGAGCAAGACGGAGTGATTTCTCCGCAGCTCTGCTCTATTTATCTGTAAGATAACATTTTGTCATAATAGTATATTATGTTGACTGACCCAGTGGACGTGGTTATATACTCAGAAGGGAGCTTCTATCGGTCCTCTTGAATATAGAATAGAATATACTTTACTAGATAGCATTCTCTACCTGCTAACCTTTGGGTAGTGTTGACAACAATTTAGTAGGTAGTGCTAGATAACAAAAATTATTAATTACAAGAAACAAAGGAAAATACAATTAATAAATCGTGACATTAACATAAATAAACATAAATAATAATAATAGGTACTCTCATTAATACTTATATATGTAAACTGTACTACTATATTGTTTTATACATACATGAATAATAAAATATAGAGGTATAACGTACCGAATTATTCCTGATTAAGAAAATGATTATAGACACTAGATCTGAAGACATGTACTGAGGATACCTCGCGACATTCCACTGGAAGGCTGTCTGACTCTTGTATGTTCCCTTAGTCGGCTCCTACGACATCTACACAGTGGAAGTCCGGTCCACTTAATTGTAACCGACCTAATGAGACTATATCGTTGATATCGTTGAGTTGAGGGATCTATTCTTAGACAGGCCACCTTTCCTTTCCACGAACACCTTCGAACGAACGAAACCGGTCAAGCTTATCTTCGCATTCATGAACCATATGCGAAGATAAGCTTGACCGGTTTAGACGGAACAAAAGAGGATAAAATAATAATAATGCTGGACAATCCACACAGCATCATCTAGCCCATTATCTAGACCTAAGCTAAGCAGAGCTTTGTTATGGGTACTAGATAAAATAAGTTTGGGACAGGTTTTGCTCCAACTTTAAAAAATACAACTAACGGGCTAAGATTTCTTCGACGCTTCTTTATTTTAGTCTACAAACCGAAGCGGCAGAAATCAAATATATCACTTTATTTCCACATCTGTTTTAAGAAATTGAATATTTCTACGATATACCTATTGATATAATAAATGATTGTATTTACGGAAAAAAAGCATTTTTTTTGTCAAGAATTGGCAATTATTACAATGAAATAACAGAAACATATTAGAACTATAATATAGTATTTACAATTGAAACAAATAAGCTAACTGCAGACAATATACAGGTGGCTCAACTGATCCATATAAATACCAGTCGGTACTAGGACTTGTAAATATTTGAAAATTTGATATTCGAATATTCGATTTTTTTTCGGGTACTATTCGAGTAATTCGAATATTATACGAATAATAGAAAGTAGTTTTAATGACGTCTTCTTTTATTATTTCATAAAAGAAATAAAATTAACAAAATGTTGTGTTGCCGTAATAGGCGATTTACACGCACAATCAACCACAAATTCTTAGTAAAAAACAGTCTTTAAAACCTAGATTAGTAGGTATTTTAACCATATTTACAATTAAATTTTACACAGTAACAAAAGGATAAATAAACACGGTAAGTAACTGTAACACGGTAGTTTATTGATTGATTGACATTTTATAAATTTTATATTTTATTAATAATTTAAAAATCATGAAAGTGCATTGTTTCGCACATAATTTGGTCAAGATCTCAGGAACCCTGCCGTCTATTGAAATGACTAACGTTTTGATTCGTAGGTTATTACTAATTATTTGGTTCCTTGAACCAGTTTCTTCATAAGTTGTGTAGTTTTCTTGTAAATAAGCAAAAACTTGATTTTTGCGCTTACGCCGTTCCAAAAGTGTATGCTCTGTCCCGCTCCTATGAACGCGAAATTATATGCCTATCCTTTTCACAAAATGGCGCGCATTACGCCCTCTTACCATAATGTCATTAACGTGAGCGACAGATACATATATAAAGAAGAGTCTCGTCAAATACGCGAATGCACTACACAGTCACGCGCGGCACTCCCGAGTGTATCCGAACCCTATAACTTTGTCATGTTGTTAACCCGAACGACGTAAACTTGTATTGTCTTGTATGGTTATATCGCGCGAACTTTTGTGAGAATATTCGAATATTGCAATTTCAATATTCGAAAATTCGAACTAATATTATATTCGAATGCAAGCCCTAGTTGGTACCTGCATTTTTGATTTGATTTCTTTTTCTCACAACTTGTCCATGAACAGGCGAGTCCACATATCCAGTGCCACCAAGGAGTGCCTGAACGGAGCCTTTAAGGTGGAACCCGGAGAAGGTAGCAGCCGCGACCCCTATATCCAGGAACAAGACCTTACTACGTACCTGGTCGAGCAAACCGCCGTTCCCAAACCTATGGTACATGCTTCTAGAGCAGTGTGAGTAAATCTTTACAAGCAGGAAATTCCGCTTACAAATATCCGTGTATGTTGTTATGATTAA
Source organism: Eupithecia inturbata (assembly GCA_963662085.1). Lineage (NCBI taxonomy): Eukaryota > Metazoa > Arthropoda > Insecta > Lepidoptera > Geometridae > Eupithecia > Eupithecia inturbata. The sequence continues at coordinate 14,098,702 of OY759178.1, read as the reverse complement.
CTCAAAACGTAGTGTAGGACTATCTGTAGCAAGGTGGGATGACGATCTGCGAAGAACTGCAGGCATGCTAAATACGAAGCGTTACTTAATTATAGAAAGTTTCATGTGTCTGCCTATTGTTGTTCAAGAGATACAGCCTTGACCAATTAAGAGCAAAAATAGCCAAAAAATCACGTTTGTTGTATGGGAGCCCCCTTTAATTTTGATATTTATTTTATTTTTAATTTGATGTTATAGCGGCAAGAGAAATAAAATTATCTGAAAATTTTAATTATCTATTTCTTACGGTTCATGAGATATAGCCACGTGACTGACGGACGGACGGACAGCGGAGGCTTAGTAATAGGGTTCCGTTTTCACCCTTCGGGTACGGAACCCTAAAAAGTACTTTGAATATACTAATTGATGAACTTTCAACTCAACTCCCTGTAGTATTCATTTATATATTTTTTTTGTACTTAATGTTTTTCCCCAGTTTTATTAAGAATTAATACTTCACCAACCCCATAGAAACCGCAGTTCGCAAGCGCCAGCGCCTTCCGATGCGTCACGGCGGCCGAGCAACAACTCCGAAGTACCCAACAACTGGACTGGACCCGAGATGCCTTTCCAAAATGTATGAGACACCTGTATGAACCACGAGGGATTGGTGTGGCTCCAGGGCAAATCAATCCCTCTGAAATTATTGAGCACTAGTACTGCCTGCGGCTTCGCACATGTTCTATGGAATCGTTTCATGTTCATTTATATCCCTTAAGAACTGATTTATGTGATAAAAAGTATAAAAAGTCTATGTGTTATTCCAGGTGTAGATCTCAGCCCGATCCGTTCAGTAGTATTGAAGTGAAGATGGAACAAACATGCATCCATCCAAATTTTCGCATTTAGTGTGATAACTTATTTTAATCATAATATTCTTTTGATTTCTGGTACCTAGACCAATAAGTTCACTTCATTGTTTCTAGTTGTGTACAAATACTGCCCCTGACATCTTGGAAGACTACTTTACTAAGGTTATGTTACTGAAATGTAGTACAAATTTAAATATAAAATGTTGCTTGGTGCAGTGGTGGATTGAATGAAACTGTTGATATCCTAATGATTGTCTTTTTGTGTAGCAGACAACCAATAGATGGCCCACTTGATGCCAGGTTAGTTGTCTGAAATCAACTCATTCTTCTGAAGTAGTTTCATGTAGCACGAAGATGCAAGCGCATTTTAGACTTGCACCATTTCATATATTCGTGTTGTATGTTTCAAATTAAGAAGTCAGAACGTTCAGTTGAATACGATTTGTGATGTTTTGAGTTTTCTGACGTTTCGGCAGGGTTTCATGTGTCATGGTCAATTGGTCATAGAATAACTGAAGTAGACTCATTCACCCTTAGGCACAGAAAACTATATAAGATTCTCGCTTTTGCTAGGTAATAATAACACCTCTCTTCGGAAAACTCTAAACACCGCAATTGACATGGTCTGTTTTTTTCGTTGAAGACCTTTTTTAGATGGTCTAAGGTCAGATGTTTATTTTTGGATGGTCAGTGACACATTAAATCTAAGTTAAAAATAATGTTTCCGAACCCTGCGCTGCAAATGGTCGTGAAATTCTCGCTGAAACGACAGCTGTTAGCAATTTGAAAGGACATTACCACGTTATTGTAGATCTAGTAGCGTCTAAGCCTATACTACTGCTATTCGGTTTTACTATCTCCTATGAACCCTGAAATAAAATATTTAAGTAAATGATATACTCGTGCAGTTGTACTTGGGCAGTGCGGGCGGCGCCGAGAGCGAGCGTCCGCGTTCTCGGTGGGACGACGCGGAGCCGGATCTTGAGGACATCCCTCCGCTTGCTGAGGACGTGGAGGTAACATCAATACCTAGATCTTCAATTATTACATTAAATTATAAGCATAATCTGTCGGCACGGCACGATAAATATCGAAGGCGGAAATTGTGTCCCGGTTTTGTTAGTCGACAGATTCGCATCACGCTTCGCATTTTTATATAGAGACAAGGTCTATCCAATATTGCATTCTTTGCCTTCATTTTTATTCACTCACCTGACAACTACTTCCATTTAAAATAACCAAGTGGTCGTAATTTAGGCTGATATTGATGATGATCGTTATGTGAAATACCTTCTTCGTTCTTATGTGAAATACTTGCTTCTTTCGAGCAATTTAGTCATCGCTTTAGAGAATATTTCTACTTACATTCTTATTTCTTGCACCTTTCCACTCTATCTGCACGAATCTCACCCCTATCTCCTGTAAAGGGCCTGCTCTTCCAGGAGAATGACATCCTGAAGTCGATCGAGGTGAGCTCAAACCGCCGCATGCGCAAGAACAACATGCGCGCGGGTACGCTGCGCTTCCGGGAGCCATCGCTCGAGGTCAAGTTCAAGGGCCAAGAGGAGATGACCTTTAAGAGCAATGTGATGTGCTGTCTGGTGCTTTGGCTGTTTGTGGTGGCCGTGCAGGCAGTTATGCATTGCAAGTGAGTGCGGTTTTATTTATTTATTTAATGAAATCTTATATTTAAAAAGGGCTTTTAGCCAAACACTGATTACGTCAGCCCTGTAAGTACATTCAATTAGTAATCTTACAAATATCATAAACCATTTTATATAGGATCCTGGCCGCCGTGCAAAGCGGAGCGGCTATGATGCTTTGAAAAATGCAAATATTTAACAAATTGAAGTCAAAGTGCGTTTTAAAATGTGATGTTAATGACTGGCTCCGTACACACTTAGTCAGAACATGATGAACATCTTCTATAACTCCACAAAGCTCTCAGTTAGGAGAAAAAAACCTCGAAAAAAAGAAAAGGAGTACATACAGCAGAAAATAGAACCGAAGAAGGTTCTATTTTCTGCTGTATGTACTTTTCTGTACGATTCAGGTCTGCTAACTGTCAGAAAATTATATATTCTACAAGCAGTCTTAATAGAATACGACCCTAGTAAGCTAACACAAAGAAGGCAAGATAAAGTTGTCACAAAAAAATATGTAATAATTTGGCTCGAAATACTGGTGAACGGTATCCAGAAAGTACAGGAAGCCGGATAGGTTCCGTAGTACAGTCCACAAATATGGGAACATTACGACGTTAAATGTTCATAATCATGCCAGCTTTCTTTCTCCATATCGATAACAATAGTATATATATATAAATAAATTATGCTGGACAATTCACACAGCATCATCAAACCCTAAGCTAAGCAGAGCTTGTGTTATGGGTACTAGATAGCTACCTCTATAGTATACCTACCTAGTATATATATGTATACTTAATACAATAAATTACATAGATATACATTTTTTATATAAATTAACTACATAGAAACACATAGAACACCCGGAATCAGCAGGTTGTATAATAAAACCTCGAGGCTGGAACCAAACCCGCAACTTCTTGCGTCGCAGGCGGCCTCACCCACCGCGCCACAGGCTCGGTCCGAAATAATCGAAAAAAAAGACTAATCTAATCCTGTATTCACCTACAAATAACCATTCAAATAACTACAATGCCCACCGATGTGCCGCGGCGCGGGAGAAACTCCGCCTGTGAGGATTGTCCAGGATTATTGATTTAATTTAAAATGTTGATTACAGCTGCACGAAACTGATGATAGTACTGGGCGTGATCACAATCCCGCTGCTTCTCTCGTTCGTGTTCGTGATGCTGGCGGAGTTTAAGCCGGAAGAGGAAGACCCGCCGAAGAAGCGCGGCATCACGCACCTGTTCGACCTTTCTTCAGGGCTGAGCGGGACTCAGCGGCGGAAGGACGCGTACATCTGCGTGTTTGTTACTATCATGTCCATGTCCAGGTAAAGTCACGGAATGCCATATACTTATAGTTCAGGCGCAAAATGAACATGAAGGGTGTTAAAAGCTGGACCAAGTTTGACGTGTGACTGATAAACACCTTAAAAATCTTGTTGTTTTACGGTTACTTAAACCAATGATGTGTTCATTGGTTTTTGTATTGTAGGACATTTTCCAAACGCAACTGAGCAAATTATATACTAACGTTTTACTCAATTGATGTAATTTTGTCATTGGTTCTGTAACTTATGAAAATAATGGTGTTGAATGATAATTATGTTGCGTTTGAGAGTGATGTATGGGCCTACGAGTGTGTGTGTGTATGCGTGTGTGTGTGTAACAAACTGTTAATTTGCCTACTCTATTTCCCAAACATTTATTTTCCAGCACTATAAAACTCTACGTCTGCACGTTCGCTGTAAGACCCGAAAACGGAACAGACATCACCAACGGGACCAGCACCATCAACACCCCGTGCGAAGAATGCTACAGCCCTGAATACGTAGTCTTCACCTGGATTCTCTGCCTCGTAGCCCTGACGTCCATACTGAAGCTGTATTACCTGATCAAGACCTTTCTGGCGGCTATCAACTATGTGATGTATTGTGGGCTGCTAGTGAAATATTATAATATCAGGCCGGCGAATATATCGGATTTGCACGACCCAGCGGCGTAAGTACCAACGAGGGAGAAAGGCACTACCGTAAGAACGAAGATCGGGAGATGGAAAGGGAGGCCTTTGGCATGTATGTAGTCGTTGATGAGTAAATATTACGTTTACCTATAGTTTCTAGGTGTAAAACCTAGAAACTATAGGTAAACGTTACTGTACTTGTACGGTAGGCGGCGTTGGATTGATCTGCGCAGACCTTTAAGCTCCTTTTACCCCGGCAAAACGCGTGCTTAGCCGCAAACAGTACCTGTCGTACTCTGTGTACAACATATATTATCATTAGACATATGTATATACATTATGTAAATTTTCTTTCCAGTTATCTCCCCATGTACGTTCAAATGCTGATCCTAATGTCGATATTCCTGGTGGTGGTGATCTACCATGCACGCCTGGTGGAAGTGACGTCACGGTTGGACTTCCTGTGGAACCTGCAGGCCAGCCAGGACCTGGATTGGATGAAGGAGACGCAGAAAACCAATGAACTGCTGCTGGAGCACATACTGCCGGATCACGTGGTCAACCATTTCCTGTCCAAGAAACGGTGTCCCGAGGTAAGAGTAATTTTACTTTTAGTAACATCTTTCAAGGGGATTGGGACAGGTGGTGAGATTTGTGGGGAGGTCTTTGACGAGCAGTGAAACGACATCACACATCAACAGCCTGTACTAGTCCACTGCTGGACGTAGGCCTCGGAGTAATGCCTTAATCCACACCTGGGCATGAGGATTGAGGATCACAGTTCGGTGGTGTATCTGTTCTGCAGGGGATACGCTGCCCGACCCCGGTAGATATCCCAAAGTCATGACGACACCTGCGTGAAGAGTTGGAGTGGTGCAAATTCTAAGCCAGCACCACACGCACGACTCACACGAAACAACATTGGCTAATTTAAAGATAACCAACGTATTTGCTGATCTAACAGACGACAATAGAGGAACATTTTCATAACCCCGTATGTATTCGTGTGTACGTTAACCTCAAATTGGTACAATTTAATAACTGTTATTGCGTCAATTTTATTGCCACTCATGCACCATGATCACGACTCTAGACCAGCGGTATGATATTTATGTTTATGATCTGCTCTGCCATAGCACATACTGACTGATGGGCGATTTTGTCATCTTATTTTGTTACAAACCGTTATCGAACCAAACCTGTTATGCCTTGTATTGTAACAGGTTTGGTTAGATAAAACCAACATCTTTTCCTTTTCCCATGCCCGTTTTTTTTGCTGAAGCATGCTTTTATCCGCAGAAGCTGTTCTCTAAAGGGCACAAGGAGGTGGGCGTGATGTTCGCGGGCATCCCTAACTTCCACGAGTTCTACGCGGAGGAGAAGGCCATCGACTGTATGCGGCTGCTCAACGAGATCATCTGTAAAGTACCAACTCCTTCCATTAAACCTTAAGGACTTACATCCAGCACCGCTAACGCACGGCACAACAATGAGCGTTCAAATATGGGCTTAAACTCGTCATATTTAGATGTATTTTACAGTGGCATATTTGCTTACCGCAAACTTCAAGCGCGCTGTCTTCTATTTTATGCCGTCACTGTAAAATTAATCAAAATGTTACGAATTTCCAAATAAAGCGCATACTTGAATGCAAAACTAAAAGAAAAAAAGAAAATGATATAAATAATAAGCGCAAAATAGCTTGCAATGATCGCAAATCTACTTTCTAACTTAATTATTTGTAGAACGCAGAAACTATAGAAAATCAAAACATTTATGAATCTCGCTCCGGCAATTGTCACGTTCCACCTTAAGACAAAAGTTACACATGTAAGATTTGTGGCACGAATGCCAATTCTTTGCAATATTTCGTAGCAACATGTCGTAGGATCCATTGATCCTACGCGTGGCACTGCATCTACATTATAATATGGCTACGTTGTCGTAGAAGGGCTTGCTACGCCGTAGCACGCATTCACATGCGTGCTACGGCAATACGTGCAATGGCACGTACTAACATTTCGTAGATGCAGTGCTACGGCGTAGCAAGCATTTCTACGCCGTAGCGATATTTATTTGTAGAAATGCTATGGCGGCGCCGGCGTGGCAAGTGCTTCTCCGATGTAGCAACATTTAGCAGGCGTAGAAGAGAAAGGAGCAACATTTTTTAATTCCATTCATATGTTTTCAGTTGACTTCGATAAGCTCTTGCTGGACCCACGGTTCGACAGCATTGAAAAAATCAAGACCATTGGAGCTACCTACATGGCTGCGTCTGGTCTGAACCCGAAAAGCAAGGCAAGCCCGAAATGCCAACCCCAATTTTTGAGCCCTTGCAATAAAATCAAATAAATTTTTAAACATGATTTTTTTTATTTTACATAAATGCGACCACCGGCATTTTCCTTTGAAACTCGGATATAGAGATTAATATCATCGTAACATTATATTAGCTGCACTGAATTTTATCAATCATAATTAAGTATACTTGCGATGAATTTACCTTTTAAACAAATTAAATTAATCATTAGTTTGTATGCTACGATGCCCCCTACACATTTATGTCATCCGTCCATCGATTGCACGGAGCGGAATCGATTGGGAGCTATCCCTCTATTTGCGTCGCGGGTAAATAAGGGTGCTGAACGAATAAGTTACTTTACTAATGATAAGTTACTTAACTTATTCACAGATACAGTAAATAAGGTACTTATCATTGTATTTTTGTTCAGTCAGGGGAAGACAACTGCAGCCACCTGTATGCTTTGGTGGAATACGCGTTCGCTTTGACGAAAACTCTAGAAGAGATCAACAAACACAGTTTCAACCGGTTTTGTCTAAGAGTTGGTGAGTTTAAAAGCAAAAAATTAACATTAAAACTTTTTGTTAATTCACATAAAATGCCATTTGATGTGTTCAAAGAATCGAAGTAACATGGAATGACCGTGTTATGAACTAAAAAGTTGCGTTCGATGCGGCTTTAAATCCTAAACCAAGAAACAGGGGAACAGTTTTGCCTTAGCCTGCCTGGGCTGGCAGGCTAAGGCATTTGCTCTCACCGGTGCAAAGCGGAGAGAAAACGAGATGTGTGAAAAACATGAACGGGTGTTCTAACTGTAACTGAGTGAAAGAAAGCAATATACTCTGTTTCTTTTTAAAAATATCGGGATCGATCGGGACTAACGAGAGCTTCTATATTTAACGAGCTGACAGATTAGGTACGTGTCTATGAAATAATGCATTCGTTCATGCAGTCAATGAAAATTTCATTAGCAATTTTTGTGATAATAAGTAGAGATTCATTAAAAAATAAGATCCGTCTAGTGCGTAGTAATTATACAAATATGTACAATACCGGTAAGAGACTTCGCTATTTAATTAATATCTAAAAATAGTACATTTCAGATAGATCACCATCGAATTCCGATTAATTATTGTCCATTCTTCCCCAAACAAATTGCTACCCCTGCTAAGCCTGCTTCTATAGTTACAACTAGTTGTTACGCCCAACAGGGTTCACATTGTGATACTTACATACAATTAAGCCAATGTGATGACAACAATATATATTGAGTATAGTGAATACAGGCTTCTAAATAAAGCATCACTACTGCAGGTATAAGCTGCGGCCCCGTGGTAGGCGGAGTGATCGGCGCAAGGAAGCCTGTGTACGATATCTGGGGCAACACCGTCAACGAAGCCTCGCGCATGGAGTCCACCGGGGTCATGGACCGGATACAGGTCACGCAATATACCAAGCAGGTATGTTTCAGCAAATAACACCGTCTTGGGAAACGCTAGGCTTCCTAGGGAGTCAGTATGAACAAAATACATCAATGGAATCAAAGCAAAGATCGATCTACGGAACGTACTGCTGGAATCTTTGAATCAAGGATGGTCCAAAAAAAGAGTTGCACCTGGATGGTAAAGTATCTGTGTTTACAGATGACGGCACCATCCTTTTGCCTTGTTATTTTGCTAAGAGTTATTTGCCATGTGATCCATGTCTTTGCAAACGCGGTATTTATGCGTTACTCTATTTATTCTTCCCTACTCATCATTATCATAACTTATGTTTCTACCATTGTTAATAACATTCTTGTTTTTCATGCTTTGGGCCGATTTCCACCAAATAGAAGCAGTGATTTGTAAATTGGTATCGAATACCTTACATGTTATTTGACACTATTTTGACACATGTTTTTGGTTATTTTTACACATCTCCTCTTTACTTTGGTAAAAGGCCTTTATGTGACTAATGTGTATGTAAATGTTAGCTATTGGAGCGATACTGCGGGTTCGAAGCTCGAGGAGCCGTGGACGTCAAAGGCTTGGGCAAGATACACACGTGGTGGGCCGGCGGAGACGCTGCCAGGGGAATCTCCAGACCAGATGGTGCACGTGTTAAACGTGACACCAACACGTCAAACTTCATAGATCTTAAATCAAAGAAATATACATATAAGCCTACCACCACAACCCTGCTCATCATCATCGGCCTATTATCCACCCAGAACTCCAAGCTCTTCGTACCATACACTTCGAGATACCTCGATGTCTGTAAATCCTATAATTCCCCCGGTTTACATATTGAGCGAGGGTGACTTTAATGAAACTCTAAGATGTAAAGATGACAGAAGCCTAGTTAAGCGCAGGAAAAGGGCCGCTAGCACTCGTGAGCCTGAGCAGAGTTCGTCACTGTATATACCTACGGTAATTATAAAGCAAAGCTCCATAGCATGCAGCTACTAATATTAACGTTTTATTACATAAAAATGTTTAGTGTTCAAACTAAACATTTTTTAGGTAACACAACAACATGATGCACATACTTATAGTCTTTTTAACATTAGATCAAACAATGAAATCGGGTCGGGTCTTCGGATCAAAACTAACATGAAAGATGTACCTATAGGTAAACTTAGTTTCTGTGAGTATTAATAAGTCTCTTAATTATCTCTTTTAAAACAGATTTTGCGTTGGTTGATTTGCATAAGCATCTAACATTAATCATCCTGATTCTGTTTGTAACACGCACTGACAGAACCTAGACGACGCGGATTTAACCAGTTGGACAATTAAAATGGGTAAAATGTCAGCCTGGAATACAATACAATACAAAATACTTTGGAATCCACAAGATTACGATAAAAAGTAATTTTCAGCTGCTGGATCGCAAAGGCTACGGGCTGGAGCCTCGAGGCCCGGTGGAGGTGAAAGGCAAGGGAACCATGGAAACCTGGTGGGTGGTGAGCGAGCGCGGCGCGGCGGTCAAACCGGACGTCGTACCCTCTGCCGACGACAGCGAGAACCATCCGAGATCTCTCGCTGCGATCGTCTTCACTATGATGAGGAAGAGGATCTATACGCATCCGCTCGACTCCGTGGATAGACGTGAGTTCTTGTTATCCTTGTTTAGAGGCAATGACCACACAAAAGCAATTGTAGCACATTGCTCATTAGTGAAATCAAGTTACGTAAAAAAAAAAAACCTTTTGACAAAATCTATGACAATCAGCCTCCACTTTGCACGCACTCCGCATGTAGTAGGTGATAACAAGACGATTTAAAATGGTCAAGGGCTATCGTGCTATGGTTGGATCATGCCATAGCGCCCAGACAGGTCCAAACTCTGAAGTCTTAATTCTGCTACAGCGTCGTCTCGACTCTTTTGTTTTATACATTCGAGTAAGAGGAGAGAAGGCGAGGCGGTGTCGATTTATTTCCGAGTTGATGAAATGTGTGCGATCATTATATGTTTAGTTTTGTTTTTTTATGTACCTACATATATCATGTGTGTCGAAATACGTAGGTATATAAGTCTATCTCTTTCTATCTTCTATTTTGTGTTGGCAGCTCTAAGCGGCGAGCAGGCCCGCAACGGGCGCGTTTGGACGGCGCCCAGCGGCTCTACGCGACATATGTCTGTGCTGCAGCGCGTGCGCACAAGGGTTAAGAGGAAGTAAGTTGCACTTTAGAAGGGACATGCTTCCGTCAACACGGCGTTTCTACCAAGAACTATAAATGTGCATGTTACTGTTTGTTGGTAACCTGTGAATAAACAGAAGAGCACTGAATTGAACGGACCTTAGCTAAATTTTGCAACATTGATTCTATCCTATGGAGGGACATTATGTGTATGTATATATACTTGTAAAATTGTGTACACCATCCATAGGAAAGGTCTTAAAAACATAATTTGGTAACAACAATTTTATCCATTTCGGACATACAATATTTTAACAATTCAATATTAGAAATTGTACAGGTAGGAATTTATACAGCGAATAAGTACCTCTTACTTTTTTAACCTAGTCGGGATCTATAATTATTGGTTATAAAAAACTCCTTTATGTTATAGTGCGCGCTATTAGCAAGCCACTTCCTTAATCTAGTTATGAACATATTTCCATTAAATTGCTTTATTTCCAATGGTATTTTATAAAATACTTTAATAGCAGATAATATGTACTTTTGTAAAACATAGTATTATTTATTTGGGGAATGCTTAAGTTTTGAAGATGTTGCGCAAAGACTCAGGACTTTCTAAATTAAAGATAGCTCTTATGCATTTCATTTGCGTATATGCAATAAGAGATTTCCAATTTAAATGGCTGTAAATTTTTATTCCAAGAAAATTTATTTCACTGACTTCTTCTAATTTGTTTCCCTTGTTTGATATGTTTAGATTTATTGAAGGTGTTAAATAATTTTTAAATCTTAATAAAAAAAATGTTTTATTGATAGTTACTTTTAGATTTAGAACGCATAGGTAATTTATATCCCTGAGGGTTTAATTGATTTAATTTTCAAAATGCTGTATATTATCATTTAATTGGGGTATAAAAGTTGTGGCATCGTCTGCGAACATAACACAAAGATGGTTTGTTATATACAAATTATTAATATAAATTAAAAATAAAAGTGGGTCTAGGACACTGCCCTGAGGAACACCTAATGAAATAGATTCAAAACTAGAATCGATAAGTTCAATGGTTTTCCCTTTTTGAAAACCGTATTGATTTACACCTAAATTAATACGGTACATCTAAAAATGTTATGACTCGATTATATATAGCTTTTTCATATATTTTCGAAATACAGGAGAGAATGACTATAGGCCTAAAGTTGCCCATGTCAGATTTAAAGCTTTTTTACCTACCATTAGTTTGTCTTAAAAAAGGGGACCAGAGGCTAGTAGGTATCTCTTTTATGTAACGAGTTCACTCACCCTCTTTTACAGCGGCGACCCGGAGGCAGGTTTCCATTCGATAACGCACTCGATGGTGGTCCGCCGCGAGCACGGCGCCAACCCCGCCAGCAGTCTGTCTGCGCCGCACACGCCCACCTCGCACCACCAGCCGCCGCCGCCAGCGCTAGACAACCCTCCCAAGCGCGGTATAGGTAAAAAGGGTTCACTCTTGTGGCAGCTCTCAGGACCTCGGCACCAGTCTAGCAACCAATATTTTTCCGACCATCTTTCGCTAAGTTGAGCCGATTATCATTGAATAAACATTTGCTCGCTCACTGTTTACTTTTAGAACACTCAATGAAAACTCCGCAGGTCTCACGTGGAATTGGGCAGTACACTTAGCTAATAGTTAGTCGGAATGAAGGTATCTAATTACGGAATGGTAGCCCGAACACAGCTAAACCTTCTTTTGACCTGGCTTAGCTATCCGGTTGCGCGTCGACATGGACAAAAGATAAATTTCAGAACAGCTGGTGACATGAGGCCAAAGCTAAAATCTTTAATAAACCTGGTAGACAGGTGTTTCATTGTTGATTAAAAACAAGGTATTCATTATTATAACTTCTATACCTACTTCTGCTGCTCATCTGGAGTTGACTCTGGTTGACACATTGACAAAGGCTGGTCTCTTATCTAAGCTTAGGCAAGCAAACAGCCAGAGCCGTCTGGCTCTACTTCTGACATAAAACTTGCGTTTCCTCGACAGCTGCCAGAATAAAAGCGGCGAGTTTCTCGTACCACCGCCCGCGGAGCGACCTGTCTCCTAGACCGTCGCCGCTGGCGTCCGTCGGGGGCGACGGCAACGGAGCGCCACGCAGCCCGCGACAGCCTCTCGCCAGGGAACCGCGGGACGAGCCCAATGAGACCGCTAATATAGTGGATGACGTTACTCGGATATAGTTGCCTTCATCATCATAATGGCCCTGACATCCAACAAGCATGGTTTATGTAGTGTTACGCAGTTACGTCACTTATACGGGAACGACAGATGCGACCGCAGTGTTGGCATCCGTGCGCCTCGGTAGGTGCTCCCAAAACTCGACAAATTTAAATAATATCCGAAAAATTAACGATCCCGACGGGACTTGAACCCGCAACCTTGCACTCAGTACGGGAACGCGCTATCTATTGCGCCACAAGGTTCTTGGGATATAATTCAAATTCGTAGAATTTTCCCTGAGTGTTGGTAAGCACTATAAAAACAATTAACTTTAGCTATCTGATAAGCGAGTACCGAGGCATCAACGGGCTGCAGCGGCTGCCGCACTCATCACCATCTACCAGGGCGCACGGATGCCCATAGCTGGCTTACGTATGTTTTAATAGTGTGTAGCGAACATTAGGTCCATGAATTCTACGATGGATCCGAAAGTGAAACAATAAAAGACAAAGTAAAGGTGTTGGTTAACAAATCATGGTTCTACATCGCGTGAAATTGGATTTAATGCAACAGTTAAACTGTGTTGTGGCACGGAGTGTGGCACATATTAAAAACGACTTGATTTTTAGGGCTCTTGTAATTAATTGTGATTAAACAAGGAATTTATTTCAATTAGGCTATGTTTAAATGTTCGTTTTAGATTATATTATTAAGTATTATTATATAGTGTACAGAAATTATTTTGAAAGAATCCTTAAGTTAATCTAAATGCTTACCATACCACAGTACCAAAATTATCCCTACTAATGTGATTGACTAAATGTCAACCGAAAATACTTGCTCTGAGTATTATATTTATGCTGGTTTCATAACGAAAAAAAACGTACGTATAGGTAAGCGTATCATATTTTTTTTCTCAATCTTATTATTACTTTCAAGGAACCAATGAAAAAATGTAGAATTTTATGTAATTCGAGTTTTTTTATTACGGGGATCCCGTGAGTACTGAGATCTAGGCCTAGTTTGACGAACAAACCTGTTAGGTTCGCCTCTTAACGAGGGACATCTTCAGGGCAAAGGAGTAATAGAGTTACTAACCTTCAGGGTGAAGTGCGGTTCGAGTCTGGCGCGTTCCGCGTCCCCGTTAACCTGCTCACATTCATAATGAATTGGTCAAACTACGACAATTTTATAGTAAGTGATAGTTTTTTTCAGTTTTGTGGTGTTGATTGTGCCCTGAATAACAATTTGATCTCGACAGTATTTTTTAAATTACTGTAAGACTAGATCTGAATAAATCTGAATAATTAATTTTACTACCGACATAACTTTAAAATTAGATTTATAAACCTTAGGCATAACTATTTACTTACTTTTATAGTCCAGTCATTACGTCGGAAAAATCGGGTTAGAAATGCAAATGAATCGAGAAAGCCAAATTTTGGATATTACGTGGGGGGTGGCTAGAAAAGCTTAAGTTCAAATTGTCAACCAAAAAAACCTTGTGGGTTTTCCGCCATCTTGAAAAAAGGGTTAAACTCAGTTTTTTTATCATAACTCGGTTCCCCGTCGAGATACGAAAATTTTTATGGAATACTTTTTTGTTGCTCTTTGTACGATCTACAATTAAGGTCCTATACATTTTTCACGTATCGACCATCGTTATCGAGATATCGATAAAAAAAGCCACAAATTTTGGGAGAAATTTTTTTTTTCGCTATTTCCTTCTTTCTCGCGAAAAATATCGAAAAATGTTTCGAATAAAACTTGTAGAGCCTGTTCAGACCTACAAATTCGTTTTTTAATTTTTAATTTTCGAGAAAAATTACGACCTCCAGCGCGCCGCAAAGTCGGCGCCAATGCGCCCGACGCCGGAATGTGCGTCGCGCCATGGCGGACGTGCGACGGTTGGAGTTTCGGCATGGGTCAGGTATAAAAGACCCTTTTTTGGCGTACGTGCCGGAACATCTGCTCCTTCTCGTAGAGCATTCCAGTCAGTTGTCTCGAGTCTTTTGAAGCGAGCGTACATGTTGAAAAATTTGTGTGAAAATGGGTGATTGTTTTATATGCAAAAAACCTCTCATTGAAAATGTATATGTGGCTAAAAAGAGAGCTGTACAGACTCTTTTAGCGGCGAGCGTGAAAAGAGGACGTGTGGATCATCAGCAGATTTTACAAGATCTTGATTCCGTGAGTGTTCATAGTTCGTGCTACAAAAAATATGGCAACCAACGCCTAGCGTCAATTGCTTCTCGACGAAGCGAGTCTCCATCGCAGGAACTAGAACCCGATGAACAACTACAGGTCGTTCCCACTTTTGATTTTAAAAATCGATGCTTATTTGAATTGAATTTGATGAATTTGCCACTTAGATAGATAGATAGATAGATATAGTTTATTGTCAAACAGATTACATGTTTTTGGTTAGTAGTGTCTTAAATCCTATGTTAGGTTTATCTAGACACTATGGTTCTCTAAAAATAGCAATAAGTATAAATTTGTACACACGGTAGGCAGTTACGCACACAACAATCACAGCGTTGTCACCGTCCGTCCTGTCCGAGTGTAGCTGTAAGGCGCGGTGCGAAGTTGTACCCACGACGTGATTTACTTGAATCATGTGCATCAGGCCAGTGACAACGCTGCGCTTGAGTTTAGCTAAAGGATGCTCCTTTCCATGGCAAAGGTAAAACCATTAAAATATATATAACATTTTAGGGAAAATTACTAACTAGTTACTAATGCTCGACAGTTAAATAAAATTAAGTTACGATAAATAATGTTTTGCCAATATGGCTTTAATATTATTTTGAGTGATTTTATTTTTAAGTTCGATTGGCAAATTATTTATAAGGTATGGTATTAAGTATTGAGAGGTTCGCTTGCCATATACGTTATTAAACGAGGGAATATTAAGTTTTTTGTGCGTAATACTTCTAGTAACCTTGGTGTGACTTTTAGGAACTTGGATCTCTGTACGAAAGTATTGTTCTATTAGTAGATTCAATTCCACTTTTTTATGAACAGGCAATACTCCACAGTAATTAAATAGACCGTCAGGATCACCCGAGTATTTAGTTTTAACTTTATAAGGTACTATTAACTTCAGTAGTCTCAATTGCATTTTATAAATTTGATCTAGGTAGGTCTTATAAGTACGACCATAACTAGTTAGCCCATATGACAATATACTTTCTACTAGTGTCTTGTATAGAGTCAATAGGATATGATATGGAACTTTACATTTTATTATACAAAATTTTGCCATAATAGCTCTCAGCTTATTGCAGGTTTTATCTATGTGCATCGCCCAATTGAATCTATTGTCTATTACTAGCCCAAGGTATGTATACTGTGTCATTTGCTCAATTACATAACAATCTTTAGAACACTTGTTTGATGAGTGAAGGCAATCGTGACGATGTGACACGACTTTCAATCTTTCTCTGCTAGGAAAAGGCGGCTTCCATCATCGAGCGTATTCATGGTATACCTGATCTCGTCGCAGTAGGAGCTCGATACCATAGAACGTGTATTTCTCACGTATATCATGCACTACCTGAGGAGAGGAATAAGAAAGGACGACCTACGGGGGACTAAGTAGACGAGGCGATGGAGGCAATTTCGTTCCGGACATCAGAACTGTTAAAAAACACATGCAAGAGAAGTATGGAGACGACATTCTGATAATAGAAAAACAAGGGCGTGATTGCGTGGTGTGCTTCCGAAACACCGGCTTTAAAATTATTTCGGAGAAATGGTACGAAGAAAAAAAAAGGATTATCACGAAGAAAGATTAAGAGTTATTCGCGAAGCTGCTGCGATAATTCGTGAGGACATTAGAGGTGTCGTTTACGATAAAAACAATTACCCCCCATCGGATGAATTCGTGAAAAATGTCGAAGCCGATATCTCGATAACGATGGTCGATACGTGAAAAATGTATAGGACCTTAATTGTAGATCGTACAAAGAGCAACAAAAAAGTATTCCATAAAAATTTTCGTATCTCGACGGGGAACCGAGTTATGATAAAAAAAACTGAGTTTAACCCTTTTTTCAAGATGGCGGAAAACCCACAAGGTTTTTTTGGTCGACAATTTGAACTTAAGCTTTTCTAGCCACCCCCCACGTAATATCCAAAATTTGGCTTTCTCGGTTCATTTGCATTTCCAAATGTATATAATGACTGGACTATTATGTGAGCTGCAGAAACAATTAAAGCGCTTATTAAATGTTAAATTATCTGTAAGTTATAAAATTATTTAGATTTGATGTTCCAAGCCAAATTTATACATAGTAGATTATAATAAAGAGACATCTGTAAAATAAAACAGTATATTCATGTAAATTATTCAAAGTTTTATTGCCAGATTCATACCTTTTCATACATTTTATAATATGAACATTTTTATTATACATCTAACTTTGGAAACAACATCATTCATGCTTCATTAATAAACTTACAATACACAATATTTATAATCATTATTCAACGTTTTATAAACGTTCAGTTATTGCCGTTACATCCCTTGAATTAATAAAAAAATCGCTAAATGAAACAATTATGAAAATGTAACCTCGTATGTATTAATAGACCATTGAATGTAACCTGTACTACTGTACAGGTTACATTCAATTATCTATTCGTATCCACTCAAATCATACATTTACCCTAACCTGTTTGTACATTTTACCCTAACCTGTTTGTACATAATTTATCACGTTTCAATTAAATGAATAAATCACGAAATTTTATTAATACCTGGGCCAATTTTGTAGCAGTTTCGACGCCTTGTGCGAGACTTGAACATTAAAGATGCATATCTACAACCTTTTATTAAAATGCCCCTCAAAATATTTTGTTATATGTACCAGAAACCAATGATATTAGTGATTATGATTGAAGTGATGATTGTTAAACCTTCCAAATTCTCCCTTGTTACTGAATCTTATACGTGGGCATGATTGTGAGTGATGAAACCATTAAGCGTAATAAAATAACACAACATTGAATAAATACTTAAAGTACGCGGTACAAAGCAATTCGTTGGAATATTCTAATCTACAGTTTGTTGTACTATGCAGTCCTGTCTTAATAATAATAATAATGCTGGATGTGACAAGACATCATCTGGCCCCAAAGTACGCAGAGGCCTTTGTGGGAACCAGAACACTGATATACTATGTACTTAAATACTTTGTAAAATGGTACTTATTTTTAACAGTAAACACCCAGACCAGGAACAAATATATGCAGAATATACGCATACTTTTGTCCTGCGTCGGGAATCGAACCCGCAACTTTCTGCTTCAAATGTGGATTATCGCCACTCTGCTATAGAAGTCATCATTATTGTATGACTTGTAGGTAGGCAACTAATATTGGTCTTCGTTACTTATAGTTTTTTCTGCCATGATAATAATGTTTTCTCTCGATCGCGATGGCGATTAAAAATAAATACAGGCAAGATACATTTATAAATGATTGCTGATTTCTTTCAATTAACATTTATAAAAATATTATAACTTGGAATAAGTTTACGTGGAGTCACGTATGGCACCACTTGGTTTGAGAAATGTTTTAATTTATAATATCATAATTAATCATTATTGTTATTCGCTCGTTTGGTCTTCAGCCATCGCCGTCGACAGTACTTCCGTCCATCTGTAGACAACACATACAAAACATTACTCCCAAACTATCTTCAGTGATGTCAAAACATTTCCGTCTAATATTTTTACCGAAAAGTGTGTGTAATTGTGAATATTGTATTTTTGTACGTTTCACCGTAGCGCCGCCTAAACAACGCATCCAATTTTTATGAATGAGGTGTCAATAGATATAAACATACCTGCTATAAGTGAATTGGCTGTCTGCCCTGAAGAAGTACACGTGGTTCTTAAACTGAAGTTTGAACACGAAGTCTTTCTCTATCCCGTCTTCTGTCGACGGAAGACCTACGGCATATCTGAAAAACGTTGTCCATTTGCTTCCTCAGTGTTCCCATGAAAGGTTTTTTGATACGTGTAAATTTAAAATGCTATAGATACACACAAACTTTGCATATTAAATTTACAGGCATCTAAACTCAGCGCAGTTAATAATCAATACCTACTAGTTTTATAAATGCAACAAAAGCAATTCTATCTCTTAGTCTGTATGTTACCTTTTCACGCCTGAACGGTTGCTAGCGGGCGAAAACTACAACACTTGTTTCTCTATCTGTACTCTAAGCCAATTCACGGTCGAAACCGAGGAAAGTCGATACGGCGGGAGTCGATACCGAGGGAAGTCGATACAGCGGGAAGTCGACACGCAGGGAATCGATACTGGGGTAACAAATCCTAGTATGATTAAAAAGAGCGTTAAGATTTATCATTGAGCGCTGCTCTGACACGGGTTGGTTTCCCATGCGTTACGTTACAAAATACCTTCTATATTTTTGATGTTTCAATTTTAATATGATTCGTTCTATTCAGAATTTAGATAGTTTTTATGTATCGTTAGGATGACACAGAATAGACATTGGCCTTGTTAAAGTAGGCTAAATATTTATATACACTAAGTGTACAAATCTGCACCGGTTGCTTTGTTTTATTATGACTACTGATGGATGTGATTATTATTTTTCGTATTAAGCACTTTCTGCCTGAGATACAGGTTTACCTAACCTAGTTCAGGCACATGTATTATTAAATTATAACATAATATTGACACTTTTTTAATCCATTTAGTCCTAAGTTATTTTAAATAAATTATTATTCACATCATTTATTTAAAATCTCGTTACAACGTTAGCTAAGGAAAGAGGAGTAAGGTTATTATCTACTGCAACCACATCACGATTATTATTATTAATGTACTAAAGATCTGAAGAGATGTACAGATCTCACTTACCCTAGCAGTGGTAGGGAGGCTAGCGGCGCCGCATCGTGCCAGCTCTTGTAGAAGAAGAGAGTAAATGCTGCGAACACCACCCACAGCTTCTGCCAGCCCGGAGACTTCTTGAACTTACGCAGCAGGTACCCGGATAGCTGCGTCTGGGGAACAACGTATGTCAAAACGCACAGCCACAGTAAAAAAAACGTACCTACAATGAAATAAATCTCAAACAAAATCACTATCTATATACTCTCGCTTAAAGTTTAGTTGTTAGTTTATTTTGGTTTTTTTGCCCCTGCCACAGAAACCTGATCCGTACTTGCAAGGTTGAGTTTAAGTTGAGTGAACAGTCTTTAAATTTTTATTCAAGCAATGTCATAAACTACCGTTACGCAAGACTAGATATAGAAGCCGTGGGTGAGTAAAGTCTCTGTCAACAAATACACCTCTCACAAAGCTGTCATTGTAACATGGAACTATGGTTTTACTTGTATCCTTAAACTAAGGCGAAAATTATCAATCAGATGGCGGTCATTGTGGCGAACTTTGAGGCTTATATCCAATAGAAGACGTCTTTCGGCTGAAACAATGGTGTAAAAACATTAATGTATTTGAAAATTTTGTTAGTTACCCTCATAGCAAGATGCAGATGGTCCCGCCCCAGCGACGTGGCGCGGTGCCAACACACGTGCGCCAGGCTGCCCCCGCTCACGCTCGACAGACTTGCGTTCGATGATTCTGCAAATAATAAATATATGTTTTCACTGAACTCAAGTAGCACATCATGTCAGTCAAGTGGACGCGACTACTGAAAAAAACAATGCTGTTTCTTCATCAGATAGTCAAAGTAGATAGAAATCAAATCCGTTTCTGATGATAAGGTCTGAAACAACGACTGGATGAATATTTTACAAAAACATTAAATTAAAATCTGGCTCGATCTCCTTTTGGTTTTCGTATGCAAAAACAAAAAAATTGCGCCAGCTTTTATTTATTACTAGTTTCAGCCCGCGGCTTCGCAGGCGTTATTTATATGGAAATGTTTAAAAGTTATTTATATCCTATGCGAACTGATTTATGGGATAAGAAACCGATGTTTGATTCCAGGCTTAGAGCTACATCTATGCGAAATTTCAGCTCGATCGGTTCAGTCGTTATATCGTGAAAAGGTAACAGACATCCAAACTTACGCGTTTATAATATTAGTGTGATAATAGAAGAAACCACTCACCTATCTCTGGGTCACACGGCGTGAGTTCAGTATCGAGCGCGAGTCCTGCGTCCCGCGCGTACTCTATCGTCTGCTCCAGCGCGTTGCACCAGCACGTCCACTCCTGGTCGTTGCTGGCACTGAGCAGGACTTCGACGTCAGGACCTGGACAATAAAACAATGCTGGATATATATATAGCTCACAGGTGGTCCCAGCCAAAAACACCTTTTTGAAGGGATCCGTTGAGTCACCGTGTACGACATACATCATCATTATCATATCAGCCTACTTAAGTCCACAGCTGGACATAGGCCTCTGACGCCACAAATGGCGGTCCTGAGCCGCCTCCATCCATCGGCTCCCTACGACTGCGACCGTACGTACGACACACACAGGCATGCATTTCCACAGCTTAGTGGCGTCTTTGAGCGGTGGAATGTGTCAAACCCAACCAGTAGCCTCGCTCATAGCGAAACGATCCTCTAACAGAAGAAAAGAAAGAATCAAATTCAGCCACTAGGATTAAAAATGTGTTTCACAACTTTGCCGCTTACATAACTTAACTCTCGTGGAAAAACAACTAACCTCGTGGATGTCGTCGAAGAAGACTCAAGGGATCTATGTCTTGATGAGGCACCCTTTAGAGGTCTAAACTATCACAACGATGACAACCACCCATCAAATAGTGCGATCACGGAAAATGTCTCCTGGAATAGAATTCCGGGTCGATTGGTTACTCTCCAGCTAAGCTTGGCAAGGCGATTTAACTAGACAAATAGCATTTTTGGCGACAGCAGTCAGAAGGTTGTGGCAGATCTGGACCACACCACTGCTGCACAACACTAAAGTTTACATTAAAATATGGGCATCTTAAGATACATTTTCCAGTGACAATAGCTTACCGCAAGCTTCAAGCTAGTTGCCCGTGCGCAGTCTGTTATCTGATGCCGTCAATGTATGCAGCTTAATATTACGAGTTCCATATTTATGAATGCTCGTCTTTGTGCTGTGCGGTAGCAGTGTTAGATATATCTGCCCTAATCTTTACCTTCAAGCGCAAATGTATGGGGCAGCTCCGATGGTTTGAGTTCCAACGTGTGCAGAGGCAACGCCACGTGAGCCTTGAACTGAGAGCTGCCAGACTTCGAGGTTATCACAAGCACGTCGCTGAACTGAAATGATAAAATAATAACATTTCAATGTGCTGTTCATTACATGCTCAGTTTCTACATCAACGGATATGTCACCGCCGGATCGTAGAAACAGCCCGGTTGTAGAATGGCTAGGCCGATTGCACAGATACATAGCCTAGAAATTATGTCACCTTTACACCTCACAATTACAACACACGCAGGACCGAAAAGATTGGCGTGTAATGGCGTGATATCTATGGGAATAGGCAGAAGTGAATGTGGGCTGCACAGATAATATAATAATAGATAGAGTTGTAGAAAGTTCGTTTGACATAATTGCGTTTGGAAACTTAGGACAAGTAACAGATACTCACCAAGAAAAGCATTCGTTGCTGCAGTCCTCTATTAGAATGCTTGTACAGACAGCCCATCCTGATAAACTCCCTCTCAGCTACCAGCAGTTTGTCGTAGCCCGCGATATCGCGTTGTAGGTGACAGAGCGCGCAATGGTTCTCTATATGTCTTAGTTGCTCTCTCGCTTGCTTCGCTATGTTCTGGGATAGTTCGAAAGCAGCTGCTGCGGAGCCACCGACGCCGTTTGAGGATAACTCTGAAACCAATTATTTGTTTTTGCTTTAACTTAAAACGTAGAATCAAAGCCAACAGTTTTGTATCAGATTACAAATGTGGACGACACACGTTAAAGAGATTTTTTAAGTTTTAAGAACAAGTAGCGCCATCTGTTGGCTGTTTTGTGTTTTAGATAAATATTGAATGATGAAGTTGCGGGTGGACGTACTATTTTTTCCAACCAGGTAGGTAGTATATAAAATATTATTTATCGGGTATTTATCAGGTAGGTAGTGGTAACTTTGGAAGAAGTCATCTGTCCTTGAGAGCGTGGTTTTATTGGATCGCCTACAACAATGGACAAACTTCTGCCCGCGGCACCGATGACGTGATACCAACATAAAACGTTCAAACTTATTGATATAAATATTGTAGCAAGCTTAGAAGATTAAATCATTCTGGACAGATTTCATTGCAAACATTTAAACCCCTTATAATATGAGTTTAGAAATGTAAACTTGCATTGAAATTTCAAATCAAAAGTTTATCTTAATTAGTAAATTCAGTTCTCTCAGCTATCGTTTACAAAATACAGATCAAATACGTTGAATACGAGATAAGGACAATGCTTACCTGCAGCAAGCCGTTCCAAATGCAGCGTTCGATGCAGCGGCCTCAACAGCAAGCAAGCTAGCGGCAGCGGCGAGTTGCTGTCGAAGCTCACGCACTGCTGCCTCACAATCGGGTTACTTCGCCGTACGCTTTCAACCAGACCGACTAAGGTGGCTGCGCGTTCGATGTAGGTGGCGTACGCTTCAGATGTGGAAGTTAGATAGTCGTGTAGTAATTCTGCTATTTTCTTATACTCTGGTTCCTCCGTGTCTGCGAACAAGGAATGTCAAAATTTAAATTGGCGCAGCCTGGCGGATAGCTTGCTTTTCTCTACAGTGATTTTAAAGCCATTCGGTGATTCTTAACTTGCTACATCTTCTGACTATGACTTCAAGTACCTACCAAAATTTTACCAATCTCATTTTAATAAACATCATCTCATTTTTTTATATGTAATTCTTGGTGTCCCTTTGACATCTTTCTATTTCAAAGAAGCTCTTTTTTTTCATGGAGTAGTGGCTATTTGCTGGCACCATTACCAAGATAGAAGTAAACTGGCGTAGTCGAAAGGATCAAAGCTGCATACCATTCGTTCTAGAAGGCGAGGCGGCGGCTAAGGTCCGCTCGAGCCGCGCCAACAAAGCACCGCCGGGTAAAGCTAGTGGCTCGAGCGCGAGGCACGCCCGCGCCAGCGTGGTCACCACCTCCGCACCCTCGCTCGTTAGCTCTGATATCCGCTGCGACCATGTCTGGGGAAATAAGAAAGTAATTATTGTAGTTCTCAGTTGACACAGGTTGTGGTGGTTTTGTCACTAAAGCTAAGTAACTTATGTAAGAATGTCACTTAACACAGCCAAATTATCACTCAGCTACGCTTAGCTTTTGTGGAATAGCAAACTAAGGTCTGCCTAAGGCTCAATTCACACCAGGATGGCAGCGAGCGGTTCACAGCGACGCAGCGCCGCGGGCTGACATGGCGCGCGGCTCCACGATCTTATCGAGGTTTTTAAGCGATACTGGTCTTATATGTAAGTTAAGAGCTAAAAGCCTAAGACTAATCAAGCTAAACTATGGAACCCACAACCATTTTCGAGGGTGATGCTTATGCGTAGGGCCGAAAGTCGATAATACTAGATCACGATGTAAAAAAACTTAACTCACGACTGTAACAAGCTCCAGGTCCCGTTTGTACGTGCGTTCAGTCATGAGCAGTTCCTTGGCCACGAAGTAGGTAATATCACAGTTGCGCCGCCGAGGTAGTTCACTCGCGCTTTCTTTTAGTGTGCCCAGTAGACAGGAAGATATGCTGGAAAAAAATATAATTATAGTCTCTAAAACAACTTGGAAAAAAATTAAT
This sequence comes from Eupithecia inturbata, assembly GCA_963662085.1. Lineage (NCBI taxonomy): Eukaryota > Metazoa > Arthropoda > Insecta > Lepidoptera > Geometridae > Eupithecia > Eupithecia inturbata. The sequence goes on along the minus strand of OY759178.1, from coordinate 14,074,337 downwards.
ACGGCGGTTTTATTGAGTTTCCATACTTTTTTATACGTTTTGATGACGCAATAAAGCAATTATCTATGTAAGACACATCACAAATCATTCAATTAAATCATAATAATATCCAGAAGCTTTTAATGTAAAAAACATAATAGTAAAGTAAAAAAACATTATGTATCTACTCTTTGTACAGCTTTCATTTTGATTTTTCTAGATCTGAAAGATCTTAAATCGACAGCATCATCATCCATATTACCCATTGCTGGGTATCGGCTTCCTGAAGTTTGTGCCATCCACGGATGAACTATTATTCGATAGTCGTAGCAATTAAATACTATCATCAAACATAATTATTACTAAGAAGTTTATTTTTGTGCCTACATTAAAAACATTAACACGTTTAAATTAAAAAGGTTCCTTCTAAACGCCCAGGAGAGGACGAGAATCTAAAGAATAACTATAGGTAGCATCATTTATCAGATGCTAGGAAATGAATGCTCATAAATAAGTACGTAGTTTTATTTTAGCAATTAATTAATAAACTGACTGGCTAACTAACCGCATCCCAAACCCGACCGGACGACAATGTGGCAGCCTGAGCTGTATTTTGACTCTGTTTTTTATTAGGTAAATAATTTAATATAATGTGTTACTTTTATTATGATTTGCACACTATTGATTATTCGTCTTATGGTAAAATATGTAATTTAGCTTTTGTATTGTTTTTCCTCTATGCATTTAATTCCTGTTTTATTTTATATTGTTTTATAAACGCACCACCCCAGACGATCGTGACGTTACACGCATATGACCTTCACTGAAAAGCAGCGCTGGGTGAACACACCAGTTTTCATCTAGCACATTGCTGAGTGGAGGCCATGTTTATCCTAAGCCCTGCTGCGCACGAAAAAATACGCACCTCTATAATATAGGTGGGTACATAGGATTAATTAGTGTCTTATGTTAGTGTGCTGTGTAGTAGATTTAAGGTTTAGGGTAAATCAAATATTTTCTTTCTCTCTTTCTTTCACTACTGCTCTAATTTTTCTTGAAATAAATTACAAAGAACTTACCTATTGTTGTTTCGCCTCGTCAACGTATCGCCAGCGTCGCTCTCTCCGCCGCTCAGCACGTCCATGCTGTTCGTTGATTCGTGAGTTATATTCACTGTCAAAGAAAACTTAATATTAGCGACTATTTAAATATCCATTTTATTCTAAAGCTACTATTTAAATATCCAATTTATTCTAAAGCTAGTAGTTAAGTAATTGCATCACGGTGCGGAGCAATGTTGCTGTATGCAACATAAATATGCCTATCACAGATTTTAGGTCTGACATACAAAGAACAGTTATTGAATGCAGTTTTGTCCGCTTACAAGACATAGACCTAGCTAGATGGCCACTAACCGACGAACACAGCGGCATTTCCATCCACTCACTAGCGACATGTTATGTATGAAACTCGAAATGCCGGGAAACTGCGAGCGCTATCCCGTAAGCTCACAAATATGTCGAAGCTGGTTCATGTGATGGGGCCCGCAGTGTACAACCACCTGCCAGCTCAAATTGTAGAAGCGCCGTCCTTTAAGTACAAAACAAAACAGTGGAATAGAAAAATCGTTTTGTTTTATGACTTCCGTGAATTCTCGGATATAAAATGTTAATGTATAATTATATACATATTCGAAGTGATTTATACTTATGCATTTTTTCTATATTTATTTATATCAATTTAATTGTAATCATTTAATTTGTTTAATTGAAATACCTATCTATGCTGTGCAGTATCTACTATAAACTATGTAGAGGCTAGCGGACGATACCACACTGGAACTTTAGACCCAGATGACCATGATAACTAACCGTTAACATTGCCATTGATAACGTCGCTATGCGTCCGCTGCCTGCTATCCACAGCGTCGTGTCCGTTGGTGAGCGGCCGTGCGTACGGTGTCGATGCGCACAGCGGCATTTCCGTCCGCTCCCTGGGCGACACGCAAAGACTAGCGGATGACACCGTGTTATCTTCCTCGAGAGACGTTTCGTCTGTGTATGAAAAAGTGGGGATGAATTATGCTGTCAAATGTACACTACATACATTCAACTAATATAAAAAAGTAAAAGGCTATTCCATTCTTAGGGGATCAAAAGTAGTAGGGTGTTTGGGGGTTCTGATTCTATGGAGGTCGATGCAGATTATAACCCCCGAACACCCCACTTCGTTCTTTTCTCGGATGTTTGATGTCACAAAACGATGGAGCGACTGGAGAGTTCGTGAATTAACTTATTACATGTGTAGAAAATGAGAAATATGTACATTACGTAGGCAACTTTTTTACGAAACTGCTTTAATAAATGAAACTGTAGTCTCATATAGAAAGCCTACATAGAAATAATTGGTAAAGATTGTACTTATTTCGAAAACATGCAATGTGAGGATTTGAACTAAAATTCGCAAGTTATAAGCTAGTTTAATAAAAACGTATAAATTATGAAAAGCCAAAATAATCATCTGTAAATAAATATTGCATTAAAATAACTGAAAAAGAAACAAATAATAATAATAAGACTACCGATACACAATACAACATCGACCATGCATTGTAACGTGTAATTTGATAACTCACTTAGCTTTTCCTGGCAGCTTATAATTCGTTGGAAAAGGGCAACTAAACATTTAAAAGTGAATAAAACTCCTGTATCGCTTAATTTTATTTATTCATTGTTTAACTATCCCCGTAACGGGGTGTGTCGCATGTGTGTCGCAGGGCAAAGTACACTCACACTCACATATAAATTCAAAAAGGAAGAAACGTTTCAATATCCGAAACAATATCCAAAGACCAGCCAAGGTAATCGAAATCCATCCACCTGATTGCTTAACTTATGAACCAATCACATCAATCGCTTTAGACTATTCCTCCGGCTGGTTCCATACGTGAAACATAAACAGATACGAATGAGATCAACATTAAATTAGTCTACTCGGGTTGTACACTCTCTAAAGTCGAAGTACTTATTACTAAGACTCATTTGGCCGACCGATTATTGCACTAAGAGGGTGGCCGAGCCCTTACCGCTACATCTATTTTGCCTCGTGAGCGCCGCCACGGACATTAATTGAACACTATCCAGCATTGGATTTGGGGACTAACAATATATAGAAGAGATCCCAACGCTGACAGAAATACAAAAAGAAAAAACCATAAACTAAAACTCGAGAAGAAACAAAACAAGATAAAAAAAAAATCTCAAAAATCAACGGAAGAAAATAATTAAAAGGAATACAGGGATCTAGAAACCACGTTTTATATATTTCCACATACATTATTCCTAACTACATCTTCGGGATAAATCCATACGAAATACGAGTTATATAAAGTAAAGTATAATTACTTAACTATGCCAACGTACGAGTACTTACTACTTTAAACCGGGAAGAACAGTGTAGTTTTTTTTTATTGCTTTTTTTAACAAATCGTAATTTTAAGCCAGAAAAAGATCGATGCAACGCATATTTAATTTTAGAATCCCTAATATCAAGATAGCAATAAATTCAAAATTTTATATAAACCAAACAACAATAAAAACATTTCGATGACTTCTTAACTTTAGTGCTAGACATCCACACGACACAGATTCTCAGTCCAAACCATTCACCTATGCGTCAAACTTTATTAGAAAATTTAATAAAAACGATAATAAGTGTCGGCGAAAATTGAGCATATTATTTGGCACAATCGCAAGATCCCTCGTAGATAACAAGTCTAGTACCTATCATGTGAATGAAATGCGTCAAAGTGGTGTAGCAACCAATGAGTCAACGATACTAACAACAACAAATCTCAAACAAGATAACATTCAATGAACAAAGATCTTGGATCTCAACACACAAAATAAAATCACAGCCTTTACAATAATACTATTATGTTGAATCATTTCTTCAAAATAATTCAATAAAGATCAATAACAAATGCAACATTAAGGAATTGGCACTGCGTACTGTGGCATTCATTGCTAGCTGACTCCTCTGTTACGTGCGATCAATTTCTATGAATGCAGAACTATTTTAAAACTAGAATATTTCGGTAAAATGAAGATAGCAAGCCGTTTTATATACATAAAAACTAGAAATTAAATAATATATAACCAAAACTGATGTAATTACGAGACTTTGAACAGTTTGAACCTGCCAGAGGGGTCAGCTAGAGCTGAACGCCACTGTACATTATAACATAATACTATTGATAGATCACCTTTATAGCTCTAGGGTAGCTAAACGATAATATTTGACAATAACTAACTAATAGTAGGGGCAGTTCCACGTCTTATTATAACTAGAATATCGTGAGAAAATGCCTGAAGATGCATTCGATACACATATAACTACCGCTAAGTCCTTAGTAAGCTAGGGGTATAAGTTCGCGTAAAACACGATAGTCGAAGAGTTCGCGCTATCCGGGAATTGGCACTAGATATTAAATTCATTATTGGCTAAATATTGAAAGTGACAATGTAAATATTCAATATAATGAATACCCTAATACCAAATATCAATATAACAATAATTGCGTTAGTATGAATTCAAATTTCAAAAAATTGCTGACAATAATTCAGCCTTCAGCATTCGCTCGCCGCATCATGAACACTCATCCAAAAGGAGGGGGGTGATTACGAGAAAATAATGCATGCTTGCTAAAGTAAATTGAACTATACTTCACGCACTTGGATAACTTATTTTAATCGAGCCTTTAATTGATTTGATTCAATTCGTGACAAGTGCGCGAACTCAAAGTGACTACTCAATCTCATCATCTGAGCAGAGCGGCGGAGGCAGAGTAGAAACGTCGAATTTCTGCTCGGGGCTGTCGCTAGAAGCCTGCGAGTCGACGTAGTGACTGGAGTAGAATCTCTCGACGTTGTTCAAACTGAAACGCTGATCCATGTCGCGAGAGTATTGCGCCTCGTCTCTGACTTCCATTTCGCGGTCGTACTGAGGATAGCATTCCTGTGTTTGGAACATAATTACTTCTTCGTAATGTTTCGGATATGGGCTACCCCTGTACTCCTCATACTCATCCTTGTCAACCGGAATGTCAGTATCTGAGTAAGCCACGGACTCCCCGCGCTCGAATATGTAGCTGCCAGATTTAGACGTTTTTGGAGCACGCTTTATGGTGTCGATTGGATAAGCGTAATCGTCCGAATCATCTCTGTCGCTTTGTTCCTCGTAGAACACCCTCGGTTGATGTTGTCCCGAAGACTCTCCCATTGATAAGTCTTCCGACTGGCGATATGGTGACGAAATAGACTTGTTTCTTTTCAGCGATGATTGGCGACTGCTTTTGTTCGAGTAAGAAGTCCGCGGGGGACTATCCTCAGGCACGTACGATGGTTCCTGTGAATCCAGATACGGATGACGCAGTCTGCCTAATCTATCAAAGCGAGGGAATCCCATCTCGTCCTCATCGGCCGACGATCCAAAGCCTTGGAATTGTACTGGAGTTATGCTCATCGGAAATTGCTTTGCTTCATAGTTAGCACTTTTGTATTTAGCATACTCGTCTTGGCCTTCATCTTCAGAATAGCTGGCAGCCTCCGCCACATCACCTTTAGACATTTCAGAGGAGCCGGACTCTACTTCAGGCAAGTAGCTATCCGAGCATTCTGAGCTCTCCATACGACGAAGAGATTCATCGACAACCAAAAATTGTTCGCAATGATGCTTGTCGCTTTCTGAAGAGCACTGACTCTTGGTTGAATCTTCCTCCAGAACGTCTTGTATCTTTTCTTGGCGTTTGCGTGCACTGGTCACTTGTTTTTTACGCCTAAATGTTCTCATTCTCTCCCTAGGATCTCTGATTACGTCCAAGGAACTATCGGTGTCGTTGCCACTCGGAGGACTTTTCATTGATATATTCCTCACCAATAGCGACTTCTTGACTGGCACTTTCAATGGCTGAATTGGAGGAGATTCCGAACTCAAGCTACTAGAATAATAAGGAGAGCAACGAGAAAGCGGGGTCTTTCCAGATCTTTCAGCTGACTTCTTTTCTTGTAGATCTCTATGCACCGATGGTACTTCAGGCACTGAGATAACAGGTAAATCAGATGAAGAGAGAAAATGTTCATGGAAAGACCAGCTTTTTGGTTTACAGCGATACTGTTGAGACGTTTTGTATTCTTTTATCTGGTTTTTAGAGAGGGTCTTGTCATCGTAGCTTGCATGTTTAGACAATGGCTTGTAATCAGATTTTACGAACTGAGGCGGGCCAATGTCTTCTCGCATCATGTTGGAAAATTCTTGACTTTGATAACGCTCGCTGCGTTTTTCTTCTTGACTGTAAAGCTGAGATGGCATATCGATGTCTAGCTCAGGCTGAGGTTCGGCGAAATACGGCTTGAAGCCACTATCTTCACTCTGGCAACGAATAGTCTGTTTCAAATATCGGTTTGACTGCTCTTCATAGCTCATGCTTTTCGGTGGGGCGTTATGATAGCGATCATGCCTTGAATCATGCCCGTGAAAACCCTTCAGTCTTTGATCAAATCTCATTACACCATTCGTGTGTTTCTGGAGACTACTCAAAGAACTGGAACTTGACTTATCAGACTTGTCGCTGTAACTGATAGAGGACGATTTATCGGTCTTGCCGTAGGCTGAGAGTCTCAGCACAGGTGGGCACTCTGTGGAGTTTTGCATGTCAGGTGCGGGTGAAGACGGTTTTGTCACTGTTACTTCAATATCGTATTTATCAAGCGCTTCCTCGCTATCAGAAGTCGGCTCTTGTGAAATAGTATCATCATGTTTGCCATTGTCAGTCTGAAGATGATCTTCACGAGCTGTAGCTACGAGTGTGTGTGTGGTACTCGCCGACCAATCAGAAATTGACTGAGCAAGAGTCAATGTACTATCGCTTTTAGTGCCTGAGCTACTATCCATTCCTTTACGTGAAATAGTTGTTTCGGAGCTGCATAGTTTGTCGTACTTAATATTTTCGGAACTTTTGTCAAGGCTACTGCTTTTAGAACTCATTTCGGCTTGGGAGCTTATTTTGGGTGGTTTCGGTTCTGATTTCTTACAGGCATGGGATGCCGAATACGCCTTGGCTGACATATTTTCAGACTTTTCGCTTTTAGGTACCGAAACAGCAGATATGCTCTCCGAAGCTGAGAGGTTTGCATACTGACGAACCGTGTTTGTTCCGGTTGACCACTCAGATATGCTCAAACAAACAGATGTGTCTTCAGAATGAGAGCTGTGAGTACATTTCTTTTGCGGTAATCCAATTTTTACCGTCCCATCTAAATCAGTCCCGAAAGAACTCGTTTCTTCCTCGGAATGGCTACTGTGACTGCATTTTTTGCAAGTACCAGCGCTCCCGGTACTGAGTTTAGTCGCTGCTCGAACTGTTTCATCAGCATTAGTTTGAGACAGAAGATCGTCGACCGACGTGTCCGAAGTATTCGAACCAAAGGAATATTTGGTCTGATTTGCTAACTGAGAAAATCCTTTATCAAAGTCGGGAGAAACAGGCTTGCTGTCACCTCCGAACACATCATCAGTAAACAAATGATCATCTTCGAAATTGGGGCTAAGGTTAGCCGGAGACTTGGGCGACCTTTGTGGTTGGCTCATAATAACTTGTTCATCTAAAGTGCTTTTAGAGAATGATTTATGTTCTCCTCGTGTGCAGCAGGCTCCTACATCACCCATGAGACACGTTTTACTGAATGTCCCGCTGAGACAAGACTTGTCATAGCTCGGTACAACACCTTTATTCAAGCATGCCGATTCGTCATGCTTCTCTAACGGTTCTACCATATAACCAGATTTGTCGTATGGAATAACTTTAATATTTTTCTGAGGGCGATCATCACTTAGCTCCGATTTAGACTGCATGTCTCTTTCCAAATCATCGTCATTATTTAGGGTGTCACTATCATCATCGGAACCTTGCAAAACCTGGTCTTTAGAGCTTTCAGACTGCAGAGTAACTTTCATTGCCTGCTCTGGTTCATTACTCATGTAGTAAATATGAACTTTCTCTATAATAGGAGTTTCAAGAAGACTAGAAGGCAGAGATGGCCATTGGTCGAAGTCACTTGATACGCGTCGGCTCGTGGCTTCAGAGTCTGGGTATTTGCCAACAGCTTGTGGTGGAAGCTCCGGCAAAGGCCAATCTTCTGAGTCCTGGCTTTCGCTAGTCGAAGATTGTTTCGGGTCTGCTTTTAGTGGAGTGCGACGAGGACTTTCGTTTTTCTTATAATCGACCATATCATCGGGACTTTTTCCTGTTCTAGCTTCTTTACTTGATCTTTCATACATTTCACTTATTTTCGCTTGATCAATAGGTATGTCAGGCATTTCAGCAGAGGTTCTTCTATCGGTGTCTGATATGTAAGCGATATTGGCGTTACTAGGCGGGTCCGAACTCAGACTAGCTTGGTGATCGCTGGAATTAAGCGACTCTTCATTGATACTCTCGGAGCGAGAGATCGCCTTTGTAGAATCTTCATCTGCGCTTGTTTTCTCCGAAGCGGTGCTACGTTCGGAAATTCGTGATAAAGTGCGTCCAAAGTTTTGGCCATATCCGATCACAACATCGTTTGGCGTAGATGAAGTAGAGGGATACAAGAAATTTACTGGAAAATCGTTAAGATCATCTGTGAAATCGGCTTCAGTAGAATCTTTTGACGAGTTGGTCGATAATGGTGGATTTTTTGAAAATGACTGATAATCTTCTTGAAGCATACGTTGACTATTTAATTCGAAAACATCTTTATTGAGACCTAAGCTCTCATAACCTTCGTGGTCCTGCGGTATCCAAGCTTCTTCGATACTTGTACTATTTTCGCTACCTGAAGCGCCAAAGAACGGACGCCAAGTCGGTTTGAGCTCCTCACCTCGGCGATAAGCCTCGCCAAGTGACCCTGAAGTTGATTCCGTAGTTTCAAACGATCCTCTGGATTCCACACTTAGAGATCCTTTCGAATCCATGCTGGATTTGGACGAGCTCTTTTGCTCATCTAGACGACATTTTCTTCTGGAAGATGTATCATCGACACTAAGGGATCCTTTAGAGGGCGTTGTGGTAGTTGTAGTATCCATGCTAGATTTAGAAGAACTTCTACGATCATCGTCTCTCAAGGTCCTCTTTCTACCTCTCCCTAGCTCCCTTTCAAATGAAGAAGTTATAACATTGCCGTCATCATCAAAATCAATGGTAGTATTTTGATCTTCTTGTGATATTGTTATAGCAATTTTAGTTTTCTTGACGGTTTTTTGAAGTTCCAAGGCCGCATCGGACGTCTTAGATGCAGCTGAGTGACTAGATTCCGATTCTTCAAACTTGGCTACTTTGTCAGTGCCAGTTTTCCTTTGATTAGGGCGAGATAGTTGTTCCACGGTTCTATCGATACTTTCAGAGCTCGAGTCAGAGTCGGTGGGAGCTTTTTGTGAATCAACCTGGCCTTGTTTTTCTAAAGTTGGCGTTGGAGATTTCCTTGTGCCATATTTTGACGGACTGCGAGGACTTTCAATGCGAGACATCTCGGGCACCGGCGAGGGCGATTTCGAATTTGATTTGGAACTCGAACCAGTGTGCTGTGATAATAAATGCTCTTCACCGTATTCCATAGCTTGTTTTAACTCTTCTAAACATTCTCTATCTTTTTTATTTAACTTTTCAATATCCTGCGATATACCCAGTGGTCTGGCTATTGAACAACTCACACTGGATTCGTCATCAATAGAGCTGCCTTTAATGTGGCTTGACGGGCTTACGTCTTTTTCGATACTAGTCCAAGACGTTGACTCTGAGCTCCGGGAACGCTCAGCGCTTAGCTTCAATAGCTCGCTTCGTCTAGACTTAGCTGTCAACAGAGCCTTGTGTTCCGGTCTTGGCTCCGTCGGAGATTTATCACTGCCAGAGCTACCTGTGTGTTCCCCTGACTCAGACTTATTAGATTTTGAAGTACTCGAGTCAATGAATGGTATATTTTCTATAGTAGGGCTGTTTTCTTGCGGTGGAGTGACAATAATCTTGTTTTTGTTTTTCCATTTCAGTGATAAGTCTATATTTCTCAGATCTTTTGAATGTTTTTGGTCGATTTCAGTATCAGCAACAATTTGTGAAATAGTTTCATGTTTTAGGAATTCAACGAGACTCGCAGATGATTCATCGAAAGTTCCTTGTGGATCTAAAGTTCTCCGTCCTCTGGCCGTTGTATGACTGAGATCTGACATCTGCAGTTCTGTCTCAACTGTATCGTCATAATCTGAAACCCACGATCCAGTATCAGTACTTTTGCCACGTTGAAGTTGCAATTTCCTTGATTCTGGGTCAGAAGAACTGTCGGCGTCAATGTATGGTAGAGATACTCCTAGCAGCTGTCCATCATCTGAAACTTTCAAATCGCTGACATCTGTCAAGGACTCTTCCTCGCTAGTAAGGCGAGTTACTACAGGTTTCTTTTCTCTAGAAATCAACCCGTGGATATCTTGACTGCTTCTACTTTCCTGAAGTTCCTTTTGTTTGTTGTAAATGTCAATCTTACGTCGTTCAATGATAACAGTCTGTGTATCGTTTTCGATGACAGTATGTTGGGAACTAGTCATCCATTCTATAGACGAGTCATCTTCTTTCTCTATATAACTGTTTGATGGGGAAACTTCCTTTTTGTCTTGGATTTCCGGTTCATCTTTGACACTTGGCATAGTGGGATGAATTTCCACTTTGACAACTTCTTGTTTGAAGTGCTTTTCATTAGATTCTGGAGGTAGGTCGATCGGTAGCGAAACCACATAGTTTCTATCCAAACTCTTAGACTTTATTTTAGTTTCAAGTTGGTTATCAACCTTGCGATCCAAACTTTTTGACTTGGCACCCGGGCTGATTTTCTGATAAACTACTTTTCCTTCAATTTGCTGTTTAATCTCTTGCTTCTTTGACAATGTCTTTGGTGATTTTTGTAAAGCAGCAAGATCGTCGAATTTGTCTTCCATAGACTGACTTTTATCGTCCATACTTTTATTGATTTTATTAGTTGATTTAGATGATTTCTGATCTTCGAAACTCCTACTTACTTTTCCACCTATTTTATTGTCCAGCTTCTTAGGCGACTTGGCAATGAAAACATGATCCTCAGCTTTACTGGTTATTTTGGTTTCGATTATTATTTTGTCACCTTCAGTCTTCACCATTATCTTATCCTCGGGTTGAGGAAATGGTGGCATTGTGTCTTTAACAGGACTGATAAGTGTTTTGGTTTGTTTCAAAGCAGCTTCGAACAACATCTGCTGTTTTTCCTTGCGTTTAGCAATTTCTGTGTCACTTTCTTCCTGCGATTTTGTTCGTTCCTTGCTATTTCCGCGTTTAATATCCATTTTCTCGAGAGACTTCGATTTTTCCTTCATCATCTTTTTATCTTTCTGTTCCAGTTCTTGGCTTTTGGCTCGTGCCAATTCCAGTGGTGGTACAGTTAAGAAGTCAGGCCTATCCTTCAGAGACGACGGCAGAGACTTTTGAGTTTGCAACGCTTTTATTTTCGGAGCGTTCGTATCAAGCGATCCCATTTTGTTTAACTTATTAGCAAGCAACTTGTTTTTCTCATCTGGCTTGGGTTTCAAGATCAGTTTCTTTTTATCTTTGCGCTTGATTCTTTCGATATCAGGCACTATTTGATCTTCACTCAGATCCGAGAGCTTTCTTATGCTTCCTCTCGGCGAATTTAGTGAAGAAGTCGGTGATCTTGACGGGGATTTAGAAATAGGTGACCGTGATAGCGGCGACCGGCTTAGTGGAGATCGAGAAGGTGATTTCCCTTGAGATACCAGTTTACTCAAGTCATACGTACGCTTAAAAGATCTCGGACGTCGATGATCAACCAAATCAGCCAAAAGTGCTAACTCCTCATTATCAATGACCACAGACTTTGTTTCTGCAGGAGGTTCGTTTTCTTCTACTTCCTCGATCTTTTCGATGACATCTTTCTTAGGTGGCATTTTTGCTTTTTCTTCTATAATAGTCTTTTCTTCCAGTACATCTCCCTCCTCATTATCTCCAAGTGTATCGTCTTTAGATGAAAATGCATTCATAGGTGGGAGTCTGTGTAGTTGAATGACTGGTGTATCTAAGCTTTTAGCTCTACGGCTGGATGTTGGTGAATCAGTGGCTTTCTGGCGTTGCAAGGAAAACACGGAGCCTTCTGAAAGGTTCAATCTTCCTTGAGCAAAAATAATCGGCGTCCCTCCTTGTTTGCGCAGCATAGGAGAGATTAGCTCATCACGCAAGCTCTTTTTAATGTTCAGTGTAACCATGTCCTTTTTATCTTCCTTGGTAACATCGCTTTTTTCTTCGGATGGGGCGCGTAAGCCAGTCACTTTAGCAATCTCCATGTCAGCAAAATGTTCGTCTTCTGATTTAAAGAATTCGACTGACTCAAGTATCGGCGAGGGCAAGTTCTCATTGTATTCCCATGTAGAGCTTTCCTTGCTAGTTTGCTTGAATTGCTGCTGCTGGAGTTGCATATCTTTTTCAGCCATTTTGATTGCAATCTCATCTTCTGAGCTTGGAATGGAAATAGATCGTTCTGAGATACGTCGCAGCTCAGTAGCATTGCCCGTCGCCATACCTTCAAGAACTTGCGGATTGTATTTAGCTTCGAGTTCAGCTAACTTGCGGCACTGCGGCGGAGATCCTTCAATCTCAGTGGAGCTCATAGTCTGACCACGATGCCAAGCGCCAGAAGTTATCTTATCGTATTCAAGCTGCAATATCGGCTCCAGCTCTTTACGTGACTGCGGTGGAGAGAACTCCAATTTTGGAGCTGCTTCAGTCGTACCGAATACGTCATCGGAGTCTACACTTTCATCATCGGAAGAGAATGATGTAATACGAATTTTGTTATTACTCTTAGTTTTAATTTTGCCGCCGGTACCTTTTTTGCCGGTGCCACGGATTTTATTACCTCTTTTGCCAGTTGGAAGCTTTTCTGATTTTGATTTAATGTCAGCTCGAAGTTTTTCGGCTGCTGTCATGGGTTTGGCAGCTTCCTTTATGGGCGGTTGATGCACGTTCCGACCGTTAATTGCGAATTTGATGTCGTGAGGATACTGAGGTTCCTGCATCATGCTGTCGGTTTTTGAGCTAGTAGCAGAATCGCTTTCGATTTGAGACAGTTTAGAATTCAAAGTTTCAAGCAAATGGGGGTCCAAATTCTTAGTGATGTCACGTTTCGGGCTAGGCAGATGTTGCATCTGACCAGTCTTGTCGACCTCCAGAGTGACGGGGTCAACTTTAGACAAATCAATATTTTGCGTGAACAGAAAGTCACGGTTCTCAACTTCGAGAAACTTGTTAGAGCTATGATCAAGTTGAACACTGTTTCGTGGTGATTTGGGCGACTTAGGGGATTTCGGTGACTTAGGAGACTTGGGTGATTTAGGTGACTTTGGAGATTTAGGAGACTTCGGCGATTTAGGCGAGCGAGGGGATTTCGGATGGTCATGATATTTACACCTAGGATGAGCGTTCACAATATGGCGGCCATTCTGAGGCGGGAGCATTATGATATCCGGGGGCTGCCTGTGCTCGTTCATAGGCGACGGGGCAGTTCCGTTCATTACGTGCCTCTTGTGAAGCACATACGGAATGTCGTACCCGTCGTCGATTACTTTCTTGTTATCCTTGAAGCCGGCCTTAAAAGCGTCGAACTCTTTGAAATAGTTCTTCGGCAGATCGAAGGGGGAGCGAACGTGTTCGTTGTGCCGGGAGGGTAACTCAAAGTGGGAACGCTTGGTGGCGATCGGCGGCGCGCTCGGGATCTGTCGGAATATGTAGTCCTCGTCGCTGGACTCGGCCGGAGTCAGATCTATGGATTTCTGGTGCATGAGCACGTGGCGACGAGAGTTGACGCTGCTGAAGCGAGGCCTGTTTGCTAGGCTGTTGGGGTCGCTCTTAGTGCGCTCGACCGTCGGGTGGATGTACGGCACGGCCGGCGTGTCGGCGAGGCGGCTGCTCGAGCTCGTCTCCAGTATCAGCTTCGGGTTGTACTCGTCAAAGTGAGTCTTTGCCATGAGCTCCTCCTTGAGGCTGTCCTTCCTGACCATGTGCGTGCGTAATTTCCCGCGCATGGACTTGTCGAAGTCCGACTGTAAGAGAGCAGCGCCGCCCGCCTGCAACGCGATCTTGTTCTTGGCGTACTCGATGCTGTCCATAGCGGGCAGAACGCGCACGGCTACGTCCGACTCGTTGGACGACTCTTTTATGAGGTGAGAGGGCGGGGCCTCCCGGCTCGTGGAGCGAGTGAGAGACTCGATTTTCTCCTTGTCGAAGCTGAAGACGGTGTCGGAGGAGCGGCGCCGCTGAAAGGTGTGCACCTTGGCCAGCCGCGTGTCGGGGTCGCGCGGCGGGGGTTCCTCCTCGTCCGGCGTGTCGGTGTCGACGTGCGGCCCCACGTGCGGTAGGCTGGCGGCCCCTGCGCTGGCGCCCGCGTGCAGCGCCGCCTCGCCGCGCCGCGACTCGCTCGGGAAGGTCGAGTAGGGCGTCGGCAGGCGGAAGTACGTCGGCGAGCAGGGCAGGCGCGCAAGCAGCTCCTCGTGCGAGCGGTCGATGGGCGCGCGCTCCTCGTAGTCTGGCGGCTCCAGGGAGAGGAAGGCGCCGTGCGGGTCGAAGTAGTCCTCGGGGCTCGAGGGCCCGGAGCCGGGGCCGAAGCCCGGCGCGTACGGGTTGCCCGCCGAGTACTGCTCGGCGACCGCGTACGGATCGTCCGCGTACGGCTCCGCGGCCGCGTACCGAGCGTCCGCGTACGGCTCCGCGGGGGCGTAGGGGTCGTGGCCCGCGTATGGGTCGTAGGGCGCGCGCCGGCACTCATAGTACTCGGACTTGGAGTCCTCCTGGCTGGAGGTGCGCGACCCGCTGCGGTCGGAGTTCTTGCTCTTAAGCGTCTCGCGCGACTTCTTGCTGTCCGTGTGGTAGACGGAATCGCGCGACTTCTTGCTCGACTCCCCGCTGCTCTTGGAAATCTTCTCATCGTAAATCTCGGAGCGGCTCTCCTGGCTGGAGCGGGAGCCGAGCGCGCGCCGGATCTCACGGTAGAAGGCACCGTCAGAGCGCACGGAGAGCTTCTCGCGCGGCAGCACGCGCGGGTCGTCGGCGAGGAAGGGGTCGAGTGGCACGTCGTCGTCGGAGCGGGCCGGGCACGCCTCCTCGTCGCTCGGCTCGTTGCCCGAGTCCAGCGAGCAGGAGCGCGTGCGTGCGAGCCCCCAGGCGGGGGGGAGGGGCGCTTCCTCGTCGTCGGAGCGCTCGATCACCTCGTAGCTGTCGTGCGAGACGTCGTCCTGCGAAGCAGTGCGCGGGTAGTGCGGCGGGCGCAGAGTCGGCTCGCCGTCGGCGCCAGGGAAGCTGGCCGAGTAGGCGCGCCCGAGCAGCGCGCGCCGCAGATCCGCCGGCAGCCGATCCGCGAGCGCGAGCCGCAGCGCGCGTGCGTCCGCATACAGCGTCACAGGGGAGTCGAGCCGGCGCCGCGCGCCGCCGTCCGAGTCGAAGCTGTGGTGGGTGAGGTCGCGAGCGGAGGCGGCGCGGCGCGCGGGAAGCGCGGGCGGGGCCTCCTCCGGCGGGGGGGAGGCGGGCTCCACGAGGAGCGAGCCGCCGGAGCGAGAGGAGCGGGAGGAAGGACAGGCGGAATACGTGTTGGACATGGATAGTTCGTAGTCGAGGCGCTCGCGGGAGGAGCGGAAGGAGCGGCTGCGCTTGGCGAGCACGAGGTCGGGGTAGACGCTAGAGGGCGCGGCGCGCGCACACTGACCTGTGCGGGCACGCGGAGGCGGCGTGGGCGCGCCCGCGCCCGCAGCGCCGCGCGAGCTCGCCCGGCTCCATGTAGTCTCCGGAGAATCCTACGCAACAGACATCTTCCATCATGTTACGAAATGATCACTTCACAAACAGATGTTACAATACTTTAAGAACACAACTTGTCTGATTACTTCCATGCTTACTCAACGCACACTTCACGTCTCGAGTCGCTATAATTATCATATATTTTTATAGAAAACTGTTAAAAAAATGCAATGTTCAAAATTGAGATGTGCCTAAATGTAAGTATTCAGAGACTCACCAACGGTGTCGTCGTCCGATGAGGCGGAGGTGAATCCCGCGTAGGATAATGATTGACCTCGGCATGCGTCACCACCTCGTCCACCTGAAACCATCGCAATGTTCACGTACCCTCTCCACGTCGCAATATTTTTTAAGGTTATCCACAACATTTAGGGGTTCGTGTTACGTGCTCGAATAGTGCTGTTAAACATTCTATGTGAAAAATATTAATGATTTAGTTTAGATCTTCGATCAATATATCGAACTAATGCAAAAATTTTAAAACCCATTACGAAAATTTCCATCATTGAACATCGCTGCAGGCGTTCAACATTTGAACGCCTGCAGCGATTTTTTTCAAATATAAAACTCGATCAAGTCACCACTCAATAAAAAAAAACTAAATCCAAATTGGTTAATCCATTTCAGAGTTTCGGTTTGGGTCACAGTCGACAGGACTGACACATATAGATACACTACACACGTAAAACTTATCACACCCCTCTTTCTGTAGTGCGTCAAAAAACAAACAAAACAGCAAAGCAGTACAAGTTAATATTACAATTTCCAACGATTTCAATCGAAGATCTTCCTTGTAACTGAACTAACAGTTTGTAAACAAAATGTAAACACGGTAGCTGAACATGTGAAGCAAAATTAAACATGGC
Source organism: Eupithecia inturbata (assembly GCA_963662085.1). Taxonomy (NCBI): domain Eukaryota; kingdom Metazoa; phylum Arthropoda; class Insecta; order Lepidoptera; family Geometridae; genus Eupithecia; species Eupithecia inturbata. Next base: position 14,057,582 of record OY759178.1, on the reverse strand, counting down.
TCTAATAATATGACACACAAATATGCTAGGTATTGAGAAAGGTAATGATAAACCTTGAACCATGCTTTCGTTAAAAGAAAATACCTAATTTGGTTTTCAGTATATACATTATAATAAAGTCTATAGTTAGGTCTTAATATTAGGTCTTAGTTAGTCTATAAGTGGCACAGGTAACCAAATTAGGCAATGAATACAAGATTGTTAAAGACAGAGATGAGAAAATGTTAGAAAGAACAGGACAACTTTGTAACGCCCTTACTAGTATTTGATCGCAGTATAGTTTTGAGAGCTGAAAGAAACATAAATTGTTTATTATTTGTTGATTTAAAATGCTATAACTCAAAAAAATACTTGGCTGATTGGTAATTAGTCATGTGCTTCTATTCTAATTCTGCTAAAGTGGGAAAAGTCAGTTTGCCATAACAATAATATTTTGAACATTACTCAACACAAAGGATGCGTTGGCATCATTTACTTGCAAATGTACATAGATGCGTTGTGCTTTTGCGGATGACAAACTAACCACAATATTCTTATGGTGGGTGTAGACCAAACAAACAAAGAGCAAGCTAGAACAACAAGTTATTTTAATCGTCTTAATTTATACGAACAGAAATAGATCAACAAAAGAATGCGCTGTCTCTGTTAACACCAAACACCATTAGACGTTCCTCAATCTTGTTCGAGGCAAAAGGTATTTCACGTTATGAGTGTAAGAGCCCCATGGGTTTTAAACCGAAGCTGTGTAGATAAATGTGGTGGCACCCTAGGCAAACATTCGCCCTGCAATGATGTTATGGAATATCTTGATTTTCAGACGACTGTCAGCAACAGACCAGACATTGGATTTTGGCCTCTGTCTGGTGAAACAACAGACCACCGCCGGCATTTGTCCTGCGTCGCGTGGTCGCATCCGTCCAGATTCATTCATAGATAAATAGTACTAGTAGTAGATAGTCATTGCTAGTTTAGACCAATAACAGCTTGAAGAAAGCCGTGAGATTTAGACAACGCAACGGTTGAACTTACCGCAGCGGGCCGCCCGTGTCTCTACGGGACACGTGTTTGTAAAATAGAACATAGCAAATAATCTGTTGCATGTATGTTGTCATGTCATAAGATCGTTTTCGGCCAAAGCGTTTTTCTTAAGAAAAGAAGTGCCTAATGCATGTCGCTGGCGAAGATGGCGCTGTAATCGCGCTCTGTACGATGCTTTCGGAACTAAATTGATAATTTCGTAGTCTGTGTTTATTTCATATTTACTCAGCAGTACATTGATTGCCGATTCGAGCGTGGGTGGTCGCATTTGACGGTCCTTACGATTGTTCCAGTGCATCGAGCGCAGCGAGCCCCGGTTCATGTTTTTTACTGCGACATCCCTAATACAGCCTTTCCGATTTTTTACAAACCACGAGCATTATATTCTGCATATATAAAAAAATGGGATTGATGATGACGTCATTCTCAATCCCATTATATAAGTAGAGTGTGGTTATATTGACCCTTTGACCCTCGCACACTGACCTTGTCCTTCGTGGTGACATAGGCGGTAGCTGCGAGCGGCGGGCGAGTCGCCCCCCGCGCGGGCGGGGCCGCCCCCCGCTGCGCCACCGTGCGCGCCTCGGCTGCTGAGTATCCCTTCATCATCAGAGAAGCCTCCAGGTAGTGAGGTTGCTGGTCCCACTCCAGGGAAATCGCTGCAACGACACACAATTATTTTAGAATATAGACAATTATTTTAGAATACAGAACCGGGTAATTTGCATGACGGGTATCTTACGAAACACAGGAAAAAAATCAGTTTTGGTTCTTGATTGCTTGTTGTGAGTGAGTATAAGTTAAGTTAACGTGACAGTATAAGTCGAAATACTAGGCTGAGAGAGGCAGGCGAGAACTCGTCAGTGTTTATAAGAACCGAGCAGTCGGTCTAGCGCACTATCCGCTGTACACGTTACGTGTAGAAGATTTTGTATCGGTAATTGGCTTAGTATAGTTTAATGTAGGTAATAACAGAATTGACATCATTGCCGCTAAGAAGCAGACCACTATAATAATAATAATACAATCATAATTTATTATTATTAAACTAATACTCCGTTCTAAAATAAAAGATATCATGTGTCAAAGAAGACATTTATGGATGAAAACTTAAGAATACTAAGAAATCATATAATATCCCTTCTTATAATATCCATCTGTACCATTCACGATCACTTCGCTACTCTGATACCCTTCTTTTAAAAATTCCATCGCACACTTCCCAGTTCTATGGTGATTCCTTCACTTTGCAGGCCGCCAGACTCTGGAACGCCCTTCCTGTTTCAATCCGACAAGCTAAATCCCTTCCCATCTTCATAAGTATGGTTCATCAACACTATCTGTCCACTGACTGGATAAGTCTTCCTGATGTAATTATTTTTATTTTATTATGTAAACACTCTTGTTTTCTTGTCTTTTTTTTTCTGCCCTCTGTCTAAAGTACTTCTATTATTTTTGATACTTCATCAATTACGCCACCGTCAGCTTCAATACGTACTGATCCTATCCATCCAAAGGTTGCGTGGAAGAGATCGCTGTTAGCGATAAGGCCGCCGATTGTGCCACATTATATATAATTAGTATTAAGTTCTTGTTTTATAAGTGTATTGATGGTGCAATAAAGTGATAATCTATCTATCTCTATCTATCCCAAAAAAATCGACTTCGACAGGGCTTAAACTAGGGATGCAACGATATTTCTATTACGATACCGATACGAATGACGAATGCATCGTAATAGCGATTACGATTACGAATGCATTACGATTCATTTATTTTACATTTAATAAAACAGAGAGTTTCAGTTTCATAAATTTTTTTCTCATAGGCACATTACATTGCACTTAAGAAAGTCTTACAAATAAATTAAAAGAATAGGTACAATTTGGTAAAGTGAGAGTTAAAAAAAAATTAAAATTTACCTTCTAACTAAATGACATATATATAATTAATTGTTATTAAAAAAACATTTTTTTTCTGGTTTCTGTCTTTTTTTTATATTCATGTGGATTAAACCAGCTGTGGATAACAATATTTTGTTAACTAAACTAAGTAATAAGTATTAGTCATCTTCATCTTAGCTTGATGCATTGCAGTTTAAAAAAATCTATTTTCTATGTACCTACCGATTTTACTTATTTATTAGGTATAGGTATTTATTAGGTAGTATCTGAAATTCTAAACACATAAAGAAAACTCACTTGTTAAAAAGATTGATAGAGGTTCTTCAAACTCTTTGACTGATATTATCTGTTGACAAATATTATATTTTGTTATAAGTAGGTTCCAGTATTTATTTGAATTTGGTTTGTGCATGATGTGGTAGAGGCATCCAACTCTATTTCTTGATGCAATCTCTCTTTTACATGTTCAACAGCAAATGATCTATATCACCATAGCGAGTTCCCATTATTCTCACTGTCTTGCATTCCTTTTCACGCAAAATATAACATCAAACCAAAGTTTCAAGAATCGTTATGAATCGTAATACTTTTTACGATACCGATGATCGTCAAAAATAACGATAACCTGCGGTTTACGATTATCGGCATCGGTATCGTTGCATCCCTAGCTTAAACCCGCTTCTTTCTCTCAGTACGGGAATGCGCTAACTAATTACACCTCGAGGTCAAGTGACATAGGAGTCGAAAAACTTTGCGACTTCCTTCGGACTCTAGCGCCGCCCGTTAGCTTGCTTTAAGTTATATCTGTAGATTCGGTTTTTAGTTATCATTTGTAAAATATTGTAAATATGTATGTACCAATTAGGCGATGTGGTCGCTCAGCAACAAAGCCTTTCGTTGTGTGGAGCGAAATTTAAAAATCAAATGCGTGTTCATAACGGACGAGAGACGAATTAAAGCTTTCAAAACAATAATTGTTTCGAGCTACTGCGATTTGCTCCGCAGTGTCTTAAAATACATTATCCACCGATATTTATTTGGTTTTGTGAGCTAGAAAAATATATCTAGCATAGTAGAACAGAATATAAGATCGGTTTGTTGATGTTTTTAATATGAGGTACTGGAGACCCTTTACACGAAAATCGAAGTTACCGATTCGTTTTCGTGCATAATCACCTGCATTTGCACAAAAACGGATCTGAAATTTTGATTTTCGTTTTCAGAGCAGGTCCCCCTGATTAAAGGGTGTTTTTAATACGAGGTAGTGGTTCTAAGGTACGTACCGTCAGAGCCCGGCGGCAGCGGCAGCAGCGGATGCGCGGACAGGCTCTGGTTGAGCGGCGCCGCCACGCTGGTGGTGGAGCGCGACGCGCGGAACGACCCCGACCTGCGACATCGGACAGAGGATGGTAACGGACTACAAACACACCGGACCACACCTAACGCCTACGGACTGTGCACACCCTGTATACACGCCTATGGACTGTGCACACCTGTATACACACCTAACGCCTATGCACACAAGTTATGTATTACTTTTTCTAGTCATCTATTCTATTTACGGAAATAAATAATTTCTGATTCTTTTCTTTTTGATTAAGTTACTTCTATTTCACTTCTTCCACTAGTGGACAACAACAAATATGTGAAGATAAAATCAATTAGGTACCTAACACTTTATTTCTTATTTTATAATACTTTATAGTTTAAAACTTGATCAGTCTGAGCTTATGTTGTAAGCCTAAAGAAATAAAAGTTATTTGATTTTAACACCCTGAATACACACCTATGCACTTATGGTAATATCTAATGCCGGGTTTGAATATTGTAAAACGATTGGTTTTGCCTTGGATTGTTTTATTTACAGAAAGAACACTTTTAAGTCCCATTGCTTGGCCAAGGTATATTTCAAACTATTTCAAGAATCACGCTTGTTGAATAAGTCAATACACCGGAAACGTATTAAGTTCTCCATGATAAAAGAGAAATCTTAACTTAAATTCGCCGATAAATTCGTTTTCAATTAGATGTTAAATATTTCATTCGTAATTGCTAGCAAAGTGATGCATTGTACTCATTCCTTGTACCAACTCAACATCCTAACATATAATTTTGTGCAAGTTCAAACTTTACATTTATTTTGTTTCTGTTTTCACGTTTTATTTCTATTTCTTCCAACTGATACTGTAGTTTTAGATATTGATGTTTATTTTTCCTTCACTGAATATGCCCTGTGCTTTCAAAATGTAGTTCTAGCTTGTTTATTGTGTACTCGCCCTCCCCTTATCGGAATGTCTAACATTGCCACGTGCTTGTATTCACCAAATTGATTATAAACTGTTAATATCACGTTTATAAACGGTTCGCTCATGTCATAAATACTGCGTTTGTAACAAATTGGCCGCCAGCTTTTGGTTTCGCAACAGTGGGCTTTCTATTCTGAGGGCCTGCGATCCGAACTAAACTAACAACAATCTAGAAATCTCTACAATAGGTGGTGTGCAGACGTGCACTTCGTGCTGGGTGAAAAGAACGCGACCTATACCTGACCCTGTGGGAGCCTCGCAATAATCAACTCAAATCAAAGTGCTTTATTCCCTTTAGACCTTACAGGTCTCTTAGACACGTCTAAAACTTAATCAATCAAGGAATGTTATGTAAAAGCATCTTTCTGATTTTATTCAGGGATCATAGAAAATCAATACCTTTTTCTAACGCTAACGCCAAAAACGTAAGTAGTTATTGTGTTTTATAAACAAATCTCATAATAACAAGAAATATCGGAACGCAGAGCCACAATTTGCAGAATAATGCCTAGAATTCGTCCGAAAACACCATCCTCCGACCGATAGCCACGACACGATTGCAACGTACTATTTATATCTTGGAAGAAGCGAAAGATCAACTCTTACAGCGCATGCTCGATTGCTAATCACCATCGATACAAAAACTATCCAAGCCTTTTCTCGTTCTAACGGAACTCATCTTTATATTAGTCGTTTTTTATGACTGTTTTACCATGCAAAACCTTGTTTTAACGCACATTTGTATGACATATTCTCACACAAACGCCCACAAGACAAAACCAAAAGCTAGTTTTTCCCAGCCCATGCCATCGACTCACCTTTATAAATTCATGTATTTATTTATCCCTTGTTAGATACGAGTACCTATTTACCCTATATTTCGAGTATACGATAAACTAGATTTACATCTATAAGCAGTTTCTACGGCGAAAGTTAATTATATAAAAGCATTTCTCTATTGCGGCTGAAGCTTTTATTTAAACGATGTTTTTCATGCAATTTGACAGAAAAAGAAGGAGGATTATCCCTCGTTTATTGCCGAGCTAAACTTCCATCTAGTTAAGCTAAGCTTAGCGAGTTAGTTAAAATGTTACCTTTGGAATGTTTGTCGTCTCACGTAGTTGTCGCGAACGAACTCGACGATTTGCTTCTGCGTTTTGCCGCTATATCTGTAAAAACAAATAATAATATTTTATGAAATTGACCCTCGGAACTTAATACCAGCAATAATTTCACACAAAAAATATTGGCGTATGAAATTACATGGTATCCTCCACACAAGTTTTGTTTATTAAAGTTTTGTTACAAAAAGCGCTATAAAGGTCTCACCACAATCTTATAAAGTAGCTGTTAGCTTTTAGCTTTAAAGTAGGTTTACGAGGCGTTCAAGTATGCATTTTAAAACTGTGAAAAATTACGAAAATTACTGCATTTTTTTAGCGTTGATAAGAAAAATTACTCTTATTTTGTCATTGACTTTACCTACTCAGATTTGGTTTAGCAATTTAGCGTGAGAGGTATACACACGCGGCAGTCCAGGGTTCTTATTAATTCTACTCAAAAGAAGACTACAATTCAAGTAACCTTCCTACCTACCTTTATAAGCACACATACCTCCACAGCTGAACATGCCTCCCCCGAACAAGGGGGGGTATGGCCATAATCACCGCGCTTGGTCGGCGGTTTTCTGACCGCAGTGTAGGTGTTAAAAATACACAGAAGGCAGCTGCTGCCCTTCCACTAGTAGGTTGGCTCTTACAACAACCGGGCTGAGTTTGAGGGATAATCTTACGGCGGCCCCACGGCGCAATTTACACACAATTGAAGTAAGCAAGAGTCCTCACCTAAAGGAAGATCCTCTGGTAATGACCCTTGCCCTGTGCCTCGTCGGCCGTGGAACGCTGGTGCAGCGGAAGAACCCGTGGTTCTCCACACATTTCTTCCAGAAGTTCTTACATTCGTTGCGCCCTTCGAAGAAGAACTCCACTACGTCGCGGTAGTAACCCTGTGGGAGAAGAAATAGAGTTTATTTTAGGAAACACATAATAATAAATAAAAATAAAAACTATATTTAATTTCAGTTGGTTTTTAACAACAAAGTAGGAGTCAATACCTATCTTATATTACTAAGAACTAAGAAGCTAAAAATAAGTGGGTACTAAATTTAACAACATGAAATAATTTTCTTTAAAACAATCTTAGCAATGAAGGGGAAAGTGACATAAAGAAGATAATAGAGTTGTCGGCGACCGATATACTTAAGTGTAGATTAATCGGTTAAGCTAGTTTTAAGATTTTATTTCCACGCATTGTCAGTCGAACATTCTAGAGCTTTCGAGAGACAAATACGTAGAAAGCTTTGGAAAGTCCTAGAATATTCTAGAATAGTCAGGAACATGTGAGAACTTTCTAGAAACTTATGGAAGCCTATGGAACGTTATGGAAGTCCGTAGAACATTCTGGAAATTCATGGAAGGATTTAGAACCTTGTGGAATGTTCGAGAATCTAGCCTTTCATGTAGCTATTTGTCAAAAGTTCTAGAACGAATGGAAATGTTAGACAAGGACGACAATGCGTAGGATGTATGAGTGAGACAAAGCTAGTTCACTAGAGAATTGGAGATTATTCTAGTAAGTTTTGAAAGGGCCGACGACGGAGGTATAAAAACCTGAGCTTGTCCGTCGGTGAGTCAGTTCTATTTTAGCAGTCAATGTGAAGTGATCTAATACGGAAAAGTTCTGATCTGCTCTCAAGGCCCGAGCCTGAAGAAAAGTATTCTTAGTCTTGTGTGAATTCCTGAAAGTTTCAGTAGTGCTTTAGTGTTTGTGTGTGCGGAAATAAACACATATAATTGGAAGGTTGGACTTTCACTGCATCTTCAGGGATTCCTTCTAGTTTACGCCGGTAGCTAGGTCCAATTCCACAACAGCGCTGGGTGGCTGGTTAAACAGCTGCTTGTAAGTCATCTACTTCACGCCCCTCGACTACGTCACCGGACAGCAGACGCAGACCGGGTTTGCCGAGTGCCACGTGTAGAGCACCGAGTTGAAGCTTTGAGCTCGCAACCCGCGAAGCTTGGCATTGCCTGCACTGACCCTTGGCCTGGCGATTGAGTGCAGAAGCTGGTATCTTGCACCGATTGCACTCGCCGCAACAGCTGGTCCTTCGAGCCGGATTTGCATCACTGGATACTAGTGACAGGAAGAGGTGGTTGCTGTTAGTAACTACCGGTACTAGAAGATACAAGAAAGTGCGTAACTGCAGAGAAGAGCAGTGAGTGATTGGTGGACAGTGGAAATATGCCTGTGACGAGAAGTGAACCGTCAGATTATCTACTTGAGGAGGAGCTCTCTAGCGCGGAAACCACGAGAAAGCCGGCGACAACTGGTAAGTCGTCGGGTCCCACAAGTATGACAAGTGGCAGTATGGATACCACCACAACGCACACGAAAGGAACAACGCTGAAGGAGCGGGATGTTGCCCGTGCTTCATCAGAGTGCTTGTCGAGGTCAAGAGCAGAACGAAAGAGAGCACTGCGTGAGTTGGATCTCCGCATGGTTATCAGTCAAGAAAAAATGGCTTATCACCAAGAAAAAATCACTCAAGCTGAACTTCAGAATGAAATCCTCCAACTGAAGAAAATGGAGGAAGAAGAGGAAGCTGAAAGTTCTGCAGAAGAAGAGCCTGAAGGTAGAGAGGATGATGTCAGATATTGGGTTGAATCTCAGATGAGCAGGGTGTCCAGCGAAGGGCATTCAGGGCTAGAGGGGCTGTCCACGAAGGAGCGACTACGGGAAGAACTTTCCTCGGGAAAACACTTCAATGAACGTCTAGACCCGTCTGCAGAGATTAAGAATGACATCAACTCCAGGGAAGAGACAAAGGATAGTGGCATTGATGCCCTAGCCATCGCAATCCTGAAGGCAATTAGCTCAGCACAGAGACCAAGCGTAACACTTCCGCCGCCGGCATTCATGTATGAACTTCCAGAATTCGACGGTAGTTGTGAGAAATGGCTGGCGTTCAAGACAGTGTACGAAGATACGCAGGCGCTATTCAGTAACGTCCAGAACATGGCGCGGCTGCGGAAGGCGATTAAGGGAACGGCAGAAGAGGCTGTGAAGAGCGTCCTTTATTCAGAATGTCAGCCAAAAGAAGTGTAGGAATCGCTTCGCCGAAGATTCGGAAGACCAGAGATCTTGGTTTTGACCGAATTGGAAAAACTGAAGAGCCTACCAAAGATTACAGAACATCCTCAAGACGTGTGTGTATTTGCTAGTACGATCAACAACACCGTCGCAGCGATAAGAGGATTGAAGAAGGCGCACTATCTAAATTCACCGGAGATGATACGAGTGATCATTGAGAAATTGCCTATGATCATTCGGTATCGCTGGTTTGACTTTGCTGCAGACTACGAAGATCCAGACCTGGCACTCATGGCTATGTTTCTGAACCGAGAAGCGGATCGATGTGGGCCTTACGTGACGCTGGAGACTACAGACGCTGGCAAGAAGGCAAACTGCCAAGCCACGCACGCTAATGTAGAAGCGGAAGAACAAGGGCGACGTACCTGCCCGCATTGTGAAAAGAACCACCACATCGAAGATTGCAGGAAGTTCCAAGAAGCATCAGTGTCAGAGAGGTGGGACATCGCTAAGAAGACGAAACTCTGTTTCAAGTGTCTTCGAGGTAGACACAGGAAGGAGTCCTGTCGCAAGCCATCGTGTAAGAAGTGCCACAATGGGCATCATCGGCTTTTGCACGAGGAAAGAGAACCTAAGTCTCAGCAACCGAAAGGCAGTTCAGAGAAAAAAGAAGTAGCCAACAATTGTCACTTGAAGAACCAAAGGAGAGCGTACTTGAAGATGGTGCCCGTGGAGATCTACGGTCCTAAAGGAAAAGTGCAGATCTTAGCTCTTCTAGATGAAGGTTCGACGGTCACCCTGTTAGACCAAAAGGTGGCAGAAAAAGTAGGACTCAGAGGACCAAAGGAACCGCTGTCCCTTGAGACTGTAGACGGAAGAGTGATCAAGAACGACAACTCTATGAAGATCAATATGAAGTTGAAAGGCCTACATGCAAGTCAAAAACGACAGATCAGTGGGGTACGAACAATTGATACCTTACGACTAACGCCTCAGAAGATCGAAAAAGCAAGGTTGAAGGAGTGCAAACACTTGCAGAAGATAGTCGATAAGCTGCTGTACGAGGAAGAGTCACCGAAGTTACTCATCGGACAAGATAATTGGGAGCTGATAGTTTCGAGGACGACGCGCAAAGGCAAGAGAGGCCAGCCGGCCGCCTCACTGACTCACTTGGGTTGGGTACTTCATGGAACGGATGGCGAGGAAACTCTTCATGTGAGCTACGTCACATGCGCACACGTCAACGTCAGCGACCAAGTGATGAGTAATATCAAGAAGGAGCGCTTCGTCAACGGCTCACCAGGCAGAAACCTTTGCCAATCGATGCCTGACGTGGTAGAACGTACCGCAGAGCGCTTGGAGAAGGATACTCGAAGAAGGGAAGATGAACGCTTCGTGAAGGATGCACTTCGGATATCCAGGAAAAATGATACCGCTAACAAAGAAACGAAGCTGGCACCCAAGAGAAATAAAATCCAGAGTAGACTCAGCCAGAACGAGACGTGTCCACAGGGAGCAAAGAACATCACCACGCAAAATGGAGTACCAGGGTGCATCTGGTCTGCCACCAAGGGGGAGATGCACGTGCACATATCCACAGCACTAGGGGGAGAGTGCACAAAGAAGAATTTCGATTCGGTACCTGCACGGACGTTGTTCATGACACGTAGACGAGCAAAGAGAGCGAACATGTTGAAGCTCGATCATTTGCGCTGGATAACGGAGAAAAATCCAGCGGACGACGCCACATGGGAAATCCAACGAGACTTGTACAAAGGCCATCAGAGGAAAAAGAGACTGAAATGTCCTAATGGAAAAGAAGATACGTGGCTTAAAGCGCGCTCAGCGAGATACAGAATGACTGGAGAAGAACAGCAGGCAGCTGCAACCGCCCATGTGAATCTGGAAAGGGCAACAAGGAAAGGTCTCCAGAGCATCGACGTCAGCAGCAAGAAGCTGAACTTTGATCGCCGCCGCCGAAATCCCGGGCGGAGAACATTTATAAGCATCCTTAGAGCCCCATGCTCCAAGGCGGAACTCCTAGCTCCTGGTAACAACAGAGGAGGAACAGAACGTCGTGACGACCGAAACAGACTCAACGGGGTTCGCGTACCTAAAGCCAGTAGAACTGCGTTTTTCACCGAGGAAGAGCGACAGAGCGGCGGGATACGTGACAAAGCAGCACGACGAGTCTTCTACGACACAAGAGTCGCCGAGACGTAGGAGTGTGTTAGAACACAAGGGGGAGGATGTCGGCGACCGATATACTTAAGTGTAGATTAATCGGTTAAGCTAGTTTTAAGATTTTATTTCCACGCATTGTCAGTCGAACATTCTAGAGCTTTCGAGAGACAAATACGTAGAAAGCTTTGGAAAGTCCTAGAATATTCTAGAATAGTCAGGAACATGTGAGAACTTTCTAGAAACTTATGGAAGCCTATGGAACGTTATGGAAGTCCGTAGAACATTCTGGAAATTCATGGAAGGATTTAGAACCTTGTGGAATGTTCGAGAATCTAGCCTTTCATGTAGCTATTTGTCAAAAGTTCTAGAACGAATGGAAATGTTAGACAAGGACGACAATGCGTAGGATGTATGAGTGAGACAAAGCTAGTTCACTAGAGAATTGGAGATTATTCTAGTAAGTTTTGAAAGGGCCGACGACGGAGGTATAAAAACCTGAGCTTGTCCGTCGGTGAGTCAGTTCTATTTTAGCAGTCAATGTGAAGTGATCTAATACGGAAAAGTTCTGATCTGCTCTCAAGGCCCGAGCCTGAAGAAAAGTATTCTTAGTCTTGTGTGAATTCCTGAAAGTTTCAGTAGTGCTTTAGTGTTTGTGTGTGCGGAAATAAACACATATAATTGGAAGGTTGGACTTTCACTGCATCTTCAGGGATTCCTTCTAGTTTACGCCGGTAGCTAGGTCCAATTCCACAACAGCGCTGGGTGGCTGGTTAAACAGCTGCTTGTAAGTCATCTACTTCACGCCCCTCGACTACGTCACCGGACAGCAGACGCAGACCGGGTTTGCCGAGTGCCACGTGTAGAGCACCGAGTTGAAGCTTTGAGCTCGCAACCCGCGAAGCTTGGCATTGCCTGCACTGACCCTTGGCCTGGCGATTGAGTGCAGAAGCTGGTATCTTGCACCGATTGCACTCGCCGCAACAAGAGTCATGGAGCACAACTACGTACATAGTAGGTACTCCGTGTGTTTAAGTAAGTTTTGCCTACTTTGTATTAAACCCTATGTGTAGTGAGACATTGACTCCTCGCTCTAACTAAGTATGAAATTGTATGTAGACACGAGGGACTCAGCTTCAGCTAGAGACAGTAGTTTTAAGTACTTTATTGTCTAATAACCAAATGTACTATAATAAAAAAGTACTAATAGAAAAAATATTTTTCTCTCACAAAGGTACACATAATCAAGCTTAAACTAGGTATTTAGACTAGGTAGTGTAAAATCTAGTGGAGGGATAGTATAATTGTCGTTGTCGAGTTTTATTGTCGTCAAGTAATTAATTGGAAACTAAAAGAAAACCGGACTCCCGCATTTTTACTTTTTTACGCAATATTAAGGCCTTCAAAATGTTCTTAGCTACATTTTGAATACTCTTAATATACATACTTCCGAATTAAATAAATAATAAATAATGCTGGACAATCCACACAGCATCATCTAGCCCCAAAGTAAGCACAGCTTGTGTTATGGGTACTAGATGACTGATAAACTTAATACAATACATACATAGATAGATATTTTTTTATTGTATATAGAAAATACCCAGAACAAATTATTATAATTCAAAATGATGTTTTGATATCCACGTAGATAAGCTCGAAAAACATATACCGCGGGTAAAAATATTTGGTCGATGAAGCCAGAGATAGGGTTCCGTTCCTCAAAACTAAGTTTCTTGCAAAATAAAATGTTCAACTCCTAAAAACAGTTGAATAGGAATATTATTGATTAGTTAGCAATAAATCCGAGTTTTTAGTTATTTGTAGATTTGGCAATTCCTCTAGCCAACTTCAGTGATATAAATGCTTTAAATCAAAAATATTGGCAGAGTCATGTGTAAAACTTGAATTCTAAAGTAAAATACAAGACGTCGTAACTCCAGACTAACAAGATAGAAGACATCCTACCAATTACAGGAGATTGAAGAGTCAACGTTCTTAACGACACCTACCAATAAATACTTTGAAGGTCAGGCTTACACTTTAACAAGGAGTAGTAAATGTGTTTGTGAAATTTGTTCTCTCAGATAACAAAACATCATCCGTTAAAACCAAGCTAATCAATCTCTGATTAAAAACCCTCAAAATAATATATGGAAAAGCTACATTATGTAGATTAGCCCTTTACTTATTTAAACCTTTCTCAACTTTAATAGTTGTTAACTAAGAGTATTGTCTTTGTCCGAATAACTTCAACAGAAGAAAACAAACAATTGTTAGTAATTCCTTAAGAGTCCAAACTACTTTAAACTGCTCAAATTGCCTTAGCTTCAGTCTCTCTATATCTTCAAAAATACTACAACATTCCCTTTGACTTAGGCTCAATTCATACCGGAATGGCACAGCGGGGAGGACCAAATGAGAAGACGACCTTTTCGCGCCTTTAAAGCGATACTGGTCTTATATGTATGAAGAGGTAGTTTAAAATTCTATGACACCAGTTTGACACAGAAAGTGCTCGCCGCGTTGTCGCTGCAGGTCGCTGCCTTTTCGGCGTCAATTGAGGCTACGAACATCTCCCGAATCTCAGGGGCCAGCCCATGCGTATTTGTTGCTGTTTCACGTCGAATTAAATGGAGCGCGTTATGAGTGGGAAAGCGCGTCTAACCATCAAATACAGAGCTGTGGCTGTGTGTGTAGGTAGTGAAGCCTGCGTTTACTCGAAACGAAAAGGAGTTTTACTATTTTTGATATTTTTTCGTACTTCCCGATTCATTTTGAATAAGCGATTGTTTTCTCAAATATTTTTGTTTATTTCTAATGTTGAATATATTTGCGATGTTTGCAGCGCGACAGATTTTCGAATAAAGGTGTTTATCATGGATACAAAACAAAATTTCAAAATTTATTTTAAATCGGGGATGTAGTTTCCAAATAAATCGGTAAGTACGTTTGTATGGGGGCTTAAGTGTTCGTAGCCACCTTAAGAGATGTTTATAAATAAGTGGATAGATCTACAACTATTCTTCAATTGTAACTTTGCTTACATAGCCTTCCGGATGAAGCTTGATGAGAAACTTCTTCCTCTTAAACGATATCTTCCTGATCTTCGCCCAGCTGAAGGTGTTTATCTTGGTGTAGTTCTGGAACACCACGATGCCCATGTGTGCGACGGCCAGGTTTAGGGAAACGCCTTCGTGGTCCTTCGCTGGGTGCATTTTTACTCCTGTAAAAACACTTTTGAGTATAGTAGGAAAATTGGGAATTTGCGAGAAAGCGAGAAGAAATTTAGATGGTGGTGGGAAATTACGAATAGCTAGCAAGATGAAAAGTAAATACAAAATATGATACTGCAACTTCAAGTCTTAATTTTTACACAAACAGCAGAACCAATTCTTCGCCAAATTTTGACCAATAACGTTAAAGAACCCAAACAATTCTTGGTATTTCACGATAGGAATAAAACCCATCTAGTTCTAGCGAGACTCGTGCTCCGAGGGTTTCGGAGTTTAATTGCACTGCACCATTCGAATGAACGCTTAAATTAAGTTTCAAAGTTTCGATTAAGTTTATTTCCTCTGAAACATCCAACCAATTTAAACCCTATGAGCATTATCAATTTATCACACACACACAATAAACTAGCAACAACCACTTACCATACAGCTCGCATCTCCGCGCAGTCTCCAATAAATTCATATCTGCTTCGGCGGGACTTTGACCTCTGCAACAGAACGATTATTTGTCTCGTCTCGTCAGGTGGCAAATAAATGGTATGTCTATGTCATTGCGATTCTACGAGTGGAATTGCCAGGGTATGACGTAAATGGTTTTACTATTTTCAAGATGCCGTAAATAAAGTGTTGGGGCACGTCTAGGGTGCCAGTGCAGATCTACTTTGGAAAACCCATTTGAATTTGAAACTTAAGGGATAAAATTCTTCTTAAAGGGGTGTTCTTCTGTAAATCATGTGACTGTTAATAGACAGAAGATACCAATAGATTTTTATTTAGATTATCAGACGGTTATTATCAAGAAAAACACCACCATAAATGTAACAAATGATTGTTATCTCAAAATAACTACGGAAACCAGCCCAAAAAAAAAACCGTCAAGTGCGAGTTGACTCGCACACGAACGGTTCCGTACCGTAAAAATGCAACAAGCAACTTTCAACTAACAAGAACATAAAATTTTCACTTGTTCGGAGACCTCTTTAAATTTTCAACGTTATTTTATTGTTAGTATTTGTTATTATTACATTTGTAGCGTTACTTAATTATAGAAAGTTTCATGTGTCTACCTTTTGGTGTTCAAGAGATACAGCCTTGACAAATTAGGAGCAAAAATAGCCAAAAAAATCACGTTTGTTGTATGGGATCCTCTTTTAATTTTGATATTTGTTTTATTTTTATTATTTGTTGTTATAACGACAAGAGAAATACAGATTATCTGAAAATTTCAATTGCCTACCTCTTACGGTTCATGAGGTATAGTCACGTGACAGACAGACGGACGGACGGACGCACAGCGGAGGCTTAGTACTAGGGTTCCGTTTTCACCCTTCGGATACGGAACCCTAAAAACATTGCGAATTATTATTCACATAATCATCATCATTAGTAATAATATAATCTCTGAAATAGCGGCCACAAAGATCCTATCCAGCACCAAATTCCAACTTCATATCGTATTCCAGACACCCGGATTTTGTATTCTACATCTAACACACCAAGGCACGTGATGAAAATACTCACATATGTTTTTTGTGGTTCTCCATGATCCTTCGTTCCGATTCCATATCCTGTCCGGGAAAGAACTTGTACCCGCTCAGGTACGAGTGATCTGGGTAGTCCTCGGGGACGAAATCTCCGCATTCCGCTGTAAGACAGGAAAAGATGCTTGTTATCAACTACTGACATTCTCTGACGATGGAAAAAAATACTGCAGAAGCATATTTATGATGGGCTCCGTCTGAACGCATTTTAATTTTAATTTCCTCATTTTTATTTGTGTAATTTCATATTCATTTTAAAATTTTCTTGAAGTAAATTACATTAACAGAATAAAACTTGGGTATGCGCTCGATGAACAATTACTACTAGTATTTACACTGATATCTATTTTGTAAAAATCTAAGGCGTCTTAAGAATGCTGGCAGCAATGCCACGTTGAATGGCAATACAATTTTCTTTGACTTTTTTATTTTTGTTCCGTATTAATTACTAAATTATGCTGTGTATTGTTTTAAGTATTTATGATTTAAATAATGTTTTATGGATTGATATCTATCTGAAATAAATGAATAATAATATTTATAGTCAAATAGGGTATATTAGTCCTATGGAAGAAGCTCTCTCATACAAAAGTTAAGACGCCGTGGTCAAAAGCAAGCAGAATCATCATCAAAAGTAGTTATTAAATTTTACCTTTTATTAGAAAATTGAACAATTAAACCCTACGTCTAGTAAACGCGTTGCTAAGCAGCGTTTTGTCTTGATCCAATCAGGAAAAACAGATAAATTATTGCTTAGCGATGCTTTGTAAAGCCACAGTTGAGTACGAGGTAAAGTATTAAAGAATAAACAAAGTATCTATCTCGTAAACCAAAAGCAAGGGGTTGCGGAAAATCAAACAAAAGCATTGCGAGTGTAACTCTGATTTAGGCAAGTGTTTACGACTTTAAAAGGTCGAAAGTTTTAGACCAAGACGGGTCTCGAAATGCTCGTAAAGAAAGGGTGCTCGTTTGGGACCTGTCGTTTAGTAAGATTTAAGGATGGAATAGGTTCATTTGGTGTGTCAACGGCTCAAAAAGTTACTGGAAACCAGCAGGCTTAGCATGATCACCCTAGACCCGACGCAGTTTATGGTCCTTGTCCTAGACATTTATTTGTCTGGGGTAAAATACATTTTTCTTTCTATAGTACCATTTTTCTTCTATACCACCATATGACCACAATTTAAAGAATAAGGAATTTATTCATAGCCACACACATGATATACAAAAATAAGGGAAATACAAAGAGCATACATGAGCCTTTGGATATAAGCTTTAAACATAATGCAAACAGCGTGAAGTAGAGTCCCAATTTCATCTGTTGGTAAGTGACGATGGTCACTTACACACGAAGGTCTAGAAGACACGCATTACGCATTATATGAAATTTTTATATTTATTCTAGCCTAACCAAGGTCTTGTCTAGACTCTTATAGAACTAGAAATTAAAATCATCTTTTATCGTCGAAAGATATGCCTACCTTGTACTATGTAGCTGGCCATAAGCGCAGCAGTGTTTTCGTTGCACTGTATGCATCCATGCATGAGGTCCCTTTTCACTTGCAAACAGAACAGATACCGGGTGAACTCTTCTTCGAGCCGAGCTGGATCTGGTGTGTAGAACTTGACGCAAAACCGAAGAGTCGGCTCCAGCATGGAAAGTCCGAGTTGTCGGCACATCGGCTTTTCTACGTCGAGCCAGTACTGCGAAGAAATACGAAAGTTAGAGGCGCTTTTGAAATTATAATGGTTATTTTATTGAAGAGAATCTCAAACACCACAA
This sequence comes from Eupithecia inturbata, assembly GCA_963662085.1. Lineage (NCBI taxonomy): Eukaryota > Metazoa > Arthropoda > Insecta > Lepidoptera > Geometridae > Eupithecia > Eupithecia inturbata. Next base: position 14,039,444 of record OY759178.1, on the reverse strand, counting down.
AGCATGGTGATTATCCCGTTATACATAAGTGCTTTTAGTGTAATGAGAAAAATTTACATTTTCGCGCTTGATTTGGACTAAACTGTCATAGAATGAAATAAAGTAAATCCCAAGAACTTTCATATTATATAGGTACACTTTATGTTTCATCATTATCAGTAGTCACTGACACTGCGCCCAATTTTCAAAGTTCAACAGTCGTTGAACTTTGAAAATTGGGCGCAGTGTCCATAGTCCTTAAGACAAGTATTTTAATTAAATTTTGAAGAGATAAAACTGAACCATCTTTATTTACGCAGCAACCTATACTCTGTTCACGGAGACAAGCTAATATAGCGGGCGCTCTCTTGCACAATTGTATGAAAGTGAAAAGGACGGGACTACTAGCGTGTTTTAGCGTGAGAGACTAAGATTGGTCAGTGGGAGTGACCATTATTTTAAAATGTAATTTTCTTACAAATTTATTCACTTTCTGATTCCCTTGAATCTGAATCATACTTCAAGCTTATAATAAAACGTTCTGCCATATTTTCTACGTTCCTATCCATACCAGGCTCTACTACATCACATCCGCACCGCACAAGAGACAGATAAGACTAACTTTTGGCCACACAGCGTGCAGAGTGCGCACGTGCCCTATGTTCGTTATCTGCGACCAATAACGTGCAGTCTATGATTTCCCTATTAGCTTGTTTCGGCGAACAGAATATAGTTAAAAATTTATCATTTTGTGATTTTGCTTATGTTTTAGCACCGAAATACAGAAATACAGAAATACAATTTATTTATAAAGCCGATTTACATGTCAATAACTAATTTATAAGTATACAAATTGTATACAAGTTCTTAAATAATTCTAAATTGCAATTAAGTAAACTTTAATAAATTATTAAAAATTCAATCTCGCCGGTACATAAAATAATACAAAATTAATTACGTCTCTTTTTTCTCGAGTAGTTCCCCCAAAGAATAGAAATTCTGCTCGATAAGGCAACGTTTCAGACGGAACTTGAAGCTAGCTAGACTGCTATCAGCTGTGACAGAGTCTGGCAGTTTGTTGTACACTGCCGGACCCATAACGTGAGTCAACTTTGAGGACTTCGTGAGGGAGCGGGCGATAGTCGAGAGCTTTCCTGCGTTCCGCGTGCCGTACGAGTGGGTGTCGCCGTTCTTCCTGTATTCATCCAGGTTCAGACGAACATACACCGCAACCTGCATTATCACAATGCTGGGCAGTGTAAGTATGCCTAGTTCTTTGAAATGTGGTCTGGCGGAGACGTCACGTCTTATGTTAACTAAGGTGCGTATGGCTCGTTTTTGCATACGGAAGGCACGCTCCCAGTCAGCAGCGCGCCCCCATAGCTCAGCACCATACTGTAGCACCGAGTGAACTGTTGCGAAGTAACAGCTTCGTGCCACCTCCGCCGGAACCACACGAGCCACCCGTCGGAGCGCGAAACATGCACTCCCTAACTTCCCTATCATATCTATATGATAGGGAAGTTAGGGATCTATATAAATCTTATCTATATGGCTCTCCCAAGTAAGGGCTCTGTCCATTTCAAAACCAAGAAACGTCGTGGCTTCGGATTGGCTGATGGCCGTTCCGTTGACATAGACTACAAGCCGTCTCGTCGCTCTGCCAGATAGGCAGAAATGTAGGTAGTGGGTCTTACTTAGGTTCAGAGCCAACCTATTCATCCTGAACCATCCAGACAGTAGGCCGGCCGTCTCGTTCAGCTTCTCCTCCAGCGCGTCTACGGACTTTGCGGTGACGATCGCGGCCACATCATCTGCGTACATGAGGGTCTCCGCGGAGGTCACCGCTCCAGGCAGATCGTTCAGGAGGAGGGAGAACATTATGTTTGAGACGGATGACCCTTGCGCTACTCCCATGGTGGGGGAGAGGGGCTCAGACCGCTCAGTACCCCCGACAACAATTTGTGATCGCTCACGCATCATTTCCGTGAGTACGGCGAACGAAGCCCCCTCGATCCCATAGTAGCTCATTTTGGCAGCAAGTACGGCATGGCTGGCCACGTCAAAGGCTTTAGACAGGTCGCAGCACAACACGGCCACCTGCAGCTTCTGCTCTCGCGCTGCCAGCACACGCCGCACCACCTCACGCGTCAGCGACGTCGTGGAGTAGCTGGCGCAGTACGCGTACTGCCGGGGCGACAGGGCTTTCGTCACCAGCAAGTACTCCACCAGCCGGCTGCTCAGCCCATTCTCAAAATTTTAGCAATAGCTGGTATGACCACCACTATAATTTTATTGTCCTTCGAATAGCAACGCTATGCTAATTCATGCTTAGAGGGCGTATGTGTAACTCTAACCTTTAGGTAAGCAATTGGGTAAAGGCTAAATGATTCACATACTGAGCACAGCAGGCTTAGCATCACAGCCCTAGAAAGGTTTTTGTCCAGATTATAATCGAGACAAATGTTACAGAACGTATAAATTTTCGAAGTTGATGAAATAAATTGCAAATATTTACCGATGCCATTTTAGCAATACTATTACTAGGGTACTACTACTACTTACTAGGATACTTTTATTAGGGTATTGCCAAAATGACGATTTTGTTTAGGGATAAAATCGCTCTCTAGGGTGGTTATGCTAAGCCTGCAGACATATCACGCTAAATCTTGTTGAAATGCTAACCTAGAACAATTGCATTAGCAGACAGACAAAGCGCGCTGCATTTGCATCATCCAATTACGAGTGTACCCCCGTATGGTTTCCTGAGTGGCACTTGTAGTCCGTAATGTAATGAGTTTTGCATCGGCTGAACCATGGATGTGTATTGTTTTGAAATGGTGGATGATTTTGTACAGTCACTGAACGAGTCGAACAGATGAAGACTCCAAATTCCGTGTACACACAATAGCACAAAAACCGCTAAACCACACCACTCCTAAAACTGCTAAACTCGCAAGACAACAGAGAGCAGTGAAGAAGCTCGATGTTAATAAATAGTAATAGAATCCAGTTTTCACCTTTCTGGTACGGAACCCTAAAAAGCAAAAAGTTCCGTATCAAATCAAGATAAGAAAGGAACGTCTGAATTAAATCGAGCGTATTCTCGACTCGACCATTCAGTTATTTCATTACGCATTGACATGAAATTAGCATTCCTACTCATCGAAAGTTCGGACTTTCTTTTGTCTTGCGGGTTTAGCATTTTAAGAAAAGGTGTGTTTTTGCGGTGTTTGTGGTTTTGTATGAACATCAGGTTTTAGAGTCATCATTATATAACAGTTTATAGTATAAATATATAAGTATATAACAAGACAAAGTACTTGGAATTCCGAAGTTGTCTCAAAACTTTTACTCGAGAGGGTGACATGAAACAGTGTCGTTCGTGTGACACTGTCTACACACTAGATTGTATGTGTATTTACTTGGCAAAGGAATGGTATGACTCAAATTTTAACCCCGCTTGTTACCATAAATTATACAACGTCGTAACTCATCTGCGGCCCAAATCCGTCCGCATTTCACATTTCATCGCTATCTCTGACACGCTGGCATATCCCTGTTACGCAACAAGGCGAGTTTTCTCATGTCATCCAGCGTACAAAATCGTGAAAAGTTAATAGGATATTCTTAGACATTGCTGATAAGCCGGGGGGCTCTTCATCAGATGATTAAATATTACGGACAAATCCATCAGAAAGTTCGAAGTTTTATAATACATCAAGGCTGGGGAAAGTTACCGCACGTTTCAATGATCTCGAGTTGAAATGAAACACGTGGTCATAGCTACCATAGCTACCATTCAAATAACTTTGAAGATACAAATCGTCGTAGTGGATGATACCTTCGTCCCGATGGTGTCGAGGTATTCGAGGCCGAAGTAATCCGCTTCCAACAGATGCAGTTGCCGACACACCTGGTCAAACAGCACGCGACCGACAGCCTTTGACTGCAACAATACAAACATTGGCTTTAAATAAACAGCTTTAGAAATGTACAGGATCAAATATGTAGACAGTAAACATACGCTAGTCTCACGTGTGAGAATATGATTATTATAATTAAAATGTTACTTCATAAGCTGCGCACTATGTTATACGAGTATATCATGATGTTCAATATGAATCTCAACAACTCCGCAAGAAACTAAGAAACCCAAGACTAATATCAAATAACAAGAGAAGCAAACTAGTAACTCCTATATTGAATTTCCTATTGCTGCAAACTTGCACAGTTTGCCAACAAACGCTTTCGAATTTACAGCTAGAACCGGGAGCATATTTTCCGGAACATATTTCTGAAAGTACAACCAACCAACCAACCAAGTTGCAACCGTGGAGAAAAGTTAAGGGTTTTTAGCAGAGACGGGAGCTATCTCAGCGCGTGGGTGTCCCCAAGGGATCAGACGTACTGAGTCTGAATTGAAATGGAAGTGGCAGTACATTGTAGTAAGGGTTTGACGGGAACACCATTAAACAAGCATTGAAAAACTTTCTGAGAACCGTCGACATTTCTAGGTGAGTTAGGTAGATCATAAATTATCGAGCCACAGCTTGAGCAGCCAGGGCTTGAACAAACACTTTCAAGCAAAATCTATATACATATTAGGTCCTATAGACATATGAAATTGGCGTTTTTCGTACTGGCCACTTTAATCACAAATTTCTCCTCTTTGGTAAGGAATTCCAAATTCAAATTTGTACAGCTATAGACTCATGTATTTGTGCTTCGATGATCGTCATTCATTTGTTTTTTTTCTTCTGTTTTTTTCTGTTTGCGTCACTCATTTTACAAAATGGAAAACTTAAAATATCGCATTATTTACGAGTACGAGTTCCGCCGTGGCACTAGTGCTGCGGAAACAACTCGAAGGGTGAATGATGTGTATGGCGGTCGTGTTGCAAAAGAAAACACAGTTCGTTTTTGGTTCCAACGTTTTCGTTCTGGAAATTTTGACCTGCAGAACAAGCCCCGTGGACGGCCTGAGACTCAAGTTGATAATGAAGAGTTGAAGGCTATTGTGGAAGCGGATCCATCGCAAACCACGTCCGAGTTAGCTGCAGGCTGCGATGTTAGTGATAAAACTGTTTTAATTCACTTGAAGCAAATTGGGAAGATTAAAAAGCTTGAAAGGTGGGTACCTCACGAATTGACTGAAGCAAACCGGCAAACGCGCGTCGACTGCTGCGTTACATTACTAAACCGGCACAATAATGAAGGTATTTTAAACCGAATCATTACCTGTGATGAAAAATGGGTTCTTTACGATAATCGGAAGCGCTCAGCGCAATGGTTGGATCCTGGCCAGCCAGCCAAATCCTGCCCCAAGCGAAAATTAACCCCAAAAAAGTTACTTGTAAGCGTTTGGTGGACTAGTGCCGGTATTGTTCATTACAGTTTTCTCAAATCTGGCCAGACTATTACGGCTGATGTCTATTGTCAGCAATTGCAAACCATGATGGAAAAGCTAGCGGCTAAACAACCTAGGCTGGTCAATCGCTCCACGCCACTGCTGCTTCACGACAACGCTAGACCACACACTGCGCAACAGACGGCTACTAAATTAGAAGAGCTTCAATTGGAAAGTCTAAGACATCCTCCGTACTCCCCGGACCTTGCTCCGACAGATTACCATTTTTTTCGAAATTTGGATAACTTCTTGCAAGGGAAAAAATTCAACTCCGATGGGGCAGTCCAAATCGCCTTCAAAGATTTTATTGATTCCCGTCCGACTGGTTTTTTTAGTAAAGGGATCAATGAACTACCTATAAGATGGCAAAAGTGCATAGAAAATAATGGTTCATACTTTGATTAATTAAATATATTATATTAAAAAATATTCGACTTTTTGTTCCTCCCATACAAAACGCCAATTTCATATGTAAGGACCTAATATATAAAAGAAAGTCGTGTTAGTTACACTATTTATAACTCAAGAACGTCTGAACGGATCTCGGTGAAAGAACATTACCCATAAGCACAACACAAGTTCTACGTAGCTTGGGGCTATGTGAATTGTCCAGCATTATAAATTACAACACATCGCTACAGTCTTCTTGAACTGTATGATGTGACCCTTCATGCAATAAGTTTTCAAACAACCACAATACCTAAAACTCAAGAGTAGTGTAGGTAAGCTTTCTGTAAAGAGATTTTATCGTACACTAAACGCGCTGAACTCTCCAAGGCTTTACGTAATAGCTCCTTACTTAACCCTTTCTTTTAATTAAAAACCCCCACTTCCTTTTTGAGGAATTTTATGAACGTACAGGAGTTATTCTGTAAACAAGTCTCAATGCGCTAAAATGGTAGTAGAACGTAGAAATTGTTAGATTCCGATTTATACAGAGAGAGGTTGTATGCTTGCATGAGCTTGTATTGAATCGCTTGATTGTCAGATAAAAATTACTTAAGAAACGATTTCCAAACATGATACAATACAGAGACCACAGTTCTTTCAAACCATAGCATGGTTTAGATAAGTTAACAGATAACACTTTATAACGCAAAGAAAAAAAACAATATAGAGAGAAGTGCCAGGAATTCCATCGCCGAAGAACAAAGGCCTCTTCGCTATGAGCGATCTCTACCTTTACTTAAATTAAATCAACCTACAGCTATTTCCACAACCTTGCGTTTCTACCTGCCCTACTGATCCTGACCATTAGATATCGATTATACATTAACCGAGAACTAAATATAAACGCAAAATGCGCACGGCTCATTTAACATGATAGGTGAACCCTAGATACGGGCAGACAATGCGTCGCCATAGACCCATGTACAGTACACCCCGACGCTCATGAATGAACGCTTGATTGAAGTTGATTGATATAGATGTCCTATCGCTTGTGGCTATCCGTACATCCGACAGTTAACCTGGCTCAGGAGACATACGATTCAAAATAGCTTGGCAGACCTTTTGGCATTTCAGTATCAATCGGAAATCTGGTATCAACTTTGATTGGTCTTTGCATATTAACTCTGGAATATATTGAATTTCTGAAAAAAAAGTGTAAATGAGGCACACGTAAATAGGCTACACTACAATAGTAGATTGTATCACAAGGGAACAAAATAATTTATTTAAGGCGAGAGCCATTTTTTGAATCCAGAGCGAAGCGAAGGATTCTATAGTAGAATCCCGAGCGTAGCGAGGGATTCTAGAGTAAAATCCTAGGCGTAGCGAGGGATTCAAAGTACGTCGCTCGAGGTTAACTTATTTTAGTCATGTGTGGCACACTCTGCTTTTCATCCTAAACTATCAGAAAAATTCATCATACGAGAAAAATAAATAAGAGATGCTTTTAGTAGTAGTGACGAATATTTATATTTAGGTACACCAAATTACTACTAATTAATAATGCTGGACAATCCATACAGCATCATCTGACCCAAAGCTAAGCAGAGCTTGTGATATGGGTACTAGATAACTGATATACTTATTATAAATCTATATATATAAAAGAAAGTCGTGTTAGTTACACTATTTATAACTCAAGAACGGCTGTACGGATCAGGTGAAATTTGGCAGCGAGGTAGATGGTATCCCGGGGCCGGACATAGGCTACCTCTTATTCCGGAAAAAAGCGTGCGAAGCCGCGGGCTGCAGCTAGTCTATATATATAAAAGAAAGTCGTGTTAGTTACACTATTTATAACTCAAGAACGGCTGAACGGATCTCCGTGAAATTTGGCAGCGAGGTAGATGGTATCCCGGGGCCGGACATAGGCTACCTTTTATTCCGGAAAAAAGCGTGCGAAGCCGCGGGCTGCAGCTAGTACACTATATAGATAGATATTTTTTATTATACAGAAATTAAATAGAAACATCCAGAACACTCGAAACAAATATTTGCAGATCGTACAAACATTTGTCCCGAGGGAATCGAACCCGCAACCTCCTGCTTCGCAGGCGGGCCTTCACCCGCCGCGCCACAGCGTTCGTCTTTTTTATTACCGGCCAGGACTTTATTGAAGCGAATTGCGTTCAAACTTATAGTGTTCCAAATTTAAAAGTCATTTCGTCACTGTCATTAAGTGCCCTGGAATGACCCACTTTGTTCGCACCTATCGAGGAACCCTTTGCCTTTTTCGAATAGATGCGATTAAGTCTATTCTCTGCATCAGGTCAAAGAACAACGTCAAGCAGTCCATCAAGGCAGTTTATCTGGTCTCAGGCTAAGCACCCATCCCGGCGGTAAGCTGCCACCAACCCTCATAAACTATGCGCCAATCTGTGCCTGACCTCGCTCGTCCTACCGAGACGAGACGAGATGCCGAGTGATGCTCCGTTCCATTCTAATCGATACTTACGTACGACGAATGCATTGTTTATTTATACTGCAAGGTAGGTGATTCGTTTGCAATGAGGCAGTTATGAATCAGGATAATTTGCAGATGAATGGGTTTATATTACTTTGACATTGGTTTTGATAAGACAACAGGTAGAAGCAAAACGTAGGACAAGGACATTATGAAAATATTTATGAAAATAAAGGCTTTTTATAGTAGTTTTTTATACGCATATAGAGCTTAGGGCAAATTACAAGGAACATATCAATACACTATTCAGAAAATATGTTCATTGAAATCCTCAGGAACGAGTGTGATGAGGATGACTGTCCTAAACATGATAAATCGACAGTAATGGATCATTGACGCCCTCATTCAAAGCATGCAAAAATGATATGTGGCATTAACATCTTACTTATTTTTGAGTAATGTTATTTCTGTACAAGTAACTCAAGGAAATATACATTTTGACAAACATCGTCAAAGTCTAACACAACACAGCTCTAACGAAGAGGGGTTCAGAATATATTTCATAGGTAGTACAAGTCATACAGGCAGCCCATTTGTAAGTAGAGTTCGCACGAAAGCAAAGCATAAAACTTTCAGTCATAAACATCGATCACTGTATGAAATTCCCACATCCCTACTTCGAGGGAGCTTATAAATATAATTCAAGGCAAACTGGATTGCCACCGTGCAGAAAAGGATTGTTGTACGTGTTATGGGTTTCAACGCTACAGTCGCCTGCATAAGATCTAAACAGTTCAGTACCATATCACAACAAAGAGAGTAAATGTCTTGTACAGAACTATTTCACGATCAGGGTACGAATTCCTTATAATTGGTAGGTATACTAAAGCGAACGTTTGTGAAGATATGTTTTTGCGCAAACAGCGTCATCCGAAAGATTCTGACAGAAATTGTGTCTATGAAAATTATCAAATTATTTCTAGATCTGGAATACCATTAGGCTACAGTCATTAAACTCGAAATGCGTGCAAGTCGCGCACAGAACCTAGTCATCTAGTGTGCATACTATTAAAGGTGAATTTGTATGAATGTGTATGTTTGTGACTCATTCCCGCCTAAACGGCTGAACGGATTTAAATTAATTTTGATAGCTTAAGCCCAGAATTAAATAAAACATAGGCTATTTTTGATTATAGCATAGTGCAGTGTTCCCGTGGGATGATCAAATAATATGTTTGTATCTGCGACACAGTATTTTATTACATCTGCAGGTTACATCGCTGCCTATTGTTACCCGCGACGGAACGGAGCCGCTATAGTGTTTAGGGTGAGATGTAGTTTGTATGTATGTTAAATATAAATAAATACTTTTTACTTACATTACTTTTTCGCTCTGAACTCGCAAGTTGAAAGTGCAGTTTCAATAGCCGTTTGCATTAGCTTACAAGCTCGAGGCAACTTCGCATAGTGTGTTTATTAACAGTGCTAAACAGTACCGTTTATTACAAGTATTAAGACTAGTGTTCTACGCCTAGTTGTTCCATTACAAAGGACAAAACAGATTAACATTACCCTAAATGATCTAATTTGGCAAGAATAGGAACAATTTTATATGAAGCAATATCAACGTAACGTAAACCACACGTCTAACGACCTATATGTATAAAAGTTTTATTGAAAGAACCGATAGCTTTGTCCCGTTATTGGGAGGCTAAGCCCGAATATAAAACGTATTGTTCTGAGATTGGAAGCTTCTGGGAAGAGGTTTCCTGGCAATTGATACTGGCAAGAGTCGGATTATTGAATTCGGTTTGTCGTTTAACAAAGTTATTAAATACATACCTATTCTTAACAAATCAAAATTGACAAAGACTACGATTATAAGTTCAAGACGTTCATATGAACGAGACAGATTCAAAATAACATTATTTTTGAGTTAAATCCTGAATTATTTATTTAAATTCTAAATATCTCTTTGAAATTCGCAAATGTAAATGATGTCAATTGCAGGTGAAAAGCACTTGCAGCTCAACATACAGGGTGAGCATAAATTTCACAGTTCAGAAGATTTTTCCAACCGTAATTTAATTTGCAGCACATTATACTGAGAGCTTTTGAACAAAGCACTCTGCGAAATTGTGTTGGAAAAGTTATCTAAATGCAAGTTACAATACTAACAACTTTACTTTTTCATAATTAAAAATTAATTGGCTCTCTCACGCGTATAAATACTTAAACAAAATATTAAATGTTAATGACTTTCACAAATAAGTTTTTCAATACAAAAATCTGTTATTATTTCATGGTAATTCGTAGTCCAATCACTTTTTTAAAAGTAGTTTTATTCATCTGAGCTCATCGACCTTAACGAGCCCGGATAGGATTAATATGTGGGTTGAAGTTTTGTACCGGTTAATCAACTAGGTAATTTTTTGTTGTAGAACTGGAGCATAGCCAAAGAAAAACGTGCTAGAGCTGGATACAGATATTGATAAAACAAGGAGAAATATTTTTTTGCTTATTTAGCTACTTAAACTTTACAGCCCCTAAAAGTTACGCTATTTTATGTTTTTATAGAGTGAGCAGAAAACTCATTGTCATTATGTATCGTGTTATGTATGGCATCCTTTAGAATTACGTTTCACTATCAGGCTTCAGCAGAACACTACTAAAGAGAAATGATGAGAAATCGCTGACCATAAAACACAATCATTTTAACCCTGCAGATGCCCTACTCTTAAGTAAACAATTAGGGCAACCGTTTTATTTTCGCTTCTGTTTATTTATGGTTACGGCACGGGAGGGGACCTTTGACGTCACAACTTTACAGTTCAGGCGTGCCTTCGAAAACCAGCCCTTACAACCCTGTACTTAAAGGTTAACAAGAAAATTTAGGTTGAAGCGGGGCTTGTGAAGGAAAATCTTCGCCTTTTATTAGTAGGTCGGCCATGGCAAATTGATAAATTTCAACAATTTATTATACAGTAATTTATTCTACCGATACGGCCTTTTGAGCATTAAGCGTCTAATAAACTCAAGCTGGCATTGGTTGTTATCATCAAAGAAATTCTGCAAAACGTACTATAATAACTATCACGAAATCTTATTAAAAAAACCAAGGTGATTAAATTTAGATAAGATTCACCTACGCCAGTATCTGTTTAGTTGTTCTAAGAACATTCTGAAGATAAACTGATACGCTGACAAAGAGTTCAACAAACTCGGAGCGTGCGCTGTGAACTCTTAGGGGTCCTTATAAACTGAAGAGAATGGCAGTTTACGTTCGAGTAGATTGGCTGAGACGTAGCCAGGTCAATTTGTTTTAATTCAGACTACATTCAGGCAAACAATATACCTACAATCAAAGTTTATTTAGCTTGCTTGTATACGAAGAATTGAAAAGAATCTTGTACGTACTCGTACCTAACAAGATGCCCTGTGGACATTGACCGTTTAACTTTGACCCTTCAGTTCATCGAATATATCTAAACTCTCTTTAAATTCACGGTTGTGCATTCTCACTAACTTTTAATTAACCTTTAGCTAAGCCTAGCTATTCAGCGAACAGAAAAAATTACATTAAACCGTTTAAAAATATATTTTAAAAAGGGTGCTGAAGTCATTGCACTGACATTTGAATAACTTGTGGATATTTGTTTTGCAACACCTCGCTCACTTTTCGCAGCACGACGAAATGAATAAATCATTTGTAGAACGCTCGAGTCCCCGTGAACGCGAACGCTCGAGTCTCTAAAAAGACAACCCCAAATGAAATGATGGAAACGTTCTTAGAGAAACAGAGCAGTGATAGCACAAGTTTATGCTCCTATTGTCGGAATCACGGAGTGAGCATGCACATGTTCTTTGCACATGGCCCTCTCATCAAAGTTTGTTTAAAGGTATAGGCAAACTAATTAAACTTGCGTATAATTAAGTCGGTTATACACCTCGTACAGCGCGCCTCGGGACCTCAGTGAAGCACTAATTGGCGTAAACTCGCCAGAACCTAGTAATTGCTGTGACTTAATTTCATTCCTATAATTATTTGCAATAACTGATGTCTTTTGGAATTAGGGCCAATGAGAATTTATTGAATTTGTGACAAAAATATTCGTGAAGCTGTAATAGAATAACGTTTTATGTAAAGATAATGCTATAAACCATAACTAAACTAATATCTGAGTAATTCTCATTTTTGAGGAATAATGAAAAAATAAAGACGTATTTTTAATATAAATTATGGTAGATTATTTTTACTTAGACCATCCTCTGTAAGAAAAAAATAGTCGCCGAGCTTGCAGCCTCGATTGATGGGGTTACACCCTAGGGGAACACATAGCAATTTTTTCCCAAGGAAACCATGGAAGTGACTCCATAGAAGTGACTTTTTTGTATGATTTTTTTTTCATTGATAAGTTCAAAATACAGACATGAAACACGGCTATTTAAATGTATATTAATGATGTATAAAAGCAATTAAATCACATCCAAGATTCACCACAAGAGTGACTGTTATGCTCGACGAGTTCTGAGAATAAAAATTTTACTTCAATATTCTCGGAGCGGTTACAACGCTGGAATAAACTGGAAGCTGGGATAACAAAGTCCACTATAACTTTGTTTATAGACATTTGGGTTTGGTGCACCATGCAATAATTTTCAAAATTAGAGGGGTGTGACATATGTAGGTATATAGGTCACGGAAGTGACCAAAAAAATCTATTACAAACTTCGATATGATGGTTCATATTGAAATCTACACTGCCGGCCAAAAGTTTGAAACCACTGTAAAAATCTTTGTCACCAACAAAATATTTCAAAGTACACATATGATAATGAGCTAATTTGAACACCTGCGTATTCTATTATTATTAAAGAATTTCTAAGAGTAATTATTTATGTTGTTGTTTAAGTTATCATCCTAAAAAGGTCTATTGTTTCAAAACATCAATGAGCGCCGCGCAAGGACCAGGTGGTAGAGTCATTGTAATATTTTTATGATCTGCTCATTACTTATTGTTTTGGGTTTGTTTCGCGTTAACCGATATCAGGGATTATGTTAGCTTCCTAAAACATATTTAGTACCTGAGTTTTTATGGAGTAAATTATTTTCTACCTTATTAGTCTGAGCTCGTCGTTGTTACAGTGAAGACATCTTAAAATGGGAAAAGTTCGCGAAATTAGCAGTGAAACTCGCTCTGCCATAGTTGTTTTATACGGCGAAGGCAAATCTGAACGTGCGATTGCCTCTCAACTTAAGTTGTCGAAGACTTGTGTTCATAACACAATAACCCGATACAAGGAGACTGGCAGTAATCAAGATCGTTCGCGTTCGGGAAGGCCGAGAACTACCACTTCTCGCGAGGATCACTTCATCGTCACTACCAGCAAGCGGAATAGACGCCTAACAGCACCAGAAATCCGCGTAGAAGTGAACAAATCCCGATCAGAACCTGTACATTGACTACAGTAAAAAGACGTTTGAGAGATGCTAAGTTATTTGGTCGCGTCGCCGTTCGAAAACCACTACTAAGGCCACAAAACAAAAAGAAACGGATGCAGTGGGCCCTTACCCATCGAGACTGGACTGAAGAAGACTTTAAACAAGTTCTTTGGTCAGATGAATCCAAATTTGAAATATTTGGTTCAAAACGACGAATTTTTGTTCGACGTAACGTCGAGGAAAAGATGATGCCAGACTGTGTGGTGCCAACAGTCAAGCATGGTGGTGGTTCCATTATGGTCTGGGGATGCTTCTCGGGCCATGGAACCGGAGATTTGGTACGAGTCGAAGGAATCATGAAAAAGGAGCAATATAAACGAATACTACAGCAAAATGCCATTCCGTCTGGTTCAAGAATAATTGGATGGATTTTTTTTCCAACAAGATAATAACCCAAAACATAGTTCAAAATTATGCAGGGGTTATTTAGAACACAAAGAAACAGAAGGGGTTTTAAAAAACATGGTGTGGCCCCCTCAGAGTCCGGATCTCAACCCGATTGAGCTTTTGTGGGAAGAGCTTGATAGAAATGTGCGCAGTTGTTGTCCCACTTCGCAAGAAGACATGTGGAAGGCTTTACAAGAAAGCTGGAACAATATATCACAAGATACAATCGACAAATTGATTGCTCGTATGCCAAGAATAGTGAAAGTAGTAATAAAATGCAAGGGAGGGTTTTTCGACGAAAAATCTGTATAAAATATGAACGAAATTTTTAAAGTAAATGGTTGATTTTTCTTGATTTTTTTGTTTTCTTCATAATGTATGTGTATTAGGAAATAAGTATTTTAATTCATAATTAAACCTCTTGCTTTGTATTTTGAGTTTTATTTCATTTTCCTACTTTGATGTAGGTGGTCTCAAACTTTTGGCCGGCAGTGTACATGTTTAATTTTACAATTTAATGACTTATTTATTGTAGTATGTATTGGTTCACTATAAAAGTGGATATTATTAAAGAAATAAGGAGTTATGATTTTTTTTTCCTTACGAAAACGGAGGGAGATACACGGAAGGGACATTTTTAGCACCTTGACATTTAATTTAAAAAAATACGTGTGGCTTATTTACATGAATTCAGGGGATAGTATTTTATCTACATTTTAATAAAATAAGTACCTAACTCAACTCATATTTAATATACAGTTTAAAAAAAATGGTGGTTACACTGATTTTTGTCGAAAATGAGAATTATCCATTGCTGTACGAAAATAATATCTAATATATCGATGACTACCTACTTAAAATTAAATAGAATAACTGTTCAAATTATAAATAAAATCGGCATGTTAGCCAGTTGTAATAAAATTAGATAACTGTAAAATGGCTTGATTTCGACCAGTTATTGTAAATTAATCAAAAGAACTGTAACTTTTGATAGGAAACATGCGATCAACACAAAATGATATTGAGAAAAGTTATAGCAATAATCTTCCAAAGTCATATTGAAATGAGTTAATAATAATAAAGAGGCATTTTATCGCTCTCCCAAGGCTTCGAAGCTTTATGGTTTCTGTGAATCTGTGATATTATAACAGCTTCCTTGTTAGGACTGGAAGATTATGTCATCGATCGCCTTGCTACAAAGGGTGGAGCAGGGGCCAGAGTAAGCTATCATAGTTTCAGGATTCATTATTAATACATTCTGTATGTAAGACCTGACAGCCATCCAGAATATACATATGTCATGTCATGACATGACATGACATATGTATATTAAAACATATCCAAAAAATCACGCTTGCTTACATTACATTTCGTTTATCAAAAGATACCAAGCCTTCTATGAAAGCAGGATACCCCTCATAATAAAATTAAGCAATAACGGTGTGTCAAAAGCCCGCACCGCGTTGTTTACCTCCCAGAAAGTAGAGCAGAACTCATAAAAAAGATGTCATAAATCATCCTTATTACCATGGAATACGGCAGCCCTCAAGTCGCGTCAAATTGACCAAAAGTTCTGCAGAACAATGGAATCACTGGGACGAGGAAAACTGCTGCGCTCAGGCTTTTGGTGCGGGCTACAGCCACAACCCCTGGCTGGGCGCCAATCTAGAGCATGGCATAGCAAGCAACACAATTTTTACGCTAAAATTCAGCCTAGGACAAATACTTCCACAGCAAAATGTAAAGTAAACTGTCGTTGATTACATCGCAAACAATGGCTAGTAATTATCGGTGTTGTCGGTGGATCAGTAAACAGATACACGCCGAGGAATAAGCAAGCGTAGACCGTGGCTATTAGAATGTATATTAGTAAAGCGTTTGTGTGGTACAAATAAACTGTCAAGATAACTGGACAGACATGAGGAAATTTTTATGATACATTTTCATTTCTCGCCGGAAATTCAACCTTATCAGTCTCCCACACAAAATATTCTCAAATGGACGACGAGAGTTTTATGTATATGGCTAATAAATAGGCATTCATCACTGAAACTGAATCATTTTCTGTGAAACCTTTTCAAAGGACGCTCAGATCCAATATTCTGGATATGATATTGTACTTATGTAGGTCGATACACCTATTTGTACGAAGTTACAACCCCCTACGTCCTACGTCCCTTTACGTAATTACGATTATAAGCATTGTACCAATGAATTCCGAGCCTTCAGTAGCTAGTTCTTAATCTGTGGTTCGAGAACCCATCAAATGAATTGCTTTTAATTTGAGCCCTGAATATTCAGAACCGGCACAAATAAAATTCCCTTTAACCAGGTCCGTAATAAAGTCTAAACGAGGAATGGAGTTTTAGAGCGAGCTTCTCGCTAAATAACTGATGAATGACCTAAATTTAAAAAGTTTTTCGGCAAATCTGTGCTCCCGTTTTTGGTAAACTATAAAAAAAATCAATCGATTCGTTTTAAAGCTAGCAATTAGCAGGTTTCTATATCGTATTGTATAATCGACCGGAACAAATCCTTTTACTTCGGCCTCTATACCACAAAAATATCAACACTAGCAAACCGGCGCATGGCGCCACAAACGAAACTAACGCTGTCGATCAAAACCGTCGCCAACAGATATTGAATAGATACAACCTATCTGATACAACTGAGGATACGAAGCTTCGCTTTTTAAGCGATTCCGAATACAATCGCATTGTAAACGGTGGTCTTGTCTCTTATCTATGTACTCAAAGTTTTTGTAGATTGGCGTTGCATTAAAAGTTCATGTTTTGTAAACTAGGATCGAGGTCTCATACTTTGTTTCAGCCTAGCTCTATTTCGTTCAATATTGCAGGCAATATTGAATAGATATAGAGCTTCATGAACTTCCTCATCATGATGATTAAGGCGCATATTGCATACATCAGATCAAAATTTAAACAGCACCGCTGCACTGGTAGTATCACTCAGAATCCGATAAAGCAGCAATTAAACCATATTACAGTCAATTATTAATACCTATCACATTTTGTCACACCAGATAAAATCACAGACTGATATTCCAAGTTGAACTTCATCAAACTTTTCGAGCAAGGCATCATGTTCAGCTTTGAACCACTTATCCTCTTGTAAACCCTCCCTCTACCTGAGGGCACTCTACACCACGTTTGCCTAGCTAGACGCTCGTAGGCATTCAAGATCACTTACTTACCTCACTAGAAGATATAGCGTACAATGCCACTTGAGTCTGCTACTCCAAGTTACTGCAGAAGCAGAGATCAATTTTCTTTAATCTATTGCTTTGATCCAGCAGCTTTTATGGAGCTTATAGGACAAAATTAATCTAGTACTAAACTGACCAAATTACCCATTGAATTAACGAAAGAGGTTTCAGCTCATTTACCGTTGGTTGGTGTTTGTGAGGTGAAACACCGGCCCATATATATTCAACCGATTCAACCGATGATAATGATGGAGAGTTCTACTCGACTACACGTGAACATATAAACACTCGTACAGCCATATAAGAGGTCTCATGTGCGTAATTTCACAGTTCAGTGCGTGTTGCGGGCGATCTAGCCAATCAGACTCAGAGACAAAAGTGAATGCTTCCGAACGGGAATAGCAAATGGCAATGGCCCCCTCACAAAATGGCTTTACGCCAGAACAACTTCGTTTGTTACTTGTTAGCGTTCGACATCGTGAGACTAAAGGCTAGTTTGAAAGTTCTAGCAAATATTAGATGCAAATTTTCGAGTATCATTCTCAGGTCACGTTTTGTTATTCAGTATTCATGCGCTTGAGTGATTCCATAAGCTATGTTTTATTCGGTAATCAGAAAGCGAAAACAGTTATGGTTCCTTATCTACTTTTATTAGCAAATCAATATCATTATATATAAATACAAATTAAATAAAGTCCCGTCGTAATACTGGTCTTAAGATGCCGCAATGCGCGTTCTTGAGTGATTCCACAATTTCCACAAGCTATGTTTCATGTTTTTTATTCTTAATCGTGTTATCTCATTCAGGGAACCAAAGAAACATTTTTAATTTTATTTTATTCGTGTTTTTTATCACGGGGATCCCGATAGTACTGAGATCTAGGTCTAGTTTGACAACCAAACCCGTTAAAAATGATACGTGTAAAATTGAAAAGCAATAAGTAATTTATTAGAAATCCAGAGTTAAACTTTACGATCTCCATTTATTAAAGACCACACAATTTTATGAATATCAAGATATCTCAGCTGAAAGTTTAATCTGGCCAGATCTCGAATGAATTGAGCCATTCGTTCATTCATAGAGTAAACGAAGCTAATATAGAGGTAGGATCGTTTTATATCCGAACTAGCTGCTGCACACGGCTTCGTTCGTGTTTTTTCCGGATTAAACGAATAAAAATAACAAAAAAACTGCTTAATATCAGGCAAAATACTTAAAATCATAGAGAAATTTGTCGCTGTTCATATCTATGTTCACAAATTATTATAACAGTAACAAAAAAAAAAAGTAGCCAATCGCAGCCCCATCCCTACAGTAGTTTACGCGTAGAGGTACATAAACTTCCATCTAAACTAAACTTTTGCATTTATAATATTAGCGTGATGTGATGATCGTATGACAAAACCCCCCTTTTTTAGGGGAGGCCCGTTCAGCAGTGGACGTACGAGTGTGTGTGCTGATGGGATGATGATCGTTGGCTCTCGCAACATTAGGTACAGCACCTATGATATCCCTTTTTCACTAAACCAATAGAAATGCCTTGAGGACTAAAAACAACTCGATTAAGTACACAATAGGGGCCATCCATAAATTACGTCACACCATAAGCCCCCCAATTGTGGTGTGACGGGAGGGGGTCGACGAAATGTGATATTGATATTGTGTGACCAGGGGTGGGAGGGATCATAAATAAGTAATAATTTTCGTGACGTCACATTTTAAAATCTATATAATCTAGGTGTTAAAACGCGATTTTTGTAAGTTAACGATAAACTTTTGTTATTATTTCGAATGTTTGATGTTGATTTTATTAAAAACTAACTGACCCGACCAACGTTGTCCTGTGCTATGAATATTGAAATTTTCTAATTTTCCGTGCAACTTTCTTAATTTTTTCTTTCAGAACCATCTTCTGACTATAACAAACACAACAAAAAAAGAATTAGCGAAATAGGTCC
Source organism: Eupithecia inturbata (assembly GCA_963662085.1). NCBI lineage: Eukaryota > Metazoa > Arthropoda > Insecta > Lepidoptera > Geometridae > Eupithecia > Eupithecia inturbata. Next base: position 14,020,126 of record OY759178.1, on the reverse strand, counting down.
CACCGTTCACGCATAAAGCCGTGACCAAGGGAAATAGGGATTCATTTTTATATATATTATGTTAAATTGTAATAAAACTAATTTTGGAACTGATGTTTAAATTTTATAATTTCTTGGGAAAATTGCAAAATATGCGTCGTGACGTCACACTAGTGACCACATCACAAATATGACCAGCTGTGACAAGGACGGGGGGTCCAAAAATCATGAAATTCGTGTGACGTCATTTATAGATAGCCTCAAAGAGATGAAAGTCTTTAGCAAAACTGAAACATGATTGAATTTGCGATAGAGCGGGCGAAACACAGAAATAGTCCAAGTAGAGCGTTCAATTTACGCCTGAATTGCGGGGAATCAACATGCGATTCGTGGTTCCCTATTCGGTATTTCGAGTGCAAAGGGACGCCAAAACGTTACATTATTCAACACATAAACTTGAGCTTTAGATACTAGGTTGACTGGGAGAAATCGCTCGATAAGGCCGCCTGTTGTACTGATTATGTTTTAAATGTAGATATAAGGTTTTTATTTTGTTAAGTTTTAAGTGCAATAAAGTATTCATTCATTCATTGATTCAACAAAAACACCGAAACTTAGCTCTTTAATGTTTAGTCCAAGGTTTAGGTACCGATCTATCCGACATACATTATAAAGGAGAAAGTCTGTTTTGTGCGCGAAAATCGCCAAAACTCCACCAGTTTTGGCTGATAATCTGCATAGATTTAGTTTTAGATCTGGGTTAAGGAATATCGCATGCGAAGGCTCTAGCAGACTAGTAATTAATACATTACATACTACCAGGCACCTACTTCCTGCTTGTTCGAGCAAGCTACGACCTCCTTGAAACACGAATAGTGAACAAATAAAGCTTCAGTCAAACCTGCGCGTCAAACACGCAGGACGCCTGACGCGAAGCGAGAGCGCCAATAACGCGAAATGTTTCCCTTAAAAAGTTCCCGCGTCTTGGTCGCGTAGGTGCGCAAGGCTTCCATTGAATTGCCATTGCAGCGTCCGCCACGCGGCTCCCGCTTCCGCTTCGCGTACCGCGTGTTGGGCACGCAGGTTTGGCCGAAGCTAAAACAGCTTGTTCCTTATTATTATTACACCCGTATTACAGCAATGTTTGTAAAATTTCACACTGCGTCATAATATTCCTCGCTTAAGTCAATAAGGTTTCAGGCTCATGCATATTAATAGCCACCTTGTTCAGTGTTTCGAGACATAAAAGGCACTGAGTGGGGTCCTAAGCCATGATATTGGTATACATTATGCAAAACGAGAATTATTGTAATGTTACCGAAACACACAACACGTTTGCTTTATTTATACGGGAAGTCATTGTTGAGGAATGCTTTACAATGTAAGCAAGTGTCTTCAACCCGCGGCCTGCCGGGTCTTTTCTTGCGGCCCTCGGAGGCCATAGCAAATTATAATATTTTATTTACAGTAATAACTTCTTATTCACGGTTCCCTTTTTCACGTTTTCTCTATTAGCGGGTAAAAAAATTGTGACTCGTTTCCTGTATTCGCGACTAAATATTTCGCTATTCGCGGATCCAGTCGGTACATTCAACATATTTTGAATAAAAATCCAGAAGATGGATTTTTATTCAAAATATGTTAATAAAAATTCATTTCCAGAGATACGCAAACATGCCCAAAAAATTATATCATTGTTTGGGAGCACTTATGTGTGCGAGCAACTGTTTTCTCGCATGAAAAATGTCAAGTCTAAAACAAGGACAAGAATTACAGACGCACATCTGGAAGGTAGTCTACGGGTCGCAACTTCAAAAATAAAGCCTGAGTCTATTTTTGACATACACTCGCAAAAATAGTGTCAAACATCGCATTGATTCAAGTTCCTGTACTTATTTTGTAAGGTTATTAATAAATAAATAATTTTTAATAATAAATAAACCCATAAACCCTATTGAAAATTTTAAACTTGCTTGTTTTATATTCCTTTTTTACTTTTTTAGGGCAGATAGTAAACTTAAATAGAGTATTGCAGGTTGCGGCCCTTCGGGTGATGAAAAATGGATTATTGGCCCTTGCACAAAAAAAGGTTGTAGATGCATGCTTTACATGATCTGAATATGGAAGGTCTAGATGTAGGCACTTAACCTGCGTTAACCCTAACGCAGGTTTAGTACCGTTAGCTACCGTAGGTTGGTTTTATTTACTAGGCGTCAACCTTCCTAAATAATTTTGATGCTTACACGACTTAAGGCAAATAGTCGTTAAATTATATTAAAAATTTAATATAATGTAGGTAATTTTCTTAAGGCTGGACTATGGCCCAACGGCCTTGAGGACACAAAATAATTATCTGTAGCCGTATAAATAATTTGTTTTATTCGTGAAACGTACCATTTTCATAAAATACTTTGACAAATATTTGAATGAAAGAAAAATACTCAAAATCAACAGCGTTTAGAAGATTCTAAACGTAAAAATTTTGAATTTCGAATATTTTTTAAAAATTCTAAATTTGGATATATCTTCTTTTTAGTATTTTTCTTTCACTCAAATATATGTCAAAGTATTTAACACAAATGGTACGTTTCACGAATAAAACAAATTATTTATACGGCTACAGATAATTATTTTGTGTTCTCAAGGCCGTTGGGGCATACAACAGCCTTAAGCCACAAATGATTAATAAATTTATGGATCAGTTTCAAAAATGTGAAGGGCATTGCATAGTGCCCTCATCTCAAGCATTCCATGCAACGATTCATTTTGATGATTTACTCATAAAACATGCAGAAAATTATGTAGACATTGTACTGTCAGTGTTCTGATAAATTATGTTAAAGATGCAATGAATAGTGATTTGGCCGATTACCGAATATTTGCCGGCGCTCTCAGCCGAATACCGAATATTCGAGGCGAGACATCCAGTGCATTTCACGCGAACAGGTTTCTGGGACTGTTTGTCGAAGTCACTGAAAATTTGCCAACAGCGGGAATAAATAAAAAAGTGTGATTGCAAATGAGATACGAGTTTTATATAAAAAGTGACGTCTCAACCGTATGGCAGATTATAAGTGGTGGTCAACCAATTCAAAACTGTACCCAAAAGTTATAACTTAGTTAAAAAATACCTTTCGTCACCTTGCAGTAGTGTATACAATTAGTGAGAGATTATTCTCCGAAGTAGGTATTGTGTACGAAGAACAACGCAATCGTTTGTTACCAACAAATTACCAAAATCTTTTTTTGTTCACCATAATCAACCTTTGATTAATTTTAAATATATCATAAAAAAACACTATACCATCTTCAATATCAAGACTAATAAATAAATGGTTCTTTGATAAATACGTACCTACTTAAATAGCGTATTATTTTATATCCATAAAAAATATTAATGTGGTACCCATGTCTAAAAAATATAGCCGAATAGACTGAATACCGAATAGTGGCCGAATATTCGTTGCATCTCTATTATATTTATGTTCCGTTAAACATGCACCACATTCACTGCGCAAAACGACCGGCCCTCCGACAGAGTTGATATTTCCTATTGTACGGAAGTACGACTCCGGAAATGCACAAGCGGCGCTATTATAACTCGAAACTGAAGTCTGTTTAGTGCAAATAAATCATAATATTTCAAGGCGATTTAATTGTATCGCCGCCTCTCTATTTCCGATACAAGTATTGTTACAGTAAAGGTGACCTAGACTCAAGGAGAATAGAACTGAATATAATTATTTGTCCAATGTAGAGCTACAACAAATTGTTGCAAATTGTAAGTATACAATTCTAAAAAGTGATGAGAAGGCTAGCCAGAAAAGAAGAGTAGAGACGCAATCAACACAGATCTTTTAGTGAGGCAGCAGTGTTACCCAAAATCATTAAGTTGGATAGTGTGAAATGGAGAGAAGAATACGAGTACCTTGCAGATGGGGGATTGGGGATGATAAGTAGACAGCGAACACATTACCTCCGCGAATGATAAAGAAGGGAGATGGTTACCAGCAGCTAGTTAGTTCTAAAGAAAGTTCGAAACACCCACCCAAAGTTCGCACTCAAGCACTACTCAAAATCACACATAGACAAAGTTGTGGCATTGCGGGATCCGAAAGTTAACTCTTCTAGGAACAAACAACGGCCAACTTATACGAGTATACGAAACTGTAATCCGTCATTCAGTCCACAATCTAGTTACAAATTGAGGGTAAAAGGCTTCTACTTCTACCAATCTCGGTGAAATGATAACCAGTTTGTTAGGGTGGGATTAATCCCAGCCTCCTCTCCTTAAGGATAGGAAATTATTTACGGACTGGTCTACAAGAGAGTATAAACTCAAACGCTGTAGCGTCATTGTCATGCTCAGTCCAGGACAGAAGCAGGTTGATTTTTGAGGAGCATACGGTGGAATACGCACCCACACTGCAAAGGCCTTGCCCGTATGACTAGTCAATTTATAAAGTTTGGAGCTGGCAAGCAGTGGAATCTAATCCATCCGGGCTATGGTGCCATTCGTGCAATGGTGAACATTGCACAGGACGTCTCTGCAAAACCTCACTTTAAAAAGATGGAAATACTCACGCTTCCAGGCATTGTAATATTCCAGGTAGCGGTATATGTAAGGAGTAACTTAGAGGTCTTCACTAAAAATAGCGACATTCATAAGTACAATACTCGGCGAGCGGACAAACTCACCACCCTGCCTCGTACTCTAGCGAAGTCTAGAAAGTTAAAGCGCATAATGGGACTGACAGTGTACAACAGTCTTCCTAAAAATGTAACGGAAGCAACAAGCCTTGACATCTTTTAAATACAAGCTGAAGCACCGGCTTATAGACAACAGCTTTTACAGCTACGATGAGTTTGTAGCCTGTAAAAGGACTAAAGATCTGCCTGTATCTACAGGTATTATATATTGATATATTAAGTATTATTATTTTTATTATTCTAATTATAATTTTAAGGTAATGTTACAATTGTATAATTTTTGAATAATTTATATACTTGCTTATTATAATATAATTTACTGATTTTTTATAGAGACGAATGTATCGTGTAATTCTTGCAATGTAAGAAATAAATGATTATTGATGTAATGTTGATGATGACGTTCACCTAAGATCAATACGTTTTCAATTGACACTAACATGTGACAACCCTGGTCAAAATACGCTGTCGCGTCACTTGTCGGAATTTACCGCGAGATCAAAGGCGCCTACTGTATGTTTTATTTATACTGTGCTGATAAGCTCCATTGATCGAGATTTGCGATCTTCTCAATCAAAAGTCATTCAATCAAAAGTCAACAGGATTTTGGTCAGTAGTTAACACGTAACGTTTCCATGACGCACATGTGCAGACTGGGCGGGCAGTGAATCCTTTTTCCGTAAGGAACTAAGGAAACATTTTCTATTCTACGTTTTACTTAAAAAGAACATTCTGCACTTGCATTTTAAATTATAACAGACAGGACTACTAACAGACAGCTTTTTTCAAAGCTGGATCGAGTATTACCTGATAAAAAACCTGTGCCACGAGACCTGTGTGTGCCATAAATGGCCATAATTAATTTGTGAAAATAAAAAAAAACACTTAAGAATCTTATCAGAAACTCTTCATCCTCCCACAGATCTTAATAGATCATTTAATAACATTAAAGGTACTTTGGATTATAAGATTTAGCTTATCTGATCGGTATTTTATTAGTAAAACAATCGTCAGCAATCAAGCCAAAAACCAATTGTGAGATTGCGGATTCCATTCGCAAAATCAAACACCGCCCCAAGGTTGTTCGAAATTCTGCTCAGATCAGGCTTCGTTGGTAATGATTAGGGCATTGCATTTTCGTAGTGGATTTAACACTTCGAGATGTTTCGAGTTTCGTAGGTTCGTCGGCTTCGATGCATGTTTGCCTGAGCACGTTCGTTATCGTTTTTATGATAATAAACATTGAATTACCAAGTAGCTTAAGAATAAATTTTCGTTCAAACTGAAAATTCTATTTGCTAGGTATGTTGTGAAAACGATGGTCATATTACTGTTAGGTACCTAAAAGTTTCTGATGAATGCGTTCTAATGCCCATGCATCTAGATACCACAGCTTTCTGTACAGCTTATATTTTGAATGACACTTCACATTTTACTGTTTATTGTTGGTACCTAGGATTTAACAAACCCAGCCTCCAAATTCCGAGCTACAAATCCCGCCTTCTCAATTTTCTTAGACGCGGGAACATCCGCCAGCTTCAGGCAAATCGGATTCAACATACAAAATAATGAAAGTTTTGTTGTTGGAATCGGAGTGGATTCGGATTATCGAGTCTCGGATACTTGGGATGCGGAGGCGAGATCTTATAGGGTAATTGGAAAATGCGATCGGGAGCGTTGTCTCCAACAAATCGTGAGTTTACGAGGATAAGTTTAGGCTTGGAAATATTTATTTGGTCTTTTTATAAGTAAAATAATTTGTGGCTTTAAAAAACGATAAACCGACTTCTTTTGGTTCAGAGATAATATTCCTAGGTCTCGGACAAACGAAATCACCCCTACCTTACTTTCCCTGACCGAAGGTCTGTGTTAACGTGCAAAAAATTTTGTTTACACTGACGACATCTAGTTATAATACAAGTCTTATTTAGTTTGATTACACATGGATGAAAACATTGACGCCCATTGCCATGGAAACCATTAATTAGGTGATAATGAAATTATCATATTCTGAAGATTTTTTACAAACCTACGTTTTACGTCGCACATAGCAATTCCTCGAGAATCAAACTTATACCTCAACGAAAGAATCATCAAAATCTACACAATTGCCGCAGATATCACCAAAACTGTTGTAGCTAGTCGGGATTCTCCAAAAATATTATGTTGCTTTTTAAGTTTAACGGGATAAATACAATCCCTCGGGAATAACATTTTTATGGGACCACCTCGGGATCATTCTCTATACAATAGTGAAAGTATCAGTAAAATCGGTTACCCATAGGCGATATCAAGTAACATACATATGTACATAAAAATAAAAAACATACAGACGAACTGAGAACCTCCTCCTTTTTGAAGTCGGTTTGTAACGCAGCTTACTCATTTGAGCTCTTTTATCGATAAGGAAAGAAAGCCGAGATATATATCTTAATTCCCTTTCCAGGCTGATTAAATTGGGGGTACTGAAGCCCATGTCAACATGATCAAATCAAGTGGACATGAAACCGATTATATTACTGGTCTCCCTAACTAGGATAACACTAAGTCTAGGAGACTTTCAGCCTGAAATGTTCTGGGGAACTTCAAGCGTGATTGTGGTATCCCCCCGAATATGTACAGCAGTAGACGTTCACGATAGGGGCTTATAATGATGAAGTTTTATTATAATTAACTACAAACCTGTATCTGGAACATGGATATGCTGTCGTCCAGCATCTGGACCCTGACTGCGAGCATCTTGCCTCCTTTCTTGGGCGTGGCGGGCGGCGTGCGGGTACCGCCGCCGGCGCCGTCTACGCCCGCGGGTGTGCTGGCGGAGTGGTGCATTCGACCTGCAGGGGAATATAGACTTTAAGAGCTGCTGCATGACGATCGAATTCTAAATAGGGAATAGGTGCATTCAGCCTGCAGGGGAATCCAGACTTTAAACTGATGCATGACGGTCTAATTCAGAGCACGGGAACTGTGATCTGCATGGAAGTATATTGTGCTGTACCTTATAACCTAACCGGGTCATAACCAGCGCAACTCCTTGAATTAGCGGAGTTGGAGTTCAAAGTCAGTTGCCGAGCCGATTAAATTGAGAATTGCTTTTTTAGGGTTCCAAACCCGAAGGTTGAAAACGGAACCCTATTACTAAGCCTCCGCTTTCTGTCCGTCTCCGTCCGTCTATCACAAGGCTCTATCTCATGAACAGTAAGAGGTAGACAGGTGACATTTTCAGAGAATGTGTCTCTCTTGCAGCTATAACAACAAAAAATAAAATAAATAGCCAAATAAAACGGGGCTTTCATACAAAAAAAGTGATTGTTTTGGCTAGTTTTACTCTTCATTTGTCAAGGCTGTGTCTCTTGAACCACAATAGGTAGACACATAAAACTTTCTATAAATAAGTAACACTTCAACTGTAATAACAACAAATACTAAAAATATAATGAACTTGTAAATTTAAAGGGGTCTCCGAACAAAAAAAAAATTGGATGTTTTTTTGTAATGTTGCGAAAGTTACGGTGTGGAACCCTTCATGTTTGAGAATTCCTTTCACATAAGATATCCCTGATTACTATGTTGTATCCAGGTACGAAATAACTCTAAACATGACATACCTAAAATTCCAAGATTTTATGGAACTTGTTGTGCACCTATTTTGACTAGGTAAAGATAATTTAGAGTCAATAATCATTAAATAATCTTTCAGAACTTTAAAGTCAAAGTTAAAAACTCTTTATTTCCATAAATACAATAAATGTACACTTAGAAAAGGTCAAATTCTTAATAATTAAACACAGACACGGAAATAAAGTGATATTTTTGATTTCAGTTGCTTCGGTAGGTACGTAGACTAAATTAAAGAAGCGACGAAGAAACCTTAGCCTGTTAGTTGTTATTTTTCGAGTTGGAGCAAATCCCGTCCCAAGCTTTTTATCCTTTTTTTTGTTTACAAGCACAAATTCTGGTACAAATCTACACAGCAATCCATAAGCCTTATGCCCCAGCATAAAATAATCAGTGGACCTTATTCTCCAGGCATAGAAACCAAACTTGTGAAGCAATATCAATGGACAACCTATTGTGGACTCAATTTGTGGTGAAGTTATTGTTCATAAATCCTCTATGAGTAAGTTGAAGTGGAATGATGTCATGTGTTATTCATCAACATTGAAAGTTTGGCTTAGATGTGCATTATTTAGACAAGCCAAGGCAATGCAAATAGTAGGCTTATCTACTTTATTATATTAGGCTGTGAGAATTCAATGAACAGCTTGGTAAGTATGCATTATGCACAAAAATACAAATTACTTGTCATAATGAGACAAATGGCGACAACCCCTGTCTGTGGCGTGGCGGGCGAAGGGCCTTTGACGCAGAAGGTTGCGGGTTTGATTTCAGCCTCAGGACAAATGTTTGTACAATCTGCAGATATTTGTTCCGGGTGTTCTGGATGATTTCTATGTACATTATCAAATATCTTCCTATGTAGAGTATAGTATCAGTTATAGTACCCATTACACAAGCTCTGCTTAGCTTGGGGCTAGATAATGCTGTGTGAATTGTCCAGATTATTTATTTATTTAAACCATCAATTATGAACTTACTATTACCCTTATCAATTAAATAAGTCATCAACTTGAGTGTCACAGTCAGATATGAACAAATTGTTTCTTATCCAACTGTTAATCAGTTTAAATGGTAAGTTACTACCATCTTTCACCTAGGGCTCAGATAGTACTTGCATAAGTATGAAGGAATAATTATTTGACCATAGAATGATTTGAACCAGACCAAGTTCTGCAGATTACCCACTATAAAAACTTTTTGTTTTACCTTTTATATTTTTCATTTTGTAGTTTCACTAATTCCGTTTTTTACAGTTTTGAGTAGCAACACTGGCTTGTTCATTTTTTAATTCTTTTTGAATGGTTTATTCAAGGTTCTAGTGAAAAGTCATTAAGTGCCATTTCCAAACTACAGTGCATTCACAGTTATTTTACCTCTAGCTGTTAGGTTGGCGATCTGAGCGTTATATTGCCATATGTAACTTCTATGACTCCCTTAAACGAAATGTAAAAAACAGTATTGCTAATATTACCTAACTATGCTGATTTAGTATTACACTTTGTGTGATAATGGTACATATAATACGATATTTCTTAAATATTTAATCAGGTATTTTGGAAGTAATGTTTTTAGTAATATAATATTTATCTCCATACAAAATCAGTACAGTTGTACCAATATTCGAATAACATAATATGTAAGTACCAATAATATTATATCAATCAATAATAAACAACAGATCAACATTCTAGTTTCCAGTTTAATTGGGTAAAATGTTTATGACGGGTAACCCTTTTATACATACCTGTACGCTCTTCAAGACGACTCGACAGTTATACCAACACTCAGAAAACATCTGTCAGAGGTAAAATAACTGTGAATGCACTGTAATTAATGAACTATGTTATAACAAGGTATATCAAAGTAGTTAATCTATGGATAGTATTGATAAGAACTGAAGGAGTTTGTTTATGAATTAAAGATTGTGTATTTGCATTTTTTTGACTATTATAGTTTTGATTAAATAATCAATCAAAACTATAATGCTGATTAACAAAGGACAGTGAAATGTTCTAACAAACTAAACTCTAAATAAAACCTATTAATAAGTTTGTGGTGTTCTGGGTGTTTCCTTGTATAATAAAAAAAAACTAAGTAGGTAATAATATGAGTTAGATAGTACCCATAACACAAGCACTACTTACATTGGGGCCAGGTAATGCTGTGTTGAATATCCAACAATATAGTTTTTCTCACCTGGTAAACTATGGTATCCTATTGTGGACAGATGTCCTGTGGAGTTACAGCTTCCTGGGGGTAGGTCTATGTCCATCATAGTGATATCTTAGCACTTTGCTTCAAATCAACAGAAGCTGGCACTTTGGATGCCATTGTCAACTACATCACAAATACAAATCCTACCCACTGTCCTATCTAATGATGTAAATCTATTACTGACATATCACAATGTTTTTACATAAAAGGCAGTTATCAACCCCAATGTTTTATAGCAGGGAACTACAATAACTGATCACTTTATAATTATTGAACTAAAGCGCAATAAGCGGTGCGAGAGCGACCAAATTGAATGAAATGCACGGTGGATGCAAACCGGCGGCGCCCCAGTTTCCCACCCCTTAACATAAATAGTTAGGTTGGATGCAATAACCAGAAAATAGGTCACCAGGAGGTGTGCCCGGTCGCAGCGACAGAGATGGCAAGCAACCTCTCGCTGCGATCTCGAGCTACGAACATAGTCGATACAATTCCATCCACAATTAATTTTTGCGCATTCAAGGAAAATAAGCTGTCTTGTAAAAACATTACAACAACCGCCAATGAGGGAGAGAAACGACGGGCTGCGCAAGGAAGTACCAACTCCCGAGTTGACCAGCGTTCGCTTCGCTACCCCAGGCCAGCAGTCATTGATCTCATTTTACTAAAATTTCTCACACAAAACTCACAGGATCACAACTGAAAACAACATCAAAAAACTGAATTCACTGAACGCGTCATGTGTCGTCGAATTCCCGAGAAATAAATAAATTTACTTCACGACCCGAAATGCAGTTCAGCCGCAGCCGTGGCAGCCATATTTATTTACAATATTTCGAGTTGCCATGTTATGAAACCATTTCTACCAAAGTAGGTTGCAGACTTGCAGACGACATGGTTATTTATTAGCCCGGCCTTACGCCCTCGATTCATGGCAAAATTCTAACATCTTAAGATTCAAGATTCAAATTATTGTAAGTTTTATTGCGATCATGTTGTACATTATGGTCGTAAGATTAGGTACAAGCTGCAACATGAGCCCGGGTGGGTGGGGCACTGCAATTCGGAACATAGTTTCCAGATAACACAATTTTCTTACAAAATAATATAACATACAATATAATGAATATAATATTAATATTATATATAACTATATTTTAAATACTATAGATGCAAATATTTAAAATAATGTATTAACTTCTAACTCTTCTTGTTTCAAAATTGTAAATACTAGTTCTAATTTGTTTTTATTATTTGGTTGTAATTTCAGCTGCGTGCGACGGTTCCGACTCGCTGACCGTATACACGGGCTAGCGGATTATAGGACATCTAACTTATTTCTATGTTTCAAAATATTCCTGTAATCCATAGAAACTTTTTTAATCAATCCATAGAGTTATTAAGTACTTTTTCTTCTATATTCTTAGATGATCCTTAGAATAAGAATAGGTACTTTATTAACTATGGTTCTATCTATAATATAGGTATTTATTCAATATATTTATTGTTTTTATTCTTATAGTGCGTAAGCCTCTCAGGGTAATTTAAGAAATCAAATAACTAATATCCCAAAAAATTTTTGACTTTGACGGCGTTAGAGTCCGAAGGAAGTCTAAAAGTTTTTCGACTCCTACGTCACTTGATATCGTGGTGTAGTTAGTTAGCATATTCCCGTACTGAGGGAAGGAAGCAGGTTCAAGTCCCGTCGAAACAAAAAATTATGGAAATATTAATTGATTTCTTATATTTATTTTTTCATCGTTATGTATTCGTAGTTGTCATCACATTGGCTTAATTGGTAACTAGGTAGTCTCTGAGTAAGTATAAACTTGTATCTTGACGAAATGACTTGTATGTTCTTGTACCATTATATGAATCTGAATCTGTATCTCGGCTTTAATAGGACTAAGTGGTAATATAAGATAAAACATAGGTAGGTACTGTAACAAAAATATAGTTGTGTAGGTACGCAAGTTTATTATAAAAGAACTTATGAATTTAATAGATTGTTGTTAAAATAATGTATTCTTATTAGATTTTGTCATTTTTATTATGTCTGTTTGTCTATTTTGACATTTAATAATAATTTACCTTATATATTGTCAAGAAATTGTTTTAATTTATTTGTGAATAGGAATCGGATTGAATGTCTTTCATTACGTTTGGTAGCTTGTTGTAGATTTTTATAGACATTTTATTTTATAAGGGCTAAGGGCCGGTACCTACTGTACATATACAGGTTTGATGATGGTTGTATGGTTTTGTTTCTGCCCGGTCTTAGTGGATATTTTCTGGGAAATTCGTCGAGTGTTTTGTAGAAATTAGGGTATTTGAACAAACTTACCTGCTTATCCTCCTTCTATCTGCAGGGTTATAGTGTTTTAAATCCATCATGGTTAATAACACTAATTTCAATACTCAAATCGTGGTAAATATCCCATTGTAAATGACTTTAGGGTTTGTGGTTTTACACTACAAGTGGGTTAGGGTCTGAAGTCTCGCTCAGTTTGTATAGTGTAGAAAGAGATATTTGCAGGCCCAGATAGATAGGCCAGGAAACGAAATTTATAAAACCTTTATCTAATTCGAGGACAAGGATCGCGTAAACCCATTTATCTGTTTTTTTATGATTCTGCATTCTACATGGAATAAAACTAGCATTTTTTGCAAAGACCTAACTATTTCTTTGAGAATTAAACCCAGTAAAAAATTGAACACACCCGTTCTTTTTACGGAAGGATGGTTATGAACTTTAAAGAGTTTTCCAACCATCCTTCCGTAAAAAAATTTAACCCATCCGTTAAATTATTTACGGAAGGATGGCATTAACCACATAGAGTCTATGTGGTTCATGACCATCCTTCCGTAAAAAATATAACGGGTGGGTTAAATTTTTTTACTGGGTATAATTCTCACAAACATAGTATACAGTGCATCCTTCTTTCTACCACTTTTGGCTTTGGTTAAATTACGGGCAAGCTAGATATGCTAGCAATGTAGGTACTACTAATATACTCTAGTAGATTAAATATGTACCTACTTATAGGGAAGCTAGACTTTGACATTACACGCGATGGCCGTCATCTGTCAATCGAATCTGTCAAAGACATTTTGAGATTTTGATCGTTGTCCTTTTATTTATGTTGTTTTGTCCGTTTTTCGTAGCAAAATCATCTTGATGCAAAATTATTAAACTCAAGTATACTGATCATATTCTTCGAAGTTTATGACACTCCGACACAGACACTGGCAGAGTCGTAGCGAAAAGCAAGCGGTGCCAAAATAAAAAGAAGTTGAAGTTGAGATTTTGATAACCGCACGTCACGTCACATTTTAGGGTTTCGAAGATCGGAGGTCGGTTTTGATACCTTTATGGTCTCGCTTTTTCTGTCCATTTTTCCGTCTATATTATCTTAGCAACTACAGCAGCTTATTACTTGAAATTGAATTTAATAATACATTTCGGGGCTAATTACAAACTATACCGCACGCACGTGCGTGCGTTATTTACGCTATCTAAGCGTAAAGCAGCGTATGTAATCAGCCCCCTGTACACCTGTACAGATAAAAATTACAAAAATTAAAAATTAATATGAAAATTTTCAGTACAAATCGTGATGTCGAAATGTTAAATTCTTAGTTAATATTCATTATCTAGCAAAGTCAACCGGTACCTGTATACGAATATAGTACATATTAGTATAGGTACTTAACAAACGTTCGAAATCCTCGGCGCGCGAGTAACTCGCACTTGACGGATCTTGTTTCTTAATGTCAAACAAACTGTGCACGTCGGTCGTGTAAACAACACTTCGTTTGATAGCTACGATTTATTAGAATTGTTGTAGTTTTGAATACCTACTACCTAATATGAAGGAAGAATACGTGCCTTAATTGTAGTGTAAAAGCATTCTATCATAATGGAAACCACGCCGTTGCTACCTAGGCCCAAAAAGAAGCCACTTTGGTCAAGGTAACTATTTTTATTGTTCTCCTCTGTACCTATTCGTATCGATCACAATTAATTTGTAGTAAAAAGGATTTCTTATTCATTATTCTATTTTCGTTTTAGGTTGCCATTCCTTACGTTTCGTAAGAAAGAGTTTAGTTCTAGAGAGATTTATATAGGACATCTTCCTGAGGAGGACTATCCGCCGAACTATGTTTGCAATCAAGTAAGTAGATCGAACTTATCTCAATTAGCAGGTATGAACATCAATCAGAACAAAATCTTATTAGCAAAGCAAAGGATATTTGTATTGCTGCTAGCATGTGCCTAGTTGCTGTTTAAATTTATAAATTCTAATTCGATCAACTGAAACTTTGTTTATAATTCAAAGGCAGTGTAGGCTTGTTGATAAGTTTAGTTAATAGTTTCTGCCTGTTTTAATACAAATATTCTGTACAAAATCCAACATAAATGAATAGGTACAATAAATAAATAATGCTTGTTTTTATAACACAATGTTTACAATGAAACTTAGTTTTCATAAATATGGAAGAGACAAGTGTATCACCATACCCTACTTTCATTATCTCTAGTTATTTTTATCTGAAACACAATAAACATAATTTCTTTCAAAGATAAAGTTGCCTAACTAGTTCAAATGAGTAAAAGCCTATCGCAAACATATGTTTAATACATATATGATACATACCTACTGAATAAAAAATATTGATTAACAATGTTTTAAAAATGTGTTGACAACTGCTGAGGCGCAGTGGTTGAAAGCCCACCTGCGACGCCGGAGGTTGCGGATTTGATTCCCGCCTTAGAATAAATGTTTGTATGATCTGCAAATACTTGTTCCCGGCGTTCTGGGTATTTTGTATATATAATTAAAAATAAATATCTATGTAATGTATTGTATTAAGTATATAAGACATCAAGTACCCATAACACAAGCTCTGCTTAGCTCGGGGCTAGATGATGCTGTGTGGATTGTCCAGCATTATATATCTATTTAAAGGTCAAGGCTAGAGCAAGACAAACTTATTTATTTATTTATTTAAGAAACAAAATCCACAGCCCTTAAGAACTAAAAATTTACAAGCTTATTCGCAAAACATACAGCCAATAACGGATTTACTTTTTGTATAATTTAATACATAATGGACTATCACTATATTTAAAATTTACTGAAAATTTAAGGCAAATTATAAAGTTTAAAAATTTACATGGACATTATAAAACAAAGAATACACACATATATATATTGTTCCTAAGTTAAGCTGTCCCAACCTATGGAAACCATTTTAACTTAAGATTCCAAACAATGTAATAAAAGCCGAAGATAACAAGAAATCGAAAAATCATATATAAACAAAGCATTGCACTGAATTCCTTAATTCTACAAACTAAATAAATGTGTAAAAGCATCCACTAAACACTGTGTGTCTGTGTCATAATAGCATCGATCATTGGGATTCTTTTGGTTGTTGTAACACTCATTCATCTCATATAAATGAATGAATATTCTTTCATTTCAGACAACTTAAAGTCACACACATTGCTACTTATGCAATTATTAATGAAAAACAGAATACAAAAAAAATAACTAATAGCTATAAACATCTAATCATATCCAAGTGTGCCTAGTGCTCCTACAGTGAATAAATGACTCAATGCTTAGGCAAAAGCAAGGCATCATGACAATCCTACCTCTTTTCAGAAATACAATATCTTCACATTCCTACCGCTGGTCCTATTTGAGCAGTTCAGTTTCTTCCTGAACATGTACTTCCTTGTGATGGCCCTCAGTCAGTTCTTCCCGAGCATTCGGATTGGGTATCTGTACACATACTGGGGCCCGCTGTGCTTTGTGCTCACTGTCACTATATTTAGGGAAGCTGTGGATGATTTCCGGAGATTTAGGTAAGATTTTTTTATCTAAATAGTGTTAGTCTAAGTAGTGTAGTAGTTTAGGTACGAGTAGATGGGGTGTGTTTCCTTAAAGCAAGCGTTGCTTATTTGGGGCTTGATAATTACGTTG
Source organism: Eupithecia inturbata (assembly GCA_963662085.1). Lineage (NCBI taxonomy): Eukaryota > Metazoa > Arthropoda > Insecta > Lepidoptera > Geometridae > Eupithecia > Eupithecia inturbata. The sequence continues at coordinate 14,003,609 of OY759178.1, read as the reverse complement.
TGTGTCTTTACACTGCAATGAACAAAACCATGAGAAATTAAAATAAATTAAATATGTATTTCAGACAACAAGAACGGTCCATAGGAATATAAATTACTTAGTTAAAATCACAATAATCTTAAAACTAAAACAACAATGAAATACAGAAAATAGAATATATTTGCGAGAGTCATTTAGAATAAGTGAACTTAATATTATTATTATTAGTTATAACATGCATCCTTGAGTTGTGGTATAGATATATGCAGTCGAACCTATTAGAGAACACGCTGAGAATGCTGTTAGAGCTGGCTCAGGCCTGGCGCACCAGAGATGCTCCCCGCTTGTGCATGGTGATGTAGAAGCAGTCCACGTGCGCTTCGCGAACATCCCTGACGCGCTACAGAACCGAGGCAGCCCCATCAGCACATAGTATTTGCCACCACAAGAACAAGAATATGAGCTGTTTTTGTAGACCAGTTTCTGCCCGCGATTTTGCACGCGTTGTTTCTGTGGAATGGTTCAAAGGTTATTTTTATTTCTATCCCATGGTTAGTTGGCAACTGATTTGTGGGATAAAAGTAGCCTATACCTATGTTATTTTAGGTCTATATCTACATCTTTGCAAAAATTCAGTCCCTTCGTTCAGCAGTTTTGGCGTGAAGACGTAACAAACGTACCTACATCCACGATCCATCCAAACTTTCGCATTTTTATGTAACTAGTTTCTGCCCGCGGCTTCGCACGCGTTGTTTCTATGGAAATGTTTAGAGGTTTAAATTGTATACCTTGACTAGCTGTGCCCCGCAGCTTCGCCCGCGTGGAAATTGATTTAAACCTTCCCTGGACTACGACAAACATTTCAAAACCAAAATCAGCTGAATCGGCCCAGCCGTTCTTGAGTTTTCGAAACGAACAGCAATTGATTTTTATATATACACTAGCTGCAGCCCGCGGCTTCGCACGCTTTTTTCCGGAATAAAAGGTAGCCTATCTCCGGCCCCGGGATACCATCTACCTCTCTGCCAAATTTCACCGAGATCCGTTCAGCCGTTCTTGAGTTATAAATAGTGTAACTAACACGACTTTCTTTTATATATATAGATAGATTTAGATGATATATAGACATATATAGATAACTGATTTAAGGGATAAGAAATAGACTTTGTTTCTTTCCAGGTTTAGAGCTCCTATGCAAAATTTCATACATGTGTTCAGTAGATTTGGCGTGAAGAAGTAACAAACATCCATCTATCTATCCATCCATCCATCCATCCATCCATCCATTCAAACTTTCACATTTATAATACCTACTAGTGTGCTCGTGTGATGATCATTCCTAAATAGGTGTTTCGAGTTTTCTCTGCAATGTCATATTTTCCTTCGCCGCTTGTTTCGCATGTGTTAAATTAAACAATAACCTATTGTATAATTTCACTTTTCTGAAAGACATACATATGCACAACACATGTTAATAGAACATTAACATTGTTTGTTGATTCTTACAATTATTACGTTTAGCAGGTGTAGGTACTACCGAACGTTAGATAATCTAACGTTTTGCAGATGTTTGCAGGCTTATAAACTTCACCTTGAGAGGTATTACGAATGTTCTAGCTGGCTGGCTAACAATCACTTTCATTTTATCGCTAACTCCTGGCCGCGCCTTCTCTCACCTAGTTCTTGGACATAACTCACGATTATTATGTGTATTTCTATGATCTAGGGTCATATGGTGGCCCGCTCCTTTGGGAGGCATGCGTGTGTCTAAAGCCAACACACACAGAGTCTCTTTAAGAGAGTTAATCTAAAGGCGAGGGCTAAACATAGCGGGTATCATCCTCGGGTGCAATAAGATACACCCGAAGATGATAACCGCCAGATGTGGAAAGAGACCATTGCAAAGGAAAAAGAAAGGAATAAAAACCAGGTTATTGCGATGGGTGGATGGACAGGGTAATCGGGCTATGAGACTACGGGCGCCGGCTATAAACATAGTCTCAACAAAACTGTTAAAAGCGGCATATAACAAACGTCAAAATGAAATATAGTTTATTTTAATCCATTGTCCAAGTCCTTGCAGCTAAAATCTGCAATGTTTCATAACTTTCCCGCATTACAGACGAGACAGAGAAGTGAACAGACAACGCTACGAGCGTATAGCCTTAGAGACAACAATAGGCGACTACCGGCCGTACCAAACAGAACGAGTGCCAGCTTCGGAGCTACGCGTTGGAGATATCGTGATGTTGCATAAAGGGCAGAGGGTGCCGGCTGATATGATCCTGTTGAGGACCAATGAGACGATGGGCACGGTGTTTATAAGGACCGATCAGCTAGATGGGGAGATTGATTGGAAGTTAAGGTGAGTCTTGAGTTTGCTAAGTAGCAGTTATGTAGGTACTTAAAACATAGTAAATTAAATAACACGTTCTGTTATTTAATTTACTATGTTTTCTTTTGGATGTTACTGGCTTTCTTACTAGCACAGATTGCATTATATCCTACTCCCTAGGCGGAGCCTGTATCGTGGAAGCCAGATTTCAAGAAATAATAGGTGTCTATACACTAGCTGGGACCCTATTTTAACTCGGCCTTGCTTATTACTCGCCTAGTTTATCTGTTCGTTTATCAAACTTCTCTGAGTAAAATGAACATTTTGTTATGTTTAGTGGCTTGGGTCAGGAATAGGCATAACGATTGTACTTTCCCAGACAAGCTCTTTAAAGTACTTGTAAGTATACACTGGTAGGTGTTTTAGCGTGATTCATTACTGGCAGCTGTAATTTTAATCAGTCGTTGACTTTTATCGGCAATACAGTACACAATGGTGTCGATTCTGTTGTTTTAGAATTAGCTAAGACAACTTAAGACAAGCTAAAATTTGGATTTAGGAATGTGAAATAGACGAAAGCTATTCTATGTTTGAAAAATTAGACTGGCAGGTTTAACATTAGGATGACTGCTCTAAAATTCGGTTGACAGATCTAAAACAACTCAACTTACATAGTTATGAGAGCTATAACCCTATTCTTTGCATTACATTTTAGCTATGATTAGAAACGTCTACCTAATTTTAGGAGGCATCTAATTTGGTCATGATTAACATTTATAGGCAAAATGCTGGATAAAAACACTAGGTTACATAAAAGTTGTACACACCCGTTTGATACTAGGGCTGACTGACTGACTGACTCAGAGAGGTTTTGCGATTTTCAAGCACATTCTAATTTAGATATTTTTAGGATCTGTTTATAGAATACCATAATGTTTAGGTCAACCTAACTTAGAAAATTTAGAAATCGTAAAATTAAAGCTAGGAATCCTTAAACAACAGAATCGACACCAATGACTAAAATACATAATACTTAGTCAAGTTACGCTTTTAGATAAAACCTATCTCACATTAGTCCACAGAAACAGTTTTGTGCATTAGCCCTTATCACAATATGGACAATTAACAAAATTGTCCATTAATTGGATCTAAATGATATGAATTTCTTATTCCGTCGAATTTCTACTAAATACCAATAAATAACGCAATCTGCAAATACCTAAAAGCAAATCTGGACAATCCACACAGTATTCAAATAATGTAACTAAGAAAATGTGATGATACCGATTAGGCTTAAAAATGTATGTATGTATTCGCTGTTTAGATACCTACGATTTCTATTAAATTGTTAAAATGTTGTACTTACGGCCGAAATGGATAAAAATGTTAGCAAATTATGATTTTAAGACCTTTCCTTTGGATGGTTTACGCAATTTGACTATAAATATTTTCTTATTCTTATTCTGTAGTTAAACGAAACCCCCTAAAAATTGATCAAAAATATAAAATCACTTACCGCCCACCTCGTAACCGGGCGCCCGTAACCATCCTCGGCCACTAATAGATCGTCGTATGCTCCACGTCCTGCCACCTTGCTTTTGACTTTACATGTGTCACTCCCAAGTCCATTTGAGTTCCAGAATCCGAGCTCCAACGTTTTTGTCCGTCATGGAACTTGAACTGCGAGTATGGCAACTCAATGAGTCATGCAAACCCTTGTTTAAGGAGCTTGGTTTGTTACCTCTACCATCGCTCTATATGTATGAAGTAGCGAATTTTGTTAGACATCACGGACATTTATTACAAAAAGCATGCGACTAAAACCCTAGACTATGTACAGACACAAATAGAATTGTTTCTAAAAGACACCCCATATTCAGCCAAGTATATTAAAAGCTGCTTGACAATCTGTATAAAAGTATATAATAAATACCAAAGGAACTTAAATTAAAAAATAACGATTTGTTTAAAATCAAATGGCGGAATGATAGGATTTTTTATAATATAAATGAATTTTAAAATCATAATTTTATTTGAATCGTATTGAATTCTAAAATCTTAGATTATTTATAATTGTATTATTGCATGCTATGACCATAGCGAGACATAAGCACAATATCTGTAATTATACCACCTGTATGTATACCATGTTTGACGCAAATAAATAAATGAACCTTATGTTCATCTAGAACCACTAAGCATGGACGTGTTACATTTTCAGAATACCCCTCCAATCAACCCAAAAACTACCTACTGACGCGCACCTACTCGACATAAACGCTCAGATCTTCGTTGAGAAGCCTGTTAAAGATATCCATGCATTCGTGGGCACTTGCAATAGACGCGATGAAGAAGAGAGCGATTCGCTAGATATAGAGAACACACTGTGGAGTGGCTGCGTCGTCGCGTCGGGGCAGGCCACTGGGCTGGTCATCTACACAGGTAATAAAACAAAGACATTGGATATGACCACAGAAAATGTCATCCATTTCTACACAGGTAATAAAGCATAGAAATTGGATATGACCACAGAAATGTCTTATACATTTCCCTGTCCCAAAACAGGGAGCGTTGTGACTAAAAAAGGCGTACTTGGTGGACAAAATGTGAAAAAAAGATGTTACTGAAACATTATACAAAAATTCCTTCTTATTTTTCTTTGTAAAGGTACCCGTCCGAAGGCAGATAAATAACTAAATAATTACTAATGACAACGAAAGAAAGTCAACATCTGAAAGATGTCCAAAATGTAAACAAGGACTTCATACGAAGTACGAGAAAAACACGCACAACGCTTACAGAAGTACTACTCCCACATTCTATAGGACACTTGTTGCCACCTAAACCACAGAAATATATCTAGATAGAAGCAAAGAGTTTGCCAATTTGTATTGAAACCTAGCGTGTAACATTTTGCATAGGTACTTTGACGTCACGAGTGTAATTTAGTATAACACCACTAAATTACACAATTTAGTTTTTTGGTGGTGTTTGAACAGTTAATTATTGAACGAGGCATTTTGTTTTTATAACCTGACGACTCACGTGGAAAACGGTAGGGAGCTGACTCAATTTCGCGGTGAGCAAAGAGGCTCTCCGGTTCCTCTTTTCGGCACGCGAGGTAAATAAACTTTTTGCTTCTATCTAGGTATATTTTTGTGACCTAAACCATATTTCTTAGATATAAAGGCAATGAACCGTGCGAAGTGCTTGTGTGTTTGTGCGGAGTGGCACAAGAGTTTGGAGGCCCATACTCAGCAGTGGGTGAAGTCGGGTTGCGTATGTTGACGAAAACCAATGAAGGAAAACTTACCATAGTTATTTTCCAGGCAGCGAAACCCGAAGCGTGATGAACAACGCCATAGCCCGCTCCAAAGTCGGTCGCCTGGACCTACAGATCAACAACCTGACCAAACTTCTCTTCGTCGCAACGATGCTCGTGTCTCTTCTACTGATCTCGCTGAAGGGATTCAGTGGGCCCTGGTACTCCTTCCTGTTTAGATTCGTGCTGCTTTTCTCCTATATTATACCTATCAGGTGAGTTAAAGCTTTGCCCCCTTATTCATAATGGTCCACTAACATAAAACAGTTGCTAAGCAGCTATATTTCTCACTCTGACTTATGTCAATAGAAGAAGACACAGTGAGAGATAGCAATGCGCTATGTTAGCAGACTATTATGATTATGGGGATACAACTTGATCATCAACGCAGCTGGATATTACCCACTGCTGGGTGTAGGCCTTCCGAAGTTTGTGTTTGACGACCGATGTGGCGCGGCGGGTGAAGGTCCGCCTGCAACGCAGGAGCGTGGGTTCGATTCCAGACTTGAGACAAATGTTTGTACGATCCGCAAATTGAAAATATGTTCTGGGTGTTCTGGGTATTTTCTATGTTTCTTAATAAATTAAAAATATCTATCCATGTAATGTATTGTTTAAAGTATATCAGTCATCTAGTACCCATAACACAAGCTCTGCTATCATAGGGCTTGTACAGCATTATTTATTTATTTATATGTGATATATATATAACACTAGCCGAATCCCGCACTGACGCTTCGCTTAGAGTACTTATTAATTAATAAGTACTCTGAAGCTGTCTTAACTTCGGTAAGACTAAGTAAGTTATTACTTAGTACTTACTGAAGTTAAGACAATTTTAGGATAAGGGGTTTGAAGATTTAGGCCCTAACATCGGTCACCATTTTTTTTTTCCAAAATCGCTGCGCGCAATTAAATTTGTATAATGTATAATAAAATGTTGTATAATAAAATGTAAAATTGTAATATGTTTGGATAGAAAACGAAAACAAATATTAAATGACTCGAAAAATAATATTCTAAAGCGTCAGGTTCCTGAGATAATCACAGATGAAAACAGCTATATTTTTTCTTCATATGTGAAATATCCTATTCTGTTCTAAGAAAGCGAAGCCGCGGCCAGAGGCTTGTCCACTTCATATTAAAATATTGCTTCATGCATGGTTAGCTGTAGCACCTTATACTTTGTTATTGTGTAGATAACCATAAAAATAAAGACGTAATTGCACACACTGTCCTATAAATTATAAAATCATTCTATTCCTTACAGCTTACGAGTAAACCTCGACATGGGCAAAGCCTTCTACTCTTGGGCAATCCAGCGCGACAAGGAAATGGAAGGCACCGTGATGCGTTCCACCACCATCCCCGAAGAATTGGGCCGGATCCAGTACCTCCTCGCAGACAAGACTGGAACACTCACCAAGAACGAGATGGTGTTCCAGAAACTACATCTAGGGAACGCTTTGTTTCATAAGAACAACTTTCATGAGGTGAGCTTATTAAATTTTATTATCTTACTAATATTAAAAGGCGAAAGTTTGTGTCGTCGTGAAGATGTTTGGCGGAAGACAACGCTAAAACCGGACCGGACTGAAAATAAAGATGGAATAACTACTCTTTATTACAAAAAACGCGTGCGAAGCCGCGGGCAGAAGTTAGTTACGAATATAAACGACGGTTCATCAACACTATCTGTCCACTCTTGATAAGTCTTCCTGATATAATTATTTTTATTTTATTATGTAAACACTCTTGTTTTCTTGTCTTTTTTTTTGCCCTATTTTGTTAATTATTGTAGTTTCTGTTTTTAAAGTACTTCTATTATTTTTAATACTTCATCAATTACGCCACCGTCAGCTTCAATACGTACTGATCCTATCCATCCAAAGGTTGCCTGGAAGAGATCGCTGTTAGCGATAAGGCCGCCGATTGTGCCACATTAGATATAATTAGTATTAAGTTCTTGTTTTATAAGTGTATTGATGGTGCAATAAAGTTATAATCTTTAAATCTATAAACGAGTTATTAAAGTCGCAAAGAACCACCATTTTAAGCACGGAACTCGCCTCTTTTTTATATCTAAATCACAACGGTCCAGGTTTGAAATAGAGGCAGATTCAACTAAATCTGCGAATGACCTAGTAGGTTTATAATTAAACAGGTTTCTAAAAGTACTTGACTGAAGAAGCAGATGGTCTGCCTGTGTGGTTTCACCATCGCCTATAACAGAGCAATACCTGTCTGGGCAAACACTAGAAAAGCACTCATAAAATATGTCAAGTATTTTGACGACGGATGTGGCGCGGCGGGCGAACGTTCGCCTGCGACGCAGGAGGTTGCGGGTTCGATTCCCGCCTTGGGACAAATGTTTGTACGATCTGCAAATATTTGTTCCGGGTGTTCTGGGTATATACTATGTATAAAAAAAAACTATCCATGTAGTGTATTGTATTAAATTTATCAGTCATAACACAAGCTCTGCTTAGCTTGGGGATAGATGATGCTGTGTGGATTGTCCAGCATTATTTATTTATTATTTATGCGAAGAAGCTGTTCGCCTGTAACACAGCTGCACTGCAGCTACCACAGGAGACAGTGTTCCAACTTCATTGTTCCACATATTTTTTAAACAAACTCCGATGCCGCTCATCAATCTGAGGCATAGCTGTTAAACCCCAATGTGCCTGATTGATTGATTGTTCAATAAAGAGATCCCTCGCGTCTACTTTACAAGTCTAGAACTTAGATCGTAGAGATCAAACTAAGACTGGTTAACTAGGTCTATAGTACTGTAAGTATTTTAAAATCTTCAGAAATAAGCCTCTGTTTATTTGTATTTTTTTATTGTTTTTAATCTCCACAGGTAGAGGCCCTCCTAACCCAGTACATAACAAACGACGCGCCATCCCTTCCCACGTCACCGACGACGTCCTCGTACGACCTCTCAGCCGCGACGCCACGACAAGTGTGGCGGGCCGTGCTCGCCGTCGCGCTGTGTCACAACGTCACTCCGGTCTACGAGCTGTCTGATACCACTGACGAGGCGCAGTCAGGTGATACACACTAGTATATTGCACTCTTATCTTCAGCCGTTCAGTGCTCACCCACTGCTGGGCACTGCATGAGCCTCTCATAATGTATGCCATTCGCCTCAATCATGCGCCTGTATTAAAACCTACGCCAATACACAAAAAATATTGAGCAAAAGTAAATGCTATCTATACCAATTAATTAGATTCCATCTTTGACACTTCGTGAGCCTTTTGGTGAAAAACAAAAGTGATGTGACAAAATCAAGCAATCACAATTAATAATAAATACTGATTGTACATTTTCTTTCGTCCACGGTTTGATACATCCTGCAAGCACGAGTATGTCTGCATGTAGCAACAATATTTCGGGGTTTGACGTAAGCTTATGTCAAACAAAACAAACAAACACGCAAAAGTATTTATTTCCCAAATAAATCTTGATGTAAAGTATAAGTTCTCGAATCCTCGCTCTTACAGGTATCCCAACTTCGGTTTTTAGGTACCAGTTACAAGTTTTACTATAACCTGTCAAACCCATGTCAAAGTACTATGTAAAATTTTTAGTAATTAGCCAGGAATAGAGATGTTTTGTGTAGTTGTTATTATGTTTAATAGGGAACGTGTGTGTTTGACTTGCTGATAAAACACACACACATGATGTCATGTGTGGAAAATGAATATTTATGCGAGTATACACAGATTTTTCAAAGGCATTTGATGTTGTCAATTGATCACGGTATTTTCAGTCGAAAACTTAGCATTTGCGGATCACTGTTAAAGTAGTGTAAATCATTCATCTGCAACGATCATAAATTGTTGTAAATCGCGGATTTAATTCAGCCAGCACCACATTTCGTGTTCGTTCCTTCGGGTGTGCGTCCAGGATATTTCATGAGACCTTGATTCTTTCTCATATTCATCGACATTTTGTGTGTTATTACTAAAGTGCGACTTAATGTTCCAGATATGGGATCCTCGGTGATGTCTGAGAGCTGTGGGGGTGCAGTGCCGCAGCAGCAGCTATGCGACTACCAGGCCTCCAGCCCGGATGAGGTGGCTCTGGTCAAGTGGACCGATATGGTACGCATCATGATTCCATAACCACACAACAGTCCAAGTTTTGCGAAATGGCGTTAACAGTGTCCAGACATGTCCATAAAATATCCCTCTCTATATTTTTACAGGGTCTCCTGTCTAAGCGACACCCACTCAAGAAAGCAAGCTAAGAATGTATTTCTCCATCCTACTAAAAGGTACACGTTTCAATGAAAGCGTGAAAGCAATGCTGGCGGTTCTGCGATGATACCATTGTCATAGTGAGGCGATTGGTTTAGTAGAATCGGACCTTAGCTACGTGATCGCCGCTGGCTATCACTGAAACGTGTACCGTTTAGTGCAGTAAATAAGTTCTGGTCTTGCTCTCTCAAAAGTACGCGTTTCACGTTCCTTAAAACTTCCACTACCTCGACTCACTTTAATTTCCGTATCCTTTACTAATTATATTGTATATTTATTACCATGTACCCTCACTCTCAATATGATGTTGGTTTATCCTCAATTGTGTGTTTACAATGTCTACAAAATAATTGTGTCTCATTTCGCAGATGGGTGTATCACTATACCGAAGAGGTCTACACAACATTTCATTGAAACTGCGCGTGGCTAATGAAATAGTAAACTACACAATACTACAGATATTCCCCTTTACGAGCGAGAGTAAGATGATGGGGATTATTGTCGAGGTTTGTTGATATTTTGCTAGCAGCTTTATCTGCGGCTTTGCCTCCGTTCCGTGGTAGTTAGTTAAGTGCACTCTCATATTCGTATGTAGATTCTTAGGCCCGTGTTGGCCTGGGTGAAATTCTGTCGGTGTGTTTGAGGTTCTATGAGTGTAATGTATGACTGGGTGTACCTACCTGGTTGCTACTATTTTAAATTTAATATCTAATAATTGCATGTATCTACATATGTTTTGAATAAGTATTTTTTTATTATTTGACTTCTATAATGTACTTATTTATTACATTATTTGTATTATATTCAATATTGTTACGTAATAATTAATTAGTTTTTTGACTAATCTAAACGTGTAAGTATCTCTAAAATATTTATAATATTATTTTTACTAATAAGTAACTAATGTAATTGATTAACATAAATCGTATTAGTTGCTCAATAAATAAATAGTCCTCCCCCAAACGACGCCACAAATAGCGGTCCTGAGCCGCCTCACCGAGCGGACGGTCTCCCGTTTCGCGTTAAATAGCGAATCTACACACAATTAATTTAAGTTTCTAAGAAAGTTTTATTTAGACTCTTCACTAGAATCTCCTTACGCTAATTTTGAAGACTGTTTAACTTAGCTTTTTCTTTTCTAAACTGTATGAATGCATGGCGTATTTAATATTCACACTGTCATTAAGCCGCGAATTCCATTTATTAGCTTTATTGTTGCCAGGTTCTTGTTACTTATTTGATATTTATATAAGGTTTAGGCCTATCTTAAAATTAAATAAACAAATAAATACAACCCACTCAACCTACTCGATATATATTTATATTATAGCAGCACGTAAATATGTTTATGTTGCAATCAAATTTTATTCTAGTTTTTTGTTACTTTATAATTATAAGTGATTGTGATGTGTTTTGTACGTTAAATAAATAAATAAATGATATTTAAAACATAGCCAATCGCTTAGCTATAAGAACGAACTCCTTGTACCTACCTAACCTAACCCAACCCGGTTAGACTCATCTGACTCATCTCACCGCTAAGCTCACAGGGAGATCTGGGAAAAAAACCCATATTATTAAGCCAGAATTCAAATAAAATTTAACTCCACAGGAAGAGAAATCCGGCAAGATAACGTACTACGTGAAAGGCGCCGATGTAGCACTAGCGAGATTACTCGACTCCACTTGGCTCAACACAGAATGCAGGCAGCTCGCGGCCGACGGCCTGAGGACTCTGGTGGTCGCTAGGAAGCCGCTCTCTAAGAACGACTATCTAGAGTTTGAAGTGAGTTATTAGATAACGTGATATACGATATATGTAAAGGTAGCATTAAACCTGGTCCACAAGTTTTTCGTCAATATTTACTATTATTATTAATAAAAAATAAATTTAGATTGAAGCAAAAAATCGCCATTATCATAAATTTTGCTGGTCAGAAAAACGCAAGCAGCAAGTGCTTGTTACCAAAGTCTAGTTACAAGCACTTGTACAAAAATCGTCAGCAAAAATGTCAATATTCTTCATACATGCCTATGGGGCTCACCAGATTTATCGACGTGATACTAGCATTTACGTACTTATGTCTTATGCGTTCAGCTTTTTCTCCTGCGCTTTTCTACTGGCTTAAACCAATGATTTGAAGTAAAAAAAACCTTGCACGCAAAAGGTAAAACCTTAACCACAATCACTAATGTCACACACAATCCTCTTCAACAGTCAGAGTACAAAGAAGCCCGGCTAAGTACCGCAAACCGCAACGAACGCACTGCGGCCGCCATGTCCAAACTGCACTTTGGCTTAGAACTGCTTTGCCTTACTGGCATCGAAGACAGATTGGCTGAGAACGTGCCGAGGACACTAGCTATGTTGAGAACCGCTGGAATAAAGGTAAGCCCTATAATAATACTTTTTCCTTGTACATATGTATAAAACGTCCATGTCCGAACGGCTATGTCCGCAAAACAGCGTTGCTTGGCATTGGTTGTAAGCTCGACCAACTCATTCTGAGGCAAGGACCATTTTAGGACTGAAGTAAGTTTGTTTTATCTGAGTTCTCAATCTAGTTGTGAATGTGCAAGTTTGCAAATTAACAAATCTAACTTTTCATCATTTTACTCGCACTATAAAAACGGTGGTAGTTTCACGAAATCTACTCGCTCTGCCAAGTCCACACAGTTCGTCAACTTTTCATATTTCAAACCCTGTTCAGAAAACATGGTCAGTTGTACTACCATCCAAATCTAACACACTCGAAAAGGAGATCTGATAAGGTCTGACCACTGAACAGGGGCGCACAGTATTAGCTAATCGTCACTATCATTATTAAATAATCGTTAGTAGTCGACGGCTATGAAAATGTTAAATTTTAACATTTTCATAGCCGAAAACGCACATGCCCATCTCCGGCTCGCTCCCAGCTGGGCTGGCAGTAGGCTGAGCAGTGAATGCGTTAAGCTCCGCGCTCTACAATAAAGTCACAAGCTTATTAATATATGTATATCCACTACCCCGCTATAAATTTCAATTGATATGCCGTCAATGGCTATTAACTCGTATCCTCCGAAGCTCTTAAAAGAGTTTCGGTGGATTAATTACTCATTTCAATGGCCCATCACCTAACCATCCAACAGTATTCCTTGTTTCTACATAACTTCCGGAGTATCTGGATAATTTATCTATTTATCTATAGTATAACAATAATAATGTACTTGCCCAAAAACTACATGCATATTTTAGTTTTACAACTCACTGTCTTTTTAGCGCATTTTGCTATTGTTGTAATACCTAGTCTTAAAATTCTACATCTCTAATAAGTATAGTTATGGAACGCTGTAACCATGTATTCGGATGAGGGCGTTAATGCTCGCGACACAGTTTTTATAACCACTGCGCGTATTATCGTTTTCACACCTGTTGTTTATTTCCCGTGTACTTTGTTCCAAATAAAGTTTTTTTTATTAAATTTAATTTTAATCATTATGAATCTATTTTGTTTAACAGTCTGGAGATAACCGTTGCATGTGTATTTTGTTATTACTCCTCTTAGTTGTAATCAAAATCTAATCAAAACTATATTTTCCCAGATCTGGATGCTAACAGGCGACAAGCTAGAAACAGCGCTCTGCATAGCGCGGTCTCTACACCTCGGCGGAGGCACCGCGTGGCACACCGCCAGAGACTGCAGTAACAGGCGCGACGCCTTCGAATTGCTGGAAACACTGCACAGAGCAGACTCCACCATCGACCTCATTATAGAGGGAGAGACTTTAGAAGTAAGTGCTGAATTAATTACTCAATTTAACTGTTGTCGTTTTATCTCATGTAAATAATAATTTTTAATGTTTGATCAAATAGGTACTGGTTAAATCTTCTGGATCAAGGAATGGCTTTGAGTATAGAATATAGATAAATATGTGTTCGGTAGTCTAGGCCTTGCATAGTCACAACATACAGATAGGCCATACAGATCAGAAACATCAGCATTGCGATTCTTTCTCTTTTATAAATAAGTTCCGAAATTTGGCATTTTAGACCCATTGGTCACAGCGACTCTAAATTATTCTCGTGCAGGGACAACCAGTAATTTGTATTTCTCTTATACGTTTCTACGACAGCTACATCCTTACCTTTATTTTAAATTAAAATATATGTTATTTTCTTCGCAGGTCTGCCTCCAATCATACGAAGAAGAATTTGTAGAGGTGCTACAGAACTGCAGCGGCGTTGTGGTCGCGCGTTGTTCGCCGACGCAGAAGGCTCGGGTCGCGCGACTTTTGCGCAACCGCGGGCACGTGGTCGCGGCCGTGGGCGACGGAGGGAACGATGTCGCGATGATACAGGACGCTGATATAGGTAAAGTGGACTTAAAGATTTAGCTGTTATGTTTCATAATCAGACTCTCTGTCTAGAGTTTCTTGCATGTCTGTGATTATTTAATTTCTTACGAAAGAGTAGACATTGTTTTCACAAAAGCGAAGAACTTTAGTTGTAATTTTGTTACAACATAGGAATATCAAAAAATCTAACTCTAGAGCTCTGAGTAGCATAGGTTCGACAAAGACAATCGGTTTGCCGATTACAGGCAGTCGCTCGTGGACCTAACGTGGTGCTGGCGTCTTACCGCGCGTCGCTTGCACCTCTGCCGTCTGGTCTGATCTCAGGGCTCGCGCGAGTTACATCTTGTTCAGTTAGTCGGCACACCTAAACTCCCGTCTATTGTTCGCAGGTGTGGGGATAGAGGGTGCAGAAGGTCGGTCAGCATCACTGGCGGGTGACGTCAGCGTTCGTCAGTTCGCGAGCCTGGCGCGTCTGCTGTTGGTGCACGGCCGCCGAGCGTGTATGAGATCCGCCGCGCTCTGTCTCTTTATTGTGCATCGGGGGCTCATCGTCTCTACTATGCAGGTGTGTGTTGTTGTACACAGGTGTCGCAGACGTCATTCGCCTGTGACGTCAGCACCCGTCAGTATGCGAGTAAAAAGTCGTGTTCATCTCTTTTCTCCACCTCTTTTGTCTACCTCGTCCTTAAATATTTTATGTGCTCATTTTCAAACGCTCACTCACTGTTGGCCTGTTAAAGAACATAACCTAAATCCGTATACAATGCTATAGCCCAGTCGATAATAACATGCTGCATCACATCCTGGGCAATGCAACAAACTTTCCTGATTCTGACAGAACTCATGGCTCCGTAACCGTAACCCTGGATCGTTTCCAACCGTTAAACGTCTAGATATCCACCTGGGCCTAGACTTGAGTAATTATTATGCACATTATTTTGTGCTTGCAGGCTGTATTCTCAGTGGTGTTCTACTTCTCGTCCGTTTCGCTCTACCCTGGTTTCCTGATGGTTGGATATGGAACTGTTTTCACGGTTCTACCGGTTTTCTCATTGGTAAGTAATACTCTGTCGTGCGAGTACCATGTATTTTATGTATTCAAGCTTCTATGCACTAGAAAAGAACATACGGTGGGCTTGATGCCAAATGCATTCTCTACCTGCCAACCAGATGCAATGTCTTAACAGGTGCTTGGGGTGGTTGGGGCTTACTAGCTGCATGTTGTCTTAAGGGTAACTTTCGTCTAATTTTCATGGCATTTGATAGTTTGAGTTTCACCATTCAGCTGCTTAGCTAGGTACGTAGTAGATGGAAAGTAATTTTTATGCCTCAGGTTCATAAAAAAAGAACACTGTTTTTCGTTAAGTTTGGGAAAGTTTTATTGCGGTGTGATACAGGATACCATAACGACGATCAGGAATAAAACTACTCCTATTTACCCCCTATTTATTCCAGGTGCTTGACAAAGACATTCCGAGTATAACAGCACTGAAGCACCCGCAGTTATACAAACAACTGAGTAAAGGACGACAGCTCTCTTACAAGACCTTCTATATTTGGACAGGGATTTCTATTTACCAAGGTTAGAGATTATTTGTGTGTTTTTCTTAATTGTTTCAAAACTGTTTAGTACGATATCCCTGTTGCTAAAAGTCGACGAATCAAAATTGCGCCCGCCCTGCGAATAATTTAACATCATCCCTGATTATATGAAAGTTACTCAATCAATACCTTTAATCGGACCATCATAGCATGGTTCTGTTGTGGTCTATGACATCTCTCCTATCTCTTGTATATAAAAAATGTGATGACAAAGGCGATTAAAATGTTAGTGCTTTTTAGAGAATTCACTTTTAGGCTGCCTGTCCATTGATGCGGAGCGAGGCAACGAAGATTTAAGGCAATCCCATTGGTTAATATTGCTTAAATCACCACTCCGCTGCTTCGCTCCGCGTTAATGGACAGGCAGCCTAAATCTTGTCACAAATGTGCATTCAAATATGGGCTTGGATTAATGTGCGCAGAGCTTTAAGATCCTAAAATGAGCAATTCTTATCACGCTACACGTCTTGCTTGCAGGCGGCGTAATAATGTATGGCGCGTTAGTTCTATTCGAAGAACAACTGATCCACATAGTAGAGATCAGTTACACGGCGCTTATCCTAACGGAGCTGATCATGGTGGCCCTATGCGTGGTCACGTGGCATTACCTCATGGCGGCCGCTGAGCTGGTCAGCCTGGCTCTTTACATCGCCACGCTGCTTGTTTTTACGACGTACTTCGGTAAGTAAGATACAATAAGCTAGCTTAATTAATAAGGTATTGTATGAGCTGATCATGTTGGCTCTATGTTAAGTGGCTCTACGCGGCGGCTGAGATAGTCAGTTTGGCGCTCTATATCGCTACGCTGCTTGTGTTTACTACGTTCTTCGATAAGAACTATTGTAAAAGCTTATCATGTTGGCTCTTGACCTGATGGTGGCTATATGCGTGGTCACGTAGCATCACCTCATGGTGGCCGCTGAGCTAGTCAGTCTGGCTCTTTACAGCGCGACGCTGCTGTGTCAACCACGTACTTCGGTAAGTGACATTACCCTATTGCATCAACTGATCATGTTGGCTCTCGATCATGATGGTTCTATGTGGTATCTGCGAGCAATTCGATTTTGCACTCCGGTTGGTGGAAATGTGTGCGCATAACGTTGTTGTCGACATACTCCGTATAACCGCTGGAGTAAATGTGTTCATGAGCGACCGTGACTCGGCAAACGTAGATTAGGACGCCCTACGGCCAAGTGAGATGATGACTTGCAAAAGACTGCAGGCAGATACTGGATGCGGCAAGCTGAAGATTCGCTGAATATGATACAATGTACATTTTAAAACTTTGTTGCGCAGTATGCCTCGGCCCTTAGTGTTCGTTTGACGGCCCTTTAGTTGAGCATTTTTAGAGAAATCCCTATTGGGAAGAGAACTAGACAAACAATACATGATTTCCCCTTTCTCCAGATGCTGACTTCATACGACACTGGGACTTCTGGTGGAAGGTAATAACGATCACTCTCGTATCCTGCCTACCTCTTTACATAGTCAAACACATGCACAGAAAGTGGAGCGCGCGCCAGTACAAAAACGTTAGAACATGATCTTTATTCCAATTCCCTCTAAGTTTAATTTACAATGTGATTCACTCGTATATTTTCTGCACATATATTTACGTAGGAAGGGAAAGTATTATAAGTTATATGTTGGTATAGTTAGGTAAATAAGGATAGGAGATGAATTTACTTGCATTATGGATAGGTTTTGTATCGTTGGACAGTATAGACAGAGAAACCATATTGTGTCTTGTTTCTTCATATTAGTTTTGTAATATACAAACATAATTATGTGGTTCTCTTTCTTACACAATTGGTTTTTGTCTCAATTGTTTTTCCGTCTACATTGAATTATCAGTTTATAATAGTAAGTCGAATTCCATTTAGTGAGATGTATGAAATAATTTAAATTGGGTTAATACTCACAAAAATAAATCTAAAAATAGTTTTTTTTTTTAAGTTTATACATTGTTGGAGCGTAATCTGTGTTAAAATATTTTTTTTTATTTACGAATTATGTTTAAATTGACTTATTTCACTGAGATATAAATACTGTGATTTTTAAGTACTATGTAATGTAACATGAGTAGGTACGTTCTAGTTAAAGTCATTATTCGATACAACCGTTATACGTCCCATTTATATAAATACTTTTATCAACTTTATAAATATACGTATGTATATCATTAATATGTGACAGTATTCCGCAATTACTTTGCCCATTTCAAGCTGCCATTTTTCTGCGTAACGGAATGTTAAGCAATAATGACTTTATAGGAACTCGTTAGAATAGTAGTTAGGTTTAACCATAGAATCAAGTGTGAAAATGTTGACCACTGTGGACCAGAATATAAAGTCCTAAAATATAAATAAATAACTCATGTGCATTATTATTACAGGTACAAATTTACTTTTGTGATATATTTAATTATTTTTATTTATAA
This sequence comes from Eupithecia inturbata, assembly GCA_963662085.1. Classification (NCBI taxonomy): domain Eukaryota; kingdom Metazoa; phylum Arthropoda; class Insecta; order Lepidoptera; family Geometridae; genus Eupithecia; species Eupithecia inturbata. The sequence continues at coordinate 13,985,322 of OY759178.1, read as the reverse complement.
ATTACTTTCATGTTTTAGGACAGATTGTATTATTTTGGTGCAGCGTTAGGTAGTTCATGGAATATACTGAGTTAATAAATACGTAAATTAAGTTGATGTGTCTAATTTTTCGAACTGACTCAAGCCTTGGTCTCTTGACCACAAAGCACAACGCTGCGATATGCGGTGCCGGACACAATATCTAAAACATCTTGAGTGGTCTTAAGTTCCGTCGAAGTCTGCGCCAGCGGTGAGGGGCAAGTACCGTGAAGTGGGGAGCGGGTACTCAGCACTACGCGGCGTCGTCGTGCTCTTCACAACGCTACGGTGTGCGTCACGGCGTCAACAATGGATATGTTTGTGCCGCATACCGCTGCGGTAAAATCAAATGACCGCTTCTCCGCACATTCAGTTAACGTTGCATCGTGATGCTATACGTTGTCCCGCATACCACAGCTTTGTGAGTTGCGAAAAAGAGACCAAATCTACAGGCAGAACTTTGCACGTTGCGCTATGGAGGTCGCCAGTAACTTGATTGGATTGTATTCTTCACCGTTACAATAAACTAAAGATTTCATAGGTAGAACTTATTTATTAAAGATATCTAAAACATTATGACAAAGAATTACATAAGTAGGTAAGTAAAATTATTTTGTATCGTCCGAGCAAGCTCTAAGCGAATTCAAATTAATCTGCGTGCTCGAAGACATTTTAACTGGCGGCGGCGTTTTAGAGTCGGAAGTTTGATCCAAAGGCAATTGTTTTCTCTTCTCACAGCCGTACTTAAAAGTAGTGGAGCTTTCAGAGCTTGAAGTGGACGGGCTTTCCGATACTGTTCTACATAAAGAGTCACGGGGGTTCCGCACAAACAGTTCCTCCGTGTAGTCTCGAGTCGTAGAACACGTCGCGGGCTTAAGGTTAATATTAAACGTGTCTCCCACGTCTCCCACGTGCTCCTGGCTCGAACATACGGTGCCTATGGCGAACTTTCTCTGCTGGTCTATCTTCACTTCAGAGATGGATGTCTCCAGCTTCGGCGGACTGTCCGACCGATTTCTCGCATCAGCGTCGCTCTCGGACGTAGGCTCGATCAGTTCCTTCCTGCTCAGTACGGCCATAAGCTTCTCAGTGTTCTCGTTAAGATCGTAAACCTTCTGAGTCTGAATAGACCCCAGCGACATAGTCATAGGCTTAGCCCTGAATTGGTTGCTTAAGTTATCATTATTCGACAACGTCCTCGGTGGCATCACTGTCCGCAAGCTCGTAGATAAACGCTCGTACAGGAACGATGCTAAAGAACCACCTCTCATATTCATGTTGGTATATAAAAGAACGGGGTTCACTTTTTTAGAGTTACTGGTGCACAAGAAGTGCATGATTATTTGACAGCCGAAAAATGCTAGTGCGATCGCAACCACAACCAGTATGTAAACTATAGGGGCCCAGTCGACGTCTATTTGCAGGGGTTGCGAAAGTTCAAACGGATGCCATGTGATTCCTTCAGATTTGACGTCGATATCTTCATAGAGATTGCGTCTCGTTTTGGAGTTTCGGTGGGCTTGCACTGCAGCCGCTACCTTCAGAACTCCACCGAAAGCAGTATAGAGCTTCTCGTCCTGGATATGCGGCGCGACTTCACGCTTCAGCCAATTCCATAGGTCTCTATTTAAACCTGTAATATCTGCCATCCGGCAGGCAGGAGGGGAACTTTTCAAAATGCATTTAGCAGCAGTCGTATAGTATTTCAGCAGTATATTCTTAGAAGATGGTGCGGTCAAGCTCACCAGTCCTCCATTTTTAAAAGGTAAAGCAAGAGAGCTGGGAATTTCTTTGTCGTCAAGTTTTGGTGTAGGGAAGTGTATGCAAGAGTTGAGGTCTCGCTTTAGTACCAAATTAGAGCACGGATCCAAGATAGCTGACGTCCTCGGGATTATTAATTTCGCCACGGTTATGTTCGACCATCGTTGAAGGCGCTGTGGCTCTTGCCAACCCAAGCCTTGGGTGTTCAGAATATCTTTCATCTCATCGAACAGTTCATGTATAAGTATAGCATTTTTGTGTGAGATGTTACCCGAGTAAAATGCGAGCCTAGCTGCGGGTAGGATTTCATTTCTCAGGTGAGCTCCGAGGGTATCAGCCATGGCGTCTTTCAGCAACTCTGCTCGATGATCTCTTCCCATCTCCACCGAACGCAATGATCTACGAAAGTATCGTACTAAATCTCTGATGAAATTGTCGGTGATTTTTTCAGGAGCAACGGGCGGGGGTAATACATCTTCGAAAAGTCTACGTGCTCGTAGTTTTACGATCTCATTTTCATCCCAACAACTCAAGGGGTCTGTGTTAAATATTGCACTACCCGCACTAGCACCAGTTGCGAAAACTAATGATCCAAGAATAAATATAACAGTAAGAATTCTCATTGAAAATAACTTTGTAAAAATAAATCGCACAGGGTTTCAAAGATGACTTATCTTCTTTGTTATTTATTGGCAACATTGTGTTTGGTTTGCCACTTTTGTGCCAGGGAAAAACACCGATGCTATTCGAATACAAAAAACAAAAACTTAAAAAAAAAGTCACATTTGAAAATGAAGGCTATGTAGGTAGTAGGTACCACAGAATAACTATAACTACAGAGTTTCTAATAAAGCCTCTCCATAGAACGGTTTTTGAATGGAGGGAAACCAAATAGATTCGCGGTAGGATTCTTAAACTTGGTACCTATGTGTAGGTACCAAATTGGTACCTGTAGATCTCGCGAAGGACCGACAACCGCTGGGATAAACGTGTTCTTGAGTGGAGACCACGACTCGGCAAACGTAGTGTAGGACGCGCTCCGGCAAGGTGGGATGACGACCTGCGAAAGATTGCAGTCATGCAGATGCGGGATGCGGCAAGCTGAAGACAGGGCTCTGTGTCGCTCATTAGGGGAGGCCTATGTCCCGCAGAGGACTAACATAGGCTGATGTTATTGATGATGATGTGGAATTTGGGTTCTGGACCAAAATTTTTTTTTTGTATGTGATTTAGGTAGGTTGGTAGGTAGGTACACAAAATTATGGCATCTACATGAATGTGTTCGTGATAAAGTAGGTACCTATTCAATAAACAAGATAATAGGTAGGGCCAGTTCACGCGGTGTCAGTGTACCTATCCATCGCATCGATAACCAAAACTGACTTTTTGCGGTTGGACACTTTTAATTCGAATTCAATAACAATCTAAAACAGCATAATGCACAATATTATTGTTGCCTTAATTTTAATCAAATGAAAACAGATGCCTTGCTATTGCCGCGCGTCTGGCATAATCCGAGTTTTTGGTCGTATGCGCCTGAATTTGGCATTTTAGCGCTGCCCCTTGGCGTCTGGCGACTGGTGCCCAAGAGAATATACCTAATACCTACGGAGACTGGTGACTGACTGGTGCGGTAGGTAGTAAAAGTACTTTGTGCTGGTGCGGCCGCGCCGCCATGCGCCGCTCGCTCACGCCCTAGCAGAGCAGCGCCCCGCGCCGCCGCCGGGGCGGCGGCCTTAGGACACTAGATTTTTTCTCGATGATTGAAAATAACCGCTTTTATTTTGACAGTGACGTAACTTACGATTTCTGACAACAAGGTCTGTCAGTTATAATCTGTCAACGGAAGTGCTGCCAAGGCCAACAAAGGTAAACCCACCTACCCCAAAAAGGGTAGCGATCTAAAATTAGATAAATCAATTTGATGCAAAATTTAAATTTTTCTCCGCTTTCACTACATACCTATACCGAATTTTTGAACCGATCATATTATTTTTGAAGTTTATTGACACTCCTTACTGACACTGGCAGAGTCGTAGCGAAAAGGAAGTGGCGCCAAAAATAAAGAAATTGAAGTTGAAGCCCTAAATTATGCTGTTTTTCGGCCAAAAATGAGCCGAACCTTTGGCCGCGCCGAAACTTATTGAATTTCCACTTAATGATTGTAATTTTGAATCATGAATCTGCTGCGATGTTTGTTACATTTTTTTTTCATTTAGTAGGTCACTATTAAACAGATCGAGCTAAAATTTTGCCATTGTTAAGAATATGCCACTGTGCCTGGGCGTTTTATCTAGAAAAGAAAGATACTGTAAGGTCGCGGGAAGTAAAAAATTTCATTGATTTATGTTTTTATACCTATTTACCTGTTTTACACATGTATTGATTTTATTTAACCACTTTGTCAGCGTGATTTTTATGTTTTCCCTCTCCCATGCTAAATAACAGCTTTCTAGTCTAATCCGTAGAGCATTAAACCAGACTGGTTTAATGCTCTAAGGTCTAATCCAACATGTTTAAAAAGTTTTTGTTCGGCCAAAACTGACACGAGGCCAAAGTTTCTGTTTCGATTTCGGGGTTGGACACTAGAGCAGATAACACCACCCAGAATTCAATAAATAGTCCTACATAATCATTTTTCCGAACATTTTGTCATTTGTAGATTTTTGTCATATGAAAACCAGATGATCATTATAAATTTTTAATTTTTATTTAAACCTACATTATGGGAATCGAACCCACAGCATCTGAGTCAAACTTTCTTCGTACCTACTTTGGCCATCCTTATATCATTACGGTGTTTACCATGCTGCCAACTCGTATACGAACGAGTTGGCAGCACTATTTACGTACTTTTACCTACACGTACATGTTTTTTTTATCTTTTGATATTGAAATTATCTTTAATCTTTATCATATTTTTTTATATTGCAAACTTTGCAGAAGCTCCCATAAGTTGTCAAACGATTTGTGCGAGAGAATATTTTCTCAGGTGAATCTAAACAAAACAAAAATAAGGAACAGGTTCTTATTATTCCTTTATAAAAGAAGATGTATGTACCTATCAGCTGTAAATAATTAAAGACAAAGGAACACGGAGACTATGACTCATTTATACCAACAACTAAAGATATGATCAAAAGACGTCATCGTCAAAATCTATGTAGATACACAGAAAAACAATATGAAAATTTCCAGGCCAATGTCAAAGGTACCTTGTACCGAGTTGTACCTATTATATAGTGTAGAACTTTAAGAAAAATAACAAATAGTAAGGTAGATACAGTCAAACCAGAAAGAGTAGAAAATAAATGAGCGCGCCACTATTGTTTACATGGTATCACCATATACTACGGCAGAACGTTTTGATACTTGATATTTTTTATTATGTTTTTGTAAACGCATTGCAGTTTTATATTTTCACATTTATGCTCATCACATAAATGTTTGTCCTGGATAAGAATCAAACCCACTGTATTATATACATGCATAATAGAAATCAAAGCTTTTGTAGACTAAGAGCGTTTGTCCACCGCGCCAATACCAAGACGATAAACGGTACCGATTTTATTTTATAGTTCGCTACTTCGGCACCGTCATCTAGTTAGCGTTATGGATTCAGATTTTTCTGCAACCAGACATATGTAAAATATCAAAAATTATAGGTTGCACTACAAAATATGAATCAATGGGAAGTTCCGGTGTTTCCGCTAGACGAAAATTATTCTGGTTAGTCCAACAAATAAAAACTGCAAAATTTCAAGAAGTTATTTTACACGTCTGTTTTTTTAAATCTGTATATGTATTCTATTGTTATGAAAATAAATCTAGATACATAAATCAGTACCTACCTATATATTTTTTTGTTTTAGCATTGGGTGGTTGAAAATTGTATATTATTATCTCAACAAAACCTTTTGAATGTTTTAATTTTGTAAAACAAGCCTGATTTTTAAATACAAGTAACAAGCTGAGTCTGGCGACAAATTCACTATAGCGGCCACACTGGCCTTTCATAAAGAGGTGCCAGTGTACAGTAAAATTTAGTTCCTCGATAATTATTTTCTACTCATTCTGGTTTGACTGTATAGGTGCACAATATTTACAATATCAACTTGAGCTACCTATCTGCAGACCGCTATAAACGATCTAAAGATTGTTCAACTGATTGTAATGTACCTAGTATCTATTTGCTTTTATCCGTTTCCATGAAGGAATAATTTTGAAAGCATATTTTTGGTTTTTTTAGACAGTGTGTGGCAGAAACGCCACTTTTCAGATGGTCACCCTGGTTGCGACATTTTGCGTGCGGTGCGTCTTACGCATGTTTGATGTTTTTGATTTTGAATTTTGAAATACTTTTGAAATCTACGCGAAAGTTTTGGTTACGGGCACAGATAAATTTGTGTAAAACTCAACGATGATAAAAACGTAAATTGATCCATGCTAAATTACCTCTGAAGTATTTATCTAGGACTTGAAAATGGTGAGTGAATGTGCTAACCGATACCGAAGAATCACTTCTCATAACTTGTTAGTTTTGAATATAATAACTTGAGTGTATAATAACTATATAAATAAAGCCTATAATCCAGTTATTATTTTTTCACTTTACTTACTGCAATTACACAATATAACATAAATAAACCGCCAAGTGCAAGTCGACTTGCACACGAAGGGTCCTGTACCGTAAAACCTTTTTCAAAGACCACCATATTTTCACTTGTTTGGAGACCCCTATAAATTATCAACTTTATTTTATTTTTAGTAAGTATTTGTTATTATTAGAGTTGTAAAGTGTTACTTAATTATAGAAAGTTTCATGTGTCTACCTATTGTAGTTCAAGAGATACAGCCTTGACAAATTAAGAGCAAAAATAACCAAAAAATCACGATTGTTGTATGAGGAGCCCCCATTAATTTTGATATTTCAAGAGAAATACAATTATCTGAAAATGTCAACTGTCTACCTCTTACGGTTCATGAGATATAGCCACGTGACAGACGGACGAACGGTCAGCAGAGGCTTAGTTCCGTTTTCACCCTTCGGGTACAGAACCCTAAAAATATGAATAATACTACCCTTTAAATAGGCATCCAGGATTGGATATAGGCCTGCCTTCTCCATGTGATTCCACTGCTATGTATGTTACAACAATCTTGTTTGTTTCTATTTAGGATATCAGAAAATTCTTTCAACCGAAGACATCTCCCTCTGTTGTAAAAAAAAGGAGGATTGACGATGATGATGATGATGATGTGATACCAGACTCACCTAATGTACAAATTATGAGCAAGGTAAGATAGCTCCTGACATGTTTTGTTTACAATGATTTTAATAGTAAAAAACATATAAATACTTGCTTACAATCTGTTGTGGCACCTGTAGTAGTTATTGGTCTGAGATGAAATTGTGTAAGCTGACCTGAAGTATCTCGTTTATGACTTGGTGACTTAAAAGGCAAGTCAAAAGCCACCACCTTGGTCAAGTAGACACACAACTGGCTGAGAAAATTGGTAGTATTTATTAGTGTCCTAATGTTTGTTTGCATGATTTATAATAATTAAATAAATTAATACCTTATTAGCATTGCGATTCAATGTGGCTATGCTGCCAGCATTCTGGGCACTTTGCCTTCTGGTGACGGCTTAAAATTTTAGGAAATTGATATAAGTGTAAAAAGTTGTAATTTATTGTTGTTTTTTTAACATAATTCATAATAAATGGCTTACTATCCTAATTATTCAAGTTATTTATTTCATAGAAAAAGAAAACCAATGAATCTCAAAAATCAAGTAAAACCAAGTCTAAATTATCACTCAAAGAAGTCAATGCTACTGATTTATTTGGAAATGGACCAATCAAAAGAACTGAACCAGTAGTTAAGAAAACTGAAACAAAATCAAAAAAGAATACTGAAACAGGGATTCATTCAGATGATGAGTTTGAAAAGAGTCTTCTAGAAATTGATGGTCTGGAAGAGATTACATCCACCAAACAAAAACATGATAAAACCAAGGACAATAGTGATGAACTCACCATTGAACCATCATCAGGTAAGAAAAAAGAGAAAGAAAAAAAGGCTCAAAAATCTAAACATTCCCTATCTGTTACAACATCAAAAACAAATGAAAAAGATAGCACAAAAATAATATTACCTTCAAAAAAAGAAATGAAACAACTATATTCAGAAACAAAGGAAATAGACAACTTGAAAAAAGAATTCAAAGATTCAAACAAAAGAAAGTTTGAAGAGTTTCTAGAAAATGATAATAAAAGTAAAGAAATTAACAAAAAGTTAAAAATCCCAAAAGTTAATGACTCAGACAAAATAAAACCCAAAACTGACCCTAAAACCAATGGTGAGAAAAATGAAACTTATGATCTGACTGTCGATGATTCAATGATGGAAGATGAAGCTGATCAATCAATGCATAAGAAAAATAGGATAAACAAGAGCCACAATGAATCAGGTAAGTAAAATTATATAAAAAAAAAAACATTTGCCAGTAAAGAAAAACATTTGCTTAAATTAAATAATCAAATTATAGATGCTTTTAACAGTTTTAACGTTTCAGCATTAACAGATGAAGAAAGGCATGAGAGAAAGAGGTACTCAGCAGCCCTATACCAGCAGTATTTGAACAGGACCGGCCCCAAACATTTAGGAACTAAGCAGATGCCTGAGGTAGGTTATACAGAATAAAGAATAAAATAATAAAAAATTTATTAATTGCCACACACATGTTATACAAAAATAAGGGAAATGCAAAAATATACGTACGTAATAAACAAAAAAAAATTGTACACAATGTAAACAGCGTGTAGTAGAGTCCCATCGGTAAATAAATTGGTCTTTCCCTTCTTCTATGTGCGTGGCTAATCACGTCTAGCCTCAGCATGTTGTCGTTATCCATAGAGGTCGATAACGACGCTGCGCGACATATTAGCCTTCACCTGATAAGCGCTACTTACTCCACCTCCACCTCCACAGCCTATAATGGTCCACTGCTGGACCCAGGTCTCCCCCTGATAAGCGCCTTGTTGACCTCTATCTCACGGGGGTAATGCCCATAATTCCCATTCGCGGATCGCTGTTTGGTGGTAGAGTTCTGCAGGGGGCGCTGCTGCCCGCCCCCGTTAGATATTTCCTCGCCTCTTACGACACCCGCGGGAAGAGTTGGGTGATGCAAATTCTAAGCTGGCACTACACAGCAAGCGCCACTTTCTAATGCATATACAATACTTTTACTGTTTTCAGACTTGTAGAGCCTGGTGGCCAAATTATGAAATTTCATCACCTTTTTATTCAATGATAACGTTGGTGTTTTCAGGGTGCTACAAATTGTCTAAAAGAATATGCATTTCTTCTGACTGGTGTGTTGGACTCTTTTGAAAGGGAAGAAATTGAGGTCACCGTTAAAAAGTATGGAGGTTGCATCAAGTCCGGTGTCAGTAAAAAGGTATTTAAAGATGCAGGAAGACGCTTTGTTAATATTATTTTCTTTCAAGAAAGAATAAATATTTTTTTTGAGACACTTACATATATAGGATTCAAGACGCTAATAACCAAAAACATGTAATCTCTTTGACAATAAACAATATCTATCTATCTATTTACTGCTGGATCTAGGCTTCTTCTCTTTTTTCATTATGAGTCTATATGACCAGCCCATTATTACTACAGTAGTCTATCTTCCGACTTTCTGTCAAGCCAAGTTTACTTGATACTTGCGTTCCGCGATTCACATAACAATAAGATTTTTTTGTATTTGATACGTTATAGGTAACACATGTCTTGGCTGGCGAAGATGCAGGCCCAGCGAAAATAGCGAAGGCTGAAGAACTAGGAATCAGAATAATTAGTGAAGATGATTTCCTCAAAATTATTAAAGATTCCAATAAAACCAAATCAAAACACAACTCACATAGAGTTGACAAAGATAAAAATCATGATAAGAAGAGTAATAAAAACAAATTGGTCAATGGAACTTCCAAAACTGAGACAAAAGAAAAATCTGTCATTGAATCTAAACATGCTAGGAACAAATCAAATGAAAGTAATAAAGAGGCTAAGCCTGAAATGAAAAAGGAAAAATCAAGTGATAGTTTAAAACAAGCCAAAGCTGAAATAAAGAAGGAAAAATCACGTGAAAGTATCAAGGAAGCTAAAACTGAAATAAAAAAAGGAAAATCTGATAAAAATCAAGTGAAAGAAGACAACATGATAGGAGTAGCAGAAAAGAGCTTTGAAATAAAAGGTGTAGTAAAGATTGATTTGAAATCAGAAAGTGGAGCCTCGTCCAGTTCAAGTATCAATTTAGCAAATAGTAAGTTTGTTATTCAATGCAAAACCAAAAAAAAGTCATTTATTTATGTATACATAATTAATTATAATTCTTTCTTAGGTCATACATGTATGAGTAGTAAATGTGAAATCAGACCAGGCTTACAAATTAATTAACCCAGTGACAATCTTCGATCATACCTTGATCGACAATGCATATTTAAAAGTTTGCTATTATATAGGTACACTCTCATTAAAACCATTTTCAGATGCGAAACTAGAAACACCAGCCAATGCGTCGATGTGGGTTGAGAAATACAAGCCTCAGAACTTGAAGAGTATCATTGGACAAACTGGTGAAGCTAGCAATGTTAAAAAGTAAGTGCGTAGGTATATTCTTTACTATGTGTGCTGACCCAACCAAAACCCAACAAAATCCAACACAAACCTGAAACAAGTATTTTTGATTTCATGCATAACATTTGAGGCGTGGTTTGCATCCACATCAGACTACTCTCCTTACGCGCCCCTAATGTCTTCAAACGATTTTCATACATATCTGTAAGTGCTTACTACATAATCAAAGTGTTTAGTACATAATCATAAGTCTTTACATTACTTATTTTTCACTGAAACTTCCTATTTCCAATATTTCTGGTGGTTGCCCTCCATGTCCTTTGGATTTGGGACACCCTGTATATACACTGCCGGCCAAAAGTTTGAGACCACCTACATCAAAGTAGGAAAATGAAATAAAACTCAAAATACAAAGCAAGAGGTTTAATTATGAATTAAAATACTTATTTCCTAATACACATACATTATGAAGAAAACAAAAAAATCAAGAAAAATCAACCATTTACTTTAAAAATGTCGCTCATATTTTATACAGATTTTTCGTCGAAAAACCTTCCCTTGCATTTTATTACTACTTTCACTATTCTTGGCATACGAGCAATCAATTTGTCGATTGTATCTTGTGATATATTGTTCCAGCTTTCTTGTAAAGCCTTCCACATGTCTTCTTGCGAAGTGGGACAACAACTGCGCACATTTCTATCAAGCTCTTCCCACAAAAGCTCAATCGGGTTGAGATCCGGACTCTGAGGGGGCCACACCATGTTTTTTAAAACCCCTTCTGTTTCTTTGTGTTCTAAATAACCCCTGCATAATTTTGAACTATGTTTTGGGTCATTATCTTGTTGGAAAAAAAATCCATCTCCAATTATTCTTGAACCAGACGGAATGGCATTTTGCTGTAGTATTCGTTTATATTGCTCCTTTTTCATGATTCCTTCGACTCGTACCAAATCTCCGGTTCCATGGCCCGAGAAGCATCCCCAGACCATAATGGAACCACCACCATGCTTGACTGTTGGCACCACACAGTCTGGCATCATCTTTTCCTCGACGTTACGTCGAACAAAAATTCGTCGTTTTGAACCAAATATTTCAAATTTGGATTCATCTGACCAAAGAACTTGTTTAAAGTCTTCTTCAGTCCAGTCTCGATGGGTAAGGGCCCACTGCATCCGTTTCTTTTTGTTTTGTGGCCTTAGTAGTGGTTTTCGAACGGCGACGCGACCAAATAACTTAGCATCTCTCAAACGTCTTTTTACTGTAGTCAATGATACAGGTTCTGATCGGGATTTGTTCACTTCTACGCGGATTTCTGGTGCTGTTAGGCGTCTATTCCGCTTGCTGGTAGTGACGATGAAGTGATCCTCGCGAGAAGTGGTAGTTCTTGGCCTTCCCGAACGCGAACGATCTTGATTACTGCCAGTCTCCTTGTATCGGGTTATTGTGTTATGAACACAAGTCTTCGACAACTTAAGTTGAGAGGCAATCGCACGTTCAGATTTGCCTTCGCCGTATAAAACAACTATGGCAGAGCGAGTTTCACTGCTAATTTCGCGAACTTTTCCCATTTTAAGATGTCTTCACTGTAACAACGACAAGCTCAGACTAATAAGGTAGAAAATAATTTACTCCATAAAAACTCAGGTACTAAATATGTTTTAGGAAGCTAACATAATCCCTGATATCGGTTAACGCAAAACAAACCCAAAACAATAAGTAATGAGCAGATCATAAAAATATTACAATGACTCTACCACCTGGTCCTTGCGCGGCGCTCATTGATGTTTTGAAACAATAGACCTTTTTAGGATGATAACTTAAACAACAACATAAATAATGACTCTTAGAAATTCTTTAATAATAATAGAATACGCAGGTGTTCAAATTAGCTCATTATCATATGTGTACTTTGAAATATTTTGTTGGTGACAAAGATTTTTACAGTGGTCTCAAACTTTTGGCCGGCAGTGTATGTACCTACCGATCAGTCAGCACACATAAGTTCACTGCCCATGTCTCCCCCAAATAAAAGTGGCTGAGCCATAATCACCACATTCACCACGCTTGGTGGGCGGATTGGTGATAGCAGTTAAACATACACACCCTTTCTCTAGTAGGCACCCTTAGTCGCCTCTTACAACATCCGCAGGCTAAGTTGGAGGGGTCGATTCTTACGCCGCGACAGCCACGACTCAGAATATCATACTAATATTATAAAAGCGAAAATTCGTGTGAATGTTTGTTACCTCGTATCTCCGTAACTACTTAACCTATTTAGATGAAATTTGGTAGGTAGATTGTTTAAGTTCTAGAATAACACATATGCTAATCTAATTTTAAAAAATGAACCTCTGAGAGGGTGAAAAAGGGTGGTAAAGTTTATATTTGAAAATTATTATTCCTTGGTCGGATTCACTCAAAACTCGGTATAAATAAACTATAAAGTAAATAATGATATAGTTAATTTTGTTTTTACAAAACACCCCTAGGGGATGTGCAATTAGTTTCAACGCGGGCGAAGCCGCGAGGCGCAGCTAGTACCTACATACCACCACGTTAAGAGTAACCGAAAGCCATACCTTCCAGATTAGTGAACTGGCTGACGAAGTGGTACGTGAACAGAAAGTCCAAGCTCCCCAAGCCTAGTCCCTGGGCCAAGAACGATGACGGCGGCTTTTACAAGGCGGCATTGCTTTCTGGACCGCCGGGTGTTGGTAAGATCTACTTTCCTTCGAATTGTTTCTTTGTTCGTCTCATAGAGTTTAAGGAACTTTTCTTATAGACAGCTATTGACCAATCAGGAGCCAGTTGGATGACGAGATGTTTATTTCAACCAATGAGATTTGGTCTCCGCTCTGCGTCAGTGGAAAGGCACCCTTAAGATCAAGACACATTGAAAGCGAATCAAAGAGTTTTTGAAAGTTTCCCTTCCATTGATTTTTCTCACATTCTTTCACGCACACTACTTCGTGGATAAGAAGCTGAATTTGGTTGAATGAATGAAAATCGCTTTTTTAAGTATGGATCCGATTGCTGGGCTACGAAAGGCGCGGATGAAAGAAGAGCGCATGCGACGGAGATGCGAATGATGAGATGGAATTGTGGAGTGACGAGAAGGGATAGGGTTAGAAATGAGTATTATATGAGGATATTATGGATGTATATATCAAATAAATTGGATGACTTCATCCAATTTACTATTTGACCAAAGATCAAAATCTTTGGTCAAATATCGTAACATAACATAACTAGTATCAAATACTAGTTATGCCGGCGGCTTCGCACGCATTGTTTCTATGGAAACGTTTAAAGGTTATTTCTTTCCCATGTAAACTGATATTTTATTGGTTAAATAGTAGCTTATGTTTTATTCCAGATCAAGAGATACACGTATGTAAAATTTCAGCCCGATCTGGTGAAAAGTTTTGGCGTGAAGAAATAACAAATATCTTCATTGGCTTGATCTAAAAATCCCCATAATGAATCCCCTGTGAAGGGTATTCTTTGACTTTGTCTAAAAATCCCCTTAGAGTGTGACGTGATTTCATTTGAACTCAACTATGCAAATTACAAAGGAATCTTGGAATATTTGACGAGTCGAATGGGCAGCTTCCAAAGAAATTTGATCAAATGTCATCTATCATCATTCATCATCGAAATTGGCATCAAAATTGGAAAAATATATTTGACGAGTGGTATATCTCCCTTAGAGGAAGTTTGAATGTTGTGCCAGTTACAGATAAGATGAGGAGCAACAGCATGGTATGGGCAGGTCATGACACCTCATGAAGAGTCATGTTTCAAGGAGAGTGTTAGATATAGGAGTGGATGAATTGTGTGAAAGAGAACATAACTATGAGTAGGAAAGGAGTGAGTGCTAAGATGACTAATAAATAATAGAAGTGAATGGTAGAAGAAAACCAGCTGTGCCGAGTGCCGACCCACATAAGGCAAGATAATGATGTGTAACGAGTAGAAACAATATGTTATACTTCTTGTTCGTTTCAGGTAAAACCACGACCGTGTCGCTAGTGTGCAAAGAGCTGGGTTTCGACATGGTGGAGTTCAACGCATCTGACACCAGGAACAAGACGCTCATCAAGGAGCAGATCGGAGAACTTCTCACAACTACCTCGCTCTCCGCTTATGCTAAAGGTAAAGACAGTGCAAAGAATTTTGGTCTTATGCCTTTTGGCGATATACTTATAATTCACAAGTTACTGCCTGCGACTTCGCACCTACTATTCAATAATATAAAGCATGTTGTTAGAACAATATTTTGTTCTAAATGTACGCCAAGTTTTATATTGGTCCCCCACTTTACATCTTCAAAAATTTTCCTCTATAATAGTAGCAGGATTAAAGTCATTTACAACGGGTTATTTACCATGATTTGAGTTTTTACTCAAACCTCAAATCATGGTAAATATCCCGTTGTGACTTTAGTGTTTATAATCATGATGGATTTAAAAGATTTATTAACAGGATTTACACAATAATATCCATAATTATAATTCTGATCTAAACGCATTGTATAATTAGAGTGGTTCCTCATTTTGAATCTTATATCTTCAGTGGATCGATGTACCCGCTCATAGAAAATGTTCTTTGCAGGTGATACGGGTAAACAAGCAGTGACTAAGAAGCATGTTCTAGTGATGGACGAAGTCGACGGCATGTCGGGAAATGAAGACAGAGGTGAGAGCTTAATAAACCTTATTTGAAGTCGTATAGGTTGATTCTTGTGGAATGATCTTGACTTACAATCATTGACGACCTCTGTGGCTCAGCGGGCGAATGTCTGCTTGCGACGCAGGAGGTTGCGGATTTGTGTCCCGCCTCGGAACATGGCAGAAGGGCAGATGATGGTGGCTGTGTCCAGCATTATTTATTTATTGAATTAAAACTGCGGATTTGAGGACAAGCCTGCTGTAAGGGTCAAATATAAAAACCCTTCAAGCTACGAGTATAAACAGCTCAGACATCTGTTATAATAATAAAATAAATGCACTAGCCAAGTGTCTCACGAGTGTATCAAGTTTTTTGTATAATTTGCTGAACATTTCACAGCATGACAGCATCACCTTATTGACTGTGATGGTTGCGGCGTAAGAATCGACCCCTCCGACCCAGCCTTTAGTCGTATTTCGTAAGAGTCTGCTTATACAATAAGCAGACTCTTACGAAATACGAGAGATACCTACAAGAGGAAGGGCAGCTGCTTCCTTCTGTGTATTTGAACACCTCAACTGCGATGATCAATGTGTCAATCGTGGTGATTATGGCAAACCCCCTCTTGTTTGGAGGAGGGATGTTCAATGGTTCAATGGTTCATTTATTGGTAAAATATATCATTACACGTCAAATAGTACCTTAAAATATACTTAAGTATATCGATGGTAAGTACATTCAATTATAATATTTCAATTAATCAATCAATTATACATTTCAATAAAAATAATAAACAATTCAATTGAAAAATAAATCAATTTAAATTATAAATAAATCAATAAAAAATATAATTAGTCAATTAAAATTATAAATAAATCAATTAACATTATAAATTGATCAATAATAATTATGTCATTGGAATAATATTACCTAATCTAGTTAACAACATCCTATTTTATTGCACGAATTCGTCAATCCTGTAGAAGGATTGTTCGATCAGCCAGTTCTTTAATTTATGTTTAAAGGCTTTGCGTCGACTTAGCAGTCGTTATCGTTGTTGGGAGGCGATTGTAGACCGCCGGGCCCATCACGTGAATCAACTTGGAGGTTTTAGTAAGGCGCCGCTGCACGACCCTCAGTTTCTGACTATTCCTCGTGATGTAGGTGTGACCGTCACCTGTGTGTTCAGCTGTGGACGTGAGTGTGACGTCATCATCTAGCCCAAAGTAAGCGGAGTTTGATTGTTCCGCGTTGGGAATCGAACCAGCTTCTCAGAATAGACATAGACATAGACAATCATTTATTTGATGCTCAAACACCTCACACTGTGAGTACAAAACAGATATATAAATAAATACATTTTGAAAAAAAAGTGGACATAGTTAACTTATATTACTATAAAAACTATCGTATTTTGACGAATTCATTACGGATGTAAACTCAGAAGAAGTCCCTCGTTAAGGGATGACACGTTGGTGTTCTTCCAACGCAAATAAGTTTCGTAGTTAACTTATATTACGACAAAAACAATTACACAAAATATTATATTATTATAGAAAACCCAGTACAACCCATATGTGTACTGGGTATTCTGAGAAGCAGACCGACATAGTGTACTATAATTAATTATGTAATGTAACCTACCTACCCTTATCCTTGTATGTACACTGCCGGCCAAAAGTTTGAGACCACTGTAAAAATCTTTGTCACCAACAAAATATTTCAAAGTACACATATGATAATGAGCTAATTTGAACACCTGCGTATTCTATTATTATTAAAGAATTTCTAAGAGTCATTATTTATGTTGTTGTTTAAGTTATCATCCTAAAAAGGTCTATTGTTTCAAAACATCAATGAGCGCCGCGCAAGGACCAGGTGGTAGAGTCATTGTAATATTTTTATGATCTGCTCATTACTTATTGTTTTGGGTTTGTTTCGCGTTAACCGATGTCAGGGATTATGTTAGCTTCCTAAAACATATTTAATACCTGAGTTTTTATGGAGTAAATTATTTTCTACCTTATTAGTCTGAGCTCGTCGTTGTTACAGTGAAGACATCTTAAAATGGGAAAAGTTCGCGAAATTAGCAGTGAAACTCGCTCTGCCATAGTTGTTTTATACGGCGAAGGCAAATCTGAACGTGCGATTGCCTCTCAACTTAAGTTGTCGAAGACTTGTGTTCATAACACAATAACCCGATACAAGGAGACTGGCAGTAATCAAGATCGTTCGCGTTCGGGAAGGCCGAGAACTACCACTTCTCGCGAGGATCACTTCATCGTCACTACCAGCAAGCGGAATAGACGCCTAACAGCACCAGAAATCCGCGTAGAAGTGAACAAATCCCGATCAGAACCTGTATCATTGACTACAGTAAAAAGACGTTTGAGAGATGCTAAGTTATTTGGTCGCGTCGCCGTTCGAAAACCACTACTAAGGCCACAAAACAAAAAGAAACGGATGCAGTGGGCCCTTACCCATCGAGACTGGACTGAAGAAGACTTTAAACAAGTTCTTTGGTCAGATGAATCCAAATTTGAAATATTTGGTTCAAAACGACGAATTTTTGTTCGACGTAACGTCGAGGAAAAGATGATGCCAGACTGTGTGGTGCCAACAGTCAAGCATGGTGGTGGTTCCATTATGGTCTGGGGATGCTTCTCGGGCCATGGAACCGGAGATTTGGTACGAGTCGAAGGAATCATGAAAAAGGAGCAATATAAACGAATACTACAGCAAAATGCCATTCCGTCTGGTTCAAGAATAATTGGAGATGGATTTTTTTTCCAACAAGATAATGACCCAAAACATAGTTCAAAATTATGCAGGGGTTATTTAGAACACAAAGAAACAGAAGGGGTTTTAAAAAACATGGTGTGGCCCCCTCAGAGTCCGGATCTCAACCCGATTGAGCTTTTGTGGGAAGAGCTTGATAGAAATGTGCGCAGTTGTTGTCCCACTTCGCAAGAAGACATGTGGAAGGCTTTACAAGAAAGCTGGAACAATATATCACAAGATACAATCGACAAATTGATTGCTCGTATGCCGAGAATAGTGAAAGTAGTAATAAAATGCAAGGGAGGGTTTTTCGACGAAAAATCTGTATAAAATATGAGCGACATTTTTAAAGTAAATGGTTGATTTTTCTTGATTTTTTTGTTTTCTTCATAATGTATGTGTATTAGGAAATAAGTATTTTAATTCATAATTAAACCTCTTGCTTTGTATTTTGAGTTTTATTTCATTTTCCTACTTTGATGTAGGTGGTCTCAAACTTTTGGCCGGCAGTGTATGTCTAAAATGTCTGTGACTTAAATAAATGAATTGTTATTCTAAGGGGTTTATTATTATAGTGCGTAAGCCTCACACTGGGTTAATTTATAAGAAATCAATAAATATCCCATAAATTTTAAAAATGAGCAACGCGACACCTCTCGTCAAACGAACTAAACGTAATTTTAGTCTTTGAACGGGATTGGATAACACTTCAATGTGTCTCCTGTAGGAGGAGCTAACGGCGCTATAGTCCGATGGAAGTCCCAGAGTTTTTCGACTCCTACGTCATCGCGTCACTTGACCTCGTTGTGTAGTTGGTTAGCACGTTCCCGTACTGAGAAAGACGCGGGTTCAAATCCCGTCAAGTCGAACATTTTTGGGATATTATTTGATTTCTTATGAATTGTTATTGTGTCCACAGGTGGGCTACAGGAGCTCATAGGACTCATTAAGACCGCGTCCGTGCCTATAATCTGCATGTGCAACGACAGGAACAGCCAGAAAATGCGCTCACTCGTCAACTACTGCTACGACCTCAGGTTCAGTCGGCCCAAGGTGGAGCAGATCAAGGTAATCCAATCTCACATGATAACCACAAAGAAATACGCGAGAAATTATCAAATCAAATCCTTTATTCTTATTTATGCAAGAATACAAAATTATTATACAATGTCAGATCTTATCACTATATAATACTAGCAAACCCGGCGAACTCCGTTTCGCCACCAGATGGCTTCGTTTTATGTAACTATAAACCTCACGGAGCCCGAGACCTTTCCAACGAATGCAAAACCGTGGAAATCGGTTCGTGCGTTCTGGAGTTATAGCGTCAGGAAGGAAAACCAGACTTATTTTTATATAGTAGATATAGTTATAAGATCTGACATTGTATAATAATTTTGTTTAATTCAAATTTCTAGATCTTCTTTTACAGTATAAAAATATTTTTCAAGTAGCCTTTTTCCATTTAATTATCGCAAATAGTTGTAAAAAGGAACTATGCTTTCCGTCACGAAGTCTACCTAGCCCAGTGAAGCTATATACTAGCCAAACTCGATGTAGAATGTTTTTGGATAGACCTACAAACTTATCCTAAAATTCACTTGTTGCCGCGTCTTTTTATACACAGTTTACATTACTTGTCGATTTGAGATCCTTCTTTCAATAAATATTGTTACAATTATATCTGAAACTCGACGCCAAGCAAGTGAGTTTTAGTTATTTGTGTCGTGGTTTGTCTACAAACATTCCACATCGAGTTTGGCTAGTCTATAAGTATACTAGCAGGGATTTACGATGCCGCGAAATTCATAATGTTTTGCGATTCATATTTTCTGCGCTCAACAAGGAATAAAACTATCGGAAAAATAGTTCGTGGCTTCGTTAATAGTTCTTTAACGCTTCGTTCATTCGCGTAGACTTTAGGGTAAAGTCTTAGCAGAAATTCTCTGCTGATTTTCCAAGGCATATACCAAAAAATAAACTGGGTGCCACGTAACATATGTAAAAGCCGGGGCGATTCTGGACCCGAGGGTACGTGTACCAAGCAAACTATCATCGCCAAAATGTGATTACAAGAGGATAACCCCGAGGGTTAGGAATGTTTACCAAGATTCAAGAAAATTTCAAATTACAATTTAGATATTTTGAAATAAGTACGTATTGATGTTTTTCCACATGGTCTTATTAACAAAATTATCAATGAACCTTTAGCTCCAGAGAATTATTCATCTCAAATCAGATATTCGGTGATTTTGCAATCACCGAATATCTTTCTTTTTTGTACCAGTGTCGAAATAAATGTTTATTCTATCTTTTCTACTAATTCTACCTTCTTTTTTCAGGCGGCCATGCGTTCCGTATGCTGCAAGGAAAATATTAAGGTCCCTCCGGACGTGCTCGGCCAGCTGATCGTCTCAGCCAATCAAGACGTGCGGCAGACTCTGAACCTGCTGTCCATGTGGGCGGTCGATCCTTCTAGAATGGAGGCCGAGAAACTCAGCAAAGACGCGTCGGTTGCTAAGAAAGATGTTAAATTGGTAAGGTTTGTTTTTATACTGCTGTATACTCAGTTCTAGAATCCTAAATATTTTTTGTAAACAAAGGCGTTACAAAACCAAAGAAATATTGGTGGTAAATATTTTATTACACTGGTATCACCGGAGGCAATAGCAGAAGTTCGAAACAGTTTTTGGTTACGAAAGCTTTCATTGATCATTTCTAGCTCGAATTTGTACATTTTTCGCTGGGCGTGTGCAATTATGTGTTGTTGAAGTTTGTGTTTTGGTTTCTAGTGATAACGTTTACCTTTTACCTTTTACCTTGTTATCTGCTACCATTTACCTTGTTATCTGCTATTTTTATTAGTTTTTGGTAAGTTTTTATTCATAAAAGTCTTTGTTGACATATGTAAAATATCTTGAATTCTAAATCTAAGTATAAATGAAATAATCCAAAAGAATACCTAAAGGATGCACAGAAAAATATCACCAGTACCTGGTCAACATACTGTAGTATGTCGACCAGTAATGGGTGGTATTTTTTGATTGTTGATAGAAAACAATTGACTCTACTATTATTAAAAACTCCGGCAGGGAATGAGATTCCTGCTTCTGTTTTCTCAGTAGTACAATCACGGTGTCTCCAAACCCAGATTGAATGAGTTCCTTCGGAAAGCGTGCTCTATTTTAGTCCACATTTTAATTTTAGTATGTTTATTATATGTATTGTATATACCTACTATTACTTTAATTGTCAGTTTATCTTGTTCGATTCATTGTTTTTGTACACTTCCTCTACCTGTTCCAGCGCCTCTCCTATAACTCTAAGGTTTGCTGGAAGAAAACTCTTTTCAGGGTTAAGCTCGCCTTTGTACATAGCCTATCAAATCCTATTAAATTAAATCATGCTTATGTATTACTATTGTGTACAATAAAGAATTACAGAATTACACATCTTCACTTAGGTACTTTAGTGAAATGGTGGCCAAACGCTCGACCATTTCCAATAAAAAAAACACAGACATGTAAAACAAATATTTTAATTTCTCGCCAGGGTCCCTGGGACGCGATCCGCAAAGTGTTCAGTGCAGAAGACCACAAGACCATGTCCATCAACGATAAGAGCGATCTGTTCTTCTACGACTACAGTCTGTCGCCGCTGTTTGTGCAAGAAAACTACCTACATGTCCAGCCGCATTGTCCCAAGTTAGTCACATTTTAAATCAGTTAATACAGGGTGCCACGTAACATGTGTACTAAGCCGAAAGGGGTGATTCTGAACCCGAGAGGATACATTTAAGACTTAATATTATATTTTCAATTTAAAAACTTTAATAATAATGTTAAGTAGTTAACAGTGTACATCTATTAGCAAGCTGAAGTGGCAGTGGGCCGGCCTTATCTCGCAACGAACCGACAACCGCCGGGGTAAACGTGTTCTCGAGTGGAGACCGCCACTCGGCAAACGTAGTGTAGGACGCCCTCCGGCCAGGTGGGATGACGATCTGCGAAAGACTGCAGGCAGATGCTGGATGCGGCAAGCTGACGACATGGCGCTCATTAGGGAAGGCCTATGTATGTCCAGCAGTGGACTAAGATAGGTTGATGATGAACAGTCTACAGTTAGTTAAATTGTTTCAATTTTAAATACTTGTTCTGGTTTGTTTCTATTCTATGAATGTAATTTTCTTTAAAGAGTCCTTACAATAATAATGTACAATACGCGTAAAAGAACACGAATATATAGAAAAACTAACATCGGCTTAGTACACATCATGACAATAATGGCCACATACACATACGTGGCAACCTCTTTAACTACTGCAGTGTTGGTGCAAAATGCTTCGGATACCGCGGACTGCGCACCGCAACCAGCGTATCCATTCTATAGGAGAACAAGATCAGTCTTCACAATGTCTGAGCGGAATTGCTTAATAAACCGCCAAGTGCGAGTCGACTCGCACACGAAGGGTTCCGTAGCGTAAAAATCAGGCAACTTGTTCAAAGACCATCAAATTTTCACTTGTATAAAAGCCCCCTTCAATTTGGATATTTGTTGTTATCATACAATAAATATATATTGTAGCGGCAATAGATATATACATTCTCTGAAAATTTCAACTGTCTACCTCTTACGGTTCATGAGATAGAGGACAGCGGAGTGGAATGAATGAATACTTTATTGCACTACAAAAAAAACCTTATGAGTATCTACATTTATTTTACATCTATAGTGGACAGCGGAGGCTTAATAATAGGGTTCTCTTTTCACTCTTCCGGTACGGAACCCTAAAAAATATCACGTGTTTAAAAGACGACCTGTGTAGTCTGTGATCTTCCCCAGGATACAATATTTCTTATCTGTCACTACTTTTTGCAGCGATAAAAGCTATTTCAAAAATTTGGCCCAGCTTACGAAGAAGGGCCTAGAAGAATGTAAACTACTTAGGCCCAATTTCACCGTTGGTTAAACTAAGTTCAATTTGAACCGGATCAACGTGCGCTATGCGCTGAACTCGTTAAAAGCGCTTGAACTGAGTGTACTTTTATGTTGAACGCGTTCAATTGCAATTAAGTACAACGGTGAAATTGGACCTTCGTCGAATATCTGATGCTTCTTGTCATCATGTTGTGTATGTTCATGATATGCAGAGGAGAAATACTAGACCGAATCAGCAAAGCTGCGGAAAGTATAGCGATTGGCGACACTGTCGACAAGAGAATACGAAATGCGCAGGCGTGGAGCCTTCTTCCTATGCAGGTAAGGTTCAAATTAGATCTGTTTTATGTCGAATTAAGTCTGTTTAAAAATATGCACGAGAGAGTAGCAATAACGTAAACAATGGCTTCCCTGGTTGCTACTATGCGTATTTACTGTGATATTGTTTAGAACAATTTTAGCGAAATTCCGGTAGGTACAAGGTACCGCAAAATGGTACCATTATAGTACCTATTTACTAACCGGAAGGGGGGATTGCAGACCCCTTAAAAAGTTAATATAATACAAGAGCTCTTTTAATTTTTTTTTATTTAAATCTTTTTTATTGTTAAGGATTTTTACTATGTAAAGCATGTCAGTCCTAGACTCAAACAAAAAGAAAAACAAACAACAAAATCAAACATAACAGTCAAGTTGTAGATAGCTATATACAAAGGAAGTCACTGATGCATAAAGATTTTAAACAATTAAATGGCCACTACTGGATTTGGTTCTGCTAAAATGTTAATAAATGTTCCTAAATCTAATTTATTTAAATTAAGTTCAGTCATCAGATGATAATATATATGCTGGTGAGGAATAAAAGTGTTACTAACAAACTAAAACCTAATAAAATAATAAAGACTTCTTTCCACAGGCAATGTACAGCTCAGTGATACCGGGTCACCATCTGTCCGGTCACATGGCCGGGCAGATACAGTTCCCTGGCTGGCTCGGGAAGAACTCACGGGCCACAAAGATGCAACGGCTCTGTCAGGAAATACATGCGCATACTAGGCTGAGGTAAGTCAGCTGAATTGTTATGGGGGCTAAGTTGGTTTTGGTTTAGCAGGTTTCTGTCTTTGAAAAACTACTCATAACTAAAAGTTATTAGGTTATTACTCAATTGAAGAATTTATGGACGATACATTAGATTAACATAAACTTAACTCAACCTCTATTTTAGAGGATAAACTCTGTGCTATTCTTATAGAAATTGAGTTAACTTAAAGTGTGATACCT
The DNA here is from genome assembly GCA_963662085.1 of Eupithecia inturbata. NCBI lineage: Eukaryota > Metazoa > Arthropoda > Insecta > Lepidoptera > Geometridae > Eupithecia > Eupithecia inturbata. Next base: position 13,961,224 of record OY759178.1, on the reverse strand, counting down.
ACTTAACTAAGATAGTATTGTCTTAGCAACCTCTCAAGATACATGGTGTCCTAACAGGGCTCCTAATACCTAACCTATAAGAGAAATTCTTAAGAGCTCTCACATTAGCTTGGGGTACATGATGCTGTGTGGATTGTCCTGCATTATTTATTATTGTTATTGTATTAGGATTTAAAAATAAATAAATAGAGTCTCTGAAGAAGTAAGAAAAGGCTCTCTAGTATCTACATAGCATAGATAATATATTGAGTTTTGAGGCCTATACCGGAAGTGGGTGAAGTCTGAGGCCAAATTCTGCTAACCATTTGCTTTACTATGGCAATGGTATCGTTGCAGGATCGTTAAAAGGAAACTAGATTGTGCGTGCGGTGCTATTTTCACGGAAAGATTGATAGATTGGTTGCAACCTCATTGACACTTCTGACTCGCGTCTCTCCATCTGTAATTTCTTTCATCAAAGGTACAATGCCAAAATGTGTCATTCTGTGACGATACCATTGTTATGGTGAACTGCAGCGATTAATTTATTAGAAGTAGAGACCAGGTTGTAGGAAGATGATGGATATATTATTCCCATATAAAACAAGATCCGCGAGTGTGACTCGCGCGCCAAGGGTTTCTAACGGTTGTCAAGTATACCAATGTGTACTATAGGTACTGGTTTACTACTTTGCTATTTGTTGCTGCCCAAAAAATTAAAGGTTGTCATTTCTTCATTTGAATTGGTATTTTTTCGAGTTTTTTCAAAATATTTCAAAAAGTATTAAGTCTACAGAAATTTCAAAAACTGTTTTGAGATGTACAAACCGATACCTTTCATTTGATACCCCACTCGGTGAGGTAGCCCCAAGAGTGGGCCCTTTGAAAATTATTTTCTAAATTTCACGTTATTTGCTGCTGTAATTGTTGAGATATTAAAGACGGAAAAAAGGACAGATAAAGCGATGCCATAAGGGTTTCGAAATCGATCTCCGATCTTCGAAACCCTAAAAAGGGCGGTGACGTAAAAAATCCGAGTAGGTAGCTATAGACCTATATTCGCGCTTCTACCAACAATATTCGAAAAACCTATGGCGAAACGAATTTATAGCTTTTTAAAAAAAACAACATCTTTGACGGAAACCAATATGGGTTGCGTAAAAATTGTACAACGCTTGCAATAAACAAGAAATTTACGAATGTACTAACGAAATAAAATAATTGGACTCTTTCTCGATACCTATGACAAAAGCATACCTAATGTCAAAGTTTCCTATATAATACTGTTAGAAAAGCGACGATATTGGCATAAGGGGCTCCATGACTGGCTCTGTACCTACCTATGAAATAGAAAACAGCACACAAATTGAATATTTCAACGAAGAAATCGGCGAATTACTGAATATAAAATCTGATATAATATCAATAAATTCATCTATTCCCCAAGGAAGTGTGCTCGGATGCCTTCTATTTTTAGTCTCTAACAACAATTTGCCTAAAGCTGTAAATACTATTTGCGGATGCGTCCTATTTGCGGATGACGTTTCCCTGCTGTTCAAAAGTAGCCAAAATTTTGACTTTATCTACATCTATTAACAGAAAGAAACCTTTATTAGTACCAACAGACAAGACAAGACAAAAGCAATTCAGAAGCAGACAAAGATCCCCCTTAGACCTAGGTAATTTGACTAGAATTTTAGACATAGAACAATGCAACGAATTTAAATTATTAGGCGTTATAATAAATACCCATTAAAATTGGAAGAGTAATTTTTTTTTAATTTGCTTTAGGTGGCTTTCGTGTCACTGCGGCCATGATAGGCCTATTGTGATCGCCACAAGCATTGGAAGAGTTATATTGACACGCTAAAGTATAAACTTGTAAGGTTTACCTACGTCCTTAGTATTTTAAAACGTAATACTGATTATCAAACCGCCCGGCGGTGCTCTATCAGCTAATGCTTATTCTTGGTGTAATAAATTATTATTCAAATATTTATTCAATTGTACTGTGGGGAAATTTTTGGTTGTTTTGCTTTAATTATTATTTTTTTTCCTTATGTATACTTACCTAAATACTGTTTTTGTTGATTTGTTATGTTTTCCTGTGCTGTTTGTAGGTATGTGAACTTAATAAAAAATCTTATCTTACCTATCTATCTAACTAAATAGTGTTGACTTCAACGATATCTTTAATCAACAAAAAAAACTGTTTATAATATTAGCTACTATAAAGCAAAGACAAAGCTATAGGCCGCACTTTTAAATATAAAAATATTAACCTTGCCCTGTATAAACAATGTAAATGACCTTATTCGTTAGAAAAATATCCGTTTTTATCTATATATATTATCGGTTCGTAGTAAACTCAAGGAATACCTTATTTCTAAATGTTACTACTCCGTTGACGATTTTTTAAATGATAACTCTAAACTATAACTATTTGGCTGCCTGAGTAAAAAAATTACGTACTTACAGAGTTATTATTACAATTGTTTTGATTCTTGTAGCTGACATTGCCTATATTTTTCGACTACTATGTTTCTAGCTATAAATAGATTATGCACCTAGGTACCTATTTTAATAATATTTAAATAAATTGCTGCGCCCTTACAGGGTACATGTACTTACTCCTAAGGTACAAGCTAAAATAATGTATTAATTTATATCATGTTTGCAATAAATAAATAAATCTGAATCATAATGTTGGCTCCTATGTTAATCTCGCTATTTGTCTGTTCTGACCTTTGACAGTAATCTACAGAAGTACCTAAATTCGATTCGAATAGTCTATAGCAAGTGATTTAAAATTCTTGCACAAAAAAGGTTTACCTAACACCCATTTCGTGGCACTTGTGATCTAATTTGAGCCTTTCTTATCCCAAGCACAACAGGTTCAAAATCCTCAATATTCCTCGACTATGCGAGCCATTTGCGAGACGCGATCCTCAAGCCGCTCATCATGGACAAATCGGACGGAATCGAGAAATCTCTGGAGGTGCTAGAGTCGTACCATCTGCTCAGAGACGATCTGGAGTCATTGTGTGAGCTGTCTTTGTGGCCGGGGGCAAAGAATCCAGCTGTTTTGGTTGATCCTAAGGTACAGTACTTGTTTTGTGCATTTTGTGAATTGGTTAAGTTAACGCATTCACTCGGCACTGGTGTGACTTGCAGACAGCGACTGCACAATGAAGTCCTCTACAACTCCACGTGCGTCATAGGCACTCTTGTCAGTGCTCCGTCACTCGCGCTCAATTTTGCGTTATATAGTACCTAGATTTCTTTCCCCGTAGCGGTGCTTCCTAGGGCACCCGCGAGCCGTAAGCCGAACAAAATATGAACTGCGTTTCCTTTCGCTCGGACACCGCAGAGGTTATCTACTGCGCAGGTCTATTTTTTTGTAGACTTTTACATGACTGAAAGCTGTTTAGAATTTTCTACTGTCATGATATTTTCCTCTCATTGGTAGGTAGGTAAGTACCTACCTAGCCTACCTACAATTATTTCTAAACATTTAAATGTAATTTTTCTTCAACTTACTTTTGTTTTTGTTCACTGACTTATTAAGTAGGTAGATTAGGTACCGAGAGATTTAGGTAGGTATGTTTAATATAAAAACTGTAGGATCAACCTACCGGTTTTGTAGCGTGAACCAAGGGGCCGCCCGCCGCCCCGCTGCCGCCGGCGTACAGTGGAACGATTGAATTCTTCTAATCAATATGATTACTTTATATTCTATAACACTAAATAAAGAATTAGAATAGATGATGGAGATATAGGTAAGAATATTAAGAATAGATTGTGAATTCAAGTGACCCCCCAGGTGAAAGCCGCGATGACGCGCACATACAACAAGAAGGCGACAGCGCTGCCGTACGCGCCCGCTGCGGTGAAACGCGGCAAACCGCGGGACGAAGACAACGATGATGATAATGATGACGTCGAGGAAGAAGCGGACAGTGATCCTGAGAATGATGCGCTTATAAAGGTACTTTTGAGGGGTCTGTACGCTCGTTCTATAAGCCTTCTGATTGGTAGCATTTAGGTACAATTTAAATTATTTATTTATAATACAGCCTAGCTGCAGTCCACGGCTTCACACACTCTTTTCCATTAAAGAAAGTAGCCTATGTCCATCCCCGGGATAATATTTATCTCCTGCCAAATTTCATCAAGGGTTAAGACAGACAAAGTTAGTTTAGAATGTATGATATTAAATATGGATGAAGCTAGTCGATCATAAAAACATCATACAGTTGACCTTTCCAAGCTTAGTACATTGATTTAGTGGCAGCTTGTTTTCTAGTGCATGTTGTGACACACCATGCATCAAGATTGTAAAAGATCCAGTATTTAAAAAAAAGTGATTTACTGTCAAATAACAAACTTATTTATTTTCAGAAAAAGAAAGTCAAAGATACTGAAAAAGCAAGTTCAAGCAAGAAACCCAGTACCAGTAAAGGAAAGTCTGGTAATGACAAAGGAAAATCAAGTAATGAAAAGAAATAATTGTATTTGTAGATGATAAGATGTTTCCTGCTATGACTCCACCGAAGATATTGTTATTTTAAGTTTATTTTATAGATCATGATGACTTGACTCAAGGATTATTTTTCTATGTTTGTTGTTGAATCTGATTGATGGACTTGCCAGCAAATCTCAAATTATCAGTAGATAGTTACCTAATGTACAGTGATATGCATCGATAGGTAAACCCCCTAAGTTTGAAGACAATTACTTTACGGAAATATTTTTAAAACTAGAATATTTCAGCAGCTGTTCTATAAAAAACAACAATAATACATGACAAGTGTGAACCTGGAAACGGTCAGGGGGTTATCTATTGTGGTGCACTCCACTGCACCTAATAGGTAACTTAAAAAGATGTCCACAGAACCTAAAAGTTTAGTTTTGTGTAGTGGTTTCTGTTTGCGTAAGTTTATTTTATGAAAGTAGAATATAATCCTACATTCTATTTATCTATTGTTGTACTACGAAACCTTTTGTATTAACCCAGAATTGAGAGCATTTTGTGGACTGGCCACTTATGTTATTAAAATAGTTATACTTTCAATAAACAATTACTGTGATGAAAGAGAATGCTTGTTTGGTGAATAAAATTGTTTTTTAGAACACTTGACTATGATCATTGGCTTAGTGGGAATCTTCAACATGATAGATTGTACAGAAATCACAAACTGACAACAGCAAGCTTTTATTACATAATTTTCACACTAACTTTATGTACATCTTCATCTAGGCTTTTTTTATGAGCTTTATTCTAGGGTCGTCGGGCCGATATATAATGATGGACTTCTTGTATTGCTTGTTGTCCCCATCATTTTTGGTGTAATTGTAGCACCCTATAAATCCGAGAGCAATTCCTACTACGCCCATTCCGGATGATGCAATCACCTCTGGTATTTCAGTCCAACCCTGCTGTAGCAATTGGCCAAGGGTTCGTCTTGAGGCAGCAGCCATATTTGTAACAGCTTGGAAATCCGAAAATGTAGCGTAAAACTTTACGTCTGAGGTAGGTAAATGAAATATTTGAAGAAAATTCGCTCGACGAAATGTTCAACTTCAACTTCTTGTTTTATGACTCGACAAAATTTAGTAGTCTAGTTTTTTTTTGACATTGACATAAAAACAATATTTTGCTTTTAACTTGCCCTTTTGGGTATCAAATTTGTATTTAGACGGTCAGTAAAATATAGGTTTTGGTCAACCGAAAAATGGATTTGGCCAGCAGAAAAAGTAAATCTATTAGTCGGCAAAAATTACTTTATTGGTCAGCAAGTATTGGGTAGCATAATAAATATTTATGCAGTTAAATATAAAAATATATATATTAGTAAAGTAGCAACAAATCGTGATTCGGATTTTATAATATTTGGCACGCTATCAAATTAATTTCGATTTGCCAAACTTAATAAACCTACTTACGTGTGTTAGGCAATGAAATACCATAACAGCTGGATTTTATATTATTTGGCACGCTATCAAATTAATTTCGATTTGCCAAACTTAATAAACCTACTTACGTGTGTTAGGCATTGAAATTCCATAACAGCTGGACCAAATTTGATAACATAAAATGTGTATGTTTGAGTCTAGGAACAATAACTAATGTTCCTAATTTGAGTGGGTCTCTGGATGGTTTAGGTTTGCAACTGGACCCGTTAGGTGGCGCTACACTCGGGTACTAAGATTTTTTTACCTGGCAACGTCTTGACTTCTTTGTTAATGGCAATGTGACTGGTTTGTCAACAGTGTTCATGGAAATTTCATAGACATGTAATGGAGGCGTGGTTTAAATAATAATATGACCGGTAAATTTTGAAAAACACTAATGGTTGGCAGTCATTCACGGAACAGGCTGACATAATTGTTCTGAAAGTCAAACTTATTCAACCCAACCCGAAGGTCCGAAACCAAGTCACATGCATGACAAAGGGGGCCAAAAAAAACATATCTTCCTTAGTATAACGTAAATGTTAAAGGACAACATTAGACAAGGGCTGCAGAAGTGGGGGGCAGGGGTCCGTAAGACCCCCAAAAAATCAAACGGGGGCGCCGGGCGCACACTTATAAGGACCGACCTACTACAATACAATAATTTTATAAGTTTGTCCCATTATCGAAGCATGTTGTTACCGCACCTAGCTTTTATTCATTTAAAAACAAACTAATTGGTATAAAGGCTCATCAAGACGGCAGTGGCATAAAGTCGAGGTTTTTCTCGACCAAAAATTGTGATGTGACATAATTTTTTACATAAATTATTCTAGGTAGGTATATTAATTTACTTATTATTTTACTCTGTTATTAGTTTTTTTATTTAAATTGTTAGTAAGTACCAATTTTACTTAAATTTGAATTGTAAATACAGGGTGTTAGTGTGAACACCGTTGTCATTTAAACCACGAATGCCTAACCCTAAAATGAAACGATACAAGTAATTATTAAAAATAAAAGTCAATTAGTTTCGATGGATTTTCATAATTAATTTCTCTGCTATCCTACTTTATGTCTGGACACCCTAGTCACATCAGCCGCGCCGTGGCCGCCCGCGCTCGCCTATCTGCGACCTGGCCGCGGCCGGTACGGTGTAGGTAGGTATCGAAATAATTCGAATCGTAGGTACCTACTTCATTGTGATGAAACATTCCCTTCATACTTTTCCTGGCTTAGGACAGGCAAAAATAGCTACATTACTAGGTACATTTGCCAGTAAGTACCTAGACTAAAGTAGGTATTTTTGGCGTATTTAAAAAGTTCATCACTAATAAAGTTTATGCACAATTCAATTAAAATTTACAGTTTTATGTACAGTTTGTTTAACTTACATTACACGTAAAATGTTTTCATAATGGGCTCCGTTTACAGCTACGCAAGCCTCCGCACGTCTTCTCAAATTATCCCGCACTCGAGAAAGCACAAATGAGTCATTTTTCACCTCCCTAAACGCCTTACGAATACGACTATTTAATTGTCTTGTGTTATGAAAACGAGTGGCGTAGACTCGGCGCTTAATGTCTCCCCACAAATAAAAATCCAAGGGCGTTGTGGAGGATTTTCCAAACTGTCCAGTGCGAAACATTGAAGAGACGAGCTGCCCTTCTAGTACTCTCCTCTGGATTTTCCGCGAAGAAATTCAAGATTTCTTCTTGCAGGTTGACAGCCAACTGTTGGGTGGCAACCAACAGTTGGCTGTCAACCTGCCTTGTGCATGACTAGGCACTGTGAACTGGCCGTAGGTACGCAGCCGTTGTGTAGCCGCTAGAAACGTTTCCCGGCTGGGCACACGTTGTTCTGGGAACTGTTCTGCGTACATCATGCGAGCCACGCTTATGTTATCACCAGCGATTGCATAAAGCCGCACCATTTCAGTCCACTGTTCATTTGTGAACGACATCGTCTTACATAAAACCACAGATAAAACACTACGCGGACAAATCGCTAAAAATTTATTCGGTACGTGACGTGACGTGCTCACTATCGAATATGCGGATTGCGACCGGGGTCGGTGCTCTTTGAACGCGGCCGGTATCCTTTGAACGAGCCGCGCGCGGGTGGCGTAGGTACTTTCCTTTGAACGAGCCGCGCGCGGGTGGCGTAGGTACTTTCCTTTGAACGAGCCGCGCGCGGGTGGCGTAGGTACTTTGAAGCGCGGCGGTATTACTTTGCTCGTGCGAGCGAGACAAAGGATTATCGGTGACGCTTGCCGCGCTGCCGCGCCGCCCGCGCCGCCGCCGTGTGCACCGACTTATAGGGTGACATGCTTTTATGACGTTAGAGGATTTTTGTTTCAAAAATAAGTGAAAAATAAATTAATTTTTTTTCATCGGTATCGGACTCTGCTCGTGATTCTGAACCTCTGGTTTCAAGGATAAGACTGTTCACACTAACACCCTGTATAAGTTTACCAATAAAATTACTATCTGACTGACTACTATCTACTGACTATCTGACTACTATCTGATATCATAAATTGACGTTGATCTTCAGGATCAACGTTTTTACCTTAAAATCATAAAATATTCTACCTATACCATCTGTATGTAAACAAACACACTAATGGCAAATTTACCGACTCTTCGGCTCTTTACATTTATAGGAAATATGTAAGTAAACCTTGGTGCTATCTTGGCACCCCCGGGTGCTTGCTTGGTTACGCCAAACAAGGACCAAAAAGGGGTGACAACGACCACGCACAGCCAGATCATAAAAATTTTTGTTGATTCTATAAGGTTGGGTCGCCTAAGATCGGACGCATTAGCCGAAAATTTTAGACGTACTGCATTTTTATTTTATTTCTCACGATTCGATGTCGTTTTTCTGTTGCGGTTTACTGTAAATTGAAGACAAAGAAATATCGTTTAACCCCTACTTTTTTGGTTTGCGTAGATGCTATCTATCTAAGCAAATTAAGGGCTTAAAAAGCAGACTTTTTTCAACTTACCATAGTGAAGAAAATAACATTTCGGCCGAAGATCGGACTATGTAGTATCTTCACGTCTATACGTTTGATAATAGAGTACACATTAGGAAAACATCCGGACTTACGTCCATACAATATGTATCAATGATCCGGCCAGGAAATTCCTCAAAAGATTTGACAAATACGATTTTTCTTTTTTTTGCGTTTTTATAGTCCGGTCTTCCCTCCTCATCCTAATTAAGTTTCTCAAACTTTTATCCTTCTGAACCTAGAACTATATAATGAAAAGGTACCTAAGATCGGATAGTCACATTAGTCATAGCGTCATTGGATAGTTAAATAAATAAAAAATAAAATTATTTCATAAATAAATTACTACGCATATTGCGTAAGTAATTTTTTTATATTTATTTATGTATATAGCTTTAGTTAAAATATGCAGAGCATATTTAATTTCTATAAAAAATAAATATTTTTAAACTGAGAAAAGTTCTTGTGTAGGACTGACTTAGTATTTTTACTTTCATTAAAATTAAAAATAATAAATTGTGGGCATTGTAATAGGACCTACTACAATAGAAATAAAAACTACCTGATAGGTCAATCAATTTTATTTAGAGAATTTTCGCTTGCGATCTTCCTAGAGTTTTACTCTTTAATCCGGATTTGCCAAAACTCGATCGAGTTGAGGTAGGTATGCCATAAATTTTGGATGCTGCATAGTTTGTCAGTTCTTTTTTCCTTATCCTTTCAACTGCTTCTTTTAAGGCTTTTCTGTGTAAGAAGTCGCCCGAAGCGAAATCCTCTCATATTTCGTAGGCATCTTTTATCTGTAAATAGCAATTTTAATGTTTAATTTCAACAGGTATATTTTAAGACGAAAAAAGCGTAAAAAGTGTTTGTGACTTCAAAAAATATAAGTTTGATATTTAAAACAAATCAATTGCATTTCAAACAAAATTTTCCCTAAGCCTCAAGCAGAAAAAAATCAATCAAAATGCAAATAAGTTATATTCTTATTTGCTGTTGCCCGCGACCGCGACTTTGCGTCCATTTTGATAGAACCATATAGAGATAAATACGTGTTATATAGCGATAAAAAAGTATCTTTTGTAGTTTATCTGTGTGCCAAGTTGAATTTAAATCCATTCGGACGTTTGAACGTGCAAAGGTAACAAACTTACACGCACGCACGCACTATTGTTATAGGTATAATATACTACTCTGCTAAAGCCATAAATAAAATTAATACCTGTTAAAGAGGTTTCGAGCGAAGCATGCTCAAAATAAAGAAACTGGGCAAAATAAGACACACCAAGATTAATAACCAAAGCAACCAACGCCTTGAGTTACGCACAAAAGCTCAAATGGAAGTGAGCGGGCCATATCGCAAGACTGACAGACCAGAGATGGACTAAGAAAGCAACTTGGTGGAGTGGCCCGCCAGGCAAGAACGGTAAAGGAAGACCGCTGAGCCGCTGGGAGGTGGACATCAAGCGAACAGCTGGCACAAACTGGAGACTGGTAGCACAAGATCGAGACAAATGGAAATCTTTGGAGGAGGCCTTTACCCAAACCGGGGTTCTTACTAATAAGATTAGAATAGATGAATAATAAATACTAATACATCTACTAATAATTACAAAAAAAAACACTAACCTACTAAACAAGTAGGTAATAAATGAAATAGTAAAATAAAAAAATTAATAATAGTAAAAATTGTGTAACTTTATAGTAAGAAATGAATAGGCTTTATTATTATTATTATTAATATACTATTATTATTAGTGGGATAGTGGGACTCGTAGTTACCTACTTGAACTAATTTCAATATAGGTACGAGTTAGTGGGCTTGAGAACCACTGATTATTTTTTGACATCCTAAGAACGGACACAGCTTAGTCCGATCTTCGGCACGAGGAGGGAAGACCGGATCTTGGGCTGTGAACGTCCTAGGCGTAATCAAAGTACATAGATCGAAAGATTATTCGCTAATTCTGCCCCAAAATAATTTATTACATTAAGTTAATGAAAGTACTCACCTCAATGAGCCATCAAAGTTTTGGAGGTAAGATCGGATCATCGATTTTTCGCACAAAATGAACCTTTTCTGCGGAATCACATGCGTGCACATCCCTTCTGGTCGCTGGCCGGCCGCAGTAAGAGGAGAGGGGCAGAATAAAATGGCGGATCTAGTAGTGTTGCCAGCAGTAGAAAATATTGCCTAGTTTGTGAGTTATTCCATGCATCCGATCTTATGTCACATCCGATCTTAGGCGACCCAACCTTAGTCTGTTGCCCTTGTATTTTGTTGTTAATCGCCTAAAAAAACTTGAAATGTTCTTAGCTCATTTTCATTTATCTTAGCAAGACAAGAATGTCTTGCTTAGCATGTTTCACCAATTTCAAAAAAGGCTGCGTCGACTCCAGTCGCTGACACTTATTTTGTGTTCGTTTTTTATTCTACTCGGCCGCCGCAAACTTTTTAAAGTTTTCAGGGCTCGCTCAACTCGCTGTTTTTTTTCTAAAAAAATGTTGTCTTTTAAATCTTTTAAAACTCATAATAGAGGTAATTTGGGCGGTAGTGCCAGTAACTGAGCGGGCAAATATCAGTAAGTGACGAACGGAGCGAGCCGTGATTTATTGCATTGCGTCAGAAGAAAATCAATGGTTTTACCGAGGAGTGACAGAAACTGACGGTCGAAACAGCAGGGCTCGCTACACTCGCTGCGTCCTGCCATCTGCGCTACGTCGCTCTGCGCCGGGATCACAGTCCTCTCACCTTTGCTTTACCCTATGACACTGGGTAAAGCAAAGGCATACCAGCATAAAAAAGTCCATCCTTCTATGGTATAAGCCGGCCGCAAGCGTTCGGTTTCCGTATTAGGTTTCAAGATCAGGAATTCAGATTCGGAATCCTGAATGCTCTGTTTACATACAAAATATTCAACATGGCGCACATTATTCCTATTTTTTCCGAACGGGAAATAAACCTAACCTATGTCATCCCGAACGCAGCGCTCGCGTACCTGCATTTTGGCTCGTCCGCCGTACACGCACACAGAAATTTCAATTCAAATCCACGCGAGCCTTGTATGTAACGAGTGGACGTCTATCGACCCCTCGTCGTCATAGTAGGTAACAAAATGTGTGAAGCCGATAATTTAATAATGGTGTACCCAGTTACGACGATTTTTCTTGTTTAGCGCCAGTAAAAGAGCAATAGCAATCAGTTCGTCTTCGTTTTCCATGATTACGCGTGTGTATGTGCTTTCACAAGCGTCTCTATTCGTACTGGTCGTATAAAATTCCGAATAAAAAAACCGGACGTTTGCGCTAGTCTCATGGAATTCCTGATCTGTAAACCTAATTCGGAAACCGAACGTTTGCGGCCGGCCGTAGTCATACAAACTCCTTGGTTTTTGCCAGCTTTTTTTAAACTCTGTGTCAAGTCAACAGTCAAAGTTTGGCAAGTTGGGAAATTAATAATTTCTTTGTTTGCAAAGTTGGAAACGGTTTTATTCTCTTTGAGTTGAGTTGCGTCTTTATTGTACTGTACAGTCTGTCTAAGTATTTTGTACAATCAAGACAATGTTTCGCAAATTTCCAATTATAGGTCACGAAGTAAAGTTCCCAAAAACGCTGTATGGATTATTTCTTAGAGGCTGGTGGGAGATTCCGGAAATAATGGCGTCATCTGGGATGGCTATTGTTGGTGGTGTTTTAGCATATATTGGGCTTTATAACTACGTACAAAACGATGGTGATAATAAGGAATTTAAATCTTATTACTGTGTCGTAAGGAAAAATGATCCAAGAGCTGCAATCATAAAAAATCCGGTATTCACACAGTATAAATGTTAGATACAGCCTGAAGACCTGTAACTTGAATTTGAAAGAATATAATATTGTTAATAATGTTCATATTCGGGTCTTGAATTTCTTAAAAATAAAATAAATATTAATATTTTTTTAAACTATTTGTTGAGCTTATTCACTAGCTATGGGAAGGAAAGCCCTCCTTTCCGGGAGGGATTCTACCCCTATTAAAGATTACCTATCATAAATAAGTGTGCGGACCTCAGTGTGGTCTAAACTTTAAAAGGAGAGCGGACTGATGACGGTATGACCAAGACTGGCGCAAAAGCTTCAGCTTTAGATTCGGGAGGGTTTTGAGTTTGGAGATTCTGGAGTCTTGTCTACACACAAAAGTCACCCTGTGGTGGGTATGTATGCCGTTGGCCCGGGATAGCTTTGCTATCGGCGGCTTAGTCAGTGACATTTATAAGTAAGGAATCGCCTGGCTACCTAAACCAACTGACCCTGGTAACGTTTATTGGTCGTCCTCTGAGGCTTGACTTAGCAATATCTAGCAGTTGGAAGTGAAGTTAGAGAATATTAAATGGAATGTTCTAGCTCTCTACGCTAATCTCTCTTTACGTACTTGTGTCAAGTACGTAAAGACAGGGGGACAACATATTCTTAGATTTTGTGTTTTCCTACTGTGACGCAACAGTTTGGACTTTACGAAAAATTACTCCTCGTAGCCAAACCAGCTAGGTAATCTAGTTTGGCCACGAGGAAACACACCCCTGGATTCAGCCCCAGGCGGCTCTACTTTGGTAACGCTTTTTAGATAAGTAGGTAGACGCTTGAGTCGTAGAGAGTCTGTGGTGCAATATTAGTTAGCGCATTCCCGTACCTCCAGAGTCGACGTTACGGCAGTCGACTCTAGAGGAAACAGCGTGCAAGGAACAATTCATTGAAAGGTAGGTTAACAATATATTTTTATTAAGTTGTAGCACCCTAACGGGGTTAATTTCATGATCTCACTGATCATAAGAACTCAATTTACCTAAACATGAAACAACTGAATAAATAAATAAAAATCGGACGAGTATGCCCGTTGTTATCCTGGCAAAAGCACGTCAACGGAATCAGCCAGAGAGTTCACTATTCGTTTCAAACTCTCAAGAGATTTCAGAATTTTCTTCCACTGCAAACCAAAATCACTTTAGCTCAATCACTCCTTCTTCCCTTAAATAGACTATGCTGACTCTTGTTTCCTTGACGCCACGGAGGAAATCCTCAACAAATTAGAACGTCTACAAAATCTGTGCATCGGGTTTATTTTCGGTTTGCGTAAATATGATCACGTCTCAATGATCAGAGCTCAGTTAAAATGGCTTCCAATTCGTCGCCGGCGTGATCTGCACGTTCTCTCGCTTCTTTATAACATTCTGAACAATCCCCTTTCTCCTTCTTACCTTCGTGAGCGTTTTGAGTTCCTTTACCCTGCAGAACATCTTTGTCCCTTGTTCTTATATTCCCTACTCACTCGTCCAGCCGATACGGTGGCTCCTTTACCGTCGTTATGGAATTCTCTCCCACACGATATTCGTGCTAGCCCGTCACTCTTTACCTTCAAGCGTAAAGTCAAAGAGCATTACCTATCTTTATGACTCTGTTGTATTTTATGTTTTTTTTAATATTATTAATATGTACTTATAAAATTATTGTATGATATTAGGAACATAGGTATTGTGTTTTATATATTGAAATAGATACCCACATAACCTTGTCTCTCTCTCTCCCAATATTAGAATAGAATAGAATATTTATTTATTTATAAAACGTATACATATTTTTGCTGATATTGCACCATTAAACCAGCGTTGGTTTGTATTGGTGCTCACACTCGTTCTGTAATAATGTAATCGTTCTTATAATATTGCGTTTAGATAGAAAAGATAATTACAAAATAAAAACAGAATAAAACTTCACAGAAAGAAAAAAAAACTTCTTGCAAACAGGTAGGTACCAGAATCAACGCGCATGATGTATATTATATATAATATAATTATGTTAGGTAGGTATATTATATACGGCATATTATAGGGTACATAGATATAATTGTTGCTAGTTTTACAGTGAGTGGCACAAATTGATGATTGCGTCACCAACTAAACCAGGGGGTAGAAAGCTACCTCCTAGTCACTCTGCAGCTGTTCGTGGTAATATTTGTGGAGCATACGTCTATAGTTTTTATCATTAAGTTTTTCTTTAATGTTCTGTGGCAAAGCGTTTACTATATATATTGGGTATCATAAATTCTATAGTTCTTCGTCCATAGAAGTTAGGCATTGAACTTGGGTACTGTGATTTAATTTTGGGTTATTTTCCTAGTTATTATTTTGTGGGTTATGGGTATCTGAATTGCTTCATTATGATACTGTTCTTTTAAACGGGTGAGGGTTACTTTTCATGTATTGGTAGTACATCTGTGTATTTAAAAATGAGTTCACTATCTTCGTGCAATTGCTGTTAAATTTTTTTTTTGGGACAATGGCTTTTCATTAAAAAATAAGAGGATGACCATGAAATCTTCACTTAAACATCAAACCGACCTAATCGCTAGCGTAAACTTGGGGTTCTTATCAAACAGCTGCCAGAAAAAATCAGTTAATCACCCGACTATGCAAGGTGAAAATGTAGATTAATTAAGGTCGTTCTGGAATGATATAAAATTACGTGGAAATGGATGCAACCGATTTAGGGTAGGTAAAATCAAAAGGTAAGTACCGATGATGTATACATAGCTTCCTAACCTATAATAAGTTCCGGAATCTACCAATAATAATTACCTTTCACGTACATTAGTAAGATTGGATGTTATTGTATTGATGTGTCTAACCAAATCAGCTTATAAACCTCTGTTTTTGCCAGGGTTTTATAGGTTTACAGCGTTTACAGCGGGTAATTCCCAATTGGTGAAAACCCTTGTAAGCCAGCTTCTCATCTATAGTTAGCTCTCCCAGATTTAGGGGGGGGTCACGCTTGGTCAGGACTCGTGACCAAGCGTGACCCCTCCAAAATATATAATATATTGGACTGCGTGCGACCGCACCTGCCTTTTGGGTACGGAACCCTAAAAAGGTTGGTAGAAAAAAATAGTACCTAATCACTAAGTTATATGAACTCTCTGATATTAGGCACGGAAGCAAATATGCGCAAGTACAATCAAATAGAAAAGTCATAATTACCAACTAGCGACGCGCCCCGGCTTCGCGCAGGGCACCCGTGCGAAAGGTAGACCTTGAAAGTGTTGATGTGAACAATGTTAAGTCTTGAACAATTAAACCCTAATAGCAAGGCCTTAAGGTGCTATTTTCTGCAACAGGACTAACAGCTGACTACTAGATTGTTAAAAAACTCATGACATCAAACACCATTTTTCGTGCTTGACGACGCACTACGTTAAACCGCCCGCGAGGCATATTTAACGTAAGAGAAAAAGCTAATATCAGGGAATACTCCACACAATCACAAGAACAAACTATCAAATCAACCAAAACAAACACCGAACAACCATCAAAGACTTTAATGCGTTATTGTGCTAAACCATTCATTCGACAATATTGCCAACTAAGTTTTAAATTAATTTGCTTTATTGTAATTGTTTTATTTTCAAACTTGGGTTAATTGCGTAAGATAAAAAGTTTAATTTGTTCAAAAACTTAAGCTTTTAAATAATCCGTCATTGAGTATAAGGTGTTTTTTTTTATATTCTATCAATATTGAATTGAAAAATAAATTATTGCAGAACAAAATGTGCTAGACAAAATAAAAATACGCCATAATTTTTGTTGGGAACCCTGTTTTGACAGACAGATCCCCTCTCCATCCGTTCTTTCCCCTCAACGCCTTATTTTCGTTTTAGTGCGCAGCCGTTGAAGCCAACTTCACAGAGCTCATGAAACTTTGCGTGAATTCTAGTATCTTTGGATACGGTTGGGGGACCTTCAACCGTTTTTTTGTGCCGGAAAAGCAAGTACGAAGGTCCGCACCGCAGTGAGCTAATTATGAACTTCACAGAGAGATGTCAGTGTCAGGTGTATAGATGTAAAGCAGCAGGTAGATACCAGTTTCCAGCAATATCCAGCGGTATCCACCATGTAGCTACCAATAAAAAGCGGTAGTAGCCCGACTGTGGAACGAGGAAAGGTGGGATAAGTATTAAATAAGTATGTATGATTTATGGCAATCGTTCTGGAATGGGTTTTGCACGTACTAGGTGATTAATTGTATTTAATTTTGATATTTTTATGTATGAACAATGTCAATAAAATAAAATTCATTAAATTAGCCGTGGCGATAAATAAAAAATTAAAATAAAATTCCTTTTACTGTTTTCGCCGCTTATTTTACTTTTTTAGGGTTTCGTGATCGGTTACGGAACCCGGTTTGTCTGTCTGTCTGTTATTGAAACCAGCTACCTCTAGATTGTTTGCAACAGCCTTCTTAAACCTGAGAATCATTTATTGAAACCAGGTACCTCTAGATTGTTTGCAACAGTCTGCTGATATCTGAGAATGAATTATTGAAACCAGCTACCTCTAAATTGTTTGCAACGGTCTGCTTATACCTGAGAATGAATTATTGAAACCAGCTACCTCTTGATTGTTTGCAACAGTCTGCTTATATCTGCACCTAAACAGATTAAAAAGAAAAAAAATTGAAAAATACAAATTAAAATTTTTGTACCTAGGTACCTTTTTGATGTCCAATTTTTAAACAGCATTATAAACAGCAGTATCTACCTGGTATTTATAGGTGTCCACCGTTAACAGCAGGTGGCTACCAATTGCTGGAAACCATTGTTAGCCAGCTTCGCACCTATAGTCAGTTGTTAGTACCCCTCCCCGCACCTTCTAAATTTTTTTCATGATTAATTACCTTGTAGCTACCTATCGTAGACTGAGAATAGCCTAGATTCTCGGTCTACGCTACCTATATTATCAATTCCTGAAGTTTCCTTGCCTCTTCGATCAGGGAGGGTGATTTCCTTCGTCCGAGTTGCCAATTTGCAAATCACCCTCCAAAGTCGTTAGTTCCACTGGTGAGGTACCTACTAGGATTTAGTCCCGGGAATTCCCGATTCTGAATTACCCATGAATTCCCGAATTGTTTGGCCGATTTAAGAACTAGGAAATCTTAAATCATTTCCCCGGAATTTCGGGAGTTTCGAGAAAAATATTTTTACCGAGCACTACCGAAGTAACAATAAGTACCTACATAATTTATTTCACTTGCTCTTGCTCATAAAGCATTTCGCAAGTATCAGGCAGGAAGGCAATTCTCGCCAACATATCACTACGCGGTAGTAGGTTAGTTAGAGCTCTATGTCTTTTGATCTGTTAAAATTAATATCAAATTCTGAGGTTCGTCTTCTCGTTCGTCGATAAGCCTGAAGGATTTTCGTTCTGTTAAGTCGTGGCTGAAGCAAGTATCACACACTCGATTGCTGCCATGTTATAAAGTACCAGTACCTTGCTGTGCTACATGGCTGCAATACTCCATACTACCAGACCTGAGCTTGATAAAGAGAAAGTAGCTGACCCGTTGCCAAACATCGCCTAATCTTATACACGGTGGATTTTTTGGACGGAGCAGTAAGAAGAGGTATCACCATTGTATAACCATTGTATGAGAAAAGCTTTCTGAGATTTCAGACATTTTTAGTCAAAAAAATCCATCCTGTATACCTAAACTTAGTGGCCGCCGTTTTAGTCTTCGATTTAATGAAGATATATAAGTTCAGAGTTGGTGGAAGAGTCACAAGGTGCAGTTGATTTTTGAGGCTTCGAGTTTGACCTGATTTTTTTCGACAAACAATCTAAACACAGACAACAATCAGAGTCAATTTATTTATTTATTTAATTAATTATTAACTAGCACTATTACATAACAACCAATTACACTAGTTAATTACAATACCTATATATTAGAACAACAGAAACATAAAAATTTATACATAAAATTACACAAAGCAATACTAATAATGATTGATCATTTATAAAATATAAAGACTCCAGACAAATAAAATTTTATAAAAACATTATGCATTTTAAAACTAAAAATAAATTAATTCAAACTCAAAATATTACTCTATCATTCATCACTCTCGCAAAACCTCAGGCACACCAACATAATATCCTTCCATTCGTCCGCAAATATATCACAGTCCGGGTTCTGCTCAAGAAGTCTGTTGAGGGCGGCGAGTGTGCGAGGCAGTGGAGAGTTGGCGCGAGTCACGGTTCTGCAGAAAGGCTCTGACAAAAGCCTAATGTTTCTGTGGCGAAGGTAGTTATCAGGTAGGTTAAGACGAAAGAGAAGGTTGTGCAGATCTGGGGCGTCGATCATACCGCGTAGTATCTTGCACATAGTTGCCGTCTGATCTTACACTCTCCTGGTTTGTAGGGAGTTGTACCCAAGACATCCCTGGAGAAACTTGGTTGGGTACATAAATGGGTAGTACCCAAAAAGTCGCTTGTACAAAAACCTTAGAAACGCCTTCTGAACTTTCTCCAGTGACAGAGCATACGTACTTTCATGGGGGTTCCATACGCAACAGCTTGACTCCAGCTTGCTCCGTACAAGAGCCCCGAACAACAGCCGCACCACACTGTCACTGCGAAAGTCCCGGGCGTTTCTCAGGACAAAGCCAAGTCTCTGATAAGACAGCTTGGCGACTGTGGTGATGTGGTCGTGAAAAGTGAGCTTACGGTCAAAAGTTACTCCCAAATCCTTAATTAGCGTAGCTCTAGGAATCACGTTACCACGGATAGTATAATCGAAGGATACCAGATTTTTCTTTCGACCGAAACTCACCACGGAGCATTTGGAGGGATTAAACTCCATCTTGTTATCTAGGCTCCATCGACAGACCGCGTTGACATCACCTTGAAGCACTGCACAGTCTGCCACAGAGTTTATGACAGTGTAGAGCTTTAGATCATCCGCGTATAATAGGCACTCCGCGTGCTCTACAATAGCTGGTAGATCATTTACCATTAAAATAAAAAGCAAAGGTCCTAAGATAGAGCCCTGACTTATACCAGACCGGGTGTGATATGGTGCAGATTCATATATTCCGTATCTGACATACTGCTGGCGATCACGCAGATAGTCAGCGAGTAACCTAAGGAGATCCGGCGCAAATCCAATGACGCTCAGTTTGGCCAGGAGTATGTCATTATTGACTCTATCGAACGCTTTTTGAAAGTCAAAGTAGAGCACATCTACTTGACTGCCGAGGTCTAAGTTGGTTGAGATATACTAAACCATGCTGAGCATTACTTAAGAAGGCTTTAACTTGCGAGTAGATGATCTTGTGCAAGACATTTTCAAAAACCTTGGCAGGAGAGGATAGTATGGCGATGGGTCGATGCTCCTCGACAACTAACTTATTTGATGTTTTTGGAATCGGTGTTACCCTTGACACCTTCCATTGCGCTGGGTAGCTACCTGTCCGTAGAGCCAAATTAAAAATGTGATAAAGTGGAGGCATAAAGCTTTTATAGACTGACTTAAGTATAGCTGGCGGTACGCCATCAGGTCCGATAGAGCTTTTAGGTTTTAACTTTTTAATTGCGTGGATCACATCCTTAGGCGTAAATTGAAGAACACTGACATAGTTGCTATTGCAGCTCTTATCGCAACGATTGATATTTTTTCCGGATTCGGGCAGAAACATACTTCCGAAAAAATTGGCAAAAGCTTCGGCTGCTGCGACACCCGAACACGACTCTCCCTTAAACGTTACATTTGCTTCAAACCCACCCTTAGCTCTCAAACTAGAGACGTGGCTCCAAAACGCGCGGGGGTTCAATGCTAAATTATTTTCAATATTCCTCAGATATAAATTATAAGCACTAGATACACGTGATTTTAAGGAAGCTCTCATTTCCGAGAAAAATCTGTACGTTTCGTCAGACTGGGTTTTTTTCCAATTGGCATGCAGTTTTATCTTTCGCTTTGTATCATTGATAATTTCTGAAGTGAACCAAACGGGATAACGCCTACTGTTCGTTTTATTGCGACGCTTTTTAGGTAAACAATCATCAAATATTTCATAGATAGTGGCATAGAAAGCTTCAGTCGCGAAACCTACATTATCAGAGAGTAACACACGATCCCAGGAAGCGTTCGAAAGAGAGAGTTGCAAAAGCTCAGCATCGCAACGGTCAAAATTCCAGTCTTTGTTTGACTTTATATTGCTCGGTTCTATGCAATCCGAACTTCGCGCCATCTCTACCAGCACCTCAACATCCAGGGCAGGATGGTATGCGTCCATAGGAACTATACCCTCCGTGCGTGAGACTATCCCTCAACCCTTCACTCTCCTTAGCCAGAACAATATCCAGAACACTACCATGTAAATTCACGACTTCGTTATATTCGACAATGTTTGAAAATGATAAGAAATAACAATAATAATTTTTAATATTCAAAGAGGCACTATTTAAATTTATGTCACCAAAGATTATGACACAGCCCTTCAAATTACCAATGAAACTTTCAATTTTACAAAACCACCGCATGAAATCCTGATCGGTAGAGCTAGGTTCTAAAAATAGACGACACATACGTGAAACGGTGGACCGCACCAAGTGAAGCTCGCCCACAGGTCCTCCCCGCCATCGGTCTCGAGGTCCGGCCGGCGGCGCAGCGCGATGGGCGCGCGCGCGGCCAGCAGGACTCCCCCGCACGGCGTTCCCCTGTCGCGGCGTAGTATGCACCAGTCGCCGCATACCAATTCGGAGTCTTCTACTGAGTTGTCCAGGAATGACTCAGTCACGGCCACCAGGTTATGTTCCAGCAAGGCAAGATTATTACGCCACTTAGAAAGTTTGGTTTTAAGACCCCGCACATTCTGGTAAAAAGCTTGAAAAGTCATTTTATTCCTGCCGGGTCTGGCCACGAAAGGACTGCGGCCCCGTTCCTGAAGTAGTGTTCGGACCGGTTTCACCATCCTCTCTATTCAGACTAGCTGGTTTTCTATAGTTAATCCATGGTTTTATCCTGGCATTAATCGGCCACACATCGATAGAATAACACGTGTTATAGTGAACTTCCGGCACGCCTATTTTATAAGACTTGTAACTTCCTTTGGGCGTTAACTCATCAACAGAGCAGGATCCTGTCGGGCACAGTTGTTTTAGGTACTCGTGAACCTCACTGGCGCTTGATGCCATGTTCCACAGATGGAGATATCTTATGGGTTCAACCGCCTTCAGCGTTGTGGTCGCTGGACCAGCGGTTCCACAGAGAGAAGTTGGTCCTCTACTTTTGCGCTTTATGACCTCGGTCCATTGCTGGCTAGCTTCAAGATTGTGATAGCCTCGTTCCGCATCGCGTGTAGCGCGGCTGATGTAAGTACCCTCGGGCTTTTTCTCTACTGTGATAGAGGCTTTAAGCGACTCCGATTGAGTAGTCAGTGGCGCAGCGCTAAGCAGTTTACCAATCTTGTAGGTTTCTCGCTCTAGCGAAGATCGTCCTGCCAGCGCCGCCTGCGCAGACCCAGAGGGAGCGGTGTATGTCAGCTCCTGGCGCTCCCGAGAGATTCTATTTTCATAGGCCACCAGTTTCGCATTAAGAGTAACGACATGCTGAGCGTAGCTATCCAGTTTCACCTCGTAGGATGAGATAAGTGAAATAGCTTTGGTAAGCTGCTCCTTAATGAGAGTCATTTCACATCTAAGGCTTTTAATTTCCGTAGAAAGGTCTTCCGGCTTTTCGCATCCAATAGGCGAGTCCATGTTGGTTGGGACAAGTTTCTTTCTAAAAGTCACGTTTGGGTCACGAGCTTTCTTCGAGCCAACGGGAGTAGAGCTGTTGTCTCCTCCTTTTTTGGCGGCGTAGGAACATTCCGGACACACCCAAGTATCTTCGATGTTAGTTGAGTCCTTCCTGGCCATGCACAGAGGATGATAAAGCTTGTTGCAGTCAGCGATCACACATCGGAGACAGTCGTCATGCGGAAGGAAACCAGTATTACAGGCGGAGCAACTCATTGCGGGGATGCTATGTCAACTATTGCAGGCGCGCGCTAACTCAGTACACTGGTAGGTATGAAGATGGTCAGTGGTCAGTGCAGCGCGCTGTGGTGAGTCACCGTACCGACCGGCGATCGACACGAGCGAGCCGCGAGTTGTCGTAGGTCAGTTACCGACGGTTGGCAAAATATTTTAAAAATGTTTTTGCTTGTAACATTGGATTCACTGGGTCAAATTGAATAAATTATTAGTTACCAGAAAGGTCTTTTCACTGGGCACAAATTAGTTATAGTCACAATAGAGTCAAATCACTTTTTTCCACTTTTACAATTAAAAATTACGGAGCAAACAATCAATAGTGTTGCTTTAACAAATGTCGTACGGCGAAAAACAAGTGCAGGCGTTTCAGCGTATCCTCTTAATAATGCCTGTATCTCATCCATATCAGCTCTGGCTTCTGGACCTGTTGACCAGGATGCTGTCATCATTATTTTGCCCTTTTCCCATCTAGGGGGGTCGGCACAACAGGTTTTCTTATTCCCTTCGCTTCTATCAGTCGTCATCTCCGCACTTACTCTTTTCTTACTCATGTCATCTTTCACACAGTCCATCCATATTTTTTTAGGCCTACCTCTATTCCTATATCCATCCACATTCATCTAACACTCTCCTCGTAACATGTAACTCTTCCCTCCTCATAGGTAACATGCCTATGCCACGCTAACCAATTGCTTCTTGTCTTATGCGTCACTGGCGCAACTTTAAAACTTCCTCATAAATTCTAGGTTCTACAAGTAATTTAGATAGCAGATAAGAAGTTTTGAGCTCATTGCAAGCATTTTGCTATGAATCTTTGCTAAAAGAAACTTTGAATCAACTGTAGTCTTGGAGTTTATTGACATAATGTTCGGTTTAGTAAATATATACCCATTGCTTACTTTATTTATTCTCGTCACACATCTATCTCAACATTCGCACCTCCATCGCTTGCACTGTTCTTTCATGCGCCCCTTTGGTGGCATTCAGATTTATTCAGCATTCAGATTTATACAATGCGACAGGTCTTACGATATTTTATAGATTTTTCCCGTGGGGCATCCGCGGATCGCATCTTGTTCCTGTGGCCTGTCGTCATTTCATCAATCCCGCACTTATTCTGTTCTTCACACCCCTGTCAAACTCACCATCATTCTGTACTACTGAATCAAGGTAGGTACCTACCTAAAGTCGGAGCAGGCTAGTAGAGACACACCGTCCAAGGCAATCGGAGAGAAACCGAATAGACCACCTAAGACACTAAACAGATGTTCTGTTTTGGTAATGCTAATCAAAAAATGGCAGGAGAAACTAGAGAGTGTTGAACTGAAGTCCGATACTGTCCAGCTTCTCCTGCCATTTTTCCAGCCTGCTCTGGACCTCGGGTGCGTCTTCACCAACCAAGACGAGGTCGTCGACAGACACCAGGGTATGTCTGATGTCTCCTCCTGTATGTCTGATGTCAGTGTATCCATTCCCAGGAGGAACAAATACGATTTTAAAGCCGATCCCAGGTAAAAGCAAACAGTCACATTGAACTTGTCAGTGACGCCAGCAACGCAATCGTATGTCTTCTCCAGATCAACGAAGACCATGTGCAGGTTTTTGTGTGCACATCTGTGCTTTTAGCATACTTTACAAAGTGCAAAAATGTCGTCCGTTGTTCCACGACCAGGTTTAACCCGAACTGGCTCTGTCATACCTCTTCTCTCATTCGTCTCGCTATTACTTTTCCCAAACCTTGCTGTGGACATGAGCTTATTTCTCGATAATTATTGCAGTCCTGTACTAAACCCTTTTTTTTTAAATGGACACAAGAGAACCGTTGCACCATTCGTCCGGGATCGCCTCATCACGCAAAAAGTTATTGAAGAGTAAAGTCAGCCACTTGTGTGTCATTTCATTAGTTATATGTAAACATACCAGGTACCAGCAGCTGGTCGATTCAGATGTACCTATTCGTACACTCCCGAATACATCTGAATGACGGGCGCCAGGAACAAGCGGGTAGTAGGGAGAAACCCCTGAGTTAGGTAAGGCTGCCGCGCCAAACCAACTAAACCAAGTTTTGTTTAAGACGTCAGGTCATGAATTTACTGTTCTTCGATGGCCTCGCTCCAGATTTGAGGGATGTGACATATATATTACGGTTACAGGATTAAAGGCTTATTTGTGACCGATGGACGGATAGAACAGGCGACAGACGACGTAGGCTAAGTAATAGTGTTGTTGAAATAGTTAAAAATAGTTGGTAGTAGAGGGAAATAATTATACACAATAGTACGCAAGTAGTAGGAGATAAATAATTAATTGTGTGTGACGTTTATCCGTGTCTTAATATGATGAAAACTGGAAAGTAAATCGTATTATATGTTGATACGCTCTATATTTTCTTTATCGAGAGTACCTACTTAGGTAGTTTAATAACAAACGATTCTGTTTTTTTATCTCATTTTATTAAATAATAGGTACCGTAGGTAGACCTCCATTTATTTGGTTAAATTCTTAAGTATATTATCAAAAATAGACTAGGTTCGAAAATTCCCGGGAATTCCCGGTTCCTTCGGAGACGGAACCGGGACATCCCGGTTCTTCAAAAAACGCCCGTTTTTGCAATCCCTAGTATACCTTTACTCGACGGCCGGGCTTTTACAAAAACAGAATGGCTTCATCATCACGTTATGCTGCCGTCGAGACTGTACCACCGGTTGAAGTGTTCCAATTATCTAAACTATTTGCCGAAGACACTTTTGTAAATAAAGTGAACTTGAGCGTTGGCGGTAAGTACGCATTTTAATTAAAATTCGCCATAGATAGGTACTACCAGACCTTGTGTATTTAGGTATTTAAAATAGATGTTGGTGTCTAAAACTTCAAAGTTTTTCATACCTACCTAGATCTAAGTAAAATCTGTAGATAGGTATGGTACCTACGTTCTTTCAGCAGCGCTTATTCAACAACTGGCATTGCGGTAGGTACCTAGTCTTTTAGTCAATAAATTACACTAAAGTACCTACCTACCTACGTCTCGCGTCGTCGTACTCGTAGCAAGACCGTTGGTCGTACATGGCCACCTATTCGAATCTGTTTCCGAGTAGGTATACCTTAGGCAGACGCTGGATGCGGCAAGCTGAAGATAGGGCGCTATAGCGCTCATTAGGGGAGGCCTATCTCCAGCAGTGGACTAATAAAGGTTGGTGATGATGATGATGATGATGAAGTCGTAGCAAGCACTTGTAACACGAACGACGCCGGTCCGACTATGACTGAGGTGGGTGGATCTAATTGCACCTAATTTGAGCCTTCCACTTGCGAGAAACCAGTACCTCATCTCGCCTTTTTTACTTAGATCGATGATTAATAATGTTATGGATGGTTAACCTTTAATACCTACTTCATTGTTAGTAACAATCGTTTCTCAGGAATTCCTTGTACGAAACAAAAATTTGTTTAAGCGCAATTCCTAAACTTGTTTATTTATATTATTTTCTCAGCGTACAGAGATGAAAGTGGCAAACCATGGGTCCTTCCTGTGGTCCGGAAGGCTGAAAAGCAAATGGCTGCAGACGATACACTACTTCATGAGTATCTACCAGTATTAGGTGAGTTTTATATCAATTTCACTAACAAAATGCTAATTTGAACCATGTTTTGTACTTAGATGGTTCACTCGGTGACCTGTAGGTATGTAACACAGGTTTTTTACAAACCTAACGCAGGCACCAGTCTCGCGCAATGTTGCTTTTATAGTTATACCTACTAGGTATTTTAGTTTTAAATGTAAGCTCATTGTGTGAAGAGAACAATAAATGATTTATTATTATTATTACTCTAAATAGTTTAGGGTAGTACCTTAGGTATTACCAGAAACAATAAAAAAAATGGCAATAACTCACTTTTAATGTTGGTACATAGGTACCTAGTACAAAACTGTACTGAACCAGCCGAATTTTGGATGGCAATTGCCCCCCAGGAAGGCAATTCTAGCAATTTATCACTCGATAAATATCAAAAGAACTGTCAAATTTAACAGATCTTTCATATAAAAACTGTAAAATTTGATAGTTCTTTTGATAATTACGAGTGATAAATTGGCGAGAATTGCCTTCCTGGCCAATTCTGAGTATCATGACATGATATTATTATAACGTGATAAATATCTAGCCTTTCGATAATCAAATATTGATCGAAGATAGCGCGCCTGAATTTTGGTTTTTCAATTCCAGGTTTGGATCAATTTGCAACCGCTTCGATTTCGATGCTGCTAGGAAATTATAATCCTGCTCTTATCAGCGGCCGTGTAAGTTTTCTTTTTACATTGTGTAGGTATAATTTTCACTACATAGGTATTTAATTTCATGGTAAATTTCAATGAAAAAGTATGCGAGAAAAGTAAAGCCAAAGAATCACAATAATATTTTAAACATACAAGTTCGGATGGATGTTTGTTACTTCTTTACGCCAAAAATAGGTACTGTGTGGATCGGACTGAAATTTTGCAAAGATGTAGGTTAAGACATGGAATAACTACTACTACTACTACTAGGTACTTTACTACTAGGTACTAAGTACTTTAGTTGGCTAGGTACTTTTTATCACATAGGTAAATCAGTTACCATGGGATAGGAATAAACTTACCGTACTTGACCGTATGGAATCATTTCGAGTAGGTATTTCAAGAAACCAGTCGTTGATTCTTAGGTATTTTGATGGATATAATTCCCGGGTCCTTATTCTTTTGGTTTAAAACTTGATGCGCGAATACTTATGTTCTTACCTACCGCTTTATTTTCATTCATTTATTTACCTCATAGTATCGCCATTTATTGCGATGTTTGAGAATCCCTAAAGAAGCGCGACCTGATCGGCTTATGTGAACCATTGACTGGCCTAAACTCATAATTATCTTGGTACGCGTTGGTGATCTAAGGCATTAAGCCTTAGATCACCAACTTTCAGAAAAAAATAAAACCCTTCTTACGCTAAGAAAAAAATTTTTTTTTTTTCATTCAACGTTTATTATATTTTTAGGCATTTGGTATCCAAGCCCTGTCCGGAACTGGAAGTTTGAGGGTAGGCGCCGATTTCTTAAGCAAACAACTTAAATACACCACATTCTACTGCTCATCACCGACATGGGGTAAGTTAAATACCTGGCAATATAATAATTTTATGGCGACCACAATCAACGTGGTTTTTACAGGCATGGCGATTACGTGGAAAGCCAAGAGAAAGCTGTCAAATAAGCACGTTAACCTTCTACTGCGTAAAGTCGCGAAGCGTGGAAGAAAGACATTTATCCTGGCTTAGTTAATAAAATACTATACTGACAGAAAGAAGTAAAAACTATTATTGAGGCTAGGTACCCAATTATGCAGATGTACTGTACTAAAGGATAGGACGAGTCTTTATACTGTATTAAGGTAAGATTATAGGTACACTGTTAAACAGCATAGCTGACTAATGACTTTTTAGTGGCGAAGAAGTATACTAAAAGCATTTAAGTAGAATTTTAAAATGATCTAGTCCAGCTTTTGGCTGCATGTGATACTACTAGCTGGTTTAGAAGTCCAGCTTGTTAATGAGAACAATGGAAATTAAACTATAATTATTTTTTTAAACTGGAAATCTTTCTACAGATAACTGACCTTACAGTTTTACATTTGCCAATAAATCAAATTTTTTACTTACTATTTTGGACAAGACCCACTTTAAGTCCTTGAAACCATAGGTTATTTTGGTGCTATTAGAGCCTCAACTGTATAACCCTGCTCAAAAGTCGTTTTGGAGTCTATTGACATTAAGAGATTTATTACTAAAATCAACATTATGTCGATATACTCCGTGGGTGGGCCGAGCGTGGATTCATAGCAAATGCCTTACAATGTGCGCAAAACTTCTTATCTGCTATCTAAATTATTTGTAAAACCTAGAAAGTAATGAAAACCTTTATTTTTCACGCGTAACCTTATGCTTATTGTTATTGTTCATTCCAGAGAACCACAACCTAGTATTCCTGAACGCTGGCTTCACACAGGCCCGCTCCTACCGCTATTGGAACGCAAAGAATTGCACCATCGACTTCGAAGGACTCATCGAAGACTTGAAGAGTGCTCCGGAGAACTCCGTGATCATTCTGCATGCCTGCGCGCATAACCCCACCGGGCTTGATCCTACCCATGAGCAGTGGGAGAAGATCGCTGATGTTATAGAGGTTAGTTGAAGTTTTCTAAATCATTTCATCATTGATGGAGACGACATAGCGCATAGGTACATTCAGAACCGCTACCGAACAGCACAAAAATAAGTGTTTAAATATGGATGACGATGTGGCGCGGCGCGAAAAGGTCCGCCTGCGACAAAAGATGTTGCTGGTTCGATTCCCACCTTGGGACAAATGTTTGTACGGTCTGTAAATATTTGTTCCGGGTGTTCTGGGTATTTCTATGTATTATAAAAAATATCTATGTAACTACCTATGTAATGTTTTGTAATAACTATAGGAAGTCAATTTATTGATATTTATTTTAAACTAGATGCAGCCCGCGGCTTCGAACGCTTTTTTCCGGAATAAAAGGTAGCCTATGTCCGGCCCCGGGATACTATCTACCTCGCTGCCAAATTTCACCGAGATCCGTTCAGCCGTTCTTGAGTTATAAATAGTGTAACTAACACGATTTTATTTTATATATATAGAATATAGATTGTTGGTCAGCTGGAAAAACCAGCTAAAAACGATTTGGACAGCATTATATCTTTTGGTTGGCTGCAAAATATAAGCCATCATAGGCAACTTAATTATTAATTATTTTTGATAGCTGTTGGATCAGGAAAAACAAGGTTTTGGACATCAGAATTATTTATTTGGTCTGCCGGATTACACTATCGCTAAGCAGAAAAATTATTGAGTAGTAGTCTAGGCGCTACGTGTAGGAGGGAAAATGAAATCAATTTGCCATGTCATCCTAGTGACATGGTCTCGGACCTTTGGGTAAGCTCTCTCAAGCGTCGGATGTTAAAGTTTATTAGGTGCCCCTTGCCACATCCATCTTCAACTTTGGAGTCAATTATGTACTTTAATGAACCCAGAGAGCCGGACTCAAGAAGCTCTTTACAGTCTGGGTCTGTTGCAGCTACGAACTCTCATAGACATGCGCGCTCATGTTGGAACTCGGTTACGTTCTTCCGAGCCCAACGTTACTGCAGGCATTAAAATGGAGTATTGTTGCGCTAGATTTTGCAGTGCAAACTTATGTGCTAAAAGTTTGTGCAGGCGCATGCTCCCAGGTAAGACGGAGCGTGTGGCCGGGCTACAAACATTGCGAGCGCGATTTAAAGTAAATTTATTTTATTTTCCTATTGCAAAATTCATAGCGCTTGCCGCCGCCCCCTTTCGTATGCAGCCCGGGGCCATGCCTCTCCCTACCCCCCCCCCCCCCCACGCTAGACCACTGTCCGGGCAGAATTTTCTTCGATAAAAATTCCTATGATGCCAACTCAGGGTTAGGCTAGTACCCTATCGTTTTTCGTTTTAAGATTCAACACTAAGCCCCTCTCTTACAGGAGAACAAACTGTTCCCGTTCTTCGACAGTGCTTACCAGGGCTTCGCTAGCGGCGACCTCGACCGCGACGCCTGGGCCGTGCGTTACTTCGTACAACGTGGCTTTGAACTCGTCTGCGCGCAGTCTTACGCCAAGAACTTTGGACTCTACAGTGAGGTTTACTTTACTTTTACAATGAAAACTGCTAGCAACGACCTTTTTTTTTTTTTTTTTTTGAGTGGGTGTATCCTCTTGGATACCGTTTTTCTTAAGGGGCGAAAGAACGGTTATGCCGGACTCCTACCGGCTAAACCCACCACTGTGTTTTCTTTCTGCACCTGTTTGCCGGGCCTACGGGTACACTTGCGAATTCTTCCGCTGGCCCGACGGTGCTGGCCTGCAAAGGCCCCGACTCAATATGGAGTTCCTCTTTGAGAGGCGCGTGGAAAACACCGCGCGCGAGCTGGGCCAAGTAATATCGACTCTACAGCATTCTATTATTTATGTATTATTGTTTAACTTCCAGACGACCGCATAGGCTGCCTCGCCGTTGTGCTAAAAGACGCCGCGTTAGTCGCGCCCGTCAAGTCGCAATACACGTGGATAGTGCGCGGAATGTATTCCAACCCGCCGGCGCACGGCGCACGCATCGTGGGCACCGTGCTCGGGAACACGCAGATGTATGACATGTGGTACGTACTAGCAGATGTATGACGAGTACATGCAATGTCAAAAACAAGATCCGTCAAGTGCAAGTGTGAATAACGCGCCGAGGGTTTCGAACGGTTGTCCAGTGTACCAATATGTTCTATAGGTATACTGGTTAGAGACTTTGCAATTTGATTAATACCAAAAATTAAAGGTACCTACATTTCAGATGGATCGTTTTGCAAACCTTATAGTAGGTATGGAGGGTAATAGTAAAATTTTCTAGTTTTTTCAAAATTTTTGAAAAAGTATGAAACTTACAGAAATTTCAGAAACTGTTTTAAAATGTACAAACCAATACCTTTCATTTGATACCCCACTCGGTGAGGTAGCCCTCCTTTATGACCATTTTTCAAGAAGTGTTCTTCTTACAGTATTCTCTATATTTTTCCTGTAAAATAACGATTCATATCTACAAACGCTACATACATTTCAGATGGATCGCTCTATAAACTTCGGAGATAGGGGGAGGAAGGGGTATTTTTTTGACATTTTTCCAAAAGTATGAATCTACAGAAATTTTAAAAACTGTTTTGAAATGTCCAACCTGATACCTACCTTTCATTTGATACCCCACATGACATTGTAGGTCTCTTTTAAAATTTCGAGATCAATTTGTACTGAAAATTTACATTTTTATTTTTCATTTATTATTATTTTAATCTGTACAAGCGCACGAAACGTATTATATTTTAAATTTCACGTTAATTGCTGCTGTAGTTGCTGAGATATTAAAGACTGAAAAAAGGACTGAAAAAGGGAGACCATAAGGGTTTCGAAACCGATCTCCGATCTTCGAAACCCTAATTATCATTATTTTCATGTAGACAACCACTAAGAAAACATAGTTTAAAATTTGGACTTTAAAAAACACTATTGATTTATGAAAAAGATGTATTTATTAATTAGATAATAGACGAGCAGCCCGTGGCTGATGTTTCCATATCACACAGTGTTGAATTTATGGTCACTTTTCTGAGTTTATTTGTTTTTTGTTTTTTTTTTGTTTTTGAGTATTTGGGAATGTCGTTAGTCATTCCTGAAATTAATATTTATGTAATATTATTGTTTGTTTTCTTTTTAGGAGAGATCACATTAAGTATATGTCAACCAGAATTATTGAGATGAGGGAATCCCTGCGGTCTGAACTCATAAAGTGAGTTTAATTTTATCGCTTCATGCATGCCTAGAGATTGCAATCCGGATTATCCGGAATCCGAATTATCCGGAATCCGAATTATCCGGATAATTAGGCTTTTTTTATCCGGATTTAAGCATTGCAATCCAGATAATTCGAATAATTCTTTGTAGTAATTGACAATATATTTAGGCAAATATTATTTATCTCGCGATCGTAAATCGGCTTTCGTAAGTGGTGCTCAAAAAATCGGTGCTCAAATGGGAATACCTACTTCATATTAGACCTTAATAACAATAATACCACAATTTACATAACAATAATACCTTAATAATAACAACGCTCACATTGTTTATCTGTCCACAGATTAAACACGCCGGGCAACTGGGACCACGTGATAAAACAGATCGGTCTGTTCTCCTACACCGGCCTGACGCAGCGGCAGTCGGAGCACCTGGTTCAGGAGTTTCACATCTACCTGCTGAAGTCTGGACGCATCAACATCTGCGGCTTGAACCCCTCCAACGTGGTCTATGTGGCTAAGGCTATGTACGACGCGATCATCAAGTTCCCGGCTGAACAGTAATTACATGATATTACTAGCAAAGACTGAATAATTCTAAAAAGCTGTTAGGTACTTCAAGGCGACGACCCCGGAATCCTAAGGGTCAAGGTACAAGTACCTACATCGAAAGGGATTGTGGAAGACTGATAGGATATTGAACCCTATCTTCACATCGTAGGCATGCATTTATTTCAAAAAACCCATTTGATTTCCTTGCAAAAATGTGTTGACTCCAAGGGGCGTCTACTTCTAGAGTGAGGGAATACCGATGTGCCCTGACATCTCGCATTATCCCCTGCCGGGTGCCGGCGAGTAGATAAACGCTCATTTTTAATATGACACTTTATTCATTTAT
The DNA here is from genome assembly GCA_963662085.1 of Eupithecia inturbata. Classification (NCBI taxonomy): domain Eukaryota; kingdom Metazoa; phylum Arthropoda; class Insecta; order Lepidoptera; family Geometridae; genus Eupithecia; species Eupithecia inturbata. The sequence goes on along the minus strand of OY759178.1, from coordinate 13,928,119 downwards.
CTTGTAACATTCGTTTTTGCGATTTTTTGTAAATAAATTACAAAGAAACAATTCGTTTGATTTGTAGTTTTAAGTTTAGTCAAAACTAGCCAACGTCACAGATTTGGAAATAAACCTTGACTTTTACACATAAGATTTATTTTACTTTAGCAGCAGAACGTATGGTCTATATTCACCAAACCTTCGATTGACTAGTCAATTCCACTACTTGACCATAGATGGCGGTACTTTCAGTTGTCGCCATTATAAACTTCAACTTCTTTATTTTGGCGCAGCTTGCTTTTCGGCTTTTCGCTACGACTCTGCCAGTGTCAGTAAGGAGTGTCATAAACTTCAAAAATAATCGGTCGGTTCATGAAATTGCGACAACCCAGTCGCAGAAGCCATCTTACAAGAAGAAGTAGAAGAAGAAAAAAAAATGTGATCGTTTTAAGTAAAAGCAGAAAAAAAAAAAAATTGCATCAAATTGATTTAAAATCTAATTTAGGACAACACAACATGAAAAGCATAAAGCACAATGATAATAATACAATATAAACTTAGATTTGCGGCAATTGGAAACTGGCATCGCATGAAATGTGTCAAACCATGATGCTAAAGATAAAAGAAGAAGAAGGGACTCATCCATCATAATAAAGTGGTGTGGTGTGTGGGGCACGGCACTGACGGCGGCAGCGGCATGCTTTTTGTTTACTGCACGTTTTTATTTACAGAAAATCGCAAAAACTAAATAAAATGGAAGAGCAGACACCAACAGTCAGTTTGATTTCTTGTATGCATTTTGTAAGACGTGGCGTCGCTAAAGCCGTCCCAGAAAAGGTACACATCTACTATCATAATTTCCGTTTCCAATCAAAACAAAATTCTTCTCATACTCACTGCTAACATATTTTCAGATCGAACTCACAGAAACAGAGTTAGAAAAAATTATCAAACAGACAGCTGAAGATTTACAGTAAGTAGTTTCTAACTTACATCATCACAGACCACAGACCTTGTGAAGTCTGCGCCAATTCATTTTCTGGGCTCTCCGAGGAGGGTTAGAATCCAATCTTTTTCAGGTTGCAATCTTACTTCTTACCATTCTCATATTGCAATATATTTTCTTATCTTTTTTAATACACCTCTAGATTCCTTATACATTTACTTAATTACGAATACATGTAGCTAATACATAATAACCTTTGTCATTCTGCATAAAGTTGAATCATTGTTCTACATCTATTTGGAACAGGATGCCTGTATAATAACAATAAAATAACTATAATAATTATAGAACTTTACTTACAGATAAGTTTAATTATTTTTGTCACCAGTTTACATGAACAAGGTGATGATGAGAGTGGGGAAGAAGGCGAAGGGAGTGCTGTAAGAGAACCGCCTGCGGATCCCAATGATGAGTTCAACTTTGCCAATTATGATGATGAGGAACCCTGTAAGTACAAGTCCAAGTTCTATGGACATCCTTTTTACTCGCGTAGATCGGATTATCTTTTTTGGGTGTTTCTATGTAGCTGGCGGGCACTTTTTATTACCTTCATTTATCAAAATGGTTTAAGCAATTTTAATAAATGAAGTATTTAAGTCTAGTCTCCTATATGGTTTTTACTTTTTAGCTACATTGTGTAGGCCATTCCATTACCTTCTCATTTAGCAAAAAAATTGGGAAAAGCCAAGCCAAAAACCAACAACAAGGAAGTAATTTTGAGGGCAATGTTTACAAACATTGTATCTTCAGTTCGGCCAGAATTTAGCTAATGTTCACCAACCACTGCCACACAACCACACACCAAACTATTAGGTCCTTACATATGAAATTGGCGTTTTGTATGGCAGGAACAAAAAGTCGAATATTTTTTAATATAATATATTTAATTAATCAAAGTATGAACCATTATTTTCTATGCACTTTTGCCATCTTATAGGTAGTTCATTGATCCCTTTACTAAAAAAACCAGTCGGACGGGAATCAATAAAATCTTTGAAGGCGATTTGGACTGCCCCATCGGAGTTGAATTTTTTCCCTTGCAAGAAGTTATCCAAATTTCGAAAAAAATGGTAATCTGTTGGAGCAAGGTCCGGGGAGTACGGAGGATGTCTTAGACTTTCCAATTGAAGCTCTTCTAATTTAGTAGCCGTCTGTTGCGCAGTGTGTGGTCTAGCGTTGTCGTGAAGCAGCAGTGGCGTGGAGCGATTGACCAGCCTAGGTTGTTTAGCCGCTAGCTTTTCCATCATGGTTTGCAATTGCTGACAATAGACATCAGCCGTAATAGTCTGGCCAGATTTGAGAAAACTGTAATGAACAATACCGGCACTAGTCCACCAAACGCTTACAAGTAACTTTTTTGGGGTTAATTTTCGCTTGGGGCAGGATTTGGCTGGCTGGCCAGGATCCAACCATTGCGCTGAGCGCTTCCGATTATCGTAAAGAACCCATTTTTCATCACAGGTAATGATTCGGTTTAAAATACCTTCATTATTGTGCCGGTTTAGTAATGTAACGCAGCAGTCGACGCGCGTTTGCCGGTTTGCTTCAGTCAATTCGTGAGGTACCCACCTTTCAAGCTTTTTAATCTTCCCAATTTGCTTCAAGTGAATTAAAACAGTTTTATCACTAACATCGCAGCCTGCAGCTAACTCGGACGTGGTTTGCGATGGATCCGCTTCCACAATAGCCTTCAACTCTTCATTATCAACTTGAGTCTCAGGCCGTCCACGGGGCTTGTTCTGCAGGTCAAAATTTCCAGAACGAAAACGTTGGAACCAAAAACGAACTGTGTTTTCTTTTGCAACACGACCGCCATACACATCATTCACCCTTCGAGTTGTTTCCGCAGCACTAGTGCCACGGCGGAACTCGTACTCGTAAATAATGCGATATTTTAAGTTTTCCATTTTGTAAAATGAGTGACGCAAACAGAAAAAAACAGAAGAAAAAAAACAAATGAATGACGATCATCGAAGCACAAATACATGAGTCTATAGCTGTACAAATTTGAATTTGGAATTCCTTACCAAAGAGGAGAAATTTGTGATTAAAGTGGCCAGTACGAAAAACGCCAATTTCATATGTAAGGACCTAATATAATACCTTCCTACTTATTTCTTATGAAATGTATAATTGTGGAGTAAGGCTACATGGTAACAAATCAACCAACTTAATATTTCTTCATTTCTTTTATTTGTTTTTTTTTTAAGTTTATATTTCTTTGCAGTAAACCCAATTGGAATCGGTACAGTGGCTACTATACCAAACTTGGGGGATCTTAGTGAAAATGTGCAAATAAGAGTAAGTTAAAGCATGTATTTTATAACTAGTTTCTGCACGCGGCTTCGCACGCGTTGTTTCTATGGAAATATTTAAAGATTATTTCTATTCTCTGTGTTCTATCCTATGGGAACTGATGATCAGTGATAGGAATAGGTAGGGCTTATTTACCTAAACTTCAAGGAATAGTGAAAAGAATCGGAGACTTCCTTACATACAACAATATTTTTTCCGGTACATATGACCCAAGTTCGGGACATTACTTAGGTACAAAATTTAATGTTATTCGGAATAAGTAGGTAGTTGGTCTATGTTAACTATAATTTTACCACTAGACATAACATAACACCGAGTTGTTACAACCATTAAATTGTCTGAAAAAAATAATTTTTGGAGAACATTTTGTAAAATTTAACTTGTTGATCTTAAAACCATCAAACGCAATCTCTGTGTAAGAAGTTATACAGTTCGAAGTAAATATCTGCTTTCTCGCTCGCTTTCGACCACGTTTCTAGCGATTTCTTAAGTACAAGTGTATATTTGAAAAAATATTCCGGACATGTCTTTAAAATAATAAAACTGACATTCTCATCATTTAGCATTCTCTTGAGGTACGTATTTTGGACGGAGATGGATGATTAATCAATTTTGAAATCCGAAGGTGTTTTGTAATTTATCTCTATTGTCGTTGTTTACTATATTATTAACTTTATCTATTCTTGGAAATTCACAAACAACCCGCCGTTGGTCATGCGACCACCGCATTACCAGCCCCTACATAGCTTCCCCCGCCACCCCGCGCCGCTCCACTGCCTAGACAGGTTTCTCTCACTCCTGTACCTCGGTCTGTTGAGTGCGCATCTACCTGTTTTGTATCTGTGAATATTGTTTTTGACCCCTGCACGTTTTTTGGTTTATTGGATCTTCTAAATACGACTACCTTGGCTTGAATTTATGGATTACGGATTGCTGCTGATACGATTGTTATATCTTCCTGTCTATCTACATCAATTAATAAGGTGAGACGAACTTGATTTATTTTTAATATTTATACTCAAATTATGCGTTAATCGCTGACTAACGGCCGGTTTTTCATCAGCTTGTCACATCATGCGTTTGTCAACTATTTGTTATTTCATCAAACTATATACCCGGCTCTCGTAAACTAAAAAGAGTTTAAACTCTTGTCAAAAATAATATGCAGATTAAAAACCGGTCCTGAGAGAGCTATTTAATTTATTACACAGTAGTTTAGGTTGCCTGCCAATAAATGAGGCAGTGGAATAGCTATAACCAGTAATTTTTTTTTTATATTTTGACATTATGGTGGCAAATTATTAATATTTTCTACTTTTTGGGGATGGTCTTCATAGTTATAAAGTAGAAGAAAGAAAACATTATTAATAACATTCACGTGTCATTTTAGGTTCTTCACTAATACACCTCTTTTGAGAAAGACCAGTGAGATTAGCGATGTCGAACAAGCCTACGGAAGCAACAGTACGAACTTGGATTGGAAATTACCCTGAATTGCATTATGACGCCGCTAGTAACTTCATTTACTGTTCTAAGTGTGAGAGCAGTATAACAGCTAAACTGAGTGGTGTCAAGAGGCATATTGAAGGTCCAAAACACAAGTAAGAAACCTAATGAAGAGTTTTATTTGGACCTCGCACAGTTTCTCATATTATGTAATATACCTTGGGTTCAAGTTAACAATCCCGCTTTCAAAAAATTCTTTGAAAAATATATTTGCTGCAATTGTACTAAACGGGTAAATGTTCCTGAGCAATCGTTGCTGAGAAAAATTAATTTAGACAAAATTTTCAAAACAAAAATTGACTCGATTTACGACCAAATTGCAAATCAAAAGCTGTGGATATCTTTAGATGAGACAACTGATTTTTTAGGCAGGTATATGGTACATTTTCTTGTAAAACCCTTAAATGCGATTACAAAAAAGCCTTTCCTAGTTGCGTGCAAGGTACTAGAAATTGTTAATGGAAACACAATTACCAAATTTGTAATAGATTGCCTTGAAAATATGTGGGGCGATTCGTATGAATTCAAAGTAGGAGACGTTGCTGTATTATGTACTGATAGTGTAGCATATATGCTGAAGGCGGGACGTTCTTTGAAAAATTATTTACCTAACATGATACACGTTACTTGTTTAGCACATGCACTGAATCTCGTGGCAGAAGAAATACGATCCGAATACTCAGATGTGGATGAATTAATTTCAAACGTGAAAAAAATATTTTTAAGGTCCCCTAATAGAGTCCGATTGTTAAAAAGAACATTTCCCGACATGCCACTTCCTCCACAACCCGTTATTACAAGATGGGGTACTTGGTTGGAGGCAGTGTCATATTATGTAAAATATTATGATCAAATTAAAAGAATAGTAAATCTTTTGAGAAGTTCCGATGCGTTATCGATTAGGTGTGCCAAAAATGTTTTACAAAAAGAAAACTTGAAATCAGACTTGGACTATATCGAAGAATATTTTAAAGATGTACAAATTGGGTTAAAGAAACTGCAAAAAACCATTTTAACTCTTGTGGAATCCTTTGAGATCTTTGATCATGTGAGAACTGTGATAAACTGGAGTTCGTCTGAGCACATAAAATATAAACTACAAAATGTTATATCCAGAAATCCCGATCTAGATAAAATTAGAGATATATGTGACGCGATAACAACAGGAATGGATGATCGATCATACTATATGTACGTGACTTTGACCTCCGTCGATGTTGAGAGGTCGTTTTCAAGTTATAAATGGATTCTTAACACAAAACGAAATCGCCTTAAAGTTGAAAATATAGAAAAAATTATGATTGTCTATTTTAACTCAAATGACTCTTCTGACGCAGAAAACTTCGGTTCTGACACTGAACTTGACGAATCGAATCAAGATGACTAAATAAAAATATTTTTGTTTTTCTTTTGTAATTTTTTAAAATATATTGCATTTGATTTTCTAAATTCTTAGTAATCTCAAGTTCAGTATCAAACCAGAACAGTTAGTACTAAGTAGGTACTAGAACTGATTGTCATTAATGTTCTACTTGAAATGTTAATTTATCAATGCTATGATTTGAGTTAAAAGCGCATCCCATGTTAGTAAAAAATAAAGAATAAATAAATGTCTACTTTGAGCTACAATCAACAACTCTCAACGTCAACAAGTATAATGTTGAAATCATATTTGCAATAAATATTTTTGCTTAAGTAAACATAGAGTTTTGTAATTTAGGCTATTCCGTCTGTTTTTTTTTTCATGCTTTCCAATTATAATGTTGAAAATTAATTAAAATATACCTGTTTTTGTAACAACCATATTCACTGCGTTTTATTTTTATATACCGGTTTTAGTTTTAAATATAAATAGGTATTACACTTTTCAAGGCATTTTTCAGATTATTTAGTAGTTGTAACAACTCTGTGTTATGTTTTGTTTAGTGGCAAACTTATGGTTAACATAGACCAACTACCTACTTATTCCGAATAACATTAAATTTTGTACCTATAATGTACCTAAGTAATGTCCCGAACTTGGGTCATATGTACCGGAAAAAATATTGTTGTATGTAAGGAAGTCTCCGATTCTTTTCACTATTCCTTGAAGTTTAGGTAAATAAGCCCTACCTATTCCTATCACTGCTGATGATAAAGGGTTTAAAAGTGTAGCCTATGTTTTATTCCAGGCTTAAAAATACCGGTATGGAAAATTTTAGCCCGATCCGTTCAGTAGTTTTGGCGTGAAGGGCTAACAAACATTCAAACTATCGTATTTAAATAAATAAATAATGCTGGACAGTCCACACTGCATCATCTATTTATAATATTAGTGTGATAGAACAGTTGTTGAGAGCAGAGAAAGTTGCATGTTTGATTCCCGTTATGCTCGAAGCATGCTACATAATAAAAGCAGACAAATCAAGCCCTATAGGGCTTGATTGCATGGAGTCACAAAAAATATAAAATCTATTGAGTTGTAAACAGGGGGCTTATTTTAATTCTTCAACACGAAATTTCGTGTTTCGTTTCGGCCAAATTGTTGTACAAATTTGCACAAAAAAAGAAACGAACAATCGAATGCGTATTTTGGAGAATTAATATAGGCATTCAGGGCCCGGAGTTCGACAGTATCGAGACGTCATCGTGACGTCGTCGTCGCCTTTTTGTATGGGATTAAGTACAACACCTCTCGTGCGAACATGGAACTACGCAAAAAGGCTCTAGTTACAAACAACCAAAGCCGGTCTTCCAACAGAACATTAACATTTTTTTATTTAAGTATATTTATATTATTTTTTATTTTTTTAAATAAATAATTAAGCCATTAAGGAAAAAACATAAAATACCACAAAACAATCAAAAATACAATTAATATTTCAGACTGAAGGCGCTGACAGCGATGAAGAGGACGATATCATAAAGCCGGATGACAACTTGCTTCTTGTGGGTCACGTGGAGAGCGATGCTAGCGTACTGGAAGTTTACAGTTAGTGTTTAAACTTTTAAAAACACATTAAGTCTTAGGTATTTTGTACGTTTTTAGACTTCAGTCAAACTTAATGCTTAAACTTTTAAAAACACATTATGTCTTAGGACAAAAGATATCCGAATTTAGACTCCAGTCGTCAATTATATCTGTTCTCATCACATGTGTTTAAATTAAAATAAAAACACGCATAACGAACCATCCGTTATACGTCTTTTTATTTTTATTTTCACATGTGATTTGAACACATTATAATGCAATAAATACCAGAAGTAAGTGAAAAAGTATTTGAGTTATAAGTAATATAGGTTGTCTAACTTGTCGAAGTCTCGGAGGTCAAGTATTCGAGCTGATATGAACTCTATTGCTTAGCTGAATCTTACGACCGATGTACCTCCTGCGTCAGGAGGTTTTTTTATTTATTTAGTTTTTAAAAAGGGCATCCTACATGGGAATCACTAGAGGCTAATATTGTACATTGCAGGAGCTTAAGAACTATGTGTTTCCACATTTAGGGGACGCCGCAGATTATTATATGTAGTAGTTTATTAAATAGGTTAAGGATTCTATCTTTTTTCTAGTGTTTTTCTATCTACATGCACACAAACCCACAACTTGTATCTCAGTCTCACTCTCCCAATAAGGTTTGCTGGAAGAGAACTCTTTTTAGACTTAAGCTCGCCTTTGCCATAACCTCTCTAGTTTTTAGTTTTACATGTATTTGTTTTATTAGTAACAAAAAATATCTATGGATGTAATGTATTGTATTAAGTTTGTCAGTCATCTAGTACCCATAACACAAGCTCTGCTTAGCTTGGAGCTAGATGATGCTGTGTGGATTGTCCAGCAATATTTATTAATATTAACTATTAATTAAATAATGTATTTTTTGACAGACTTGGGCAGGTATGTATTTTGGGCTTATGCTACGAGCGAAGCAAGCCGAGAGAGAGCCGCACCGCAAATCCAACCTGGCATTGCGGTGCGGCCGTACCCAAACTCCGTATCTTCTTCCTCAGCACACATTGTCCATTGCTGAAAGTGCCTCCCCCCAAACAAGATAAAAAACTTGCAACCTTGTTTCAGTCTATAATCAGCAAGAAGGTTCGTTCTACGTCCATCACGACATCATCCTGCCTTGGTTCCCGCTGTGCATCGAGTGGCTCAGCCATGACCCCTCCGATCCACAACCTGGTAAGTAGTAGCAAAGTAGCTAACTAAATTATACAGGGTGTCCCATGTTTAGTGGATAATGCTGCAGGCGCGTGTGCACGATAAGGCAACGCCAATCTGAACCAAAAACTAAAAAAAGTTGAACCGAGATTTAATTTTTTTAATTTCTTCATCTCCTATCCCACGAAGCTCATACCTACCTCCATATTTCTATAAATTGATTTTCGTTGACGATCAGGTTGTTTTTATTCCCTTCTGCCATACTAGATTTTAAATAATATTCTTGCTTGGAAAATATTATGCCTTGTGTGCGTGGGGGCACACGCGCCTGCAGGATTACCCACTCAATATGGACAACCTGTATATGCTACGTGTTCAAGTGGGTTTGTTCTTTTGTGTAAAGAAAAAAACAAATTAAGTCAAAGTCAAAAACTCTTTATTTCCATAAATACAATAAATGTATACTTAGAAAAGGTCAAATTCTTAATAATTAAACACTGACACGGAAATAAAGTGATATTTTTGATTTCAGTCGCTTCGGTATGTAGACTAAAGTAAAGAAGCGATGAAGAAATCTTTAGTCTGTTAGTTGTTATAAGGGATGTGAAGCTAGTAGAAATAATCCCATGGTTCTTCCAGGCAACCTATGCGCGCTCGGAGGCATGGACCCAGTTATACAAGTGTGGGATCTCGACATAGAGAACTGCTTGGAGCCCGCGTTCAAACTTGGCAACAAACCGAACAAGAAGAAGAAGACTAAACGCGTTGGACACAAGGATGCGGTGCTCGATCTGTCTTGGAATAGAAACTTCTCGTAAGATACTTTTTAAATCTTCGCCATTTGTTGACGTCACACTAATATTATAAATGCTGATGTTTGTTACCTCTTCACGCCAAAACTACTGAACGGATTAAGCTGAAATTTTGCATAGATGTAGTTCTAGACCTGAAATAACATGTAGGCTTCTTTTTATCCCGGAAAAACGGTACAAATACCCAATAATAACCATAAGATCATCTTTTATACAAATCTGTTTAGCTATGTCCGTTTAGGAAAGTGAAACTGGCTTAGTTCAAACAGATCAAACAATATACGAATCTGAAGAACCTCATTGAGGCAACACCTTCGTACCCACCTAACTCTTCGTCCACTTATCTGGTGCCAAGTTCCTATTTCCTGCTGACAGCAGGTATCTTCACGCGGGTGTCGAAAGACTCTTAGGCCCGTGTTATGAATGCTTGCTCAGTCTTAGATCTATGCTTAAGTGATGTTCATCATCATCAACAACCTATCTTAGTGGACATAGGCCTCCGCCAATGAGCGCCACAGCGCCCTGTCTTCAGCTTGCCGCATCCAGCATCTGCCTGCAGTCTTTCGCAGATCGTCATCCCACCTGGCCGGAGGGCGTCCTACACTACGTTTGCCGAGTCGCGGCCTCGACTCGAGTGTTTAAAGGGTTACTCACGCATAGATTGATGACTGAGCAAGCTTTTATAATATAGGCGTTAGCGCGCCTCTTACGGCATAAGCTAGAAAAGTTGGAGTGGTCTGAATTCTAAGCTGACACCGGCAAGGTACGCATTCTTGAAAATAATAATAAAAGTAAATAAAAGTGTATCTCTCAATAAAGTTTGCTGGAAGAGAACTAATTTTAGGGTTAAGCTCGCCATTGCCATTCCTTCTCTAGTTTAATGCTTTATAATGTATGTTTTACTTAGTGCAATAAAGAATTAAGAAAAAAGTGTATCCAACTGTTCTTTACAGACACATCCTAGCTAGTGGATCAGCCGACAATACAGTTTTGCTCTGGGACCTCGACCAAGGCACGCCCCATACGAAGCTAACCTACTTCACTGATAAAGTAAGCACTTTTTACCCGCGAGGGATTGGTCATGTTTTCGGGTGTTTTTTATGTTATTGGCGGACACTCTTTATTACCAACGAGCATCAAAATGGATAAAGCAATTTTGTTAAATCAGGCATTAATTATTCATCTGGTCTCTTACGAGTGTAATGAATGTGTGAGCTTCGTAGGATTTCGCCCTCTCATTAGGCGAATTTGGCGCGTTGCCACTTAGGATGCCCACGACGGCATGTCCGTCGTGGGCATCCTAAGTGGTAAGTGAATCCTAAAGCCGGGTACTGACTGGTGTAACGGGGCGTAATGTAACTTGTCAACAACAACATCAAACTGTTAATTAATATATTTATGTACACCATATCTATATTATACAGGGTGTTTGGTGGAAGGTTAGACAAACTCGGTGGGTGTGTGGGTGGACCTATTTGTAAAATACAAATTGAAGTAGAAGACCCTAACTGTTCACAATTATTTTTAATCCTTTTTTTTTGTATTTTTTTGAATTTTTCTGATAATATACCTTGCTACAATTCTTTTTGGAACATGTTTTCGATTGAACTTTTTTGTATGGTTTTAGTCTCAGATGTATCCTTCGTCTATTGAAGGCATTATTCATTTGAAAGAACGAGTAAATAGTTAGTTATATATAAGCTATCAAAGTTAAAAAATAATAGAAAATTGTCAAGAAGGTCAACTTTGCATCGTTTAAAAAAAACTAATACTGATCGAGGAGTTCAAATGCTTTTAACATTTTATCTAGTCATCGCTTATTACATACATGTAGCCGAAAAGTCTATAAACTTGTCAGAGGTAAAATTTCGGAAAATCTTAAATAAATATAGAACAAAAGGATATTTTTTTTAAAGTTAGGGTCATCTACTTCAATTTGTATATTACAAATAGATCCACCTACACACCCACCGAGTTTGTCTAACCCTCCACCAAACACCCTGTATAATTATAAATCTATCATATTTATAACTATCAGTATTTGTTCACGTACGTTTTATATTACTCTCTATAACACGCTAGCGAGCAACGAGACGGATTTTAGCACACGGCGTGCAAGCTCGCTGCGGATGGTACATTTCGCCCCGTTACAGTACCCGGCTTAACATGCCTACATATCTCAGTGTGATTTGTTTCTCGCCAGGTACAATCCGTCCAGTTCCACCCTCTAGAAGCGCAAACACTGCTTTCAGGCTCATGTGACGGCCACGTCAGAGTGACAGACTGCCGGACGCCGGAGTCGCACCGCGCGTGGCAACTACCGCCCGAGATAGAGCGCGTGCAATGGGACCTGCAGAACCCATTCTGTTTCGCAGTGAGTGTATAACCTAAGATAAACGGGTATTTACACTTTCAGAGCGTTACCTTGGCTAGCTAGGTTAGAAAAAATTGAACGTCAAGTGCGAGTCGGACTCGCGCACCGTTTAATAGTACTTCTTGCCATATTTTATGATTCTAGGTCTACGGGAAGTACCATTTTGTGTGCAAGTGGTTTACTTGGAAATTTTTAAATAATCGGACATAAACGGCTGCAACTTTTGATTGCAATGACTTAGAAGTTTAATTTATATCACGGCGCCAAGATGCTATGGACTTGAGTATTTGATGTTAATTTCAACTCGCGCCTCCACGCGTACCTGAGAAAAGGGGGTTGACAGACGGACAACCAATCCAATCAAGGGTTCCTTTTTTCCTTTGAGGTACGGAACCCTGAAACACATTTTAGCTCCGGCCCAACGTATTAAAGTTCACTGCAGCTCGATCGAGTAGTTATCCTCTGATATTTTGACAAGTTAGAGCGAGATTGCTGACTGCACGCCGCCGGGAACTTTATTGCTCTAGCTAGAACAATCCAAAATGTGTTTTTTTGCTTTACCCGTTTTCTAAGCTAATACGCTGGCCTTTAAAACTTTAAATTGACGTCCTATTTATCGTCCTATTTATACGTTCCGCTTCATTGACGCAATTGGTAGAGAACGTAGAATACATTCCCATCGCTCCGCGTCGGAAGGAACAGCACCTTAAAATTGTTTTTTTTAAATTTCAGATGAGTAACAACGAAGGCAAGGTCGCCTACGTAGACTGCAGACAAGACCAGCCTCTCTGGACGATAACTGCGCACGAGAAGGAAGTCACAGGTAAACCATAGAACCATAGTGATGAAATCGGGAAGCCAATTCTCGCCGATGTATCACTCGATACATTTGAGGCTCTCCGGGTTTTTAAAAAGTTATCTGAGCGTCTGGTCGGCGCGACGCGTGACCCGCTGATGGGTATCTGGCGCAGCGCATCAGCATTGCCATACAGCGGGGCAACGCAGCCAGCGTCTTTGGGGACGCTTCCGACTGGTATTGATATGGATCAGTTGAGCTACCTGTAGATTGTTTGCAACAGTCTAGAGTTAGCTTAATTGTTTCAATTGTAAATACTAGTTCTAATTTGTTTTTATTATTGAATCGTAATTTTCTTTGTCAATAAAGAATATATCACTCGATAAATATCAAAATAACTGTCAAATTTGACAGTTTTTGTATAGAAGAACTGTCAGATTTGACAGTTCTTTTGATATTTATCGAGTGACATATTGGCGAGAATTGGCTTCCGGGCATTTACCAATAGAACAACCAGTTACGTCACCGGTAAAGTTACTTGCCCACTGGTTGTGTCTTCATTGTGATGGGTCCAAGCTTTTAGAACTCAGATTTATTTGATGTTTTATTTTATTAATTACAGGATTATTGCTGAGTGAAAAGGTTCCCGGGCTCATGGTGACAACAAGTACAGATGGAAAACTTAAATCTTGGGATATATCTAGGTAAGTTAAATCGCTAACCAGTTTTCCTCACCGTGTGCTATATCAAATAAAAGGTCGGTTTGTACATCACAAACAGTTTTTGAAATTCCTGTAGATTACATACTTTTCGACATGTATTGAAAAAACTTGAAAATTTTACTATTACCCTATACCCTTACTTAATGAATACCTGATTTTTAGATATTCATACCAAAACACGCGGAACAAACATTTGCAGATCGTACAAACATTTGTCCCAAGGCGGGAATCGAACCCGCAACCTGCTGCATTGCTGGCGGACCTTCGTACGTTCTATTGTACATATTGTTAATTTATTAATCCATTGTCTTGAGAAATAAATGCTTTATAATGATTATAATTTCAGCCGAAAGATGTCCATAACTGAACACAAACCTATCTATGCTTGTTATATATATAATATGTACTGTTCATCTTTACTTCCAGCAACCCACCGGTGCAAGCGAGCGAGCGCGCGGGTCGCGTCGGCCAGGCGCTGTGCTCCGCGCTGTGTCCCGACGCGCCCTACAACGTGGCGGTCGGCGGAGACAACAAGGAGCATTACATAGAGCTGGTGGATCTAACCATCAGTGAAACTTGTGAGTATCAACCTTTTTCTACAATCCTTCAGTTATGAAATGAAATAGTATTTATTTGCTTAAATATAGGTAGGTTAACAATGGTTTTATAATAGAGTAGGTATCGCTATATTTGACTACATAGTCGTGCAAATGTTTAATCATAGCAATTAAGATACATTTTAGTTAGTTTTGTTTTGGTTTGCTATAAACGCCGTATTAGCGAGCTATGAACGCCGTGGCTTGTGGGGTGCCGTAAGTTGCAAACACAGTTGACGTAGTTTGAACGCTGTGATATCAAAATCCAAAAACAGCTGATTCAAAATACCTACCTACTACTTTCAGGTCATATCAATCGAAAACACATCACCGCCTCAATTCGATCCGTTCAGTATTCCTTGTTCATAACTCTCTATTACAACGCAAACTCCTCAGCAATGTCGTCTCATCTGTTTTTCATTCTATGCATTGATGGCTAGGCGATGAGGCATGCTTTCAGAGTTTATATTTGTGTAAAAATCTCAATTCTTAGTTTTCCAACTGCTAGAAATAGACCTCCCATGAGCTGGTCCTGCGCCACCTCTGATCTATTCTAGATGTAATTAAACGATGGTGCAAATTGTATAATAATTTAAATGACTTGTTCATATTTGTGTGAATATTGTGCACTATATGTCTTACACACACGGGTAGTCTCTTACTTAGGGCCGTATTATGAAAGGTTGCTCAGTGATCGATCTATGCATGTGTGAAGTTTATGCCATAGTAGCGTTACTCAAGCAAAGATCGATGACTGAGCAATCTTTCATAATACGGGCCTTAGACTGGTCGACTCGTGGCCGAAATCCAGCTAGGACTTCATCTACGTATACTTTTGGTTTTCAGTTACGAATCGCTTTGGGTCACGGCCTCTGCTTACGATCACGACGGAGCCAAACGAAGCTATGGAGTCATAATAGTAGGTCGTATTTACCAAGTTTGAGTTACTTTCTGTAAGTATATGTATAAATAAATATTATCTGCTATATTGTGTCTATTGAATTGTTTTATTTCTGAATAGACATGAGATTAGGTGTTGCGATGAGAGCCCACTCTGTAATGGGACCCTTGTTCGAGAGACTTGGGGCAAAGCAAGCAAAGTCGAGCAAACGGCTGCCACCGGAAACACTTAAACCATCTCGAGTCACCTTTCAGCTATCGTATTATTAAATATTTTTAAACGTATGCGATTTTAACACATTGTTTTTAGTATTATTTAACGAGTATTTACCGCGTTTATCGGAAAAAATAGGTAAATAAACGCGGTAAATACCCATTAAATACTAATAATATTGTATTTTTGTTACAAATTAAAATTAGGGGCTAATCGAAAGTTATCTAAACTCCTTACACAGGTTATTTGCCAACTTCATGGTTGAGGCTCTTCTCGAATCTTAACGCTTTTACGGTGGAAGTATTACGAGACGAGAGTTGGCATTAACATTTTTGTTCTTATAACATTTTCTCACGTTGAGAAGGTTCATAGGTCACGAGACACATGTCTGAGGGTACCTAAGTATTAGACAAAATAGAAAAATAAAACAAATATGTAAACAAACAAGTGATCAATATATTGCAACAATAATAGGCTATATTATAAATAGTTAAGAAACCTAAAATGCACTATGCCACCTGGTATCTAAACGCTTTTAATACTGCGTGACATCTAAATATTGTTCAACAAAAAATCAATAAAAATAAAAAAGCAGTGAATACATTTGCCATTGTCTCGGTATCAGCAATAAATTGATCTAAGCTTTCTAAATCGTGCTCAAATATAATAATAAAATAACATTCAATCAACATACATTTTTATATTTTTGGCCTTTGATAAAATAAAGCGTCACAGCCACTAAATTGTATAAAATATCTCAATACATAATTAATGTATTGGTGATTATAATATTGCTTATATTATCAGGATTAACGCTTTTGATAAATAGGTCTTTTTCTAATACTTTAATGTGAGCTCGTTATCTTTTATACTACTATCGTGAAACACATTTTTAACATAGAATATTCTATACATGGTTATTTACATTATGTGTCAAAGTTAGGCAAAGTCTATGCACTACTTTTTAAGATAACCTGCAATATACTTGAAACTAGGTACCTACCTTAAACATATATCTAGTTTTTATTGTATTTCAAATGTATATTTAGAGGTAGGTATATTAAGTTGTTAAACACCATTATAATAAGAATCTCGATTAATGTCGTGACGGTTTTGTGAAGCTATTTTATGCTATAATTTTAACACAAGTTCTCTTAGCAAATTGACAACCAACGTAACGTAACTAGATGTGTAACCTATCAGAACCCATGGTAACACTGGTGGATCAACCCGATTTAAATGAAGAAAGCATTATAGGTAAGTATATGTCCTCAAATATGATGATAGCGATAGATTTGGGAGGGGCTTATCGGCGAGCGGAGCGACCCGCGAATTTTTTGTGGTTTGGTTATGGTGTGATATAATTTCTAACTGTAAAAAAATTGCCTCTACCGCTGTTCGGGGATATGTTAGTAGTCTCTCAAAAGAAATATAGCTTCCGATAGCGAGAAAAGCTGAGGCAAGTCGCTAGTGTAAACACTTGGAGCTCCCACTGCTGCCGTCACATGCATCTGGTAACCTAAGGGTGGTCGACAAATCATTCATATTCAGATTTAGGTACTCATTATTTAGATAAATTGTGTGTTAGTGATGAAAACTAATAAATGAAAGTACCTATGTCACATAAAACTATTCTTGGGTGGACCCAGACGCTAAAGGGGGGCTTGGGTCCGCTACTGGACCAATGTGTGCTACGTACGTTGCTTACGGACCAAAGTTCACATTTGATTATTTTTTCAAAAAGTGTTTTCGACATCTGCTTTTTAGTACAACAATAGTAAGACAAGGTCATGTAGCGGTATTTAACTATTAGGTTATTTGGTTTTCAACGTCCAATAAGTCCAACTTTACACAATGCTTTTTTAAATTACCACTCAGACTTACATTGATGTCAATTCAGAGGTTCCCAAAACTAAACCGATTTCACACCACTAAAAATACAATACAATACAAATATTTATTATTGTCATTCTCATAAGTTACATTACATTGTTCGAGACCTCCATTTTAAGTGAATACCTGTATTAGGAGGTAAAAATGATGACATCCTTCTTATTTCGATGGTTATGAAAGGGACCGCAACATTTTGATTGCTGTCAAATTAGTTAAGTATTGGCGACATCTGAATTGACACCATTATCTGTTCGATCAAGTGAATCAAAAGCTACAAAAAACATGTTTGAAAGTCTTATTGCGCCGGCACCCCCGTAATATGAATGAGCGTTTTTCTATTCGCAGGCACCCGGTGCACATTGGATGCAGGCGAGCAGGGGGTAATGCGAGATGTCAGGGCACATTGGTATTCCCTCTATTGCCGTCGGAGTCGCCTTGAACTATAGCCTTATAATTTGATGTATCTAAAGTCGAGCTAGTAATAGCATGTATTTACTGTCCAGCTGGGAACTTGATGATCGCGTCATTCATAGCCTTAGACACATAGACCACGTTCGAGGGGTTCAAGCCGCAGATGTTGATGCGTCCAGACTTCAGCAGATAGATGTGGAACTCCTGAATCAGGTGCTCCGACTGCCGCTGCGTCAGGCCGGTGTAGGAGAACAGACCGATCTGATTTATGATGTGGTCCCAGTTGCCCGGCGTGTTTAATCTGTGGACAGATGAACAATTGTAAGCACTTTTATTGGTATCTCTATCTCTATAAAATATTGTAGTAAAATTTCTAGATACATAAGAGAATCACCAATTAAAGACACTTTGTGGCTCATATCATAGAGAAATGTATTTATGGAATCAAATAATTATTTGAATCTTCAATCAATTACCTAGACATTTGAGTTAAATATTTTACGTCCATATTATGGAGAAAGCTGTTGTTTCCACCTAGTTTTTTAAGATCTTTTTGTTCACAGTATCTACATAATCTTTATCTTTAAGTCAAGGCACATTGAAAGCGAACCTAAGGACCGCCGAGCATTCGGTGGTATGCTCGGAACCTAATAAATAATGTTGTATCTTGGATTTATGATATAAAATAATGCTGGACAATTCACACAGTATCACCTAGCCCCAGCTATCAAATAATTGATATATTTAATTTCAGTTATCGATACGTAATAGTAGATTTCTATATGATAGTTCAGGACGACGGACCTCCAGCTCCGTACGGACCGTCCGCGTAGCACTAAATGCTGCCTGGAATGTAAATGACCTCTTTCATGCTGCCCTGCTTAGATCATATTGGATCAGAGATGATCTAAGCGAGACAGCACGAGATGCTATTTTTAATCACAATCTTTATCTACGCGGCTTATACAGATTCTGTTTTGCAAGCACGTTTCTGTATGGTAAAAAGGAGCATGATGAGATAAAATAATACTTACTTTATGAGTTCAGACCTCAGGGACGCCCTCATCGCAATAATTCTGGTTGACATATACTTAATGTGTTCTCTCCTGAAAAAAAAACAACCAATAATGTTATAAATTTCAGGAATGACTAACGACAATCTCCCAAATACTCTTCCCATAAATACAAAATATGTACATAGGAAATGTTTCATCATTTTATGGACCGTCAGAAGTCCAGAATACATTATATCAGCTACAAAAATGCCTTTAAGAATAAACTCGACAACTGGTTACGAGACAAAAATAAACTCAGAAAAGTGATGCAATGATTATAAATTCAACACTGACTTGGACACATAAGCCACGGGCTACTCGTCTACTATCGAATAAATAAATACATATTTTTTAGAAATCAATAACTTTTTTTTACGCTTATAAAATAAGCTTACATGCAACCAAAATTGTAAACTATGTAAAAAAACTATAATTCTTAGTATGGACACAACCAACAAGAAAATGTTTGTTTTGACATTGCTTGTACGTACGTACCACTCATCATACCTCTACATCTGCTAGTATAGTTTGTACCACTTATCATACATCTGCAAGTAAAGTACGTATCCCTCATCATACATCTGCAAGTAAATTACGTACCCCTCATCATACATCTGCTAGTATAGTACGTACCACTCATCATACATCTGCAAGTAAAGTACGTACCACTCGTCATACATCTGCTAGTATAGTACGTACCACTCATCATACATCTGCAAGTAAAGTACGTACCACTCATCATACATCTGCAAGTAAAGTACGTACCACTCGTCATACATCTGCTTGTCCCCGAGCACGGTGGCCACGACGCGCGCGCCGTGCGCCGGCGGGTTGGAATACATTCCGCGCACTATCCACGTGTATTGCGACTTGACGGGCGCGACTAACGCGGCGTCTTTTAGCACGACGGCGAGACAGCCTGTGCGCTCGTCTGGAAGTTAAATATTAATAAATCAATAATAGAATGCTGTAGAGTCCATATTTATTGACCCAGGTCGTCGCTAGCAAAGTATTAATTGTAAAGTAAACTGTATGTATACTATAATACTTACTGTAGAGTCCAAAGTTCTTGGCGTAAGACTGCGCGCAGACGAGTTCAAAGCCACGTTGTACGAAGTAACGCACGGCCCAGGCGTCGCGGTCGAGGTCGCCGCTAGCGAAGCCCTGGTAAGCACTGTCGAAGAACGGGAACAGTTTGTTCTCCTGTAAGAGAGGGGCTTAGTTTCTATAAACGGAAAAACGATAGGGTATAAGCCCTGAGTACCCACTTAGGCTAGGCTTGTCATCATTGGTATTTATATCGGACTAGGTTCTGCCCGCTTACGAAAAAACCGCATTTGTAATATTAGTGAGATTAATCTTTGATTAGATGAAGTATGCGTGACACGAGTACCGAATTTTTCTTATTGGTTATGGCAACGTATGTGTGGCACTGTTACAAAATTTTGGTACACAAATAAAGCACAAATACAAGCATATTTTTATTACATAATTCAGAGGTTCATATTGAGGAGGAGGACAGGGGCAGGTGTGCACTTAGTGCCAGGTGTAGGTTGCAAGCACTGAATGCACCCCTACCCAAAGCTGCAGGAATCGAAAAAGACATAGAAAGTGACGATGTGTCCTACGTTGGGGCACGCTTTCCCAGAAGGATCGTATTCACTCGGGATTTGAAGACTCCGAGTTTGTACTCTACCGGAAAAACGGATGCAGGAAGTTTGTTCCGCAGTTTACCGGTATTTATAGCGAAAGGGTAGCGGAAACGTTTGGTTCGGCATTGTGGTATGTCGACCAGCTGTGCGATTACCCCCCATCCTATATTGCCATCTGAAAGCCCTTTGAATGGGCTTCGTAATTTGCTATTGTATGGATATGACCATTGAAAGGCTTTCAAGGCTCCTCTTCCGTTTGAAAGCCCTTTGAATGCAAGGTTTTCAAAAGGGTTTTCAAATGTCAATTAAAGGATGGGTAATTGCACAGCTGGTATGGGTGGTATTTACCAGTTAGTGCGTCTGCTTGTCCGGTGGTGCAAGGGGGAGGGAGGGATAAGGTCATGTAAATCCTGGGCGTAATCACCAGTGGTTCTTGTGACACTGACAATCTGGCAACGCGCCGTCTGTGTTCAGGGCTATGCAGGTTGTTTACCACAAGCGAATCATCGCCTGTGAGCCTAAAAGCGCGCCGCTCAATCGAATCGATGTTTGAAGCTGGTATTTGGCAGAGCCGTCCTAGAGATAGCAGCAGTACTCCATGGAAGATCGAACCTGAGCTTTGTATAGATTAAGAAGCAGCCGTTTGTAAATTTTGTATTATAGAAAATACTCAGAACACCCGAAACAAGTATATGCAGATCGTTCAAACAATTGTCCCAAGTTGGGAATCGAACCCACAACTGCGTACATCCTGCGTTGCAGGCGAGCCTTTTCCCGCCGCGCCACATCGTCACCCATATTTGAACGCTTATTTTTGTGCTATGCGGAACCGGTTCTGAATGTATGCGCTATGTCCTTTACCCATCAATGATGAAATGATTTAGAAAACTTCAACCGACCTCCATAACATCAGCGATCTTCTCCCACTGCTCATGGGTAGGATCAAGCCCGGTGGGGTTATGCGCGCAGGCATGCAGAATGATCACAGAGTTCTCCGGAGCACTCTTCAAGTCTTCGATGAGTCCTTCGAAGTCGATGGTGCAATTCTTTGCGTTCCAGTAGCGGTAGGAGCGGGCCTGTGTGAAGCCAGCGTTCAGGAATACTAGGTTGTGGTTCTCTGGAATGAAGAATAACAACAATAAGCATAAGGTCACGCGTGAAAAATAAAGGTTTTTACTACTTTCTAGGTTCTACAAATAATTTAGATAGCAGATAAGAAGTTTTGTGCATATTGTAATGTGCGCAAAACTTCTTATCTGCTAAAACTTCTTAGGCATTTGCTATGAATCCACGCTCGGCCCACCCACGGAGTCTATGATCGACATAACGTGATTTTAGTAATAAATCTCTTATGTCTTATAACAACTAACAGGCTAAAGGTTTCTTCGTCGCTTCTTTACTTTAGTCAACATACCGAAGCGACTGAAATCAAAAATATCCCTTTATTTCCGTGTCAGTGTTTAATTATTAAGAATTTGACCTTTTCTAAGTGTAGGTACATACAGGGTGTCCGGTAATTAATGGATAACCCCGCAGGTACATGTGGGGGGGCAAGGGGGCAACTCAAAAAAATTTAAAAATAAAATCTATCTGCAAAGGTCTAGGATTTTTTTTAATTTTTTTTAAAGTCCGAAATTTGATACCTTTGTTAAAAATTTTGAACACTACGGCTACAAATTCAATGATAACGAATTGATTTTCTCTGGAAATAACCGTGAATAATTGGTCTTGCTATGGCGTATCACAAATTATTCCTAGCCACAACTGTTTGTTTTTTTCAAACAGTTAAAAATAAAAATTAGTGTATTCGATTTTTTTATGATAAAGTTTGAGCACCTGTGGTATAAAAAAAACGTATGGAGACCGGGGTGGCCCACAGCTTAAAAAAAATGCCTACTTCATGTAGTTTCTTAAAAAGTATTACACTTAATTTTTTTTATTGTCAAATAACCGACTTATGGCTACCTATGTTTCTCTAGCCCTATTTTTCTTATAACAAAAACAAATAATAAGATAAGAAATTTATTTTGAAAATCAGTGAAAGTGTATTTTGGGGTGGTTGGGGTGTTATTAATAATTGAAACAACAATTTCAAATAGGTAGTCTTATAATAAATGTTCAAATTGTTTGCCACCTACTCTAATACAGGCTCTACAGATAGATTTTTTTTCCTTTGCAGATAGATTTTTTTTTAAATTTTTTTTGAGTTGCCCCCTTGCCCCCCACATGTACCTGCGGGGTTATCCATTAATTACCGGACACCCTGTATATTGTATTTATGGAAATAAAGAGTTTTTGACTTTGACTTTGTCACTAGACTTCAAAGCGACTTTTGATCCGTAGTTTGTTTTAGCAAAGATTCATAGCAAATGGAATTAGATGTACGCAAATGCTATGCTGCTATGTAAATTGCTTGTAGAACCTAGATAATTGTAAAAACCCAATTTTTTTTCACGCTTGACCAACAACTACCTTTAGTGCCCTCATATTGAAGCTAAAACAATGTATGCTTGCTGACAAATGAATGATGAGCAAGATTTTAATAACCTAAAGATTGAAGGACCATTTTTTAGCAAATATAATACTTGACAAAGTCGACTCCGACTTAATTAAATCGTTTTGTATCTCTAGGTAAGTTAACTGTAGACGGATTTCCAATTAAAAAAAAAAATATTTGCTTTGTTCTCATTTAATCGTCTAAAGCAGGCAATCTTATAACCGGCTATCTTATTAAGATTTTCTAGCTTTATTAATACTTTTTACTTCTTTCTCGGGCAGTATAGGATTTTATTATTAAAGCCACCGCTGAACCACTGTAGGAAAAGTCTTTTCATCCCATCTATTCGAAAAGAGGCAATGGGTTCCTCGATAAGTGCGAACAAAGTGGGTCATTCCAGCGCACTTAATAACAGATACGAAATTACTTTTGAATTTGGAACAATTAAAAAGTTTGAAGGCAATTCGCTTCAATAAAGTCCTGGCCGGTAGTAAAAAAAGCGCGCATGCCGACACGGCATTGGCTATCCAAATTAAAAAAAAAAGAACTTTTTACTCGTTTTGTTATTTACTTTATATTAAAATATTACAGACAATTTTAACTTAATTCACACAAATTTAATAAAAGATGAGTTCTAGCAATGAAAGTGAAATATTAACACCAGGATTAAATGGTTATTTGGTTATGTACCTAAATATAAATATTCGTCACTACTAAAAGCATCTCTTTCTCGTATGATGAATTTTTCTCCTAGTTTAGGATGAAAAGCAGAGTGTGCCACACCACACGGTAACAAAATTATTTAACCTCGAGCGACGTACTTTGAACCCTCGCTACGCATTGGATTCAAAAAATCGCTCTCGTCTAAATACATTATTTTATTCCGGCGAGACACAATCTACTATTCCTCTACGCTTCGCGACTTAACGCAGTAGATGGTTACATACTTATTTGTGAGCCATCTCTAGGCCTGCCACGTGGTCGCCATGCCTGTAAAATCTACGATCACTGTGGTTGCCATAAAAATATTATATCACCGGGATTCGACTTACCCCATGTCGGTGATGAGTAGTAGAATGTGTTGTATTTAAGTTGTTTGCTTAAGAAATCGGCTCCGACCCTCAAGGCCCCCGTTCCGGACAGGGTTTGGATACCAAAGGCCTAAAAATATAACATTCGATGAATTAAACAATGTTTTCATTGCATAAGAAGAGTTTTCTTTTTTCGAGAGGCCTGATCAGGGCGCGCGTCTTTAGGGATCCTCAAACATCGCGATACTATAGGTAAATAAATGAATGAAAATATAGCGGTAGGTAAGAACACAAATAAAGTATTCGCGCATCAAGTTGTAAACCAAAAGAATAAGGAGCCGGGAATGGCATCAATCCCAATAAATAAAAATAATAAAGGGATTCATCGATCCACAGGTTTATTGAAATACTTTATGATTTCATTCGGTCATCATCATCCATTCAGCCCGTTTGCACCCACTGTTGAGTAAAGGCTCCCAACCAACACAGCATTCCTTTCGATCGCCTGCAAGCTGGATCCAGTGGCTCTTACGACACTTTTGAGGTCGTCGGACCTTCGCTGGATCGCGCGGTCTGCCCATAGGGTTCACACAAAATTAAAATTTTTAAACAAGATTCTGCCCGTGTCTTCGCATGTGTTGTTTCTATTTAAACGTTCAAAAATTTCTCTCCCATGATAAATTATTTTTGGGATAAAAAGTAGCCTGTGTTATTCAATGTCTAAACCTACATATATGCAAAATCTCAGCACGATCCATTCAGTAGTTTTGGCGTGAAGACAAACAATGCAACACAATGCAAATAATCACACTCATATTTTAAATGCAAAAGTTTGGATGCATGTTTGAAATGTAAAAAGAAAACTTACACGGCCGCTGGCAAGAGCAGGACTGTCATTTCCTAGCAGCATCGAAATCGAAGCGGTTGCAAATTGATCCAAACCTGGAAACAAAATATACTTTATTGCAATTAGAGTAGTGATCGAACCTGGATTTTCAGCCGAAACCAAACCTTCGGCCTCGGTGTCAGTTTCGGCCGAAACCGAAACTAACCCATTTTTAAAAATATAATATATATATACATATATACCGTAAAATCATAATAAAAACATTTTTATAGTGTTACTAGAATGTAGAAACTTAGATTGAAAATAAGATGAAAAACCATCACAAATGGAATCACCATAGAAAGTAGCATTATTAAAAGTCATGGAACTTGGCATTGAAAAAGATTTATATCTGTTTTTAACGAACATCCAAAAATATTTAGGACTATTTAGGAATGAATTCTCAGTAGATTCGTTATAGCTTAGTTAGCATGCTGATTCCATTTTTTTAACTCTAGTAAAAACTAGTAATTCGTCCGACGTAGGCTACGTCGGACGAATTAACTTACACAATGTTGCGTACATTGTGTAAGTTAATTCGTCCGACTTATTGCTGTAGTTTTTAAATTTCTTATAGAATTTATACTTTTCCCTGATGGCTTTTTTTAGTGCCGAATTATGCCATACAGGTAAAGAGTGGTTGTAAATATTTTTCATGGGTATGAACTTGCTTTGAAGATTATAAATACTCTCATTCAATAAAGTAACACACTCGTCAATAAAGCGCGATGAAAACATAGCCCTCCAGTCTAACTCACCAACAGCTCTATTTATTGACTCATAATCAGCTTTATCAAATAAATAATGAGTACGCGGCCGCGGGGCGGCGCGCTTCTATCAACAATGGCATTTCAAACGATTTCACGTTCATTAATAAGACAGGGTGGTGCGAGTCTATGAGGATCTACACACTCCGAAACAGTTACGGATTGATTGAAAAATATTAAGTCAAGGACTCTACCACTTTTGTTAACTATTACCATTATGTTGACTGAGGTTTAGGTAATGCACACATTTCATCAGTAAACAAAAACTCATCTGTACTGTTTAAGTTTGTCGACTAAAACTAAAATTGTCTGTAGGTGCAATACTACTAAGGTTAAAGACACCGACGACAAGGACCGCATCGAAGCCACAAAATTTAGTTGAGCCAGAAAGTTAGCTATAATTGAGAAGTAAAAGGCAACC
The DNA here is from genome assembly GCA_963662085.1 of Eupithecia inturbata. Taxonomy (NCBI): domain Eukaryota; kingdom Metazoa; phylum Arthropoda; class Insecta; order Lepidoptera; family Geometridae; genus Eupithecia; species Eupithecia inturbata. The sequence continues at coordinate 13,902,138 of OY759178.1, read as the reverse complement.
CATTAATTTGACCGCATAAGTAAATAACACATAAATCAACCCATTTACGCGTATTGGTTCGTTTTATGCGTACACACAACCATAGATCCTCAGCTGTGGAGTTGATTGGGGTAACAACAGTTCTTACGTGTTGCTATCAACACGCCACGACCTTTTGATTGACCCGTGAACCTATAATCACGGTCACGGCGCCACACTAAATACCTATCATCCAAAAACTCCCGAGTCAGAAATGCTATCAACTAATCACGTCTCAGTAAATATTATTATATCATAAGAACTCAAACAAGCACTACGAAAAACCTCCTCAGTTTTCGTTCTTAATCCGCGAACGTTCTGATAGTAAATACACAGATCACGATATTCCTATTTAAGGAAACCATTGTAAAATAATATAACATACAAACATATTAGCATCAATGTATGAAATACCATCATATAACTTAAACAGTCTGATAGAAGTGTAATAGAACGTTCATAAAATAAGTGAGTGTAGTTTTGAAAGGTGGACAACACGCCTTGCCTTTAAGCCGTTACTTTCAAAAGTTCCAATTAAATCAATCATGATTATATACTTATATAATGGCAGTCTTTCCGAAGTAAACATTCCTATCATAATATATTATGAAGTCTACACACATGAACATATGCATGTACGCATTTGCTGATAATTTATTTATTATCATCAATTGCGTCATTAGTTTTTACATGATAACGTTGTGTGTCTTATGTAATAGAATTATTGATAATCGTCACTTGGTTCAAAATGGTGCACAAAACATTTTTTTCAAACATTCGTGACGTGTTCATAAAAAACAAATACCTACGCGGCGACTTATAACTATACAAAATAGAAGGGGGTTCCTTTTTGTTTTTCGATAAAAAAATCTAATCTAGTATAAATTTTTTAATGCCCATTTCTGGCCTTTATGTTATCCCAGATCTTTGTGTACAAATTTTCAGGCCATTTATTCCGTTGTTATGGCGGTATCTTCGGCAAAACATCTTCACAACGGATAGTATTATAAACTATGTGACAAAGGCAAACTTTTGCCTTTATAATATTAGTTGGATTACGAACAAACTTATCTTTACCTCTTCAAAATTATTTTGTAAAACTAAGCTATATTATTTATAAGCTTTATTATATTATTATTTGTCATGTTTTTTTTTAAGGTGGGTATCTAGCGCAGCGCATTAGCATTGTCATACAGCGGGGCAATGCAGCCAGCGTCATGGGGATGCTTCCGACTGGTATTGATATGGATCAGTTGAGCTACCGGTAGATTGTAAGCAACAGTCTGCAGTTAGCTTAATTGTTTCAAATTGTAAATACAAAAAAACTTTCTTTATTTATTTAGCTATATCCAGCAGCCGACATCTTCAGGTTGGGATCATAATCTTTAAAAAATACCATATGATTGGAATTACATTACCGGACTAGTCTTGGTCAGATGATGATGAGATTGAGAAGGTGCATTTCTTTTACATTATAATAAATCTATGGAGTCCACTCCAAAACACAGTTACTTAAAAATATTTAACAAATTTTAATGCATAGAATTTATGCATTTAATGCTTTCATTATCATTCCACTCCATTATTTACTAACAGAATAAGACTTCAGCAACATAATAGAGGCAGAGGCACTGAATTCATGAATTTTAAGTGAACAACAATTAATTGTTTATAGCTATGTTTTATTACTTGAGATAAGGTCTGAGTTAATCTATGGTCCAGATTGCATTTCTTGTTTTTGAGTCCAAGATATTATTTTGATTATTGAGAGGGTTATCGTTATATCAACATGTGTGCAAATGTTGTAAGGTTAAACAAAACAAGCAGGTAGATTATATCTAATATATATCTAATCCCTTGCCTGATGCCAGCCAAAGGGTTTTCAATTTCTTATTTTAGAAACTAGGTAGGTATGCTGGTTATAATAAGAACCCCTTTGTTGACCTTTTTAGGGTTTCATACCTCAAAAAGAAAGAACCATTATAGGATCACTTCGTTGTCTGTCTGTCGTGGCATTTTTTATATTAAATTCACCCTGTTTGAATATTAATAAATCTTTGATTTTGTAATAATGTAACAAATCCGCATTTGTATTATTTCATAAAATTGAAAAATAAGATCACGGTCTACATAACACATAATAGCAAATTATAGCAATTAACAAACCATGTACCATAGCCCAATAGAAATTAGCTTATAAACTAGGAACTTCCTAATGAAAGTTTGTTTGTAATAAACTATTATTTGTCATACAAAATTTGGCTAGTTCTTTTTATACAGTTTTGTATTAAGTACATTAGAAGTGAGTTATTGCCCATTTTTTTTTATTGTTTCTTATATATAGTTGGGTGCCTACTAACTATTAGAGTTAACCTTCTAAATACAAAACATGGTTCAAATTAGCTTTTTGCTAGTGAAATTGATATAAAACTCACCTAATACTGGTAGATACTCGTGAAGTAGTGTATTGTCTGCTGCCATTTGCTGTTCTGCCTTCCGGACCACAGGAAGGACCCATGGTTTGCCACTTTCATCTCTGTATGCTGAGAAAATAAATTTTATATAATCTAGTTTTGCAATTGCGCTTATACAAATTTTTTAGCCAGAACAAGTGAAAAACATTAAAGTTCCAGATTCCAAGATGTATTTTTACCCGCGACGGAACGGAGACGGTATAGTTTATGCGTTTAGGGTGAGATGTTTGTTTGTATGTTTTTCATAATCAATTCAAAAGGTTACATAATGACGAATTGCAATAAAAATACGTACCGCCAACGCTTAAATTCACTTTATTTACAAAAGTGTCTTCGGCAAATAGTTTAGATAATTGGAACACTTCAATCGGTGGTCCGGTCTCAACAGCAGCATAACGTGATGATGAAGCCATTCTGTTTTTGTAAAAGCACGATATTATACACCGACCGGCGGGTATACACTAGTGAAGTTAACGACTATTATTTAATTAATTTGCAAGCAATTCGCGAACGGACGCCTCTGGCTAGGAAACTACAGTAAATAAAAATAATTGTTTACTGAATGAAATGACCTCGTTGACCTACAAGTTACATTGGCAATTGGCAAGAAAACAAAAAATTTATAGTGCGGTGAGGGGTACCGACACTGACAGCTCTCTGTGAAGGTGACATGTGACTGCGATGCGGACGTCGTCGCCGCACACGTGCTTTCCCAGTACAAAAAAAAAACGATTTGACGTGGTAGGCGATCTATTTCCTCGGCATGTCGAATAGCGACCTGCCGAGTATTTATAAGTTGATTCTATTTATGTTGACAGAACTATGACATTTGTAAATGTCTCTGCCTTTTCTCTCACTACTATAGTACAATTTTATGCTAATTAAAACCTATATTCTTTAGATTTTGACTTTATTTCAATTTAATTAGCATAAAATTGTATACATTATAATCATTCTCAAAGGGCCGCTCCCATCAATCTCCAACAACAAGTACCTATTATTCTCACCGTCATTGATGAATATTCACGATTCCCGTTTGCCTTCCCATGCAGCGACATGACTGCCAAAACCGTCATCAAACATCTTAATAGTATTTTATGATATTCGCTATGCCCGCTTATAACCATTCAGACAGAGGCACCCAATTCCTATCAGCTGAGGTAAGAGACTATCTCCATTCAAAAGCGATAGCTACAAGCAACACCACCGCATACAATCCACAGTGCAATGGCCAGGTCGAAAAGTTGAACGCCACTGTCTGGAAAACTGTACAATTAGCTTGTGGAACACATAATGCTCCGATCGAACATTGGGAACTCTGAGTACAGGAACAAATTGGGAACAATACCTATCGGTTGCACTTCACTTAATTCGATCGCTACTCTGCACAGCGACCAACTGCACTCCGCACGAAAGAATGCTTGGGCACACTTGCCGATCACCCAACGGTAACACGATACCATATTGTGGCTCGCAGGCTCGGGACAGGTGCTGATGAAACGATTCGATCGAAAGAGCAAATACCAGCCAGTTGTAGAGGAAGTCGAGCTAATTCAATCAAATCCGGACTACCCGTTTGTCAGATTACAGGATGGACGAGAGACGACAGTATCAAATCGACACCTTGCCCCAATTGGTGATAATATCGGTGAAAGACTATTAGATTCAGAACCAGAGATGGAAGAAGAATATACGTCTCCACCTAGCTCACCATCTCAGAGTTTGTCAATAGCCTCTCCATCTCCTATTTCTCCTGACGTGATATGTAGTATGTCTAGAATCTTCTTAATAATATGTTGATTCTTTTAAAGTTGACAGAACTACCTATGCCATTTGCAAATGTCTCTGCGTTTTCTCTCATTATAATTATGTACAATTTTATGCTAATTTATTAAAATATTAAAATAATAATTTGGTATTAAAACATTCTTTAGGTTTTGTCTTTATTTCACGGTTGAAGGTACGAACCCCCAACACCGTATCCAAAGAAGATAGGTACTATCAACCTTTTTAGGGTTCAGTACCCAAAGGGCAGGCGCGATCGTAGCCCCAGATTTTGGGGGGTCACGCTTGGTCAGGATGATTCACTGGAAATTGTAAGTAGGCGTGGCACGCGTGCACAAATAAGCACTGTTACGCTTAACTTATCTGATCCCAGTCGTGTTTTAACATTGCGTCGAGTTATTAGTCTCGTGACATATTCATTATTCCGAAGCTATGCCGTATTGTTGCATTTTAGAGTGTAAAAATGATATTTAAACAATAAAATTAAATGATAGTTAAAAAGTAAAATGGAGGTGTTTCGTACCATCATCGGAATGTACGATTTACATTGTTTTCTAATAAAATATTAATTTATTTCAATTCATTAATAATTTCATAGAACGGGTAGTCAAAATCAACCTTATGCCATAAGGATAAGGTTGATTTTAGATTGATTCTATTGACTATTATGTTCTCGAAAGTTCTTCGCTACTCAGTTAGGTATTGATGAAGGCAAGTCTGATGTTGATTTTATCAATTGATATCGATACAAGCTATTAAAAAATTTAATGATAAATTATTTATTTAGTATTTACATTACAATACAAGTCACTAAAGAATTGAAATCAAATTCATATGTTAATTTCAGTACAAATTGTGATGGATGTCCTAAACAGTATTATAAACACCAGTATCTACCGGGGTTTTATAGGTGTCCATCCTGTTAACAGCAGGTGAATACCGGTGGCAAGCATTGTAAGCAAGCTTCATGAAGGTGTGTTGTGAGCTGTCAGCTGATGTTCTGCCAGTCACAGGTTTGAAATGTTGACGTTGACATTGACAGTGTTGCCAACTGTAAAAAAATATGACAAGCGGGTATTTCTAGCTATTCCGTCCTCCGTTCGTCTCCGTGCGTGCAGGCAGCGTGTGTTGCGTGCGTGAGTGAGTGAGTGAGCGAAGTGATCACGAATCGAAGTTCTTTCGTTTTCTTTTGTTGTTTTTACTTTTACTGCTTCTCCATGAATTGGCGATTGAAGTGAAGTGTCCTCTATAAACCAATTTACATATGCTCCCAGTCTCGGGGATCCATCCAAGTACGGAGAAGTCCGCCTCGAGCAACAGCACAATGATGGATAAAATCACAAAAAACCCTTTAGAATCTGAAAGAGATGATAACATCGAGGAAAAACTCGCTACTTCGAAGAATGCTATGATGGAGTGCCGTTCTTGTCTGGCCGGGGTCCAGGAAGACGCGTATGTTGATATCTTCTGTGCGTGGAATCCTTCGTGGCCAGGGATGGGGCTCTCAATGGCCGAAGACCTGGCTAAACTTGCTGGCATTCAGGTTTCTGTCAATGCGCAAAGCGGTACCTATAGATTTGATGTTATACTAACTAATCTCCACTTCTTTCAGATTAGTGTATCAGACCCTCATTCCAAAATAATCTGCAAGATGTGCTGCATTATGCTTCAGAATGCTATCAGCTTCATGCTGAGCGTTCAGAACAGTGATAGCTTACTTAGAAAACGTCATAAACACAGTTTCACTGAAGCATCATCATGGCCAAAACCTATTCAGATTGACAAGAATATATCAAATGATGCACTGCAAGACATGGAAATGGAAATAGAAAATATAAAACAGGTAATTTTTAGGTCCCCTACTTAGACACATTCGGTAGGCTGAGCAGTGATTGTTGTCTAAAGTAGAATATAGAAAAATATGTCACATTGTCATGAAATGTGTAAAATATTTGAAATTAATTCTTTCAACCCATCAATCATGGTATGCGTCGGCCCCCCATAGATTCACAATGCGCACCCTGAAACTGTCTGTCATAAGAGAAACCATTGATAAGCTACCATTTCAACTAGTGTCATTTTAGCGCACGGACAGGAAGCATGCCTGTCTATATTGCAAAAATCACACTTCACAAAAAAGGATGAGATTTCCTATTTTCACCACTTTAATGTGCTATCCTCAAGAAATCAGCCTTGAACATTATTTTTTGGTATGCCTATGATACGATTTTGACTTTGTTCTAAATTTATGAATGTTTTTATATTTATTATTATTTTATATGTTCTTGTGTTTATTTTTTGTATTATACAAAATAAATACTGCCAGACTACTGAACCAGTAATATATGCAATTATTACTGGTTCACACTTAAAAAGCAATAAGTTATTTTATGAAAATTTTTCTTTTCTTGTTTCATTAAATTTGTTTAGTATTGACTACACAGAAACAGTTCTGTGACTACACTAACTACCTACATACCTAACTATTTGTATTACAAAATAAAATTATGAAACTTAATAATAATTTGATTTAAATCAAAATTAGCCAGAAACAACATTGTTATTGTCATTTATTGTTAGCAAAAATGTTATTATCCAACATCTTAATTGGTGGAAGTTCTCAATTCAGCTGTACGTTTTTTTTAGGAAGTAGTGTCTGAAGATGAATTTGACAATGAAATATCAGATACAAGGTTGGAAACACTAGATATCAAAATAGAACCGGAAGAAATGACCCAACAGCATGTTTTGATTGAAATTAATAGTGAGTAAAACTTACCCCAACATTTATCTTTTTGAACTGAAGATTGATAACTAAAATACACTTCTAATTGTTAATTTTTCGACAGAATTTGCTCTACTTGCCGATTTGAGCTCTCATAGCTGGCAATTATTTTTAAACTCAATGTTATAGAGAATTTTGGATATTTGTGTTGTGAGTTGTTTACAAACATTGTACCTGGAGAATGGTTTGAGTAGAGAAGCAGCAGTTATTTAATCACCTCCTTATTCATAGTAGACAACTATTTTAAAGCATTGCTATTTCTCAATCTGTCTCCTATTGACATAGATACCTAAGTCGTAGTGAGGAATAACAATGCTTAGCAACTGTTTTAAGTTAGCAGACCATTATGAATATGGGGGTCAGTGTTTAAACATTGTATGGGTTACTATTTATTTTTCTTAATATTCAGATTCAATAATACAACCACTAGAGGAAAACCAAACATCAATACCAAATGGTGATGCAGAAACACACACAGGAAGTGAAGAGGTATGTGCCATTTTGAGTTCTATAAAAAAAAATATGGTCATTTCAAATCATGGCTACAGTTTCAGGACTTCAATCTGCAATGACCTTTCGACTAAAAAGTCAGAGCTTCGCTTGCTTCAAGCTTTAATTTCATTGTACCTGCCTAAATAATAATTTATACTGAAATGAAGCCACACTTGGTGCTCTTTCTGAACAAGGGTCTGTCACGCTCGGGTCGGTGACGCTGAATCGGGTAAACTCGGCTCCAGTCGTGTGCAACAATAAAGAGAGTGCGTGCTTATGCATGTCTTTCACGTGTGTTGTCTTAAGACAACACAATAGTGAAAAGAAATTTATTTCTAATTTTTTTACATATCAGTTTTCAGAGTATTGACACCTTTTCTTCTCACCGTATTTTCTAGAACGTTCCCTGGCACACATTCTTTCGTTCGCGTCGTCGGGGCTTTTATAACAGCAAATAGTTATTTTATTTTATGTTTTGTTTTAATTTTATTCGTTGCAGGGTATTCTGGTACCATGGAATACAATTGTCTAAATTTACTGCTTTGTTATACGATGTTTTTGCATGCGTGTAAAGGGTAATGCTTTAAAAATGGTACATTCTTATATTCTTTACATGAAATGATATTGAACAGCAATTTATTTAAGAAGAGACAATTTTTTTATATGGATTTAAAATATTTATGCATATAAAATCATTAAATATTTGACTGATAGGAAACAAAAACAATACTTCATGACATAATAACTATTAGTAAATATATTAAAACCTTCATACCTACTCAAAATATAAGAATGTATATTTTTTTTTAATTGCCCTTTACAGAAAATGGATGAAAGAAACAAGCCCATGGATGAATGGTCGCGTAAAAGGGAGCAGGCTAAAGCTCGCATGCGAAAATATCGCAAAAAAAGACAATTAGAGGCTATGCTCCAGAATCAGCAAGCAACAAATGAAATGCGGGAAAAACAAATTGAAGAAGAAAAAGCCCAACGGAGGAAAGAATGTTGCAGAGAACGTTCTAGAAGATATCGTGAGAAGAAACGTATTGATGCCTTCAGAACTGATGCCCAATTGATGCCCGACTCACAAATGGCTGGGCCTTCGCACGCTGATCTAAATTTGACAATCACAATTCCTAGATTCTCGAATACAAATAACAAGACTCAGAATGATTTGCAGAACTGAAATCCATTACATACATTAATCTATCATTAATGTAATTATTATAAATAGTATTTATTGTGTATAAAACTATTGAAACTATCGTGGTTGTTAAATGGTTTAAGGTAATAAAGATTGGATGAGTTTCGCTTAATAACATTCATACTAATATTATAAATTCGAAAGTAACTCTGTCTGTCTTATATGTATGTCTGTCTGTTACCTTCACGCCTAAACGGCTGAAGGGGTCAGTGAAATTTGGCAGGGGGGAGGTAGACATAGGCTACTTTTTATCCCGAAAAAAAAAACGTACGAAGCCGCGGCCAGCAGCTAGTTTAAAAAAAAAGTGTAGTAAAAGTAATAATACATTATAAATCGATTATAAAAAAAGCATTAATTTGCACCTGTAACAAAACTTGCACAGTAGTGGAAATTGCCGGCCGCAAAACGCGACAACAATGTTACTTTACTGCACCGTTTCTAGTAAGCCGGCAAGGCCGACTTTGCTCATAGAAGGTTGTCAAAATAATAACAAGATTACGTAGCATGTTTGAGTAAAATCCATATATTTAGTTTATATTTAATTGTCTGCAGTTGCTCCAGGATGTGAAAAAAGAAACTCTAACGGATGATGAGATGGACGCAGCTCCTGACATAGAGAAGGATTGTATGCTGTGTACGAAGGCGTTCCACACTGTTAGAGGGCTGAAGGTAACCTTGTGTAGCTTTCGTTTATTTTGTTAGTTTAGGCCAGATTTAGCTTTTAAGAATATATGGAGGCCTTGGAGTATTGTCCCACTGTAGAGTAATTTAAAAGCCTTCCCATGTTCTGGGTGATTTTATAATATTTCAAGTTACTGCCTGCGGGTTCGCACGCGTGGTTTCTATGGAAACGTTGAAATGTTATTTCTATCCCATCGTGGGGGATGGTTTATGGGCTTATGTGTTATTCCAAATCTAGACCTGCATGTTTGTAAAAAATCCGTTCTGTAGATAGTTTTGGCGTGGAGTGATTGTGAAGTGGTTTTCATAACGATAAAAGAAAGAAAGAAAATCAATGTATAGGCTCACATATTAAATACACAATAATAAACATGATCCGTCAAGTGCGAGTGTGACTCGCGCGTCGAGGGTTTCGAACGGTTGTCAAGTATACCAATATGTACTATAGGTACTGGTTAAAGACTTTGCTATTTGATGAATACCAAAAAATTAAAGGTACATTTCAGATGTATCGGTTTGCAAACTTCGGAGTAGGTACAGAGGGTAATAGTAAAATATTCGACTTTTTTCCAAATATTTCAAAAAGTATAAAATCTACAGAAATTACAAAAACTGTTTTGAGATGTACAAACCGATACCTAGGTAATTTAGGTTGCTCAACAGAAAGTTGAGCAAACACTGGTTTTCTGGCAGGACCTTTGGTGTGTGCGTGTCTACACGTCTTACAGACTTGCATAATAGTACACAAAAAAATATATATATGCAATTTATAACTAGTGACTATAATCTATGACATATAATAAATAAACAACTCAAAAATACTTAGATAATAATATATTAAAAATAAAGATAAATCTAAGTGTGTTCTCTATCGTTCGACACGGGAAACACTCAAACAATTTATAACGCATACGCATGGGAAGCGGCGGGCAGAATCTACTCGTGATATAAACGGAAAATTAATAGTTTTTACATGTTATTAAAGCGGAGTTAGAAAAACAAAATAAATAAATAATGCGAGACTATTACATACAGCATTGTCTAGCCTCAAATTACATTTCATACATAGATATTCTAATTCTAAATGGGGGAACTGTGCACTGCACTGTGCACGGACATCTCGCATGGGAGTGTATTGTGCATTGTCTCCCTGCCTAAACAGGCCCTAGCCAGCCCAGCTCCTTGAAATAACGGAGTAGGAGTTTTGGTTACTGACAGCTACATTTCAGCTTTTCTGTGGGTGTGGATGGGGTGGATGCCTCAATGAGACTTCAGCCCCGCCAGACATAGATAGGTATTTTTAATTATTATGTGTTGTTGTAGGCGCATGTGATAGCAGTCCATTCGTACGACTCGGTCATGACGCCGCCGAAGCCTCCCGTTGACAGGACTAATGAGTGCCCAATATGTAACAAATGTGAGTAAACAAAGTATTTAGATTATGTAAATCTTCTTTTCTCATCCCAAATACGGAAATCCGCAGAAAAACTAAAGTGACCGACATTGCTCGCAGCATTAGCATGCTGAAGTAGCGGTGGGCAGGCCATATAGCTCGCAGAGCTGATAACCCAGACCGAGAGATCTTTGCCCAGCAGTGGGAACACAGAATATGTTAAAAAAATATTAAGGGGCTACCATGGACAGCAGAATCAGCAAGTGATGTAATGAAGGAATTCAGTAGTAAGAGTAGACGGCTTAGACTAGACAAGTAGGTACCTACTACCATAGACCAGTTTATATGAAACTTTAGTATCTGCATATATTAACCATAAACAACCTCGGTCTGCCTTCCACTTGTTTCGCCCAACAGGGTTCACATTGTGATACGTACATATATATTACCTACTAATTAAGTCAATGTGATGACAACACTAAAATTTGGCAAGGCAACTTACTATTACAAATCCGCCTCTCAAAAATGTAGACTCATGTCCACATGACGTGATGAAAATGATCCTAAAGAATGAGAAGACCTCGACTGACGCAAAACGTAGTTAGTCTTAACACTCAGGGCTAGTATCATTATGTGTTCTAATAAAGGCTGATGCCTATAATAGTCCACTACTGGACATAGGCCTCCCCGAAAGAGCGCCATAGCGCCCTGTCTTCGGCTTGCCGCATCCAGCATCTACTTGAAAAAAAATTTCAGACCGCCCTCCGACCAGGTGGGAGCACCTGGTCGGAGGGCGGTCGGAATTTTTTTTTTCAACCTGTTTTGTACAACTATCTATTTATGCAAGGTGCCACGTAATGGGTACTGATGCGAAAGGGGGTCATTTTTGGCCCCTAGGAGTGGATTGACACACTCCACCAAAGCGGAGACGAGAAGAGACGTTTTCAGTTAGGGTGTCTCCACTCCACCTAAGGCGAGGCTGGAGCGGAGATGTGCGCTGGCTAAAGCGGAACTGAGCTGCGTGCGGCGAGCGTCGGATGTTTGTTGAGATGAATGCACTAGCGGCGCCGCTCTCATCTCGTCTCCGCTGCGTGACGTCGCACATTGGTCCCAATTTATGAAATCAGGGACATAGAGGTTGAAGTCCGAATTTTGATATGATTTTTTGTAATTAAGTTCTTTGGGTGATTCTCAAACTCTTTAATAGAGTAGGTTTTTGATATACCTACCCGTTTTCAAGAAAAACAATGTAACTTTTTTTTTGTATGAAAAAATGTTTTTTTTTGTTTATATCGTAAACGGCCAGTGGTGTTAAAACCAAACCTTGTAGGGATTATAGAAGACATAATATCAACAATACCAGGTAGAAAGTAAGACAGGACAATAGAATGTATTCAGGTATCTAAGCTATTGTGCTATTATTATTATTACTTATTCCATTTTTTATCGATGGAATGAAGTAACATTATAAAATATCACTATTTATCATCAAGCCATATAAGATATCCATCAAGCGTATTTAACAAAGGTAACCACGAATTTTTTTTAACGCCTATTTTTTAAACGGGCAGAGATAAGGAGTAGGTGTTTTTGAAGATAAAGCAAGGTATTATGTCTTCTATAATCCCTACAAGGTTTGGTTTTAACACCACAGGCCGTTTACGAAATAAACAAAAAAAAAAGTAAGGTTTTTTTCTTGAAAACTTTATATCGAAAAAAACGTATTCTATAAACGAGTTTTAGAATCCCCTAAATACCTTAATTACAAAAAATCAGATCAAAATTCGGACTTCGACCTCTATGTCTCTGATTTCATCAATTGGGACCAGTGTGCGTCGCCAGCTTGCGAAGCACAGCTCACATCTCCGCTTTCATCTTTCTTTGTTTTCTTATATATATATGATACATCTCTGTCTTTTCAGTCTGGAAAGTTTTGGTATATTAATTATCTAGTTTATTGTATGAATAAGTATATTGTAATCTACAGTTAGTTTATTCTAACAACCGATGCCTCAAATGTAGCAAGGCGCAGTGTTAATTGTTATCACAGGGTACATGCGATAGGTTTATTTGAGCTTTTATCAAATAAACCTATCGCGGACTCTTAATTCTAGCTAACTAAAAGTTCAGGCAACAAATAGTTATTCTATTCTATTCAATAAGAATACATAAAGTTCTTTTTGTCGCAGGTTTCGAGACGCGAACAGACCTATTCGTTCATGAAACGTGCCACAGTAAGTTCGCTTGCTACGTCTGTGATAAGAAATTCGACAGTTTCCATCAGCTCAGCAGGCACCGAACCAAGCATTGCAAGAAGAGGAGCGTCCTGCCACGGTTGAAGACGTTGGATGATGTTAGGAGGTATGGTATACAAAACTAGCTTTCTCCGCCAGCTGTGTCGGTCACTCGTCCAACCCCAAATATGGGCTTAAATTCGTAACATTTAGAAACATTTTAGTGACATACTCCCATCCAGTCCATGCGCTGTCTACAAGTGTTTGCCGTGATTGTAAAATGTATCTAAATGTTATATGTTAGGGGCTAGGTATTCCAGCAGAGGCCTTTTGTGATTTTTAAGATCATCTGAGACATAGAAGTAGTGTTTAAAATTGCGAAAAAAAAAAAATATTTCTTAAGGATCTAGATCCTCAAGTAATATATATTTTTTTTCACAATTTACTACTATATATAGACTAGTCTAGTCAAAGTAGCATTCAGTTACAAGATCTAATGAACTTTACTCGATAGAAAAAGATCCCAAAGTTTTTGTAATGTTTTTTCAATATTATGACTGAACTACTGAATTTTTTTTTTGTACTTGTCTAAAGACTCTAAATACAAATTCGCAGAATTTGACTATCATAATCACTATGTTTTAATACCTAAAAAAAGCACGAGCGCGGCGGCTTGGCAAGCGCGATCAGTCGCGCGCTGGCGCTTGCGCATGAATACCTAGCCTAAGGTTGATCGTTTCGTGTTGGTTCAAGTTTCAAACTATTTTGTGTTTTTTTTCTGCGTTCTACAAGGAACAAAACTAGCGGAAAAGTAATGTGCCACAAATCGTAAACCATTTTCTATTAACTTATGAAAAAACTAACTTGAATTCACTGGTATTTTTGGAGCATTTGGGAAAATAAGAGATTTTAGGCTAAAATCAACATATTCCCAAATAGGGTGGTTTACTTAAGTCAATTCGGCGAAAATTCCCATCTGCCCCATTGACTTGAGTAATGGGGTGGATGGGAATTATTTTTCCCAACCCCATTCATGTGGAGGTTAATGGGGCGGTTAGGAATATATCCAAATGCTCCCAAAATACAATTGAATCGAAGTTGGTTTTATCATGGGTTCATAAAAAATGGTTTATGATTTGCGGCAAATTACTTTTCCATTAGTTTTATTTCTTGTAGAACCCAGAGAAACACCACATAATATTTTTAATCTCGCGTTAACACGAAACAATCCACCTTAGCCAATATTTGTGTTGGACTTATGAGTAGCCTAGCCTATCAGCACACGGGGATTATGTACGAATTGGTAAGAGTGGTGTTCTCGGAGAGATAATCCGTCAATTAGCAGGTTCGTTTGTTAACTTTGACGTAAAATGTATGAAAACTTCAGTCAAAAACGTCAATTAATATTTAATTGTCTGATTATCTTTTCAAAGAACACATGCCTTACTCTCTAATTTTAATATTACTACTTATAATACTCCAGCCAAACTCGATGTGAAATGTTTGTAAACATCCGCACATACTTAACCTAAAATTAAATTTGTTGCCGTATATTTTTAAATACAATTTCGCACAAAACGCAATCGCTAGTCGATATCAGATCTTTCCTTCAGTAAATATTGGTAACAATGAAACTCAACGCCGAACGTGTAAATATAACTTTTTTCTTTTTTTATGGTTTGTTTACAACTATTAAACATCGAATTTGGCTGGAATATACCAAAAGATATGTTTTATTTTACATGAATACTATCTGCATCCTTAGTCAAAGTAGGCACTTGTATCACCTTATAGCCTGAACGAAGAATATTTTATAGTCATCATAACAATATAACACACCGGTCATAATCATAACATTGCTTCCTATCTGATTTTATAATAATGATGGACAATCCACACAGCATCATCTATTCCTTCAGTAAAGTTGTATAAAGTCCAGTATATTTAATATGCTCTTGGGTTGGGGCGACAAACCCCATTTGCCGTGAAATCAACAAAACAATTTAAACCTGACCTGTACGAATTGTAATGGAAGACACCTTTAAAAAAAGACAATATACAAGTAGAAAAATAGCGAATATTTACTTGCAGAATCGCGGGGCACGGAGGAACAAAGACACTGCAGATATTCGACATGCAAATACCGATCTCTCGAATAAGAGAACTGCAGATCGACGAAAAGGACCCTGGTGTCACTCAAGAAAAGGGAAATAATATACAGAAAATAGGAGGTAAAAATGACAATAGTATTCTGGACAACATCTTGAACGATAACGTCAAGTCGGTGATTGTGAATGTTCGGTTACCGTGCGACAATATCGTGCAACCGATGAAAGAAGAAAATTATGATAACAGTATTATTGCTAAAGAAGAAGAAATTGATGACATTGAAATGCTTATTCCTAACATAGAACTTATTGAAGAACCGGAGTTTAATAAAAAATCAGCACGACAGTCCAAACGGAAGAAACAGTCTAAATCTGTAGAGCCATTCCATACGTTACCAACCGATCAACCCAGAGAGATACCGATAACGGACCAAGAAACGTCATCGTCGAAACTTCCAGAAGAAACAGTAGAACACGAAGCTCTTAAGGAACAGGAAGCTCTTGAGGTAAAGTGTCGTAAGAAACTGAAAAAGATGAAGGGTAAACAAATACTAGAAAACATAGACTTAGACGAAGCGATAGCTGCAACAAAAATACTAAAGGAAGAAGAGGAATTTAAAGAAAAGCTTAATATAGAAGATAAAAAGAAGATAATCAGGATGAAAAATAACGGAATTGCCTGGACTGTAATAGACGGAAGCGTAGTTGCAAAGAAAAAAGTTGATCCACTGTATCCATGTAGGAAAAGATGCACTTTAAACATCCCACACGAATTCCGGCAGCAGTTTTTCGATTATTTTTGGAGCATTAACTACAGGCAGCAGCAACATTTTGCTGCCAGCCTCATCAAATGCAAAATCCTCGATAAAATTCCAGGCACGTCCGGTATCGGACAAAGAGATCGAAAATGTACATTTTCTTATCGTTTGAGATTGAACAAAGAAGGTTACGATATCTGTAAAGGATGCCTTATTCAAACTATAGGGGTGCAGAACAGCAATTACTTCATTAACATCTGTAATAAAACACTTAAAAAGAAAATGAAGGTTACACCGGAGAGCAAGAAACGAAATCTAAAAAGATTAAAATTGTTAGAATCGTCAAAAGTTCTGCCTTTTGTGGTAAGTACATGTGAAGATGGTTAAGATTATGTGTGATATGAGCTTACTACTTTTACTCAGGATGCACAATAGGTTATTTCTTATTTATATATTTGTTTAATGATCACCAACATAGTGCAGGTACACTAAAACTAGCTTAGAGTTAGGGGGCGTCCATTAATTACGTAAGGTATTGGATGAGGTTGAGGCAAACCTCACCCAATCTCACGTGGGGGAGATTTGAGCAAAATCTCACGACAACTCAAGATGTAGAAAGCATGCATTTCTTATGAAAGTTTCCTTATTAATATGAACTTTAACCTTTCGAACGCCGGACCTGGGAAACAAATGCACCCTTCGTGTGCCGCGACATGGCGCGGTCAGAGAGCGCACTCGACAGGGTTCAGAATTTATTAAATATTTTCAATAAATTGTTTAGTGGAAGCTTAACTAACGATTTTATTTTGAAGTTAGATAGTTACTGTACCTTATAATGTATTTATCTACTGCTAAATCATTATCACGCTTTTATCTTTCATAGGTTATTGAACCCAACATAAAATTTACACACTGTCTGTAGAAATAATGATAGATTTAGAAATTCTGTTGATATTTTTTTATTTTATTTATAACACTCGTTAGTTCAATATCAAAGCGGTATATTGATATGAAAAACACAACCTTGATAGCTAAAAATCACTTAGAAATACTATGTTAAAAACACAATTCACACCGAAAAATTTGCCATTTCACAACGAATGCATGCCAAATTTGGACGGTTCTATGAACTTCACTGAATGAGTGAAATGATTTTGGGTTCGTTCATTTCAAGAGGTAAACAAATAAATCAATTTAGACTGTATTGCACTGTATATACTAAAACCGAATAAAATTGTATCGCTGGTGCTAGAGCACTGATCAGAGCTTAGGCAGACAAAGGTAGTAGGCGCTGATCAGTGCTTAGGCAAAGGAAAGGTTAAAAGAGCACATAATAGCGAGATATTGATTTTGATTCGTGAGGTTTTAAGTATTCTAACGTTTGGGCCCTGTGCCGAAACGTTAGAATACTTAAAACCTGCTTGCGCCAAGAACGCGGAATTACGGCAAATATCACGTATTATGTGCTGTTAGTTATAATTACTTATCTACATATATCATAGATTTTATATCCTATATTTTAAATACTATATTTTAAAACGTGTTTTGATTGATTTTGTACCAGAAAAATATTTATAAAAGTTTTATGTTGTTGCAGGCTGCCTCCACAATCGGAAATCAAAAAGTTCAAAAGCTCACACCTCAGAGATGTGCTACGGTATAATATTGACAATGTCCAATGTAGAAGTGGGGAAGTAAGCTTAGATATAAATAATCTATCAGAAAATATCAAAACACAACATGTAATAAACCTTATAACGGTGAATTCGAAAATAGGTAAAGAAGAAACTGAAATAAATAATGATAATATATCGAATAAAGAGGTGTATCTTAATACTAATGGACTAGAGTTAATCAATGAGGCTAAAATGGAAGACAATCCTGAAGTAGCATGCCCATTGGAACATTTATCGAGTGAATTCGATTCTGAAATATCCAACAAAGACATTCACATCGAAAATAACAATGAACTAGAAGAAAATAATTCAGTTAGACAAATTGAAACAGGCATGCCGTTTATTGAAATGGAAAAAGATATTGGTCGTCATGATGAAAATAACTGCAGATATAATGAAGTGACAAACGATAACACTAGCGAAATTGAAAAAGGAAAAGATATTTGTTGTAATGATGAAAATAACTGCAAAGATAATGTAATGACAAATGACAACACTACCGAAATGAAAAAAGATATTTGTCGTCATGATGAAAACAAATGCAAATGTAGTGAAGTGACAAATGATAACACTAGCGAAATTGAAAAAGAAAAAGATATTTGTCGTAATGATGAAAATAACTACAAAGATAACGAAATGACAAGTGATAGCGAAGTTACTAGCATCAATATTTGTAGTAAGGAGGGCTCAGCGTTTAATACGCTAAAAGAAAGTATTGTAGAAAACGTTAAATTATTGGCAGCAAGAACATCTGAGACAAGTTCAAATAACACTTTAGAATCGGAAATAAATATAACAGAAAAATACACACTAGCCCATAAATTAGATGGTGAAATAACAAAACCAGAACAACTAGTAACAAGTAAAACTACTGACCAAAATGATATAAAGCTACTGCATTCTAAAATACACTTAGAATGCACTACCGGTGAAAGTATGGAGATACCGTTAGGAGCACATTCGTTAGACGAAGAACAAAATGATATGGAGACTTACCTATTGAAATGAAAAGTTTGGAACAAGAGTGAATATGTTTAGTTCTATTCGGATAATTACGGACGTACAACAGCAGTCATAGTTAGCTTGACAGGAAACTGTACTAAATTATCATGCAGTTTATCGTAGCCACCTCTTCCACACGTAGACAAAAACGGAATTTATGAGAAAATCAATTAACAATTTATTTCTTCATCATCGGCCCGTAAACGTACATAGACTGCTGAACGTAGGCTTACATAGGCCTCCCCCAAAAGATGCCAATTATTTCATATAAAATTTAGTTAAAACATGTACTTTTCTATGAGCTTATTTTGTAAACCGAAAGACATGAACGTTATTGATTTTTGTATTGGTTTATTTAGTAACTATTGATCATTGTTGTATGTATTATCTGTGAACTTAAGAAAACTTCGGTTGATTGTGGTCCAGAAGAGAATACTTGGTAATCCATTCGTGGATTCGGATCGCGGAGAAGGTAAATCCATTGCACAAAGGCTTATGGGCTTATTACGTACTAGCGTTTTGTGTACATAGCTGTACGTACGTACATATATATTACTTTGTGAAAAGTTCGTAATTCACTGTTACTGTTACACATATTAAATAATGTACTCTTTTCATGTGCATCGTAAAGCAATTTGATTACTATCAAAGCGTATTTTTATCTTGGATGTAAAAAATACTGTATATATTTACATAAGAGGGATGTCTCAAGGGGTACTATTAAAACCTGTATATTTATTACTCTTGTAATGTTGATTTGATATCGACAATTTGTTGTAGCAGTAGAACCGAGTGTTATCTCCATTAAAGCTTAATCTTCAACTTATTAGACAGACTGATATTAATTTTAACTGTATTTTAGTAATATTTATTTGTAATCGTGATTTTAAATTGCTACTGGTAGTAATAACGTAAGTTTATAATGTATAATTAATGGTAATAAATATAATAATTATGTACGTACATACGTTGTATGATTTTTCTCTCGAAAGCGCGTTGGGTTGACGACATAGTCAAAGTAGCTTGTTGGGCCTTACTTGGATCCGAAAAGGACAGACAGGACTGGCCTGCCAAGATGTACAAAAGGTCTATACTCACGTATCCAGCCTGGCGCGCTAACGCAACGCGCTAGCCTGACCATGAACCATGCGCTGCGCGGACGAACAAATTACCAACCGCAATATAACGCGGTATGGTATTTCGGTTTTTCCGTATTTACAAATAGACACTAGACAAATTGGGCATTACATAAATATTCTTTTTGATATTTGATCGTGCGATCGTTTGACGTGCACTAAAATGATTTGGATTACTTACGTTCACCTGATGTAAATCCTACTAATATTAAAAAGCCGAAAGTTAGTGAATTTTATTTTGTTACCTATGATCTCCAAAAGTACTGAACAAATCAAGATGAAATTTGAAGTAAGTACATTTAGCCTAACTTAGTTTAATAGGCTTCTTATTATACCGGAAATACGCGTGCGAAGCCGCGGGTAGAAGCTGGTGTATTATATTTCGGAATAGAATTGCAATATCGTGAAGATTTGAATGGCTTCCAACGGAACATATTCTAGGCTATTATAAAACAGGAAAAAACCTACGTGTTCATGCAAAAATACAATAAAAGGTATATGCTTCGATCAGCAATACAACTAGATGTCGGGTCGGCGCAAAAAATACGTCTCAGTAAATAAAAGCGCACTTGAGACGTGAGCTCTTATTTTATTTAGTTTGATTGAAACAGCGAACGTAAACAAAATCAATTTGCAACTTTTGAATACACATTGCAGCATTGTGACACATCATCATGATGATGATGATTGAAACAAAATGAACGTAAACACGTGTCGCAATGCTGCAATGTGTATTCAAAAGTTGCAAATTGATTTTGTATGTGACCAATATCTAGTCGTATTGCTGATCGAAGGGTATGCATATAATTTTTTTAAGGTTAATACGTTACCGTAAATACATGTTAATTACACTCGATAACATTTATTATGGTAAAAAACAAAAATTAAAACACCGCTGGGGTAAACGTGTTCTTGAGTGGATACCGCACCTCGGCAAACGTAGTGTAGGACGCTCTAGAAGCTGAAGACAGGGCGCTATGGCGCTCATTAGGGGAGGCCTGTGTCCAGCAGTGGACTAATGAATTATTTTTGTTTATTGTCTGGAAACTTCCATATTCGCTGTGACCTCTGACTCTGACGAAGTCGCTTGGGTGATTTCCCGTGTTTTTGTCAGCCCTACAGTACCTATCATCCGATTTACATCTCAGTCAATCTAAATTGAGTGAAATGAAACAAATGCGAACTGTTCTAGAACAGTTCCTATGTGAAATGGACTTATTCATACCAAGTCACTAACTTAAATGTGCTGATTGTGCTTATTTAGACTGAATAATTAATTAAGATTGAAGAGGTAATTAAAACCACAAGGAATTATTTTTTTACACTTTTATAATACTATTCAACAATGTGTGTTGGTGTATAGGAATGTTTTGTGCTAGAATAACACCAAAAATCACTACCAAAGAAAATTATACCTATACATTTTTACAATAGATACAAATAATTAAAATACTTGGACATAAAACGAATTTAATATGTCGAAAAATATAAAGAATCTATACAAAATTACTATCACAGCTGTACTTTTCATCAGAAATGTGCTACACAGAGTGGATCACATATCTGTTGAAAATACACTCTTAGCCAAGAGAGGGTAAATTCCAGTTTTCAATTTATGCGGATTGCATGGACGTTTTTATTACTAACTAGCTTTTGCCCGCGGCTTCGCACAAAATACTCGAGAATAAAAAATGGCCTACGATCCTCTCTGGCATATTATATACTCCCTGCCCAATTTCATTAAAATCCGTTCACCCATTTCGTTGTGAATAGGTAACAAAGAGACAAAATTACTTTCGAAATTATAACATTAGTATGGATTACCACCAAGTCTAGATTTTCAACACACAATTTTCAAAACTCTGAATAAAATTATTAAATGATCGAAAATGTGACAATGTAGGAGCGAGAGTGCCGTATCTAAATAAATATCGCCATACGAATAGCGCCGTTATTGATCTTTCTAGAAACAATACAATATTTCGTGTTAAACGATAAAATTACTTCGTGCCTCCTGTACTATTTTTTTTTTATTTATTGGACGCAAAAATGTAGCAGTTGTTGAAAATTTAATTACAAATACTTAGCTACCTACAGAAGAACAGATTGATTTTAGAATTTAACACAACTTCTGTGATACAAGTCACAATGTCTAACCAGAGCATTAATTTTAGTAATATCCAGCAAATAAAGTGTTATAAATCGAAACTAGATGTGCTAATACCGAAAATCAATCTAATTCCTGTTAAGCTCGTTCAGGATACGTAAAATATATAAAAACAGGTTCAGAATATCCATGTAAAGGTTGATTGTGGCTAGGATATACTCCTCCGGGGAGAGGACTGTCATCATCTGTTGTGTGTCAAAGATTAGGAAGAATCCGAAGAAAATCGCACCAGTGAAGGAAAGTGCTACTTCGAAGGCCGAAGACTGGATGAAGATTTGCAGCAGGCCGCCGATTATCAGTACCGACAGGCCGGCGACGAGGCTGGAAAAAAATAGATATATTTAATTTGAATAATGCTGGACAATTCACACAGCATCATCTAGCCCCAAAATAAACAGAGCTTGTGTTTTGGGGACTTATTAGATATTTGGGAAAAGACCACGAGGATGATAACCTAGCCGCGCTGGTCTGATATAGTGAAGGAGATCACGGGGCCCCCAGTGACTACTGCTCTTGGACAAGCCGAAGATGTGCGTCGACGAAGTTTTACCAAAACGGACACGACCCTCACTAATGAAGAACACGATGAAGAAGATTAGATATTTGATATATTTAACATATACATAGATCATTTTTTTATACATTGAAAACACCCGGAAGCAATATCTGCACGATCGTACAAACATTTTTCCCGAGGCGGGAATCGAACCCGCAACCTCCTGCGTCGCAGGCGGACCTTCGCCCGCTGCGCCACAGAGGTCGTTAGAAGTATAAATGGCCGTGATACTTATCACAGTTACGTTCTCTGATGAACGTGCGTCCGCGCGTCCCCAAAAAAATGGGGGTTTTCAAATCAAATCATTTTTTGACGACCGATGTGGCGTGGCGGGCGAAGGTCCGCCTGCGACGCATAAGGTTGCGGGTTCGATTCACGCCTTGGGACAAATGTTTGTACGATCTGCAAATATTTGTTCCGGGTGTTCTGGGTATTTTCTATAGGTATATAATAAAAAATATCTATCTAAGTTATGTATTGTATTAAGTTTATCAGTCATCTAGTATCCATAACACAAGCTCTGCTTACTTTGGGGCTACATGATGCTGTGTGGATTGTCCAGCATTATTTATTATTTATTTCAGACATTTTACGCACACTGTCAATATGGAGAGGCACATTTTACAACACATAAGTACACAGAAACCAAATACAATAAATTTAAAGGAATGTATTATACGGTTTTGACATAAGCACCACGCTGGGCAGGTGGGTTGGAGATCGCAGAAGGAAGCTGCTGTCAACTGCTACGACACCCGCAGGAGGAGAGCACCACACGGCATACCCCACTTCACCACAGTGCTACTCCTTGAGTTCTAGAAACATACCCATATCCAACGAAGGAGAAGTCGCGCTTAGTGTTGAAAGTGAAAAGAGTGAGCGCGAATACAACAGCGAAAGTGAGTGCCAGAGCTTGGAGCACGATCACAGTGTTGTAATAGGAAACTACCACGCCGATTGTGTAGGCTTGGACTGCGGTCTGGAAGCAGAAAGAGCCAGTTTCAATATCGCAATAAAACTGTATAGATCACAAGACAAGACGCCTATCTGATGATTAGTATGATTAACTACATCAAAAATTAAAAAAAATCAACGCTGGCGAGATCTCCTTTTGTTTTTCGTATACTGGAGGCCTGGATTTGTGACGTCAGCGTGGATAAATGAATAAACATAAGACAAAACTTTTTAAACTTTAGCGATCTGTTAACATATTAAAGATATTTATCGCGTACCTTTTGTTTTATTTTCCCCAAAAAAAAACCCGATAAATAATCTTTAATAAACATAAGACAAACGCGCGAGCTTTTAAAAATATACCTACAGAATCCCACAAGGCAAGGCCTACCTCTGTTTACGCTAACTACCAATTCTACCTATATAATACATAATAGGCTGTGTCTCGACCAAGACTTCGTGAGAACGGGCATAAGGGAGTAGCGATAATTATACTAATCATGAAGCCTACTTTAGGTCCTAAGTTTCGCACTCAGCAATTGACCGTAACTTTTCCTTAGTACCCTACTTTAATTTTGTTAAACTAACTGAATAAGAAGAACAATAATCCATACTTAATATTATAAAAGCGAAAGTAACTCTGTCTGTCTATCTGTTAACATTTTACGCCTAAACGGCTGAACGGATGTTAATGAAATTTCGTAGGGAGGTAAACAATATTCCGGGGACAGACATAGGCTACTTGAAAAGTGCAAGCGAAGCCGCAGGCAGAAGGTAGTAATTTATATAATACTAGCAGTCGCACGCTCCACATTCAATGCATCTACTGCCCGGCTGGAATGCCGCATCGTGAGGACACTAGAGTTGTTAGTCTTACAGTAGTTAAACAAAGGTCATGAAGGTTTCCTCTTTACCCCAATTAAGCATATAAAAACTGACTTTACACTGACTACTTTTAAAACTATTCCTGCTGACTGACAGAGCCTGTATGACACTTATAGACTACGGGGAAATACCTTCAACTTTCCTGATTTAGCAGGAAAATCGCCAAAATTAATTAACTATGTTGAACTTTGTTTAAGATTTAAAGTTAAGTACTTACAAATGCTGCTAGCAGGTAAAGGTTTGCAGGAGAGTCCTTGCGCTTCGCAATGAGAGCCAATAGAGTCACCATACTCAAAATAAATGCTATGAAAACCAGCCAATCACTGTAAATAAATAAAATATTTATTTATTTATTTACGAAATTTTAGGAAAACTTACAGCTAGGTCTTAAGAATAGTAATTTACATAATACATGCCGGTACAGACCAGCATGTGTGCTGAGGGCCAATTAAAAAGTTTCCGCAGATAGTAGTTATATAGGTTAATAAATGACGCACAGTGAAAGTAGACGACTTAAAGAGAAAATAAAAAAGAAAAAACACAACACAAAGCAAAAACAATAAAAATAAATGAATTTATGTAGGTAATGTTATCTGACAAAAAAAAAGTTATCACTGAGCAAGCGTTTAAGCTTACTTGCAGATGTTTTAAATAGATCAATGTCAATGTTTTTGTTGACCAATGAGTTGAACGATTTACTATTATGTTCCATGATATACAAGTGCAGCATTTGACGGAGTATTATCACAAAATAAAATACACAACTAGTTCTTTTTTACTTCAATAGTCTAGCTACAATTTAAGTGAATAAGACTTAACAGCCATCATCATCATCATTATCATAAGCCTAAATTAGTCCACTGCTGGAAATAGAACTCTAATGAGCGCCATAGTGTCCTGTCTTTAGCTTTCTGCAACCTGCATCTGCCTGTCGCAGGTCGGAATCCCACCTAGGCGGAGGGACCAGTGTGAATGGAAATTACCGAAACAGTTTCATTTTCAGTTTCATAAAAATTAAGAAAATAAAATTCATGATTGAAAATAAATACATTTTTCTCTGCGCATTTCGTCTCACAGTTGGGCAAAGGCAAAGGACTACAATCATGCTATATGTTATAATTCACATGTTGCATTATTGTTTGTGATTGCAGATTGCAGTCAGGTGAAAAACTTGCTCTTGTAAAGCTATAATCCACTTACTTCTTATGAATGAACCCTTGCACTGGCTCTACCAGTGTCAGTACAGCGGCTATAGCCACAGTGGTTAGCAACTGAACCGTCAGCAGACCATACACCTTACGGATGAAGCCCAGTCGGATGGACTTCTCTGCGTTCATCACATTGTTGCGATATGCAAAGTCATCCTGGAAAATTTATTATTCAAACATAAGAGACCTTAACTTTAAACACTATTGATGAATTCATATGTTGGTGTTAGTTTGGACAAACATCAACATACAAATTCATTGGATTGGTCCAAACTAGATTCATAGTTCACCTGCTTACATTCATAACAGGTATATTCAGCTGTGCACAAAAGTGTCTGGCTGACTCCCAGCCAACTGGTTCCGCTTAAATCATGTTCCGTAGATGCAAATAGGCCAATGATGAGTCTTGCTTGACTGGCTAAAAGCTTACTGCATCATCAGTAAGTACTTCATGATCTGAAGGTTGTAGTTGGTTCAAGGTAAAAATGTCAATTGGAATGAAAATATAGCCCTAAGCTGCGGTGCACATGGCCAACCCTCAAACAGGCTGATTGTCTCAAGTATCTACTTTGTTCATAACAAGTATGTAAACAAATAGTTTCACCATATATCTGTTTCTACATTGCACTTGGTTACTAATGGTGTTGATGCAATGAAGGATGCAATCGTATGACACTAAAATATGTTGCAATACGCAAATCTAGTTCAAATTCTATTAATTTATTTTCATAAGCAAATGGAAAGCCAATAAGATTTTTTGAGATTTAGATACTGCCCTGAAAGAGACTCGTTTTTAATACTCAGATAAACAATAAAGATGTTATGACATGATTACCTGATTCTTATCTTTTCTAGGAAAATTATTGATAAGCTACATCAGGTGTAGTTTTAGTAGTGCATATAAAACTACACCTGTACAAATACAGAAATTCTGTTAAAAGCCAAGAAATTAGCATGAAAATTAAAGTACCTACATGGGCAACTAAGCCGCCTGTTGTTTAAAAACAATTAAATCAACCCAACAAGGCCGTTTGTGACGAAACAAACTAATATTATGTACCTACGTTCTTTTTTCTTACGCTAAATAATTCATACCTCGATAGATTCTTTCCCACCAAGCTCACAGTCGTCTTGAGCATACATCAGGGGTATAGAAGCTGCCATCCTTGGGCCCTTTTTACGTTTATTCCAATCGAAGTTTTATAAACTTTACACCAAAAAAAATTTTCCTCCTTTCATTTACCTACGTGTTGTGTTGATTGATTTTCTGCTGAATGAATGAATGACGTGCGCACAGAACAATACTACTCTTGACGTGCGTGACGTACTGACTGACTGAGTGATGCCAACTATAAATAATTATTCCGCATTTGATGGTGTGGCGCCACTGGCTATGAAATGCCGGTTTCATTCAGACAATACAAAAATACGAGGTGACTAGTTGTACATGTATCACATTAGAGTTAATTTTGTTTTTATTTACGTACTTGATACATACATACCTCCTCACCACATCCACATCTTCACTATAACAGTCAATCAGAAAGTTGAAAATATCGAGCCACTCGATACGTTTTCAACTTTTTTCTAGAATGCTCCCTGGCTCGGGAATAATTAATACTACTGTCACGTTCAACAAAAAACATCTTTGCTCTCTTGTTGAATGAAATAATTATTATTGTATGTACTGTCGTATTTCTTTCCATGCCAAATTACCATATGGTGGTTACAGTTTTCTAATAGGTACAACATAATCGGGTTCTCACCTACACTATATCTTAGAATAATAAGTCAATACAACACAACATAACATTTTAGATAGAGTAAGGGTGAATAGAGCATAGCTGGTAACACATGATTTATGTCTTCTGTCCATGTCAAAACCTTACTTTATGTGTTGTGTTGTTGCCAAGCTGAAAAAATTTGTAGACCATAGAAAAAGGAGGTTTATTCTTCTACGTTGTAGACCATAGAACTCGTTATATTTAAAGATTGTCGAAATTATGATACGCAATATTTCTTTCGTCCACAAATCCTTTGGTAGGTATAGTACTCTAAAGGCGTAGACTGAGAATAGATCATTCTCAGTCTAAGTATACAGGTGTCGCAAACGAACGATACCAGCAGGGTTATCCAGACTCTCCGCTACCGAGTCATCGACGCGAAATTCAATTATTTTAGTGGTTTTTAATATTTTCTGCTTTCTACAAGCAACATTTTTTATGAACTCATGTTACAATAAAGTATATTATACAAGGTGCCACATTATTGGTGTACCTACTAAGCGGAAAAGGGGCCCCCCTTCCACGAAGTTTTTTTGTTCTAGCACTTTCCGGGTTTCAAAGATTTTAACTGAAAAAAGACTTTCATCCCAACTAGCCCATTTTTATGTTAGTGAAAACCCTACATCAACTGTTCATCAGTAAGATTTTTGACCTTCAATTGTCGCCGCCTGTCGATTCTCATTGGCTGTCACGCCCCGGCACCGGCGGCGGCGCGGCGCGGCGGGCGGGCGGCGTATAATTCTTGACCATTCTCATTGGCTGTCGCTTTCTTGCAAAATGTCTAGCGTTACGTGTGTTTGCGTTAGTGATACGGTTGTGATTTTGCTAAGCGTATGAGTAAAGTTATTTTTTACTATGAAAACTTAAAAAACGTATTTCTGAAAATCAACCATGCGGATCAGTTGGGTATAGGGTGCACAACAACCCCCTTTCGGCTTAATACACCAATAACGTAGCACCTTGTTTGTAGCTTTTGGTAATTTGTGGATTTATAGTAATAGAAAAGGGTTTTGGGATTTCTGACTTTTTTAGTACTCCAACCTCAGTTGGTCCGATAGATGTTTTTGATCAGTCTAAGAAGCAGGATCGATTGCCATATTATTTTTTTTTGTGTAAAATGACCATTTTCTTGCTAACTGTATTTTTTTTTAAAGACTGTAGTAAATGGGCATGAAAATTCATCTAAAAGTTATGGATAGTCTTCTAAGACTATTTTCTTGTAGCTACACCGGTTAAGGTACTTTCCCCTTACTGCCCCGAACTAAAAATCCACCCTATATAGTTGATTCAGTGCTCGACACCCGTTTTACCCACCACCACCGCCGCCGCTCCGCTCGCCGATGACAAACTCTCGTTTTACCCACCACCACCGCCGCCGCTCCGCTCGCCGATGACAAACTCTCGTTTTACCCAACACCACCGCCGCCGCTCCGCTCGCCGATGACAAACTCTCGTTTTACCCACCACCACCGCCGCCGCTCCGCTCGCCGATGACAAACTCTCGTTTTACCCACCACCACCGCCGCCGCTCCGCTCGCCGATGACAAACTCTCGTTTTACCCACCACCACCGCCGCCGCTCCGCTCGCCGATGACAAACTCTCGTTTTACCCACCACCACCGCCGCCGCTCCGCTCGCCGATGACAAACTCTCGTTTTACCCACCACCACCGCCGCCGCTCCGCTCGCCGATGACAAACTCTCGTTTTACCCACCACCACCGCCGCCGCTCCGCTCGCCGATGACAAACTCTCGTTTTACCCACCACCACCGCCGCCGCTCCGCTCGCCGATGACAAACTCTCGTTTTACCCACCACCACCGCCGCCGCTCCGCTCGCCGATGACAAACTCTCGTTTTACCCACCACCACCGCCGCCGCTCCGCTCGCCGATGACAAACTCTCGTTTTACCCACCACCACCGCCGCCGCTCCGCTCGCCGATGACAAACTCTCATTTTACCCACCACCACCGCCGCCGCTCCGCTCGCCGATGACAAACTCTCGTTTTACCCACCACCACCGCCGCCGCTCCGCTCGCCGATGACAAACTCTCGTTTTACCCACCACCACCGCCGCCGCTCCGCTCGCCGATGACAAACTCTCGTTTTACCCACCACCACCGCCGCCGCTCCGCTCGCCGATGACAAACTCTCGTTTTACCCACCACCACCGCCGCCGCTCCGCTCGCCGATGACAAACTCTCGTTTTACCCACCACCACCGCCGCCGCTCCGCTCGCCGATGACAAACTCTCGTTTTACCCACCACCACCGCCGCCGCTCCGCTCGCCGATGACAAACTCTCGTTTTACCCACCACCACCGCCGCCGCTCCGCTCGCCGATGACAAACTCTCGTTTTACCCACCACCACCGCCGCCGCTCCGCTCGCCGATGACAAACTCTCGTTTTACCCACCACCACCGCCGCCGCTCCGCTCGCCGATGACAAACTCTCGTTTTACCCACCACCACCGCCGCCGCTCCGCTCGCCGATGACAAACTCTCGTTTTACCCACCACCACCGCCGCCGCTCCGCTCGCCGATGACAAACTCTCGTTTTACCCACCACCACCGCCGCCGCTCCGCTCGCCGATGACAAACTCTCGTTTTACCCACCACCACCGCCGCCGCTCCGCTCGCCGATGACAAACTCTCGTTTTACCCACCACCACCGCCGCCGCTCCGCTCGCCGATGACAAACTCTCGTTTTACCCACCACCACCGCCGCCGCTCCGCTCGCCGATGACAAACTCTCGTTTTTCCTACGGTCTCATGATGACTCATTTAAGATCACTACCTACATCATAAAAAACTTGCACCAAAACCATAAAAATACATACAATTTTTGGTACGCTCCGCTCGCCGATAACGTTTAGAGGTTTTCGGTGGAGTCTACAACCCGCCCCCAAATAAATTCCTGGCTACGGAATTTACCTGACCAAGCGTGACCGCCCGGGCGGTCCCGCTTGGTCAGGTAAATGCGACCGCACCGGCGCCCGGCCGGTGCGGTCGCAGTCCAAGACGTTGGGGGCGCGCCCCCAACGTCTTGGACTGCAACCGCACCTGGGGCCAAATCCCACTAAATTAATTGCTTCAAACCAAATTTGCTTAAACAATGGTATCGTCTAAGAATGAGACATTTTGCCTTAGATGAAAGAAACTACAGGAAGGACGCGTGTCAAAAGTGTTAAGGTTGAAACCAATCTATCAATCTCTCCGTGCAAATAACACCACACACGCTATCCAGAAATTAATTTCTAAATTTTTAAAATTGAATTGAATTGAATTGAATTTTTTTCTTTCATCTTTGGACGATTCTGCGACGATACCACTATCATAGTAAAGCGATTGGTTAGCAAAATTAGTTTTGGCCGAGGTAGGAACACACCTACCTAGGTACCTACTTATGTAGGTACTAACTTGGTAGGTAGATGCAATCCCTGTCGGTAGGTACCAGTTTTTATATTATTTTCTTCTGTGCCGTATGTAATTTCCTTCGGTTCCAGTAAATACAATTTTCCCTCTCGGAATTTGATTTCGTGAAGGAGCGATGTTGCCAGATTACTGTATAACTCGATTTATTTCACTGTACAGTAGCTTTTATCCGCTCTTAGGTAGGTACCTCAAAACTTTAGATACACTTATCTACGTCATAATACTCAGAGAAATCTTACAATAACTAATCCTCATCATCATCATTATTATAATCTTAAATGATATAATAATAAAATAATTTCCTATTTCCCTTGGTCGCGGCATCACGCGTGAACGGCTGGACAGATTTCTCTAATTCTTTTTGTTGTGTTTGTTATTTTCAGGAGATGGTTTTTATGAAAAAATTAAGAAAGTTGCGCGGAAAATAAGAAAACTTAACTTCCATTTTGTATCAATTTGAATTCAATATTCATAGTTAAGACAGGACAACGTCTGTCTGGTCAGCTACTATAATATCTCCAACTCCAACTCCACTGCCTTTAATGGTCCACTGCTGGACCCTGGCCTCCCCCTGGAAAGCGCCTTGTTGGCTTTTATCTCATGGGGGGTAATGCGCATAATCCCCACTTTGGGCATGCGGGTTGGGGATCGCAGTTCGTGGTAGAATTGTTCTGCAGGGGGCACCGCTGCCCACCCCCGGTGGATATCCCTTTTTTCGTCTTACGACACCCGCGGGAAGAGTTGGGGTAGTGCAAATTCTAGGCCGGCACCACACAGCATACTATAATATATATATATTTATTTGTATAATTCAGCCGAAAGACTTCCACTGCTGGATATAGACCACTTTAGATCGCCATAATCAGATTAGTACATACTCATTTATAGCTAGTACTCATTTATTTATTACATAAGACTATTTAGATGTCTAAGGTAGGTAGTGGATTTGAACAAAAATATGTGTTTACGCTCAAACAAAATCAAGAACCATGGTGCTTCATACATTTATCTATGTGATGGTATCCTTTATAGTGTTGGGTAAAGGAAAGGTACAATTAGGTACAATTACACTAAATTACTTATCTTATCTAATCAGCCCGCAGGATTCCACCCGAGATAAAAATTTCTTGGGGTCGTCAGAAGTCATCTCAACCTCAACAGCCTATATTGGTCCATTGCTCAGCCTCCCATTGATAAGCATCTTATTGACTTTTATCTCATGGGGGTAATGCCCATAATCCCCTCGCTGGACATGCGGGTTGGGGATCGTAATTTGGTGGTAAAATTGTTCTGCAGGTGGCGCTGCTGCCCGCTCCCCGGTGGATATCACTTACTCGCCTCTTACGACCCCCGCGGGAAAACTTGGGGTGGTGCAACAAAAACAAAAGAGAACAAAAGAGAGGTCGTCTATAGCAAAATAAAATTAATAACAAAAACACGTATCAACACTTAGCAAAAGAGCTACATTTTTCACCGCGAAAGCGGAAAAATCTGCTACAAAACGTCTCAAAAACAAAATAAAACTGAACTCTCGTAGAGCTTGCTACGCCGTGCTCGTAGCAGTGCTACAGCGCTACGGTGCTACGCGCTAATGACGTAGGCGTGAATTTACCTATTGCAGTGGTCGTTATCCGTTAGGACTAAAGTAATGGATATGGTTAATGTTAAGTTTATAGTCCTAAGCGTAAAATGCGGTTGCTTAGCAATCTAGGAACCTAACCTATAATATATTACAGTAAGTTTTAATGGATCTAGTGGTCTATTATGATTTATTTCGTTTAGAAATGTATGATATAAATAGAATTTCTTTGTTTTTTCAGTCTCTAAACACATCAGTTAAAAGTACAAATGGCATTTACTAAATGTGTAATCCCTTCAGTATAAAGTTGTATGTGTTTTCACCTTTTGCCAGATTAACGAATTTAAAAGACATACCCACTCACACAGCGTTTTGGCCATAGCAGGCTGATCTTGTATTAGGGTTAACTGTTAAAAACTAATAACTTTTCTGAATATACCCTGAATTCACGTGCGAATAAATCCTAAACGGGCTATACTCACGTATAATTATTTGATATTCTCTGCTACAGCTTACAAGGTAACACGAATCTGTTGCCAAAACAGAACAATAGATACGCCGGCGCTAAAATGTGCCGAGATTTACAACCGCGTAGTGTAGACCAGGTAGCAGCATAATGCCACAGCCGCAATGCGTCCGCGATGTGCATCCGGAGAGGGTTACATAGATTATTATAGTTTAAACTAACTCTATCATATCAGAAAACTTTAAACATACGTTCATAGCGTTCTTTCCCGCCTCGTCCCTTACCCTCCGAATGATTGCGCTGTCAAAACGCCTTCGTTGAACGACTTCGTCGTACGAATATACTTAGGATGTGCTGATACTATCGCATGTATATACACTAAGCTTTTTCTGGGTTAAAAAGTAGTCTATATGTTGCTCCAGATTTTTCCAAAATGTTTGCTCGCTCAGTAGTTTTGGCGTTTCATCCAACCATCTTATACTTCGCATTTATAATATATGTGTGATTATTATGGATATGGATCGATTTTTCGTACGATCTGTTCTTATTCCCAACGTTTTCTCAGAGAGTTGACGGCAGTTTCTACGACTCTATTGAACAATGGTTATTCATCAATAGTTTCGCTTTCGCCAATAAGGCGCTTATCAGGGAGAGGCTTGGGTCCAGCAGTGGACCAATATAGGCTGTGGAGGAGGAATTTCGCTTTCGATGGGTATTGAACTAGCATAGCATTTTTGCCTAAGGCCGGCAGCAAATAAGCTTTATCGGTGGTCTATCAATTAATACTATGTAGGTAAGTAGGTAGGTAGGCTGGTATTTAATTCTACTAAAGTAACTTAATTAACGAAGAAAATTACAATTAAATAATAGAAACAAATTAAAACTAGTATTAACAATTGATCATTTAGGCTAACTGCAGACTATTGTAAACAATCTAAAGGTCAACTGATCCATATCAATACCAATCGGAAGCGTCTCAGACGCTGGCTGCATTGCCCCGCTGTATGGCAATGCTGGCGCTGCGCGTGTAGGATTCCGCAGCGCAAATATTTGATTCCTGTTGAGGGACAAGAAAAACAGGTGCAGTCTTTTTTTCTTTTCCCTAAAGTTTGAAAGAGCCAACATAAAGTTTTTAAAAGCTACCTCGCCGATGAATAGCTATCGTGGACGTCTGCCAAACCCGGCTCTGCAGGTGTGAGTACCTGTATCAATGCAACAACATGCTTTGTAGCAGATCCAACAATAAATTCGTTTTTACACCTAAGTACTCAGTTTTTTCTTTATTACCGGCTATTCACGCGTTTTTCCGATATAAAAAGAATCCTATGTCATTCTAGGCTTAAAACTATAGTTAACAAAAATTTGATTCAGTTTGATTCGTTCAGTAGTTATGGAGAGAGATAACGAAATATGTATGTTATTGCTTTTTATTAGTGTGTTTTGGTTTGATTGTATTATGTTATATTATTTTTGTGAATTATCCGTATCCGTAACGCCAACGAAGTGGCTCTGGCGGAAGATCAGCGTTGAATGCTAGTTTGCTAGTCATCCAGCCCATGCTGAGCTAGAGCCAATTTTGTAAACAGACTTTGTCATAATTATTTCTTTTTTCCTCTTTAATTAAGTTTTGTTTGTATTATTACGTGTGTGTTGTATATGTTTAAATCTGTTTACAAAATAAATATATTTTATTCTTCTTTATTCTTTATTCTAAATCCAACCATACAAAAACTACAGAACAGATTTTCATACGGTTTTCACCAATAGACGAGGTGATTCGTGAAAAATTTGTACAGTTGTGTATAATTCACTAAAGTTTTGCGTAAATTGGTTGAAATATGACAATGATCGGTGAATATGTGTATGAAACGATTATAAGTTTCTATTACGGAGGTGCTCTTAAAAAAACTCCATTAAAGTGCTCTGCTTCCCGTGCAAAGGAGTCATAATTGATTGAATGTGAGAGAAAAAAAGAAGAACGTAAATAACCACGTTTTTATGAACAGTTTCAGTTTCAAATCGTTTAACGTAAGTAAGTGATTTACATAGGTAACTTAGGTAAACACACATTTTTATTTACATTACATTTTTATTTTACATTATATTATATTAGAGCCCCGATATCTACATTTTCCAATATGCTAATAGTAATAAAGAACTGAATACGTTTCATTGAAAGTAAGCTCTGGTAATTAGAAACCCCGATCGATAGCAATTTTTTGCGCTCGACGGATCCGAGTATGCATGTTTTCATTCTGATTGCGCGGGGAATAGGTTTGTGTTACTGGAAAACTAATAGAGATTTGATTATTCCATGGAATAGATTGAAACGGTATCTATGGAATATCAGGTTTAATTTGATGGAATAGATATGAATTATTAGGGATGAAAATACTCGTAGTAAAGCTTTTTGTGACAAATTACCTGCATAATTTAGGTTCTTGTCGTAAAAAAAGATTTTTTTCTTTTATCTTAAAAGCTTCTGCCCACAGCTTCGTACGCGTTTTTTGAAATTAAAAGTAGCTTCCCAGTAAAATATCCTTACAGGATATTTTATTTTATGATATTTTAAAATATCCTTACAGGATATTTTACTTGGAATACATATTTATCTGCTTCGAGCTGTTCAAGCGTGAAAGGTAACATATAGATTGACAGAGTTACTTTCGTAGGGATCTGATTGTTAAAGTTTTTTTTTTTATTGTAAAACGTGTAAGTTATTATACTGTCTTTAACGAGAGAGGGCGAGAGCACGTCGCTCGAGGTTAAATAATTTTGGTACCGGCACATTCTACTTTTCATCCTATACTATGAGATAAATTCATCATACGAGAAAAATATATAAGAGATGCTTTTAGTAGTAACGGATATATTTAGGTACATAACTAAATAGCAAATTTATTTCTGGTGTTAATATTTCACTTTCACTGCCAGAACTCATATTTTATTCAATTTGTGTGAATCAAATTAACATTGTCTGTAAAAAGAAGAAAAAAGTAATAACAAAACGAATAAAAAGTTCCCGCGTATTTTTTTTAAATTTGGACAGCCAATGCCACGTCGGCACGCGCGCTCTTTTTACTACCAACCAGGACTTTATTGAAGCGAATTGTGTTCAAACTTTTTAATTATATAGTGTTTAAATTCAAAAGTTATCTGAGTTCGTCTCTGTTATTAAGTGCGCTGGAACGACCCACTTTATTCGCACTTATCGAGGAACCCTTTGCCTCTCTTCGAATAGATGGGGTGAAAAGTAACACACATTATTATTTTTTATCGCAAACCGTATTAATAAAAAACAGTATATAAGAATACATTTTCAGAATGCAATTTAAAACAATTCGCAATAAGTTTTCAATTACTGTAATTTAGACTCAAAGTCTTATTCTAATAAATGTTCGCGAATGCAATAAGAACGTCGCGTCGTAGTTCTGCAATTTTGTTTGCTTCCTGCGACCGATTGAAATATTTTGTATTAGCTACTGATAAATATCGCCGTGTCTTCCTTCTAAGGTCAAGGGTCTTCTAAGGGTAAGGGTATTGTAAAGGGTGTCAATTCAGATAGCACAAAAACTTAACTAAACTAATTTGACAGAAAGAGAAATTATGCCATCCTTTTTATTTTAGTCGATAAGAAAGGGACGACTCCATTTTATTGCTGCCAAATTCATTTATAAATAAATAATAAAAAATGCTGGACAATTCACACAGCATTTTCTAGACCCAAGCTAAGCAGAGCTTGTAGTATGGGTACTTGATAACTGACATATGTACTTATTACAATACACTACATAGGTAGGTATTTTTTTATTATACATAGAAAACACGCAGAATACCCGGAACAAATATCTGCAGATCGTACAAACATTTGTCCCGAGGCGGGAATCGAACCCGCAACCTCCTGCGTCGCAGGCGGATCTTCACCCGCTGCGCTACAGAGGTCGTCAAGTTAACATAGTTTTTGTGCCATCTTAATTAAAACTACATCTGCTAACGAAACCTAAACTCTAAACTCTATCTTCACATGAAAAACTAACTTAATTATTTTAAGTTACTTATCGTTTCTTTATTTAAAGTTATAAAACCAAAACATATGTAGGTAATTACGGAACTTGGAACCCATCAGGGAGGTCACAAATCTATGAACACCACTCTGCTTTTCCTTATATATTTAAGCTGAGGACTCAATCCTGGTCATATTCTTCTACAACCCGACTTCACTCACTTGTCTCTTTCTGCAATCCTGCGCTAGTCTCATACTTAAAAAAACATTTTAATTTTCTTTTTTCTTTTCTTCAAATCTTTGCAATCGTACGAAATGAATTATTATTTTAAATTTCATGTTAATAGCTGTTGTAGTCGCGATATTAAAGAGATATTAAAGATAGAAAAAAGGACAGAAAAAGCGAGACCATTGGGGTTTCGAAACCGATCTCGAAACCCTAAAAATAAGGTTTCCCCTGTAACGTACACACAACAAAATACATTTTATATGAAATTGGAAGACAGCAATGCACTATGAAGCACTGCATAGTAAATGGCAAAGCAGTGAATGGTATCTACTACCATTCGCTGGCTTTGCCATTTTCGCCTTCATAATAAGCTAAATTCAACTGTAATGGCGACGTAACGCAATATGCCGAGATCTTGTCCAATGTTACTCGAATCGAGATCCTTTTCAAAAGGTATCTTATTCGAAATTTTGACATTTAAGACGATTTATATAAATGTAATTCTAAGTTTTAGTATAAACTACATTGTTGGTGATCTATAAATAAATAAATGCAAGCGATTTTATCTTACTGCGTTATTGACCCAGCCCCCACCAAGCTCAATGTCATCTGGTTCAAAAGCTATAGACATTTTGCTAACTATAGGCATTTTGCTCCATCTAAAGGTTTCCTGGGACATATTAGCAGAAATAAGGTCACCTTTATACAAATAATACGATTTTTTTGTTTTAGTAAATACATATGTAGTTTCACGATTTGTACATACGTCGCTTTATTTCGCCGGTTCGGTTTTTCCGTTTCCGGTGCTTGAACTGTCAACATCAATGTGATTCAACTTTCGAGTGTAATAGCCCGACCACACGCTTTGTCTTTGCGCAATCCAGTTTGTGCAGTAATGACTGTGCAAAAAGATGGTACTCCGGTAAACTGGCCACACATGCAAGTAAGCTCGTGCAAACTGAAATAAGCAAACTTCATGTCATGCATCACACGCCTGGACTGAGCTGGAGAACATATAATCTGTTGTTATTTCTCTATTTTCGGTGTCCCGTCACGTCACGATGCTGCCTACAGAAGATTTTTTTTTATTAGGAGCTCGACGATTTGTACAATTCTATGAATTCCGTAAAGTAATCCGTCGAATATCCTTTCTCATCACTAATTTTTATAATTTATACGACGTGTGTCGTCGATAACACTTTGCCGGACTGAACCGTGCCTTGAATGACCAGCCATAGCTGGTCATTAAAGCCGCGCTTCATGGCGGGCGTCGAACCGAAAACCTCACAACATAATATGACAAACAATGCAAACAACCAACCAACCCAAACCAAATACAAGTCTAGTGTAGTGTTGCCAGGTCAGAATTGCAAAATTCCAATCCAAGAAACGGGCTAGGTTTTTTATTTATTGGTACTTACAATAAAATTTATAGGTTTGTAGGTCGGAATGTACATTGTACGTACATATACAACAGATCACTAGCTGCTTCCCGCGGCTTCGCTCACGTGGTACTTGGATAAAACGTAGCCTATATTACTCAGGGATGGGATGATGTACCTACCTACCCGTGAAATAATTTTTGGAAACAGTTCAGTAGTTCCGGAGATTACCCACGACAAACTAACAAATTTTTACCTCTTCCTAATATCAGTAGATATTTTAATGACTCCCTATATTATACCTATATATTATATATTATACCTACTCACTATATTATAGGTACCTACAGGTCATAACTACTCAATTCTTCTGCCCATTTGACTGTGTATCCTTTGTTGGTGGTAAGGTATAGTTCAAATATAAAATGAAAATCATTTATTATGATTGATGATTCACGTTGATTATTTTGGCAAATTATTAACCAACTTTTTGCTTATATGCATAGTGTTGCCAGTTATTCTGGCAACACTATGCATGCAATGTAAAAGCTTACATGTTCAAGGAACTAATGGTTTGATTGAACTGAGAGAAACATAACATGTGAACTAGCGGAACGACATAGTTCCGCGAACATGGTTCAGCAATGAAAATGAAACGTTCCATGTTCAATCCTCTTAAGGACATGTATTGCACATGTCAACTTTCGGGCTTGCGCAAGCTACCGTCTTGCCGTGCACACGCTCCGTCTTACCTGCACAAACTGGTTCGTGCAGGCATGCTTGCAAGTAAGACGGAGAGTGTGGCCGGGCTTTACGGTATTCATTTGCAAGGCGCAAAGCAATGCCTACGAGCGTAGCGGTGCTTTGTTCGTAGCAAGTGCTACGCTCGTAGCATGCAGCTACGAATACATTAATTTGTTTCTATAACCTAATCTATTTGTAAAAAGTAATTATTCGTGAAGATTTTTGTTTCCATAGATCTCCAAAACTACTGAAAATCACAAGATAGAATTTGTCAGAGATGTAGAACCGAATTAGATTTAAATAATATGGGAATAGGTACGAAGCGACGCGCGACGGTTACTTCGTAATCATTAACTCAATTTTACAATTATATTTTTGACCTAGAATACGACCTTTACTAAATTCCCTACTCTTTTATCAGGAACATCTTTATGGGTAAAATTTTCAGCGGAATTCTAATTAAATTTCTCGGAGAGCGTCGCTTACGGGTCTCTGAGGCTTTTGTGTGCGAGAGTGAAATTATCTGGTCCTTAATCATGTTAATGATTGGTTTTACATGAAAAAGCTCATTAAAAGATGCGATTCCGACGGAAATTAAACCTTTGGACCCAATGTGGGGCCAGCGTAGTGACCACTTAATAAATAATTGAAAGATTTAGTGATCGTTGAGTCATCTTTGATCTATTAAGACGCTTATCAGGGGAGGCCTATGTATGTCCAGCAATGGGCTATCATAAGCTGTAGATGTAGTGAAAGTGATATAAAAAAACAACGCAAAATTCACTTCAGTCTAAATAAAGGGCGCTGGATTCCCAAACTTAGCTACCAAGGAAGGAAATACTGATCATTCAAACGCATCATCACTACCATTCAGTAGGTACCAGCTCCCTGCTGAAAATTCAAACAAAATCCACATTTTAAAATGAAATGACTGCAATTTATGATGATCTACGAAAAATAACGGAAATTCCACTAAAGCCAGCTTTATTCCGCATCCGAGGTAAAGCTCACAATTTTATATCTGAGTATTAAAATGCGCATAATAATAAAAATTTACTTAAAACTGCGCTTTCAAAGCACAAACGGAAACAATCCAATCTTGTTTATGGAGGCAGTAGTGACGAGCAGTCTACTAGTGATGCGATGTAGCTATGCGTTACGATGCGACGCCATTTAGTGACGTCAAAAAGATGGACATAGGTTATCCTTGTTTTGCCAAAACGATGGATGTCAGTTCATCAAGCCTGCCGAAACGTCGGGAACAGTAGGTAAATAATTACGATGCCTTACCTTGTATTTCAATTATAAAGTACCTATCCTACTGTCTAGTTTCTCAAACCACTTTTGACCACCTCTCAGGTTAAACTAAGCAGTAGTAATTTTTGTAGCCGTAATTTTGCGTTCGTTTGTTCACACATCACAAAAAACGCATTTAACGTATTTTTGGCGAAGGTCCGCCTGCGACGCAAGAGGTTGCGGGTTTGATTCCCGCCTTGGGACAAATGTTTGTACGATCTGCAAATATTCGTTACGGGTATTTTGGGTGTATCTATGTATACATATTAAAAAATATCTATCTATGTAATGTATTGTATTAAGTATATCAGTCATCTAGCACCCATACCACAAGCTCTGCTTAGCTTGAGGCTCTATGATGCTGTGTGGATTGTCCAGCATTATTTATTTATTTACTAAAATTTTCGCATCACTACAGACTTTAATTAAAATCTTTCAATGCAAAGCTACGGTACACTGGCTAAATCACAATAAAGCCTTTATGAGAGGAGGTACGACAATTCATTGCATCGAGCTTTATAGCGTACGTCATTGATTTTTGGCCGTCATTGTGTTCAGTGCTCACGCAGTGACCTGGCAAACCCCTTAATGTACTCTGTATTGCAGACTACCTCCTGCTTGCGGCTTGTAGGCTAGTTAGGGAAAAATGTAGGCTATTATGTTATTTGGAGAAGCCTCCTAAAGACGACCTCTGTAGCGTAGCGGGCGAAGGTCGGCCTGCGACGCTGCAGGAGCGAGATCTACCGCCTCGGGACAAATGCTTGTACGATCTGCAGTATTTCCAATGTAAAATAAAAAATCTGTACATGTAATGTATTGTATTATGTAATGTACATCAGTTATCTATCTTTTATCACTGCTTAGCTTAGCGCTAGATGATGCTGTGTGGATTGTCCAGCATTATTACTATCATTATTAATTACAGCCTGCCTTCGAACGAATAGTCACAGATCAGGTAGATGATCTAGGTAAATTACACAAACACACTAGACATATAGGTAAATAGTTTGGAGTCAGGAGAGGGTAGACGAGCTCGGCCGCATTATGTATGAGCACGTTACCTGCGCGATCCAATTGGAGGCACGCCTCTGACCTCCTCAGCGAGATCACTGCACACTGGGGCACTAGTTGTTCTACGATTTGGGTATAATAGTGTCCGCTAAGTTTTTATTATTAAATAAATAATTCTGGACAATCCACACAGCATCATCTGGCCCTAAGCTAAGCAGAGCTTGTTTTATAGGTACTAGATTACTGATATACATATATAGATAATTTTTATTACGTATACCTGGAAAATACCCAGAACACCCGGAACACATATTTGCAGATCGTACAATAATTTGTGCCAAGGACCAAGGCGGATCTACCTACGTACGGTATGCATTATTTATTTATTTATTTGGTCTATCAGTGGGTGTTACAATCATACATCCTATGAAAATAAACACTTATTGAGATAGCTAATTGCACAACCAGTGGACACTGCATGCTAAAATTTATCTGTAGATACCTACATATTTATCTATTATCTATGTTGTAATAACTCTTTATTGACAAAGAAAATTACAATTCAATAATAAAAACAAATTAGAACTAGTATTTACAATTGAAACAATTAAGCTAACTGCAGACTGTTGCAAACAATCTACAGGTAGCTCAACTGATCCATATCAATACCAGTCGGAATCGTCCCCAAGACGCTGGCTGCATTGCCCCGCTGTATGGCAATGCTGATGCGCTGCGCCAGATATCCGCCAGCTCTCGGGTCACGCGTCGCGTCGACCAGACGCCCAGATAGCTTTTTAAAAACCCGGAGAGCCTCGGTACCCCACGGACCTAGGGTCTCGACCTCAAAGGGAGCAAATATGTAGGCTCTGTCGAGACCTGCATATTTGTTTGTATTTATAGATTAGGTTGTTATATCATAGAGCTATGAGGTAGTTATTAAGACTATGCACTGCACTATTCATAACTATGCACTGAGACATTCGAAGAGGGTGATGGCGCTTCCCAGGCGGCTCGAGCTAGCTTCTAAGCACGTGATGGGATCAAAAGTGTACAACCGTCTGCCATCCGATGCGGTGACGCGGTATCGACGCAAGCCTTTAAGGTTAGACTTAAGAAATGGCACGTAAATGTGCGTAAATTTATATAATTTGTTTGACTGATTTTATTTTCTTTCAATTATGCAATTATGTTCATTCGATACATTTTATTTTCCATTTTAAATTGACAATATTATTTTTTTATTTCGTTTTAAGTGAATTTTATCATGTATATATTTGATTATTTTTCCTTATTTATTTTTAAAATTG
This sequence comes from Eupithecia inturbata, assembly GCA_963662085.1. NCBI lineage: Eukaryota > Metazoa > Arthropoda > Insecta > Lepidoptera > Geometridae > Eupithecia > Eupithecia inturbata. Next base: position 13,859,388 of record OY759178.1, on the reverse strand, counting down.
TATTTTCCGTGGAAAATTTTAATTATTATTATAATTTTTGACATGTAACCGAATTATTGTTACGAATAAAGAACTTGAACTTGTGGATAATGTTACCCACTTATGGCATGACTCTGTATCCTGTATATTACATGACTCTATCCTCTTGCACGTCACTTCTCAAGGGCCCTGCCTGAAACCAGCGTAGTACGGGGCAAATGCTTTAATACTGCAACATGCTGGATATGAGGTAAGGACCCATTTTACCATTGGCCAATCATTTTGACCACTTTGTCATCTTTTTTCATGTTATTATAAGTTTTTTTTTATTTTTGTTGCCAAAGAAAATTACAATTCAATAATAAAAACAAATTAGAACTAGTATTTACAAATTGAAACAATTAAGCTAACTGCAGACTGTTGCAAGCAGGTAGTTCAACTGATCCATATCAATACCAGTCGGAAGCGTCCCCAAGACGCTGGCTGCATTGCCCCGCTGTATAGCAATGCTGATGTTAATATAAGTACCTAGATATTTGACATTTGTAAGTGTTTTTGGGTATAATAAATTATCACTTTCTCTTTACGGTAGGTACAGGAGTACCTTTGTGACTGTGTCACTCTTGAGCGGACTTTTCCCAGTATACAACTATTGACTATAAACTAACAAAGGTTTGTCCGCCCCCTGGGAGATATCCTTTGAACAAAACTCGAGTGACAGTCAACCGGATATGCAGGCATAAAGGATTCTCCGACTAAAATCAGTTGAGTTCAGTTGAGAGCATTGAGAACTTCTTATAAAAAAACAGAAAAAACCCTGACTCAACGAAAATGTTAATAAACTTTTCAAGGAAACTGAATACTTGTGAGAAAGTAACCATTTTCATATAAGTAAACGACATGCGTAAATGTACAGGTTCCCTAAGGACCCAGTGACTCGTTATTTTCTTGGGCCATCTCATGTTTTTGTCCTTTTCTTGAGCAGGTTTTTAGATGTCTATTACGTAAACAAAAAATATTCTAATTTACCCAGTTTTCTAAATGAAATATGTACTATCATGCGGCTTTATCTGCAAAGAACAATCGCAAAGCTGGCTCTAATAACTCCAGCTCGGCGCTTCCACGAAAGCCATCAATTTGCAGCCCCATTTCACGGAAACAAAACATAATCATTTTCCTGGATTTGCACTACGCGAGAATTTAATCCAAAATCTATAACGCTAGAACTACTATCTGTGCGGAGAATTATTTGATAACCTCAGCTTCCCGGCGGGCGTATCGAGCGAGAAATACATGCGCGCACATCGCTGGCTTCGTTTGGGTAGTTTCCAGAGCTTGTATGTGGAAGCAGCAATGGATATGGCCGATTGGAAAGCGTTGGAGAGATGTGTGGCTGTCGGGGCGGCTGGATGGGGTCCACAATGCACGTTGTTTATCCGTGCGCGCGGGGTGCGGGGCGGCGGCGGCGGAGCTCGCTCGCGGCCGGGCTCAGTCCGTCGCCGCCGCCCGCCGCCGCCGCCCGCGACGATCGTGTCCCCGCTCATCTCGACCTTCAGCGAAAGAACGAGACGTCTATATCAAGTAAGTCTCACCGAGCCATCATCACCTGTTTTGTTATGTAATTGCTCATTACCAACAGGTCAGGATCGGTCCGGAAGTGGTAGATAAGATTGTGTGTTCACGGTCAAGGCAAGGTCTTAGAAGGCAGCGCTACGGCACGCTGTCATTTTGCCATAATTGTCCTGAAACGCCGACCTTGTACGGACCATGAGTGTTTTTATTTTTTATTCCACGCGAGGCTTTCGTGCTGTCTCCCGATACGTGAATCTGTAGCTTATGTACGTGTGAATAAAGAATAGTGTTGAGAGAAGAAAGGAAATGGAAAGGTCCTGTGGAAAAGGAACTGCGCAAAAGCGTGGCTGGGTGGAAGATACTACATCTACGACAGACGGTTATGATAACAGCCCGCAGCTAACGCCTTCACTGCGGCTACAGAATGCCTACTCACAAAATTTACGCGCATAAGCAGTTTTAAAGCTAATTATCCGTTGAAATAGAAAGAAAAAAATATTCTCAAATATAAACCAAACCCAATTTATTGGTTCTCGATTCAGCTCTCTCCAGACGAGAAAAGCTCTCACGGAAAAGAAAAGCTCTTGGACGTCCAGAAATACATAACCTACTATAATAGTCATATGGAAATAAAAGAAAAAATCTGAAATACCTGTCCAATACACGGATTTCGGGAGTCTCGAAGAAATAACCATGGGGCTACCATGGTTATTTCTTCGAGACTCCCGAAATCCTAACATTCGCAATTTCAATTGGTTGGCAATTTCAAACAATAGAAATGGCGATTGATGAATCTCGATTTAAATATTCAATGTCAATAAGACGCTTGTCAGGGGAAGGTCTGCGTCCAGCTGTGGACCAAAATGGGCTGATGAGGATGAGAAATATAAATTTTCCATCTTCTAACTTCCGGGATGATTATATGATTTTCCTACATAACTGACGATGAATTTTGAGAATTTAATCGAGGGGATCTAGCTAGAAAAGAGGAGTTTTAAAATAATATTGAGGTTTATAAAACCTGTCTAGTGATCAAAGCCATTGGTTATCAGTGTTTTTAAGTCCAATCTGTGTACCAGACCTGAAAGCCATAACCTGAAATAAAAAATAACAGATCGGCGGGATCATAGTTGAGCTCGAACTAATACACATTATAAACATTAAAACCCAAATCTTTGAACCGAAGCTTTTAGTTCCCTGGATCAATTCCGTAATTATTTATTGTAGGTACTACAATAATAAATAAAGAAGTTGAAGGTTCACAATATTTAATAGCATGAACTTATAATACAAGGTAACATGTGCGATCATTAATATGAGCTACGAGCTATCGATTTCAATAACCTACTTCACACTAAAACAACTTCAAGAAGTCATACGATTTCCCTGCACAAGTCAACAAAAAAAACTATTACAGCTAGCGATTTTCGGGTGGCGTCCGGCGGAGCTCGTAGAATAATAAATAGAAAATAGAATAGAAAATATTTTATTCACCCTAAATCTTAAATCTACTACACATCACACTAACATAAGACACTAATTAATCCTATGTACCGACCTACATAGTGCTTATTTTTTCGTGCGCAGCAGGGCTTAGGATAAACATGGCCTCCACTCAGCATTGTGCTGGATAAAAACTGTAAACACAGCACGAAGGTACAAAAGAAATGTTAGTTTATATAGGCTAAAATATTTTGCTTGTTGGATCTTTGATACTGTATAACTATTAAGGAAATTTTACTATCGACTGCGTGAGTTATCGTTTGAAGCTTTTAGTGCTTTGCATCATAGCTGTGCTAAGCTATGAATGATGCTAGTTAGCAAAAATAACTAGGCTCCTTTGGTGAAATAGCGTTTATTATTCGATCAGGTATTCCGCGGAAACCTCTCTATTGATGCGATTATTTTATTTAAACAATCGTGTACTGGCCATAGCGTACCCAAATTGTTGTACCTATAGTAATGGAACTCTTTCACAATTTATTCAACAACCAACTCTAGGTACAGATCGCTTTTGAGCGATAAGAAGGCATTTGTCACATTTTTTGTAATTTTTATTTTATTTGTTAATTGTTTCGTAAAGTGTGCAATAAAGAATTTTCTATCTATCTAGCTAGGTACCTACAGCGGATGTATTTGAACTTGAGGCATGACAGGGACTTATAAAAAAAAAGCTGTAATCAATAGTTATCAATTAGTTAGATCCACAGTTGGGTCACTGCTGTCAGAAACGTGGGTTCAAGTCAAATCAAAACCCTTGATGAGGATTTCCACCATGACGTTTCTCCTACCAGCCATTTGCTATAGCCATTCTTATAAAGGACTAGCTTTTGCTCGCGGCATCGCACGCACTTTACCGGGATAAAAAGTAGCCTATATTCGTCCCTGGGATACCGTCTGCCTTCCAAATTTAATTAATATTCGTTCAGCCGTTTAATCGAGAAAAAGTAACATACAGACAGAGTAACTTTCAGGTTTATAATATTAGTAATTTCATTAGACAGGCAGACAGACAGACAGACAGACATAATTACTTTGGATTTGCCGGTTCAAATCCCAGCATAACAGCGTGGACCCCGGATGTTTTTAAAGAATCGTAATCAGGACAGTGTCATAAGGAAATCATAACATTGTACTGTCGAGTTCCCCTACCTGTGCAAGGGGACATGACTGGTTTGGACCGGAACACTGCTTCGTACGATACGAGATCAGATGAATTCGGGGAACTCGTACAATCACCAAGAAATGCTTAACAAGATCGAATAGGCTCGGCCTATCCGAGGAAGATATGAACTTATCCGTATTTTAGAAAATCGACATGGGATTAAAGACTTGAAAACCTTTATTTACAAACAAAATTACAATCAAATAATAAAATCAAATTAGAACTATTATTTACACTTGAAACAATTGAGCTAACTGCAGACTGTTGCAAAAAATCTAGAGGTAGCTCAACTGATTCATATCAATAGCAGTCTTTGGGAAGCATCCCAAAGACGCTGGCTGCATTGCCCCGCTGTATGGCAACGCTGCTGCGCTGCGCCAGATACTCACCAGCTCTCGGATCACGCGTCGCTTCGGACTTAAGACTTAAATAATTTGATAGTTTTGAAAAAAATTAAAAACTGACTTTGAATCCCTTCATTTTACACTGCTTTTAAGTATAGCGGGACAAATACTCTCAGCAATAATTTGGAGAGGACCACTTCGGAATCGTTGCTTATACACAATAGCGAAAGAATTTTCAAAATCGTTCCTTAATTGAAGAAATCGACGAACATACATAAAAAAGTAAAAAAATAGACAGAAAATAATTTAATATACCACACATAGAAAAAAAACAATACAACATTCTCAGAATAGAGGAATTATAAAGGGTTATTTATTATACTTACAAACATCCGAACATAGAACCTCCTCAATTTTTCAAAGTTGTTTAATTAACTAATCTATGATCATCTTTATCGTCAACGTCAATCTGGCAAGAGAAATAACTATTTTATAAGATTTTATATAATTGACTAATTGATCGGACAACCGGCTGTTACCTTTTAAATAATAACTTTCAAGTGTGCACCTACATGTGTTTATTTTTATAAACATAATTGTAAAAACTAGTTATTTGTTTCTGTTATTGGATTGCAATTTTCTTTGTTAATAAACATGGTAGGTACATACATTAATTAATATAAGATTTGGTTTGTACAGTAAGTACATTCTATTCAAAGCCATTAATATAACTCGAACTGTTTGTGACTACGTATGCATTTGTCATCGGCAATCGGCAATTAGTTTCCTGTCCCGCCATACATCACACACTGACCCCATTAGATATCCATACCTATAGCTTTACCTATTTAATACAGTATATAGAAGACGTATGGGAGGCCATTCGGATTCTGTAGCAAGTATAGTAGTGGCTACAAAGTATTTTAGAAAATCGACTATCGAATAGAGGTTTCTGATTTCTCAGGCTTAAGTGGCTCGTATATTTCGATTCAAAGGGATCCCACTTTAAAAATCACTTATATGTATGTGACAACATACAAAATCATTTATCTAGAATAATGTACGTAATACATAGGCAGATAATTATACATTGGTTACAAAATTAACGATGAGGCAGCAAAACTTTAAAACTGTGGAGCAGCTCAAGGTTATTTACTATGATTTGTGTGTTTATAATCAGGATAGCGTCAAAAGTTAATCCTTCTTGATTATTTTACCGGAAAATACACAATCGACATAATCAGATTATCTTTTGAATTATTTCATGCTTCTCTGTTTGACACGATTTTTCTTAGGTTTTTGTTTAGTGCGATGATTTTTCTTTGTCTATCCCCATTATTTATTTCTTCTTTCAATCACTCCCTGCCACCGGAACCAAGCCATTCTTCCAGCCAAAAGTTGACATTATCTAAGAAGTCAAGCTATGGCGACCAATTCTGGCTCTCTATTCATGAACTTTCTACCCTTACTTACCATAATTGTCCTAGTGTAATCAACTACACGGTTATTACGACACTATCATAGTTTCCGTGCTCCATAGATCCTCCATTCTGCCCCATTATGCTGGAACATTCCGTTATCCCTTTGTTTCACGGACGTGTGTACAAGCCTTAGGTCTCTGACCCTTGGGACCGATCTACAACTCCAAACTTCAACAGTACACCCGAAGAATTCAACTCCATTTATTTTCTTGAAAAACAATGCAAAAGTTAATTAATTTCCGAAGAAACTTAAGAAAGTTGCGTTATTGGAAAAGATTGCCTATCTTTTGAAGTTTTTCCATTAGACAGCCTTCGGATGAGGGTGCAGGGTTGCATTATTGAAAACCTCGTACCAGTCTCTGTAATTATTTTGTTGTTTACTCTTTGGTGGAGTGATTAAAATGGTGTCTTTGTTACAAAATACTAGAGCACCGATTTCTTATATCTCTTTTCAAACCAGATATTTTTTCCTTTTTTTACGATTGGTATAGCAAATCGCGTTACAATTCAAACGTATTTGATTTGGTTTACATCATGGTTAAAACCATATATATTATGCTGGAAAATTCACACAGCATTCATCCAGATGTATTATCCAGATGTATCATCCAGATGTGTTTTTATTGTCTTAAAGTTTTTTTTTTGTGTGTGTAGTGTTTAATAAATAATTTTCTTTCTTTCTTTCTTTTTTTTATGTACTAATATTATACATTCGAAAGTAACTGTCTGTCGGTTACCTGTTTACGCCTAAACGGCTGAACGGATCTCAATGAAATTTGGCAGGGAGGTAGATGGTATCATAGAAACGGACAACGGCTATTTTTTATTCCGGAAAAGAGAATGCGAAGCCGCGGGCAGCAGCTAGTACTTAATAAAATCTCTTTTTTTTATTTACCCAATTCATTGACTGATAAAATCATGGAGAAGATACAGAGAGGAGATGTTGTAATTAGATTTCAATAATAAACAACGCGTGACAATTTGCGGGCTGAGGGGGTTTTAGATCCCGCCCACTTTTTTATTTTCCATCTACCGGTCAATAGCAAAACTGCTAGATTCATTATGTGTCGTGGTACTACGTAACGTTTAACTACCACAACGTAACGTTTAACTACCAAACAACGTTTAACTAGCTCACACTAGATGCCACTAAGGGTAGGGAGTAACAGGGACGTACTCTTTATTTTATTTCCTGCGTATTTCATATTTTTTAAGTTCCTTTCTATTGATGAATCATAGCCGTGAGACAACCGGTAAAATAATTGGATTCTAATTACAGCCCTGTCATTTTGTTAAATTCATGTTGTTGCCCCGTTGACAGAGCTGTGCACAGGCAGAACGCCGGCAGTACCAGGGTACTGTTACTAAGGCCACGACGTCAGGACCTAGTTGAAAATCACAGTGCACAGTTCCCTAGGCTCCCTCCTCTCTGTAACCTGCTCCATAGATTAAACCTTGCATCGTATAAGGTTCTGTTCTCTACGTTCAATCTCTTTTTAGAAAGCATGAAGCAAGTCCAATTTTAATTAAGTACCTCATTGATTCTTAAGAGGGCGCAATGCACGCCGTTTTGTGAAGAGTATGGCCATAGGATTTCGCGTTCAGAGGAGCCGGACTGAGCATACGTTTTTAGAATGGCATAAGCGCAAAAATCTAGTTTTTGGCTATTTACAACAAAACTACACAACTTAAGAAGAAACTGGTTTCTTGACCAATTAATTAGTTAATAACCTACGCATCGAAACATAAAATTTCAATAGTCGCAGGGTTCCTGAGATCTCGACCAACTTATATGCGAAAGAGTACAGTTTCATGATTTTTTTATCGTATTTCTTTTCCCGATCGTGTTACCACTTTCAAGGAACCAAAGAAAAAAAATCGAATTTTGTGTAATTCGAGTTTTGTACCACGGGTTTCTGTGAGTACTGAGATCTAGGCTTAGTTTGACAACCAGACCCGTTAGGTTCGATCCTTAACTATGAACCAACTAGAGTTACTACGCATCCTGCAAAGTGCATAGATAAGCTCTAATGCATAATCTAAGATCAGATCACATAGGACAATACATTACCATTCCAGCCCTTACTTCAAGCTGTAAAGAAACCAAGTCTGAGATTGTATGCAGGCCCATTACCGAACGCCAAATTCCCATGTTTCTTGAACAATTATTCATTCACATTCCTCTACATGAATTCACACCTTATGTGGAAATAAGCTTTATGATATTCTCTTTACTTCTTTAAATAAAAACTACAGTAAAATATTTAAAAGTAAAACTTATAAATAACACAAAATTAAACTTTGACGGGTATGCACAGTGAGTTTAAAACGCTGTCGAAACAAATTGTATGATCTCTATGAACAGAAATCTCTTAGCAGTAATGAAAGCTTTATTGAAAATATTAAATCTTACACAAACACCTTTAACAATGTTTGTATAACTGCAAAATCTAAATACCTAAAAAAATAAATTGGAAATCAAAGAGACATGTCGTATAATTAACAGAGAAACAAGTAAACTGAAAGGTCCAGTACAGAAGATTGAACTAGTCGTTAATAACATTACTCTGAGTGACGATAGGGACATAGCAAACGCCTCTGTTAAATTGTTCACCAATATCCCGATAGAAAATACTAAGCACCTTAACTCATGTGTTAGTAAAGCTAGGTCTTACCTCACTGTCAATAAATCTAGTATTTTATAGAAAACACTATGTACATGTAATGTTTGAGTCTTCAAAATCCCTTTGGGCTATTATTTCTGTGGTCGGCAGTAGGTATGGCAGGGTCACTGGGCTACAGTAACTGCTGAACCAACTGTGCCTCAGTTTATGAACTTTGCAGCTGATGCGTGGGCAGGCACCGAAATAGAGCCGACAGCGGGGGCGTTCAAGGTTCAGGACTATGCTAATATACACGTGATGTTTTTACGCTGTTACATGTTGTGTACGGAGGTGTGTACGGAGGTGTGTACGGGCTGATTCACGGTCGCTTGCTGTTACTTTGTACGTCCATTTCTAACAAAACTTACGTAAAGGCGGCTGGTATCTTGTACCTAAAGTTCGAAGTGTAAAGTACCTACACTGACAGACACGGTCTGTGCAATCATCAAATCAGGTGCTATAAATAAGAAGTTGAAGTCATATTGACATTGACTGTTGGTTTTAGTATACCTAACTACTTATTTAATGGGTGGTTATTCATCCCTAGGTACTATTATTATAAATTCGAAAGTAACTCTGTCTGTCTGTTAACTTTCACGCCTAAACGGCTGAACGGATCTCTATGAAATTTGTCAGGGAGGTAAATGGTATCCCAGGGGCTGACATGGGCTACTTAAAAAGCGCGTGTGAAGCCGCGGGCAGCAGCTAGTTTCTTATATTTTTTACCGCGACGAAACGGACACGGTAGGTTAGGCGTTTAGTTAATGGGTCAGATGTTGTTTGTTTGTTTTTTAATACGACGTTTCACCTGCGTTTCTATGATCGTGATAAGATAAGGCATTTGATAATTATGTACCGTATACTTCTGGTTTATTTAGAATAAATGAAAAAAGTGTTTCGGTGCCGACTCGACTTTTTTTCTGTTAAACGCTATCGAACTACACTATCGCAAAGATAATAACGGAAAGAGATAGAGCTTAAGACTTGAATCCCAACATGACAATCAGCTTAATCTTTTTGACATCTGTCAAAAATGCCAACGTCAAAAATGTTTAGCGCGTCCGGGCTCCGCAGTGCGGCTAGCTGCGGTGGCTCGACACGAGCTGTTTACCCTGACAAATAACCGGAGTAACGGCCAAACTTATCCATTGCGGCACTTTCATAAACTTTTACACGTGATAATGGAATGGTTTTTAACTTGGGGCTCCGAGGTTTACCTGGAGATGATTAATGCGGGTTTTTTGTTTTGAAATTCGAATAAAAATTCTATACCTATACCGCCGCCGCTGCGATGAAATTGATTTAGGATTGATTACTTATTAGCTCTTATTAGTAAAACCTTTTTTATTTGTCTAAAGTGCAAAAAGTTTTTATTTAGTGTCCCAAGACAGCTTTTAAAAAGTGCGTTCTTTGGGCTTGTTCGGTAAGTAAATTTTGCTTTTAAGCTCTATTTTATTATAACAGTCTTTTCCCTCTGCCGACATCCAGTTCTGCGGGAACGGTTTTTAACGGGATCCTGCAAAAATCACTGATGTGTTCACACACAGTAGTTTCCATCCTGTTTTTTTACGGTAGAGCAACGAGCGGTTATTATATATTCTAAGAATATTTCACCTTTCCCCGCACCCCATCCTGCAAAAAACGGTATGCGGGAAGCGGTTAATTCTTAGTATTTTTATTTTTGTTTCTAACTAAGTAATTTTACTTTTCAGCTTGTTAATTAACATCTAAATATTTCAACGTTTGTTCTGGTTGTTTATAAACTTTAGCGGCATTTTTTTAGTAACTACCTCATAAAGCAATCTGTGAATTGCGTCGTGGGCTGCATTATTATCTAATATTATCATGTTTGATGTATACCTAATCTAGTTATGTAACTATATATTTTGTAGCCGTTAGCTTTTCCTGAATAAATGAAATGAAAAAGTGGGAACACTTCCATTAAACTATACGTGTAATTAAACTGGATCCTGTTTTTACTGGACGACTGGATCCAGTTTGTAGGGGCGAAACCGAATGACAAATTCAAGCAGATCGGTTTTTTGCAGGAATACTCGTGTGACTACTAGTATTTGAAGCACGTACATTACTAAACGGGATCCCGCAAAAAACCGTACGTGTAAAAATCGGGATGTTGCCACGGCAACACTCCGATACAACAAAAATACAATACACAGGTAGGCGTCTAAGTATTCGTGTTCAAAACAATTGTTGTTCCAAACTTAAAATTTAGTTTAAAACTTTAACTTTTTCCTTGGAACTTCATTTTCCAAGAACATAGCCCACGTAACCTTTGCTTTGTTCAAGTTCTTGTGTTTCGCGTCATTGGTGTTGTTATGGAGTCTTGCCTATGTAGGTAGGTACTCATTAAATTCAATACCTAGGTAAATTCAGTGCAAAAGCTGTTCTCTAGGTAACGTTTTAGGTACTTTTTCATCCTTCGTTCCAGGAGGTAAATTTATGACATATACTTAGTGACTCGCTCTCAGTTATTTTCGCAGCTCATTTTTTTGTTTGCAATAAAGCCTGATTGGGTCATAATTTTTTTTAACTGACTTGCTGCTGTCCCTTACACAAAGTTTCATCCATCTTTCAGAAGAAGCTCCATGCAACCACTCTCTTGCCTAATTGTAAAAAGTAAAGTCGATTCAGATGTAATTGTGGGTGTATTCCTCATACTATTTTCGCCACTAATTAGGCAAACAATTACAATTAGGCAAGAGAGTGGTTGCATTGGCTGCATTTTGATTACGAATACAAAACAAAAGCAAAACGAGCCAATGAGCGGCGAAAAAAGTATGAGTGATACACGAAAACATTCTCACGAATACATTGGTATCGACCAGCAAAACGAGCGTAACAAAACCGTAAAGCAGAAAGAAAGAAAGAAATAAATACTTTATTAAGCCATCTTATAAAAAAACTGTAATAATAAACTATAATAATAAGGTACTTATACATTAGAAAAACAAAACTTTTACAAGAAGGTTTAACAATTTGTTGTACCTACCTATACGTAATTTTACGGTGGTTTAGATTTTTCAAGCAAGCAAGTTAGAGTCATTACCACCCGCGCTAGTGCAACACTGTGTTACGGCGTGGTAGCGATTCTCGTCCCTTGCAATAAGGGTCATTTTAGACTACCCATTCTGTCGTTGACGCAAAGCAAGTATACTATTTCTTTTATGAAAAGCTCAACTCCTTCAGAAACCCGAATACTCAGAAAAAACTTATTTGGATTACCCAGTGTCTTTTAATTCAAAATTAAGAATAGTTTCATTACAGCTTTTGATAAATCCATACTTAATATTATAAATTCGAAAGTAACTTTGTCTGTCTATCTGCCTGTCTGCCTGTTACTTTTTCACGTCTAAACGGCTGAACGGATCTCAATGTTTCGCAGGGAGGTAAATGCTATCCCGGGGACGGACATAGGCTACTTAAAAAGCACGTGCGAAGCCGCGGGCAGCAGCTAATACCCTAAAAATATAAAAGAAGTACAACATACAACTAGCGTTCTATTCAGTTAGCATCCAAGGCTGACTTGATTCTCATAAAACATCAACTTGACCTTTCCCTACAATATTAATTGACAGTGGGGTACCGAGGCTCTCCGGGTTTATAAAAAGTTATCTGAGCGTCTCGTCGACGCGACGCGTGACCCGAGAGCTGGCGGATATCTGGCGCAGCGCATCAGCATTGCCATAGAGCGTGGCAATGCAGCCAGCGTCTTGGGGACGCTTCCGACTGGTATTGATATGGATCAGTTGAGCTACCTGTAGATTGTTTGCAACAGTCTGCAGTTAGCTTAATTGTTTCAATTGTAAATACTAGTTCTAATTTGTTTTTATTATTGAATAGTAATTTTCTTTGTCAATAAAATATTGACAGTGTGGATAAAAATAATTCTATCCATTCTGAACTTTCAGGAAACTTCACGTAAATATAACTTATATACCTTATTATATTTATTGCGTTTGTTTACCTATTTTTCTCGACGTTTCAACAGGACCGGGGGCCAATATATATATAAGCCAAGCCAAGCTATAGCCAAGTGTACTCGTCGTAGACCGGATTCTCAGTGTATCGCGGACACAGTTAGTGTCCCCCGTGTGTCGCCCGAGTCTGCAGATGGACATGTTTACGAAAACCAAGTAAGGTTAGTGTCAAAAAATGCTGCCCCGCTTCACAGAGGCGGTGGCTCCAGTACTCTATTCATCCCGTGACCACGACAGTGTGTAAACCTGTTGAAACGTCGGGGAAAATAGGTAAATAAACGCGATAAATACCCGTTAAATAATAATAATAATAATGCGTTCAGATTGCGTACCGACAACCGCTGGGGTAAACGTGTTCTCGAGTGGAGACCGCAACTCGGCAAACGTAGTGTCAGCCCTCCGGCCAAGAGGGATGACGATCTGCGAAAGACTGCAGGCAGATGCTGCATGCGGCAAGCTGAAGACAGGGCGCTATGGCGCTCATTAGGGGAGGCTTATGTCCAGCAGTGATCAAACTGAAGGAAGGGGAAGGTTGCGGGTTTAAGTCACGTCAAAGTTAATTATTTATGGGATATTATTTGATCTAATCACTTGCTCCCTAGACAAGTATATACATACATACATTGTTGTCTAGGGAGACAAGTTCTTGTCTAGGCTGTCCATACTAAGGCCCGTATTATGAAAGCTTGCTCAGTTGTAGATTAATGCTTGAGTGACGTTTATGCCATAGAAAAGCGTTATTCAAGCATTGATCGATGACTGAGCAAGCTTTTACAACACGGGCCTAACCTACAGGAAGTAGCTAGCTCTCAGCCAGTTTGTACGTACATACTACATATGACAAACATTGCCCCACTCACAATCGTCAGTGTGCCATATCGTAATGCCACTTACAATTACGACATCCTCATTCGTATGATTCGACGAATCATGCATTGGGAGTTATACATTAATGATTGTTTCATCTAAAGCAGGATGCACACCTTTCCAAAATGAATGAACACCCAATTTATAGCTTACCTAATTTTTTGTTACCTACCAAGGCGGTTCGCTTCAAGTGGTCGCGAGTTTTTTTTCGTGGTTTTAACTTTATTCAATGGTACTGTTAGAGCAACAATAATGTAGATTTTATGTACAAAATATCTAAAATTATTTAATATACATACATCGTAAATCAACAGCATTATTTACAATAATATCTATAAACAATGAATCGGTACGCGATCGTAGGTTCAAACCGCTCCTACAGTAACTTTTTGCACTCCTTCTTATGTGTCACCAAAATCACTAAAAATTGCCACACTAACTCCACGATATTCTATGTAAGCTATCCTAAAAGGGTTTTTTCATAGATCTAAGTAAAATCTGTAGAAATGTCAATCACCATGTTCTCCCAGCGCTTACTCAACAACTGGCCTGTGTTACAACTACAAGCAAACACATACGCTCACAGCTACATTTCCAATCTTGTGCAATAATTATAATGAACAAACACGAGGGCATTGCTGTAGTCTATAATAAATCACACTAAAGTACGTAGTCGTAGCAAGCACGCGTTACATGAACGCCGCCGCTGCCGCCCGTCCCAGTCCGACTATGACTGAGGTGGGCGAACCTAATTGCACTTAATTAGGGCCTTCGACTTTCAAGAGGCTAGTGCCGCATCTCCACTTTTTAACTTAGATCGACAAGTTTTATTCATCATTTCTCGGGGTCAGTATCACGAGGTAAACCAGTCCGTCAAGCTAGTCCAACTTGACACTCTTACATGTGCCTACAGAATTAATATTCCTTAATCGCATCTAAGAGTGTAACCCTATTCTAGCAGGGTTAAATAATAAGGGTGCGGGTGCATAATCTTAAACCGAAGATAAACGAATAGAATAAGTTTATTAATAAGTAATTAACTAGTTCTAAGTGAAGATAGAAAGACCTCAGAGATTCCTCTACATAGAGGTATATAATATTTATGAATAAATTTTGTTCTAAGGATATGTAGGATACGAAACATTTCATACATGCACCAAAGTAAGTAGGTAGTTTAATAAAAGGTAAGTAGACTATTTTACTTACCTCTTATACTACCTACTGCACCAATGTAATAGGATTTTGGAATTGTTTTTTTCTCTAGTTTAAAATGGTAGGTTATGGACCTTTGGGAACTTTGAACTCGTTTTTGACTCTTTTGGTGATAGGTTGTCACTGGCCACGTTGGCGTTCCAAATTCAAAAGTCCGCGGCCCGCGCACTGTAACTTTTTAATTTCTCTTTCAACGAGGCAAGCCGCAAAGATTTTTATTAGTCCGGAAATTAAGCACTGGAGTTAAGTGGGCCGCTGGAAGTTGGACGCTTGAGTGCTCGCCGACCTAAGAACAGGAAATTGACAATAGTTGCGGTTTAACGAAGAATAAATACTTACAACTCTGCAGAGATTTGCTAGGTCACGATAAAGATAAAATTATTTGCAAAAAGCATGTGTATATCATCATTTATTCGTTTAATCTATGTTTATCCTGTAGTTTCATTATTCTATGGTAGGTATCATGTAGTTATTAAGTATGCCTTTTTTATATTCGGCGAGGATTTTTTTTTACAAATGAACTGAACCAGAATTACCTGCCAACCTGTTATGATGGTAGAATTACTAAATAAAAAAAAAGAAATGTAGTAAAGTAAGATGACAGAGTTATAGTAAGTTATATACACAACATACATAATGGATTGATAAGCAAAAATTGTACCTACCTTATAGAAAATAACATGTACATTCTTTTTTCCAAGGGTCATACCCAAATTGCTCATAAGAAAATAAGAAACCATAGATTATCAGATTATCGTCTCTACCTCATTCGTGTTTGGGAATAATGTTCGAAACTTACTTCTTCCATTTTCAAATAAAGTAAATATAAGAAAATCATAGCACCGTGTTTCCCGCCAATGTATCTCGACTAATCTTCATAAAGTGTTCTGAATTCGAATATATCCGCGCACGGCCCTCCGTCCGCTCGAGTGACATCTTTACGAGCGTTTTGCTTTACCGCGAGGAGCTAGCAACACTTTCAATCAAAGTTTTGATTTAGTCATAAAAACATCCTCGCATGTAGGATGGATGTTTGATATATTTAGCGCTAAAATACGCGAAAATCAGGAGGGTTATGCAGGTATCAATTCAAACATGCGATGTCATAATTAAATTAAATTTATTTACTTTATTTAATACATGCACAAATTACATTAATTAAAGGACAGATATACAATTTTAATTTTATTTAAATTCTTGGTGACAGCTTAGATTTTTATGAAATTGAGATACCTAAGGGTAAAGTAAATACTAGTTGATTTTTTTGTCTTTGTTAAAATAAAATACCCAATTTTAATGATAAAAGTTTTAAACTATATAAATAATATGTACCTATCTAAATATTTTTAAAATAAATAATATAATAATTTTATTTTAAATAGATTTTATACAGACACATTCACACATCGCTACCGCAAATCCGTAAATATTCTGACTTAATTTCTCTGAAACTATCCGCGAATAGGTCGCAGTGTGATAATAATAATAATTGGCCTGCAATCACTACGGAACCGTTTTCAATAGATAATATATTTCATATAACAAAAATACTTAAATTAAGTAAGTATACTCTTTATTATGAAAGAAAACTACAATCAAATGATACAAACAAATTAGAACACGTATTTACAAATGAAACAATTGAGCTAACTGCAGACTGTTGCAAAAAATGTACAGGTAGCTCTACTGATCTATATCAATACCAGTCGGAAGCGTATAAAAATACTTATACCTAGGACAATAATAATGATAACTTCCTCCCAATTTACTTTTATCGATATGCCGGAAAAGTATATCGTGGCGAAGAATCGTGTTGAATCATTGGTAAGTAGGTATACAAAGATGTGATTCCAGACTCACCGGGTAGGGTGGACTCTGATAGTTAAGTTCGGGAGAGTTGATGCTGCGAATAGCAATAAGCTCACCAGAAACTTATTCGCATTTAGAACGCAGGGAATGGGCAAAGTTTCGTGACATTTTTGAGTTATGGCAATGTCCTATGCTTATGATATACTTTGACGACTTCCGGCGTTCAAGACTTCAATTCTTGCGGCGGATTTTCAAACGATATTCTGATTTAACGTGAGCCATTCTTCTAGAATTGATATCAGATTCAGATTCAATAATTAATTGCAAACTTCTTTATTGACAAAGAAAATTACAGTTCAATAATAAAAACAAAATAAGAAGTAGTATTTACAATTGAAACAATTAAGCTAACTGCAGACTGTTGCAAACAATCTACAGGTAGCTCAACTGATCCATATCAATACCAGTCGGAAGCGTCCTCCAGTTAATTGCAAATATGTACATAGTTAAGTGCTTAAGTTCTAATTATAGCTAGAGTTAGTCATACACCCTGTTGGGTATATCAATTTATTATTTTGTCACAGATTACGATTATTAGTAATTTTCCCTTTTGTCATTCACTTTTCATTATAATAATTTAGTTAGTTTGAATTGTATATATCAGTTCTAATTTGTTTCTATTCCTTAACTGTAATTTTCTGTATGTAATAAACGTATCTAATATATTTTTACAAAGTTCTTTTAACAGTATGATAATATATTTAAACAAATCTAGAGATAATCAGTACAACAATGTCAGTTTATAAATTCCTGTATATTATAATATTTTTTGCTGTGTAGCCAGAGTCATAGTTCTTTGGTAAATTTTGTCAACTGAAGACTTTTTATAGTTTCAGGTAGTGCATTATATATTTTTCCACACATGGAAAAACAGTTTTTATGGTATAAATGGGTCCTGCGATGTCTACTCAAAACTATCCTATCAGGATCCCGTGTATTTCGAGGATACAGTTCACTCGCCTTCACAAACAATTAATTATCTTTCCTTACAAACAAGGCTGCCTCAAGGATGTAGAGACAAGGTAGCGTGAGCAATTTGAGTTCACTGAATAATGGCCTACAGGATACCAACATGTGCTCTTACACATTTTTTCTGTGATATGAATGCTTTATTTACATGGGAGCCATTTCCCTGAGCCATTAGGAGCCATTTTTCTTTGATCAGACGTTTTTCTTAATCTATGTAGAGTAAAGACAAATTTATTCGGCTTGGCACAAACTTTATCAATATGGGCTTTCCATTAGCAATGTTCATCTAGAATGACGCCTAAGAATGTGCTTGGTTTTTTGGATAATTTGCAATGATTTTTTTTGATGAAATATTTATTTAAATACTAGCTGTGACCGTGGCGTCGCCCGCTTGTATTTAAAGTGTTTTTTAGTGTTTTTAATTTAATTATTATTTTTTAATAAAAGTAGCAGTCGTAAAATAAAAGTAGTAGTGTGTGCTTAGCACAATCGGTCCAGCCCTTTCAGAGGTTAACCAAAACAAAAAGACTCAAAATACTACTTACCATAACTTCATAAAAAAGCGGAAACGTTGTAACCCACAAAAAGGAAAATGTACACCGGAACCGAAATCTTTTAAGATAATACATATCACAAGATCCATTTTTTAAGGCAAATATATTTTATCATCTTTTATCCAGGCGAATACCCAAAATCTACTAGAAGTTACTTTTGATCTATATTTCAGTGGGTTACAGCAATAGTATATTTTTTGTACTCGCTCCGCTCGCCGTTATTTATTAGTAGATTTTGTCTACCACCGCAAAGTACTTTAAAATTATCAGGGCTTGCTTCGCTTGCTATCATTTCTGTCAACCAGGTCTAATGTAGTTCTAAACCTGGAATAACACATAGGATACCTACTTTTTATTCCATGAATCAGTTCCCATGTCATAGAAACAACCACGGAACAATAATTCGATCTTTGTTGACGTGAAATCTTTAGGCTACTATTAAACCGGAAACAACACGTGCCAAGCCACGGGCAGAAACTAGTTAGTTAATAATTCGTGTAAATTAATCATTCTAAAGTAGATTAATACCGAGGACTTCAATACAAATTAATGCATAACGGATTATCATAAGCCAATAACATCAATCGAATTGGGATATTGGATGCAAACTATAATCACCTGATTTAAATGTATGATGCTTCATCATTCATGTATTCAGTTGGAGTAGCTAGCACAGACTATAGATATATATATATATATATACATATAACTTGTAAGTATTCCATCATCTAATTTGCGATATAGACATTAACACATTATATATGCACGTGCGAGCAGATACTTCAATGCAATGGCAAAAGAAGTTGATTTGTTTAATACTTCTCCCAGTAACTTCAAGTGTATTTGTGGTACATCCACCTCCACAGCCTATATTAGTCCACTGCTGGACTAAGCGTCTTGTTGGCTTTTATCTCACGGGGGGTAATGCCCATAATCCTCACGCTGGGCATGCGGGTTGGGGATCGCAGTTCGGTGGTAGAATTTTTCTGTAGGGTGCGCTGCTGCCTACCCCCGGTGGATATCCCTTAGTCGCCTTCTACGACACCCGCGGAAGAGTTGGGGTGGTGCAAATTCTAAGCCGCCACCACACATCACATTAGTAGTAATCCCTTCTTTATTTCTTAACTCATAAATACCTACTTTGTTTGTCCACACTTATTCTCTACAATACTCTCTGAAAATAAAATAAAAGTCTGTTCGTTTCTGCCCACTGTTGGAGTCTCTTCCAATCTGTGCTACATAAACCGACCTTGGAATAATCACATCCAGAGCCCTGAGTTCGGAAACTCGATAGTAACAGTTGTGATTTGTGTTGTTCCATATGTGCACGGTAGAGGCGCTGTACCTAATCCCAAACAAAATTTAACGTCTCGACGACGACTCGATACTATCTAGCGCCTGGCTCTTGCCACGTTGGCAAACCTAGCAATACCGTTCATCCATCAAGCAGAAACTTCGAACATAAAGGGAAGGAAATGTCTATACTAGCTCGCTTCCCCTCAGCTTACAAGCTTTTTAAAATGTGTTTCTGTTAAGGCAGTTGTCTCACCGTCGACGATGAACGAGAAGCGAGTAGAGCTAGAGAGTAGAAACGAGTTGGCGAGCAGCAGGAAGCAAGTGTGTAGTTCCGAGTTTTGTCGCTTGGCTATAAGCGAGTGTGCGAGTGCGACGGACGATTACACGCGCCACTCGTTTCCGTTTTAAATACTTCGTTTCAAATACTATAAATACATCATCATCGTCGTCTGAACTAGACAACAATGATACTCATAATTCAAATGATTGTTCGATATTCATAACAAATAAAAATACGTGTACTTTCAGATCCGCACTGTAGAGAAATGACCGCTGGTTCGACTCTCGGCGTGAGTTCTGACCTCCAAGCAAGCATCGCTGAGCAAGTATCGCTGAGCGAGTGTTATCTTGCGAGTCCTCGCCGGCGGCAATGTAAACAGTCAGATGACTTATGTTTTGATTCGTAGGTTATTACTAATTATTTGGTTCCTTGAATTAGTTTCTTCATAAGTTGTGTAGTTTTCTTGTAAATAAGCAAAAACTTGATATTTGCGTTTACGCCGTTCCAAAACCGTATGCTCTGTCCCACTCTTATGTACCCAAAATCCTATATCTATCCTTTTTACAAAATGGCGCGCATTGCGCCCTCTGTACCCACCTGTCACTACCAAAGTATGCTACAAGGTTGTTATCCACTTACAACGTCAAATGCAGTCGGTACCAGGTCACTGAATCCCTTGGCATAGCGCCACGTAGGTTTCTAACTACACTTGGATACGTATTAGTTGAGTTAAAAACGTCGAATTCTCTGAAAATTATTATTACCACAAAAACAACGAAGCCACTGATAGACATTATTAAAAATGCCTGCCCAAACCGACACCTAATTATGACCACGCGATCATCGACGTAGAAAAAAATGTGGATGTAATCCCACTGAACTAAAACTGAAGACAGCAATGGTGGACGTTTCTTCATGTGTGAGTGTTTAGAGGGTAGACAACAATTTTTTTCTTCGTCTCGCCCATGTGTCCTGTTAATCTTCCAGAACTCACTTCCTACCTTCCTTAATAATGTCGACTGCAGATCATCGATTTATGTAAAAAAAGGGAGATGAGGTACCAGCCTCTCGAAAGTGGAAGGCTCAAATTAGGTGCAATTAGGTCCACCCACCTCATTCATATTCGGACCGGCGGCGCGGCGTTCGTGTTACGCGTGATTGCTACTACGTACTTTACTGTGATTTATTGACAGAAAGACTACATCAATGCCCTCGTTCATTATTTATAATTATTGCACAATATTAGAAATATTGTGTGAGTGTGTTTGCGTGTAGTTGTAACACAGGCCAGTGGTTCAGTGAGCGCTGGGAGAATAGATTTTTTATGTCTATTATTGCCTAGCTAGATATAGGGAGTAGGTAGGTACTAAGTATCAACTTATCGTCATTGCATGATCGGGTCATCACTGAATCGGGTCTTGTTTATTCTCTCTGAATTCCGTTCAAACTCCGTTCTAGAATGCGCATACATACATGGGCATACATGACATATCTACGTCCTAGCCCGTACGTTCGTCGGTTTGCACCGAGGTCATATTCTGACGGAGTCTAACTGTAAGTTTATTAGGACATTCTTATGCAGAACTGCGCTATAAATTCAGCTCTATCTGCCGGTTATCGCGGGCCCAGCACGGTACTGAAAGGTCACGTCGTTAGGCGCTGAATACACGATCAAGCTCGATGTATTACGAATGAATATGGAATTGAGGACTATGTATGTATCATCACATTGAAATACGGTATATTCGTTACTATACAGGATGGATTGTTGAGAAACCTTTTTGTTTTTCCCGAACTCGTGATTGCATACACGACTTTTTTCTATTTCTCGTAAGTAGGTACTTAGTTTTGGATTTAAACGTACAATACCTTTTCAAAATGCCACCCTGTATATCATGTTCAATATTGTTTTTACTTGAGTGAAACTAGTCTTCCATAAAATGCATCCGTTATTTTAAAGTTGAGTGCTTCCTCGTTGAACGAGCTTTCGATCTAGCTAGTAGGGGTAGAGTAGCTATAAAGAAAACTTCAGTTAAGAGCTTCGTGGAAACACAAACAACATACAATGAGCATATTCAAAAAAGTAAATACGCAAGGAATCATTCTCTATCTATTTATCGTTTGTATTTAAGCCCTTATTGTACCTACGGAATTAAGGCTAAAACTTCTAGTAAGTAACCGACCCTTTTGCTCCGTTTTACCTTATGATCAAGTATCTAAACATAGGTAGTGGCCAAGCAAAGTCAAATTACATTTATTTTTTCTTGACGTAATTCTAGAGTCTAGACTCTAGGCCTTTCTAAGATCTCTTATGTGTACTAACATGCACCTATTTAAATAATAAGATTTCTGATTAGATGTAACCAAAATTTTTAGTTAAGGTAATTAGGTACTCAAATTCAAATAGGTAATAAATAAAATAAAGGCTCGCAAGTCTTCCATCCTCCACGAATCACTCAGTCGAGTGTGTCAAAGAAGCCGCTTTTTGATTCATCGTCAATTTGAAAGCGCTGGTGTGCACCAACTGAGTTTCACGACGTTCCTTTCGCGTCATTGATCATTACGGCCTTATTAAAATTGATATAAGGTCTCGATTATCTAAAAAGCTTTTGTGCACACAGAGAACGCTATTTACGTCAAGTCAAGTTGACCGTATAAAAAAAGCCAAACTTTTAACTTGTTGTTATGTGGTTTGATTATCGAACATGGAATCTAAACAGTTGCGAACTCGTTTTGATAAAGAGTTTAGACCAAGGAGGTATTTATACTTCATACAACTTATTCTATAATTTTATTGATTGAAAAAACGTGTGTGATGGTGCAGCAGACGCTGGTTGTAGTATATTGCATATTATTATGCATGGCCCACACCTACTCCTGAATTCAATAACAGTTCTTGACCTTAATTGTCTGACCACAAAAGCCTATAGCCAGCACAACACAGGTACCTAATATAGCTGGCACAATTGGTAGGTAACACAAGGCGCTGGTCATTTGTACCGATTCGTATCGAGCTCAAACAAAAAGGAACATTAATTTATCGTGTTTGTGTCGAGGTTTGATTGACGGCTGTTTGGTTAGCAAGTACCTACCTAGGTACCTTTTAGGCAATCGTGGTAAGAAATGTTATTTGGCTATTATATCAGACTATCGTAACATAATGAAATAACATTAGGTGAGGGAAAGCAGTATTTTTTTGTTATTATGCGTTTGAGTTTGTATCTACTTTTTAGGCTTTGGTACCTACTTTTTAGGGTTCCTTACCCGAAAGGTGAGAACGGAACCCTATTACTAAGTCTCCGCTGTCCGTCCGTCCGTCTGTCACAGGGCTCTATCTCATGAACCGTAAAAGGTAGACAGTTGAAATTTTCAGAGCACGTGTACATATTTATTTTGCCGCTATAACATCAATTAATAAAAATGAAATAAACATCATAATTAATCCATACAAAAAACGTAAATTTTTAGCCATTATTGCTCTTCGTTTGTTAAGGCTGTATCTTTTGAACCACAATAGATAGGCACATGAAACTTTCTAGAAATAAGTAACACTTCACCTGTAATAATAAAAAATACTAAAATATAATAAACTTGAAAATTTAAGGGTATCTCTGAACAAGTGAACATTTGATGTTCTTTGAAAAAGTTGCCTGATTTTTTCGGTACGGAACCCTTCGTGTGCGAGTCGACTCGCACTTGGCGGTTTATTTATTTATAAGTAATGGAATATCGAGTACCAATTATACAACAAAACGAATAAGTACGTAGGTACATACCTAATGAGTTAATAAATATTCGTCATAATCTAACTTAAAAAAAGGGCCATAACATGTATCCTTTGCAAATTTCAAAGATCTATCGAAAAAAATAATATGTAAGAAAACGTAGGTACCGCATAACTTTATCGTTCTACCGTTTTAGACCGTAGGTAACCATCCACTGAAGGATAATCTTCATCCAAAACTTGAGTTTTTATCATCATTATCATCATCAACCTATATTAATCCACTGCTGGACAAAGGCCTCCCCAAAGAGCGCACAGCGCCCAGTTTTTCCGTTCACTGACAGCACCCTATCTTTAGCTTGCCGAGTTATTTTTTACTTTACCAAAATTGCGTCAGGCAGAAAAAAGGTTCTCTACGAGTTCCAATATGGCAAAAGAGTATGTAGCTCATTTTCCTCTCTCGTATGAAATGTATTGATTTTCATACAGGTAACAAAGCTTACGCGACTGCGAAAGGAAAGGAGGTTATGTGTGCGACGTATGCTGATGTCTTCCGGTCTAAATGTGTTTAGGACGGTGTTGGTAATTTGCTGAATTTGGGTTCCGTGGGGAATACGGTGGCTTCATGTTTCATGGCGGTGTTTAGCTTTATCAAGTTGGTACTTGACAAAGATTAAGTATGTCAGTGTAATTTTAAGGCTTCGCTATTTGTACACAACAACGATGGAAAGTTGATGGAAATTTGGAAATTTTTTTGACGGCGTTTTGTACAGAAACTAAAATTTACTTTAAATTTCTGAATATTTTCACTGTTTTTTTTATGGTTTAAGGGACAACATTTTAATAATAGTCACTCGGGAATAAAATCATTCTGCACGCTTAAGCGAGCAAAGAAGAATCTCATCTAAACGTTCAGCCGAATTGAGCTTACCGCTTTTTAACCTTCTCGATGGCAAGCTCTATGGCAGATAATACTAGCCAGTTGGATTTCAAAATTCACCACTCATTCTACCTCTATAATAGAGAACTGAACTTTTAGGCAAAGTCAACACGGTTCAGTATGTTCATTGATTCTAACGTAATACAGAACCCGTTAAGATGGGCAAAGTTGGGATGAGTTATAAACTAGCGTCCGATGTGAATATCGGATAGCTAGAAATATGTACAAACAAAATGTGTGAGTTTGTCTGTAAAAATGTAGACACTCAACGGTAAAAATATGGTAACAAGAAGAATGTGTAAAATTCGTCAATACAAACTGGCGCCCGTTTTATTTGAAAATATTTCTTGATGGCATTTTTCTTTCGAGGAAATTTCCGCTAAATATTTAAAGCTTCTTTCACCACTTTCTAACTTATTTATTCAGGTCACACCATAAAGGTGTCACGTATACTAACCAAGGGAGGGGTATTTTATGTGTAAAAAAGATTAAAAAGTAGGTATATCTAATGCACCTTGTTAGTTTCACTGATGACACGGTAACTCTTATTCTATTCCAACCTATCCTCTTCATCAGCTAGTTAAGTCCACAGCTGAACCTATCCTCCAAAAAAAGGGGTTTTACCATAATCACCATGCCTGGCAGGCGTATTGGTGAATGCAGTGGTGTTCAAATACACAGCAGGAAGCTGCTGCTGCCTTTCTTTTGCTAGGTTCCTGTTGAGGATGGTACCCGGATGAACCTGGTACGCCCTGGGGTAGTATCCCAACTTGTGTTCGACGTGCGTTCCTTTCCTCTTCCGTAGCTGGTAGAGGCACACCACCACGCAACCATACGCCTGAATGCGTATGGTGGTGTGGTTCAACGACGTGATCTTCCTTCCTATGGGGACCTCGACTTCCGAAGAAATTAATGGCAGGATAATCGTGATATCTTAGGTTTCGGCTGTTCCTAGGTTTCCCTACTACTACTTGCTGTCTTCTTATTATATTGCTTTTACTACTTCTTGTCTCTTCGGCGGCTGAGCTGCGACTGACTGCCGTCAAAAATGCGCTTCTATTTATATAGCCAGGTTTTACCGGCTAGTCGGATACGCGCTTTTGACCCTTTTTCTCCTAATATTTCACTCGAGCCGAAACCTTTGAACCTTTATTAGTTTATCATTTCCTTATAAATTCTTACAATTTTAGGTTTTTTATAAAGTAAAAATATGTCTTATTAATATAAAATCATAATATATCTAAACATTTTACAAAAAATAAAAAGTTCTTAGAACTAAGACACAAAAAATCATAGTTCGGAACTTTTCTCCTCATACAAATATTAAAATATTTCTAAAACGTATTAACCATTCACATAATGCAAACTGGAACTTAGTTTTAAACTTCAACCTTTCCTAACACACTCTTTTTATTACCAAACACCAATATTCAAAAAAGTACAATTTCAAGTTTCGTAAAAATGAATCTGTTAAAACTTAAGCAAATTTACATGTTCAGTGATTCTACGTTAGATATAAGACAAAATAACAAAATAAGTTTATCTAGTAAGATTCTAGCTAGAACTAATCAACACATATAATTGCATAATTAACCTTACATTGGGGTTCCGTCGCCGACAGTTTCCTTAGTCGGCTCTGACGACATCCACGGACATGGTTTGATAGGTCGATTCTTATACCGCGTCCGCCACACCTACGCAAAACCAAAATACTTTTTAAAATGTATTTCTTCATCATCATCTCAGCCGTTGGTGCTGAATGATGATGATGATGACCCTCTCTTTTGCACTCAGCTTAATCGGTACCTATTCTGTGTCCAAGACTCCTGTTGTCCTTTAAGGAAATAAAGCACTTTGATATTTGTTGTGTTTAAGTTTCATCCACCGGTCTTTCAAACACCCGCAAATTGGTGTTTGGAATTTATGTCTCAAAATTATTTCGTCTTACGTGTACGGGACTCCAAGTAAATCGGTATGCAACAACGAGTTTCTCTGCAAACTCGAAATTGAATGCGCAAAGTTCGAGACTGCAGTCTGCAAGCGTACGGGCGGACTCATAAGATGCATTGATATCTCAATAAGGCTTAAACTTTGCTGGAATAGGTGAGCTGGGCAAAGTTCCCAGGTTTGGCGCAAAGTTAATTAGTAAAATATGGTGCAGTAATCTATATTGACAAAGAAAATTAAATTAAATAAAATCAAATTAGAACTAGTATTTACAAAGTCAAAGTCAAAAACTCTTTATTTCCATAAATACAATAAATGTATACTTAGAAAAGGTCAAATTCTTAATAATTAAACACACAATAATACAATTAAAACAATTAAGCTAACTGCAGATTCTTGCAAACAATCTTCAGGGAGCTCAACTGATCCATATCAATACCAGTCGGAAGCGTCCCCAAGACGCTGGCTGCATTGCCCCGCTCTATGGCAATGCTGATGCGCTGCGCCAGATACCCACCAGATCTCGGGTCACGCGTCGCGTCGACCAGACGCTGTTGCAGTTAATTTGTTGAGTTGTATATCACAGTAAGAAATTATATGATTTTCAACGATATGCCGAGCAACATGTTTGATACAGTAATAAAACAGTATATTGTTGAAAAGATAAACGACCTTGGCGTATAGTTTACCTACATATTTCTGATACAAATAATAATGGCGCAGTTTTAGGTAGTAAACTAACATATTTATGCAAAATAACCGGGTTATTCTACCGTTTAAATAACACCCTTACAATTTCGTACCATATTTTATGACGGTACGCAATCCTAAAAATGTTAATACATAGTGGATATTACCAAAAGGGACGTAAGGTAAGCATAATTTTGCCCGCGTCAGGGATGGCCAAATTGCCAATAATAGGAATTAATGGTCGAGGTCAAGGGCGAGTTCGAGTGCTTAATCTACGGGAGCTCTTCCACGAGGCAATATAGGGCGAATGTTCTAGAGTTTTGCTTGTAAGATAGTTTACTTATAGAACTACTTCAAACTATACTCCGGCCAAATCTAAGATACAATATTTGTATTCATATCCCTCATACTTAAAATAAAATCACTTTTTTGTTGTTGATATAATGAAATTGTTTTAATTTTTGATATAAGCTCTTTCCTACAACGCATAATGCTGACAATTATTTTTCAAAACAACGACAACCAGAGAATTTTGTATATTTATCTTGTGAGTTGTTTCGATACATTGAACCTTGAGAGTGGCTGTAGTATAGTTATAAAATTGCTACTAAACTTAATCTAGGTGACATCATATACATCTGCGTTATTGGGATACAGTATTAATATAATACTACACTTTAGCCAAATTCGATGTAGAATGTTTGTAAACCAACCACCCATACTTAACCTAAAATTCACTCTGTTGCCGCGTCTTTTTATACGCAATTGACATTACTTGTCGATTTAAGATCCTTCCTTCAATGAATATTGCTTACAATTATACCTAAAACTCGACGCTTAGCAAGTGAGTTTTAGTTATTTGTGTCGAGGTTTATTTACAAACATTCTATATCGAGTGTGGCTAGTGTATACCTCTAGTTCTAATTTGTTTCTATTATTTAATTGTGATTTTTTTGTCAATAAAGACATTCAAAACAGATACAGTTCCTACCATTATTTTGAACTAGCTTTAGCCCGCGCCATAGTCATTATTTCAAAACTATCCTAATTATTATCCCAGTTAAACGTTCTCTGCAAACAAACACCGATACTCACAAACGCCATCATTAAAATTTTGTGAAACTCGGTTATTTTGCACCAGAGACCAATAAAACTTAACACTATTTCCCTCTAAAGTGGCTTAATAATTCGATTCAGCTTTTAGTGGTTGTATCCTTGTTCCACCGGACTGCGGTCGGCCAGACACCACCGGAAATTGGCTTAACAAGCCTTTGAGGATGCTGATAGTTGGAGTTGAATCCTATTTATCTGCTGGAACCTGGCTGTAGCTCAAATCACAAGAAACTCAAATCTGGAAGAGATCGCTCAAAGCGATAATGCCGCCCTTTGTATCTCCTTGCTTCACAGCATTTTCTTCTCAGCATTATATATTGTGTTTGTGTGGTACAATAAAAAGTTATCTATATATCTATCACTTATAAGCGGGACAATGCAGCCAGCGTCTTGAGGACGCATCCGATCGGTATTGATGTGGATCAGTTGAGCTACCTCCAGATTGTTTGCAACAGTCTGCTGGTAACTTTAGTAACAAATAAACACAATCAAATAATAGAAACAAATTAGAAGTAGTATTTACAATTGTAACCATTGAGCTAACTGCAGACTGTTGCAAACAATCTACATGTAGCTCAACTGATCCATATCAATACCAGTCGGAAGTGTCGCTAAGACGCTGGCTGCATTGCCCCGCTGGCAATGCTGATGCGCTGCGGTAGTACTCACCACTCATCCTTGTGTTACTCCACGATTATCTATCACTTATAAGCGGGACAATGCAGCGTCTTGAGGACGCATCGATGTGGATCAGTTGAGCTACCTCCAGATTGTTTGCAACAGTCTGCTGTTAATTGATATGTAGTTACTTTAGTAACAAAAAAAAACACAATCAAATAATAGAAACAAATTAGAACTAGTATTTACAATTGAAACAATTGAGCTAACTGCAGACTGACCACTACTCATATTATTCATATTAATCCTAGAAGGTGCAGTTTAAACGTATTTAAAGTTTCAGCAAAGGACGACGTTCGCAATCGATCGGACTGCGAATAGTACGAGCTCAACCCCTTATCCAGTTAGCTGTTAAACTCGATTTGTAACTGCTCTCCCGCGGGGCTCCAGCTGATGATAACCATTCTTTGTTGACATGACACCGTAATTAAACTACCTGTAAGTAGAACAAAAGGTAGAGTAGAGTTATTCTCAGTTGATTTATTATAGACTTGCTTCTGCTCGCGGTTTCGCACGTTTTTTCCCGGGACAAAAAGTAGCCTATAAGTTAATTCAGGTCTAGAACTACATCTATGCAAAATTTTCGCCCGTTCTGTTCAGTTGTTTTGGCATGAAAAGGTAACAAACATTCAAACATCTAAATGTCCAAACTTTTGCATTTATAATAATAGTTAGTTACTGGCTGCCATACAATCGACGCTCGATCAGAATGGGATAGAGCCATTTGAAACGCGGTTGGAAATTTAGATATATCTACTTTGACAAGGTTCTATCCTATTCTGACAGACATTCCTCGGCATAACAATTAAGTGCGTAAACTTAAAATTTCATGACGTAAAAGTGTTTGAAAATCGGTGTTCATTTATTTTGTGGGCCTTAACATTTGCCTTTATTATCTTTTAACTTTTACCTATTTGTTCTAAAAGTAATAAGATAATACAAGAAACAATAATAATTAGGAATGATCAAGGACCCAATTTTGCTTACCAATAGTTTCATTATAAGACAATGCTATCGTCGCAGAATCGTCACGTAGTATATTTGTCTAAAGAAACTCCAGAAAGCTAGTGTTTGCGGTGCTATTTGCACTGAGAGATTTATGGAATGGTTTCAAACTATACACTTTTGACGTGCGTCGCTCCATCTGTAGTTTCTCTCATCTAAGATAGAATACCAAAACGTATCATCCAGTGACGGTACCATTGTCATAGTGAAACGTTTAGTTTAACAGAATAGGGCACATGTACGTATGTAAGCCGGAACCCTTAACATCACCGCTCAAATCACAACATAATAGAACTTTCATTACTCCATAACAACCAATTTACATTTCACCATGTATTGCATGTTTGCATCTACGAACAATAATATGAGCTTTATTTCATTAACGATAGAGACGAAAGTCACATTCGATGACGTAAAGCTATTTGGTTTAACGTTGAATTACTTACTAATAGGCGTATTAATAAACGTTGCATAACTTAGGAGCGACTAATTATGTGTCTATAACGCTATTGGTGTAAGCACGTTTCGTAAATAATGGGTTTAATAATGAAAAGAGTAAAGACTTACGAGTAAGTTTACAGATTTTTATAACATTGCGATGGATGGAAGTCAATCAACTATCAACCAACTTTTCTATTTTTTTTTATTCGTTTTTCAATGTCTTGCAAATCATCACTCCACCCAAGCATTTAAACATGGTTACTTTCGATTCTTCGGCAGACATGCAATCGAAAATCCCCGACGAAAACCTTACTTTGCACCAATTTAACAACTGCACCGATTTTTATCAAACAAAGATAAAAACTTTCGACGTCACATCATAAACAAAAAAGTTTAATTATTTTATCCATTTGGGAGCTATCAAGCCACAGACAGACACGTCACACTTTCAACACTCCCCTTTTATATTGAGGTTCAGGTTATGTTTATAAATAACGCCGTGCTATTTATTTACTTTGGTCAGTTTTGTCGTGACTACTCATCGTAGTTTGTTCAAATTACAGTATTTAATCGTTCAAGTTTAAACACACGCTAGGGTGTATTAATTGTCACCTAGTTTACTTACCCGATAATGTTATGGGGTTGATGAAACCTTTGAAAGTTTCAACGTCAAGTGTTTGAATTAAAGAATAGAAACAAATTTAAACTAGTATTTACAATTGAAACTGCTGAGATAACTGCAGATTGTTGCAAACAATCTAGAGGTAGTTCAACTTATCAATACCACGTCTTTGTCATTAGTCTGGAATCTGTGTTTTTAATGGCTTAGGATAGAAACCGAAGGCCGATTTTTGGGTATTTAAAATGGGACGTTTCCCCAATGGATCTCTCATTACTATGAAATTTACAGAAATCCGCTACCGCCCCGCTCCCGCTCACCAGAGAAAAGAACCCTTAGTAGCACCACGCAATAACGGAAAAAAACTAACTACATTAGAAATTCAGAAACTATTAGTCACGAGAGTTAAAATGACCGAATCGGATAGAAGAACTACTCTTTTAATCCTCAATATACTCATACTCATTCAACGTAGGAGCACAAGGCACCTTTGGATACGTCAATTTACAATAATATAGATTACAATAGATAGTCCTTTTATTATAATACAAAGCCATAAAATAGACAAGACTAAAAATAAAAATAATAATCAAGGAACTTAGGAACATAGGTACATAAATAGGTAAATAAATATACTGTAAAGGGCATCGTTAAAGTCATGTAAAAAAATTATACCTAAATTCATAGTGCTGCTGTATAAATATTGTCAGTCATAATAATAACCTCTAAATAAATAAAAAGTAGGTATATGCAGTTACTTTACCTAGGTTAAAATATATGTGCACTGTGAGTGCATTGTCATCTGTGGACTAAGCTATGATAAAATATAGAGCTCTAACATAATCAAAACTTATTCAATGTCACGAGTGTTACAATAAAACTAAATAGGTACATAAAGGAGCTTGAAGCGCATTGTCCGGATTATATTTATATTGGGACATTGGAAAACATGCCCGCAGAGAATGCTATGAAGACTGATTAAGTACCTCTGTTGCCTGCTTTTTTTAGTATTTTGTTTAGTAAGTCAAACTACTACTGCATCTTCGTAGCAGTATCTACGACGTAGAGGTGTCTACGACGTAGAGGAGTCTACGGCGTAGATATGTGCTACGAAACGCGTAGCCGAGCTACAAAAGGCGTCATTTACAACAAAATCGTGTGAAATGACTTGACGTGTGTTTCCAGTAGCCACTGGAGGGCAATTAGTCCGTTACCAAGTGCCCTCCATACTGAAAACAAGTTGTTGGTTAGTCTGTCTTCACTCACGATGTGAATTTACATCGTAGCTGGATTCAAAAATTTACTCAAAACCTATAATTGTGAACGAAATCAAAGTGACCATTTGTTAATAAGTATGTTAAAATATTTATCGCATCCAAATGTACTGTTCGATCTTAAAAACACAAATTCATAGAAAAGGTAGGTACCTACGTGTTATGTGTTACGTGTAGGTATCTATGGCCATTAAAGTAACAAAATAATATGATGTTTTTTTTACGAAACCCTTAGTGCGCCTGACTTTAACTTGTCGTTATTTAAAGCTGTTGTAGTGTCTCATTCCATGAAATTATTTCTAGAAAGACTTGCATATACATACCTCCTAAGATACTTCCGAACTGCTCGAACAAGCCTTATCGATACTCCAGTAAAATATCTCCAGCCATAGTGGAAAGCGTACCGAAGCGGAGACAATTTTAAATTTTCACGAGTGGATGGGCACCCGCCTAATGGTTAGGAAGTAATGCTTGGGGCATGACCAGCATTGTTAACTGATTCGCTCTCCCGCTTTTTATTCGTCAGTAAAATTAATTCTTTCGAGCGGGGTTTGGTTGTGACGTCTTAGGAAGGACGTCAACTGCTTTTCGAGATCCCCAAGGAGCATCGTAACCTCCATTTTTTTCTGCACGTATTCAAAATGCAGCCGATGAGAATCACTCGCTGATAAATTAACGACGTCCCAAATTAACTGCTGGACTATTAGTACATTTTACAACGAAGATCTATCTATCTGTCTATCTATCTATCTATTTTTGGTTATTAGTGTCCTAAATCCTATGTTAGGTTTATATAGACACTAGGGTACTTTTTCTACGTAAATGTAGTAGGTTCTAAAAACGTTTCTTAAAATTCTGATTTAAGTTGACCGGTTGCGATTTCTGTGCATCAAATACGTTCCGTCGTACTAACTCTTCAGTAGACTGCAGTGGACATAACAGCGACCAAAAACGACTAACAGTCGAATGTTGTTCCATTTTCGGCCATTCCTAACAATGCGCATGTGACCAGGGCCCTAATTCCACGAAATTAATCACTGCACCTTATCAATCATATCGTCTCATAATGACACATTTTGGCACTTGGGGCTCCTGCCCCTAATTTTCTCATTTTAGGATGCATGTCAAAATGTCAAGGTTGAAACCGTTCTATCAATCTCTCCATGCAAATAGCACCGCACACAGTATCTAGAGTTTTTTATCTATGGACGATTCTGCGATGATATTATTGACATAGCAGAATTCGACCCCAGTTTACCATCAAAAACTGGCCTTGACTGTTTTCGTTTATTAGCGGAAAAGTTAGACGTATGAATTTATAACCGCCAGTGCGGCAAAGCTAAAGTGGCGCATTGTTAACTTGCCAAATACTCGTCCCACCATCTATTTTGTCTAATATGGTACCTTGTTTTAGAATCACAAGTTAAAGTAACCTGTACGCTTATTTGAAAAATACGAGCTTATTGAATAAATATTGTTGACGTTGCTTATCAAAATTGGTGAATTATAATAAAAAAATAAGAAACGACCTAGTGAAGTGTAAGTGTATTAGATAAGTGGAATATTTAGTCTGTAAAGTTTTCTTTGATAACCTAGATCCTGACTGGAACTTGGGTCTTCTGAGTATCGTGCACAGGTACCCACGACAAGGGCCATGAGCCTAGTGTGGGGCCTTAGCCAATCTTATAGACATACGCACTTATTATAGTTAGCTCTTTAGTACTTTTCCATTTTTGATTTATTATTTTTTAATGTAAGTGATCCTGAATAAGATCCGTCCGGTAATGGTGGATACAAAAAAAAAATGAAATAGAGATTGTCTATTTCCAATCCTTTTGGTATACCAACCAGCTAATCAGAATTTATTTAAAAAATGCAAACAGCAAAATGTAACAGTGGTAGAAGTTCAATACATATAAACGTTCATGTTCGCTGAAATAATTTACGACTTGCAAAACCTTTATCCGATCGTTATAAATAGGTTAAAAAGTCCCCAAAATATCAAAATAATATTCACGTTATCTCCATAATTGCGAAAAACTAACATAACGAAGCAGGTAAGAGAGGATGGAAGGACGTTTGGAAAGTTGCACGTACTCCTCTAATTTATTCCCCAACTTGGGGCATTACAAGCACTTCAACACGTAGGTACAGACAGCTTCAAATCTGTGTAGACTGTAGGTTGAGATATGACTCTACCATATTCTACACAGATCTCCGTTCCCTTTTCGACCAAATCACGGATCTCTTGCCAAGTCAAGATATTCATGAATTGGTCGAAAATGGAAATTTCCATTCATTCGCGCACATCATAACTACATATTACCTATAATATGTACTAATACGTACCTGTGGACGGTAACCAAGAGCTTCTGAGAATAAGAAATATTTTATTTGTAGCATTAGGCACAAGAGAGAGAGAGAGAGAGAGAGAGAGCTAAATGAAGAATAATTTTCAGCAATCTCACAGAAATGTTATTACCCACGAGGGGCGTGTTATGTTTTTCGAGTGTTTCTATTGTGTAGTGGTTGGCGGACACTATATTACCTCGAAGCATCAAAACGCCTAAAGCGATTTTGATAAAATTAAATGAGGTATCAAGTTACTCGCCTTAGCGAGAAATTTTAAAAAGCCGGGACCAAACCGAATTTTTTATAGTTTTCGATTAATAAGTGTTGTTGAACATAAATTAGTAACATGGCCACAGTTAAAAAAAATTTAAGGGCACAGTTTTCCGAACCAGTGGAAACATCCACGTCTAAAATGAATCCTAATTTAAAATTAATTATATGAACATCCCACACTCTTCCGCGTCGAGTTAAACTAATCTCCAGTACTTTGACTACTTCGGCCTCCTTGGCATAAATGTGTTTAGCTTTAGCGACCACCTGCTTAAATATTTGCACACTTTATCTAAACTTCATCATCGTCAGCCACCTCCAAACGACGTCACGAATAGCGGTCCTGAGCCGCCTCCATCCATCGACTCCTCGCGACCGTTACCATGTCATCGGTCCATCGGGTGGGAGGCCTTCCCATTCGTATTTAATCGCGGTCGCCACTCAAGAACCACTCCCCAACGGTTATCGGTTCTGCGAGCTATAATTTCAAACTTACTGAAAAGTATTTTTGTCGACTGTTTGTGTACTGAACGTTGCAGAATGCAATACTGCAGGCCATTACTTGTACTCGTAAAGCGGCCGTAAAATTGCAATAGCAGTGTAATTAGTATCAGTGAGGCTCATTTGTGAAGGAAACAGGCGTCTGGACCTGGCCACTAATGATGATGATATGTTCATTATGAATGTAAGCGGGTTAACTACGAACCTAGATTGTAGTAGGGACGCGGAACGCGCGCGACTAGAACCGCACTCAATCTGAAGTATCTTGGTAAGGGATGCAAATGTGGTCTTCAACGACAAACTAGGTTCAAACTACGAAAGCTTTTTTAGATGATGATGTCTGCCTAGCTGAATTACAACCACGGCGTGGCCAGTCTCAACGGAGACTAGCCATGTACACAAATATATTTTACTGCACAAGTGTGTGCGCGAATACAGTGCCCCCTATAAAAGCACATCCATAACATAGTCATCTAGGCCAAGTCACAGCGAACTTTGACTCCTGTCGTTGGTTTAACCTATTCTTGGTTTCATTTGAAAGCCTGAACAAGCTTATATCATATCTCTGATATTGGACCATAAAGTTCCACTGCTGAAATGCTTCTCCGAACGACACGCCACGAATAGCGGTCCTGAACCGCCTACATCCATCGAGTACATATACTCTATATGCATGTACAGGCTGTCAAATTAAATAAGATGGCTGTGCTGATTCGGTCAACTCTTGGACGGACCAATGGAAGCCCCTGGGCCCTGGAAGCTACATCACCCATGCATGTCGGTCAAGGTCGAAACATTTTATATGTCAATGTGACATATTTCTTTCTTATTGTGACGCCATGAGAAGTCTCACACGTGTGTGTTGGTCTGAATCTCATGAGTGGGTGTGCGAACAACAGGCCAATACAATTGTCAGTTATTTTAATGAAATCCAAATGAGCAGCCAAATAAGCTGCTGATGGCAGCGTTATAAAAAGAGGCGTTTTCAAAAAAAGAAAAATCACAGGGATCTTTCGCGGAAGAATAAAGTCGTGGTAGAGTCAAACTATGCAGGGTCTAGGCCATATAGTTTGAAACCAAAAGCGCCAACTTTTCTATCTGGTCAAATAATTTATTTAATTTACGAAAACTCCTCATTAAAACTTTATATACTCGTACCTAGTACCTAGAGACAGACTAGGGGGCCTATTTTAATTCTCCAAGACGAAATGTCGTGTCTCGTTTGGGTCAATTGGTGTACTCTAATACACCGAATTAGAGTACCAATTTGCAAAATAATCAAAACAAAACAATCGATGGCGTATTTTGGAGAATTAAAATAGGCTTTCAGTATCGCTTAGATATCGAAAAGTTCGCGCTGCTGCCATGCGGTGTGAATTAAGTCTAAGTTTTTCAGTGTGTAAAAACAGTTGTTTTCTGTGTAAATGCGTCCCTTAGCAGAATTTAAAAGTGATTTTTATGACAACGGGAACTGCGATGCAATAAAACAGGTTTATAGAACCCGGCTTAATGGCCGTGTTGTATTGCTTTGAAGGTTGAAGTGAGTGCTGTTCTGAGAACGGTGAATTGTCGCGCGACTTTCGAGACTTTTCGAGATTTTTATTTAATCACGACAACAAACAACTAGACTCAGCTCTTACTGTAAACTAAAATTAAAACTTAAGTAGTCTTACCGTTAGTTATCAGCCCCGTTCTCCACGAATTGTAACAATCACATAATGTACTTTAGTGACAAAGAAAACTACAATCAAATAATAAAAACAAATTAGAACAAGTATTTACAATTGAAACAATTAAGCTAACTGCAGACTGTTGCAAACAATCTACAGGTAGCTCAACTGATCCATATCAAGACCAGTCGGAAGCGACCCCAAGACGCTGGCTGCATTGCCCCGCTCTGTATGGCAATGCTGATGCGCTACGCAAGATATCCACCAGCTCTCGGGTCACGCGTCGCGTCGACCAGACGCTCAGAAAACTTTTTAAAAACCCGGAGAGCAAAAACGGTAACAGAAAGTTGATACTGCTAGTTAAGCAGGAGCCTACATTATTTGTGAATAGGTGCGCATTATGTATGGTACCCATCAATTACAATACGTATACAACATAGAAAAACACCCAGATCGGGAAAAGAAAAAAATAAATTTGTGTTTCTAAAAAACAAATAATCGGGAATCGAACCTGCAGTAGCTACAGTACAGTACGGATGGGTACAGTCAGCAACGAATGCTGATCCTATACCTAAATGGATAGGTTCAGGGAAGAGAAGCTGTGGTCACTGTCTGATTGATAAAACGTTCCTTTGTACGGAGAATAAAGAAGAGGGTATAGTTTAATGAGTTATAGTTAGTAGTTATAGTTTCAAAAGTGAAACGAAAATTTATTTTGTTAGTTCCACTTCGGATCGAAACATTTTAGATCGCGCTTATATTCAACTCTCAGTTGCTTGTGGTTACAGTCATGTGAACTGCAACAGTTTAATGTTTTTTTTAGTATATATAAACTTATTTAAGGAAACAATTACTAATACGAAGAGTTAGCAAGACAAGAACCACGCTAAAACGCGCACGGCCGCTTCGCAGAGGGCGTCTTGTAGGTACGTTAATTATGGTAGATGCCGATGCAATCAAACTTTAACACTTTACCCAAAAACTCTTCCCTAATTTTGTAAGTATAATTTAATGATGAAATAATTTTTATGACATATTAGTTTTTGTATTATATTGGTTGAGTTGACTTGATTCATGCGCATGCTACGGCGGTCTGTTAATTAGAGAGCACCAGACCTGAAAACCTTATTATTTAATTTTTTTTTGTGTTATCTCTAGCTGGTAGT
Organism: Eupithecia inturbata; assembly: GCA_963662085.1. Lineage (NCBI taxonomy): Eukaryota > Metazoa > Arthropoda > Insecta > Lepidoptera > Geometridae > Eupithecia > Eupithecia inturbata. The sequence continues at coordinate 13,821,249 of OY759178.1, read as the reverse complement.
CCTAATAAATACATTATATATCTTTTATTTAGCACATAGATTACAATAACAGAATAAAACAATTACAACTCGTATATACACCTTAAAAATCTAAGCCGTCACCAGAAGGCAGAGTGCCCAGAATGCTGGCAGCGTTGCCATGTTGAATGGCAATGCTAATTCGTTGACCGAAATATAAGCCAGCATTCCGATCACCTGTCGACTCTATAAGAAGTTTGAATATATAAATAATATTTAAATACATAAATAATATACATAAAAAAAATAACAAGCTTGTACACATAAACGTTTTATGCGAAATTCGACCTAATTTTTGATATTGTTTTTATGTAAATAAGCTTGTCACTGACTCAACTGATTACGGTTTAAGAAACTTTATTCTTATACGAATTACAAAAAATCACTTAAAATGAGAAATTAGGGCTAATTATTGCTGATATGTAAATTACATTTGGGAGAGGAGCGTACTGCAAATAGGTAAGTAACTGTGTTTAAATTAATAAGTACTTTGGTAACTAGAATTGATTAACACATCCATGCATTTTATCTAAACATTAGGAAAGTGGGTAGTTATAAAATAATTCTGAAGAGGTCGACACAATTCAGTAACTGTTTCATTAGTACTAACTATCTCTCGTAGCAAAATCGAAGGGAGATGCTATTTGACACATACATATAAAAGGGGACGTCAATGGAGGCCTCTAAAACTACATAGATAATTATTTTTTCTAGTGTCTGACGTCATAAGAGAAGTATTTCTGAACCATCCTCCTGGGAGTTCTACGCCTGGAGGCGGTTCGGGGATAGACGTAATAATATTCATTCAAAATAATAGCAAAGTTCTTAAGAGGGCGCGCCATTTTGTTAAATGATAGGCATAGGATTTCCCGTAGGAGCGGGACCGAGCATATGTACGTTTTTGGAGCGGCGGCGGCGTAAGCGCAAAAATCAAGATTTTGCTTAGTATTTATTAGAAAACTACACAACTTATGAAGAAACTGGTTCAAGGAACCAAATAATTAGTAATAACCTTCGAATGAAAACATAAGTAATTTCAATAGACCGCAGGGTTCGTGAGATCTCGACTATGTGCGAAACAGTGCACTATCATATATATTTTATTCGTATTTTTTTTCTCAGTCGTATTTTTACATTCTAGGAACCAAAGAAAAAATTAGAATTTTATGTTATTCGAGTTTTTACCACGGGGATTCCATGATTGAATCAAGGCCTAGTTTGACAACCAAACCCGTTATATAGAGGTTCGCCTCTTAATATTTGTGATTTAAGTGTATTAGAAAAATTGTTTTGTAATTTAAGTTTATTTTCACTAACAATTAATCACCTACGCGTTGTTGAACTTATGAATTTTTAGTTGTTAATTTGCTGCGGTCAGTTATTATCAGTTTTTATTACTTTTCATACATCTTTGTTCTCTTTGTCTATGATTACAAAAAAAACTTTAAATCGACAATGTACAGCAATTTTTTTAAAGTCGCCTTCTGCAAACAGCACCTTAACCCTCAGAAGCTTTCGCGTTGAATGCGGTTCGTAATGGAGCCTGGGAATATGAATAGATCGCTCAAAGGTTCCCTTTTAGTTCCGAGTGTGGGTGTAGCAATGATATTTTGAATCGACCAATCGTAAAGGGCAAAGTCAAAAAGTTTGAGTGGGTTTTGGCTTAACCTTATCATTTCGACTTGGTATGCTGACAGGATTCGGTACTTTGGGGGTTGATTCTAATGTGAGAGTGCGTTATTGCACTTAACGAAGACTCCTTATGATTTAAACACTTACGGGTATTTTAATAACAGCAGGCCTAGCACGGGCATTGTTGTCTAGGGTAGAATAGAGAAAAATTACGTCACTTTGTCATCGAATGTGTAAATTATAATGTACGGAATGTATGTCGATGCGATGTCATTATTGTCTATTCTACCCTAGAGAACAATCCCCGCGCTTGGTCTACAGGAGGTACCTAATACCAGCTGAAGAGAATAACCTTTAATCAATATTTTATTTTATTTACAAATAATAATACTAGACTATCCACACAGCATCAACTTGAAGAGCTTGTGGTATAGATAGGTACTAGATTACATAACATAAATAGATATTTTTTATTACACATAGAAACACCCAGAATCTGTAGATCGTACAAACATTTTTCCCGAGGCGCGAATCGAACCCGCAACTTCGCTCGCCGCGCCACATCGGTCATTGCGATACAAAGGGCCTACCCCTTTGTATCGCAATGACCGATGTGGTACTACAATCATAAAAATAAGACGTTCAAATTGTGTAAAACTACTTAAGTCATCCTAAGTTAGCAGTTTATTGTTCGCTAGCAACATGCTATAATATATTTGGACATGAATTATGGTGCCGACTGTACGTCATACATGCAATCAGCTAAGTGCCGAGATTGAGGACACTCACCTACATAGTATAAAGCGTTTTAGATTTGCAGCGCTTTCCCTCTAATAAAAGTTTTTTGTTACTCTGTTGCCTGACCTACTTTGTTTTATGGCACAACTAGCTATTGTTTGCTGTTTTATTCGTGTTATAAATACGGTAGCTTATGTTTCAGCGCGAATTTTCGGACTTCTGACAGATTAATCATATAAATTAGTTTTCAATGGACCGTTTGCTGCCGCGTTCTAGATTTACCTAAATTTTTAGAAAGTGGTAATTTCCGGAACTGGTTTTTTTAATATTTAATTTTAATAGTAATAATTTCTTATTGTGGTCCTAATCTGCCGAATCGAAATTATTCGGCAGGATATCATCTCCTTCTGTCCGACGAAAAAGTAGCTTTAACACTATGATTGCCCACGACGCTCATGCGAGTGTGCCGCAGAGATTGGGCAGTGAATTAACTGTTACTTGTATCGGCTATAGAATAAGTGATTTTTGTGATTATAGTGCGTAAGCCCTCACACACAGTGTGATTTCTAAGCAATCCTGCAATATCCTAAAAAAATCTCTTAGAATTGAGCAAAGCGACACCTCTTGTCTAACGAACTAAATGTAACTTAAGTCTTTGAACAGGATTGGATAAAACTTCAATGTTTCCCCTGTAGGTGGAGCTAACGGCGCTAGAGTCCGAAGGAAGTCCCAAAGTTTTTCGACTCCTACGTACCCTCCTACGTACCTCTCCCCGGTCGTGTCGGTCTGCCGTCCCATCAGATTATGAGAGTAAGGGAATAGAGAGTGAACCTGCGTTTGCGCACACACTTGTGCCCTTTAAGATATACTGCCCACATGAGTTGTTCGTTGAGACTGGATGCTGTGGCCGAAATCCGGCTATAGGACATTAACTTCCAAAAACACAACCTCTAAAAACATTACTCACAAAATACCTAGGTACATCTCTTACACGTGGTCCACGTACGCCTTTCACCTTTCCAATCCGAACGCGCCGAGGGATTTTGGCCATTGCTGTGAGCAAACAATTGGATGTTTTGAAAGTACCTACTTTAAAACTTTTAAAATGATCATGGTTATTAAAACTTAAGTCGGTAATAACGGGGTATTTACCGTTTTTATTTTTTAAGAAGAAGGGTGAGGGTAGGTCGTTATATGCCAATAAACACTCAGTCGTAGTGACTCTAGTTGTTCCTTGTTCATGGCGCATGCAACTGTGTCGAAATATTTTAAAACTCGAAATAACACAAAATGATAGTGAATATCACTTAGAGTTCTTAAATTTTGTACCTACGTCATTTTGAGCTTGTTTACTAACAACGTATCAGCTGAACGTTTATTTTTCGATGAAGTCATTTTCTATCTATCTACTCAGCTTGTGAGGACCAACTCCTGTGTTTATAGGCCTCATTCTGTGCCACACTCCTCCCTTTCCCGGCTATTTTGCCTCCTTTAATCCTTAAATTGTGGTGAAATCTAGTTTAAACTGGTGTTTGTTCGTTGCAGGTGTGTTGGGTAAAGGATGTGCAGTGGACACTCGCCGCCAGCAGGCATGGCGCTTCGGAGATAGTGCCAGGTACAAACTACGAAACTATTAAATATTTTTAAACTCCCGCGATCTGAACACATTATGAGACCGGTTTTTCAGTGCGTCGTGGACACTGTTAGTATTGTCGTCCGAGTTTGCAAATGGACACGCATAGTACAAGACAGGGTAGTTACTATTACAAACACAGAGGTATATTTTACAAATTACTATGGAACAACACGGCTTTTTGCTAGAATATGAAGATCCGCTGTAGCCAACGTTCGAACTTTAACTAAATGAATCAATTAACGCCGCAAGCAATGTGTTCTGTTTTTGGGCATATTGCTGGGGGTTTCTGATGTCTTGATTACAAATAAAGCTGCCCCGCTTCGCAGAGGCGGTAGTTCCGGTACTCCCTCCAGTCTTCCCGGGACCACTACAGTATGTAGGTAAACATGTTGAAACGTTGGGAAAAATAGGTAAGTAAACGCGATTAATACCCGTTACCGGTAATACGAAACATAGCAGAACTAACACGATGCATCTGTCGCCGCTGCACGTAGAAAAGGATCAGTCCGTTTGTAGCTAGATGGATTACAATACGGCACATCTTGTATATATAAAAGAAAGTCGTGTTAGTTACACTATTTATAACTCGAGAACGGCTGAACGGATCTCGGTGAAACTTGGCAGCGAGGTAGATGGTATCCCGGGGCCGGACATAGGCATAACTTTTATTCCGGAAAAAAGCGTGCGAAGCCGCGTAATTCTGGAAATGAGCTGATTATGATACGCTCCGGCGGCCACACATCCATGGCGCAGTTCCTTTTAATCGAGTTCGAAAAAAGAAGGAGGTACTAGGTTCGGTAAAGTATGTTTTTTAAGTTTGAGTATGTTCACCGATTTCTCCGTCAATTGTGAACCGATTTTGATGATTCATTTGGTTTTGTAAAAAGAAAGATTTGAGAAGAGAGAAAGAGAGAGGTGGTCTCATAAAATATTGCCGAGGAATTAGTATTTGTCCCGCAAAACTTACAAACAAAACTCAAAAACAGTGAAGATAATCCTAAGTCAGTTTTATATTTTTGTAGAAAAACATCAAATTATAATGCAAGTCTCGCTTTGTGGTGAGACCCAGTGACAGCACACAAATTGGAGGAGGCCTACCACCCAGCAGGTACTGGTGACGAGTCAACGACTAATAAATCCAACATTGCAACATGTTGCACGAAAAGGAAACTTCGGTATAGATGAACATTATAGGTACTCCTTGACAGAACAGTCAATAGATATTTTTCACAACGATGATATCGCCGTATGAAGTCACGTTTATCAGTGTAATTTATCTAAGTTTTTCTAAGCCCTTTTTTAAGTCTCATATAACTGTTTTCTTTAAATCTCCTAGAATTGATGTCCAGGAGGTCTACTTTTGGCCTCACACCCTTGGAGATCTTTAGGAATGGACTTCCTGAAGAAAGTTGACTACTTTTTTTCTTTTCATCAGTATCAGTTTTATATGTTTCTGTCTTCTTCTCTTGCTTTACATACCTACATCATTTTTCACTTCCTGCATCTGTCATCTATTTAATTAATCCTCATAAGTAACTCTACTTTTCAACCTATTCAATTGTACTTGTATTTCTTATGTTTATCTGATTATACTTATGTCCGTCAAATCAATAAACGATTTGATTTGATTTGAGTTATGTCTGTGCTATTCCTGTCTTTATCTTTTAATAACTTTGGCCAGGATTAAGACATGTAAATTATAATCTTTGCAAAGCGTGGTTGATGACTGAGGCTTTTAGGTATTTGTTATGATTAGGTATGTCTAATACCTAATCCAATGTATTTGTATTCGTTATCAGTATGTCTTAACTGATAACGAACAGATATCAATTTGAAGGTGGAAGATATTGTTTGATTAAAGATCGATGTTGTGATTCTGTCTTGATTAATTGATTGCCACGAAATTATCACTTCTATTTTGACACGAGTAAGGACATTTCCAAAATTCGTAGTTTACACTGTGGGCCGTGTGGTGCTTGCTTAGAATTTGCACAACCCCAACACTTCCCGCGGGTGTCGTAAGAAATCCATCGGGGCGGGCAGCAGCGCCACCTGCTGAACGATTCTGCCCAAATTCTGCTAAAAACCATTATTGTGCTTATCAACGGGAAGCCTTCGTCAAGCATACCAGTATAAGTTGAAGATGTAGATGTATAGTTTGCACTTCGTGAGGTACAAGAGCTTGGTCTTCCACTTTGTTACCACCGACTACCGAGATACCCTGGAGTTGATGACATCTCTTATATTGCTCCGTCATTTACTCCAAATACCCACATAAATTAATTACAGGGTAAATGATATGTACTCGACGTGCTCTTTATCGTCTACCACATTCCCGCCGATAATATAGGTAAAATACATTTTATAAACAGACATATTTTAGTATTATAATAAGTAAAAAAAGAAACATTAAAAAAGTTCCCCGCAAAGAAAAACACACAACAAAAATGTCGCAGGGAGAACATAAAATGAGTTCCCGCGACCTCATTAAACATTTTCATTTGGAACTTAATATCCCAGTAACAGGGGTTATGATCCCGAATGGTGCGCTTGCAACATACCGGGAGAGGGTGCCACAGAACTAGGTGATTTCATATTATTTTTTTCGTTTAAGGTGCACGCGATGGACGCAAATTCTTTAGTAGGTAGAAGGTTTTAAAAGGGAAAAAAAAAGTTTGAACGAATGTATTCATAAAAGGACCAGTTTAGAAAAACTGAAATTAAAATAAGTTGTAAGATATAACAAAAACTTCATCGAGGGAACTGTGTAAAATGATGTGTAACGTAATTTTCCCTAAAATTTTTGATTTCTGTCAATCCATGAACGTCACATTACAAATTATTAGTTGGTCACCAGATGAAGATTTTGGCAGTAGTTTCTATTCACCCTGTATAATTAAGTCGTTTGTATGTGCAAGCACGGAGAAGGCGTACGGGACTTATGTACTTGACATCTAGAGTTGTGACGAATAAAAGATATATCGATATACCTAATAAAAACGTCGACACCTTTGAAAATAAAATGATTTACGCCACGCATGTTCAGAGTAGTAATTTTGAAAATCATTTACTAGAGATAATTGTCTAGCAAGAAATACCTATAATTATGTTGGAATCTCATGAGAAACCAACTTATTTATTTAAGTTGAAAGAGTTCTTAAGTGACAAACCGCGTGGTAAACTTTAATAACTAAATATTACCGGAAGAAAAAGTTAAACGCTTATCAAGAAGAGTTAATACAAAAAACATCAACTTAACAACAATACTGTCCTGTCCCAACTGTAAATTGTAGTTTGGGAACGCGCGCGACTAGAACCGCACTCATTCTGGAGAAGTTCCTTGTCAAGGGGTGAAACGTTGGTTTTCTTTCAACACAAACGAGGTCCGTAGTTAACCCGCTTGCATTATAATGAATACTTGTCCTTTGCGTGAGAGTCGATAATTTTCATCGATAAGTAAATCTACTCTCCGTTTAAGTCCGGGTAGTCTCAACCCTATAAAGTACGGTATTTTCTGAGGATGTGCTCGTGTCAACTAAGAATATACACAAGATCCGAGGCATTGCATCGACAAAAATATGAAATAACATCACGTTTTCAGGATATTTTTGCCTGTACTACGTTAACGTACGTACCAACTTTACTCAAGTATTTTTTCCTACGTAAAAGTTTTCCAACAAAACCAACCAAATTTTATTTTGTACAAGGTTTAACTTGAATAAAATTTCAGATATAGACGTCCCACGGGACTCCATTAATTTTCGAATTTTTCTTTGTGCTCTGCTTATAGAACAGAGAGTATCAAACAACACAAATAATAATGCTGGACAATCCACGCAGCATCATCTAGCTCCAAGATAAGTTTTTAGTTTTTTTTGAACTGCTTGTTTTCGTCGAACTGCATTTTGATTATGAATAAAAACAAAAGAAAATCAACAAATAAGCGGCGAAAATAGTATGAGAGTACTCACGATAACATCTAAATTGACCAGCTGGTGACCTGAAGATTTTTTAATCACTCAGTACATACATATATTCATTATTCAATATTCATTATTTTACATATATACGTTCCACGTATCACAGGACAGAAAAGACTGGCAATAGCGAAAGGAGGCCTATGCCTCCTTTCTCATCATTAATCATGATGAATGATGATGATGATGATGTGATTTATAATTCTGGATTAAGAATCGGCGGATCTGTATAATAACAGTAACGCTAGTTACCTGTGTCTAATAAACTGAGATTTGAGAAAATTTTTGGATAACCCGAAATTTTTAAATTTTTTTAAATTAAATAAATTTTTTTTTTTTTTTTTTTATATATAAGAAGTGTTTTTTAGGGAACGTTGTATCCAGCGTCCCCTAAAAAAACGCTTCTAAAGTGATCTTTACAGTCAACTTCTTATTTCGGCCTTCTGTAAAAGGCAAAGTTCTCAAAAGAAGCAAAGCAATCATTTCCATCAAACCATTTTCCAATTAGCGGTCCACGGCCAATATAGCTGAACGAAGTGGCTGAAAACCAAATTTATAGTCGGAGCCCTCGGTCGCAGCTATATCCCGTTGGAAGCCTATTACTTCCCGAGCTTCCGCTGACCAGCATACTCTGACCCCGCAGGATGACCACAAATTTCCATCCAAGGTCCAACTTAGTCTGGTTCCGATTTTCTATTGTAATTTCGCAAAGCCAACCCTTTGGATGAGGTGATAGGGGTCATAATTAGTTATTACCTTTCCGTATACATAACCACTGGGATGGAAGTAGTTTTGTTTGGGATGATTCTGGATTTGATCAGAATTATTATTTTTACTAACGCTGGTTGGGCTTTTGACCCTTTAGATAGGCTTATAGGTAAAAACAAATTGTATTGAAGTCAAAGTCAAAGTCAAAAACTCTTTATTTCCATAAATACAATAAATGTACACTTAGAAAAGGTCAAATTCTTAATAATTAAAAAGAAAAAAAGAAAATTACAAGAAAAGTTGCCGCAGATATCACCAAAACTGTTGCAGCTAGTCGTGATTCTCCAAAAATATTATGTTGCTTTTTAATTTTACCGAGATAAATTCTAATCCCTCGGGAATAATTTTTTTAGGGCCCACCTCGGGATCATTCTCTATACAATAGTGAAAGAATCAGTAAAATCGGTTACCCATAGGCGGAGATATGAAGTAACATACATACATAAACAAAACAAAAAAAAAACATACAGACAAACTGAGAACCTCCTCCTTTTTGACGTCGGTTAAAAAAGGTCATCGCTCAGCATTATGCGCAGTAACGATGGCGCTACTGTGCGCTGGTTTTATGCGACACCTAGAGGGCGCAGCAGCAGCAGCTGAGACATGCGCGTAAAACAAGGACATAAAGAAGGTACTTAGCGCTTACTCAAGAACTGGGCTGTGTTACAATTACACGCAAACACTCGCTAACAGTTACATTTCCAATCTTATGCTATAATTATTATAATGAACAAACACGAGGGCATTGCTGTTGTCTTTTAGTCAATAAGTACGTCGTAGAAAGCACGCGTAATACGAACGCCGCCGGTCCGACTACGACTGAGGTGCGCAGACCTAATTGCACCTAATTTGAGCCTTCCCCTTTCGAGAAGCTAGTGCCTCATTTCCCCTTTTTTACTTAGATCGATGATTCCACAGCATTATTTTGTAGTTTTTTTAGCATAATTTTTTTTTGGGGGCGTATTTTTATTTCTTTCCGATAATGATAACAGTACGAGTATATCGCTTTCACTGCCATGTCTGGGGTACTGCGTGTCAGTCCGGGCACGCCGCAGCTGCAGGAGAAAGTCGTCCATGTGCGTCGGTGGCAATGATAGTCGTAATGTTAATAAACCTTTTGTAAACCTTTATACACAGCATTTTCACCTGCACATGTGTAAAAATATTGTAATTAAATACAAGGTATTTTCAACTGACTTTTACTTTTTTGACCTGGTCGACGCGACGCGTGACCCGAGAGCTGGTACCCACCAGCTCTCGAGTCACGCGCGCATCTGGCGCAGCGCATCAGCATTGCCATACAGCGGGGATATGCAGCCAGCGTCTTGGGGACGCATCCGACTGGTATATAGATATGTTGAGTTACCTGTAGATTGTTTGCAACAGTCTGCAGTTAGCTTAAATGTTTCAATTGTAAATACTAGTTCTAATTTGTTTTATTATTGAATTGTAATTTTCTTTGTCAATAAAGAATTTTGATGAGGCTTAAAATGTTTTCGCTCAGAAATGGCTACCCTACTCGAAGTGTCTACATTAAATGGCCGAGTTGCAGCAAGACCGAGGATGTTTGAAACTCAAGTATATTTTCTCGAGAGAATTACTAGCCGGTGACGAGAGCCAATCTTTGACTTTATGAAATATCCCGGCTTCGTATGGTTTCTATACCTGCATCTTTAGTCAAATGTTTACTTTCATTTTACGTTTTAGAGATCCGAATATTGGAGATCGGTTTCGAAACCCTTATGGCATCGCTTTTTCTGTCCTTTTTTCCGTCTTTAATATCTCAGCAACTACAGCAGCAAATAACGTGAAAATTAAAATAATAATACATTTCGTGCGTTTGTACAGATTAAAAGAAAAAATATTAAAATAAACGAAAAACTAAAATGAAATTTGCAGTACAAATTGTGATGTCGAAATTTTAAAAGAGACCTACAATGTGTGGAGTATCAAGAGAAAGGTATCAATTTGTACATTTCAAAACAGTTATTAAAAATTCTGTATGTTTAATACTTTTTGAAATATTTTGAAAAAAACTCGATATAATACCCATCCTCCCGCTATCTCACAAGTCTGCAGAGCGATCCATCTGAAATGTGTGTAAGTCTGTAAGTAGACAACTTTTTGAAAAATGTAAAAAGGGGGAGCGGGATAATTTTTCAAAAGGAGGGGGCTAGCTCACTGAGTGGTGTATCAAATATAAGGTATCGGTTTGTACGTGTATGTGGTTTGTTTTGGAAATTCCTGTAAATTACATACTTTTTGAAATATTTTGAGAAAACTCGAAAATGTTACTATAACCCTCTGTACTCCGAAGTTTGCAAATGATACATCTGAAATGTAGGTTTGAGGTGTAGGCCTTTAATTTTTTGGTATTCATCAAATAGCAAAGTCTCTAACCAGTGCCTGTAGTACATATTGGTATACTTGACAACCGTTCGAAACCCTCGGCTTGCGAGTCACTCTCACTTGGAGGATCTTGTTTATGATGATTGGTGTCTTGGCGTTGTGTGTCAATCTGTCTAACTTATTCTTGATTTATTATCAGTCACGTGCTTAGTTTAAGGTACCTAACCTGGCCATCCAGATGGTTGGACGATATTATGAAGGCATCTGGGATCTGAGAACATGATGGTTTGCATTTTCTTTGGATATTGAAGCTGCAGTTTCAATTGATTTTCGACAGCTCTCAAATGCCATTTCACTCGAAACGATCCGAGCTACGGCTCCATTGAAAACAGTCAAAAATCTGCTTTCGTTTCCACAGTTTATAGCTCGCTTTTAAAGCTGGTCTGCGATTGGCTTTTGCGTAGAAGTGACTCAGCTACCGTCACAAATATACGGTCACAGTATACGAAAAACAGCTTCAACTGTTTTTGGGATTTACCTTATTCCTAAAGCTCCCGATGACTAGAGCTTATATAGACTTATCGGAGCGAATACTTACTCGATCACAGTATATCCCAACCATGTTTCACAATCATAAACCCGCCTGCTATGTGTGGTATAACCCCCTCATTTTCAGCACTGGACGTATGTAATGAGTGAGTGATCCATTATGACCTACGAGGCTGAGACGTGGAAACTCACGGTAGGGCTGATCCACCAGTTCAAAGTCGCTCAGCGAGCTATGGAAAGAGCTATGCTCGGAGTTTCTCTGAAGGATAGGATTCGTAACGAATGCATTCGAGAGAGAACCAAAGTTAACGACATAGCTCAAAGAATTAGCAAGCTGAAGTGGCAGTGGGCCTTCCATATCGAAGAGACAACCGTTGGGGTAAACGTTTTCTCGAATTGAGACCGCGACTCGGCAAACGTAGTATGACTCACCTGCCTTCCGGTCAGGTGAGATGACGATCTGCGAAAGGCTGCAGGCAGATGCTGGATGCGGCGAGCTGAAGACAGGGCGCTATAGCGCTTATTAGGGGAGGCCTATGACCAGCTATAGACTAAGGGTATAGGTTAGTAGTACGTAGGTAGTAATAGGTCGATGATGATGATGAGTGAGGGGATGTCTCACAATCAGATTTTTACTGTGACTTTGAGCTAAATCAAATTCGTAAAGCTGCCGATGACCAGGGCCTATCGGGCGATATCGCATCGCGTGCGAAGGTCACAGACTATTTGCAATTCAAAGTGGCATTGCGACAGAACGTCTTATCTTTCGCCCTTGGGCCTTGATTGCTGTTTTGTGATTTCACGATTGTGTAACTTGACCGGGAAGAAAGGTAGTGATTGATCGGATTTGCTCAGAGGTAATTTTTGATTGGCTGGATTTGTACATAGGCCACAAAGGGCGGGCAGCAGCGCCTCCTGCAGAACAATAATTGTTCTGCAGGTGCTGTTGCCCGCATGCCCAGCGTGGGGATTATGTGAACTACCCCCATATGATAAAAGCCAATAAGGCACTTATTAGGAGGAGGCTTGCGTCCAGCAGTAGACCCGAAAAGGCTGTAGATGATGATTGAGAAGCCGTTGTTAAAACCTGTTAAAAAGTCCAAACTTTTCTACCATAAAGTCCAGCTACTTCCATATTGTTATGTCTTATGGTATACTACTGTAGGGGAACGCTGCAGACATTAACACTGTATTGGTGCTGCAGAAGAGGGCTGTTCGTGCAGTCTATGTGGGTCCCAGAGAAACCCTACGTGATAAATTCAGAGAAATGAACATAATGACAGTACCATGTTAATATATTTATGAAAATTTGTTGTATACCCATAGGTATATCAATCGGTTTCCTAAAATACCGATATATATAATTTAAATACTAGAAATAAGAATAAACTGGCTGTGCCCTAGCTACACAAGATTAATATATATTTTAAAGGGCAATCTATGCGCTTCTACAACAAAATACCAAATGAGTTGAAAAAATCATCAATAAATAAATTCAAACAAAATGTCAGATTCTAAAAAGGCTTACTACAACATTATAAGATTGTCTAGACTTCTAGAGGATAAAAAGCTTGGGACAAGTTTTGCTCTAATTGGAAAACTAACAACCTAACAAGGTAAACGTTTCTTGTTCGCTTCTTTACTTTACCTTCAATAGATCGAAGTGAACCAAAATCAAAGTGATCACTTTATTTCCTAGTTTTACTTATGTAATTTGAATTTTTTGATGTGTCCAAGAGTCCTGTAAGGTCTAAAGGAAATAAAGCACTTTGATATTTTACATCTTTATGTTCTATCTTGATGGTTTATTTTTATAGAGAAAACAGATAGATTCTTTGTTATTATATATTTTGATTTACCCGTCTGTTAATAAGTAAACTCACTCGATAATGTTTATTCATGTTAGATATTGCCACAGAACAGGAAGACCAAGCATAAATCAGCTATAGAGTAGACCAGCTACGGCGTAAACCATCTACGTCGTAGACCAGCTACAACGTTCTTTTCGTAGAGCCCTCTACGAAGCTATTTAAATTCAGTTAGTTCAAATTAAGTTTTAAATAATAAATAAACTTCACTTAAAGTACATAGAGGTAGTAGTTGGCTGTAATTGGTGTTAATACCACCACAATATATGTCATTATCATATTATCCTGTATCCACCAACTATTGAGGAAGGACCTCCACTTAAACACAAAAATATAATAATTACTTGCTGCTGCCCGCGGTTTCGCACGCTTTTTTTCCGGGATAAAAAGTAGCCTATGTCCGTCCCCGGGATACTTCTACCTCCCTGCTAAATTCCACTAAGACCCGGTCAGTCGTTTAGGCTTGTAAAGTTACATTCGAATTTATAATATGTATGGATAATTGACATGTCCATTTAAAGTGCCTGAAAGAGATCGCTCTTAGTGATAAGGTGGCCCATTGTGCAACTTTGTGAGAAAAAAAGAGAGAAATACTCTCTTTTTCTGTGTTTTTCTTGGTGGGCAATAAACTGTACTGTAATGTTTAAAAACATTATGAAATACTTAAAAAAGCAGTAACCTCCAATAACTTCTAGAAAACTTTGAATAACCTTCACCTGAAATACGGCGGCGAATGAAAACCAATTAATTATAGAGTCATTGTCGATCAGCAATAGGTTTCCGTCGCATTCAGCTGAACAAAACACTCTCGCAACCATTTGCCTGCGACCCCCTTCAACCCCATTTCACCCCCTCATGGGGTGTAACGGGTTGTAGGCTGAAATGCGGTGACGATATTTTTGAAACAATGAGTTTTAACGATGGGGTTTGTTGGCATAGTGGTACCCTGACCCGATATATAGGTGCTCCGTTAGTTTTAGTTGTACAGGGTGTTCCGGTTTGATAAAAAAAAACGGAGTTCTGGGGTTCTTATCTTACTGTGTTGTTAAGATTTTTATGGTTAAATAGCTAGGGCTGATTGAATATTTTCTTTTTGAGTGTTTTTCTAAGGAATGTTTTACTAAATAAATAAATCTGAAACATGTTCTGTCAAAATGACTAATATAAATTCATCTTGGGGACGCTTCCGATTGGTATTGATATGGATCAGTTGAGCTACCTGTAGATTGTTTTGAAACAGTCTGCAATTAGCTTAATAGTTTCAATTGTAAACACTAGTTGTAATTTGTTTTTATTATTGAATTGGAATTTTCCTTGTCAATAAAGAGGTAACATACGCTATAAGAAAAAAAAAATATAAATTCAGCGTTACTATTTATTTATCAATGAAACCTCTCTCCAAAACAGCTTCTGTAAAAGTAACTGTGATTGTAGTTCATGTAAATAACTGTAAAACTACACCGCATTGTAAAACTTAACCGCAATACTTCATCGTTATTTGTCAAATATTTGTTCCGAGTGTTCTAGATTATTTTTTTTTTGTTTTCAATCAATCTACTTTATTGCATGAAATACTGTTATAAAAGTTGTTATAGTATAATGGAATGTCACAATGTACCTCTATTCTGCCCTATTGGGCGTGCAATGTCTTAAAATGTACAATAATAACTATTACATTACTAAATAAAATAATACATAAAATTCACTGACACATAAAGAAATAAATACTACAAAAATTAAAAAAAAAGTCAATGTTAAATACTTTCAATTTATCAGTCATAAATTCATTATTACAGTATTTTCTATCTATAATAAAGAATATCTATCTATGTATGTTTTATTACTGTTAGATTGAAGTATGTCTGACTTTAAACGTCATAAGTAGAAATATTTCATAGATAAACATTCAAGTGGCCAGTACCTACGTATTTTGTGGAATCAGTACCAATCACCTAGATAATCAACAAACAATCTACAGGTGTGTCATTTCGCAAATGTTTCATTGTGCATATTGGTCATTATTCGCATAGGTCATTTCGCGTGTGCGTCGTTCCGAGTTCAGGTCCAAATTCTTATGTGTTAACATGCGAATTCGTCTTATAGCGAAGATTATTTTCAATTATTGGTTGTTATGCGTCAGAACCTATTGTATTAAGTACTAGCTGCTACCCGCGGCTTCTCACGATTTTTTCCGGAATAAAAGGTAGCCTATGTCCGGCCCCCGGATACCATCTACCTCGCTGCCAAATTTCACCGAGATGCGTTCAGCCGTTCTTGAGTTATAAAAAGTGTAACTAACACGAAATTCTTTTATATATAGAGGTATATATACAATATATAGATAGATATCAGTCATCTAATAAAGATAAAAGATAAAATACATTTTATTTAGGTACCCAAAAAACACCCGAACATAACAAAAAAGTGTATAGGTACCTACCTACATAAATAGGAAGGGAAAAATGGATATCTAACTCAGCATTTTGCAGTATTAGGCTATTGCCCAATACTGCGCTGGTTTCTCGTTAGGGCCCTTACGGAGTGACGGCACAGTAGGTACTTATTAATTAACATTATTGTTGTTACATTAATGATTAATTTTTATAATAAGTAATTTGTTTTTAATTTAATTTTATATAATTAAATTTAATTTCAACTTGTATATTTAATTTTATTAACTTTGTTGTAGGTAACACTAAGAGTACTAACATTTAATTTAAGAGATTTTTGCTACTAACAAATTATGGATCATGATGTTATCTGATATAAACAATTTTTTTTTTTTTTTTTTTTATTAACTTAAGCGATATATAAATAAATACAACGAGGATGGTACAAAACATGATTTACAGAACATTGAACATTGAACAGAATATAATACAATAAAAAGATTACAGATAAACATAAAAAAAAACAAGCTACATTTACACTCAGATTTATGTTCACTACATACACCAACTGACTTGACTGCTTGCTTTCGTAGTACCCATAACACAAGCTCTGCTTATCTTGGAGCTAGATGATGCTGTGTGGATTGTCCAGCACTATTATTATTATTTTACAATATTGGACTTTCATCCCAATATTCAAGTATCATAGGTATCGACTTCCCTCAATATCGGATGACCAGTAATAAGAGTTTGTCCGTTTGTTCGCTAACGTAAACAGCGCGAGCCAATATTGTTGTTTCGTTTCGTGTTTTATCGAATATTCCATAACTCAATTCTGCAATATCTGAATTGGATTTAACTGTTTACTTTGATGGAGTTTATATATTTTCACGGCGAATATTAAACGTATGGTAAAAATAAATATTATGCAGCTCAGAGACTCCATGACTCTAATCTCTCAACGCATAGCGTCGAATAGCAATATGGAGACAGAGAAGTAGAGATAAACCATTCTAAAAAAGCACGCCCCTCCACCGCGGTTACTCTTAGATGTAAAAAAGGTTTATATAGAGGTACACAATACACATAAATAGGTCTTTGTCATTGGTTGTTCAGTCACCGGCTAGACTCGACACTTTATTTCCGTGTCAGTGTTTAATTATTAAGAATTTGACCTTTTCTAAGTGTACATTTATTGTATTTATGGAAATAAAGAGTTTTTGACTTTGACTTTGACTTTGAAAGTGGGAGCACGCGTCGATTACGCCACAAAAGTACGGTTTGTATTTCAACGAAAAAGCATCTTCGCAGTCGAGTATTTTTTTTTAAAGTTATAACTTACTTTGCTTACTCTGTTTATAAGCAGTGATCGGAAATTCGGGCACTTATTTACCTAAAGTTGGCGATAAATAACGGAGCGGTTAAAACCACCTCTCGGGGAGAAATTCTCGGGAATTCCAAAAATTCTTTGCCGGAATCTTCTTTATAGACGAAATATAAGACACTTTTAGTCTGATGCGTTTTTCACTAAAGTCGGTATTTCCCGAGAAAAAAAAGAAACATCTTTTTTTTAACATCGATGATTTTTTGCCGAAATTCTTTTCTAGATTTAAGATAAAATACTTTTATTCCTTCGCAATTATCATTTAATTCGAAATTTCTTGAGGAAAAACAAAACAAAATATTATGTTGTTCCAAATTATCATAATTATTAACAAGGGTTGCTTTTTAAGTCCAAGATGTGGAAAAGAAACAATAGTAAAAAATAGATAACATACAACGTAACGACTTCTAGAACAAAATTAGTGTTACAAAACTAAGAAAAACACATTTACAATAATTTATTACCCATTTAACTAATTGTCAGAATCGATATCCATTACATTTGAGAACGTTAACGTTCCTGTGTCAGACTGTCCTGAGCTCGATGTAGAAACGTTATCGTCATCAAGGTCTACTAACTGTGAAGCACTCGTTGACATTTCACCAAGTCGCAGAAAATAACAGAGTCCATGAGTCGCGAAGCACAAGGTTGTTGTTCTAAGCAAAACAGATAAGACGGTCACAATGCAAATCAAAAACCGTTGGAAAGCCGAGTCGTTAGAAAAATTATCACTTAATAGAATACCCGAACGCATGAGTAAACGAAGAGACAGTCAAGCGACGAATGAGACAATCAACGAATGTAGCAAAGGGACCCGACAGGACAGGAAATTGGTAATGTTTGTTGTCTCACTCGCTCTCTACCAGTAAATCTAAAATTTCCGACCATATAAAATACTTTTGTTCTTACAAGTTATTCAATAACAATATATTAGAAAAAAAACCGGGAAATATTAACTGATATCGCAAATAAAAAAAAAATCCGAGATTAAATAAATAAATAAATAAATAAATAAATAACGCTGGACAATCCACACAGCATCATCTAGCCCCAAAGTAAGCAGAGCTTGTGTTATGGGTACTAGATGACTGATAAACTTAATACAATACATAACATAGATAGATACTTTTTATTATATATATAGAAAATACCCAGAACACCCGGAACAAATATTTGCAGATCGTACAAACATTTGTTCCAAGGCGGGAATCGAACCCGCAACCTTCTGCGTCGCAGGCGGACCTTCGCCCGCCGCGCCACATCGGTCGTCAAAATGTTGATGTATTTTCGCCGGAATCTTAATAATTGACGAAATATAAGACACCTTTAGTCTGACGCGTTTTTTACTATAGTCGATATTTCCGGAGAAAAAAGTTTTTTTTTACCTACTTCCAATTTTCTCGAATGCTAAAGGTTTTTTGCCCTAGGTAATCTTATTTCTAGACGAAATAAAAACACTTTTATTCTGACGCGAAATACTAACTAACTAACTAAGGTAAATCTAGTACAAAAAGGAGGCCTAGTTAAAGGAACCCTAAAATTTAGTCTGCAAAATGTTTTGTTAGCGTTTGAGTTGAGTTTTTTTACTATAAAAATTTTAAACAACGTATTTCTGAAAATCAACCATGCGGATCAGTTGGGTATATTGTGCACAACAACCCAGTTTCAGCTTGGTACATCAATAACGTGGCACCTTGTATATATAGGTGTAAATACTGGTTGTAATTGTTTTATTCTGTTATTGTAACATCATTTGTATCTAAGTATATTATTTTATAAAGAATTATGTTTCAGTATGATACCCACCTAATGCGTATGTATAGGTACTCTAGATACATATCTATCTACTTACCATCATCTTTATCTGATAGAACAGTATTTTTGGCAATAGCTACGATCTTTATCTGACCAGAAGATGCTGGACGGAACTCTTCTCCAGGCTGGTAATAATTTTATCAAAAGAGTAATTGGTTAGTCGTTGCAACTCTATGTTGGACGATCGATCGAAGTGGAATGAAAGATTCTGGCCCACGAATGAGTAAAAATATAAAGCTTATTTGGGGTTACGTAGTAAATACCTAGCTTTAAACTTTGTAAACGTATGTATGATACGACGCAGATATGATTTTGTGACAATATATATTTTGTAAGTAACGAGGGAGAGATGTTTGAAGAAGATTGATTGAGGAGAGGATTAGCCCACTTAAGCCTGTAAAATTTGGAACGGGAACAGGGTGCTTTTACCCAGCAGCGAGAGGGCTAAAATAATAAAAGGTATTTAGATTTGGACCATAGTCCGGACCTTTTATTACTTTACTTTATTTTTATTACTCTACCATCTTCTATGGCTTTGTATTCCGAGAGTTCCTTATGAATCGCTTTAACCCGTATTTACGTATCGTACGGTTTTGCAATAACAACAACCAACCAATCAGCGGTGAGCCTCAGCCCACGGTTTAACATAGATAGATATTTTATTAAAAACAAATACGTTACATACTTAATTTCGAAGTGCCATAAAGCCTATATTCCGATTGGTTACATTATATCCGTTGTAGAATAATAAGTACTCACTAGGTACTAAGAGAAAAATGTAGTTACATGGTAAACTATATCTCTAACCAATGTGTATGTTTCCTTGTATTCCAGGTGGATTCCGTGGTTCGTAGTACAAGCGCGGCATGCGCGTGGTCCTGGCTGCGCTGACGGCGCTGTCGGTGCTGGCGGCGCGCGCGCAGGCCGGCCCGCACGAGCACCGCGCGCGGCACCACGCCCCCGACCACCCTCCCGCGCAGCCCTACCGCGGCCACGGCGAGGCCGTCCGGTACAACCCCGACCTCGACACTATCCTCCCCCGCCTCGAGGACCATGAGACCTCCTCCAAACGAGCTGCCCTCGAAACCTCCTCTAAGCGATCCAAGTTCGACGAGCGGCTCTACGAGCAGCTCATGGCCGATGAGCCCGAACCGCACTCGAAAACCCCCAAACAGCACTTTGGACCAGACGAGGATGACCCCCTCATCGTTCGGACCAGGAAAGGACGCGTCAGGGGCATCACACTAACAGCCGCGACCGGAAAGAAGGTGGACGCGTGGTTCGGTATACCTTACGCACAAAAACCGCTCGGTGACCTCAGGTTCAGACACCCGAGACCGGTCGAGAGTTGGGGTGATGAGATTCTGAACACGACGACACTGCCACATTCATGCGTCCAGATTGTAGACACGGTGTTCGGAGACTTCCCGGGAGCGATGATGTGGAACCCCAACACTGATATGCAGGAAGACTGCCTTTACATAAACATTGTAACTCCGCGACCTCGTCCAAAGAACGCCGCTGTAATGCTCTGGGTGTTTGGAGGTGGCTTCTACTCAGGAACCGCCACTCTAGACATATACGACCCGAAAATTCTAGTCTCAGAAGAAAAAATAGTTTACGTATCGATGCAGTACAGAGTCGCTTCACTTGGTTTCCTGTACTTTGACACTGCAGACGTTCCAGGAAACGCTGGGATGTTCGACCAGCTCATGGCTCTACAATGGGTGAAAGACAATATCGGCTACTTCGGAGGAAACCCACACAATGTAACTTTGTTCGGAGAATCCGCTGGTGCTGCATCTGTTTCTCTGCATTTACTGTCTCCACTCTCAAGGAATCTGTTTTCTCAAGCTATTATGCAATCAGGATCTGCCACCGTTCCTTGGGCGATAATTTCTAGAGAGGAAAGTATTCTTCGTGGCATCCGTTTGGCCGAAGCTGTTCACTGTCCACATTCACGAACAGACATGGGCCCAATGATTGACTGCTTGCGTCAGAAGAATGCTGATGAACTAGTCAACAACGAGTGGGGAACCTTAGGGATATGCGAGTTTCCTTTTGTTCCTATAATAGACGGTGCGTTCTTAGACGAGTCACCGTCTCGAGCACTTATACACCAGAACTTCAAGAAGACTAATATTCTAATGGGTTCGAACACAGAAGAGGGATATTACTTCATATTATATTACCTTACAGAACTATTTCCCAAAGAAGAAAACGTAGGCATTACAAGAGAGCAGTATTTACAAGCTGTGAGGGAGCTGAATCCGTACGTAAATGATGTAGGAAAGCAAGCAATCGTCTTCGAATACACAGACTGGTTAAACCCCGACGATCCTGTAAAGAATAGGAATTCTCTTGACAAAATGGTCGGCGATTACCATTTCACGTGTGGAGTGAACGAGTTTGCGTTGCGTTACGCTGAAACCGGAAATAAGGTGTACACTTATTACTACAAGCATCGAAGTAAGAACCATCCTTGGCCGTCGTGGACAGGAGTGATGCATGCTGACGAGATAAATTTTGTGTTCGGAGAGCCATTGAACCCTGGGAAGAACTATTCGCCTGAAGAGGTGGACTTCAGCAAACGTCTGATGAGATATTGGTCTAACTTCGCCAGGAGTGGGTGAGTATTTCTGTAGTTTGTAGGGTGTTGCTGCACTGATAAGACGACAGTTATGCGATTGATGGCAATTTTCAAGATATATTCATTAGAATTTGATCGATTCTATAGAATCATGCCGTGCCTCGCAGCGCCTTGCTTTAAATGTGGACAAAACCTAATATTTTATTTGACCTTGCACACTATTAACGAGTGGTTTTATTTTCAGGAACCCATCGCAGAATCCTGGAAGTGAACCTCCTAACGTGCATTGGCCAGCTCACACCGCTTTGCACAGAGAGTACCTGTCTTTAGACGTTAACTCTAGCTCTGTGGGCTACGGGGTGAGAGTCAAGGAGTGCGCCTTCTGGCAGAAGTATCTGCCGCAGCTGATGGCAGCTACAAGTAAGCTTATATTCTGGTCTACTGCATGCATATCAAGTGGCGCCGTAGCGTAGGTGCGCTTTACAAAAAAGTAAGCAATACAAAAAAAAATATACCAAAAAATATGTAACGCCGCCACCAAAATGTTTGTTACTTTTTGGGTCACAAACTAGTTAAGAAGAGTATGAAAATATAAATAACAATGAGTGGAGCGAGCCCCGAAAAATTTAGAGAGTTTGCGTTGGCTCAGAAAAATGTTAAAAAACAAATACACATCAAATATCTGCTAGTGGAGTGCAACGCAGCCTTTTAAAAAATATGTGGTATGCCTCACCTTAGGCGAGCGTTTAGCAAGACAAGGAAGCTAAGATACTGAGCTAAAACCAATTATACGTTTTTTTGGTGTTATACATGATAATAGGAGAACTACAGACCATACCCTATAGAATAAATGGCGAGCGAAGCGAGCCTCGAAAATTGTTATGTTCTGTCTGTGTGTGTAAATTGTCATTGTCACCCCAAGGGGTGCCAAGATGGCACCCCTCGGAGCTTGGTACCCGGGGCGGACCACCCCTTCTTACTTGTTACTGACTTGTTTCTGGACTGGTTTTCGCAACTAGGCCACAGGTGGGCCCTTTTTGCGTGTCGGGTGGGGGGCTGCTAATTTAACCACCCGATATCCTCTAGGGAAGCCAGCAGCTCAGTGCCAGGTGTTCGCTCATCTTCTAATCTAACTCATCGCCTCTATCGTTCCTGAGCACGATTGTTTGGGCGATGAGTGCGGAGGAGGTGGGGGCACCGGTGAGTTAAGGCATTCGAACGTATCTGTCTCACTGGGACCAGGCTTGGCTTCTGGTCCTTCCGGTAATGTTCTGGATGGCTTGCTGGGGGGTCATCTTGGAGCTTCCTTTCCTAAGCGTACGTAGACGCTCTCCAGACCGAACGCCATCCGGCGGCGGCCGTTCTCCATGATGTTAGGGATCAGGGTTTCATTTCTATCCAACAGCTACTCATCGCCCGATGGTGGACCTGCCGGGACATGACATTTTCATCCCAGGCAGTGTTCGTCTGGTGGTTTCGGTTACGTCTATTTCTGAGGGACTTAAACCCTTTGTATACAAGGGGGCCACGTGAAGGATACCCCACCAGGCTTACCCTAAGTATCGGCAACTGTTGCGCTACTCTCCCCTAAGGCCATTCGCGCCTTACGTTTCTTGAAGAGCCATGTAAGGCAGGTCTGTATCTATACTAGGAAAGCAGCTAAACAAGGTAACTAGGGAAGCAAAGCAAGCTAGGTGGTGCAACTGTTAAAGCATGGACACAGCCAGCTATATTTTTTCTTCATATTGTGTGAATATTTTCAGAATTCTGAGTTTACTTGCTGCCTGATTTTACATTATGTTTAAGAAATTTTTTTATGTTTTAGTGTATTCTATCCAAAAAGCTTATTATAATAGATAGTATAACTTTTATTGTGCGGGGTAGTTTTGAAATAAAACATTATACCTCTAGTGACCGATGTTAGGGCCAAAATCTTCAACCCCCTTTCGCACACGAGCGTGATTTAAGTGATACTCAGAACAGGAAAAATACTAGGGTTAGACGTTTATTCATAACTGTATTTTTTGTAACAAGTTAATTTATTTAAATCTCAAATGTTTTTCAGCTAAGCCGGAGATGCCCCGAAACTGCACCAACAATGCGAACTCACTCTGGTCCATCAACGAGTGGGTCAACTTTATCCTCTTCGTGGGCTCAGGCTGCGTCTGCAGCAATATCTGCAAGTTCATCACATGAACTCTTCATCACAACTAAGTGACCACTCAAATCAAAACAGTTTTCAAATTATTTAAATGTTTTCATTCATATAAAACGTTTTTTATTATAAGTTACATAATTTATATCTGTTGCCGTCAAGTTTATGGATTTTATTTTTATATGGTATAGTTTTAATTGTATATTAAGTTTTAACACTCAAGTTATATTGTGCTAAGTCCATTTACTCTAGAAAACTACTATGTTCAGTAAAATATAAGTGTAAAATTTCTATTAACATAAAATTAACATTATATTACAAGGAGTGATATCTCCAACAACATATCACTTGTTAATAACAAAATATAGGATAGTAGACGTAATTTCGTCATAGATGTAAGTCATTACATATCTTTGTGAGTAGGTATTTCTGCCAGATGAAAGTGACAATGATAATGAAATTGTAATCTTTGTCTTCGTTTATTATAAGAATTTACTTAAACAAGCATATAAGCTTTTTGATGGTATAACTTTAATAACTTAAGGGTCGTGTAGGTACGGTGTTTAGAATGGCGTTGAGGATGGTAATTATGATAAAATGTTAGCTTTAACGCGCCTCTAACGCAAGACATATCACGCAAAGCTAGAGATGTTTAAGTTAATTTTAGAATAAGTTACGGATAAGCTAGGTCATTTCACAACTCTGTAGCGGACCAATATTAGAAAGTTGTACGTTTATGTGGTTCGATGTAACAGAATTAACAATGGAAAGAGATATGCAATAACATTCAAGGAGAATATCAAATCAGAACAAACTAGATTTGAAGAAAAGATTATAAAAAGACAACTTGGTAACGAGAAAGGAAGAGATATGATGTATATGACAGAGATGTAATGTAAAGTTTGTAGAATACTAATTGGGATAGAGCATACAAATTAGTAAGTAATATTTTTTAGGGTCGACGTACATCTAGATTAGAAAACGTAGTGCCAGCGGTCAGCTTTCGAATATTGGTGTTATTAGCTCTTTACCAGTCGTTCGAGAATTACGACAACTTATATAAGATCTCTCATTATATGTGAATCAATGACATTAAATAGAGCCTAGCATGAACAATATAATTATCAAAAAATATCCAAGATTGATAAAAACTATAATTGATATAGAAAGTACCTACATCGTTTGAGTGCGAAAAACAGTTCTTATCCACATTGTTTTATTGAAAATGGTTTTGTTGAAGTAATAGGTAAATAATTAAGGAAATAATACTATTGAAAAAAAAAAATACAACCAAGAAAATGAGATGCATAAATGAGATATCTTGTAAACTACAACAGACATGTAAATAATGTATTGAGTGTTAGTTTAAGTAGGAGCCCGTTATGTCGAGGGTGGTTCGTACGGGTGCCTGTAATGGTAATTATTATATGAAAAATATAACCTGTTGTGGAAGACGATACCTTATGAGATAAAAGTAATGCTAAATGTAATTAGACTCTCTTGCTTTTGTTTTTTTACTATTTAGAAGTATTTCTGGCAGACGTTAGTCTGTAGCATCAGCGTCTGCTGATGTGGTAAAACTTACTTTACAGATTTTATAACAAAGTTCAAAGTTAGGTTTCGTATATTGAATGAATAATTGGCGTTGGCGGATTATTTATGATGTCGAATTGTAGATACGGAGATACTCTTGTTATAAAACTGTAAAATAAGTTTTGCGTATAGTTAGATCCACGATGTCTAGTTCAAAATTCGATGTTTCAAGAACTACGCTTATTTTAATCTGCGTATAAACCTATATAGTGCCTCTTGTTCACTTTTATATATATTGATACACATAGGTGATTAAGTAGATGTAGAAGTATCTACTACGTTATTTACGATGCACTGATTTCTTTTAGAATAAAGGCCAACGATAGTCGCTTAGTGCCAAAGATATGCAAAGAAAGAAGAAGGATATTTCTACTGATTTAAAATATAAAGGTTTCACATAAACACACATAAATTATCCAGATAATATATAGCTTATTGCAACCTGTATGGTACGAAAACACGGCAAATTTGAATTCCTCTAACTGTCTTTGTAAAGCTCCTTTGTTTATAAATGTAACTATGAGTACAAAATATTGTTTTATTAGTTTGTTAAATATTTGTTGATTATTTATACTTAACAGAAAATAAATCAGAAATACTGCGTACGAAAACGTATTTTACATCATAGTCAGTAGCACTGTTTCTGTTTATGTGTACAGTTTAGTATTTTTCGTGACGAAATATATTTTGTATCATCTTACTAAGATAATTAGATTCAAATCTGCTTGGCTATAAAATTGTATGAATCAATGTATAAGGGATGGCCTAAAACTAAGCGTTTGGTGACACACTTGAAGGGCCTACGCAACACGGTAAATTGTTTTCTTTGTTGATCTGGCTTACCATGGCTCAAATACTTTAATACCACCATAAACTTTATAACTACGAAAAAGTTTCTCACTGACGGTATATAAAAAAATAGGAATACCTGGGGACTATACTGCTAAAAGAATCGCTTTACTATGACAATGGTATCACACAATAACGACTATGATAATTGCTAAGTGGAATTCCAGAAGGTGCTATTGTCACAGTGATGTGATTAGTTTAGCAGATTTATTGTAATAATTGTCCACTGTCAGCTAATTCATACCATTCTAGTACTCAATTGTTTTTAAAACGAACGTTCATAAACAAAATGGCTGTGGCTTAGTAGTAGAAACTTTTAGCAAACAAAATAGAATAACAAAGTCATAAAGAAATAGTTTTGAATCATGGTAGAGCAAATCATAACTCTTTAAATTCTAATAGCGAAAGATGTTTCAAGTAAGTTATTCGTAATTAGAGCTGTAACTGCATTATTGAATGTTTGCAAGTTTGTGTTTAATTATGAAAATAAACGCTTGTACCTATATAAATAAATTTGTTTTCCTTATGTTGTTTTAAATTTACAAGTTTAATTTTTGTTTTTCTG
Source organism: Eupithecia inturbata (assembly GCA_963662085.1). Classification (NCBI taxonomy): domain Eukaryota; kingdom Metazoa; phylum Arthropoda; class Insecta; order Lepidoptera; family Geometridae; genus Eupithecia; species Eupithecia inturbata. The sequence continues at coordinate 13,794,373 of OY759178.1, read as the reverse complement.
TTTATTTTTTACATGTACCTACCATAATAAATTTTGTTTTGTTTTGGACAATTTTACTTTGCTTTTAAGTAAAATAAAATGATGTTAGTGCATGACGCGATTTGTATCGCGATTTGTGCTAACCAAGATCCAAGTAAAGTAAAATAAAAATAAAAATGCGATAAAAATGTGACTGAGAAAATTCGGCGTAAGAATCGATTGCTCCAACTCAGGCCGTGGGTATTATAAGATTCGACTAAATAAACCTTCCAGAGGAAGGTTAGCAGCTTCTCTGTATTTTTAACGCATCCACTGCGATCAATTTAGGGAAGGCACGTTCAGCAGTGGACGTACCAATGCTGCAGATGACATATGGTGGACGTATGGTGCTGATGAGGTAAATAATCACCTATCATGTTAGAGGTACCGGGAAATGATAACACCAACGATGATAATTTGCAACTGGTTTAATATGACATAATGCGGAAGATAGAAATCACGTATAACAACAAAAGCTATTATTGCAAGTAGACATTACTAAACTATAAACTATACTATATATTATGTAGGAATTTAGGTGAACTAGATTTTACACGTACGACCTGAATAACATTGTATGTTGTATTGTACATCCTGGGCACTAGAAAAAGAGAAAACAATGTAATGTGTACGGGAGACCGGGACACAAAAGTAACGGCAGGTCGAAAGTAGCAAACGCTTTGTAGCCTTGTTTAATGGCTGAAACGCTCCGAGCGACTGTTGGTTGTTAGCTTGCACTGCCCCGCTGCCCCCTGCGTTTGAGTACAGTTTTCGCGCCCCCGCTCAGCTGCAAGGTTAGTTTAATGGACGAATTGTGATTTCTGACACCGATATTAGGTTTTTTGTTGTTTATTCATTTAGAGTTTACGTAGAATTCAGATAATGATAATAATGTGACTGTAAGCTGGTAGATTAACGTTAAGATTGTCTTCAGCATGGTTAGCATATATCGTATAACTCGTTCTGTATAACTGTTCTGGATAAATTACATTAAATATCAAAAACGGGTTGGGTACAAATGTTACATTTCACGGCAGGACAAAAGTAACATGTTACCTTCATACAGAAATGGACCATTAAGAAATATATATAGCTAGGCTTGGCGGCGTTCGGGAAACTACGTGGAGTCTTCTCGTCATCAATACCGCAATGCTTGAAAATGAAGGTTTTCAACCAGTGCGTCCTACCCGTTATGACCTACGAGAGCCGAGACGGTACTCAATGTAGGGCTGGTCCACCAGTTCAAAGTAGCTCAGCGACCTATGGAAAGAGCTAAGCTCGGAGTTTCTCTAAAGGATAGGGTTCGTAACGAATACATCCGACAGAGAACCAAAGCTATCGACATAGCTCAGAGGAATTTAGCAGTTAGTTGTTATTTTTCGAGTTGGAGCAAATCCCATCCCAAGTTTTTTTTCCTCTAGATAATCTGATATTTTATTGTAGGCCATTTTACACAAAAAGGTTTTGACAATTCGTTTACTGATAATTTTTGCAACTCATTTGGAGTTTTGTTGTAGAAGCGTATACATTGCCCTTTAAAAGATACATTAATCTTGCGTAGCCTAGTTGTGGGCACAGCGAGTTTATTCATATTTCTAGTATTTAAATTATGTATGTCGCTATTTTTAGGGAACCGATTGATATTCCTATGAGTGTACAACAAGTTTTCATAAATATATTGACAAGTTACTGTCATTATGTATATTTCCTTGAATTTTTCACGTAGGCTTTCTCTGGGACCCATATTATAGATTGCACGAACAGCCCTCTTCTGCAGCACGGTGTTAATATCTGCAGCGGTCCCCCACAGCAGTATGCCATAAGACATAACACTATGGAAGTAGCTGAAATAAACTAGTCTAGAAGTATCAACGTCAGTAAGATGACGGATTTTTTTGACTGCATACGCTGCAGAACTAAGTCTCTTCGATAGCTTGTATATGTGTGGGCCCCATCGAAGTTATTCCTAAGAATATGGTACGGTTAACAATTTCTAACGTTTTTCCTTTGACGGTAACATCAACCTTAACTTGTTTTACATTAGGTAGAATACATCTACTAGTTCAAGAGATACAGCCTTGACAAATTAAGAGCAAAAATAGCCAAATAAGTCACGTTTGTTGTATGGGAGCCCCTTCAAAATTTTGATATAGATTTTATTTTTATTATTTAGTGTTATAGCGGCAAGAGAAATACATTATTTTTTTTGTATAATACATTATCTGAAAATTTTAACTGTCTACCTCTTACGGTTCATGAGATATAGCCACGTGACAGACGGACGGATGGACGGACGGCCAGCTGAGGCTTAGAAATAGGGTTCCGTTTTAACCCTTTGGGTACGGAACCCTAAAAAACACTAGATCTAGACCTGGATTAACAATAAATACTTTAGTCCCGAAAAAACGCGTTCAAAGCCGAAGAAAAAGCTAGCATTTAATGTTAATACCTCACACTTTATACCTATAACGCGATATTTGTAATTTAACAGAGAATAATCATGTTTTAAAGATAATAATAATAATTGATTCAGCGACCCCAGTCCCGATAGTCATTTCGGTTAACAGCGTAAAGCGAAGAGCCTGATCAACATCTCAAGAGACTCTCACCAGGAGGTTGGATCAAGGGCCAGATTCAAAAGGCGGTATGTAGGTGCTCCTGGTCTCTACGCGCATCGTTAGGAAGTTCCTCTCTCTGCAGCCCTAGTCACCGGCCGCTTGAGGCTAGCTTCGCGGCCAGTGATTCACCGTTTTGATATATTATTTACTGTAGAATAGTTTTAAATTATTTTATTTTCTATAGGTAGGATAAAATGTATTTTATAACGAGATTTTGAATAAATGATGTGAGAAATAATAACAATAAGTAAATTATGGTGGACAATTCACACAACATTATCTATCTATACAACAGAGCTTATTGCTAGATAACTGATATACTTAATACAATACACTACATAAATATATATATTTTATTATATACAGAAAACATCCAGAACACCCGGAACAAAATCTGCAGATCGTACAAACATTTGTCCCGAGGTGGGAATCGAACCCGCAACCTCCTGTATCGCAGGCGGACTTTCGCCCGCAGCGTCACAGAGGTCGTCGAGAGGTCGTAAGATCACAGAAGGAAAGAGCGTAGGTACCTACCTATTTATTCAGTAGGAATGCATCATACATTGATATTATACCTCATCAACACTGCTATCTAAAATAGGCAATGACCTTTATTAACAAAGAAAATTACAATCAAATAATCAAAACAAATTAAAACTAGTATTTACAAGAACTATTTAAGCTAACTGCAGACTGTTGGAAACAATCTACAGGTGGCTCAACTGATCCATATCAATACCAGTCGGAAGCGTCCTCAAGACGCTGGCTGCATTGCCCCGCTGCTGTATGGCAATGCTGATGCACAGCGCCAGATACCCCAGCTCGCCCACCAGCTTTCGGGTCACGCGTCGCTTCGACCAGACGCTCAGATAAATTTTTAAAAACCCGGAGATATTGTATACCATTTAACTCTAGAGTTCCGTTGTCGCCATTGATGTGTTGGCTCCCTTATAGCTAAAAGTAGCGATTATAAAATAAGTAAACGGATTAATTGATAAAGAGCTTTTAATCTATTTTTCATTTTCTTTATTCAGGACATATTTTGATAACACTATAAAATAACAATCACAACATGTTTTGATGTTAATTGGAGTCAAAAAGGTAAGAAAGCATGTAACTCAGTTAACAACTTATATATATTTTTAAATTCTAACTCATATATAATAATCGTCAAACTCCTTGTCCTATGGCGAACCACGTGATAAAGATGCGCAGATCGCAATTTTTAGGTCGAATTGGTAGGCGGTTACTTTCTGGACAGTCGCGTCGATTATTCACTGTGAGTTTTTGTTTCTGCTATATGAATCTGTCCTTATTTCTTTCGCCTGCTGCGTTGTCGGCAGCATTATGAATTATAATACGTGAGTGTACCTGCGCAAACTTCCAACTCTCGCTGCCCGTCACCGGGCGAGTTGTGTAGCGGCTACAATAATAATGTACTTGGAAACATCAAAACATTTTTAAATGTATTATTCAGGTAAATAACTATTTGAATATCAATGAAAATGTCTGTCTGTAGTTTTTTTTTGTATTATGAATTGATCATAACAGTTTTCTTTTTTTAACCATAAGGCGTGCCATTTCCATGGCTTTTGGCAGGTTTTGATGAATCTTGGTTTATAATAAATATAATTATTTTTCATGCTAGATCGAAAATGATAAACACGTCTTAAATTTTCAGCCAAAATATGAAAACCTTCATAGTTTTCGTCCTTACCATCGCGGGCATCAGTGCTCTGCCACCACAGCTCACAGAAGGTAAGTCCTTTATTTGATTAACTGACTTTAAAAATAGGAGGAAGTTCTATGTTCGGCTGTATGTATCTTTTTTAGGGTTCCGCATCCTAAATACCATAAAGATAAAACATACAAATACAATACAAATGTTTATTCGGTAATAAAAATACAATAGTTTGAACCATAGTTGAAAACACCTTAGGCGTTTACGTTCTTCCACGTTTTCTATGTAAATTTCCGAGGCGTTACATTAAAAAAACATTGCAAAATAATAGATAATAGAGTATATTTGGACGAAATAACATTATTGAAAATAAATTAACGCACAATAATTAACTTTGTTTCTCAAACAAATCATTTTAATGAATGGTCCATATCAAAAAAATGTAGCTTATTTATGATGTTGCCAAAAAACAACTAAAAAAATACCACGTTTGCTTGTTTTGCAGGAATATTAAAGTCCGACCAGCGACTGATAACAGACACCATTACCAGCAAAATCGAGGAACTTACCCAGACCATCCAGGACGCCGGCCTAGACCCCATGGACATTCCTCTTGAGCAAGCCAGCTACGAACTGCCCGTGCCTGTGTAAGTAACCTACATATTTCTTAAAAGCTTGTAGGGACCTCTACCCAACGCTACGTAAACTACATAGTTAACGTCAATAGAAGCGCTCCTCTTCCTCCGATTTACCATCGGAACTATCGATTTTTATCGCTTTTGTACCAAAAACTGTCAGTCAACGTTACTATTTCAGCGAATGTGATTGCGAGCAAATTTGACAGCCCGATAAGTATGTAAGTAGCGCATTGTCGTAGGTAGTATACTTAAAATATCGATCGGTAGTCTTTATCTGTTGTACCGAAATTTCGGGTAGTTATAAATAATATGGCTTCGAGCTTCATTTATCCGCACTATACGGATTCTGATAAATTTGCGACGTCTCAAGTTACGATTTTGCACGGTTTTTTGGTAGTAGACTAGAGTGCAGCAAAAACCTCGGTACTCAAAAAATAAAATAAAAACAAAACGGAGTTTATTCATCAAAACTATAAATGTGACTTATAAGTACCTGCTACTAAGAACGTATCAACAAATAGCAATGGTTTTTCAGGTACCATTTAATGAATCGTTACTGTATAGATAATTTTGACGACCGATGTGGCGCGGCGAGCGAAGGTCCGCCTGCGACGCAGAAGGTTGCGGGTTCGATTCCCGCCTTGGGACAAATGTTTGTACGATCTGCAAATATTTGTTCCGGGTGTTCTGGGTATTTTCTATATATAATAAAAAAAATATCTATCTATGTTATGTATTGTATTAAGTTTATCAGTCATCTAGTACCCATAACACAAGCTCTGCTTACTTTGGGGCTAGATGATGCTGTGTGGATTGTCCAGCATTATTTAATTATCATGGTATTAAATGAAAGACAATAATATTGATATTTAAACCTAGCGAAAAAAAATACCATCGAATATTTTCACATAAGTGCGTTATTTCGGTAGCAAGAACCGCTGAAAATGTCAAAAATGGGGTCTGGACAGGTACTAAGGACGTTACACAGACTGCACCAGTCAGAGACTCATATAGAGGCAAGGTCATCAGTATACGTGTGTGTGCTGATGAGGAGAAATCTTTGTTTCAGGTTGTTGAGTGTCAACGGTCTGGTTGAGGAGTTCCTTTTCGAGGGTCTCAGCGACATCCGGATCACCAGTCTGTCATTCGGCACGTTGACCCTTCGTCTGCTGCTTGACTTGCAGCTGCCTCTCATCGAAGCTACTCTTGGTAAGATTCCATTATTTACTACTAACTTCTGAACGCGGCTTCGCGTGTTTCAGAGTTTTTTTTTTTCCATGTCTAGAATTAAGTACCAAATCAATTAACATCCCAAAAGTTGATTTCTTATAAATTACCCCGTGTGTGAGGGCTTATGCATTATAATAATAAAAAAAACCTTAGAATTAAGTACTTAGGCATAGGTCATCATCATCTTCATCAACCTATCTTAGTCCACTGCTGGACATATGCCTCCCCCAATGAGCGCCATAGTGCCCTGTCTTCAGCTTGCCGCATCCAGCAGCAAGCTGAAGAATAGGTATAAGTAGATACTTATCTTAAATTATAGCCTGACCCGTTCGTAGTTTTTGCATGAGGCAACAAACATCCATCCAACATTCGTCCATCCATCCAAACTTTGTATTTTTTTCTATGGAAATAACATTTATTTTTTTGGACAGTACGGTGCTACTTTCATTAGACATTAAAACGAAAAGAGGCGACTATTCCCTATTGTACCTATTTATGCCTGTTCCCAATTTTCCCTTTGCTGTTATATGTATAATAAACTCTATCCAATTAAATAATGGACAATTTAAAACAAGTATGTATAACTAAATCTTATCCGACAGGTAACGCCGCGATAGATGCCGTCGTGCTCGGAGAGACGATCAATTTGTCAGCATCAGGAAGGTCGGTATCATCAACAACAGGAGATACTCCCTATTTTATTGTCTCTCTCTCTTCTTTACATTATCATTTATCACCTATTCTCATCGAATGATAGAGTCAATCTTTCTTGTTCTCTACTTTCACTTCGTTCAGTTAAACAATGTAGAGTTCACTCGCCAATCGCCTTTGTTTAGAGAAGTTTAGGAAAACAGATAGTGTTTGGTCAATGGTATTGTATGTATTATTTAATTACTGTGTCGACATATTTGTCATATTTGTTATATGTTAAGCAAAAAAATAATAAATTAAGAATTATTAAAGACTTCATTGAGTTAAAGATGTCGTGATCGTTTTTAGTTTCTTCATGGACGTGACTACGCTTGTGTCACAAATATGTCGACACAGTAATTAAATAATACCCGCAAAAACAAGAAGGTCCTACTAGCTCTCGTTGCAGCACCTATACCCATTCTAGCACGTCGCGTCGTGCTAAATATCATAACACGTACATCCAGCACCGATAACGCACAGCACAAAAATAAGCATTCAAATATGAGCTTAACTCATAATCTTTAGAAACATTAATTTTAGAGTGACAAAATGGCTTACCGCAAGCTTCAAGAGAGTGGCCTGCGAGTTGTCTGATACCCTGATACCGTCGAAATAAAATGCATCTTATAATACGAGGTATCACATTGGTCCAATATTTGACTGCACATTTTTGTGTTGTGCGGCAGTGGAGCGGTCCAGATCTGCAACAACCTTAAACCTGCCGAAGCATAAAACTGAAATATAAATCTTTCCGATTATCCAGGGCTTACAATAATTATTCTATTCAGCTCCAATAAAAATTATATTTTTTGTTGCAGTTTGGCGGTTACAAACATTACCGTGGAAACTGACATTAGCTTCAGCGTCAGTATCAGCAATGGTATAAGCGTCAGCAGCGTTGACGTTGAGTTGAATGTGGGAGCCATTGAAGTAAGGCAAAAATTGTTACTTCTAAGCTCTTCACGCATAGAAAATAGACTATCTTATTTACAAACTAGTAAAGATAAAGGAAATGAGGTGACACATTTTGGCGCCACGCCCGTTGAGAGGTTAAGACCTACTTTAATTAAACCTCCATGTGCGAGTCGACTCGCACACGAAGGGTTCCGTACCGTAAAAATCAGGCAACTTTTTCAAAGAACATCAAATTTTCACTTGTTTGGAGACCCCTTTCAATTTTCAACTTTATTTTATTTTTATTATTTTTTATTTTCACAATTGAAGTATTACTTAAATACAAAATGTTTTATTGTAGTTCAAAAGAAGCCTTGCCAAATTAGGAGCAAAAATAGGCAAAAAAATCACGTTTGTTGTATGGGAGCTCCTAATTTAGATATTTATTTTACTTTTATTATTTGTTGTTATAGCGGCAAGAGAAATACACATTATCTAAAAAAATTAAACTGTCTACCTCTTACGGTTCATGGGATAGCCACGTGACAGACGGACGTACGGACGACCAGCGAAGGCTTATTAATAGGGTTCCGTTTTGACCCTTGGGGTACGGAACCCTTAAAAGAGTCTATTGATTCGTAGTTTGTGTTAGCGTGTGGTTCATAGCAAATTGCAAATTACAATGTGTGGAAAACTTCTTATCTGCTATCTAAATTACTTGTAAAACCTAGAAAACTGTAAAAACCCTTTGTTTTACGAACCTTAAGAACTCGATGTACACATGAAACATCATCGTCATCAATAATTTTACGTCATGTAATAAATTATTGTAATTATCGATGTGAGCTAAATAACTATAAGCTAAATAACTTATTTATTTGACGACCGATGTGGCGCGGCGGGCGAAGTTCCGCCTGAGGTCCGAGAGGTTGCGGGTTCGACTCCCGCCTTGGTACAAATGTTTGTACGATCTGTAAATATTTGTTCCGAGTGTTTTGCGTTATTTCTATGTAAAGTAAAAAAAATATCGATATGTGTAATGTATTGTATTGAGTATAATATCAGTCATCCCATAACACAAGCTCTGCTTAGCTTGGGGCTAGATGATGCTGTGTGGATTGTCCAGCTTTATTTATTTATTTATTTATGTTTCAGTCTAACCTGGACGTGACTGGTTTCGGCTACAATATCTCTACCTACCTGAACCACTTCTTCGCAGAGGTCGTCACCAGAACAGTCTACCAATTCAAGGTGATTAGTAGATATAAGTGACAAAAATTGATGCAGATCCGGACTGCAACGCTAATGCAGGGCAAAAAAATACGCTATAAAATATTGGCTTAAAGCCGAATATTTAGATGCAATTATTTATTGATGATTTTGCCGAGTTAACAGACAGCTCGCGGACATTTTGTCACTGTAAAATGGATGTAAAAGTTAAGAGTTCAAACCAATGTTTTTAGCCTACTTCAAAAAAGGAGGAAATCCTAAGTCAGGCTTTTTGTATGCAATTTTTTATGTATGTTCGTCGATTTTCTCCGTTAATTGTTTTACTGATTTTACTAGAGCATGATCCGAGATGATCCCATAAAAAAATTGATCCTGAGCGGCTAGTAGGAAAGTATGTAACTTAAAAAACTGTGGAATTTTATGTTTTACAAAACAAGCAAATCATAATTACCTATATTAAATACTTACCCCACATTTTTTCATTTCAGGACGACATCAATGAACTCATCGAAATTATCCTCCTCGACCTCATAAACGAAAACCTGTAAAGCATTACTCACAAAAATTACAATCTCTTTATTGACAAAGAAAATTACTATTCAATATTAAAAACAAATTAGAACTAGTATTTACAATTGAAACAATTAAGCTAAAATTAAAAAAAAATAATTACAAAAATTGTGCTAGAGACACCTTTTCGAATCTAATAAACAAAAATTTCAGCAACCGTTTTTTGGTTATTTTTAATTCAAATTATTATTTTTGTTTTCAATGAAGCGTTAATGAGCGATGGACTTTAATATAGTTAGCGCAAATCTTTATGAATTCTGTGAACATAGCCTCGATTCCGAAACTGCGCATGGTACAGTTGAGTGCATAATCATTTCTAATGTAATTCATTAAATTTTTTATGGGACCTATACCTACTCAGGCAGCGATTTTCAATAGCTAGGTATTAAATAATATTAATATAATCACACTAATAATTAGCTAGTGTGGATGCAAGATGTTTATATGTTTGGTTGTTCGTTAACTCTTCACGCCGATACTAATGAACCGATCGAATTAAAATTTTGCATTGATGTAGTTGTAGACCTAGAACAAATAATCGGCCACTTTTTATCCCGGAAAACCTGTGCAAAGCCGCGGGCACAAGCCATTATTCTAATTCTAGCTGCGCCCCGCGGCTTCGTCCGCGTGTAAATTGATTGCACACCCCGTAGTTTGTAAAATAAAAAATACTGGTATCATTATTTACTTTATAGTTTATTTTTACCGAGTTGTGAGTGAATCGAACCAAGGGATAATAGATAGATAACTGTTTATTGTACCACACAAACACAAAATAAAATGCTGAGAAACAAAGAAGTACAAAGGGCATCCTTATCGCTTTGAGCGATCTCTTCCAGGCAACCTTGGGATGGACTGGACTTATGAGAACAATATTGACGGTGGCGTTTGAAAATCTTTAGGAAATTAAAACAATTACATATATGTACCTACACCACGTACTATAATACCTATCATGTCTTAACCTACCAAGTAATAATAATTTTTCATAGAAATTTTACCACCATTTTTAAACCCCACAGGAAAAATTTTTGAAAATTAGTTTAGTTAAGTGTTATTCTAGAACTTAAAATATCTACATACCAAATTTCATCTAATCAGGTTAAGATACGTGGTAACAAACATTCACACGAACTGTTGCATTTATAATATTAGAAATAGTATGATATTACGTACATACATGAAGTAGCGGCACGTAAGCATCTAATGTTAATACCTCACACTTCATACCTATAACGCGATATTTGTAATTTAACAGGGAATAATAATAATCATGTTTTAAAGATAATAATAATAATTGATTCAGCTACCCCAGTCCCGATAGTCGTTTCGGTTAAGACGGCGCATTGACAATATTGGCGTCAGGGATTTTAACTTTTCTTAGTAAATATAAAAAATTCGGAAACTATATTTTACATTTTGAATTTTTCAGGTTTTTACTTGAAATTGGTGGTTGGTTTTCACAATTGGTAAACCAACCAGAAAAAAATCCCAAAAACTGCTATAAAAAAAATTGGATTCCTACTTTGCAGGTGAACGGAACCGATTTATGCCTCCAAATTTTCTGTACATATAAGTCTGTACACCCTTTTCAAATTTGTGGTTGGATTTTTTATAATAACCAATAGTTTGTATATTAAACGAGAATAACTGTTTTGGCGCTCACAACTTTTTCCTTTCAAGCTAGCTCTCGAGTCTGTTTGTTTGTATGCAAGCGGGCGGGGGCGGCGCATTCATTCCGGTTCTGACCATTGTCAGCGTCGGACGCGTGCCAATCGAGCTCTCGCGCACTAGTAGGCACCGATAGCCGTATTATCAATAATGTTCTTCGCAGTAAAATCATATAAATGATTAAAAATCGGAAAAAATATTTCATAACTAGCATTTGCTCGCGGCTGCGCACGCGCTTTTCAAATAGCCTATGTCCATACCCGGGATACCGTTTACCTTCCTGCCCAATTTCCGTTCAGCCATTTAGGTGTGAAAAGGTAACATACAGACAGAGTTACTTCCGAATTTATAATATTACCTCTAGTAGGTATGGATTATAAAGACGTTCATTTTGTATTTTATTCCTACGCGGGTATCTTACCTACAGAATAAAAACCTGACATGAAAATTCTAAAACACACGGAAACGATTGTCCGAACAAAAAAAAGCCATGGAGTCGTCTCCGGATTTAGGCCAAACTGAAACAACCAAAAATCAAACCAAATTCTGATGATATTGTTGCTGACACTGATAAAACTGCTGACACTGACGATTTTGCTGATGTTGCTGACGCAGGCGATGTTGCTATCGTAGATAGTTCAGCTTATGTAATGGCTTTTTCTGAATATTGACTGAATTTAGCAATCAATATTCAGAAAAAGCCATTATGTCATTTGATAACATTTGAATTATACTCGGTTCTAGAATCCTAGATATTTTTTGTAAACAGAGGCTTTATAAAACCAAAGAAATATTGGTGGTAAATATTTTATAACATTGGTATCATCGGAGGCAATAGCAGAAGTTCGAAACAGTTTTTGGTTATGAAAGCTTTCATTGATCATTTCATCAGTAGCTCTTTTCTAGCTCGAATTTGTACATTTTTCGCTGGGCGTGTGCAATATGTGTTGTTGAAGTTTGTGTTTTGGTTTTTAGTGATTACGTTCCTGTTTCCTTGTCGTTATCTGCTATTGTTAAGTTTTTATTCATAAAAGTCTTTGTTGATATAAAATATCTTGAATTCTAAATTCAAGCATAGATTATAATCAGTGTCAAAATTTAAATGATAATAGTCGCTTCCGATTGGTATCGATGTGGATCTGTTGAGCTACCTGTAGATTGTTTGAACAATCTGCAGTTAGCTCAATTGTTCCAATTGTAAATACTAGGTAGTTCTAATTTGATTCTATTATTTGATGGTTAATAAAATCCATTTGCCAATTAAAAAAAATTATAATTATATTACCGACGAAACTTAATAAACTCATGACTAAGGCATAGCGGTATTGAACTTATTGACAATACAAACAATAATTGAACTTATTATAATTTTTCCGGTATTCATATTTTTAAAACCGGGATCCCGGTGTTCCGGTATATTTTCGGTATTTCACTTTAAATATTAAAATAGTATAAAAATTATATTTTCAACTTTATGTAATATTGTTTTAGATTAAATCAATACTATACCTAACTTATATATAATAAAAAAAAGGTTAAATAAAAAATATTTTTCAATATGTCTTCCATGATATCAATACATTTATTTGGTCGTGAAATAAGTTTTTCTATTCCCTTGAAATAGTTATTTGTTCAACAAGTGAGCAAAACGATTTGTAAAGCAGTCTAGAGTAGAGTCACGAGCGTAGGGAGTGGCTTTAAAGTAGACTGCTGAGCTAGCGAAGGATTTAAAAGGCACGAAATAAATAAAATTTGCTCTCGAGTTCAACATACAACTTTTGACCTCGACTAGCTAGAAAATATTTTGTAATTTATAAAAGAAGTCGAATGTCAGGAACTCATTTTGGTCAACGACCATGGAGGGTACGAATGCTATAAACCTCTTTAAAACCATGAACGAACGAAATAATACGTTTCTGTGAAGGTTGAACGCTATCTAACCTCCTTTCCTACGGTAGGCTAAAATGAGTGCAGCTCGCAGAGATGCAAGTCCCATATAAATTCCGAACCTGTTGTTTGGTAGATTATTTAAAGATGGCGCTGTCCGCCTAGAAGAATGGTATTCACAAGCCAAGTTGTCAAGGTACACATAAAAATGGTGATGGTGCAGATCGCGTAGCTTATTCTTTTTTTCGGCGCCAACCATAGAGTATCATTAATATAATTTATTTTACATGTGAGCAAAACCCGATTTTGCTCACTGTTTTTAAGCAGCAAAGTCACCGTTTTCGAGCGAGAGTGGTGAAAAAATAATTTTCTTCTTGGCCTGAAAAATGCTTTTTTACAGTGGACTTGAATTCATTATCGTCAGCAAAAAGTAGTCACTGGTTGCCAGGTCTGGGCTGCAGGGTGGGTGGTTAATTTCCTCGAACACGCACTCTCGTACCTTCTGCGTGCCTTGAAGAGGCACGCAGTGTGTTGTCCCGTCCGTGTGTTGTCCGTGACCGTTTTGTTGTCTTGTCTTGAAGAAGCAGCATTTTCTTAACCAGCTTTTTTCTTCTTTTTTTTATTGCTTCTCTCAAATGGCGTAAAGTGGTTGAGTATTACAAGACTAATACAAGTTTTTCGATAGCTTTCACATTTTCTTCTATAGCCGCCGTGATTGGCTCACCTGGGCGGGGATCGACCACTTTTGTACGGTTGATATTAAACGGGCAGACTCTTGATAAACGGTTACTATTCCTTCATAGATAGTTTTTGAGATTTTCCTTGTTTAGTGAGGCTGAGTCACCTTGCGGTGCTCGATTTTCTAACATTGTCGAGTCAGTCATTTCCGTCGTCTTTGACTGGAGATTGCAAACAAACTAATGAAGTTATCAACATGAAACCCTCAGATACATATTATGTACTGTAATTACCCGCAACATTATCAATCACCCCGATACCGAGAATACATTGAACGCCCTTCGTACATAAAAAATACAGTGGAAATTAGAACCCTTTTTTAAATTCGGTTGAAAATACCTTCTGTTTTCAATTCACTCATATTTATATTCATCAGCATATTACTTCCATCAGCAATTCAGCATAAAAGTTATTTTTTGCATAACGTTTATATCCTCGGTGACAGTTTTTCGTAATATTGTCTCTCGGATACACTGATTGCCGTTTGTAACTTATGCTCGTGCGTAGTAATAATAAATAGAGAACTGGTCTACCTACTTTCTCGCACACATTGATTAATTGTAATTAAAAATATCTGTAGAAGTAAATATTTAACTTAAAAAACAGTCAAACATTATTGTACGGGCATTTATTCGTTTATTTATTTTGAAGCCGGTTTATCAATTTGTGAACTCACCGTGAAAATAAACAGTCTACGTTATCTTTTCACGGTGAGTTAAGTTGCCATCAGTTTTACAATCATAAAATAATGTGTTTGTTATTTGTGTAATCTAGAGCCGCCTAATAAGTTTTATTCATTAATTTAAACGTTTTATTCAAATTACCGAAATACCGATATTTACATTTTCAATACCGGTATTTGAAAGTGCCTTTAATAACCCGGTATTACCGGTTTTCGGTAATACCGAATACCGGTTTATATGCCCTACTCATGACACCTACTTCTTTCTTTTGGTTTTACTTTACATGTTCAGAATTTTATAATTATACTAAAATCTTAAGAGAATCTAATCTTAATCTTAAGAGATCTTAAGAGCGGAAGCAGTAAATATTTGATCGAGTGAAGCGAAGATATCAGAGTCTACTTGAAGAATCTGGCGTTTGTATGTATATAACACAGTCACAGCACTGTCTAAGAGTTGTTTAATTATTATTACGTCCCTATACCATACCTACTACTAATTTTAATTTTACTATGTTTTTAATTTATCTATCAATTATTTGATATAAATAGAATATGTATACATTCTTATAATTTAATTATGTAGTGCAAAGGAAGCAGGCGATGCGGCAGCTCCACAGTTTTTAACTTTTGCTGTCTCATCGTTCATTTGTATATTATATATTATGTACCTTATCTTATGTTCATCACACAATGTTTGTCCTGATGCGGGAATCGAAATCGCGACAAAGGCGTGACAGACCAAGGCACTAAACACTTGAACATCCGTACCGTCAAATTATGGTTTTTTATCGATATAGTACAGCCCAAAAATATACCTATATAGGTACCTATAAAAATTTAAAATATTCAAATGGATATCAAAAATAATAAAGGTAAGGCGACTCCATATCGTCTATGTCCCAGCGCGGCAGTGTACGACCGAGAAGCGCGCGAATTACGACGACGACGGCGCGGGCCGAGCGGCCGATTGTAAATCGCGTAAAATGACCGGGGTGTGAGCTGCTTGCGGGGAGCTCATGAGGGCGTGGCGCCTGATTTCAAATAATTGTTTATCAATGCGTGTCGCCTTAACGGCGTAAAGCGAAGAGCCTTGATCAACATCTCAAGAGACTCTCACTAGAAGGTTGGGTCAAGGGCCAGATTCAGAAGGCGGTATGTAGGTGCTCCTGGACTCTAACGCGCATTGTCAGGAAGTTCCTCTCTCTGCAGCCCTAGTCACCGGCCACTTGAGGCCAGCTTCGCGGCCAGTGATTCACCGTTTTGATATATTATTTACTGTAAAATAGTTTTAAAATATTTTATTTTCCATAGTAAAAAATGTATTTTATAACGTGATTTTGAATAAATGATGTGAAAAATAATAGCAATAAGTAAATTATGCTGGACATTTCAAACAACATTATCAATACACAGAGCTTGTTGCTAGATAACTGATATACTTAATACAATACACTGCATAAATATAAATTTTTTATTATACACAGAAAACATCCAGAACACCCGGAACAAAAATCTGCAGATCGTACAAACATTTGTCCCGAGGTGGGAATCGAACCCGCCACTTCCTCTATCGCAGGCGGACTTTCGCCTGCAGCGTCACAGAGGTCGTCGAGAGGTCGTTAGACCACAGAAGGAAAGAGCCTTTTTATTAGTCTTTTTATTAGTTTACAGTAGGAATGCATCGTACATTGATATTTTACCTCATTATCACTGCTATCTAAAATAGGCCTTTAATAGTAAAGAAAATTACAATCAAATAATCAAAACTAATTAAAACTAGTATTTACAAGAACTATTTAAGCTAACTGCAGACTGTTGGAAACAATCTACAGGTAGCTCAACTGATCCATATCAATACCAGTCGGAAGCGTCCCCAAGACGCTGGCTACATTGCCCCGCTGTATGGCAATGCTGATGCACTGCGCCAGATCCCCAGCTCGCCCACCAGCTCTCGGGTCACGCGTCGATGCGACCAGACGCTCAGATAACTTTTTAAAAACCCGGAGATATTGTATACCATTTAACTCTAGAGTTCCGTTGTCGCCATTGATGTGTTAGCTCCCTTATAGCTAACAGTAGCGATTATAAAATAAGTAAACGGATTAATTGATAAAGAGCTGTTAATCTATTTTGATAACACTATAAAATAATAATCATAACATGTTTTGATGTTAATTGGAGTCAAAAAGGTGAGAATCAAGCATGTCATTCAGTCAACAAATTAAAAATATTTTTAAATTCTAACTCATACATATATCAAGATATAATATTCGTCAAACTTCTTGTCCTATGGCGAACCACGTGATAAAGATGCTAGATCTACATAGGTACTCAACTTATTTAAAGTAAATACAAGTAATAAATTTATCAACAATATATTTTGTTTCTATCACAAGCTGTGCCATTTCCATGACTTTCGGCAGTTTTTGATGAAACTTGGTTTATGATAAATATAATTATTTTCCATGCTCGATCAAAAATTATAAAAACATCTTAAATTTTCAGCCATAATATGAAAACCTTCATAGTTTTCGTACTTATCATCGCGGGCATCAGTGCTCTGCCACCACAGCTCACAGAAGGTAAGTCCTTTATTTGATTAACTGACTTTAAAAAAAGGAGGAGGTTCAATGTTCGGCTGTATGTATGTTTTTTTGGGTTCCGCACCCTAAATACCATAAAGATAAAACATACAAATACAAATATTTATTCGGTAATAAAAGATCCAAAAGAAACCATACTTGAAAACACCTTAGGCGTTTATGTTCTTCCACGTCTTCAATTATGTCAATTTCCGAGGCGTTACATTAAAATAAACATTGCAAAATAATAGATAATAGAGATAACATTTAAAATAACGGACAATAATTAACTGTGTTTCTCAAACAAATCATTCTAACGAATGGTCCATGTCAATAAAGTCCAGATCTGCAATAACATATTTATGATGTTGCAAAAAAAAAAAATTAATAAATACCACGTTTGCTTGTTTTGCAGGAATATTAAAGTCCGACCAGCGACTGATAACAGACACCATTGCCAGCAGCATCGAGGAACTTTCCCAGAACATCAAGAACGCTGGGCTAGACCCCTTGAACATTCCTCTTGAGCAAGCCAGCTACGAACTGCCCGTGCCTGTGTAAGTAACCTACATATTTCATAAAAGCTTGTAGCGACCTCTACCCAACGCTACGTAAACTACATAGTTAACGTCAATAGAAGCGCTCCTCTTCCTCTGATTTACCATCGGAACTATCGATTTTTATCGCAATTGTACCAAAAACTGTCTGTCAACTTTACGATTTCAGCGAATGTGATTGCGAGCAAATTTTACAGCCCGATAAGTAAGTATGTAAGTAGCGCATTGTCGTAGGTAGTATACTTAAAATATCGATCGGTAGTCTTTATCTGTTGTACCGAAATTTCGGGTAGTTATAAATAATATGGCTCCGAGCTTCATTTATCCGCACTATACGGATTCTGATAAATTTGCGACGTCTCAAGTTACGATTTTGCACGGTTTTTTTTGTAGTAGACTAGAGTGCAGCAAAAACCTCGGTACTCAAAAAATAAAAAAAAAAACAAACGGAGTTTATTCATCAAAACTATAAATGAGACTTTTATGTACTACTAAGAACGTATCAACAAATAGCAATGGTTTTTCAGGTACCATTTAACGAATCGTTACTGTATAGATAATTTTGACGACCGATGTGGCGCGGCGAGCGAAGGTCCGCCTGCGACGCAGAAGGTTGCGGGTTCGATTCCCGCCTCGGGACAAATGTTTGTACGATCTGCAAATATTTGTTCCGGGTTTTCTGGGTATTTTCTATATATAGTAAAAAAAATATCTATCTATGTACTATGTATTGTATTAAGTTTATCAGTCATCTAGTACCCATAACACAAGATCTGCTTACTTTGGGGCTAGATGATGCTGTGTGGATTGTCCAGCATTATTTAATTATCATGGTATTAAATGAAAGACAATAATATTGATATTTAAACCTAGCGAAAAAAAATACCATCGAATATTTTCACATAAGTGCGTTATTTCGGTAGCAAGAACCGCTGAAAATGTCAAAAATGGGGTCTGGACAGGTATTTTTTGAAATACATTAAAAAGATTCAAAAAAATAGCAGTTCTCCTTAATTTCTGAAGGTTTCTATATAGTAATAATAAATTGCCAAAAGTTCGAAACCCTCGGCGCGCGAGTCACACTCGCACTTGACGGATCTTGTTTATTATAATATGCTAATAAATAAATATATTTATGCTATATTATTGCAAAATTTTGACATCAACCCAACCAAACCTTCAAGTACCAAGATTAGTTAGTTAATGTATGAAATCGAGCGTGAAGCGGCTTCAATGAGTCCGTGTATAATTTGTTTTAGTGTGCTGGCTCAGATAACTAAATTCGAGCACATCAAAAATGTAATAACGTCCTTAATACTTTGTCGAGACTGCACCAGTCAGAGACTCATATAGAGGCAAGTTCATCAGTATACGTGTGTGTGCTGATGAGGAGAAATCTTTGTTTCAGGTTGTTGAGTGTCAACGGTCAGGTTGAGGAGTTCCTTTTCAAGGGTATCAGCGACATCCGGATCACCAGACTGTCATTCGGCACGTTGACCCTTCGTCTGCTGCTTGACTTGCAGCTGCCTCTCATCGAAGCTACTCTTGGTAAGATTCCATTATTTACTACTAACTTCTGAACGCGGTTTCGCACGCGTTTCTGAGTATATTTTATTCCATGTCTAGAATCAAGTACCTACCTAATCAATTAACACCCCCAATAGTTGATTTCTTATAAATTACCCCGAGTGTGAGTACGCACTATAATAATAAAAAAAACATTCGAATTAATTACTTAGGTGTAGGTCATCATCATCATCATCAACCTATCTTAGTCCACTGCTATAGGCCTCCCCCAATGAGCGCCATAGCGCACTATCTTCAGCTTGCCGCATCCAGCAGCAAGCTGAAGAATAGGTATAGGCACTTAACTTAAATTATACCCTGACCAACGGGTCAGGGTATAATTTAAGATAAGTGCCACGAAGTGCTACGAACGCGTAGTTTTTGCATGAGGCAACAGACGTCCATCCAACATCCGTCCATCCATCCAAACTTTGTATTTTTTTTAAGGATAAACATTATTTTTTTTTTGAACAGTAGGTGCTACTTTCATTAGACATTAAAACGAAAAGAGGAGATTATTCTCTATTGTATTTATGCCTGTTCCCAATTTCCACTTTGCTGTTATATGTTATAATAAACTCTATCCAATTAAGGCGCTACCCCGACCCAGAACAGCGCCGCCACCTAGTTTATATTATTACGGTAAACAAAGGAATTTTCTAATATCATTGGGCAGTTTGTGATATCTAGTATAAGCTTTTTTTTAATGCCTCTGTAATAGTTTTATTTTGTATAATTTATGCAAAGATGCGAAGTTGCTCTTGGTGGCCACCAAACTCTGTTTTCGCATCTCTGTCTAAACTATACAAAATAAAACTATTACAGAGGCATTAAAAAAAAACATAATATGATAGGTAACACAAACTGCCCAATGGATTTTAAAAAAATATTTTGTTTAACGTAATAATAAGATAAAATAGGTGGCGGCGGCGCGGTGCTATTGTGGATCGGGGTAGCGCTTTAAATAATGGAACAATTTAAAACAAGTATGTATAACTGCATCTTATCCGACAGGAAACGCTGTGATGAACGCCGTCGTGCTCGGAGAGAAGATCAATTTGTCAGCATCAGGAAGGTCGGTATCATCAACAACAGGAGATACTCCCTATTTTATTGTCTCTCTCTCTTCTTTACATTATCATTTATCACCTATTCTCATCGAATAATAGAGTCAATCTTTCTTGTTCTCTACTTCCACTTCGTTCAGTTAAACAATGTAGAGTTCACACGCCAATCGCCTTTGTTTAGAGAAGTTTAGGAAAACAGACAGTGTTTGGTCCATGGTAGAATGTATTGTATGTATTATTTAATTACTGTGTTGACATATTTGTCATATTTGTTATATGTTAAGCAAAAAAATAATAAATTAAGAATTATTAAAGACTTCATAGAGTTGAAGATGTCGTGATCGTTTTTAGTTTCTTCATGGACGTGACTACGCTTGTGTCACAAATATGTCGACACAGTAATTAAATAATACCCGCAAAAACAAGAAGGTCCTACTAGCTCTCGTTGCAGCACCTATACCCATTCTAGCACGTCGCGTCGTGCTAAATATCATAACACGTACATCCAGCACCGATAACGCACAGCACAAAAATAAGCATTCAAATATGAGCTTAACTCATAGAAACATTAATTTTAGAGTGACAAAATGGCTTACCGCAAGCTTCAAGAGAGTGGCCTGCGAGTTATCTGATACCCTGATACCGTCGAAATAAAATGCATCTTATAATACGAGGTATCTCATTGGTCCAATATTTGACTGCACATTTTTGTGTTGTGCGGCAGTGGAGCGGTCCAGATCTGCAACAACCTTAAACCTGCCGAAGCATAAAACTGAAATATAAATCTTTCCGATTATCCAGGGCTTACAATACTTTCGGGGGGAAGAAACGTGACGGATGAATGGGGTCAGCGAGTGTGTGGGATGGTGGGCTCGCCGGCTATGTATGGGAGGAAGAGGGGACGCCAGTCGGGCCGCGGTAGGTTTAAATGTTCCCGTGGTTCGGCTAAAATGGCGAGAGAGAGGCCACCGGAGAGGTTTTAGTGGGTATTACGTCGTTATCAGGACGCTAGACGTCCCACATAATTCTGGTTCCCCCCAGACCAGTCTATTCGTACACGAATTTACTCGGCCGAGAAAAAAAAAGGCTTACAATACTTATTCTATTAAGCTCCAATAAAAGTTATATGTTTTGTTGCAGGTTGGCGGTCAAAGACATCATCGTGGAAACTGACATTCGCGTCCGCGTCGGTATCATCACTGGAATCAGCGTCAACAGCGTTGGCGTTAAGTTCAATGTGGGAGCCATTGAAGTAAGGCAAAAATTGTTACTTCTAAGCACTTCACGCATAGAAAATAGACTATCTTATTAACTAGAAGAGAGGAAGGAACTGAGGTGACACATATTGGCGCCACGCCCGTTGAGAGGTTAAGAACTACTTTAAATAAACCGCTAAGTGCGAGTCGACTCGCACACGAGGGGTTCCGTACCGTAAAAATCAGGCAACTTTTTCAAAGAACATAAAATTTTCACTTGTTCGGAGACCACTTTCAATTTTCAAGTTTATTTTATTTTTAGTATTTATTATTATTACAATTGAAGTGTTACTTAATTATAGAATGTTTTATTGTAGTTCAAGAGATACAGCCTTGACAAATTATGAGCAAAAATAGGCAAAAAAATCACGCTTGTTGTATGGGAGCTCCTAATTTAGATATTTATTTTACTTTTATTATTTGTTTTTATAGAGGCAAGAGCATTATCTAAAAAAATCAACTGTCTACCTCTTACGGTTCATAAGATATAGCCACGTGACAGACGGACGGACGGACGGACGACCAGCGGAGGCTTAGTAATAGGGTTCCGTTATGACTTGGGGTACGGAACCCTAAAAAGAGTCAACTAGCCTATTGATTCGTAGTTTGTGTTAGCGTGTGGTTCATAGCAAATTGCAAATTACAATGTGTGGAAAACTTCTTATCTGCTATCTAAATTACTTGTAAAACCTAGAAAACTGTAAAAACCCTTTGTTTTACGAACCTTAAGAACTCGATGTACACATGAAACATCATCGTCATCAATAATTTTACGTCCTGTAATAAATTAATGTAATTATCGATGTGAGCTAAATAACTCTAAACTTATTTAATTGACGACCGATGTTGCGCGGCGGACGAAGTTTCGCTTGAGGTCCGAGAGGTTGCGGGTTCGACTCCCGCCTTGGTACAAATGTTTGTACGATCTGTAAATATTTGTTCCGGGTGTTTTGCGTTATTTCTATGTAAAGTGAAAAAAATATCGATCTGTGTAAAAAGAAAATTGTATTGAGTATAATATCAGTCATCTAGTACCCACAACACAAGCTCTGCTTAGCTTGGGGCTAGATGATGCTGTGTGGATTGTCCAGCATTATTTATTTATGTTTCAGTCTAACATGAACGTGTCTGGTTTCGGCCACAATATCTCTCCCTTCCTGAACCACTTCATCGGAAACGTCGTCCCCAACAGACTCGACCAACACAAGGTAATAGTAGATACTTGTAAGTGAAAAAAATTGATGAAAATTCGGACAGCAACACTAATGCAAAGCAAAAAAATAGCATTAAAATATTGGCTTAAATCGGAATATTTAGATGCAACTATTTATTGATGATACTGTAAAATGGATCTGAAAGTTACGAGTTCAAACCAATGAATCTGTTTTTAACCGACATCAAAAAAAGTAGGAAATTCTGAGTCAGGCTTTTTGTATGCAATTTTTATGTATGTTCGTCGATTTTCTCCGTTAATTGTGGACCGGTTTTACTGATTTTACTAGAGCATGATCCGAGATGATCCCATAAAAAAAATTATCCTGAGCGGTTAGTAGGAAAGTATGTAACTTAAAAAACTGTGGAATTTTATGTTTTACAAAATAAGCAAATCATAATTACTTATATTAAATACTTACCTCACATTTTTTTCATTTCAGGACGACATCAACAAACTCATCGAAATTGTCCTCCTCGACCTCATAAATGAAAACCTGTAAAGCATTACTTACAAAAATAACAATCTCTTTATTGACAAAGAAAATTAAAATTCAATAATAAAAACAAATTTTTATGATGAAAAATGGAAAATCTTTAATTTTACCCAATTTTTAGGTTTATATTGAACAAGGTGTAATTTTACACCCTTTGCACTTAAGCCGATGAATCCTTGAAATCAATATTTGGTATTTCCTCCTCTTGCTTTAATTGTAGCCTGCATTCTCCTTTTTAAAGACCTTATCAAAACTGTAATGGCTCCTTGGGGTACTCGCTCCCATTCTTCTTTGATGGCGGTTTCCAGTTTTCCTAAGGTGGTAGGGGCGGGATTTCGAGCTCTAACCTTTTGTTTTAGGGTGTCCCAAATGTGCTCTATAGGGGCCACT
Organism: Eupithecia inturbata; assembly: GCA_963662085.1. Taxonomy (NCBI): domain Eukaryota; kingdom Metazoa; phylum Arthropoda; class Insecta; order Lepidoptera; family Geometridae; genus Eupithecia; species Eupithecia inturbata. The sequence continues at coordinate 13,770,693 of OY759178.1, read as the reverse complement.
GCATAACCTGTATACCGACCTCTTCCAGGTACTGAGTCACGATGCGCGCTACGTGTCGCCGTGCGTTGTCTTGCATTAACTGAAAGTGTTCTCCGATAAAACCCGCAAAGGGCATCACGTGATCTTCTAAGATCTCTGTTATGTAACGTACAACAGTTAGTGAACCCCTCCTGATGAATACCAGCTCCGTGCGAGCTGTCAAAGAAATCCCACCCCAAAACATTACAGAGCCTCCACCATAACTGACTATTTCGCTCATGCTATGCTGCATGAGCGAAATATGTAGTCCCTGCCCTGTTTTGCCCTATGGCATAACGCTCACCTGGCCGTCTCATGACGTTACGGCGCCCGTCTGAACCGTATAACGTCATTCGGCTTTCATCACTAAAAAGAACTGACGCCCATTGGTCCATAGTCCAGTTCAGGTGATTTCGCGCAAATTGTAGTCTTGCTTGTCGATGAGCTGCGGTCAGTTGTGGTCCCGTTGCTGGCTTGTGAGGTCTTAAATCTTGTTCACGGAGTCTCCTTCTCACTGTTTTGTCACTTATAGCCACACCCCGCACTTCCAGCTTTGTTTTTAATTACGTGAACGATTTACCCTTTGTTTGTTATTCAAAAGCAAACAAGCAAGGAAGTGGTGCTCTTCGCTGACGATACGTCACTTCTCTTCAGGATCAAAAGATGTTGGAACATCAAACCTACCTCATGTCATGAAAATATAGTTATCTGTTAGAAAGGCGATGAGATACACATAATTATAATACGCGAGCCAAATTCAAGATATTATACAAAGCATATACGAGTAGGTTACAAAAGTATAATAAGTGTTTCATGGGCAACTCTGTACGCTTCTACAATAAAATTCCTAGTCAGATAGTCTAACTTACCAGAAAAATCATTTAAAAAAACATGTACATAAAAACCTTTCAAAAAAGGTTATTATTGTATCAAGGACTATAATAATGGAAAAACTCCTGGACTGATTAGCTAGCCTTAATTTTTAGTTTTTAAGACAAAGCCTTTTTACAACCGCACTCATTTTAATTTGTATTTTGATTATTTAAACTTATTATTGTGAATGGCCTTTTTACAGCCATTCATTTGTTTATTTACTTATTTATAGTTTTCCAATTTTTAATACTATTCTCTATTGTACCAATACCCTATTTTGTAGCAATTGAATTGAATAGGTAGTGCCTATTAAAGATTATTTATCGGGTAGGTATCTATCGCGTACCTTTTGTTTATTTTCCCCGACGACGTTTCCATCACGGTTGCAGCGATCGTGCGAAAGTTTAAAAAGGAGAAATTTACAATGGTTTAGCCTGTCGCGAGAGAAAGTCGAGTGCGATCTGTCAAAATCTATAAAAAAAACCTGAGCGAAAACAGACTATCGTGGAGATTGCTCTGCATTTTACATCAGGCGTAAACACTACATTATTGTACAGAAAATACATACTCAGACACCAAAGTACCAATTTCTAGAGGTACTTACCTACATAAATATTTTATCCCACGGCAGTAGTCGAACTTGCAACTTTCTACGTGTTAGGCAGACCTCATGCCCCACAGAGGTACACATTTTGGTGGAGGCTACCTACCTATACCCTAGCCAAACTAGATGTGCAATTATTGTATACACACCACGACACAAAAAACTAAGACTCACTTGCTTTGCGTCGAGTTTCAGATATAGGTAATAATTATAAGCAATATTTATAAGAAGGGTCTCAAAAAGACAAATACGTAGGTACCTAATGTAATTTGCGCATAGACGCGGCAACAGAGTGAATTTTAGGTTTAGTATGGGCGGTTTGTTTACAAACATTCTACATCGAGTTTGGCTAGCTAGTGTACCTGTAGATGAGCCGTAAGCACCTACCTACCTATTCCTAAGGCCATTATGTAGGTCACAGAAATCTAAATAACTATTTAGATTTCTGTGATGTAGGTAGTCTAGTCAATCCATCGAGCACTGCTCGATGAGTGAATGAGTGAATCAAATGAGCAGCGCTTATCAACTCTCGGATGTTGGTACCGTGTAGTTAAGTATGTGGCAAACAAAAATAAGTCACGCTTTGATGACGTCAACCTACATCAGATTTTTTTAAACATAAGTTTTCTATAATGCAGTGGTGTTGTCACGTCTAAAAAGTCTACTAAAAAGTCTACTATATAATTGATGAGGAATAATACCTACCTATTCATCAAATTGAAGATATTTTATCCAATGTATAAAATATACTTAAGTAAGTACCTAACTACATAACTAAAATTGTTTTTGTAAATTTAAACAAAAGAAACCCTATTTATGTTCAACATTAGCAGAGATTTAATTCTGCGAAATAATCATTTTCAAAACTGGCAACACTAAGAATACGTAGTGCATCGAAGGGGAATTACCAATTCGTGAATATGTTGCATCAACCAGTTTAAGTGATGTAACAGAGTTGTAGCCAAATAGAAATGAAAAAAGCCGGACAACGACAAACAGTAAATTCTTCTACTAAATAATAATGGCAGAAGTTTGTGCTGTTGTGTTTGATAAAAGTAATAAACCGCCAAGTGCGAGTCGACTCGCACACGAAGGGTTCCGTACCGTCAAAATCAGGCAACTTTTTAAAGAACATACAATTTTCACTTGTTTGGTCCCTTTAAATTTTCAACTTTATTTTATTTTCAGTATTTGTTATTATTACAGTTGAAGTGTTACTTAATTATAAAAAGATTCATGTGTCCACCTATTATAGTTCAAGAGATACAGCCTTCACAAATTAGGAGTAAAAATAGCCAAAAAAATCACGTTTGTTGCATGGGAGCTCCAAATTGAGATATTTATTTTACTTTTATTATTTGTTGTTATAGCGGCAAGAGAAATAAACATTATCTAAAAAAAATTAACTGTCTACCTCTTACGGTTCATGACATTTAGCCACGTGACAGACAGACGGACGGACGGACAGCGGAGGCTTAGTAATAGGGTTCCGTTTTGACCCTTTGGGTACGGAACCCTAAAAAAGGGGAGATGAAGCACTAGCTTCTCGAAAGTGGCCCGAACATCGTTAAAAACTTTGATTTATTTTTTCAAAATCGCGGCGAACAATATACATATATTTAGATAGAAGACACTAAAATAAATAAAAAAAAACATCGATACTATGGTGTCCTAAAGCGTCAGGTTTCTGTGATATTCACATAATGAAGAAAAAATATAGTTATTTTTATCTCGGAAACCTGAACATTATTTTATAAAGCATTTTTTATTGGTTCTAGTGGCCTCTATCCAAATATATAAAATTTATAGTGCATGGTTAAATAATAAAAAAAAAACAAATGTAAGGGCCTCTCTCCATACAAAAATCTTCAAACCCTTTAAAATATTGCACCTTAAATAATTTATTACATATTATTCCATAGATAAATTAGAGATTTAATAAAGACGGTGATAAGATATTTTTTCAATAAAATAGTAAAAAGTGATAATATTCCTATTTTTACCCCTAGTTTTTTTGTTGACTGTATACTATTGTACAACTCGGGCAACTCCCGAATTTGTTTATAATATAGTGGGGTCGTACTAGCCACTAATATTGTTGTCTCGGTCGCACTTCCGTCTTAGGTACGTGTTTCCATCTCTGTTGTTCATTATATTGCACAAGATTGGAAATGTAACTGTGAGCGTATGTGTTTGCTTGTAGTTGTAACACAGGCCAGTTGTTGAGTAAGCGCTGGGAGAACGTACCTAATCTACAGATTTTTCTACATCGATTTAAATCAAGGTTTTGTAAATGTGGCCGGAAAATTAAACCGGAATGTTTGGAGCAAAGTCTGCAGACCAGTATACAACACTAATCCAACCTATAATATGGATTATGCATATGTTGTGTTGTGTATGATTATGAGTTGGTGTTGTGTTGTGTTGTGATCTGTCTGACGACGACGACGGTGTCCAGCTTTTTTGGAGAAAAGAAAGACTACTTTTAAACTAAAAGGAGTTCCATGGACAAATATTTATTAGGGTTTGTGATAATAGTGATAACAATAATTTTATTTTATTTGAAGAAAGGTGAGTCATCCTTCATCATCATACCATAAAGGTAACTTATTCAATAATACTTATTAAATAACACAGATTTTAATGGATACTTTTAACAAATACCTATTGAATAATTTGATGCTGTGCTTAACGTTTCAGCATCAAAAAGGACAATGGAGCATATGGTCGGACGTCTAGCCACCAAGTTTATATCGAACATGTTCGAACAAGTCCGACAAAAGATCATCTTTGATGGATACGAACATTGGCAATTTGATTTGTATAAGAAGGAGTTCACTTTGCCTGAGTAAGTTCTACCGTTTTTAAAAATAACACGAAAATAGTTAATTAGCCTCCGTAAATTACTACATTAATTACCTAGTATATCCTACAAGGTATTGACGAAATGTACAAAATAAACATGAAACAGTTGGGTTAGGGGTGCATTGCGCCTGATGTGTTGAGTGGTGCAGTGCAGTGCATCAGCTAGCGTGCCGCGTGACGCGAGGGCTCATGGGTAGGTTAGGTTCCCGGCTCCAGCCTCTGGTCACGCATCGCACTCGCTTCGATAAACAGACGTTCTTGAACATTCTGTAAATGTAATTCATGTAATTCAAAATTTACCATTTCATGTTATGTTACCCGTGTTTTTTTTTGTGGAAATAATACTTAAGAGCGTTTACGCCTTCCATGCGCCAGTTTGGCTCAAAAACAGTACTTTTCAAACCCGTTAATAACATGAACCACTTATCTTACACTATATGTTAATTAATATTAATTTTAGGAAATTTTGTTTTCCAAATAGTTAGTTAAGAAAATATTTCAATTAATATAGTGTGTAAGTAAGCATTCTATCAAGATACTTGTTAGAGGTTTTCTAAATTTCCCTTTTAGCCTCAGTTTCGAAGATGCATGCATGACTACTCACATAACTTAATCTGTGCTAACATACCTATTTATTAAGGTGTAAAAATTGGATAGATTCGTCACGCACGAGTCACTTTTCTATTCCGTCTCTTTCCATCCCTAGTCAACAATTTGCTGCTACTCGTCTCTTCCCTTCTCAAGTTCTGTGCTTTCGATTTCAGGCTGCTGAGTTGCCACCTCACGATAAAAAATTTGCTCTTCACTGGGGCGAGCAAATTCGTAGTAAACAACGTGAGCTATGACGTCACGACTTCCAGGGCTGCCTTTGACATATCAGTCCCTAAGCTGTTTCTTGGGATAGGTAAGAATGTGATAAGTATCTTCCTCTTGACTAGGTAGGTACTATCTCCTAATTATTATTTATCTATTAAGACGCACAAAACATATTACAACCACAAGAAATAACAATGTTTCAATAATGTAGGACTAAAACTTGATTGTAACACAACCTATGTATGTGCATACAGGAATACAAGCAAAACATGTAGAGCAATAAGGTAAATCGTAAAATATTTAAAACAAAAGTAAAGGAATAATGTTATTACGCTCACATTCGTGGTACCTAATGTAAGTTTGTATACCTAATTCCACAATAATGTAAGCACAGAATCAGGGACTTAATTGAATTGATTTTAGAGTTCTGATAAATCCCCCCTCTGTTGCGCTGATAAGTTTTGCCAGAGACACGGACAGTGGCAAGTTCATATGTTCTATTATATTAAGTATAGAATAGTTGCTGCCCGCGGCTTCGCACGCGTTGTTTCTATGGAAACGTTCAAAAGTTATTTCTATCCCATGGGAACTGATTTGTGGGATAAAACGTAGCCTACGTTTTATTACCGATCCGTTCAGTGATTTTGGCCTGAAGAAGTTAAAAACATCCATCTAAACATCCAAACTTTCGCATTTATGATATTAGTGTGATGTAATATTCTTCTCAAGGTAGAGATCGCTCATGAGCGATAAAACCGCCACTTCACTCACTTAGTTTTTAAATGGTTTTGTTGTGAGTATTGTTTCCATCGATTTAAGTGTGCAATAAAGCATTTTCTGTCTATCTATATTCTCCAAATATCGTTTTATAAATCACAGTACTTAATAATTATAAATGCGAAATTTTGGATGTATGTTTGTGACGTCTTCACGCCAAAACTAAACGGATCTGGCTGAAATTTTGCATAGATGTAGGTACCTGGCATATACATATACATAAGCATACAACCAGTCAGTATAAACAAGTTTCAAATCAATGGGATAGAAATAATCTTCAAACATTTCTATCCAACAAAAAAAATAAATAACTAAAAATAGTAGCCTAAAGATATGTTATTCTAAATCAAGTATCTAATGTATGTAACCTATAAGCCTGGAATCTCTAATAATCATAAGTTTATCAGTTATCCAATCCAGTATATTAATATTTATGTTTGTACTTACTTTGCTTTCTAAGCACCTAAGCAGTATAAAATTGTATTTTATTCTATTGATTGTGATATTGTTTTCTAGGTGATATTAATTCAAAAGCAACTGTGAGTGCCTTCTTTTTGGAGTTTGAAGCTGAACTCAAAGGATGGTAAGCCCTGTAGATACACCCTCATGGAAACAGACAATACCAAATGCCTCATACTTAGATGATACTTTCATGTTTAATTTCTTAGGAAATCTCTTCCTCGGCAATCAGCTTATGCTGGAGCAAAGAGTGGTACTTTAGTTAGGATCTTTAATGGAGTCTACACAACACACCAAAGTCGGCGTCACACCCCGGGCATCATGCGACATTTCAGTGTATGAGTACTTAATTAATACATTTATAGCAGCTGACAGTGTTTTGTCAACTTGTCTGAGGTCGACTTGCGTGTGTAGGTAGACTCCTGATTAATAACTCGCTTCAGCCCGCGGCTTCGCTCGCGTATTTTCGGTATAATAAGTAGTCTTTTATCTGTGTTAGGTTATATTCTAAATGTACTTCAAATTTCATCTTGATCTTTTCAGTACTTTGGAGATCTTAGGTAACATAATTTGGCATGTTTTAAAAAAAGATAAACCGATTTCAAATTCCGGTTTACGAAATCACCCCTCCTTTTCCTCCTCAGGCAAAGGCCTGACCGAAGGGCTATGTTCACGTGCAAAAAATTTAGTTTACACTGGCGGCGACATCTAGTTATAATTCAAGTCTAATTTAGTTTGATGACACAAGGATGAAGCTGTTGACGCCCGTTGCCATGGAAACCATTAATTAAGTGTTAATAAAATGATCGTATTCTGAGAATTTTTACAAACCTACGTTTTACGGCGCAATTCCTCGGAAATCAAACTCCACCAGACCACCTCAAAATAAATTTGTATACAAAAACGAAAGAATCATCAAAATCTATTAACAATTGGCGCAGATATCACCAAAACTGTTGTAGCTAGTCGTGATTCTCCAAAATATTATGTTGCTTTTTAATTTTAACTTGATAATTACTCATCCCTCAAGAACAATTTTTTTATGGGACCACCTCGGGATCATTCTCTATACAATAGTGAAAGAATCAGTAAAATCGGTTACCCATAGGCGGAGGTATCAAGTAACATACATACATAAACAAAAGACCTCTTCCCGATTGTGTCAGTGTGCCGTCCCATCGGATTATGAGAATGAGGGAAGAGAGAGTGCACCTGTGTTTGCGCATACACTTGTGCACTATAATGTGTCTTACGCACATTGCTGGTATCCGAATGGAACTTGCCGCCGTGGTCGAAATTCGGCTAGGTTTGGATACGACATCATGATACAGTTCTTTGTTAAATATTTTAAAGGATATTTTTTTTTATAGGATCACTTTAATGGAGCCAAGAATAACGGGAGCTGTTGTTCTAGAGATAGATGACGAAGGCAATGTGGCAGCCTCCAGCGTGGATATTAATATAGAGGTCAAAGACATTAAGGTTATTTGAGTTTTAACTAAATATTATAATACTATGTAAGCACGCGCACCACTGATAAATATTGTAATTTTTGTTGCAGTCTAAAATAAATCTACAATTCATGGACACAGACTATTCGGAAATGGTGAACAACTTCCTCAGAGCAAAACTACCGGAGCTTATAAATTATTACGTGGTAAGTAAACAATTTCGCGTATGTTTAATGAATGACCTTTTTTGTAATGACGTATTTTAAAACGTCCATCAAGCTTTATTTATATTAACAACAAAATAAAAATTTTGCAAAACCCACAACCGAAACTTTGTAATCGAAAAATAAAGAAATAATTTTGGAAAACCCCCGACAAAGAGGAATGGATAAAACAGTCATGATAATTTATATATACCTAATCAAATATAGCTAACTATTTTTTTTTGCCTACCTATTATTACAAAGACAAAAAAATGCGTCGGGGGCTGCCATTGTCATTCTAGGTAAACTCGTACTATAGAAGTACGAATTAACGTATTGTTTCAATATGTAACGTATTGTACCTTTGTATAATAAGCTTTATTTATAAACGTAGGTATCTAGTTAAATAATCGTTTGTTTCAGAACAACTGTAAAGGCCTCATTGAAGCTGGACTTTTGTCAATTGCGAATCCCATCTTGGCTCAAATGTTTTGAAAGTAATGGCAGAAAATAAGATATAACTATGTGAAATATATAATTTACCTAAAATCACAGATATTCAGATAATTATAAAATAAAAATAAAATTTCCAAAACGAAGTTTAATTTATAACATAACTGATTCAATTTAGGTAAACAGCGGGAGCGAAAGGTGGAACGTATTTTACAGCTCTTTCTACTCTAACATTTTATTAAGAACTCTAGAGTTCACTCCCGCCCCATAGTTGTCTAATCCTACTTATTATAAAGGCGAAAGTTTGTGTCGTTGTGCCGATATTTGGCCGAAGACAACGCCGAAACTATGTACATAATGGATCGGGCTTAAATTTAGCACACAAAGATCTGGACGAGGAATAACATTAGGCTCCTTTTTATTCGAAAAACGCGAGCGAAGTCACTGATAGATCAGTCTGAAATAAAAGTCTAAAAGCAGCCTATTCAATTGTTTGTAAAGAAATTTATAAAAATATTTAATAATTAACTATGTGCCTAAGTTTGAGATAAACATTCGTAGACTTCCTAGAAGATTGGTAAATAGTGAGTATGTTTGAGGGTTTTATTAATGACCTTTGCAAATGTAAACTATGCCACACTCGCCCTTTTCTCCATACAAAAATCGCGTTTCGGCACATTCGTACATGCGCAACTAGACTTATAAGTAAAACAGTATGCTACAGAAGGTAACAGAATTGGTGGCCTTATCGCGTAAAGCGATTTCTTCCAGGCAACCAAATCTTAAAAGAGACTACAAAGGATGGCGGAGCTAATTACAAATATAAAACTAATACAAACTATAACAAACTAAAATAATCCTAATACACATACCAAAAAGAAAAATGCACTAATACATAACAACAAATACTATAGTGACTTAAACAACAACAACTGTGCTTGCAACTGTATGTGTGATGTCTAGGGTCACTTCATGAATACATAAATCGTGCGAGTGGGTCAGTTGCGAAAATTTAAAAAAAAAAAAAAATTAAATTTTAAATAGACCTTTGATTTTTTAGTTTCCTCTCACAAAAAGTTAAATTATACCTCATAATAACAGAAGAAATTTCGTATGCCCATGATCAAACCAACATAAACATCGGTCACCATCGGCGTCGTCTGTCAACATCATTACATGCCACTGCGTCCCGTGAGTGCGCCTACATCTGGTACATTTGGAACGCAAACCGGACTCGACTGGGGGCCGGCGGGGTAAAGAAGCTTGGTGAGGCTATTGTGTGGTGCCGGCTTAGAATTTGCACCACCCCAACTCTTCCTGCGAGTGTCGTAAGAGGCGACTAAGGGATATCCACCGGGGGTGGGCAGCAGCGCCCCCTGCAGAACAATTCTACCACCGAACTGCGATCGCCGATCCGCATGCCCAGCGTGAGATTATAGGCATTAATTACCCCCCTTGAGATAAAAGCCAACAAGGCGCTTATCAGGGGGAGGCCTGGGTCCAGCAGTGGACCAATATAGGCTGTGGAGATGGAGACTCGTTTTCCTTTACATAGTCCTTACAGGTCATAATGTTAATGTTATGTAATTAGAAGCGGCGATGAAGTAGCAGTGGTTTCGCATTCGTTTTATCCTCAGTATCGATCGATAATGTTATCTAAATCAAATTACTTAATTACAAACTATTATATCAGCAGGATTAATTTAACAGTGAGTGTTATCAAAGACTCTGTAAAGGTATGTCTGTTCAAAACAATTTTTATCGTAATTAATATACTGCTATATTTTATATTAACATAGCTGCTTTAAAATTAATGTTGATTAAGATATTGTATTTATCATCTTGCTAAATTATTGATACATTTGCTAAAATTGATTTCAGGTACAATGAATTCAATTATCGTTTGTCTGGTAGCCATATTTGGCACCACGTTGGCGTTACCAGTCAACAATGATCAAGAAGCACTGTTGGAACTTATTCTCAGAACAGGTATGTCTGCAAACTCTATTGCATGTTCTCATTGTTGTGGTTGTGGTATTTTGCTTCTTGATTGTGATTAACTCAAGTGCATTTCACCTAAACGTACCTAAATCTATGCTACTCTACTCGCTGGACACAGGCCTCTGACGATAAGTGACTTAATGGCTTTTATCAATAGGGGGTCATACCATAATCCCCATGCTGGGCCTGCGGGTTGGGGATCGCAGTTCGATGGTGGATCTGTTTTGAAAGGGGTGCTGCTGCCCACTTCCGGTGGATATTCTTAGTCGCCTCGTACGACACCCGCAGTAAGAGAGGGTGGTGCAAATTCTAAGCCAACACTAGACGGTAACAACGTACCTACTTATCAACTTGATTCTCGGTTATACAACTTGCTCGACACGTCCCACAGCTTAGCGATGACAGTTAGAAAAGCTTGACACGTCCAACCAAACTCTTGGTCAGTGGCCTTTTTTTCCATGGGTTTCCCGTTTGACAACCAACGCAGGAGGTTGCGGGTTCCATTTTCACACATGCGCAAATGTTTGTCCGATCTCCAGATATTTGTTCAGGGTATTCTCGGTGTTGGAAAAAAATCTATCTATGCAGTGTAATGTATTAAGTATATAATTAACCTTGTACCTATAACACAAGCACTGCTTCGTTTGGGGCTAGATGATATTGTGTGAATTATTGTCCAGCATTAATGTTTTTTATAATTATTATTTATTGATCAGGATAAGAATAATACCGTTTACCTTATATTAAAACCTTTACCTTATATTTAGTGAGTACCGAGGCTCTCCCGGCTTAAAAAAATATATCTGAGCGTCTGGTAGACGTGACACGCCAGACCCGAGAGCTGGTGAGTATCTGGCGCAGCGCATGAATATTGTCATACAGCGGGGCAATGCAGCCAGCGTTTTGGGAACGCTTCCGACTGGTATTGCCCGCTTCTTTCCCTTAGTACGGGAACGTGCTAACCAACTACACAAAAAAAAAATTGGGATATTATTTATTTCTTATAAATTAACCCAGATATGAGGCTTACGCACTATAATAATAAAAAAACCTTAAAAATGAGCAACGCGACACCTCTCGTCAAACGAACTAACCGTAACTATAGTCTTTGAACAGGTTTGGATAAAAGTTCAATCTGTCCCCTCCGATGGAAGTCCCAGAGTTTTTCGACTCCTACGTCACTTGACTTGGTTGTGTAGTTGGTTGTCACCTTCGCGTACTGAGGGAAAGACGCGGGTTCAAGTCCCGTCACAGTCGAAAATTTTTGGGATATTATTAGATTTCTTATAAATTAACCCAGTGTGAGGATAACGCACTATAATAATAAAAACCTTACCTGTAGATTGTTTGCAACAGTCTGCAGTTAGCTCAATTGTTTCAATTGTAAATACTGATTCTAATTTGTTTCTATTATTTGATTGTAATTTCCTTTATTGAAAAAAGGCTTAGGATTTTAATAAAATTAATACTTACATCGTTGTTCCCCAACAAGATCCTGTGCCAGGTGGATCCGCGTTCTATCAAAGGTGTCCAGTATTTCTAAAAAGAATCTCATTACATTACAGACGCAAATGGAAGGAACAGCATCCTCGAGAACGCCTTGAGCAACGCGCTAGAAGACTTCCGGCAGACCATGGTGACTGGCAGTGATGACATACCGGTCCTGGATCCCTTCAGTCTCGATCGTATCTACCTGGATGATTCTGTTATTCCTTTACATGGGTAAGGTAATTTAATACTAAGTACTAATTTATTGCTGGTCAATTCACACAGCATTATCTAGCCCCAAGCTAAACAGAGCTTGTATTATGAGAACTAGATATCATAAATAGGTACTTCTTACAATATACCTATTATCGCTGACCGATCCACTGCAAGCCGCTAGAGAAGTAACATTATACTATAATTATAAAGATTATTATGCCCCTTCCTCTATAATCTCTAGGTGCTCTAGCTCCCAAGCTTCAGGAGGCTTACTTTGAAACAAGAAATTCGAAGTTACGGATCACAAGAAACGATCAAACTTATCAAAAAGTTGCATCGGACGCCTCACTCAGATTCAGATTTATTTATTAATTGCAAGTATGTACCTATTTGAGTAGCGTTCTAATTATAGATAGAGTTAGTACATACACCCTGTTGGGTATAGCAATTTATTATTTTTCACAGATTACGATTATTAGTAATTTTTCCTTTTGTTTGTAATAATTTAGTATGTTTGAATTGTAAAAACTATCCTCTTTTTTGTTTTAGTTTGAATTGTTGTTGATACCTTTAATTTCATAGCATCGAAATAATGGGTCTGCCGTCCATCGTTTTGCGCGATCTGTCATCCGTCAACTTTGTAATTAGTTTTTTGAAGTAGACCTCCAGATCATCCCAATTTATATGCATTTCTTTTCATTGCAGTGCCCGAGTCGAGTTCAACGGTCTGACAGTATCAAAGCTAAGTACCTTCGAGCTGAACACAGTCAGCATCTCAATAGCCTCGGTCTGGCTCCAGCGGTACAACGTCGTGATCGATGGAGAGGTGCCAGTCATTGACGTGGATGTTGGTTAGTACCTTCGAGCTGAACACAGTCAGCATCTCAATAGTCTCGGTCTGGCTTCAGCGGTACAACGTCGTCATCGATGGAGAGGTGCCAGTCATTGACGTGGATGTTGGTTAGTACCTTCGAGCTGAACACAGTCAGCATCTCAATAGCCTCGGTCTGGCTCCAGCGGTACAACGTCGTGATCGATGGAGAGGTGCCAGTCATTGACGTGGATGTTGGTTAGTACCTTCGAGCTGAACACAGTCAGCATCTCAATAGTCTCGGTCTGGCTCCAGCGGTACAACGTCGTGATCGATGGAGAGGTGCCAGTCATTGACGTGGATGTTGGTTGGTACCTTCGAGCTGAACACAGTCAGCATCTCAATAGTCTCGGTCTGGCTTCAGCGGTACAACGTCGTGATCGATGGAGAGGTGCCAGTTCTTGACGTGGATGTTGTTAAGTACTTTTGAGCTGAACACAGTCAGCACCTCAATAGCCTCGGTCTCCTGGCCGTTTCTAAATAGGAGTCAGGACATTGGTTGCAAGCATTTCCTTCATTAAAAACTGCCACTTTATTGGATCCAGTAACTTTCCGTATCGCAACATGTCTTCGGTTGGGTGCAATGTGTTGCGCGCCTCATCAATGCCAGTGCGATACTGCTGTCGAACAGCTTGGTCATCACGGGTTATCGTGTACTAGGCCAGTGTGGCGGTAGGATATGTCGTCACGCCAGCCTTAACGACATCACCAGGCGGGCCTTTGTCACCGCGAACGTACCAGCTATTCTCGAACCAAATGGTCTGTTTTGAATGATGGTTGCGTGACGAAGATAAGAGGCCCGGCGGCATGATACTAGTCCCATGGGAGTTGGGGAGGTAATATCAAATAGCTTATGCCAAAATGTGTGCCTGACCATCAAGATATTTTTGCGAAACTATTTGGTTTATAAGAAATTTATGTTCTCTCCGCGTTTGTGGCGTCAAACTCCCTCTAAACCTACTGCAGACCTAATAATAAATTTATATCGCAAAATCAAGTGCTTCCCAAGCAAGAAAAAGAAACAATCATTGTTTAACAATTTACGAAGCAATCTTTTGGTTGAGTCGAGTAAATAAATAAATAACAATCGCATTTAGAAATTAACAGAAAATAACCACTTGCTTTTCAATACTCAATTATTTGTTGACCGAAATTTTGTGTTCCCTAAAACAGTTCCCTAGGTTAATGTTAAGTACTTATCTATACAATTCTTACAAAGTATTTATCTATTTTCAGGTAACTACGATCTGTTTTTGAACACCAATGGTCTAAGCCTCTTTGGAAATGGTGACGCCAAGTAAGTAAGATAACCTATTCGACCTCTCTCACCGAATCTCTTCTTAAAGCACAAATACAAATTAACGTATCTAATGTAAATATTAGCTAACTTACGGTTATAATTGGAAAATAAAAATGTATAAAAAGGTTTTTAAATTCCGTTTTTATTTTGGAATACGACCCAAAGTACTTGTTGGTAACAGACAGACAAGACACACAGATCGTTAGACAGACACATAGAGTTTGAATTTTTAATTTGGCCATGCCTATTATGGATAAAGAAATAAAGAAGAAATAAAGAATTTATTCATAGCCACACACACACATGTTATATAAAAAATAAGGGAAATACAAAATAAAAAACAGGTACTAATAAACAAAAACATAGGCCTATGGATTTCAATTAAGATCATAATGCAACAGCAAACATGCAGTTCCTTTTTTAACCCTTAGGACTCTATTACATAGAGTCTCCAGAGTTTAAAAAGAAAAAATTGGTCTTTCCCTAACTGCGTGGCTAATCAGGTCCAGCCTCAGCTTATTGTCGTTTATTGTCCACAGAGGTCGATAACGACGCTGGTTTTCAGTCAGGACCTTAATTGGGTGACGTCGCGTCCCGAGTAACAGTCCACTGATAAAAAGTAAAAAGTCTATCAAAACAACAATATAACTAGACGTGATAACTAGATAACTGTAACTGGATAACTAGACATGGGCAAATTTATCTATGGTATTAGGTAGTAGTATGGATATTTAAGTAGGTATACACACAATGCCGATCCTCGCACCTTTTTTTCAGATCAACACTTACGAGCTGTTCTTATTCAAAATGACATTTTGTTTAATTTTAGGGTCACCATCATAAAACCAAGAGTGAAGATCGAACTTCTAGTGGGCCTTAGGCCTCGGCTAGGAATCTACCTGAATCTGCTGAGCACGCGTATCGAAGTCAGCATCACGGATATCCAAGTCAGTATTTTTTTTTAATACTAGCTGCTGACCGCGGCTTCGCACGCGCTTTTTATGTACCCTATGTCCGTCCCCGGGATACTATTTACCTCCCTGCCAAATTTCATTAAGATCCGTTCAGCCGTTTAGGCGTGAAAAGATAACAGATAGACAGTCAGAGTTACTTTCGAATTTTTGATTAGTATGGATGTAATACTTATTAGCCAGGTATGTTGGGAGGCATGCGTGGGGCCATGCCACAGAGAAGAGTCTAAGAGAATTAATCTAATAGCGAGGGCTACACATAGCGGGTATCATCCTTGGGTGCATTTGCACAATGATATCCGCCACCCGATGATAATATCCGCCAGGTGCAGCGAAATTATTGCACAGAAAAATGGAGGAATACAACCAGCTTATTGTGATGGGTGGATGGACTGGGTAATCAGGCTATGGGGGAAACTGCTGACGCCTGCTATATAATTATTATTATTAGACTAGTCAGTGTAGCCATTACATGGTATATTTTAAGTAGGCAGGGTTTTAGGGGTATATCTACCAGATACCCCCAATACTCTTCAATACATTACACACACGCATCACAGACACATATGTATTACACATGACATTATATATGATTTTATTATTATTTATGAATTAAAAAAAAATAGGAAAAAATATAAAAAATATCATCATTCGGATATCATTGTGCAAATGCACCCAAGGATGATATCCGCTATGTGCAGCCCTCGCTATTAGATTAATGCTCATTATTTATGACATTATTATTATAGATTATATCGTACTACACTAGTCCAATACTATCTTTGCTATCAAAATTCTCAAATCTCGCTATGATTAATATCTGTTATTGTTCTCGGTGGATAAAGCGTGCGGATTTTTGACAAGAATCGTAGCTGAATAATATGGCGCCCACTGCTAGCCAAAAATTCAGATTCTTTTCGTGAATTTTCAGGAAAAATATTTATTGTTTCAACCCGTTCGTTTCGGTTACAAAATTGAATTTTCAGTTAATTTCTTTTTTTTATTGGACCCTATAATTATAGGATATATTTGAGGCACATCTTTAATGTAATACCACAGATTTTGTAATACTAGAAGTACTACAGCGGGGCAATGCAGCCAGCGTATTGGGGACGCTTCCGACTGGTATTGATATGGATCAGTTGAGCTACCTGTAGATTGTTTGCAACAGTCTGCAGTTAGCTCAATTGTTTCAATTGTAAATACTAGTTCTAATTTGTTTTTATTATTAAATTGTAATTTTCTATACTAGGCTACGTAGGTATATGAAGTATTAGGCATTTTAACAGTGGTAATACGTTTTTACATATTGTTTCAATGTATAAAACCCTTCTTATAACTTTCAGCCCGAACTCACTGGAATGTTCAATACCAATAACCCAATCGTGGATAACTTCGTCAACTTATTCCTGAAGAATTTTGTACTTGAATTTTTGGAAAATTTCACGGTAAGAATTACAAAGCGAAGATAATTTTTAAACAATTCTATATATTTTGTAATTTATTAATATTTTTTGTCTTTTGTTGCAGGAAGAAATAACAGAAACAATCAGTCCGTTAGTCCAGGATGTGGCCAATGAAATCCTTGATGACATTAACCTTATAAGCATCTTCGAATAGCATCATACCCTTAAGAACAATTTTATGAAATAAATTATTGACAACTAATGCCCTCTATGTTAAAATTGCGACTTTACTATCCAACCCTGCTGCCTGGTTTGTGCTAGTTCTGGCCAATTCCTTCCATGAAAAACATCCTAACTCCAACGGCGAGATAGTGAAGTACAAACCCGATAGATGACGTTGCATTGAACTTATTGAAAGCATAATTATTTGTAACTCTGTTTGCGATTTCAATAAGATATTAAGTTTAGAAAAAGTAGATTTTAATTTTTCTATGGAAAGAAGTGTTTACTATGAAAGCTTGTGAAGAATAGCTTCTAGTGATGGTAACAATGTAGAAGATTACATCATGCTTAGGTCTTGTTAATTAACATTAGTTTGAGATCATGGTACCAAACTGAGGCGTAAGTCTGTCAGGACGTGATGGAGACGTCGACGTCTCCATCACGTCTCGACTGTTGGTAGTCCGGTAGCTATCGTGAACGTAACGAGTAACTGTCGAGCAGACGACTCATATGCAAGATAGTTAATTTATTTACTTATTATTTAATAAAAAAAATTTGTTGCTGTTAAATTCTTCGTTATTTTATTGTATTAGTATTTCTACATAGTAAAATAACAAAATAAATAAGCGATTTTAGCGCCATTTTGGTAATAGAACTTCACGTTATATATAGGTTGTAGTTATATACACGTTATATACACGTTGTAGTTGCATTAATAAGAGATGGCGTTAGAGTCGCGATTCTGCAAAAATATAATTTACGCCTTATTTTAGGTGCCTACGTACTATTTATAACACTCCGACAAAACTGAGGAACAAATCCATTTACACTAAACATTGGTCACTGATTGGTCGTGTGGATATTTCTTTAGGTACCAATGTATGTGTAATGTGTTTTATACTATTTTAATTATAAATATAACATTTTACTTTAGTAACGTAAAGCGATCGAGAGCGTCGTTCCATGTCCGCACGATAGAGGCGCTATACCAAATTGTATGGAAAAAGGAGATGTCACGCTCACGTCTCGTTACTAACGTCAGGCGGGACTCGGAGCCCTGGTACGAGTGTGGCAAAACAATGCCGCCGCGCCGTCTACATATTCCTTCGACATGAAAACATGCAAAGAACCGTTCAGTGTATTTAAGTAGTAGGGACTAGCTGACCCGACAGGTAGACGTTGTCCTGTCTTAACTACGAACATTAAATTCGAATTGGTATGGTCGCTAAGTTTTCCAAAATTTTCTAATTTTCCGCGCAACTTTCTATAATATTTTTTTTTCATAAGAACCTTCTGCCAATTACAAATACAAAAAAAGATTTAGCGAAATCGGTCTAGCCGTTCACGCGTGATGCCGTGACCAAGGGGAATAGGGATTCATTTTTATATATATAGATATAAATTATAAAATCTGTGGTTTAGTGCATATAATGTTCAGCATACTCTTGTTAACCTATGTGGTCCTAGTACCGAACTGCCACCTTCTATTTGTTCGACGACGTGTAAACTTGAGAAGAACTTTTCAGTGTTTCTTGGTATTGTTGGTATAGGTACAGATGTTAATAATATTTCAATGTACAAAAGCTATTTTTCCTCGCAGATTAGCCAAACCAGTAACACAATCTTTCGCCCTCATTTCCCTTTTAGGCAATTTATTATCAAATTCGCAAGGAATTTTCGCCTTCGAGTGGCAAAGTTCGGAGGTTTCCAAAGACTTATGAATTATGCAAAACCTTCTGCTTTTGATTTCGGATACTTACTGAAAAAGATAATTTTAACTTAGGGATTCAAGGGCCTCGCCACTTTGTACTAAGCAAAGCCTCGGAGAGTTTCTTGTCAATAACACCACTTGGAATTAACGTTATTTTTTCTGTCTGGGAATAAGCTTTGGTTCTAGATCACATAGAATAAAACAAGTAGATACCACGTACGACTTTTCACTACCGACTAACCATTACACACACTGGGGCCGAATTATACCAATCCAAAACACCAACCAATCGCTTTAATGCTATCACAGAATCGTCCATAGTTTATGGAAACTGGATAGTGCTTGCGGTGCTATTAGCACGAAGAGATTGATAGAAACCGGTACAGTAGGTACATTTCACATCGGCCGTGTAAATAGCACTTTGGATGACCCTTTGTCAGGTGAAGCCGAGATGCTGTATAAACTTGCAACTATATGAACTTGCTTGAGAGAGCTTGTCTTAGCTCTTAGGTTGTTATTTTGTCTGCTTGTAGGTAGGTACATTTAGTTTTCTTTAGTTATGTAGTTTATCTCCTTTATGTAGTGTGTAGTTATTATAGTTATAGTAGTTGTGTTATATTAAGTTAATTGTTAGTGTTGATTTTTATGGAACGGTGTAGTCTGCGGGCACAGACAAGTCCGAACGAGAATGGTCGCACCGGGCGGCCCGCCTCCATTCACTGACACTTTGTCTCATCTGAGTGTTTGCTCTATTATTTGGAGTAAAGTCTCCATAAAGTAAATGCCTCCATATCCATGCGTAGGTAATTGTATAAATCCCCTGGTTCACGAACCTCCAATTCTTTTAATAACGGACATATGACTGTATTTGTTTCTCTCTAGGTACCAGTTCTTGCACCATGCTCTTTTCCTATTTCTTTCTTCCATTGTTATTACACCCCCAATTATAGCAACTGACAGCCCTTAAAAACCTAAACGAGCGAATCAAGACACGCCATAATTTTGTTAAAATGGCGCCTAAACCAAAAGCCGAAGAAAAATCTTGAAATTTCTCCATGCATTTGTTACGTAACCCGAATGCACCGTTTATTACGCCAGCTAAGCTCGGGCTTGACCCACAAGGGGCATAACTTGAGGAAATTAGAGATACGGAGAAACTAGAGGATGGCTCTCATGACCTAGCCAACCGCAGAGGTTGGATCATCCGTGTGTAATTAGAATAGGATATACTGTAATTACCAGGCCTGGTCTCCAGTAGTCTGGATTGTCTTATTGATCTGATTCGAGGTTACATCGCCGCAGCAGCATATTTGTACTCACTATCGAAATTCGTTCTGAATTTTTTGTAAACAGTCCACAACAAAAGAACTCCCTTGATGTCTTAAATCGGCAAGGAATGTTAATTGCGTAACATTTCACCTCGACTTTGGCAGGAAGGTAGGTCCCTACTGTGTTTATTTTGTCTTTATTTATCCTCATGTTCCTGCGCCCATTCACTTCCCTCAAGAATGACTATCGAAACTAATGTAGTTAAATAGGTGATGTAGATCTCACGAAAAAGTCAATGAATAGATAATCCCAAAATCTTTCACGCGTTATTAATATGTTGGTGAAATTTACTGATTTCGGCGAAACTGTGTCTAAACTCCTAACTAACTTATATCAATAATTTAATATATTAACACGAAGAGCCAAGAGACCTCTTTCGGTTACAAAATTTGAAGTTTCACATGCCTTCGTAGTTTAAGGATTGTGCCACAGCGGAAATGTTTTAAGTAAAGAGTAGGCGAGTTCCTTTTAATACGAAAAAAAAAATGGAATTTATCAGCATAGATTTTATAATACTATACGCATAGGTATTTTTTTCTACTTGAGTTTACGTTCTGGGGTACGTTTTTAACCGACTTCGAAAAACGGAGGAGCTTCTATGTTCGGCTGCATGTATGTTTTTTATACCTCATCATCATCATGTTTTAAACATCAAGTTATCTTATCTCACATTGACCGTAGGTACTTCTTATCAAAGATAGGAAAAACTTCGTTTGACCACATTCTCACTTGATGGTAAATTACAATGTGGTCGACGTAGTATAATGGTACTGACACATACCTTTTGTGGTTACAGATTCCGTTGTAAATCGAAAGGTGCTATTCCACCGGACATGTGCTGAGCTGCGTGTGGGATGTGTGTAATTATCCACTCTACGCAAGCTTGGTTTAAGGCTGGATGGTGCTTTGTTATTTGTCCAGCATTATTTATTTATTATGATTGCAGAATCACTCGACCATCGCACTATAAACATTCCTCCATCTCCATCTCAGCCTACATATATTGGTCCACTGCTGGACCCAGACCTCACCCTGATAAGCGCCTTGTTGGCTTTTATCTCACGGGGGGTAATGCCCGTAATCCCCACGCTGGGCATGCGTGTTGGGGATCGCAGTTCGGTTATAGAATTGTCCTGCAGGGGGCGCTGCTGCCCACCCCCAGTGGATATCCTTAAGTAGCCTCTTACGACACCCGCGGGAAGAGTTGAGGTGTTGCAAATTCTAAGCCACACAGCAATTATTGATTACTTTATTTAGTACAGGCCCTTTTAAAGATTTTTTTTGTGTAGGTCTCTTTGTATCTCATACCTTTATTTCTATGTATTTTTTCTTTTGAAATGTGTCTGCGTAAATAATATATTATAAAATATGTGCCTATGTGATATTTACTCGGCTGACTCGCTAATAACACTCCTTTACACACCGCTGTGGTTTACTTATTGTTATTATTTTAAGTTTCCTATATATACATTATGATTTACGAATGCATAAACTGTTGCATCGTTCATCAGCATATTAATTGAATCACTCAGTCCCATTCGCAAGTTGTTGTACTGTTTATTAACGTACTGTGCAATCTCCAAGGAATATTCATACGTGAGTTTAAGTTAAAACTTCACCCAAGGGAATGCGGTAATTGTGATTAGCATGCTCGGGATGGTATGCAGATGTATGGAGATTTATGTATGTTGGCAGTTTGTAAAAATGTCCCTGGGAAGTTGGAGAGCTGATTGCGTTTGATGTGCGTTTTGGTTTTTCTATGAAATTGTAATTTTTCAGATTGAGTTTAAACTGCAAAGTCAAAGATAATTCCTATCAAAGAATAGAAACAAATTAGAAATAAGAAAAAAAATAATAACCCAAATTTTTTTCGAATTTTTGGGATATTATTTAATTTCTTATAAATTACCCCGAGTGTGAGGGTTTATGCATTCTCTAGAAAAAATAAAAAATAACTGTAATAACAAAAAATAAAATAAAGTTGAAAATTTAAAGGGGTCTCCAAACAAGTGAAAATTTGATGTTCTTTGAAAAAGTTGACTGATTTTTACGGTACGGAACCATTCGTGTGCGAGTCGACTCACACTTGGCGGTTTATTTCTTTTAAAAAAAATATGTCTGGATAAATAATGAATGTATAGTAGTATTATGAAATCTAATAACACTCCTCTACACACCTCTGAGGTTTGTTTACTTATTGTTATTATTATAAGTTTCCTTTGTAATGTTATTTTAAGTATGTAAATAAATAAAAAGAATGATAAAAACAACGGAGGACAATGATACTTTGATCATTTTGAATTATGATACTGAAATAGCTTATCTTGTAGATAAGTCTAAAGAAATAAACGTTATTGATTTTAAGCGTGATTTGTTTTAATTTAACATGGTCCAGTGTGCAATAGGATTATGATACCAGCCTAGCAATTAAATGATACCATTCTTTATTTTCGGGTAACATTGGAAGGGAACTCCCAAACATATTATCAAAGTAACAACCAAAGCATAGTTTCGTTAGTAATTAACCTCAAGCACCGTACTTTGAAAAAAATTGTTTCGTTCTAAATACATTATTTTGTTCTCTTGTGACACAATGTACTATTTTACGTATCTCCATCGCCGCTGGCATGTTAGGTCAGGCCGCAGGAAGTGACTTAACTCTTGCCCCAATACTATTGTACACACCTAAATATTTTAATAAGGCAACACACCTTGGCTGAATTGGCACTCAAGTCTTCCCTTAGCAATTCAATCACAACCTTGGAGCAATTGCTTTTGTTTTCCGCCCTTACGCTTGCTTGTTTAGGATGCTAGAGGAAGGGTTCCACTTGTCCTTAACTCAGGCAAACACTTTCAGTTATTTGCTGAAAGTGTGACCTACTTTTTATTTCTGGTAAATAGATATCACAATGTTCAGTTTAGGCTGACAACGCGGAGAAAAATATCCAAATCAGACCAAATAAGTATCTGACTTATTTGGTCCAATTTGGATGTTTTTCTCTAAAAATAAAAAGTAGGTCATTCTTTCAGCAAATATCCCAATGTGCACACACATTGGGAACTTGCTTGGTAACACATACCAAGCATAATTTTTAAATTTACTAACTTAAAACAAAACACTAGCGAATAAAAATCTGGTGTGGTCTGATATTTCTCTGGTTTAACTAGATAGATAGATACATACATAGATAATAAGTTTTGCTCCAACTCGAAAACTAACAACCTAACAACGTAAAGGTTTCTTGTTCGCTTCTTTACCATAAAGGATTGAAGTGAACAAAAATCAAAGTGATCACTGTATTTCCTAGTTTTACGTATAAATTAGACTTTTGTGACGTGTCTAAGAGTCCTGTAAGGTCTAAAGGAAATAAAGCACTTTGAATTTGAATTTGAGTCGGTACCTAATTTAAACTTATCCTATAGAGAGGCAATTGAATTGGCGGCCTTATCGCTTAAAGCGATTTCATCATCATTAACACTATCCATCTGAAAAGTAAACCTGTAGGTAAACTATAAGAAAGACAAAGAAAAGCCACGGACTTATAAAATGCAAGACAAAACTAAAGCAAACTAAAAATTATTATTAAATTTCTATCCGACAAGCTAAGTCCCTTCCTATCTAAAGTATGGTTCATAAACACTATCTGTCCACTCTTGAGAAGTCTTCCTGATAATCTTTTTGTTATTTTGTTAATTACTACTGTTTTCTTGTGTCTTTTTGCTCTTCTTTTGTTTTTAAAGTACTTTTACTTTTTTTTCTGTTTTGAAAACATATACGTAGGTGGGTAAGGACCAAATTTTTTGCATCGTTGCACATCGGAATTTACAGCTGAAAGTGTCACAACGGAGCAAATGTAGCACAACGGAATTTGTTAAGGTTAGTGTAAATGGGTCTAAAAATGATCACAATGTTTAGCATAATTAATTACATTCATATTTTTCTCAACCTTGGAAAAATAAATTAGGTACCTACTTACTTAAAACCCTAAGTTATGATTTTCCTTACTTTAATTATTCTATTACTTACCTATTACTTTATGGATTGGGATGTTGTGGGTAAAAAAAAAACAGCGGACATTAGTGTAATATATGTATTTTGATAATATTATATATTGAAAAAAAAATATATATACCACTATTTATTAATTTTAATATCACAGATAATACATAATTGTACTACCTAAATAAAATTAATATTAAATAGCCGGCACAAATAATATTTTTTCTTCAAATATGTCAAAAAGAATAAAAGTTTTATTATATAATAATAACATGATGTTTAGAGTGATGATTATTGACTTTATAAAAAAAACTAACAAAACTAGATATGTGTAATATAATAAATAACAAAAATATCAAATCAATCAACATGCTTAAACTCAAAATACTTTAAAAAAATCAGTTTGGGTAATTATTAAATCAATAGAAAAATGTTCCAATTCTTAGGGTGCCATATTTATATTACTAACACAAAATATAAAGATGAGTTTGATTAGAAGAACCCAAAATCTACAATTGTTACATAACATGCACGCACATTTTTTACATTAGTTTAACTGTATGCAAACAGTATATTCTTTCAGCATTCTTTTTCTTCATATCTTCATACATCTGTAAATTTGTTTCTTTTAATTTTTCGCGGTACTTTCGACATCTTTCTGCTGAAGACAAAGGCATCTGAAAAAGAAACGCCTTACTAGATCACAAATGCTTTTATGTAAACTATTTCGCAAAAGAAACACTAAACATTTTCTTAAATAGAAAAAAGCAAAAGTCAACATAATGCGGTCACCCATCCAAGTACTGACCGTGCCCAACATTGCTGTCTGTCTATGTCTTACATAAAAAATGATCGGTACTCAACGTGTTATGGACGTTGGCCCCCTCAATTATAAAATTTATTTTATTATTTTATTATAGCGACAAGAGAAATAAACATTCTGTAAAAAATTCAACTGTCAACCTTTTGCGGTTCATTAGATAGAGCCCTCTGAGGCTCTGACAGACGGACAGACAGACAGCGTAGGCTTAGTGATAGGGTTCCGGTTTCACTCTTCGGGTACGGAACCCAAAAAAATATGCACCGCTGACGTAGTATCTACCCGGCCAAAAAGTTTGGCAAGGTTGTCTGGGAGAAATCTCTCTTAAGCGATAAGATCGCCAATTGTCGCTTAAACTGTAGATACCGTATTCCTTTTTATGTTATTTTTAAGTTAAGTGCAATAAAGCATTTAAAAAAAGTGTGCTATTCCAGGTCATAAGCTATATGTATGCTAAGTTTCATCAAAATCCGGTTAGTTTTAGTCACAAACATTTCACGTAGAAACTTCTTATTTTATAAATAGTAGCATGATAAGATTTGCAAACCCTAGATAAAAAAATCTTATTGTTAAGATGTGAATAAAAACTACTAAAAGAAGATCTACATGAAGTAATATTGTGTACCTACCTATACAATGTTCCGTTGTGACACGTCACACAATTTCGTGTCGTTCGTCGCACACAGGAGTAAAAATCTCCACGACCCAGCAATAAACGATTCTCACTGCAAAGAATAAACACCTATATGAATACTCATCAGAGTTGTTCAATAGATCCGTGGGATACCGAGGCTCTCTGAGTTTTTAAAAAGTTATCTGAGCGTCTGGTCGACGCGCGCGACGCGTGACTCGAGATCTGACGTGTATCTGGCGCAGCGCATCAGCATTGCCATACAGCGGGGCAATGCAGCCAACGTTTTGAGGACGCTTCCAACTGGTATTGATATGGATCAGTTGAACTACCTATATTTTGTTTGCAACAGTCTGCAGTTAGCTTAATTGTTTCAATTGTAAATACTAGTTCTAATTTGT
The DNA here is from genome assembly GCA_963662085.1 of Eupithecia inturbata. NCBI lineage: Eukaryota > Metazoa > Arthropoda > Insecta > Lepidoptera > Geometridae > Eupithecia > Eupithecia inturbata. The sequence continues at coordinate 13,744,807 of OY759178.1, read as the reverse complement.
TTTTATTATTGAATTGTAGTTTTCTTTGTCAATAAAGTTTATCTATCAAACTTGCAAAGCGTCTGAGATTCAACCACTCCACCACGGAGGTTGACGGAGGTTGTCTTATCATTAGCATACAAACTTGCTTTCTTTCTCTCACAATATTATTGAAGTTCGTATATCGCTCCAATTCTCAGCAGAAAAGGAATTTGAAATTCAAAATGTACCTATCTGATTTGCATACAACAAGGCAGCCAAGTTTTATGAGAAGTTTTAGAGGTAGATGTGGTTTCATTTCGTTGTTTGAACTGCTCTTTCGAATGGAAAAATGAATGGCTTCTGTGAAAAACGGGCAAGTGCGCAAAACCGGAGGTTTACCATCATCAACATTTGGCACACAAATGGCTTGTACATCCACGAAATGTTTTATGTAGTGTTCGTTTTTCGGAACTTATAGGTAGATGATTTGTAAGGGTTATACGGGAACCACAGCTGGGATGCATGGGTGTCAAATACTGCGGTATGTACATACCAGTATACTTTATTACCTACTTTTAGGGTTTCGAAGATCGGAGATCGGTTTCGAAACCCTTAAGGTCTCGCTTTTTCTGTCCTTTTTTCCGTTTTTAATATCTTAGCAACTACTGCAGTAAATAACTTGAAATTTAAAATAATTATACATTTCGTGCACTTGTACAGATTAAAATAAAACCAAAATAAAAAAATAAGAATAATGAAAATTTTTAGTACAACTTGTGATATCGAAAGTTTAAAAGAGACCTACAAGGTCAAGTGGGATATCAAATGAAATGTATCAGTTTCTACAAATCAAAACAGTGTTTGAAATTTCTGTAGGTTACATACTTTTCAAAATATTTTGAAAAAAGTCGAAAATTTTACAATTACCTCTATATTCTTGCAAACAGAAACAGCTGAAATGTTTAACCTTTAATTTTTAGTATTCATTAAATAGCAAAGTCTCTAACCTGTAGTACATATTTGTATACTTGAGAAACGTTCGAAACCCTCGACGCGCGAGTTACACTCGTACTTGAAAACTGGCTCGTTGAGAAGACGTTCTATACCTACGACGAATTTTTAGATTCTCAATAATGTTAACTAATTGTTATTCTTCTTCTTCTTCTTGTCAGATGGCTTCTGCGACTGGGTTGTTGCAATTTCGCCAATTGTTATTAGAGTTATTATTATTATTATTTTATTTTGTTTTGTAAAAACAATTTTTGACATGTAATTTGACAAAGTATTAATTAAACGTTTATCTTGACGGATCTTGTTTTTTTAAGGCCTGGCTCGCCAATACTCGCTTAGGCTTGTTAAGACTGTCAAGTCAAATAAAACAAACAACATTTGCAGTCAACATCTTGGTTCTGTCACATTTCTGTCCTGTCTTTCGCGCAATGTCAGTACAATGAGCTATCTATAAAACATATTGAACTTGACATTTTTAATCCTAGATTTAATCATTTTATTAGAGAACTTAAAGGTATCCTCCATTTCAATGATCCTCATATAGCTGGTCCTCCATGCTGGAGCACTCAGCCTAGTGATGTAATAAAATAGGGAGATGCCGGGTCTTATAGCTAGGCGGTGTGCAATGCGCACGTACATGCATAATATTATTTAACTCAAACTTATTACCAGTGTCTTATTATATATATATACATACTTAGCTGTACACACATAAGTTTACGCTACAATGTAGATTAAAATAGTTTTTGTTGTATTTTCATTTTTTAGTTGACATTGTAATGTGTTTTGTGTGATAAATAAATAAATAAATAAATGTGGGTAAAGATTTTAATTATTTTTAGGCGTTTTTTTTAATGGTTTTTGTAATTATATCTATAATTCTTAATACTACTATACGAATTAAAACCTGTAAATGAAAAAACTAAGACCTATATTCTTATAACTAGACATATTTCTCTGAAAGATGAAAAGGCAAATTTTCTCTTTGAAATAAAGAAAGTTTCGTCTATAGCCGTGGACAAAAGCTCCTTGTAGTGACTGCAGCGAACTCATTAGGGAGAAGAATGCAGATATAGTAGACCAAAGTCGTGTGGAGTGGATTTCAAGCTTAATACTTTTGTTTAGCATCTGCAAATATTTTACGGATTCAATTTTGGTAATTAATTTAACGTAATAGGTAGGTAGCATCAATTTTAAAAATAAAACGTGTAGCTCTTTACCCAAAATAAGTCGATTAGGATATTAATAGGGAGTATCTTTATTTAACCTTTAAGTTAGGTTAGTAAGTAGTATTTATGTTATGTTATTATTTAATTGAATGACTGAATTCATATATTTTTAAATCAGACAACAAAGTCCATATTACAAAGATAATTATAAATAAGTAGCAGTGCAGCCAGCGTCTTGGGGACGCTTCCGACTGGTATTGATATGGATCAGTTGAGCTACCTGTAGATTTTTTGCAACAGTCTGCAGTTAGCTTAATTGTTTCAATTGTAAATACTAGTTCTAATTTGTTATTATTATTGAATTATAATTTTCTTTGTCAATAAAGGCTTATTATTGACAAACTTTAACATTACCGTACTTAATTAAGCAGGTTTACTTACAAATAAAAATAAAAATCTAGACAACGATAACTTTACAGGAACTTACTTTGCTTATTTTAATGTATGCTAAAAATATACTATGACTTTACATTATATTTATTGCTTATTAAATTCTAGATAATAGTTTTAATCCAAAAATGTATAATGGTGGAATCAAATTTTAAACTTATTAAGGTCGGAATGCTATTATGACTATCTCTAATACGGCTCATTAAAGAAACAGTGCGTTTTCGAAATAACGCTGGAAAGCCTGGTCTGAAACGCAGGAAGTTCTAGCATTCGCAGACATTCCTTATGCACTACAATATCGAGGTAGTCCTATTAGCATTCTGAATATAATATTGTATTGGACGCGTAGAACACTGAGAGAGGCCTGGGTGAAATTAACTTATAGACTACTGGTGTAAAAGCACTGACAATTTGCTGTAAACAGTGTCAGTTTCGCCTCAGCTGAGCAATTGGCGAACCTACGAGCAATCATATTCCCCCTGACCGCCAGTGATCTACGTTCCCGCTCAAAATCAGCATCATCTTTTAAATCTCCTGTTACTATATGCCCCAAATATTTAAAACTATTCACAACATTTAATGATGTGCCATAAAGCATAATAGAGGGAACCTGTTCTGGGTGCTTATTTCTACTCGTAAAAACTAACACTTCACTTTTCTGAACACTATATAAAAGCCCATGCAGGCCTGTATAGTCCTCACACGTCTGGACCAGTTTACTAAGACTACTGATTGAGGGACTGAGCAGTACCATGTCGTCAGCATAACTAATATTGTTCACCATCTTACCATCTATGGAACAACCGACATGTTGTGTACTGCTCAGCCCCTGAATCAGTTGATTCATGTACAAATTAAAAAGTGCAGGTGATGTCAGGCCACCTTGTCGCACACCACACTCAAGTTTGTACATGTTGTGTTTGTACAATTTTAATCTATTGTGCGCTAGACAACAGTCCACGTGCTAGGCCTACAGGAGGTGTGCTGCTGCTGTCCGCCCTCTAGTGAATATCCCTTAGTGGCCTCCTACGACACCTGGGGGTTATGCACATTCTAAGCCGACCCCGTAATGGTAAAAATCTATGTAAAACGCTAAAGTTTAAAAAGACATTTGAAGGGTTTTTCGGCCCTCTCCACGGAACTCTTGTTCTGGTCGGGTCACCTGCTCTTTTAAGCACCTTATCTCGGAAAACAGCGCCGCTTCGTCTTCATTAGCCGGCTCCAGACTTAATGAGACTCAATTTACATACACTTATAATAAACAAAGGGAACTTTATATTCAACAAAACAGTGTTTTAGTGTCCATGGTTATGAACACTAGCAATCACAATGAGACGGAACTTTGTCACAGTAATTTTTTTTAGTTTTTATTTTGACAACTTCGGTGGTGCAGCGGACATTGGTCCGCCTACAACGAAGGAGATTCCCGCTTCGGGACGAATGTTTGTATGATGTGCAGTTATTTGTTCCGGGTGTTCGGTCTGTTTTCTTTATAGAATGAAAAATATCTATCTATGTAAAGTTTTGTATTAAGTATATAAAATTATCTATTACCTAAAACACAAGCTCTGCTTAGCTTGGGGCTAGATGATGCTGTTAGGATTGTCCACCAATATTATTATTATTTATTTCGTCACATTTCTCATACAAGCCGTGAGTCGATGGAGGCCGCTCAGGACCGCTATTCGTGGCGTCGTAGGGGAGACCTATGTCCAGCTGTGAACGTTTGAGGGCTGATGATGAAGAAAAGAGCGATTAACGTGCTGATCAGCGGAGGCCTACGTCCAACAGTGGACTTGTGAAGGCTGTTAATAATGATGAAGAAGAAAATTCGCGAGCTACATTTAATGCATAACATCTGACCAATATCACATATTTTTTAATGCTACCAATACTGTAATTATAATTAGGCACTGGGTACAGGGTGGTTTTTTGAGAAGGGCGGTGATGGCCAAGTACGAAAGCAAAGTCTTTTAGTAGTTTACTGCCTCAGTGGTAGATTAACTAATTTATTTAACTCTTTTAATTTAAAGCCAATATTTATGGAACCTATTACTAAAACTGAAAAATAAACTGAAAAATTTGTTAGTAAAAAAATAATAAGGAATTTAAATCTGACCACTAAGGCCAACTATTTAAATTAGAAATCCAAGTAAAAATAAAAATTGTAACAAAAAAATTAAATACATACCTCAAACACAAGTCAATTTGACGACCGATGTGGCGCGGCGGGCGCAGGTCCGCCTGCGACGCAGAAGGTTGCGGGTTCAATTCCCGCCTTGTGACAAATGTTTGTACGATCTGCAAATATTTGTTCCGGGTGTTCTGGGTATTTTCTATATATAATAAAAAATATCTATCTATGTTATGTACCTATTGTATTAAGTTTACCAGTCATCTAGTACCCATAACACAAGCTCTGCTTACTTTTGGGCTAGATGATGCGTGTGGATTGTCCAGCATTATTTACTTTCCTATTTAGTTATTTAAAAAAAAAAACCTAAAAAATTGAATGTTTGAAATTGGATTGGGATTCTAAATTACTCACATAACAACCCAAATGAGTCGTATTGTATTTTTTTGTAATAAATTTACCAATGCGTTCTATTCAATATTTACACCCTAATCGATCATGGTCTCAGAAAAACAGAACTGTAGTTCGGGTTTACTCGTGGCAGGTCAACTATTGATGCCGGTGTTGATTTAGTATCCTATTTTTAATTTATATTAACGACCTGCCTCATCTTGATAAGAATAATCACGAGATCGTATTGTTTGCTGATGAAACTTCATTATTTTTAAAATGAAACGACAAAACACAAATTTCGACGATGTGAATAATGCAATCTCAAAAGTACTCCATTAGTTTAGTGTCAACAACCTTTTGCTTAATGAAACCAAAACGAAATGTATAATATTTATTCTACCTAATGTAGAAAAAGTTAAGGCTGATGTAAACTTCAAAGGAGAAACGTTAGAAATTGTTAACAGTACCATATTACAGTACATATTATTATTATATTATTTGCGTATGCAGTCAAAAAAATCCGTCATCTTACAGACGTTGATACTTCTAGACTAGTTTATTTCAGCTACTTCCATATTGTTGTCTTATAGCATACTGCTGTGGGGACCGCTGCAGATATTAACACCGTATTTGTTCTGCAGAAGAGGGCTAGTCGTGCAATCTTTAATATGGGTCCCAGAGAAAGCCTACGTGAAAAGTTCAAGGAAATAAACATAATGACAGTAACATGTCAATATATTTATGAAAACTTGTAGACTCATAGGAATATCAATCGCTTCCCTAAAAATAGCGACACACACTAGAAATAAGAATAAACTCGCTGTGTCCACAACTAGGCTACACAAGAATAATGTATATTTTAAAGAGCAATGTATACGCTTCTTCAACAAAATACCAAATGAGTTGTAACATTATCAAAAAATAAATTCAAACAAATTTTCAAGCATATCCTTTGTAAAAAGGCTTACTACAAAATATCAGATTATATATAGGATAAAAAAGCTTGGGACAAGTTTTCCTCCAACACGAAAACTAACAACCTAACAAGGTAAAGGTTTCTTGTTCGCTTACCTTAAAAAAACTTTACCATAAAAAGATTGAAATGAACAAAAAATCAAAGTGATCACTTTATTTCCTAGTTTTACTTATGTAATTTAAATTTTGTGACGTGTCCAAGAGTCCTGTAAGGTCTCAAGGAAATAAAGAACTTTGAATTTGAATTTGAAACCACGCGAGTTAGTGAAAAGTCGTGAAAGGAATCACGCCCTCGATTTATAAGCAAACAATTACTGCATATTTTTTTTTAATATTTTACTTTTGACGGAAATGGAACCGAATGAGTTAAAAAAAAGTGTATTATTAAACCAATAGACTCTGTTTATTTGCATCGATTTCCGTCAAAAGTAAAAGATAAAAAAGGAACAAAATATGCAGTTATTGATTACTTATAAATCGAAGGCATGACTCGTTAACGATTTTTCTCTAACTCTCATAGTTTCGGACTTGGCCATCACCGCCCTTCTCATAAACCACCCTGTATAGCAAGCAGCCAATACCCGTGCATTCCATTTACGAACATGTCGCATGGCGCGCGTTTCAAATACCACGGCGGCGGTTGTGGCCGCCGAACATTTGCGGTTCGGATTAATTAAGCCCTATGTGATACATCTGAAGGTATGACCACATCTACCTACACGTTTGCGCGCAATCAGGGTCACCCAAATTGTAATATTCAATTGTAAATACTAGTTCTAATTTGTCTTTATTATTGAATTGTAATTTTCTCTGTCAATAAAGAGGTATAAAAAAAAGTTCAATATTGGAAAAGGACTGTTACCGAGTCATACCACCTACTAAACAACAACATTCTGTGACTATGACAATCTTTGATTAATATTTTAGAGTATTTTGTCGTATGATTCAAGTTTAGTATATATTCATGGTTATATAAAAATAATCATCGATAGATGTTCAAGTAGACCTGTCAATACTCAATTTTATTGCAAACCTGTTGTACAGGCGCACAAACATGATAATTCCAGTTTCGTCCTTAACAGGGATGTTCAAGGGGGAAAGCTGGATTATTTTTTTAAAATTCCAGCTTAGGGGGTACCTATTTCAGAGGGGAATCTGGAATAACCCCTTAAACCCAACAAGTTTCAAATATGCAGCCTGCCAGGGCACTGCGATTATTTTGCTTGGTTGCTAAATAGACTTGAATGTACCTAATTAATGTTTGAAGTCTGTTTTACACTTAGGTTTTACATGACTACTCTGTTAATTATCCGTAAAGACCTTTGATAAGTTTGCTAGTATTTTTTATTATAAATAATAAATAAATAATGCTGGACAATCCACATAGCACCATTTAGCCCTAAGCTAAGCAGAGCTTGTGTTATGGGTACTATAGATTGCTGATATACATAATATAATACAAAGATAGATATTTTTTATTACATAGAAAACACCCAGAAAATTTGGAATAAATATTTGCAGATCGTAAAAACATTATACATTTATACATAACATTATATATACATACATATGTATAAATTAGTTTGGTTTTCCTATAAATAAATACAAGGTGCCACGTTATTGGTGTACTAATCGTAAAGGCGGTGGTCCACCCACACCCCACGAACCTAATCAGCTATTCATCAACAAGGTTCTTGACCTTCTATTGTCACCACCCATTTTTAGCCGACGACGCCTGGCTCCCGGTCGCCCGCCGCGTCTTGCACAGGCGCAGCGGAACTCTCGCCGCCCACTGCCGCGCCGCCGCGCATCGCTCAGGCGCAGCGGAGCTTGCGCCGCCCGCTGCCCCGCATCGCTTAGGCGCAGCGGAGCTCGCGCTGCCCGCCGCCGCGCCTCGCGCAGGCGCAGCGGAGCTCGTGCCGCCCGCCGCCGCACCTCGCACAGGTGCAGCAGAGCCCTCGCCGGCGGCCGCGTAGCCTTACGTATGTGTTCGTGAGTAGGGTTGTCACTTTGCTTAGCGTCTGATTTAAGGTATTTTTTACTTTGAAAACTTGTAAAAACGTTTTCCTGAAAATCGACCATGCGGATCAGTTGGGTATAGGATGCACAACAACCTTCTTTCGGCTTAGTACATCAATATCGTGGCACCTAGTACAAATACTCAAAGCTACCTAGTATTCTGCATCCAAAGTATAATTATGTATCCTTAGACGTATGTGTAGTAAATCGTCTCGTGTTTCCAATTACATCGTTTATAATCGGATTACACAGGGTTTATTTAGAGGTACACTACACCACGCGTACAGCAATATAAAATTAAGAATGTAGAGTTTGCAGAGTTTGCCTTTAGAGCGAAGGAAGGGAAGAAATGTGTCTACATTTCTTCCCTTCCTCTTGGGGAAATTTATGGGAGTTAGAATGTTGCTGAATGGATTTTGAATTAGCCACAATTAACCTTAGACTTTGCTAAGGTGAGCCTTAGGCTTTGCATAATTTAGTTAAAACTAATAATATAATTTAGTTATAATCTAGTTATAGTTTTGATGACATATTATTTGATTTTTAATTTACCTAAAATAAAAAAGTACAATTTAAATCGTTCAACATAAATATTTTGCAACAAGTGATTTTCCAAATGTGTAGTAGGCTGAAAATTCTCTCCGTGTGAAATTATGAAACAAAATAATAATTGGTACTAACTGTAAACCGATTAAATAAAGCGATGCTTTTGAGTAAACCAAAATACGAATTATTAATCGATTTATAAGCGTAGGTATAGTAAATAATCGATTTAAAAACTCCGATTTCGAGTACGGATACCAATTTTCAATTAACGTTTTAAAGCGAGCGCAATTTGTGCTCAGTTCGTTGAAATCTGATATCGTTTTCATTATCATATTTTTTACTTTATCCTTTTCCACTTATTTTTTATGACAAGTAGGTAGACGACGTTCTAAATAATCAACCATAGTCGGTATTTTCAACCGACGAAATAAAAAGGAATAGGTTTTGAATTTGGCTGTAATTTTTTCAGTTCGATTCGCGACATGGTCAGTCCATTTTCACTCATGCACTACTCATTGACCTAAAACCAATTCCCCCGACACGTCTGTATGTCTGTCTGTCTTGTTGTGTACTTAGTCCTACACAACAAGTAGACTGAGAAAAACACAGGTTTAAGACCTCCTCTAGTTTTGTCGTCCTCCAGGTTTAGGATTAACAAGGGGGTTTTGCCACCAGGCAGGCGGATTGGTGACCGCAGTGTAGGGTTAAAAGTACTCAGAAGGAAGCTGCTGCCCTTCATCTAGTTGGTTCCCTTACGACTTTCACGGGCTGAGTTGGATGACTCAATATCCTTACGCTTTGACCGTAAGGACTTTCATCTCTTTTCACTTTCAGGTGGACATTCTTTTCACTTTCAGGTGGACTTTCATTTGATTTTCACCAACGGACAGAGTGGTTCGCTAGAAAGGTTGAGGTGAATCATTCTAGTTGTGTAATAAGGCTGAAATAAGACGATGATTGTTGAAGATTTCGGAAAAATACATGCTAACTGGGAGTTTTGCTGGCGTGCGCCGCGTAAATCAATAGAGATAAATGAAAACAATGTAATACAATATTATTCCTCTTACTTTAATGCATTCACTGCCCAGCCGCTGCCACGAGGGGCTGTGGGGATATGTGTGCGTCTTGGGCCATGTAAGTGCTAAAAAGATTTGCTCTGCTAACCGTGCGAAGCCGGGCGAAATGCTAGATTTAAGTCTCAGTAAGTCATGCTCAGCGAGCTATGAAAAGAGCTCGGAGTTTCTCTGAAGGATAGGATTCGTAACGAATACATCCGACAGAGAACCAAAGTTATCGACATAGCTCAGAGAATTAGCAAGCTGAAGTGGCAGTGGGTTGGCTATATCTCGCGAAGATCCGACAACCGCTGGGGTAAATGTGTTCTCGAGTGGAGACCGCGACTCTGCAAACGTAGTGTAGGACGCCCTCCGGCCAGGTGGGATGACGATCTGCGAAAGACTGCAGGTGGATGCTGGATGCGGCAAGCTGTAGATAAGGCGCTATGGCGCTCATTAGGGGAGGTCTATGTCCAGTAGTGGACAAAGATAGGTTGATGATGATGATGATGAAGTCAAGCTGGGAGCTTAGCTTGTAAAAGAAATCCTTAGGCTTACCTACTAGTATTAACGTAAGAACGAATGACAGTTGTACTTATTGGACACATTTTACGAGGAACAGAAAAATAGACAAAATTTATTTTAAAATGGTTTCCTCGAGATGGGAAAAGAAAATGTAAGAGGCAATTTACAAGATGGATAGACGAAATTAAGGCTATAGCAAGAGAGACAGAGTGGCCACGTCTAAGTAGGCATGGTAATCGTTGGAAGAGGCCTTTGCGTTGGTCACACGGTAACGACAATAAACAGGAGGGGGTTTTTCCAATACGCTATTGCGTGTTTCGTTTCGGCCAATGGTGGTAATCTACGCCGAATTAGAGACGATACCAATTTGCACAACAAAAAAGAAGACATGCGATTGCGTATTTTGGAGAATTAAAATAGGAGTGGAGTGAGGCTGGCTGGTCGCGCACATATGGAAAGATTAATTCTGTAACCTTAGACTTTACACGTAGTGCTGCTTACCAAACCTTTAAAAAATCCAAAGGTTTATGTTTTTTTTCTATTATTATTATTATATCTCCCTCTTTTGTATAATGTGTGTGCTCCAAATAAAATCTTTATTCTTGTTTCGAATCCCTTTGTCGATGTCAAACAGGTACGCTTATATCAAGAAATTAAATTTGAATAAAAACATATTAAATTATAACAAGAAAAAACCTTGTTGCCTTGTTGTGCTATAATTAATATTAGTTATTATTAAGTTTCACAACGAATTGAAATAAGTGAAAAAATGACCCGGCCCCGTTTGAAAGGCAAGTCTGGATCCGAAGTCAACACAGCCCTGAGTCAGAGAATATATTATAATTTTTATTGCGGTCCAATTGCAAAGGACGTACGGCGCACGCACGGGCGCAGATGGTATGGGTAATGGTTTTGACAGACGACGCCAGTGTTCGATGTTTTGTTTGTTTGTTTGAATGAATGAATGAATGAACACTTTATTGTACTTAAAAAATAACATAATAAAAACCTTATATCTACATTTAACAAATACTCAGTACAATAGGCGGCCTTATCGCTGAGAGCTGGCTCCCAGGCAACCTAGAGATGTACAAAAAGATATAAGTATACATAAGAGTTGGTAGAGCACAAACAGTATAAGAAAATTATTCTTAAAATACATACTACATACAATATAATACAATACAAAACTAACTTAGGAGAGGAGATAACTTAGAAGTATACCTATAAATATCTTAATACAAAAGGTTCCACAGAAATATATTACCACACAATCTGATCACCGATGGAGTTACAACCACATCTGGAGCTACAGAAGGAGGAGAAAATGAAGGAAGATTTCAGGTAGCTGAAGATAGGAAATAGGACTTCAGTTTAAATTTGAAGGAGTTGATTGAAGGCGCAAGTCTGATATCGACAGGCAGTTTGTGCCAAAGCCGTACAGCCTGAATGCTAAAAGAGTTACCATAGAAAGTTTGGGTTTGATCATGGACATACGAAATTTCTTTTGTTTTGAGGTTTGATTTCACCATTCGTGAGAGGAAAATATAAAAATAAAATGTCTTTGAGTTATTTCGCAATGTCTCTAGACGCCACACACACAGTTGCACGTGTAGCACAACGCAGTTGTGCATGTATGTGCCGAGACGTGACTTTGTATGGAGAAATGTGCGAGTGTTCGGGATGTGCCTGAGTTTGGCTGACGATAGTATAGAGACGTGATTGTAAAGTCTAATTTTTGTATGGAATTTGCGTAGTTCCCTGTCCCCAAGATGGAGGCGCTGTACCAAATCCCATAGGAAAAGGATTCACGTAACGATGACGTCTCGATTCTATCGTCAACCGAACTCGGGGCTCAGAGCAAAGATCCATTTGATCCAAAGGTGGTTCCTGCATAAATAATTATAAAATACATTAAAGCTTGCGAAAATCACAAACTTTGTTTTCTACTGTTGGCATCACGTGACTTGTTAATTTCCACAAAAAAAAAACTTTCTGATTTTACCAGCGATGAAAGTTTCAGTGAGGATTAATTAATCAAGTTTAACGAATTGGTGAGGCTGACCTCGCTCGGTATTTTAGGGTTCCGTCAATTAACACGAGCAAGCTCATCTAATAACTCGCACACTTATCCCTTGCCTGGGAGAAATCGCTCCCAGCGATAAGGCCGTCTATTGTACTGAGTATTTGTTAAATGTAGATAAGGTTTTATTATATACAATAAATATACAATAATAAATACATAAATATACAATAAATAAATATATACATATACAATAAAGTGTTAATTCATTCTTATCTTAAACTATTAAATAGTTTACACTAAAACAAATAAAAAATGTTATACATATATCATAATGTCCTAAAGCAAATGTCTTCAACCCGCGGCCCGCGGGCCGCATGCGGCCCGCCGGGTGTTTTTTTGCGGCCCTCGGAGGCCATAGCAAATTATAATATTTTATTTACAGTAATACCTTCTTATTCACGGTTCCCTTTTTCGTGGTTTCTCTATTAGCGGGTAAAAAAATTGTGACTCGTTTCCTGTGTTCGCGGCTAAATATTTCGCTATTCGCGAATCCAGTTGGTACATTCAACATATTTTGAATGAAAATCCAGAAGACCCGCTTCTAGATTTTTATTCAAAATTTGTTGATAAAAATTCATTTCCAGAGATACGCAAACATGCCCAAAAAAAGTATATCATTGTGTACACTTATGTGTGCGAGCAACTGTTTTCTCGCATGAAAAATGTCAAGTCTAAAGCAAGGACAAGAATTACAGACGCACATCTGGAAGGTAGTCTACGGGTTGCAACTTCAAAAATAAAGCCTGACATCGATACACTCGTCAAAAATAAACAGTGTCAAACATCGCATTGTTTCAAGTTCCTGTACTTATTTTGTAAGGTTTTTAATTAATAAATAATTTTTAATAATAAATAAACCCATAAAACCTTTTGAAAATTTTAAACTTGCTTTTTTTATATTCCTTTTTTAGGGCACATAGTATAATTAAATAGAGTATTGCAGGTTGCGGCCCTTCGGCCGATGAAAAATGGATCTTTAAAATGGATTTTTTGTGGCCCTTGCACAAAAAAAGGTTGTTCATCCTAAAGCGTCAAGTTTCTGAGATATCACTTATAAAGAAAAAACATGGTTACTTTCATGTGTGAATATGTGACGATTTTTTTTAGTTAATTTGATTTTTTTTACCTAGCTATGCGGTAAAAATAAATTCACCAATATTTATTTGGTTTTTCACCCCTCTGTTAAGAAAAAGATAATTTTAGTATCATAGATATTTGTAGTTAAAGTTGACATGGCGAGCCTAGGCTCATACAGAGGCCGAATTCTAACCAATCGCATTACTATGACAATGGGTTCGTCGCTGAATCGTCCATAGATGAACGAAACTGTAGATAGTGCGTGCGGTGCTGCTATTTGCATCGAGACCTTGACACTTTTGACACGTATCCCTCCATCTTTCATCAAAGGTAAAATGTCAAAATGTGTTATTCTGATACGATAGCAAATGGTGAAGCAATTATTTTAGTGGAATCAGGGCGAAGGGTGTGTAATTTGTCAATACATGAAACGTTTTTGACCTTTGTGATATCTCGACCAACATGTCAACGGACTATAAAATCCACCAATAGAATCACGAAATGTCGCGATGGTCCATTTGACACCGTGGTATTGGATATTTACTCCGCTTCACTTTCACACCAGTCCTGACCTTATTAAATATTTTTCACACCAATATTATAAAGGCGAAAGTTTAATGTTTGTTCCTTTCGTCGCAGGATTTACGCGCAGCGTATCCTTCAGCTGGCAGGACGCGTACGCGAAGTTACCGCGCGTCTGGCTGATACCACATTTTTCGCCGATCTTGATCTTTTTGTAGGAATACCTAGTAATATCTATATATATCTAGATTTTCCATAAAATTTCCTACAAATAAGCATGTAAATATTTTGTAATTGAATAAAAACAATTAAATGAGAACCACGTAAATTAAGAGGATTGGTAATATCGTGGTGAAAATTTGTAAAATTAGGTATAAATTAAAAAAAACCCCATTTAGATTTACAAAATGAGTTTTATTTGTAAGTAAGATAGTCAATTGTTACAATAGAAACATAAAACAGCACGTTCCCAAACAATTTACTCAAGATTACTCAAGGAGCTCATAAAAAGTTATCGAGAATTCCGACGAAACGCAAAAAACCGTCCGTTGTCAAGTGTCCGTTGAGTGGTCTACTATCCGTAATAAAAACAACACCATAAACTGTATCTTTGTTCATTTCAGAGTACGAAACAAAGAGACCGGGAGCAAAAAACCAAATTTGAATCCGGCGCCCGCCGCGCTTTTCATTAATTTGCTTCTACAATGAAAATCTTTTGTTTTTCGACTTGGATCTTTCTATTTTCACGTAGTACGTAACATTTACCATATAATACAATCTACTTGTCATCCAAGATCAATTAGAAAAAAAGGTTTTTATCGATTTGACCTTAGACTGGCATGCGACCGAGCTTCGGTCGATCCTGTACCAAGTTTTGGTCCTCTGCCAGTCAAAGGTTTTTCTTCTAATTTTTTTTTATTTTTTGTGTTGGTATAGCTATTGTATTGGTTTCCAACCGATTGCACCGATCGTTTGGTTGGTGTTTTCGATTAAAAACAGAGCCGGGCAAGCGACCGAATCTCGGTCGCATGCCAGTACCGCCCTAAATAACAGCGACCGAATCTCGGTCGCGTGCCAGTCTAATGCGCTCAAACTGCTGTATAGATTTGGATGCAATTTGGTACTATGGTAGCTTATACCCTGGATTAATACAAAGGTACTTTTGATTCCAGCAAAATACAGAATTTCGGTGAAATTATCAAATAATTTAAATACAAACTTTTCCACTGCAGGGCGCAACATTTATACAATTCCGACGAAACGAGTCTTACTCGTAGAACACACATGGTTGTTTTTGCTTAGTCAGAAGATTTATATTAATTCCTCTCTGTACTAAATTGCCCGATTTCTAGGCTCGCTTAGTACCAACTTCAATGAAAGTTGGAACTCAAATGACTGTAGAATACTCGAAATGACAACCTAATAGAAACTCTTGCTTGACTTTTTTCGTAATTTCCTCACTTTCATGTTGGTAATAAAAACGAACTTTGGAAAGTACGATTTTTATTTGATGAGGGTTACGTATGATTTATGGAGCTTCATGCTTAGTAGGATCGAAGCAGTATGTATTGTAGCTGGGGCCGCATACTGATAATCAATCGCTTTACTATGACAACGGAACCGTCCATAGATGAAAGAAACTCTAGATAGAGCGTGTGGTGCTATTTGCACGGAGATATTGATAGAAAGGTATCAACTTTGACATTTTTGACAGGTGTCCCTCCATCAAGAAACTATAGTTTCTTTTAACAAAAGCAAAATGCCAAAATGTGTCATTCTGAGATGATACCATTGTTATGGTGAAGGTTTTAATTTAGTGGAGTTCGGCCCCTGTGCATATAAGGGAATGTATTTCTTACTAGGCCGAGACGATCGCGGCGTTTCACTTGCGATGCTTGTGCTTTTTTAGGTCTAGCCCTTGACCTTTGAATGAATGTGATCACGCTTTTGGCTCACAAATATATTCAATTACAAAGCAAAGCAAAGAAAGCAAATATAGGACACAATCCCCGGGTAAGTGTTAAAATGAGCGTCAACTTTTATTACATTCCTTCAAGTAGAAGCCAATTTTGGACATCCTCTTGATTAAAATGAGACTCGAGAAGATACGGCACAGAGACTTTTTTTACGACTTTAATGTCTGGCAAAAGTTGTAACAATTTTTAATAGGAATTTGATGGCAAAGATTAATTTTGTTTTGAGTTATTCTGTACTTGAATGTTCGAGTAATATTCAAAGATTTATTGCTTAAAAATTAGTATTAATATATTCTATATAGTAAGTCTAACAGTTTTCACGTAGGTACGTCCCAAATAAGTCGCGTTACGTGTAGGTATGCTACTCGTAACATTATTTGGTACGCTGTAAAATTTAATTCGTCTACGATTTAAGACGCCATAATTTTCTAATAATGACATTGGAAAAAAACTACCCTGAAACTTATGTCTCTCTTGAGCTTTTATAGCAATATGAGTGAAAGCAGCCAAGCTAAAAGTAGGTAAAACTCGAAAGAGATTCCTTAACGTTCGTGTAACGAGTGTAAATCTTTTTAATGTGGTTCGGTGGGTATTCGCGACCACGGCTAGGCTAATTAACTGTTTTCGGCCCTTTTAGGGTTGTTTTTAGAGTTCCGCACCCAACGGTTGGCAACAGAACCCTTTGACTGAGTCTACGTCTATCTGTCAATAAACAATATGTAATGATAAACATTAGCCATGCCTTCGTCCCTTCAATTATCAATCAATTATCTGCCTTAGTGACAAAGATCTCTGTATAAGTCGTGTAGATAAAGATTGGAACTGAAAATGTCATGCTGATTGCGAGCAGGGGGCAGGTGAGAGGTTAGTGTATTTGACAAATGTGATCTCAGCGGGACAGCTTGATATTTACAATCACATCTTTATCTACTCGACTTATAACTGTAATACCTAAGTAGCAAGTAAACTTTTCACAGAATAGAGATCTTTAAAATTAATTAGGTACCTAGTGTATCTCCCATCTTCCCAGAAAGCCTTTTTTCTTCGAGATTTCCGTTTAACTATTTCATAAATTTACCTAAAAATTAAGTATCTGTACTAGATAGATATTTGTTCGAATGTTTACAATACAAATACATTTTTACAACACAGTGTACAACATAAATAAATTAACCACACATTTTTTTAATCTTTTCGATACTTCATAAATATTCCACGGAACCAAGCAAACAATAAATATACTGTAACTTACCAGCTGCCATCCCGTATTTTTCATTTCGCTCCCCAACAAGTGAAATAAGTTAACTCAGATTAGCTTTCCCAAAAATACTTAGCAAAGAAATGGAATGAGTTCGCGAAAAAATCTTGTTTGCAACTTTCTTCCAATCCGTATTATGTACCTATCTAAGTACATAAACACACAAGCACAATATGTAAAAAATCTATGAGAAACATTTTACCCCGTACTCAACCCGTAGCGATGAGTTTCGCGAACTCCTTTATAAATGGCAATGTCTGTTTTGGGCTTTTTGTATCATGATCTGTAAATTGTTTCTGGATGTCTGCTAGATTTCTGGACTCACCTTCATTTTCACGAGACGTGGCATCGCATTTGTCGCCATTGGTGATTCCTGAATAGTTCAAGTTTGAGACTACCTTGAGTGGCCTTTTTTCCCACAACTTTTTTCTCAAGTCAGCACTTACACTAAAACCAATTCAGTTCGCTGACAACAGAGTCCATATTCGATTCAAGTCGCGTATTTCTCACGGCGATTGGATTCAATAGTTCATTACTTACATCAGGTGACGGTAATAGGGTACTCGCTTAAAGGCAACCATACGGTTCGAAACTCCACACACGACCTTTGCTAAATCTGGACGCACAACTATTCGAACCACAGACTATTCGATGCGTGGAAAAACCCGAAGCAGTCAAATTGAAACGAAGGACTTCCAACAATATCATCGAGACTAGCGTTGGTTTACGTTAATACAACTAACTCATGCGGAGACCGCTGGAGACCGGGCCCGTTTTGTGACTCAAGTAAACTGTTTTCTTTTAAATTATGTTATTTTTCTTTTATATTGTGTTTCAGTTACAAATAAATATTTCGATGATTCTGACTTGGCCAAGACAAGTGTTTTACTATGAGTCCCTATATAAGTAGGTATGTATAATGTATGTCTTGGAGAGGCTTCATTAATTTTCCGTTTGTTTTTCGGTCGGCTCGGAAAGATGCTGGTTTAAGCTCAATGCTTAAACCAGTACCCGATCAGCATATTTATTAGCTTTTGCCCCTAAACAAAGGGATTAGTTGATGGGCATTAAGGTAATAAGGTAAAGGCATCAATATGGCTCGGAGCCCGTACCACAGATTCGGGAATGTTACTTCCCTGTTCCCTATCGTGGTTCCACTGCACGGTAAGCTACGACTACCGGACCTGCCTTACGTATAGGCTTATACGTTTTAAACTTAAATGCAGATACATGATTTTATGTAAATACATACATACGTTTATTTATAACTTTTGTCAAATGTGTGGCACCATGCTGTGACAGCCGACACTAGACAAACCTTCTCGGGTTTATAGTGTTTGGTAAATAAATAGGAATAGTATACGTTTTTGGTTAATTTATAAAGAAAATCTGCGGAACATTGGTTATTTTTCTGTGAGTATTCAGAAAGCAGCCTTAATAACCAAATAATAATGATAGAATAAGTAAGGGATAGTCTTACCGCCAACATGGGATGATTTTACCCGCTAGTATGCACGAGCTCTTAGGGACATAACATTAACATCTAACACCGCTGAAGCACAACGTTTCTTTTGACTGCACGACAAGCGTCGGTGGCAGTCAAAATTAAACTCGTAATCTTTAGATGCATTTTATATTATATATTATTTTAGAGTCGCAGTAAAAAATGCAGCCAACGCAGCGCCCAGTAGGCAAGCTTGCCGTAACCTGACCACATGCCTTGCTTCAAGCGTGTGGGACGCGTGCAGTAGCCGCTTGCTTGAAGCAAGTTGTACGATCATCCGTCGTTTTGAGCGTTCGTGGATAGCGAGCTTACTGCTGGGGGGGCCGTGAGGACAGCGAATGGACAGCGTGCGGTCAACACGATTTGAGAGGGAGGAGTGCGGGTGCTGTGTAGGAGTGGTGCTGGAGCAGTGCGCCCTTTATAAGCGACGACCTTTGAATGCTCGATGTAACAAAAATTATGTATTTGATCAAGGATGTGGTACAGACATACAAAAATATTATGTATACAAATATAAACCTTTTTGAAGAAACAAGTGTTTTTGAATTTTGTTTATTGTTTTTTATTTTTCGATTAAAATAAATTCGACGATCGAACTAACAAACTTCTGAGAACATACGTAAACCAATAGACATGTCCCTGAGCCGTAAAGACGCCCCATTCTGATCACGTACCATACGGAATATCGGAAGATCAGGAGCGTAGCACATTTTCTCAAACTGTTGCACTCATGTGCCCAGTCGTTCTATATTGTCGAAGAAATATTACAAGATGATTTAGAAAAGGTATCGATAAATGATAATAATGCGTTATCATAATCACATCCTCAAAGGCTTTGCATTTACGAAGGTTGGTATAATAGTAAAATATTGTTCACGAGTGTCACTAAACGAAAACTATTTCACTATACACTAAACTTTAGTGGCATTATGTGGAATTTTTACGTAAGGATTTTTTTTTGTTCAATACGACACGTTACGGATTATTAAATCTGAATCTAATTATTATATATATTAATAGATAGTTTATTACTATTTTAGGAAGTATAGTTTAAAAAAAGTTGTGTTTGCCTGTTATAGGCATATAAATATCAGAACCTGCATAAATAATACAGTATTATAAAATCTGTGGATACGGGAAAGAAAATCTATAGATAGCTACTTAGCGGGTAGTAAATACCAGTGCGCAATCGAGCGAAAAAAATGAAAATTGTAGGCAAGACCTTCATATACAAAATAAGTTACGAGAACCTAGCAAAAAGCTATTAATGGCCCTCACGGCAAAACGACAATGTAATATTAAAAAAAAAATCAATACGTTATGCAAATATTTTCTGTAGATACATAAGACTTGCGATCACCAACAGATGGTTAAAACAAGTATCTCTACCTAGTCTGTGGGTTAAATTTTATACAGTTGTTTTGAAGTTTTTGGAACAAGTTTTCATACATCGTCAGTACAGACATCAAAGTTAACCGACGAAGCTACCTAATTATCCGATTATCTTTTGGTGAACACAGATCTTGACTAGCAAAGTCTCCATATTTTTAGCTCCCACGCGGCTTTGCTGGATGTAAGTATGACATTTTACACGAGAGAGAACGAGTCAGGCTTGGATTTGAGCAAAGAATAAACAATTTTATTTTGTAAAGCTTTGTGAGAGTTTTACATGTGCCGATCGACCCCAAGTAACTTAGTATTACAGCTGACAGTCGGCGCTCTTTAATTACAATATGGATACGGATAAAACAGCCGACTTTCAACTCTATGGTAGTTGATTTAATGTCTATGATTTTGCTATGTCGTTTATCATTTCTTAGAAAGTCGATCCAAATATCTATTTTGGTAAAGTAAGTGCTGTTTATTGACTTTCAGAGTTTGTGATTAAGCCAGCTATGTCAGCATTAAAAATAGATTATCGGCATTGGAGTCGGAAGTCGATAATCACAAAATTGTTGTTGTTTTTGTTGTTCGTACTGTATAATTTGTTTGACGACCGATGTGGCGCGGCGGGCGAAGGTCCGCCTGCGACGCAGGAGGTTGCGCGTTCGATTCCCGGCTTGGGACAAATGTTTGTGCGATGTGCAAATATTTGTTCCAGGTGTTCTGGGTTTAGTATATCTATCTATGTATGTATTGTATTTAGTATCAGTCATCTAGTACCCATAACACAAGCTCTGGTTAGCTTGGGGCTAGATGATGCTGTGTGGATTGTCCAGCATTATTTATTAAATTTACAGACAATTTGTAACTCCATTTCGGGAACATTTATGACGCAACTCTAAACTAACACTATTTACCTTGTATTTATTTTTTTATTTTAATATCTCTACTTTTGATCTACTTTTGACATCAGTTCTCGGACGAAGGAAACTGGTTAGTTTCATAACTGATGAGGGAAGGTTAGGTTAGGTTAGGTTAGGTTTAACCTAACCTAACCTAACCTTCCCTCATCAGTTATTATCATCCATCATCATTCGATCATATTATTTTTCAACTTCAACTTCTTTCTTAATGGCGCCGCTTGCTTTTCGCTACGGCTCTGCCAGGGCAAATTATTTTTGAAGTTTATGCCTTACTGACACTGACAGAGTGGTAGTAAAAAGCAAGCGGGGTGCGGTGTATTTACAAAAATCTCCACTTACAAGTTTTCTCCTGTATAAGTTAGTCGGATATTTTTGATCGTTTAATATTGAATCAGATTTTACTTGGTTTATAAATAAAATCGTACCTACCCAAACATTAATTCAAATTCCTTTCAACCTTTGGGACCCAATTTATTTTCTGATTAGTCCGCATTTGATTCTCGCTCCTTGGAAAGTCTTATATAATATTATAACTCGATTTTGACCACGGATTTAATTTATTGAAAGATTTTTTTACCAAACTTAAAAGTAAGATTGAAGTTTTATAAATTTCTAAGCCTGTCTCTGCCCACGGCTTCACGCAAACTGTTTCCGGGATAAAGTATATTTTTTTTGTAATCAATAACTTTTAGCAATTGGCTTTTAATTTTTTAAACTTAATAGTACTTATTCTAACTGCTATACATGTTATCAACACCGTTGCCTTCTTAAAGGACATACAAGATAAACACAGCAATAGTTATAATAGATAGAGAAGTACTAGGTACATATAAAATTAAATACTTCCACTACAACATCCGCGGGTTCACAGTTACATTGGAAACTAAACTAAAGCATATGTTACGCGCAATTTATTAAACCCTAGGCTTATCTGTTATTTCACACCTAATAATACGAATAGGAGGTAGGATCGTGTATAATATAGCCTAATTCATATCTTTTGAAAAGGTCGGAGGATCCGTGTAAGGGCGGCCCACAGAAAGTCGGGCCGTTACAATGATAAATTGTTTTTATACAGACTTCTGAATAAACCAGGGGCGCTAATAAGAATTATTTGGAATTTTTATGTCAAACATAAATCTAGAAGGCAGACATTTTTACCTGTTTAAGAAGATAAAGGATCTACTGTCGTATTATGAAGCAATGAATAATATTTTACTAAAAATAAGTGTGAAAACTTTGTAACAAATAAAATCGACTTTAGTATCAATATCTAAGTAAAGTGTATGCAACCTATAATGGCAGGTTATGTCAGTAAAACCTGCCATTATAGGTTGCATACACTTTGTTTTGGTTTTGACCTTTGATCATACAACAACTAAAAAAATTAAAGGTCTATCCCACAAAAACTTTCTACATTTCCAAAAAAACTTGAGTTTGTAGAGTGGTAGCAGGCGCCGTAGCAACTGCTACGCGGTGCTACGCAGTGCTACGAAATGTTGAATTAATGTATTTTATTCTTGACATTCGTCTTTGTGTGTCTTCTTCTGTCTTTATCTGTTTCTGTCTTTCATTGGCGACCTCTGTGACGCAGCAGGCGAAGGTTCGACTGACGCAGGACGTTGCGGTTTCGATTCCCGCCGCGGGACAAATGTTTGTACGATCTGCAGATACTTGGTTCCAGGCCTGGGTGTATTTATGTATAATATATTTTAGCAATTGGTACCATTTCAAGGTCTGCTTAGTTTTGGGCCAGATGATGCAGCGTGTTGATCTCCAGCCTGGTATTCCTTATTGTTGAGTATTTGGCCCAGCGCATCAGCACTGCCATCCTCCACCTCCACCTCCACAGCCAATATTGGTCCACTGCTGGATTCAGGCCTCCTCCTGATATGCGCCTTAGTGGCTTTTATCTCACGGTGGTAATGTCCATAATCCCCACGCTGGGCATGCACACCCGCGGGAAGAGTTGGGGTGATGCAAATTCTATGCCGGCACCACACAGCACAGCCAGCACTACACAGCACTGCCATACAGCGGGGCAATGCAGCCAACGTCCTGGAGACGTTACCGATTGGTATTGATGTGGATCAGATGAGCTACCTCTAGATTGTTTGCAACGGTCTGCAGTTCGCTCAACTATTTCAATTGTAAATACAAATTCTGTTTCTATAATTGATTTATTTATTATTGACCTGAAATAAAGCAAACCACTCCATTTTGTAGCGATAACCGTGCATCGAATTTTCGTTGATGACTCCTTTTATTTTATATACCCATTACGTTCGACCTTTTTATTTGCTTCTTTGTATTTTATCTTTTCTTCGCGAACCAACATTATCTGAAGAGCATTATATCGATGATGACGAGCCGAGTGCTTAGCTGTAGAATCGAGTCGGCATTAATCGGATTTCAATAAGCTGAAATCGATTGACCGTTTATCACTCGGCCCCTTGGCAGGAAATTATCATTACGAGGTTACGAGAATGGTCAGTTAGGTAAGTTCTGGGAAAATCTCTTACTTACAAACGTTCTAAGCTTTAAGCAATAGTATGTTATATGAGTAAAAACAAGAATTAAGTATTGATTGTACTTTTTAAGACAAAGCAAACTTTTTCCACCGATTTTATTACACAGTACCACTAAATGACAATATACAGGGTGTAACTTGAGGGGTGGATCATCGGTGGATGGGGGTTGGTGGACCTCATAACCTATCGATTTAACCCCCCTGTATGTTCCGCGATTTTCAGTCATTCAAAAGTTATTCAGATTTTTATGAAATTTCGGTCAAAATCCGATTTTAGTCTTCATGTCCCAAGTGTAGCCAAAATTTTAGGTCTACGACCGTAATTTTTTTTTTAGGTTGTAGCTCAACAGTTGATCTTTTGTTCTACAATCAACACAATCGTTCATTTGTTCTACAGTCAATGCAATCATTTTGAGTTGTTATTTGATTAAATTCCAAATAAAAAATAATCTTTACAAAAATAAACCACAAACTTAATTTTTCAACAAACTTTGAAGTTTTCAATTTTAAATACTAGTTCTAATTTGTTTTTATTATTGAATTGTAATTTTTTTGTCAATAAAGTTCTTCTAAATGACATACCAAATTTTTTTTTACAAATGACCCCATGTCAACCCCGTAAATGCTTCAGAATGCCTTTTTTAAAAGATTCCATACAAAAGTCCGTCTTGCCGTGGCAGTCACGTCGTAAGAATAGACTCCTTCAACCCAGGCCGTGGATGCACCCGTGACTAAGGGATTATACCACAGAAAGGCCAGCTTCTTCTATAAACAACTCCATTAATAGTTTTTAGTTGACACCTCCACTGCGAACATCGACTCTCATCCCCGCGTGAGGATTATGGCACTACCCCCTAATGATAAGAGCCAATAAAGCGCTTATAGATTGTAGATGTGATACAATAGTCCGTGGAAAAAACTTCGGCAGGGAGATTCAATAGTACTCAGATATTGCTATTATTGTTACTAGATCTGCTGCAATAATATTTCTACAGATTTACGAAGTATCACTATCCTTTCGGAGCCTACAATTTCTCATCTGCACATGTAATTTTCAGTTCTACACCACCCTTCTCTAAAGAACTTAGGGATGAATAGGGAGATTAGTACATTACACATAAACTCGGAATTACTGTAGCTATTTCTTCATTCAGTTTGATGATAAAATAAATTTCACTTGTAAAGGCGTGTTCTTCAAATTGTTGCATCGTGTGGAACCTCAAATATTCGGACGTCATTTAATATTTACTGTTTACTCAAATATTTAAATGTGTTCTGTTACTAGGTTATGTTGTGAATAATTCTGTTTCTCTGATAATAAAATACATTTATTTATTTTACAGGGTTCAAAAAGTTGAAACTCCATACGAAATGCCTTCCAGTGATAATATTATAACTTGTTAGACATACCTACGTACGAGCACACACGCTATGTCTACCTGCTCACGGGTAAACTGCTTAGTACCCACTGTTTACCTGTGATTTGTGTTGTTTTAATTAGACCGTACTCTGTGTTATATACCTACATAATGTATATTGATTGTAAATTTAGTTATAGTTATTGTACGTACCTACCTTTATATGTGTGTAGCTTGTATTGTCTAATAAACTATTTAATATCAACTTAAATCAACACTCAGTGAAATATGGGTTATTAGGTATTTTTATGTTATTATGATGGCCACCTCCACCTCTACAGTCTATATTGGTCCACTGCTGGACCCAGGCCTCCTCCTGATAAGGGCCTTGTTGGCGTTAATCTCACGAGGGGTAATGCCCATAATCCCCATGCTGGGCATGCGGGTTGAGGATCTCAGTTCGGTAGTAGAATTGTTCTGCAGGGGTGCTGCTGCCCACCCCTGGTGGACATCCCTTAGTACCTCTTACGACACCCGCGGGAAGAGTTGAGGTGGTGCAAATTCTAAGCCGGCACCACGCGGCATGGCGGATGGCCAAGCCATCACAAAAGAAGCTTGTGATACTGCGTGTTATGATCTTAATAAACTGGCCGTTAGACTTATACGTATAAAAAACGCAGCATGATGATCATGGCCAAATTTCGGCCACAGCTGCAACAGAAAATAACCATTTGTGCAGCACACTTTATAGTGCATAAGTTTGTGCGCAAACGCTGATACACTCTCTCTCACTCTCATAATACGATGGGACGGCAGACTGGCACGACCGGGGAGAGGTCAGGCGCAGGATCAACGGCTTAACGTGTTTTTAAAACATTTTATACGTTAACATTAGTGCGATTAAACTCGAAGTTTTTTCGTGGCATCAGATAGGATAGGCTTACGTAGATATCTTGCCCTATCCGCGATAACATAATTACCGCTTCCTGTCTATGTCCTGCTGGTAACACATAATAAATTTGAATAACAGCTGTAATCACATTAACAAGTTCTTACGTACACAAACTGTTTATTTATACGACGCAGAAGGTTAACTATGGGTGCATATTCGGTTGACAGCGCGAGCAGAAATTTGACAGCTTTCTTTCGGCGGGCAAACGTTCCCACTCATAGAAATTTTAATAATTATTATTTAGATTTCTATGAAATCTTGCGCTGTACTAATACAACAAGCTTATTTTACTACAATTTATAATATTACTATAAAAAACAATAATATAGCCGGTATTTTGATACCGATTGGGATGTATAGGATTTCGTTAGAACCCCAAAAGTATTCCCCATACATCCAAATCTGTTTAGCCATTTAAAGGTTTTGGTAGAGTACAGAAACTCACATACCTACCTACTACAAAGTACTGAACGTACAGCCGGGTACTGAACAATGTTACGAGGCGTAATGTACCATTCGCAGCGAGCATGATACGTTACACCCCGTGTGCTAAAATCCGTCTCGTTGCTTGTTGCGAGCGTCTTCATTTCCGTACCTACTGACTGCACGAACGCTCGCTGTGTAGCACGGTACATAGCACCCTGTAACAGCAGTCAGTACCCGGCTTAACGCTCCTTTTAGTCGTGTAAAATAATTGATATAATCGAAAGATATCTCAGATGATTCATGTGCAAACAAAACAAGATCCGTCAACTGCAAGTGTGACTCGCGCGCCGAGGGTTATGAACGGTTGTCAAGTATACCAATATGTACCTACAATAGGTACTGATTAATGTCATAAATCCACTCAAATGCAGCCTCAGGCTGGTTCACCTCTATGGTGTGCCTACCTCACCTCCTTGCAGTAGGTATCAAACAAAACTAAACTCTCTGGAATGTACTACATCTACTATCTTACGGTCCATTCTGTGCCTATGCCCACTGTACGTTTCTCCAAAACTCGTTCAATCACAACTCCCGAGTTTCGAAACTTACCGTCTCTTCGTGGATATTGTACGTTCTTGTTCGTAAGTAAATAACAACTTAGCTTATTTAATTTTACGTTGAAGCTTCAATAAAAGTAAACAAGGGGAGATGAGGCACTAGCTTTTCGAAAGTGGCAGGCTCAAATTAGGTCCTATTACGTTCCTCCATCTCAGTCATAGTCGGACCGGCGTTCGTGATTCGCGTGCTTGCTACGACGTACTTTAGTGTGATTTATTGACTAAAATATACAGTAATGCCGTCGTGTTTGTTAATTATAATTATTGCACAAGATTGGAAATGTAACTGCGTGAGAGTGATTGCGTGTAGTTGTGACACAGGCCAGTTGTTGAGTAAGCGCTGGGAGAACGTACCATATCTACAGATTTTACTTATACCTATGCCGGCTGCGTTGAAGTGATAAAATAAGTTTTTACGTGACAGCATTGAGGGAACGTCTCAGCAAAAGTGAGCCCTATTCCACTCTGATCCACTGTGCAGATCCACTAATGGATAAGTTTCTACTTTTTTGTCCACTCTGATCCATAGCCCCGGTGGATCAGTTTCCACTGCTGTGACACAATAAAGCCAAGTTTGTCACACACAAGTGACATAAATTTGTAGAAATGTCGGTGATATTGTGTGGGTTCTTTATTAATAACGCCAAGTTACAAGTCAAAAGGAAGGTAAGCAATATAGAGTTCAAAATTGATCTTTAATACTAATAATAGTATCTAATATAAATATAATTTATTAATTGTATAGTAAATTAATTTATAATCTAATTTACATAATAGTAAAATCGTAGAACTCGTACAGAGTTGTTGTCTACAGCGGTGTTCTCAATCAAAAAAGTCTCTGCACGACACAACGTCACCCACGCGACGATCGCGCGCACTACTCGTTTCTGCATCACGAAGGCCCGTTCGACAAATAAATCGCAAACATCCTGTTTGTTTGTCACATTTGTGCCGGTGCGAACATACATATATGCAACTTCCACCATGGGGTATTTTCGGTCTGCAATAATAAGATATTAAGTTAAAATTATGTCAGCGTAACAGACACTAGTTCGTGGCTTTTAAGCCAATGTTCCGTTAAGCACTTCCAATTTCCTAGTCTTATAGGCAGATAGATAGATAAAGGTTTTTATTTACGACTTCAGACACACATACGAATCAGACAATAATAAAAATACAGTTGACTAAGTAATAAAAACAAGCAATAACATAAAGTAAAATGTCTGTGTCTAGGTAGGCGCCATATGTTCTGGTGACAGATGGTGAGGTGGCTTCTAGCGCGAGCTATGTTGAGATGGCAAGGATTCAGCGCGGTATGACCTACGCGTGAGGGTGTCATTGGGATGTCATGGCAATATATGCCACTAAGTTAAATATTCCAAGTAAGGGGAGAGCTGTCTCCTGTAACACAGATACATTGTAATAACCGGGCGAATTAGCATGACACCACGATAAACGATTTGATACCGTTGCACGTTTAAAATGTTTGTGTTTCTTGCTGTTATTTGTTATTATTATGACAAATAACAGCAAGAAATCAAAATATTAATGAGACAGAGTTCCAACCCTATTTGTTTATAGTACATTACGTCCAAGGTCTGTAATGGGTGGGTTGCTGGCCGCTGCTGAAGAGGGCTGAAAACGAAGCGTAGTGCAGGTCCAGGAGATCACAGCGCGACCAGCATTGCAGCCCTTGATGGCCAAGCTGAAATGTAGGCCTTTATAGCGCGGACAGCAAGGGCTTCAATGATGACCAAGGCCGAGACCATAGCCAGCTTAGCTTGAGGCCAGCTTATCGTGGCCAGCAGGGCAGTCATTGAGGACTGAGACTTGTATAGTGCTTGACTCAAATAATGCGAGTAATTTAAAAGTCATTGAATTGTTAATTTTCACAATTTATTCACGAGAATTAATAAGAACGTATCATGCAAAAATTTTCACCGCGATGCTCTTTTGTCAGTTTCCCGCGTTTTCTATTTTTATTCTAGCCACTACCAGCCAGTGAAGAAGCAGTGTATTGCTCAGTATGTATAAAACCTTTATGCACCTAACCATTATCAAAACAAAATAGAAATCTAAATTCGAAATACTTTACGGACCGCATAGAGCGGACATTAATAATATTACTGTCCGCCTGTTCGAGTAGGCCCGAAAGGTCGACGTTGCTCAAAGAAGGTTGTCGAAATAATCAGCAAATTACATGCTATGTTTGAGTAAAACATATTTTTGAAAAAATTACCTTTTTGTACTTATATTTAAATATGTGGGGGCTATATTGAAGAATGTGCTGTTCCGACGTTTTAGCCGCAGCACATATTGCGTGTCACACGTCGCCGACACTACGTGCTAGTAAATAGGTTTATCTTTATGTATGTTAGACTAAGGTATATATTTTATATGGGCCGTAGTTTTTAAGTATTTTACATCCTGTACTACACTATGTTTGCCTGAAATATATCTCCATCTCCACAGCCTATATTGGTCCACCGCTGGACCCAGGCCTCCCCTGATAAGCGCTTTTATTTCACGGGGGGTAATGTCCATAATCCCCACGCTGGGCATGCGGGTCAGGGATCGCAGTTCGGTGGTAGAATGAAAATTTATATTTAAATAAATAAAGTAAATAAATAAATAATGCTGGACAATCCCAAAGTAAGCAGAGCTTGTGTTATGGGTACTAGATGACTGATAAACTTAATACATATTAGATATAGAAAATACCCAGAACACCCGGAACAAATATTTTTTTTTATTTATAATCATTATTATAATGAAGCACCCTCTTTTTAATCTACTCGATATTTCAATTACATATTTTTTAATGAAAATGCCTTATTAAGGAATAAAATACCTCAGCCTTACCTTAACATTTCAGCCCACGTCATCAAAGTACGAATCTAAATAACAGAATCACAGTTTAAAACAAACAACTAACAACTTGTTATCTCTGTTGAAATTGTTAACAACAATTATGAACAAAGCTACCGCAGCGATTTACAAGTGACAAGGACTCTGCCGACAATCAACTTAGTTTAATGTAGTTTTATTTATATGGATACATTTCTGAAAGCTGGCGCGATTGTCTTTTGTTTTTTTAATACAATTATCCGCGCTGACGTCACAAATACGAAAAACAAAAGGGGATCGCCCCAGCTTTAAAAAAATATCTTCATAGCTTAATTAAATGTGTAATTGTGTTAGTATTGTTTCAGATTAGTTGAACTACCTGTAGATTGTTTGAAACAATCTACAGTTAGCTCATTGTTTCAATTGTAAATACTAGTTCTAATTTGTTTCTTCTCGTAATATTATTTTTCATTGTAAATAAAGTACCTAACTTATTACAACTATCAGTAGAGCTACCTGTAGATTGTTTGAAACAATCTACAGTTAGCTCATTGTTTCAATTGTAAATACTAGTTCTAATTTGTTTCTTCTCGTAATATTATTTTTCATTGTAAATAAAGTACCTAACTTATTACAACTATCAGTTGAGCTACCTGTAGATTGTTTGCAACTGTCTGCAGTTAGCTTAATTGTTTCAATTGTAATTAGGTAGGTACTAGTTCTAATTTATTTCTATTATTTGACTTAAATTTTTCTTTGTTAAATTTTCTTTAATTTAATTAAATTAATAGGTAATATTTACATTTAAACGACTTAAAAAAAAAGGCGGTTCTTCGTTCGGCTGTACGTTTGTTTCAATAATTTGGCGTGTTTTAAAAAACGATAAACTGACTTCAAATTCCAGTAGATAATATTCTGTACACCCTCTCGGACGAACGAAATCACCCCTCCCTTACTTTCCCTGACCGAAGTTCTATGTTCACGTGCAAAAAGTTGAGTTTACACTGGCGACTTACATATAGTTATAATTCAAGTCTAATTTAGTTTGATGACACATGATGAAACTGTTGACGCCCGTTGTTATGGAAACCAACTTACTGTTGTAGCTAGTCGTAATTCTCCAAAAATATTTAGTGGCTTTTTAAGTTTAACGGGATAAATACTAATCCCTCGGGAATAATTTTTTTATGGGACCACCTCGTGATCATTCTTACAATAGTGAAAAAATCAGTAAAATTGTTTACCCATAGGCGGAGATATCAAGTAACATACACACATAAAAAAAACATACAGACGAACTGAGAACCTCCTCCTTTTTGAACTCGGTTAAAAACATGAAATTGTCGTTAGTGAAAATCCCCTAAAGCGAAAGCAAAAGCGCGACAAAGCTGTAAACTCTAACATTAGCAAGCTTGTGGACAGATATATGAGATTATTCACTGTAAGCCGCGCCCCAACTTCAATGACTACACAGAGTGTTCCATTCTCATGGGATCCAAAGAAGTGGAGTGTCCACGAGTTCCATTCTGCACTGGAACCACAGAGGGCCGTCTGTGGTATGCTTTATCCACAAAACTGGTTTCAACACCAGGTTTTTTGAAAATGGTCAATAATGAAACCAATGCTCAAAAGTGAACCAAACAAGCTCTGATTTACAGAAAAAAACAAGAAACATACATCTAGTGTTTGCGTGTTGTTTGAACCTACTATGTATCGAATCGATCGAATTTATTTTTTTATTCAAACTTAACTTTTGGTGTGTATGTCGTGGCCATATCTTAGAATTGATCACTTCATGATGTCACTGACCATTTCATGAAATGGTTGTATTTCATGATAGGCTATCTAAAATTGACTATATTGCTAAAGCATCAACGTTTAATGATATGTTAATTAACTTTGGCCATATAGCTAATGTAGGGTGTCCATGACATCAAAGGTTTAAAAAAATCCAAACAACGAAGGAACTTTATATACATTTTTGTAAGTACAAAAAGTTGTTCTTTGTAATTAACTGTAATTTGTAAGTATGAAACAAATCATAAAAGTCAAGAAGTTTTGTTTCGTAACGGCATTTCACTTTATTTTTATCTTCAATTACCACATTAATATTAGTTTTTATAAAAGAATAATTGTCAACACGATGCATCACAAAAACTAAACTAAAAACTAAACAATGTCAGCGCCTCTAACGATGGATAATGTAACAATTTTATGATATGATCACTAATGTTTGACCATCATGAAGTACCTAGCCGTGAGTTTAGCTTTTCATATTGTCAAACGCTGATTATTCATTGATCTGGCCAAACTAAATCATGATGTGGGCAGCGCATATTTTCCATATCATGAAATACAACTGTAAACATACATAAAATACATGAAATGGTCGGTTACATCATAAAGTGATCAATTTTAGGATGTGGCCACGACATGTATACTAGTGGAGTATACACACCAAAAGTCAGCAGGCTACCACGGTCAACAAGTTGACAAAACACTGTCGGCTGCTTACAATGTTCATACACCGAAAAATCACACCAACCACCGTGGTTGGTCTTTACTATAGACTCCATTAGGATAGAACAGCCTGTACAATGTACGTTTATAGTTTGGACCTCGAAGTCAAAGTAGCTTAACAACACGTTACTTCACTGTGCTAAGTGCTCTGGTGAACGGGAACGGCTGTTCTAAGGTCTATTTTTAGCTTTAGTAGACATAAATATTAAACTTAATTTAAGCTGAAAACATTAGAAGGTGTTATTTCTATTAATTATTTAATATGTTAATAAAAAACTTATCCCAAATCCAAACAACAACTAGAAAGTGCTCAATTTGGCAATTAATTATTGAGTTGAGCAAAGGGGAACAAACTCAGTTGCGCAAAATGTGTCAAAATAACTTATAGCAATCAGGGCTAAAGAAGATCCTTAAAATATTTTTTAGAATCGGACCACAAGTATCGGTGTTTATCCTGATATTTAAACTTACTACAAGCTCTACTTTTTAATAATTTTTTTTTTTTTTTATTTGTTTAACTTACAAAACACATCACTATCACTTAGAATTATAAAGTTACAAAAAGCTAGAATAAAACTTGAATGCAACATAAACATATGTACGTGCTGCTATAATATAAATATATATCGAGTAGGTTGAGTTATTACTATCTATAATGGGTTATTGAAACAAAGTAAAAAAAAAGGTATAAAATAATTACTATTACGGTTGCTAAAATTAGATTAGATTACATGCTATAATATAATATAATTGTAAATTCTACTAACCTATAACAAGTAAGTAGAAATTACAATTATTATTATTATTATTGTATTATTGTACTTGAACTCGTTTTCGTTTCTTTGATATTGAAGTGGAGGATCTCTTTTATGATTTTAATGAACTGACCTAATCTTGCTAGTTACTCTAAACAAGTTTTCCAACGCAGGAGGTTGCGGGCTCGATTCCCGCCCGGGACAAATGTATGTAAGGTCTGCAGATTGTTCCAGGTCTTTTGTGTGTTTTCTCTGTATAATAAAAAGTATAAGTTTCTTGTATTGTACTAAGTATATCAGTTATCTAGCAAACATAACACAATCTCTGCTTAGCTTGGGGCTTGATAGATCATTTGTGTGTATTGTCCAGCATTATTTCTTTTGTATATTTTTCCACCTTACTTCTAGTTTATATAAGATTCAGGCTTTACTTTGCCGAAATCCATTGTAAATATAAGGACGAAAGATATTTAGTAAACATTTCGCGAAAAAAAATAACTTTCTCCAATAACACCTAACAAAAAGTAGTCGACGAACATCTATCAAAGCAAGTCGTCAACGAAGCGAGTTGGACGACTTGCTTTGATAGATGTTCTTTCATTTTGTGGTTGGTGTGGTCTTCTACACGGACTACTTATTAATAGATTTCATTTTGGAAGGTTTTTTTTTCGCGGAATTGTTACTAAATAGTTACTAAATATTTTTTGTTATCATGTCTACAACACGCATCTGGCGATCGTAACGTGACACGATCCCTCTGGTCTTCACTGGAAACCAGCGCCGGGTGGACACACCAGTGTGCACCCAGCATAATGCTGAGTGGAGGCCATATTTCCTTAAACACTGCTACCCACAAAGTAAATTTATTTTGTAACTTAGGTAGTATAAATTGGCATAGTATTAAGGCTAATTGTGTATAGTAGTTTTAAGGTAAATAAAATATTGTTCATTCATTTCATATTATTCCTAAATATCTTTCGTCCTTATTTACTTCTAGTATATATTTCTACGTAAGGAACGACGACACGTGCGAAATACGCTATTTCCGTATTCTTATGATGTTGCTATGGACAAAGTCTCTTAGATACGTTACTTCGTGGTACCAAGTCGATCTCTATTTCCATATTGGAAAAGGGTTCATATTATAGTTCCTTTGTGTTCAAGATATTGTCGATATGAACGTCTTAGCTTACGAAGTCCCATATCAAACATGCTCACTTCATGTTACTTATTACTAAGAGAAGAATAGAAAGATTTATTATCGAAAACTGAGCCAGTTTTGGTTTCTTAATGCTTAGCACGTAGACTAAGTCAAAAGGCGGAATTTCTGAACTATAATTTAATATGTTTTTTATTATTATAATCCGTTAGCCTCACACTCGGGGTAATTTACAAGAAATCAAATAATATCCCAAAAGTTTTTCGACTTCGACGGGACTTGAACCCACATCGTTCCCTCATCACGGGAGTGGTCTAACCAACTACACCACTAGGTCAAGTGACGTAGGAATCAAAAAACTCTGGGACTTCCTTCAGAATCTAGCGCCGTTAGCTCCACCTACAGGAGAAACATTGAAGTTTATCCAATCCTGTTCAAAGACTAAAGTTACATTTAGTTAGAAAATTTTTAGGGTTATTATTTGTTTTCTTATTCATTTAATATTTTTTTATATGCCTGGTTAATAAACATTGAGGTTTCTAAACTTTCTAAAATGCTCAACATTTTATAGGTAAAGCATGGCAAGGACGGATTTTTGATTTTCGTTACTCCTTCACGCCACTGCTGAATAGCATCAGCTGACTTTATTACCCGCGGTTATGTTATCCGAGTGTTTCTATGTGGTTTGCTCTTTATTACCCGACAGCGCAAGGAGGGTTACCTCCAAGCTTCAAAACGGCTGAAGCGATTTTTATAAATGAGTTATTAAAATACGTGTCTGGACTCCTCTATGTTTTAGCTACATTGACCTTCGTCATGATGCGAAAATAAGTGAAAAATCGGGGATCGACTAGGGTTCCTTTATCATTTTAATATAATTACGTACTAGTTTAGGATAAGATGATGAATTTTTACTGGCTGTTTTAGAATATTCAAAAAAGTATTGTCAAGTCAACGGTGGTCTAAGATGGACGCAAAAAAAACTTCTCTTACGTCTTTTAGCATGGATTTACTTTCGTCATGCCACAAAACGACCGACGGCGACGAATCGACAAATGACGACCTCTGTGGCGCGGCGGGCAAAGGTCCGCCTGCGACGCAGGAGAATGCGGGTTCGATCGCAAATGGGGAAAAATGTTTGTACGATCTGCAGATATTATTATACATTGAAAATACATTAAATATTATATACATGCATTATAGAAATCAAAGCTTTTGTAGACTAAGAGCGTTTGTCCACTGCGCCAATACCGAGACGATAAACGATACCGATTTTATTTTATAGTTCGCTACTTCGGCACCGTCATCTAGTTAGCGTTATGCTTTCAGATTTTCCTGCAACATATCTTATGTAACGTATCAAAAATATAAAGGGTTGCACTACAAAATACGATTCAATGGGAAGTGTTTGCACTAGCGGAAAATATAAGTCCAACAAATAAAAACTGCAAAACTTCAAGAAGTTATTTTACTCGTTTGTTTTTTTATTCTGTATAAGTATTATGTACGAAGACGTACCTACTAGGTTGTTTTCAGTGTATAATATTTTTTTTTTTGTATAATAAAACATTATCTATATAAGTAGTGTATTGTATTAAGTATATCAGTTATCTAGTACCCATAACACAAGCTCTGCTTAGCTCGGGGCTAGATGATGCTGTGTGGATTGTCCAGCATTATTTATTTATTTTGTTTTATAAAAACTGTATTTCGATCCCATTCTGATCGTGCGTGGATAAAACCAACAAGTGTGAGTAAAGTAAATTGCGAGTATCGTTTTCACATAAATAACCCGGCATAAGCCTCATGGTGAGGGTTCGCAATTTCAAGTCAGTGTTTATGTTGCGGCTATCTAATAGGCAGGCTCGGCTAAGACTTCATACACGGTTGGTTTGATCAGGTCCAACCAATAGAAAATTATATCTGGGACTCGGGTTCCTACTGTCAATATGTCATAATGTGTAAATAATGTAATGAGTCTGACTGGGACAAGACGTCTGTTGACCCGGTCCGTCGATAAGTTGTTACAATAATTAACCCGCAGAATAGATTTCTTTTGTAATTCGCGCAGCTTACTCTTTAAGTGAAATGTAAAACATCACTAATATGTTTTAGAATATGAGGGAAATTATGCTACCTTCATCTCGAACAGAGAGAAAAAAAAATTCTTCACTTAAATATTGACAGACCCTCACTAAAAAAGAGGGAAGTTATAATTTTTACGTGTTTTTCTATAGCATCGTACCTTTTTTGTTTTAAACGTTAATACTACATTTAAAGAAAATCAGTGTAGGTAGCTGACCAATTGTTAGATCGAATTCAAATTTTCTTCAAGGTTTTGTCACATCTTGATTATGGCTCTATGTATGTATATTTACTCAATATTTGCGATATGTGTTTAAAGTTGAAAAGTTGTCGGCCCAACCCAACACACCATGTGTCCATGGCTTACGGCCTAGCACGATGCCCTAGATACGTCCAGCGATGTAGTTACTTTGATGTTAGTAAATGGTTTACAAATACAAACTGTGTTATTTTGCTGCATCGTGAGATGTGATAACCGCTATATAATTTACATCTAGTATATTACATCATATTTACTTTAGTTCCTCATTCCTGTTGTATAAAAACAAGGCAATAAAGGGTAGATCTTTGTAAAAAGAATATATAATAATACTGAAGTATAGAATGGATGCTCTCGTCTCCCACCTGACCGAGCTTCCTCACCCCGCCGCGTCCTAGCGTGTTCGGTTCGTGTCCTAAATGCAAGGGACGTACGGCGCAAGCACGAGGCGTGATGGTATGGGTAATGATTTCGACAGACTACGACGGTGTTCGATGTTTTGCATGATTGATCATGGACATACGAAATTTATTTTGTTTTTAGGTTTGATTTTACCTTTTGTGACAGGAAAATATAAAAATAAATGTCTTTGAGTAATTTCGCAAAGTCTCACTCGTACAATATGTTCATGAAGTGACCCTAGACGTCACACACACAGTTGCACGTGTAGCACAACACAGTTGTGCACGTACGTGCCGAGACGTGACTTTTGTATGGAGAAATGGTCGAGTGTTCGGGATGTGCTTAAGGTGACTGTAGGTATTTAAACATCAGCAGAATCATCATAAGCTAGACTTTAGTAATAATAATAATAATGATTTATTCAAAAGAACTTAGGCCTAAATGGATTACAAAAGAATCAATAATATCTAATATAGGTATAAAATAATACATGTGCCTGAACTAGGTAATCCTGTATCTCAGGCAGAAAGTGCTTAAAACGGAAAAATAATAATCACATCAATCAGTAGTCATAATATAACAAAGCAACGGTGCAGATTTGTATACTAACTTAATTATGCTAAATACGCTAAACTAGTAATATGTAATAAAGGTGCTTAGGTACAAAAATAATTAGCCTACTTTAAACAAGGCCAATGTCCATTCTGTGTCATCGTATTGACATACTTTGCACAATACTTAGATTCATCTAAATTCTGAGTAAGACTAAAATTATAAAAAAGTCAATCTCTTTTCAGCCGCTAATTTTGCCGGACAGTCGGCGGAGCCAGTTTCATGGTTACCTGGCTTCTTAAAGAGCAAGCAGGTGGCACACTTAGGATCTTCAGCTAACTTCTGGCATTCTTTGTTTGTGTGGCTACATTGGATGGGTGTTAGTAACTACATTGGAGCTAATGGCTAGAATCTAGCCACTATCTGTTCACAGAATTATCTAGCCGCTAGATGATTCTGCGATCTGAGCGATGACCTCAATGAAATAGCGGGCGAAGGTCCGCCTGCGGTGCAGGCGGTTGCAAGTTCGATTCTCGCCTCGGGACAAAAGTTTGAAGATCTGCAGATTTTGTTCAGGGTGTAGGTACTGGATGTTGTATACAATGTAACTATATTAAAAATATATATCTATATGCCTGTAGTGTATTGTGTTATATAAAAATAAACCAGACGGACAACGAATTGATCCTATCATCATCATTATCATCATCAACTTATATTAGTCCACTGCTGGACATAGGCCTCCTCTAATGAGCGCCATAGCGCCCTGTCTTCAGCTTGCCGCATCCAGCATCTGCCTGCGGTCTTTCGCAAGTCGTCGTCCCACCTGGCTGGAGGGCGTCCTACACTACGTTTAAGGGTTAATGTTATGTTAAAGGCATATAAGAGTTCCTTTTTTCCTTTTGAGGCACGGAACCCTAAAAACGATCTGGATATCTTAAATTTTGTAAATATATATAAACATTGTATGTAAAAATTGATGTACCTACCACATACAAAGAACAAAGTGTCGTACATTTATTTGGATTTCAAAGATTCGTGAAAATCTCCCATCAATATTCTATACCTATTAATGGAACAAATCTACTTTGAATAATTGATTTCTTTGCGTAATCTGCTAGGAAGTCTCAGTAAAATATTAAAAGGAAAAATAGCCAGTGAAAAGGTAGCACTACGAAACGGAAGACCGAGTACACATTTTAGAAGTGGTCTATGTATTTAACTGAAATTAAATACTCTAAAATCTTCAGGGAAAAGGGGAGGGAGACTTTTGTTCGGAAGTGGGACAAAAAGGCCTCATTTTATTATTTTATATCATAAAATATTTCCTTACATATTCACTCGGAGTCTTCAAATCCCGAGTGAATAAGTTCCTTCTGGAAAAGCGTGCTCCATTTTAGGCCACATCTTCGCTTTCATAAGTGTGATGGTGATGCTAAGAATTACCGATAAATAAAAAAGGTTAATACCTATTGGACATTTTGCACATCTGGTCCCAAATAAAACAGAGCTTATTATTTAATAGGCCATCCAAAGTGCTCCGTCTCGTCGCAGTTTTTGGCGGATTTCATGGTGTTCCTTTAATTTAATATGCAATGTGTATTTGATAGATTTGATTCTTATGATGGACTCTGCCGGTCAGTGACATAAAATACAGGGTGTTATTTTTAAGATTTTAGTGGGTTCGATGACCGGATAAGGTCAGTAGTTTTTCAAAATTCTGTGAACGCAGGTTTAGAAATAAATAAAGGAATGTTTTCTTTCAGTACAATTTGCTATCTCGGGTAGCTCCGGGTAACGTTCGTTTGTACTACCCTGTTTATGTAACCGATGACCGATATACATAATATTTATCCACCAGACCCGAAACCAAGTCAAAATCAAACCCGCAACCTTCTACGTCACTACGTCGTAGGTGGAGGTCCACCTACGACGTAGTGAAAAACATTGGTGGGGGAAGGTTCCCCCACCAATGTTTTTCACCAATCCGTCCGCGAAACTCCTGTTTTGACTTTTCAATTTTCATTTTGTATTATCCAGTCTTATCTCTTTTCGTTAAGGTACATTTTACAATGACCCCGCTATTCCGTATTTTTCTTGGGTGGTTTTGGTGTGCGGTCTTCAGGTAGGCATTACGAATGCTCCAAAGGCTAGCTTTGACGTAAAGGAAAAATAAATTGATTTGCGATCTACTCGCCGAAATGGAACCCGAATTAGTTTGTTAGTTGCTTTTTCACATTGACGTACATATGTTTGTCTGTCTTTTTTTTATAGAGCGAGTTTTTGTGACGATGTTTGGTTTCGAATTTGTTAGATACTTATACCTAAAGCTATTCTCGAACCGAATGGTCTGTTGCGTGACGATGGTAAGAGGCCTGATGGCATGACACTAGTCCCATGGGATTTGGGGAGTTGGGGAGGGACACACTTGCGCCTGCCCATCTTTCGAGGGCTGGTGCGGCGGCAGATTTGGCCGGGGATCTCAAGAGACGCAAATATGCAGGTCTCGACAGAGTCTACACATTTGCTCCCATTTGGGGTCGTGACCCTACGTCCGTGGGCTACCGAGACTCTCCGGGTTTTTAAAAAGTTATCTGAGCGTCTGGTCGACGTGACGCGTGACCCGAGAGCGGGTATCTGGCGCAGCGCGTCAGCATTGCTATACAGGGGGGGTAATGCAGCCAGCGTCTTGGGGACGCTTCCTGCATTGATATGGATCTGTTGAGCTACCTGAAGATTGTTTGCAAGAATCTGCAGTTAGCTTAATTGTTTCAATTGTAAATACTTGTTCTAATTTATTGCTATTATTGAATTGTAACTTTCTTTGTCAATAAAGGCTTGCAGTTAGAAAAAAAATATAAAGTTAGTACATATATTGAATCTTTGGTACATCTTTATTTTGGTAACCAGATACAAAAATGATATTTTCTGAGCTTCCGTAACAGTTTTTACAGGGTTATTGGTAGCTGGGTGCAAAGCTTCAAGGAGAAGCAAGAATAGAACATATAAAACCATTTGAGATAATGGTTTTTTAAGACGAAATTTCACTACTGATTTTTTACGCATTATTTTGGTTTTTGAGGAGAAAACCCAAAATTCAGCAGTTAATTGCTAATAATAACCAGTTTAAACAATGAGTGAACTGTTTTTATTTTATCTTATTAAAAGAATGTGTAAACAATCTAATGAAACATGTATTGTCAAATGATGGTATTTGTAATTTGTTATTTGGTTTTCCAGAAAATGGAGTAGGTGGTCATCTCATCCACATAATTTCATCCAGTTTGGATGAGTTGGCCAATCCAAAATGTTTAGTGGTCAACTCATTTAAAGAACTGTAAACTGTAAACTTCTATCTTCTTCAATAATAAATAAATAAATAAAACTTTTTGATGTATTCAGTTGTATCAATTATTAGTGCGATGACCAATCAAATAGTTTTCTAGAGACATAAAAACTACAAAAATATATTACGTGAAAAATTTAAATCACTATAATCAACCTTAAAACGGTTATACCGTCCTCCTATAAATGGTCCCAAACTGTCTAAAACGGTCTATGTATTTGATTAAAAGCTGTGGGTTGGAACTATATTTATAACCTTGGAAAAACTAGTAATTTTCTGACAAAATATTCTTTTACGAGCTGATAGTGTTGAGTTATGTAAGAGCTACCTTCTTGATTTATTTTCGGCCCCTACCATATGTTTTAGGGAAAGCTTAGAACTATAGAAATACTGAAACTGTGGAAGCGGTCTCGATGATAAAATTGGCAATTGGCCATTACATTGCATTTTTAATTGTAATTGTACGTGACATTTTATAGTTTATTTATACCAAATATATACGGAAAAAGGAAGTTGGATCTTAGTAATTAAAAACATATCCCAAATATGTAGATAGTCTAACTGCTGGCATCCAGAAGCCGAATATTTGACCAATATTTTGAAAAGCGTTTGCTAATAGAAAAATGCATATTTATCGTTTGGTAACAGCGTATTTAGTTCAGGCATTGATTTGACTTGATCCAGTGATTTGACTGTAATCTAAGTTCAAAAGTAATCCATTATGCACTTGACGAGTGGTTTGACAAACTGTGACCAAATTTGAAAAGCCCTTGCTTATAGAAAAATGTATACCTATTTTATAGTTCGGTAGCAGCGTATTCAGTTCGGCAATTGATTTGACTTGATTATCTATGATTTGACGGACTGACCTACTCATCTTAATTCAAAAGTGATTCAAGTGCACATTGCACTTGACGAGTGGTTTGACAAACTTTGACCAATTTTATCAGCCAGCAGCGTTCGTGGCTAAGGAACTATGACTGGTATTTTGGCAAGCAAGTATTTTTGCACTCGCGTTGAGTTCGCAATCATCTTGATAAAGTGAATGAATTACGCTGACTGCTCAGGTGGCTTTAAACTTTGCCTCTAATAAATGGGAAGCCATCTCTTTTGATGTGATATCCTCACTTTTCGGGTACTTTCCGCCTCCGTTAATTTTAAGTGTGGTAGCGAACGCCATTTTGGATGCGGTTAGTACAAGTATCTTTTACGCTTCATTATGTAAGTAAAGAGCATTTAAACGTTGAAGGATGAATTTTAACCTTAAAATTTTGAAGTGTAGATAATATTTTGAATAAGTGTTTTTTTCTATTTGGGTTTGATTGAATGAAGATTGACGAAGATTTGGATATTTTTTAGATACAATCATATAGAAAAAAGTTGATTAGTTTGTAAATACTCGAGAACAAGAGCTTCAAAATTTATAATGTACCGAAATAAAATAGGTCTACGTTTCCTTCCATACATTTAGCTCCTTGCAGTGCATCATACCGGAGAGGAACTACTTTTCAGAGTATGTTGGCGATTCAATAGTTTTCTACGAACTCGATTATAGTTTTCCAATGATTTTGAGTGATTTGTTTATTTATTTTACTATTTTAGGAAAAGTAACATCTAGGTAACGATATAATAAAAATGGTGTGTA
This sequence comes from Eupithecia inturbata, assembly GCA_963662085.1. Classification (NCBI taxonomy): domain Eukaryota; kingdom Metazoa; phylum Arthropoda; class Insecta; order Lepidoptera; family Geometridae; genus Eupithecia; species Eupithecia inturbata. The sequence continues at coordinate 13,702,387 of OY759178.1, read as the reverse complement.
ACAAACGGCTAATTATAAGTTTCCACAACAAAAAACTAAATGAAATTATGACTAAAAGACGAAAAAAGAAAGAAAAAAAGACGGTGTGTTTGGTTAAAAATAAAAACTAAGTTATATTAGATTACTAATCAAAAAACGTTCTAATCAAACTACTCAACAAGCGTTTAATACGCTTGGTTGAGGTATTAAATATGTCTAAATATACTACTTCGTTGTTGATGTCATTAAACACAGTATTCGCTAACATATCATTGAATGACTTGCATGCTCTTAAGATGAAAGAGTTCTCACCAGCGCTGCAGTGGCTCATTCAAGAGATGAGACTTGCGAAGTTAGCCTATGTTCGTGCGTAAACCTAGCTCTGGACAGTCCACCGTTCCGTTCGCTATATTCATGATAAGTCTGCAATATTCCTACGTTCTACAATATTCCTACGTATAAGGGGTAGGAAGTGAAATTTACGACAACGTTCAGTATAATCATAATCTGACAAATAAATCTTCGCTCTTAACTGCAAGTAGCGTATAAACGTATTTACATATTGCATAAATGCAACAAATCACTCAAAATCACTACTGACTAAAGTAATTGACTTGAAAGCGGTAGTACACTGGCACGTTCTCGATAACTTATTCCGTTTTGGTATTTAGCAAACTCATGCCCGACCTAAAGTAGCCCTATCTATTTCAAGCTATAACGAAAACGGTTGGGTTGACAGCTATTTATTAATAAATTTCGAAATACCGGTTCAAGTTGGCACGAGCTGTTATCAATCGTTTACGAAGTTGGTCGGATATGTTCTGAAGTTCGAACTCGAATCAAGATTGTAGACGACGTAATTTATAGCGTGTCTAACTGCTATCTGCAGTATGAATAAATATTTAACTTACCTAGCTTACTTTACACGAAATAAGGGTACCTTTATATAGGATAGCAAGCTTGTTACTTGGGTAGAAATTGTTTTATTGACCACCTCTACAGGCGTCCGTTTCGCCTGCGTTGATCCCAGCATGGCGCTTAGTTCTACACAAAACAACTCTGTGAGCGTATTTCCACCAGAATGTTTTATTAATGAGATGCACCGGCCATAGTCTTTTTCTTCTTCGTAACACTCTTGTCAGAGCGATCGTAGTCATGATGTTAATGCTTGTTAAGCGGCTGTTAACAATAGCCTCCAAACAAAAATAACAAAACTTAACGAAACAAATTACTAAACAGAAATGGCGAATCAGTAAGTATACGTAAAAAATTGTTTTTTTGTTGCACAATTCAAACAATATACCTAAATAAGAAACAATCAATTATGTAACAGTTGTAATTTTTGTTCAACAGTTACAACAAAAATTGCAAACACTCAGCGGGTGCCACGGAAGGAAAATCCTGCCGCAGCAGGTCTTCCGTGTAGGCAGAATGAAGCGCGTGTGTTGCCACGCAATGCACACCACATTACACAAAAGTCAACGAGAGAACTGTTGTGATATCACGATGTCTCGCCATATTTCTCCAACGGCCGACCAAAAATATTTGGTCTTTCAACTGCACTCCCCTATGGGATCGCCCACTGCGGATATAATATAATCTGGTCGGACCTTTGCATGGGTGATCTACAGCGCAGGCTACGTCTTTTCGTGCAGGGCAGAGTAGGGGACTATACCCCCTCTACTCAGCACTCTCTGCCTTGACAAGTCGCTCATAGAGTCATGTCCAAAGTATTTGAGAATGCAAGTCTGGACCAAGACAAATAAACGTTGTTAGATGCAAAGTTCTTGGAGCCGGCCATAGTACTTATGAACAATTAATTTGATTGAACGAGTCAAATTAATAAACGCTTTATTTATTTAATTCTACCAAACCAAACTAAGAATATAGCATAAACTGGAGGATGTGTGATGATTCTCCAGTGTGGTGTTGATATCTGTAGACTCTACATACACCGTACAATAATCTTCACACATCCTCTTGCATTGCATTAGATGGCACCACATCCAATTAAAACTTCTGTAATGTGCAGGAAATTGATATAACTTTTAAATGGAATAGAGTAGTGCTTACTCATCTTCAAGAACGGACGGAGCAATTTAATAGTGCGGTGTAATCAACTTGCAGAGAGGTTTTATGTTGCAAAGAGCCGGAACTATGAAAGTTGACTAAGGCCTTTTACTTTTGCAGTTTTATCGTCATTATCCTCTTGTTTTCAGGTATCTGGAGGTTCTTTTCGCGGCGGCCATCCTGTTTTTGGGTCAAGTTTTCACAAAGGTAGGTGGTATGTGGTATAAGTTTGATTTTAGTTGTATTAATGTTTGGGTTCACAAACTATTCAAAATAATACCGTAAATTTATTTTTTAAATAAAGTTGGTGACGAACTACCTAAGGTCGATGTAGAAAAAATAAATATAGAGATACTTTGACATTATGGATAGTGGGTTTTGTATTATGCAGGGACAAATACCAAATGGGTTTTGTTCCAACTTGTGTTAGATTAAGTTGTTTCTTATTCAACCATTGTTTTAAATAATTAATTTTTCCATAATTGTAAAAAAAAATTATCATCAATTTATCATCAAAAAAATTATCATGCTAAAATATTTAATTCTTACTTAAAAGTACAAGTTTGTTAATCTCATTTAAGTGAACTGCGTTTATGTTCTTTGATAAATAAAAAATCTTTAAAAAGACATTATACATGTTGAGGGACTAACAGACGTACCGACGAAGCGAAGGGTAGATGGAAAAGAGCTTTGTTCTGTTAATTTTAGTATTTTCAGTTAATATACATAGGTACTTTTATAATTTATCGGAGTGAGTGGAGCGAACGAAAATCTCAGTGGTAGCTTGGGTGATTTGGCTGTATGGTTAAATAGTCATTTCAAGCATAATTGTCTCACCTTTGATCCGGTTTCGTTAAATATTATACTGATAACTCAGTGAGGCCTAATCCGTCGAGGAGTTTTTGATATAAGGGCCTATAGGGGGTAAAATCAATCAATTAAATCAACTTGGGATAAGAAAGGTATACTTGAGTAAATTTCAAAATAGTATATATTATTCTAGCGTGTGTAGTTTTTGAAATAATTACGAAGAAGCTTACAAGAGCTCTCATCTATTAGAGATTCTATGACTTCTTCTACGAATCCAAGGGAGATAGATATCGTGTTAGGTGTCTACGTGGTCATTTCGTTGAATTCAAGGATGAACTTTCCATTCAACAATAACCACTTAAAAGTCTAAATGAATCAACAAATCTAACGAATGAAATATGAGGTAACGCAACTCACGTCTTCACTATTCACACACAAATCACAAGTCAGTTGTTTTCTTAATTTCGCGGAGGGCGTAAATGTCAGGCTGGATAATTTCGATATTTTTTTGCGTATGTGATACCCAGTTTAGATGAGTGAAGAAATTTTATCAATCTATCTCATTCCTTAATTGTAACAATCGTCCGTGATAACTTCGTTTCGCCGCCGCGCCGGCCAGTCTAGGAAATAATTACTCCGCTGCAAATGTACAAGAGAACGTTTAATTTTGTATCTCACGGCAATTTCTATTTCTTTTGTCGCTCACTAATAGATGTGTTTTTCTCTGTCTCTTGCACGATGTTTTAGAAGTATTATCTTTAAAAAGTATATTGAATGCAATTTTGTAAATGTAATACTGATTATAATCGACAAGAAATTTTCTCTGAGATCCGCTTTTTTTTTTATCAATACACGTTAGTTAAAAAAACGACGCTTCCGACTGGTATTGATATGGATCAGTTGAGCTACCTGTAGATTGTTTTTCGGCAGTCTGCAGTTAGCTTGATTGTTTCAATTGTGGATACTTGTTCTAATTTGTTTTTATTATTGAGTTGTAATTTTTTTTGTCAATAAAGTTAATAAAACTAACTACAATATACCAGTTTTGTACACGATCATCAAACTTTATTATTGCCTGTTCCGTTTTGACCAAAACAGAGTCATTTAAGACAAAAGGGAACAACTGGACTCAGGGTAACGTAAATAGGTGCCAACCTATATATCTTCAGCAATACCACATTTTAATATGTTCCCCGCGTCTTCCCCAACCATGTTGATGACGTTATGTGGGCAAATTGATAATTATAATTTACCCAAGTAATATCTACCAAGCAATTTACTTATGCTGTCCGTGGTCCGACTTACTAATCCAATTTTGCCACCGGCGATTAGAGTAGTGATTTATGACAGAGAAGCTCGTATCTAATATCGAGTAGGTGAACCGGACTGTTTCTACAAAATAAGCAACTTATAAACCTAGGTAAGAACTGGGTTAGTCGCCGCCGCCGGTTTGTAGAATCAGCCTATTAGTGGAATGGCTAGGCCGATTGCAAAATGAGAGTGCTTCCCCGTTCAACCCAAGATTTTTCTACCCAACAGGTGTTTAGCTCCTTTCGACCCCAAACATTTGTATTAAGTTCCCCTTTGTACCCACGCCAAATTATTTCCAATTTCTATCGAAATAAACGTTTGTTTGTTGGGAATACCTTATTAGCTTCATTCCACGAGATAGCTAATAACGTTTGCCATTATAGTTGGTCGCAGGTGGTTCGTTCAACAATCGGTATAGGCAATTAATTGAATTGCGCCGTTTTGCTATCGGACTAGCCATTCTACAAACGGTCAGATTCTATGATCCGGCTGCGACAGGTACAGAAGATGCCACGAAAGCAATGAATTACGATACTTAACTATACTATTTATACGGTATGCAACGCAGGAACAAACCTGGATCTAGCGCAGGACCGTAGTACAAAAACTTTGAGGCCTAGGCCCAGCAGTGGTGGAAGTCAGGCTGCATTATGATGTTACCAACGGCACAGAATACGCATTTTACGCGCGCAAATGGACACAAATTAGCACAGAATGCGACGTGACGTGCTCACTACCTAGTAGTAAGTTTTTTTTCTAAAATAATATAAGAAAAAAAATACATATTTGTTTCATCGGTTTTGTACTCCGCTTATGATAGATTATTTATTATCTTTAGCCTCTAGTTTCAAGGATACGCCACTGCAGAGGGCATCACCACCGGTGACATTTTCGTACCTTCTACTTTTTAAAATGTGTGAGAGAACATCAACTCGTAGCATCTTCTAAGATAATAGTATGTGCCTAGTTGTTTATAATATTAATTAAACAGCCCTCAACCTCGCTCTTGTTGGTGCAATGAATTAATTTCCTCCACTAGTTGTTGTAGATCGACAAAAACGATTACCTTTGACTTAATTTTTTGACATTTGTCGGCTTACTTTAAACAAAAGACGTTAGTCTTTTTATAGTTAGTTCTTTTTAGCTCTGCTGAATATGTGCTAGGTACTGTACCAAATGTATGTACCTATTCGACCATTTACGAATCTCTACTCTGTCAACCATTCATTTATAAGCGCGAGACGTATCAAAGATAACTTTCCACTTTACCGGGAAAAGTTCCCAGAACCACGTAGTCATAACCTAGACGCAATTATTTTACGGAATAATAAAGAATGAGTCTGTCAAAAGAATAACGGTTAATTGGGCAAATAACGGTTAATTGAGGATAATAAGCAGGTACCGAGAATAGCGAACTATTAAGAAGTGCAGGTGTTTAGTTATCACAGTTGATAAACAGTTTATGAAACTTTTGAAATGTAGAAATGCAGGCCAATAAATGATTGAATCAGCGCAGGACAGATCATTGTGCCAATTCATAGGCTTATGCCCGTAATCGTATTTGAGATAATGATGATTAAATTTTCTAGAATGATCCCTTACCTACTACTGAAAATAATAAAAATCATAAAACAGCAAACACTATGACTAAATTTCTGGCCATCAAGACATTTGTATGTGCTCGCACACACAAATGTGAGTGGGAGCTCGCTCTAGCACAGTGCACTACAACTTCTTGTTTCACAGTGGGAGCTCGCACTAGCACAGTGCACTACAACTTCTTGTTTCGGAAGCTCATTGTACTGAGAAAAAAATCTGTATAACATGTCTGTATACAGTATTATTTGGGACAATTACCAACCGTCACCCAATTCGGGCACTCTAATCCTCTTAGGAAAAACTTTATTGCGATTTCTGACTTTTTTGTACCCCGACCTCGATTGATCATGAAGTTTTTAATCAGAATAAGAAACACAATCGATTGGCATCAAAAAAGTTTTTGTGTTTATTGGCCATTTTCTCGCTAACTATAATTTCTTTGTAAATCTGTCAATGGGGATGAACATTACTGGAAAATTTAGGTTTAGATAGTATCCTGAGATCATTTACCTGTACCTACAATGATTAATCTACTGATCCGTCCAAAAAAGCAACTCTGTATTTATTTTATATAAAAACTTTTTTCTGTTTTCCATAATGACTACGTGACTTGACGCTTGTTATTAAAAAAATCTCAAAGTCAAAGTCAAAGTCAAAAACTCTTTATTTCCATAAATACAATAAATGTACACTTAGAAAAGGTCAAATTCTTAATAATTAAACACTGACACGGAAATAAAGTGATATTTTTGATTTCAGTCGCTTCGGTATGTTGACTAAAGTAAAGAAGCGACGAAGAAACCTTTAGCCTGTTAGTTGTTATTTTTCGAGTTGGAGCAAATCCCGTCCCAGGCTTTTTTATCCTCTAGATAATCTGATATTTTATAGTAGGCCTTTTTACACAAGAAGGTTTTGACAATTTGTTTGAATTTATTTACTGATAATTTTTGCAACTCACTAGGAGTTTTGTTGTAGAAGCGTATACATTGCCCTTTAAAAGATACATCTGCAATCTCCAAGACATAAGGCTATAAGTTTATTAATGGTAATTTAATGAGTACTTATGTCTGTACTTACATTTAATTCTTTTCACCAAAAACACGTTTCCAGACGCTTCTTGAATTTTCATCGTTTCATTACGCTTGACCTGAGGCTCTCAATCTTTTTGGGTACAAAATATTATGTGGTATATATGTCACTGCCGGGTCGTAGAATAAGTCCGTTTGTAGAATGGCTAGGCCGATTTCAAAACGGTGTATTTCAATTAATTGCGTATTCCAACGTGCGTGTGTATTAAAAAGTGGCTAAAAAGTGTGTGTGTAAAAAAGTGGGTAAACGTCAATTGGCAGCCATCTTATCCAGTGAAATAAATTAGGTTATCCCAAAAAATCTAACTTCATTTTGCAAACGGCCTAGCCATTCTACAAACGGGTGGATTCTTCGATCCGGCGGCGACATATCTTATATACTCAAGTAGGTACCTTTTTTTGTTTAATTCATCAAAGGCTATTGATGTTCTGCCAACACCAAATGTCGTTTAACAGGGTTAACCTTTGAAAAGCGGTAATAAAATTCCAGTTTTTGTAAATGAGTTGTAATATTAAAAGTTTGCTATTTTTGAAAAAAAGGTACTCAAGTAGGTACCTTTTTTTGTTTGCTTTTGCTATTTTCTGACAATTGTGGTTTCCTCAAGATTTTCTGTAAAAGTAACATGAATTGGATATTTGGAAAACTAAAATTAAACTCTGAGGAATCCTAAAAACCTATTTCATAATGAGTTAATAAAAATTCCCGACAACCACTGGGGAAAACGTCTTCTTGAGAAGAGACCATTTCGGCAAACGTAGTGTAGGATGCCCTTGATCCAGGTGGGCGCTCATTAGGGGAGGCTCATGTGATGATGATTAAAAATTCCGGAAATTCATGTTCCATCTGGCCAAAGCAAATAAAGAAACATTGCGAACACAAAAACAAAAATAAGACCAGAATTCACAAGAACCATCATAACCTTTTATAAGTTGAGAAACACTGCCCCACACCATTTGGATATAATTTACAGAAATAACATGAGCGTCCTTTACAGACCTGAGCTCTTGATAAATTAACATTTTGCTAATTGCTTTTGCAGTAATTCAGTTGGTAATCCTATTAACATAGGAGTGATTATGGCATGCACTAGGGGTTCACTCCACAGTTTAATCGGTTTTAGCTGCATCGTGCAGTATAGCAAGTACGAAAGTAACCAAACTTTGCTAAAAATACTAAAAGTTTTCTCGCTAACTTCACGGTTAAGCCAGAACTTAACTTCCATTATTTCGTGTAAAGAATGCCAAAGTTTGAAATGCAACCAGGAACAAAATTGCTTAAAGTTTTTCACTAACTCTACTCACTACTCTGTAGGTCTTTAGATGGGTTGGAGGTCAGTTTTGTATTCATAAGTAGGAAAGATGTAAGTCGTGTTTAAGACTTTTGTGACTTACTTGTTACTTGTTTCTGGACTGGTATAAGCAACTAGGCCACAGGTGGGCCCTTTTTGCGTGTCGGTTGGGGGGCTGCTAATCTAACCACCCTATGTCCTCCAGGAAAGCCAGCAGCTCGCTGACACCGGTGCATGCCTCCCTAGGCTAGGAGGTAGTGTAGTCTTTGAGACGCTACGCTATCATACTCTACAAGCACATGCGCGGCCGTCTCCTCTGCGTTCATGCACCTCTGTATAGCGGGCTGTCCGTTATACCCAGATTAAATAGATGTTTGTAAAGCATGCAATGTCCGGTGACGATTAGCCGGATTTTGCCCCGTTTCAGGTTCAGGAGTTTTCGAGAGAATCTATGGTTTCTTTACTCTTTCTTCTTTTTTTTGACTTTTGTGACTTACGTGACGTGTGAATACTAAATCAATGTACAGACATTACGGTACGTACGACCGTACTGAAAGAACAATGATTGGAGTTGAGAGCCTCTATCATTTATGTTGCCTTCCTTATCATATTTTTACGCGCCTGAGCAAAAAGAATAGTTTTGTTTTTCGAGAGTTTCTTTTTCCCTGTGACTTTTAAAGACTGTAATAGTCTACAAGATACGGATAAAGGAACAACATGAAGTGCACTGTTTATAACATTTATTATTAATTGTACATTGTACATTCACAGCTAGGTCGTGATCTCAGGAAGTCTGCGGTGTATTGAAATGACTTATGTTTTGATTCGTAGGTTGTTATTAATTTTTACTTACTAATTATTTGGTTCCTCTAAGCCAGAGTTTAGGTACTTGTATCAAACAATAATTTGAATTATTGGACTAACTCCTTTCCAAAAGGTATGCTCTTTCCCGCTCCTATGAACGCGAAATCTCTATCCTATTCAAATGACTGCAACGTGCCATCTTAAGGGATGAAACGTTATTTCTTACACAAACTAGACTCGTACTTAGATATCCCGCTTTAATTCATAATTAAGTATTTAGTTTTGCTGTGACCCATGCATTAAATTATAGTCCCACATATTATGCGATGTTAAGAACCACTAAACAAAAACTTGTGTAGCTGCAAATTCTTTAAGCTGTGCTCCATGCAGTTTGCATTTATGAAGAGGCTATTATATCGCTAACAAGCTCCCACGATGTCGGGAAGGTAACGATATTATCAATTAAACTGAAGGGTTGTTTTAGATTGCGTTTACAGACTAATTGAATGTTGGTGAATGTGGCCTTGCTTGTATGGGAAATTCTGGAACATTCCATAAGTTTTATTAGGACTACCTCTATTACGCAGCGGGCGAAAGTTACTCGTGTTAAATATAATTGCAAGGTTGATTCCGTCACGCCACGGGACAACTGTCAAAAGTTCCGTTCTCTTATTATAATAGTCCGGGATGAATAATATTTTACTCTATCCTATCCCACGGTTCCTATTTTTTAGGGTTAACTATGTTATTTCTTGACCAGAGCTATGGAAAATTTCAGCCTGATCCATTTAGTACATTTGGCATGAACGAGTTTCAAACATCCATCCATTCAACCTCATAGTGCGGTATTCTTGTGTTATGCAATTATGCAGTGTACGAACAAATGTTTTTGTCTATCTGTCCATTCGATCAATTCTGCTCAGAGCAATTTGTTACTTATTTGAATAGCTGTAGGATTCATTTGCGCAGACAACTGTTACGTCTAACCACTCATAGCTTTGCTGATTGAGGCTAGAAGGCTAGATAACAATGAGGAGTGGAGCGAGTCATTCCTTTGGGGTGCAATTGAGTGCGAATGCGAATAATATAACTAGGTATTAATAATAGATATAGAAGGTTTGTTTAGACTAAAGCGATTCGTAGCTTAGAACTGTACGATTGCCTAATTAATGAAATTGAACAGGCTTATTGTACACGCAACAAAATAACAATCAAAACTTACTTAATTTGTGCTCGTAAATCGCTATTAAAATATTTTTTTTTATATTTTAATGTAAACTGTCTTGCAACTGGCGGTTGTTTAGGGTTCCGTACCCGAAGGGTGAAAACGGAACCCTATTACTAAGCCTCCGCTGTCCGTCCGTCTGTCACAGGGTTCTATCTCATGGACCGTAAGAGGTAGACAGTTGAATTTTTTTGAGAATGTGTATTCTCTTGCCGCTATAACAACAAATTATAAAACAAAATAAATATTCAAATTAACCATACAAAACAATTTTTTTTTTTGTCATTTTTGCTCTTCGTGTTTGAAAGCTGTATCTCTTGAACCACTAGTCAATAAATATACCATTTAGTAGAAACTTGAAACTTTCTATAAATAAGTACCTAACACTTAAAGTCTAATATCAACAAATACTAAAAATATAATAAAGTTGAAAGTTTAATGGGGTCGTCATACAAGTGAAAATTTGATATTCATTGAAAAAGTTGCCTGACATTTACGGTATATCTTCGTGTGCGAGTCGACTCGCACTTGGCTGTTTATTTCTTTTTAGTTTTATGTGGTAAAATCAAAATTATTTGTGAAAAACATCAGAATTTGTTAATGTCACGAGAAGGTTTATAAAATATCGTTCTTTTTTATGCCTGATAAATTATCTGAAAAGTGAAGATAGTAGAGCATAACTTCACTTCAATTTTGTATTGGCAGGCGCGTGATATTTATAGAATGATTTCTCACGATATCTAAGTGGCAACTGCAAAAATTGTATACCTTTTTAACAATTGGTTGAAATAAGATATTAAATTATAACAATAACATTGCTATTCCGGTTTTTAAGTTAATTATTGTCCTCATCCTCCAGTCTTCTTTTAAGCCGGGTAGTGAACGGTTGTTACGGCGTAATGTAACGCGTGTAATGTAACGTGCTACACAGCGCGCGTTCGTGCAGTCAGTACGGGGAATGAAGGCGCTCGCAACGAGCAACGAGACGGATTTTGACGTTTCATTGAAGTTTCGTGCTCGCTGCGAATGGTAAATTACGGCCCCGTAACGCCGGTCAGTACCCACCATAATGATGTTGAGCAAAATAAGGTTCCTACCACGTTGATATTCTGAACCAAAAAATATATTCTGGCGCTGTTTTCGTGGAGCGGTTCACTTTTATGCACACGTCAAATATTGAGTTCGGTTTTCAATTTACTTCGTCATATTGCAGGGCAAAGGCTCGTATCTCGGAAAGCACGATAAGCCGTTGGTCCATCACCCGACCACTCCCCGGTTGTGACGGTCTACCGTCCTCCCGGATTATGACAGTGAGGGAATAAAGAGTGTACCTATGTTATCGCACACACTTGTGCACTTTAATATGTCTCCGTTAAGACTGGCCGCCGCTGAAACTCGGCTAAGAGGACATCAGCATGATTTTCCATACCACGCAATAACTTTACAGAGTAGTTTTATTTTAATTTTTATATATAAATTCACGATAGCATCCGTTTTTTACGAGAGTAATATTCTAACACACGGAATATTATGTTTCTCGTATATAGAACAATTTATCACGAAGCAGCATCCTAGCGTGTTGCTGATTTATCACCTCTCTCATCTTTACTGCCTCCTTTTATTTGTTTTGTTATGGAATAGACACATAACCTACTTTAATGGATACATCAGAACACATAACTTGAACGTAATACTGGCCATGAAAATTAACTAATGTTTTCTTTATCACTAATTTTATTACATATGTATATTGTTTGTAGTGGTTAGCAGTTTTACTAGCTTGGCGTTTATTACTTTATAACTGCCTGTAACATTTATACATCTATGTACCTATAAAAATGAATTACAATTTCCCTTGATCACGGCATTACGCGTGAGTGAACGGCTGGACCGATTTAGGTAATTAGTTGTTTTGTTGTGTTTGTTATTGTCAGGAGAAGGTTCTTGTGAATGAAAAAAATTCGAAGTTGCTCGGAAAATTAGAAAATTTAAGAAAACTTAACGTCCATTACCAATTCGAATTTAATATTCATAGTTATAACAGGAACACGTCTGTCGGGTTAGCTAGTTCAAGATAAAACTTTTGAACGTGATTATGGAAAAAAACCCCTGAACATGCCTTCCGCTACAAATAGCGGAATGCATGTTCAGCCGTGGACGTATTTCCACGCTGTGCTGGTGAGGCAAGTTAAAACTTAAATATTAAGGCTTATGGTCCAAATTGATTTCTATTCATGTATCTCATCAAAAGTGATGTTTTCACACAATGTGGCAGTATTGCCACATTCTGTGAAGACATCACTTGTCTGCTAGGCAGTATTTAACAGTTTTGCCAAATACTGCCTCGCAGACTGGCTAGGGTAAAGTCCTTGGGTTAGGAAACATATGCCCCACTCCCAAAAACCTAACTTACCTAAATTGGAATCAAGTGTTGATATGCTTATGTATTATGTAGCCTAGAAAGTAAGCTAAATTTTAAACCAATCAATACTTAATTACGATTTTCAGAAGTTAGTATTTTGTAGGTTTGTCAGTGGGACACTTTCACACGTATCACCACTGAGGCGATTATCTGGACTGTACCCTAATTCGTGGACTGGAGTACAATTCAGTACTTATTATGTCTTAATCATAACCGACCGAGCAAGTAACTTCAGTTATTTCTTGATCATGGCACATACATCTGTAGGTAACGTTATATCAGTAAACTTGGCCACCTTCAACATAATTTCATGTACGATATAGCGTTTTAATAATGTACATTAAGGTACAAAATACATTAGGTAGATAAATAATAATAATGATAATCTTATCATATGTGGTAAAAGGGGCCGCAAGTTCATTGCAACTCAACGCAAGGAAAGTTTAGACGGAAACTAAGGCCCATATTATGAAAGCTAGCTCAGTCATAGATCTATGCTTGAGTAACGCTTTCCTACGGCATAAACGTCACTCAAGCATAGATCGATGACTGAGCAAGCTTTCATAATACGGGCCTAAGAATTATAAATAATTCTAAGATCCATCTTAAAATAATTTGGCGTGTTTTAAATAACGATACACTGACTTCATATTCCGGTTTATAGATAATATTCATCTATGTCTCGGACGAACGAAATCACCCCTCCCTTAATTTTCGTGACCGAAAGTCTATAGTAATATATCTATAGTCTAAGTATGTTTACGTGCAAAAAATTTCGTTTACTCTAGCGACATCTAGTTATTATTCAAATCTAATTTAGTTTGATGACACTTGGATGAAACTGTTGACGCCCGTTGCCACGGAAACCATTAGGTGATAATTAAATTATCATATTCTGAAGAATTTTACATATCTACGTTTTACGGTGCATATAGCGATTCCTCGAAAATCAAACTTATAGGAGACCACCTCAAAATCAATTTTTATACAACAACGAAAGAATCATCAAAATCTATTAACAATTGGTACAGATATCACTAAAACTGTTATAGCTAGTCGTGATTCTCCAAAAATATTATTTTGTTTTTTTAAGTTTAACGGCATAAATACTCATCCCTCGGGATCATTCTCTATACAATAATGAAAGAATCAGTAAAATCTGTTACCCATAGGCCGAGATCTCAAGTAACATAAATACATTAAAAAAAACATACAGACGAACTGAGAACCTCCTCCTGTTTGAAGTCGGTTAAAAATACCTTAGGTGCTAATTATATAATTACCTACTCGAAGGTGTAAGTAGGTAATTTGACAACTACATGACATAGTCGAAGTTATTAAAATGGCTGACTTGGCTCTTTTCGTGATCAACACATTTTACTGCAAAAGTATTACGAGGCAAAGCCTGGCATAACGTTAAAAATAATGTTATTGTTCAGTTAATATTTTTTCGAAACTCCTTAGTATTTTCCATTTTCCAACGCCCAAAACAGAAACACAAAAACGTAATTTGTAAAATTAATTAACATTTAAATTATAGCCCAAACACCCTTCAAAGATTAGACATGTACCCCTGAGCTCATTAATCATTCAAATGGAGTCGCAGTCATAAACGTTACTTTCTCTCATTACTTAACGGGAAACGTCGTCACGTTGTTATAAATAGGATTGACTTATTTGTTGTAGCAAATGATTGTCCAACGACGACCTCTTTGGCACAGCGGGCGAAAGTCCGCCTGCGACGCAATAGACTGTGGGTTAGATTCCTGTCTCGGGACAAACGTTTGTACTATCTGTAGATATTTGTTTCGGGAGTTCTGAGTGTTTAAATAAACCGCCAAGTGGTAGTCGTCTCGCATACGAAGGGTTCCGTGCCGTAAACATCAGGCAACTTTTACAAAGAACATCTAATTTTCACTTGTTTGGAGACCCTTTTAAATTTTCAACTTTATTATATTTTTAGTAATTGTTGATTACAGTTGAAGTGTTACTTATTTATAGAAAGCTTCATGTATCTACCTATTTTGTTTCAAGCCTTGACAAACTAAGAGCAAAAATAGCCAAAAAAATCACGTTTTTTGTATGGAAGCCCCCTTTAATTCGAATTTTTTTTTTTGTTATAGCGGCAAGAGTAATACACATTTTTTGAAAATTTTAACTGTCTACCTCTTACGGTTCATGAGAAAGAGCCCTGTGACAGACGGACGGACGGACCGACGACGGACGGATCTCAGCCCCAAGCTGAGCAGAGCTTGTTTAAGAGTATATACCAGTTAACTGATGTTAACTGAGCCGCTTATCACGGGGAGGCCTGCGTCCAGCAATGGATCAATATAACCTGTTGAGGTGAGGGAAGTTGAGATAACTGATATTCTTAAAATAATTACATTACTATATTGATATATATCTTTTGTCATACTTTTTTAGGGTTCCGTACCCGAAGGGTGAAAACGAACCATATTATTAAGCCTCCGCTGTTCGTCCGTCCGCCCGTCCGTCTGTCACGTGGATATATCTTATGAACCGTAAGAGGTAGACTGTTGAAATTTTCAGATAATGTGTATTTCTCTTGTAGTTATAACAAGAAGTAATAAAAATATAATAAATATAATACATATTAAAGGGGGCTCCCATACAACAAACGTGATTTTATTGGCTATTTTTGGTCTTAATTTGTCCAGGCTGTATCTGTTGAACTACCATACGTAGACACATTAAACTTTCTATGGTTAAGTAAAACTTTAACTGTAATAAAAACAAATACTAAAAATAAAATAAAGTTGAAAATTTAAAGGGGTCTCCAAACAAATGAAAAATGTATGTTCTTCGAAAAAGTTGCCTGATTTTTTACGGTACGGAACCCTTCGATTCGACGATTCGACTCGCACTTGGCGGTTTGTTGTTGTTTTATTAACCATTTCATAACGATTTATTGAATAATTGATATTTTCCATCAACTAAAATTATCAACCCTCCTAAATGTGCGCAATTTTTCATAATTCTTAATTCTTTATTGCACTAAATAAAACATACATAAAAAACATAAAACTAGAGAAGAAATGGCAAAGGCGAGCTTAACCCTAATAAGAGTTCTCTTCCAGCAAACCTTATTGGGAGAGAGAGAGAGAGACAAGGTTATGCGGGTATCTACGTGTGCACAACATTCATACAGAAAAAGAAAGTGGTTTAATCCTTAACAATTTTTCTTAGTTTTTGGCTGCGTAAGTACTCAATAAAAGTTTATAACTTGAAAAACACCTTTCACTCGCATCCAATAAGATCAGATAACTGTCCACGTGTCGTCCCTATACAGTTCATAACAAGGCTATTTGGCACCACGCTTGTGACGCTTGTCCAAGAAAGGTCAACACGTGGGGGCAACATATTTTAAGAGTATAGGTTCCGTGAGGGAAAGTACTCTTAACATTTCCTGGAAAGTTTTAATATCGTTCACTTTATTAGGTTTAATGCCTTGTTGCAAGTTTTTAATCGTAGCAAATGAAATAAAATGATATATGTATATGAATCCGCCCTGGCCAACCGGTAATTAGCGTTCAATAAAAGAGTTTCCAATTGGAATTTGATGACTTGCCAATTAATTTTTTTTTAAATAGACTCAATAGATGGTTTCTGACTCATTGTTTTTATAGCGTAGGGGAATATTTTAATGTTATACAGACAATACAATTTTAATTTAATTCATTTAATTTTTAGTCATTATTATTATGTAAGTAGGTTTATTAATTAATATTAACACACCAGTCCATACCTACTGGTAGTATTTCATAAATACCACAGATACAACAACAGCATTGTAATATTTGACATGTTAACAACATTCTTATTCTTATTATAATAGGTACTTACATAAGAATCATCTTAATTTTTAAATATCATTTTTAAATTGTAACTTTACTTGTGATATTATTAGACAAGCAAATTGTTGTTTCGCCGACATTATTAATAAAGATTTATATTAAAAAACGAAGACTTTGAATCACTTCATGAAGACACTTATAATTATTTCTATAATTTAGGTTACACTTCGCTATCTGACTGTACTTTGGATAAAAATATTCAACTAATACTTTTTAACGCACTGAAACGAAATCGGGTGCCTCCACGACGGGGGGATGGCGTCACACACCGGGGGCCTAACCCACGAACCCAAAAAACACTTATTAAAGTTTATTAATGAATTAACAGGTTTTGGTTTACAAAACTATAGACGCTCTTGTGTGGGCCATTTTCTTCCTATTGACCCGCGGTGTGGTCTCTGTGCACGCGCACACGTCTGCTCGCCCTGAGGCTAAATTCACAGTGGAGGCTTGTGCTTGACTTCAGCTCCTATCGTCGTCGCTTGCGACTTGTTAGCTTCGCGAACAAACCTACAAAGTTATGGGGTCAAATTTTAATAAGTTTCAAAAAGTAAATAATAGAATGGACCGACTATAAAACTCCTATAGTATACTTAGCGCTTCAATCAGACACTCCAAACAACAGAGGGAAAATAAAAACTCTCGATGTTTTTATGTAAGGCTACCTATTAGGAAAATTGTAGAGTAAAACTACAAAGCCGTAATGGACACTTAGCGGTGAACAGATCGGGTCATGAATATGCATCAGAGTGGTAGTGAGAGTCTAGTATGAGTTTGCACAATAACAAAACGCAAAAGTTTCCGTTTACTGCCGCTGATATGTGAAAGTTGTGCTGCTAAAATGCAACAAATTGTCTCAAAATCGTTCAAAAACTACATTCGAGTTCAATATGCTCCTGCTTAAAACAAGATGTTCAAGAAATTTGATCGCTGTCTTACTACGAAAATAAGTTCCTCTCAGTATCCGGTAGGTGCTGTAAAGGGCTAAATGTATGGAAGCAAACGAACTCTTTTATAGTTTTCGTAAACTATAAAAAGTCATTCTAAGGACTCAGGTATCCCGAGTGTAGATAATGGGCACAAGCTTTTATGTTCTTACCCACTGTTAAACAAATTTTAAAGTTTTTCCTCGTTTTTAGTTTATTTATTTATATATTTTTTGCCCGCATTGCTGTTCTCTTTGTCCCTTGATGTTAAGAGGAACGGAGAAATTTATAGTCGTTGAGTTACCTTTGGAAAATATTTCAGTAAAAATTAGCTTACTCGGGTTCTTTAATGTAATTTATTTATGAGTATTCTCAAAAACTGATAAAACAGATAACGATCAGGAAGGTAATTCTCGCCAATTTACCATTCGATAAATATCAAAAGAACTGTCAAATTAGACAGATCTTTCATATAAAAACTGTCAAATTTGACAGTTCTTTTGAAATTTATCGAGTGTTAAATTGTGTTAACTTGGCGAGAATTGGCTTCCAGGTAACCACTTAAACAAATACAAAAACTTCATTAAATCATAACTTCTCACTCACTGGGAATGTTTTTTTAGTATTTTAGGTTCACTAGGTCTTCGAATCTGCGATGATTTCCTCCATAATGTACGGAAAAAGTTGAAATACTCAAATCATGGTAAATATCCCGTTATAAATGACTTTAGTGGTCCCATAGAAGTTTTTGATCAATATAAGAAACAGGATCAATTGGCATCAAAAACAGTTTTCTTGAAATTGGCCATGTTTTGCTGACTGTAAATTTTTTGGAAAATCTGAGAATGGGGATGAAAATTTCTCTAAAAAGTATGGATAGTCCTAAGACTATTTTCCTGTAGCTCCACCTGTACCCTTACTGCCCCGTCCAAAAAAGCCACCCTGTATAAGTACTAAGCCGGATGAATCGGCACCATTCTGTCAGTCATTTGTGTTGATCGACAGAAAGTCGCGATTGATCAATCTCATTTGTATCCGTCAGCCACCATCATTAATTAGCCAATGCTTATACAGGGTTAGTTCAGAGTACTGGTTTCTTATATAAATATTTTTTTTCGTTACTAATATGAGTGAGTTAATCCACTCAAATATAAAATTAATTCAGACTACAATCGTTTTAGTTGTATATTTTTTTTGTTTGCAAGATAACGCACAGGTTTTTCCGTCATGACAAGTAACGTAATTTGTGTCGAATCGGTCCGTCCATTGAGTACTTTTTGGTATGCAGAAGGTACAATACTAGGTGCCAAATAGCTTGGCAATACAGTTCATTTACCGATATCCTTTACGGAATCAAATAAACTGCCAAGTGCGAGTCTACTCGCACACGAAGGGACGGAACCCTAAAAATCGGGTAACTTTTTCAAAGAACCTTTAAATTTTCGACTTTATTATATTTTTAGTATTTGTTGTTATTACAATTGAAGTTTTACTTATTTATAGAGATACATACATTCACAAACGAAGAGCAAAAATAGCCAAAAAAACACGATTATTGTACGGAAGCCTCCCTTTATTTGAATATTTATTTTATTTTTATTATTTGGTGATATAGCGGCAAGAACATAATCTGAAAATGTTAACTATCTACCTCTAACGGTTCATGAGATGTAGCCCTGTGACAGACGGACGGACGGACGAATGCAGGACAGCGGAGGCTTAGTAATAGGGTTTCGTTTTCACCCTTCGGGTACGGAACCCTAAAAAGGGGTTTTTGGGTTGCGTTGTGTGTGCTGTTACTTCCTAATAAGCTTGTACCACGATACTTTAGACACACCGGTATCGCTTTAGATTTGTATGGAAAGCGACAAAATAGCGATAATTTTACTACATTTTGCGATTTCGGGGTGAACGACCTGTATTGTCACCTTATACTGCACTTACACTGCATTTTAAAAGATAGTAGGTACCGTATCCTTTATTGTAAAATGTTGCTACGAACACGAAGTTAGATGCACCTTTTCAATACCTACCACCAACACAACAACTCCTATTCTACATAATTAAATTCTAGGCACGAATACCATGAAAGAAAGCCATGATAATATTTCGAAATTAGATTAAAAGAGATGCTCTCTGAAAAATGTTACTGCTACTGAATAACTTTTTGAGATACTGGTGACTGGTAATCATCATTGTAATTTTAACATAAGAAATATTAATTTGAAATAAGTACATTTCATACGATAATTATTAAATAATTATTTTATAATGTCTCCCATTGCAATACCCTAAATGGATGCATATTTAGTATGTCTCTCATATTATATGTCAATAAATTCTGACCAGTTGTATGTAGCATAATTTGAAGCAATAAATAAATGATTAATGATATTGTCTTTTGTCAAATTGTAATTTTAAACTTGACGTATCAATTTATTTTGAGATCGGATGCATAGATGAAGATTGTTTGCAACAGTCTGCATTTAGCTCAATTGTAAATACTAGTTCCAATATGTTTCTATTCTCTGATTGTAATTTTCTTTATAATAAAGTTATTAATTTGGAAAAAAACTAATTCAAATACACGTTTCATTTTTATTTAAAGTACTGGATAAGTTGATCGATAAGTCTGCCTTTAGACATAGTAAACATCTTCCTCTGTTTTATGACGTAGCGGAAGAAACGAGCAAGCCGGAAATTATCTGCTCCGCTGCGAGGAAGACAAGTATTACAGTACCTATGGGTTATTTTCTAAAATGGAATCTCGGTATAGTTATATTTATAAATTTATAGCCGCAGCTTTGTGTCTTTCATAATTATCGTCTATAATAACTACATAGTCTAGTTATCATAAGTCACGTTGTCGAAGCATGTCGTCACAACATCCGCGTTTTTATTTGTATTTATTTATTCCACCGTAGGTACGTTACACACAGTAATGTTACCGTTGTCGTTATACTCTATGTACACAAATTTTTGTGTGTGATTGTTATATGTAATATAAATTATTGAGTCTCAAAATAATAATAAGTTATTTGGACATCAAAAATATATTACTCATACCTAAATCTTAGCCTTTCGTTTTACTCATACAAAATAAATTTTAACTTTGCGTTAAACTCAAGAGCCTATATTGGTCCACTGCTGAACGCAGGCCTCCCCCTAATATACGCTTTATTGGCTTTTATATCATGGAAGTTAATGCCTATAATCCCCACGCTGGGCATGCGGGTTAAGGATTGCAGTTCGGTGGTAAACTTGTTCTGCAGAAGGCGCTGCCGCCCCCCCCGGTGGATATCCCTTACTCGCCTCTTACGATACCCGCGGGATTGGGTGGTGCAAATTCTAAGCCGGCACCACATGGCAAAATTTCGTTGGACCAATTCAAATCCATAACTAACACAACCAATGACCACATACAAGTTATTATGTATAACCTAACTTAGTATTATAACAACTCTTTTTCGGGCAAACGCCTAATAAATTAACCTGTTCCTTCCCCTAATAAATTAACCAGTTACTTCCTTTAAAAAATCTCTTGTATAGTTACAACCAACCCATCTATTAGCTATCCAAAACAACTAAAAAAGCCATTCTGACTCGTTACTGCTACTTTCCTTAGTATATTGTTAAAATTACCACAAAATCTGGAACTCTATTGTTACCCTGTATATTTTCCATTACCGCAGCATTGTCCGACTTACGACAAGAAATTATGATTAATTTGGTCACGAATGAATATTGTAGTTTAACCAACAATAGGGTTAAATGGAAGTCTTATTGTGTTTTCGCATTGCGTCCAATTCGTATACTTATTTTGGTTCCTAAAATACTAGTTTGAAGGTTATTTTAGTTACTACCTCTATACGTAATACTTCTAATATATTTAAGAGCTGGCCTGGAAGAGGTCCCTTCTAAGCGATAAGATCATTACCTCCATTGTACTTGTCTTATGTATTTATGTCATAATACAGGGTTATTAGTTATTCACTGACACTGCGTGGACTGCAGGTCCAGTCCATTATCACGAACACCTTTGTAAAGACGCTAGGTTTTATTCTTAAACTTGTTATTGGTAGTGTAGGTACGCCCCTGATTTAATAAACGTTGTTTAGGGTGGTTTAATTTTAAATTTAACTAGAAAACGGCTTGGTCTTTAATTAACAGTGGGTTGGGAGAAATCGGTTTTTAGTAATTTATTGGGTTCCGGACAAACGTGTTTTTAATATTTTGTATCAGATGTGATTTACAAAAAAATAATTAATACCTGGTGACAAACAATCCCTATGCTTGCCCTACCGAACGAAAACTTTTCCTTTTATGTATAATATTGTCTAAAGTCTACTAGGTTAGGTACCTATATAAGATATATCCGATGCGGATAAGAATTGGGTACAGTGAGAACACACAATAAGGCTTCAGACTTACAAACACGAACACAAAGTTTTCGGGAATTATTGGATGATAAAGTTATTATCTCGACCGCAATAATATTACTAAGCTTTTGGTAACGACTTCTAAATGCCAAATGCGAACGTTAGGTTTTAGGAGGGTACAGTGTTAACAAGTTATCTGATCATGCGGTCACTTAAAGTAATTATTAAAAAAAAACCTGATTCCATCCCCACTTTGCTGTGGTAAAATGAAAAGGCCTACAATTTTTTTTATTGATCTCGGTAAAGCGTTTGACCACTATCTATCTTAAGAAAGCGAAGATGTGGCCTAAGATGGAGTGGATGGGCAATAAGATCCAGACGAGTATTCTGTCTGATACCTCGTTCATCAAAATTGCTTCAGCCGTTAGGATGCTTCGAGGTTATAAGACTTATTATACATATACTTATGTTAAAGAGTACCAGATAACCACATAGAAACACAATTCACCTCGCCGGATAAATAAAACCATAGGTAGCGGTCAGTTTAGAAGCAGACCCTTTTTGTGGCAGCAGTTTTCTTCTGTGTATTTTAGGTAATCGTCAGAACCCCTGGACCAATAGCTATAAGTATTCGATGTTTTGATTATACCAAAAGGCAAGTTACTTTTAACTACTATTTGACACCTAACTTCAAATATTTAGTACCTCAATTGACAGCGAAAAAACGTGTAAAGAAAGCGGCCAGACATTATAATATTATAAAGTCTGGACCACATTTTTTTTCATAGTGTGAGTTACACCCTCGCAGCTCCACTGTGATCACTCACAAAGCCCTTGTATCGGAGGCATGATCACCTGTGGACGTAAATACGTGCTGATGATGCGTATCTACTTTATGTAGACCCCTAGAACGGATATTCAAGCAACAGTTAGTATTTTTATCCACCGGAATAGTTACGTTCATAGTTTTTTATTTAAAACAAAAAAATGTTAATTACAGGGCATTAGTTATCGAAGCATGATATATCTACAATTCTAAAATTTTACCTACTTTTAACAACATAAAAAGTATATCATTTTCCAAAGAAAACAGGAGAAGATTAATAAATAACAACATTCATTAGAATTAATAATACAACTAAGTTATTTATTATTCATTTTAGTCTGACCAATTTTATTTAATTTACTTTGTGGAAGAGTCCATAACTGTCTGTTTTTTATTTTCATAGAACTCATCATAGCTATAATATGTAAGTAAGCACATTCTATGTGGGTACTCTAAACATTAGCAAACAGAATGCATTAAGCTTAGGGACAGGTAGTTTAGGTCTTTCTGTCTAATCTAGGTGATACTGTCTTTGCACCAATGGATTAGGCCTCCTATCTTAACTCTAAGGATTGGGCAATTAATAATAGCGTTATTTCTTACCATTTTTTAATGAAATAGAAGTTAAAAACGTGTCATATGAAACATAGAAAACTCCCAAAATACAAATATTTGCTGACCTATAAATAAAGATTAAAAATAAAAATAATGTTCTCTCAACGGTAAACCAACTTGTGACGCAACCTGCGTCACAAGCGGACCTTCGCCCTCAGTGCCAACTGCCACCAAATTAATGTAATAAAATTGTATAGGAACCTACCTACACAATAAATCCCAACAAAACTTAAAAGCCGCTTCGTTTCACGCGTCCAATGTTAAAACACGCTACCAATGTAGCTTACAAAATGCCTGCAACAAAAACATGAAAATGCATGTTGCCTGCGGTATTTGCCTCACTATGAGCAACAAAAGCGATGGACCGCCCCGTATCTTTTGTGCCGCAACAATGCACTTACTCCTCGCGTTACGGGAGGTAATGAATGCGGAGGCGTAAGCGCAGCCGCAAACGGGCAGAGAGAGGCCTAAGTACTTACTTGGCTCAGCGACCCAGTAGTGTGTAAGCGAGCGAAGCGAGATCTATGAAAGTTTGCGTTTCATTCTATACATTAGGTAAGCGCCTTGCAGCGCAGCGCCCCTACCAGTTCCCCGTTTTATTAGTACTTCTCTTTTTCTAATTATGACGAGTGGCGTGATTTTGAATTCGAAGATAGTTTTCGAGACTTAGCTTTTATCTCGCTTACATGTTTTTTGGGAGGCCTATGTCCAGTAGTGGACTAAGATAGGTCGATGATGATGATAATGGATGATGACACGTTTTTTTTGTATCAGCTCGTACGAAGGGTACCTACTGATACAGAGAGATACTGATTTTCATAGTATGATTTTCATAGTATGACGGCGACCCAATAGTTTTCTTAGGACTCGATCGATTCACTAGCAAATTCAAATATCTTTTTACTTCAAGCATGGTATACAAGTGGTGCAGTTACAAATATTGTGCTCCTCGTGTCTCGCTATTGTCTTAGCATGCAATAATACAACTGAAATTAGAGGTATAATCTATGATTTTAAAATTCAATTGCAATTTAAGATTTAATAATTCGTATATGTCATAAAAAATTCGATTCTATTGCGTGAACAGACATTATTGCAGTTTTTAAATTGGTCACAGTTTTTATTTGACTTAGAGCGTATACCAATTTGTTTATCTTTTATTTACTATGTCTATATGTGATTTCCAGTCCAGATTTTCGTCAATAATTGCACCTAAAAACTTAATTTGCGGAACTTTTTCTATCTTTGCTATATTAATATTAAAATTATATTTTACATGTTTTGATTTATAAAATTTTGTATAATTCGATTTTTCAAGATTTATTTTAAGATTATTCATGTCAAGCCATTCAATTATTTTATCAATTGTATTATTAATGTCAGTCAGGTCACTAATGCTGAATATTTTTTTATCCGTTGTCACTATTACAGAAATGTCGTCAGCAAACGTGGTATCGAAAACTATATTTCGATAGTGAAAATCACTCAAAACCATTGACCATATTAAGATCTGTCCATGTGGTTAACTGTTAAAGCTTTTAAAAATGTTATGTAATTACTAAAATCAGTTTAAGTTCGCAAGTGTGCGCCTGCACTAACAATAAGGCCGCTTCAACAGGGCCGCTGCTTTTTCCGGTGCTACACTGTTCACAGATTACATTCCATCGTGGCCCGACTTTGGCCTATAGATACAGATAAACTTGGACTATTTTAGAAAAGGAAAGCTTTCATAAACGTCACGATGACAACTCCATACTATCGTCAAACCGAACTCAGGGCTCTGTGTCGCCTCGCGGGTAGGCAAATATTGCCTGAGCCCAAGACAGAATGTATCGTTGAAAATGACAACCAATTGACAAAATCTAAAAGCCTTTTATGAGTTTTTCTGCACTGCTGCTCAGCATTGATCTGCCGGAATTATTTCTGCTGAAAATCGAGGCTTATTAAGAACTAGAGCCCAGCTACGGATTAACCCGACTCTGAAAATTATTCTTTGAAGGCTAACCTGCAACAAAAAACTTGTTGTGCTTGCCCTACAGAGGCGCACAGTTACCACACAGCACAGAAATGTCATTCAAATATGGGCTTTAACTACATACACGCATGTAAATGTACGGGCTATACATTTACATGCATCTCATATTGACGGCATCAGAAGACAGACTGCTCGCGTGCCACTCGTTTAAGGCTTGTGGGAAGCTGTAAAACGTAGCTTAAGATAACTAGTTAAAGCCTATATTTGAATGCACATTTTTTGTGCTGAATGGTAGCGGCGTTGGATGTGCAGAGCTTTAATGTGACAATTTGGTTCCGTCGTGCCCCCTTTCTTATAAAATCTATCAACCTAAAACAGTTGCTTACCACTGTTTTTTCTCACTCTGACTAATGCCATCAAAATAAAACAAACGAAATAAGCCGCCAACTGTGAGTCGACACGCACACGAAGGGTTCCGTAGGTACCGTAAGAATCTGTCATCTTTTACAAAGAACACCAGCTTTTCACTTGTATTGAGACCTCCTTAAATTTTCAACTTTATTATTAGTGTTACTTATTTATAGAAAGTTTAATGTGTCTACCTATTGTGGTTCAAGAGATAGGTACATCATTGACAAAAGACGAGTAAAAATAGCCAAAAAAGCCAAAAAAATTACCCTCAAAGCCTTATTTTATTTGGATATATATTTTATTTTTATTATCCTATATAATATCCGAGGTCAATGGAGCGATTCATGCCGGCATGTTTTCAGGAAACTAATTTTGACTTTTACTGGAGCCTATAATACTTCAATGCTTGCTACATTCATACTAATGATGCTGTGTAGATATATTGTCCAGCATTATTATTATTATATAAAATAAAATGTGCAGGAATATTTAACTTTATCATCAAATCATTCTTATTACACAAGACATGGCCAACGTTTACAATCACATGTATAATTAAAAAAAGCAGAAAAAGCTTCATTGCACATCGTATAGTAACTAAGTTTTATAATCGATTAAGTGACGAAATCAAAAATTTAAACTAATGTAAGTTCAAAATGGTTGTAAAAAAAAAACTAGTTGAAACAAGTTACTACTTACTAAACGAGGCATTCAATGATATTAATTTCTGTCAAATTGTGTCCTACTAGTCTATTTTGTATAATGATAACAATTTTATTTTTTATTTTTTAAACAACAGATTATGTTTTACGTTGGCCTCATTACAGCCACAACCTGTTTTAGACGTTTTAGATTGTCTTTTTTAGTTATTGAATCTGAAACCACTTAGTTTATTTAATTTTTTATTGAATTATATTTAATTATTGTTTCCACTATTCCTATATTATGATTTATGACGTAGCCTCTTTACAGCTGTATATTTAATCAAATGTCTACTTTTTTGTATGATTTATTTTAAGTTTAATCTTATTTAGACATCAGGCAATCATGTAATTTTGACATAACTAAGTGATCCTTAGCGTTCCTATACTTAAAAATAAATGAAATAAAATGAAATTATTTGTTGTTGTAGCGGCAAGAGAAATACACGTTTTCTGGAAATTTCAATATTTTACTTCTTACGGTTCATGACATAGAGCCCTGTGAGAGGCGGACGGACGGACGGACTGACAGCGGAGCCTTAGTAATAGGGTTCCGTTATCACTCTTCGGGTACGGAACCCTAAAAAGCGTGAATCATAAAATTCGTAGCGTCGTAGCACCCCGTAGCAACTGCTACGCGGTGCTACGCAGTGGTACGAAATGTTTAAATAATGTTGACATTCGTTTATGGGTTCTCCTTTTTCCTTTCTGTTTCTTTCTTTCTTTCTTTCATTGATGACCTCTGTGGCACAGCAGGCGAAGGTCCGCGTACGACGCAGGAGGTTGCGGGTTCGACACCTGCCTTTTAAAGTAGTAGATAATAGTGTATCCATACTAATATTATAAATTTAAAAGTAACTCTGTCTGTCTGTCTCTCTTTTACCACACATAAATGGCTGAAAGTAATGTAATTTGGCAGGAAGGTAAATGGTTCTCCGGAGCCATCCCCGGGATACCATTTACCTTCCTGCGGACATAGACTACTTAAAAAATGCGTGCGAAGCCGCGGGCAGCAGCTGGTATATCTATAACTGTTCTAATGTTGTCTGAAATAATTTTATTTATTTATTAAAAAGCTGGAACTAGATATGGTAAACTTTAATGTATGTCCACTCTGCTTACAAGTTTATTGGCTAAACTTAGTAATCCTTTTTGCCAAGTTGCGCACAATGTGTGGATTGTATAGTTTCCGCTCCGCCTCCGCTTTGTTTTTGAGAAATCTTGCTAAATGTGATTGCTCAAACTTTAAATAGTTTTTCAATCTCATACAAACATTATGAGACTCAGTACTCATTTTCGTAACAGAATAAATTTTATGACAAGGAGATATAAAAGTTACGTATTATAGAGAAAGAGTCCACGATCATTCATCTATCTACCTACTGTAATACGACAGGTATTTCA
Organism: Eupithecia inturbata; assembly: GCA_963662085.1. NCBI lineage: Eukaryota > Metazoa > Arthropoda > Insecta > Lepidoptera > Geometridae > Eupithecia > Eupithecia inturbata. The sequence continues at coordinate 13,674,675 of OY759178.1, read as the reverse complement.
GTTGTTTCAGTGTTTCAGTGTAGGAATAGAAAGTGCACCTGCGCACACACTTATGCACGATAATATTTTATATTCTCCACACATGGCTAGTCTCCGTGGTGACTGGCCGCACTGCCCGAAATTCGACTATTAATTGAACTCATTTTTTCGCCGTAGGAGCACTAGGCACAATTGGATACGACAATTTGCAATAATATATGTAGGTTAACTATGTGTGAACTGTGGCTAAAAGTATACCATCATCATGCTGATATCTGAAACCAGATTATAGCCACATTTAAAAAAATATTTTGGCGGTTAATTATTTTTACGCTGTGGTTTATCTTATTTAATGAACACGAGGCTAAAGTAATAAAGAATTTGTACTAAAAATATTTTATTAACATTTCTAAGCCAAGGAATTCCTCGCATAAATTCATTACTCAACAAAATCTGTTGCGATTGCGACTTGCGAAAGTAATAATTTAAATGTGTCCTGAGCAATGATTATCTAAATGATTTATTACCGACGGTATAGAATTAGGAATTTTTTTGTGTCCTTAGGATTGTCACTTTTATAATTTTTTATCATTGATTTAAAAGGTCTGTCAATTAAAAACAAGATCCGTCAAGTGCGAGTGTGACCCGTGCGCCGAGGGTTTCGAACGTTTGTCAATTATACAAATATGTATGTACTATAGGTAGTTAGGGCTAGTTAGGGACTTCGCTATTAAATGAATACCTAAAACAGTACCTAGGTACCTACATTTCAGATGGATCGCTCAGCACACTTCGGAGATTAAAGGTTAATGGTAAGATTTCGACTTTTTTCAAAATATTTGAAAAAAGATGAAAACTGTTTTGAAATGTATAAAATAACACCTTTCATTTGATATTTCGATTGACCCTTAGATCTCTTTTAAAATTTCGACATCACAATTTGTACTGAAAATTTTCATTTTCATTTTTAGCGTTCCATACCTCAAAACACTTTATTGTCCGTCCGTCCATCCGTCCGTCCAGACCAGATCAAAACCCATAGGGTACGTCCCGTTGACCTAGAATCATAAAATTTTGCAAGTAGCAAGGTCTTATAATTATACAGGACTCTCCAACTCCCACTTGACGTTTTATTTTTTCTTCAATCTGTACAAGCGCACGAAATGTAATATTATTTTAAATTTCAAGTTAAAAGCTACGGTAGTTGCTGATATATTCAAGAGGGAAAAAAATACAGACAGAGCGAGACCATAAGGGTTTCGTAACCGACCACGAAACCCTAAAAATCAGAAAAGTGACATTTCCACCCAAACGAGGTCCGTTTGTGCACAATCTCTCCTCATGTGATGGTAAATGATGAAGAGGAAAATACACCTACCTACTGCATTACTCTTATTTTGAAGATAGGTAGGTTTTAAATTTATAATTAAGGCAGAAAGGCAGAAAAAGATAAGTGGTTTAGTTAGGTACATACCTACAATGAATAAGATTAAAGTGAACAAAAAATCTCAGTGATCACCTTATTTCATGATTTTACTTATGTATTTTTTTTTTATAATTTGAATTTTCTGACGTGTCCAAGAGTCCTGTAAGGTCTAAAGGAAATAAAGCACTTTGATATTTCCAATAATATTAGAAGTAGAATAAGGGTTTATTAAAGGTTAAAGTCTTCGCCATACTTTTCACAAAGCGAAGACTACCGAAGCGCACAATTAATTTCCTATCCCTATTTGGAAAACTCATAAAACTCGGCAAAATCCCCAATGCGGAACCTTCGTAGCTACTTCGCCTAAAATATGATATGGACTGCGGTATTGCAGGTTAAATTGAAACGTAGCTTTGCACTGTACCCTTTTGTGGAGTAAGCGGTGTAATAGGAAAAGTTAAGTAGATTGAAATGTTCTAGAGGAAGATTTGTGAGTACAAATTGTATAAAAACTGGAAAGTGTTGTAGGGTCCATTCTGATTGCATGCATCGACGAAACACTTCGTGTTTTGTTCAAACTGTGTTAATATGTTTTGTAAGATCTCTTTAAGCCTACCGTACTATTTTAGCATCCGAATCTATAGATTTTTAACACAATACAGCTTTTCAAGTCAAGAGGGTTGTCTCACTTGACATCTTCAAACAATGATCTCTTCCACTCAGGCTATTAGTAACTGCAGTGATAAGGCTAACTCGACATGAATATTGTCGTTTCGACGTTTCTACAGAAACTGTCCTTCAGAGGCTGTCAACATTTTTCTCATCACCCATGGCCGCGCCATGAAGGTAATCCTCAGGGGAGGGAGGCATGTTCACTACTGAACATGCCTCCCTCAAACAAGAGGGGTTTTGCCATAGTCACCTTGCTTGGCAAGCGTATTGGGAGACCGGTGTCCTCGAGACTACCAAACTGAACATACGATTTTTTAACAGACTTAAATTTATTAATTTTGTATATTTTTTAAATAATGTAACTAAAGAACGAACACGATAAGGAAGAGCACTCTGCTCTCTTGCTCTAACACAAGCATAAATATGCTTAAAGGAGAACCCCGACCCATGTTATTGTAACTTACTTATGTACAGAAATTACACTTGTAATTTTTTAATTTTCATTTTTCATTGGCGGTCGTAGTGAATGTGTTAAAAATACTACCTTAAATGGTTCTTACGACGTCCACGGCCTGAGTTGGATGACATCAGCATGGTAACTGGTTGCCAATTGCTCTTCCGATATTACTTTCAGGCATAAATCTTGAATCCCAGCGTCGTAAACATGTAATTTCTCAGTTACCTTCAGATAGCTAAACAGCTGCTATGGCGTACCAATCGGGACGTCACCGGACGTACGGCGGAAGCCATTGTCACGTGACATGCTAGGAAATGAATCCAGCGAGAGCTAATTGAAAATGTCGCCGCTTTGTTTTACATGGAATGGAGTGGCGGCCGAAAGAGATGACAAATTAAAATTCTGAATAAACTGTGCCGAAAATTCAGATAGTCGGTTGGTGGGTTTATACCCAAAGGCTTTAGTTATGTTATACTTAAGAGGATGCATTGCTTTATAAAAAAACGCGCTATTTTGTAAAACTTCGTTCATAGGAGCGGGCTGCGGGACAGAGTATACGTTTTTGGAACGGCGTAAGCGCAAAAATCTAGTTTTTGCTTATTTACAAGAAAACAACACAACTAACTACACATATGTACACATAAAAAAACATAAAGAAACTGGTTCAAGGAACTAAATAATTAGTAATAATCTTCAAATTAAAACATAATTATACCACCCTGCGGTCTAATTATGTTTTAATTTAAAGAATTTTAATTTGAAGATTCCTGAGATCTCGACCAAATTATGTGCGAAACAGTGCACTTTCATGATTTTGTTATTGTATTTTTTTTTCCTTAATCGTGTTTTTCCTCTCAAGGTACAAAGAATTTTTTTTGAATTTTATGTAAATCGAGGATTTTACCACGGGGATCCCGTGAGTACTGAGATCTAGGCCTAGTTTGACACCCTAATCCGCCACTAGCGCTGCCACCTATTGTACCTTATACAAAACACGACACAAAACAAAACTTCTCTACGAACGTGAACGTAAACGTGTCTTTGTTTAACGTTCTTACAAAGAAATTTTCAAAAATCCATTGAGTAGTTTGTTATACCGAACTCGGTTAAAAATTGTGGCGGCGCTAGTGTCAGTCCGTCTTAATTTTTTTGATTCATGTGGTGCACTTAGTTACAACGTATTTAATAATGTGCTATTCGAACTTAAAAATAAAATAACGCAAAAGAATAATAAAGCCATATTAACAAAACACGATTTATCGTAACATAATATTTTAACTGTCGAGCTACAACTATTTAGTAATTTACTTAAAAATTTTTTTTTGTTACTTTCTTTATTGACAAAGAAAATTACAATTCCAAAATAAAAACAAATTAGAACTAGTATTTACAATTGAAACAATAAGCTAACTGCAGAATGCTGCAAACAATCTACAGGTAGCTCAACTGATCCATATCAATACCAGTCGGAAGCGTCCCCAAGACGCTGGCTGCATTGCCCAAAAAATTCTACATATTTTTATTTTATTTTTATTGTTTTACTTTGCCATGGAAAGGAGCATCCTATAGCTAAGCTCAGGCGCAGCGTACTCACTCACTGGTCGCGCTGGCGTGATTGGTGGATTCACTCCGCGCCTTACAGCTACACGAAAACAGGACGGTGACACGGCCGTGTTTGTGTGCGTAACTGCCTACTGTGTTTAAAAATGTATCTATACTTCTTGCTATTTATAGAGAACCCTAGTGTCTAGATAAACCTAACTTAGGATTTAGGATACTATTAATAAAAAATATGTAATCTCTTCGACAATAAACGATATCTATCTATCTAGTACCCTGGCGACGCTGAAAACCAGCGCTGCATTGGCACCTGTGTTATTTCAAAATTAAGTTTATTTTATACTATTCATAAGTAAGTACATAAATAATTAGTAGCCTAGAAAACAAGCAAAATTTTAAACCAAGTTCAAGTTTTGGAATGCTAACGGCCTATTTAGCCTATCAAAACATGAATGCGATTTTCAGATATTTTCAGACCTATTTATCTTTTTATCGTTAACTTATAAATCCAAGACTATGTAAGCAAAAAGTTTATTACTAAGGTTTACGTCACGGTGAGGCGGAAAATTTAAAATTCTGTGTCATGCGATATACTCCAAAGGACATTATAATCGAAATTTATCAAAGGTACGAGTATGTGTTCTAGAAAATGGTTAGTAAGCGCGAAAATACTTATCTGTTAGCTTTAATAAATTACGTAAATAAAAATAATTTCGGTTTGTCGTTAATGTTAGTAAAATCACTCTGTTTATCAATTAAAGGATGACTCACGTTAGACCGTGTCGGGTCCGAGCCGAGTGTCGGCCGTAGCACGGTCACCAAGCCGGAACAAAACGTCAGTGCACTTGTATAGCATCACAACGACGACTGCTCGTGGGCAGCTCGGCCGCACTGTATTCAAGCACCAAGCGGCTCGTCTCGGTGCATGAATACACCGAGTTGTTTCCGACCGTAGTCCGTTGCTCGGCCGTCACTCGGTTGCCGCTCGGTATAGCGTGAGTGTGTCCATACAAAATTTAAGTAACATTAGTTGACCGTGCCACGGCCGACACTCGGCTCGGACCCGACACGGTGCGGTGTAGCGTGAGTCATCCTTAACAGTGTCAAACACGGGTGGTCTCGGTATGGCAACATATGAACAGGTTCTGATATTAGCTACGTAGTGTCAAACGTGGAATATGATAATCTGTTCTGGTATAGGTAGGTACCTGTCAACAAAACCCTTCCCTTAATATACCTACTCATTTTGTCGCAAGTCACTCAAAGTGAATCGTACGAAATTCCATATTACTTCCTTATTACGTTCATTCGTAGGTACTGTTTGTTGAGGAAAATGTACGGTTTTAGATAAACGAAGAATTGTGCCGGAGGCTGTGTTCTGTTCGGAATGAGTTTTGAGCTATTTTCATCACAAATTTTGTTTTGTGGATATGAGATTTGTCTAGATATGTACTGGGGTTAACTTAGATACAGTCAACTGAATTAGTATGAATTAGTAGCAGGTGCTGGCTGCCCTGCTACACTTATTGTACTAATAAGTACATGGTACAGAGCGTACATGGGTCGTCCAAGTGGCCGAAGGCCTATTGTTCGTCCGAGGTACCGCTGGAGCGATGAAGTTCAGAGAGACCTGCATGAACTTCGTGCCGTCCACTGGACTGAAACGGCAAGAGACCGGGACAACAGGCGACCTCTGGTGTCGGAGGCCAAGATGCCGTATCGGGCCACTACGCCACGCCATTAAGTAAGTACTTAAATGCCTTATTTGACGACTGCGTTGTCTGTTATGCGCTTTTAAGTATAGCCTGTGAATGTACAGACACAAGTGATTAACATTTTAATCCAGCCGACTGTATACTGTATAGGTACTCCATTTTAAAATCCAAGACATTTTTGCTAAACAAAGGCGTATGGAAAACTTTACCCAAACTGTTATCAATAACAGAAAACTAATGTTTTTCATGTGTTTCATCTTTGACAATGAAGATAGTCTACTCTACTCTAGGGTTAGAGTATATCTCGTCCGAGAAAAAAACTCGTCCGCGGGCGAGTTGTCCACTTCACTTTTGAGTAGGGGTACAACACTAGTCCTATGCCATAAACACCAAGGTAACAGCAATGTAGAGTGCTTTTTACGAAAGAAGTCCCCTAGATGCAGCGCGTAGTGCTTTAACGCTTTCAGTGCTCACGATGCAAATACTGATCGGCGCGCCCCATCGTGGTGCACCGCAGAGGCTAGGCTATGAACGCCTCATATACCAATTTTAGTATCCGCCCGCCCTTCGGGTGGCAAAGGCTGGGCAGTGAACGCCTTAATCTATGCGAGTAAATAGGTAAAAGCTTCTCTAGTAACCAAGTTTCTCAAGTAGCTAACCATAAAAACGTAGCAGATTTTCAGCTAATACCGTTCGACGGCGCGATGGCACGTTCACTGTAGGTACACACAAACTGTAGCATGCACAGGTGCGCGAATTAATCTTAACCGAGCTGGGAGGAGTTCACAAAGTGTTGTTTTACGATAGCCGAGTAGATGGAAAGATAATAAGGGACAAGCTACACGTCTGGTGAATAGAGGTTTTGTTCCTTGATTAAAATAAGGAAACTTGCAATGAGTTCGTGGGATGGTGTTGTTGTAGGCGTCCAAATAGGGCTTCTTTCAGTGGATGGGCTAGTCGTAAATACTTTGTAGTTCTCAAAAAATTAGGAACTACTAAATCTTATGGGTATACAATGAAAATCACACGTGCGAACGTGCGGCGTTCAAATGAAAGCTCCACAGAAATTTTGAAATACCGCTTCGTCTCGCTGCTCAATCTGCCCATCGAAAACGTGCCCTAGATATAATCCCATTTGATTCCTTCGTCCCAACTTACCAAATTTAACAAGTTTCTCATAAATAATAAAAAAACATTCACAAAATCTACAGTCTCGTCCACTGCTAGACGCAGGTTTTTTACCCATAATCCCGACGCTAGGGGGAAGAATAGAGGTGGTGCAAATTCTAAGCCGGAACTAGATGGCGTTTTCATTCACAAAATGAAAAAAAAACAATTCGAAAATACATAAACAAATCGAATATTTCACTTGTATTCCACTTCCATTGATTCACCGATAAAAACTCAGCGACAAAGTTTCAAAGCAACTGTCTGACTACATTCAAAGTAATTTAAAGCAGTCCATTGAGCAAGCGCCTTTACAAAAGAACTCGTCTTCTATCTCCGCGCCGTTACTAGACTTTGAATATAATTATTACTTAGCTTTCCTGTTTCGCAGGAAACTTGAAAGGAAGGCCAGGCATGGATAGTTTCAAGACACTAAGTATTTTTAAGACAAAACATGAATAAGAAAGGCCAGCCTTTATAAGGGCATTTTGACGACTTCTGTGGTGTAGCACGTGACGGTCTGCCTGCGACGCAGGAGGTTGCGGGCTCGATTCCCGCCTTGGAACAAGTGGCTCTTTGCCCTCACGATGTCATTTGCACACGGCGTGTTCTGCCTCAAGGCCGCCAGATATATCTGGGCTATCATTTTTTGACTGGTTTGGTCCATCGTTAATATTTGGTGGTATAATTCTTAAATATCTTAATTGTAAACTACCGTATATAACAGAGTCTGCGTTATATCCTACCTGGATATAACGTAACGTACCTGGACTCGGTATCTCTCGGTATCGGTTCACGGCCTCGGCTTAAAACGTGAGTGAAGGCGAGGGCACATGTTAGTACAAAGTCAACGTCAAAGTCAAAACTCTTTATTTCCATAAATACTTTTTTTTTGTAAATAGATACCTATAGAAATATCTATCTACAAAAAAACATACATACGAACTGAGAACCTCCTCCTTTTTAAAGTCTGTTTAAAAGATGGCGGCCGTAAGGTACAGATATGATAATTATTTTTTTGTTAAATAAAGCTAGAAAATATGCTTATCATTGTGTTGTTGTTTTTAGCCCAAATAATAGTAAGTTTAAAAAGTTCGACTAGGATCGATTAAAACTACTCTAATACTTAATTTTACTTATTTATTTTCCTACTGGGAAAAAGTTCACATATCCGATTGATCTCAAGAACACATGGTTCGATTAATCGAAGCAACTGTAAAACAAAGTTTACGTAGTCCGACTGGTCGAACCATGGGGTCTAACCACGTGGCTAGAACCAAAAGTTTATGTGTTTGTGTGTAGAACAATCTACATATTATGTAGATTTTTTTTCCCAATAGGTTTCGATACGGAATTTTTAAAAGTAACGACGATCTTCTCGCGGACGAGTTATATACTTCATTTTACATATTATGTAGATTTTTAGACTATCAAATCATTATATTCTAAAAAAGTCTAATACACTATTTTGTACTCACCAATATTTCTTTACAATAGACAATGTTTTTGTACAATAGGCAAAACGTTGTCACAGCTGACACGGAATAAAACGGCACGAAACAGTGAACTCGAATGCAGTGTGCGACAAAGCTTGGGGCCTGGAATCTTCTAGAATGTTCTGTTAAACATTTCATGTTTGCTGGAATCCGTCATACGTTCGAAAGTTTATAGAGCAAGATAGAAAAAATAAACCACCAAGTGCGATTTGACTCGCATACGAAGGGTTCCCTTACCGTAAAAATCAGGCAACTTTTTCAAAGAACATAACATTTTCCCTCAGAGACCCCTATAAATTTCCAGGTTGTTATATTTTTAGTATTTGTTGTTATTACAGTTGAAGTGTTACTTATGTATAGAAAGTTTCATGTGTCTTGCCAAACGAAGAGCAAAAACAGCCAAAAAAACTAGTTTTTTGTGTGGAAGTCCCCTTTAATTTTGATATTTAAGAGAAATACAAATTCTCTGAAAATTTAAACTGTCTACCTCTTATGGTTCATTATATAGAGTTCTGTGATAGATGGACAGACGGACAGCAGAGGCTTAGTAATAGAGTTCCATTTTGCACCCTTAGGGTACGGAACCCTAAAAATTATAATGCTGGACAATCCACACAACATATCAAATGTATTTATAATATTAATTTAAAACATTATATATGGAACAACAAGATACTTTGGAAAGAACGTTAAAAAGTAAACCGACGAAGAGAGTTGCTGACGACTCGGGCACAAATAAGTCGGAGACAGTATCCGAATTGACACATTTTTGTTGTCCACTTCATTTTGGGATCCCCTACTCCACAACTGGGCCGAATCATAAACCAAGAGACTTTTGATTCGGACGAGTTGTCTACTATACTTTTTAGAAAAGAACTCGTCCTCGAACGTTTTTTCGCGAAGTTTTTTTTCGTCTACGTGATATACTCTAACCCACACAAGCTCTGCTTAACTTGGGGCTAGATAATGCTACGAGTATGTGAATTGTCCCGCATAATTTTTTATTCATTTATAATAGTTGTAATTTTCAAAACGTACCTATAAGTTATATCTAAATTTCGAATTCACTCTTTATTATGTTCTGACCTTTTCGTAAATCAGCTTATTTTTTTAACTGTTAAGTACCTTCCAAGTAAAATAACTAAACGGTCCTACAAATAACAATAAAAAGCAATCAAATGTCTAAAAATATCAAGTACCATCTAGTTTCACAATTTAAATCAAATTGAATCTTCCATTTAAAGTCCTATTGCTGTGGAATATGGAATTTTATATAACCTTGTTCCGAGACCCGAAGGAAATAAAGGTGATTTCGTGAGATTCGACAAACTCTAAGTAGTTGCTTTAAAGCTGCGCTTTAGCTTGAAACGTCTTTTGAAGACAAAATATTATATTTGCTTACGTGTCTTGCTTTTATCTTTGTAAACTGTTAATCATTGTAAGCTTTTTCTAGAACAAAAATACAGAATAGCTTACGCTTGAAGAATAAGAAATCAAGTTTTCTTACGAGTTTATAATAGAATACAGATCAACTAAATACCAACGACTAAATAATCCAAAAATACCCAAACAAAATAAGGAATAAAAAACCATCTCTCTTACGTTTATTAAACATCAGATCAAAAAAATACAAACGCGTCTGTAATCCAAAAATACCTACAGAATTACTCATAGAATTTCGTGAGGCACGTACGTACCAAAGAATTTGGAGCACCTAAGAATTCAAATCTCATTTCTTAGAAATGACGATAATAGGACGAATATCGTAAAAGGTTTACCTGGTGTACGATTTCACCCAACTCTTTTCACGCTTTAAATACGTTTATGTATGTACCTATACAAAATAATAATAATGCTGGACCATTGACACAGCATCATCTAGCCTCAAACTAAGCTTATGCCACCCACGCAGCTCAACGCTGTCAACTCTATGCACGCGGTACACGCGTGCGTATCTTCACTGCGGGAAGTGGGACGTCAAAACTGTGCTGCGCTACAGTTAATTTATATGTACCTCTACAGTGTGTGCTGCAGTAGAAACGTAGACCCACGTTGTCAAACAAACGAACCCACGCAGATAAAATCCTTCGCGTAGCCACACACAGCGTGCGCCGCGGTGGGGCAGTTTTACGTCCACGAAGGATTGTGTATGTAGTGTTTGTTTTTCGACACTTGCGTAGATGACTTGGAAGGCCTTTCTACGTATAGGTATTACGTTAAAACAGAGACTAGTAAAATAATATTTTAATTACTAGTCTCTGGTTAAAATCTACAGTCATTTGTTTTTTTCTGGTAGATTGAACTCCTATAACAACTGTGCCAACAATGTTGGAGGAATGTGGGCTACTAAAATCTTTGGTTGCAGGCGAGATATCCATCGACTACACCACAGTGCCCACCAATAAAATCACTGGTTAGAAAGTGAACTAGATAATATTACTGAAAGACATGCGACAAGAATAGCTAACAATTTGTCCTGGGGTGTGTCCACATGAGTAGATTAAGACCTTCTCTTCTTTAAAAATTTTTGAAATTATCTTCAATGTTCCAAAATTGTTAATTACCATCAAAGTGCAATTAGAGAAGGCGGTATAATAGTCTTCAACGAAATTAGTCTACGGCACTTGACTACGGGGTAGTGCTTGCGGTCGATTAGTGCCACGACCACTTTGGTAGTGGTAACTCGAATTCAAATTGGCTAGATACCTACTAAGAGCGAAGGAAGTTTCAAGCTTTCATCGCTTTCCTGGGCATTACATGAGAAAAATGTAATTATTTTGTGTCACAGAGTACAAAAAATTGCGAAAAATGTAAGCATAGCAAAAAATTTAAAGCCTTCAGACAAAAATATTGTAGCCTAAATATGAACGTACAATATACAAACCGAACAGCTGAGGGAGCTTAACGATTTTTATTTTAAAAGGATTTGATACGAATTATGACGATTCGACTTACTTGGCGTCGTCAAGTCTGAGCTTAAATTTTAGTAGCGTGCAAGAAAATTTATATCTCTTATGTCGCTATGCAGATTAAGCAACTATAGGCAACAGGCAACTCGCAACCAGCTGTAATAACAATAAAACAAATAAAAAGTTTATACGAAATATATTAAAAATGACGGATGGTCAACCGTTTCTTAAACTAAGTTGCTCTGTCTGCATATACAGCTCGGTTATTTAGAGCTGGTCCGCGATCGTCGTTTTTTTTCTCAGAAGTAACTGGCAGATTTGCGACAAGCCTAGTGCCTGTCGCATATCTGCCAGTCAGCACAGTATACGAAGAACTAAATATGGTCGTGCTAACTCTGGTTGCGCTACCTATATCCTATATACCTTTAAGGAAGCTTCCGAATAACAGATGCCCTCGTGATGTATCGACTCTCGTTACAACACGTGTGGGCTCAGCACAATGAATGAGCCGATCTGCGCAAAAAGTCGACATTCCTTCCATTCGAGCGACAAAGGTTGGTTTCAAGGGACAAGTGCTCAAGGGAATTCATTGTTTGGCCTAAATTACAAGAGATTTCTTGAAATTTGTAAAAGTTATAAATGTAGTTGTAAAGATGAACTGAGATTATCAAAATATTATTATAATATACATATTAAACATTTTATGGTATGATGAGGAATTTTAGACGCTTAAAAAAATATTTGACTGAAACCTATTTATTTGAATAAATCCACAGCCATTACGAACTAAAATTGACAAACTTATTTACAAAACATGCGACCAATAAATGATTAAATTTTGTAAAATTAAAAACAAATTGTAATATTTATTCAAATTGTTCTATTTTTTTAAATACTTTTTTACAAGATGGCGATGGTGATGTTCACTAACATTAAAACGCCTAAACTGATAATATAAGAAGAGTGTGTATATTTTTATTTTCCTTGGACCACCGTCTGTCCTTAATTTAATCACATTGCGAGCCCACAAGTGTACGGAAAGGACACTTTTGATCCGGCCCTTAAATTTTGTTTTTATACCCGTATCTACCCTCTAGATAGCTCTAGAAAGAAACATTATCTTTTCATAGACGTCGTACCTTTTTGGACATACCTTTTCAGGAAATCGGTCGAATGGTCTGTATTTGTTTGTAATTTAGTTCGTTTGTCCGTCAGCCCCTATAAATAATGAAAGTTTTGGGTTCTATTGAATTTAGAGGGTTCAGTAATTTGTAAAGAATGGAAAAAATTACAATGCTGAAGAACATAACATTACTTATGTTATGTTTTTGTTGAAAGTATCTCTGCCAGAGAAAGAGCTAGGATAGGCGAGTGTGTGAAGTATACCGAACAAAGACGTGTATGACGAAATGGGAAAATGGTAAATGGTATGCAACCAATAGATAAATACTTAAACGCTTCATAATTGAATAATTATAATTACAATCAAAATCAAACCAAATCACATATATTTCGGACATCACATTTACATACACAGTCCATATACTTAACGAGAATCATTTTACATAACATGCACGGAAACAAACAAATTACAATAAATTGAATATATTAAAATAAATAAATTAAATATAAAATAACACTAAAAACTAACAAAAAATATAAGGTAACAGAGAATATGGGCCTTGGTCCAGTGCTGCATGAAGGGGGAGGCTGTGTCCAGCCTTCCTGCAATGAGTTGCAGGTAGCTGTTGGCGCTGCCGCGCACCCTGCGCATCAGATGCCGTTTTCTTGCGCAGGATTGGAGCGAATCCGTCGACCCGCGCCCATGCGAACATTCCAGAAGCGCAACAGACCTAATATTCACCGGAAGGCATTGTTATATTGGACGCGAAGGGCGTTTCAGGTCTTGTGCGTATGCTTGATCCATAGGCTGCACGCGTGTAGAAATGAAAACTTACATGAAAATACATATGAAAAAAAAGTTGAATATGCCCTGAAAAAGTTGAATATATCCTGAAAAAATAATTTTGTAGACTTTATTGCACTTAAAACAAGTTTGGATTCCATTTCCATTTTGCTGTCGCGAATGTAGTGCTCTAAAAACGCTCTCTCAGCATTTGTATTGTATTTCCCGCGGCCAAAACCTCTTAGAACTTCTAAGAGGCTGCCAGATCACAAGAAAGTAGTATATATAAGTATTTTTATTCTGTCTCCAACGAAATGAATAATAACTTCGTTGGACCAAAACGCCCGAGGTTGTTCAACTTGTCAAATCAAAAATACAAAAATATTTTTGTTTTTCTCAAGTTTAAAGATATAAAAGAAACATTTTGCAACTAAATTTAAATAAAATAGGGACGTCACGAAAAATGCATTAATTTGTATCAAGCAGCTGACACCTTGTTTCAAAAAGTCTGACTTAATTATACGAAACATAATTTGGGTCCTTAAGACAGGGCTGCCTGGTGCCAAGTGCTTGGTATTATAGTCTAACTTTAGAAAATTAATAAAAGTTTGGTAAATTTATAACGTTAAAATATTTTTTTTTCCAGAATATTGTAGCAGTATAAAACCTGGGTGATAGCACACATAATTATAATGCCCACTGCGGAAAATGTCTTCCCAAAGAAGGGGGATTAGCCATAGTTAATCTATCACGGTTGGCAGGCGGGTCGGTAATCGCAATGGAGGTGTTAATATATACAGAAGGAGGTACTACTTTCCTCTGGCTCTTAGACGTCTCTTCCTCCATGGGCTGAGTTGGAAGGGTATATTCTTACGTCACGATGCCACAGCATTATGGGTGATAATGTCCCACATTTAATTTATCATGTCAACTGAAAATATCAGTGTTTGAAATAAATAAATTATAGAATAAATAATAATAATAATTGTATATATATAATGAATCTTGGTATCTATTATTGTTATAAAATTAAGAGCCGCGTTTGTACGCGCGTTTTAAGGTAGCTTATGTCCGTTCCCGAGATACCATCTACCTCCCTGCCAAAATTCATAGAGATCCGTTCAGCCGCTTGGTCGTGAAAAGGTAACAGACCTACTGACAGATAGACAGACAGAGTTACTTTCGAATTTATGTATTGGTATGGATGACAGTGACTTTCTCCTTGACTCATATAGTGAATTCTTGGTCTTCCTCTTCCTCGTCTTCCTTCTACCTCGTCTTTGTATCTACTCTGTTCTGTTTTTTCTTGTATACTTATCCAACTCTAGGTAGATCGGCACAACTCGTCATTTACTTTCACTCTCCTTTAACAGCCATCAAGATCCTGCCAAGATAAATATCTTGATATCCACTTACTATCTAGTTTTTAAAAAGTTATCTGAGCGACGAGACTCGAGAGCTGGTGGGTATCTGGGGCAGCGCAACAGCATTGCCATACAGGGCAATGCAGCCAGCGTCTTGGGGACGCTTCCGACTGGTATTTATATGGATCAGTTTAGCTACCTGTAGATTATTTGCAAAGTCTGCAATAAGCTTAATTGTTTCAATTGTTAATACTAGTTTTATTTGTTTTTGTTATTTGATTGTAATTTCTTTTGTTAATAAGGGTATTTCTACCCAGTGAATGATTTTCCAGTTTGTCCTATCTTTCAGCCGTACGTGTCATGGAAGACTCCATGACACGTGTTGCCGTGTGACGTATGTAGTTATGCATACATATATAATTATAGTAGTTACGCAGGCGTAGGCATCTCGTGGGTGTATTGATATGCGGCAGGTATAGCCGTATGCAAATTAATACATACATTGTGAGGATCGTAATGCGTGGGTTAGCTTATGAGGAGTCGTGGGAGGTGATGCAAGAAACTTAGTTTCATAATTCTATGGAAAAATAATCATGAAATTAAAAAACCACATGTTGTGAATTGACAAACGCTAACACAAGTGCGAAGTTTTATGAGTAAAAGCTTAAAAAATTAAGTTCTCTTATGCGAAAGCTAGAAAGATGGATGGATGGATATATTTGCTACTTCCTCACGCCGATACTGCTGAAAGGTTCATGCTAAAATTTTGCATAGATGTAGGTCAAAACCTGTTATATCACAAAGCCTACATTTTATCCAATGAATAAATTCCCATGGGATGTAAATAACCTTTAAACATTTGCAAAGAAGCAACGCGTGCGAATGCGTGCATGATAATATCATGGTTACGAGTACATCTGGCTTGATCCATTTGACAAAACCATTAATGGATCAGTTTCCACTTTTTTTCCACTTTGATCCATAGCCCGGTTGGATTAGTTTCCACTGCTTAAATCTATTCCACTCTGATCCATAGGTCGAGTGGATTAGTTTCCACTCCTTAAATCTATTCAAATCTGATCCATAGGTCAAGTGCATTAGTTTCCACTGGTTAAATGTATTCCACTCTGATCCATAGGTCGAATGGATTAGTTTCCACTGCTTAAATCTATTCCACTCTGATCCATGGCCCGCGTGGATTAGATTCCAATGCATTTTTTTCTCTTGTAGTTACGTTGTGGTCCTTCGAACTACTCCATTAATACTCGTATAAGAAAATCTGATGATTTTCATTGTTAGCTTACGTAACAACTCTGCTCTGTATATTTAAGCAAGTTCCTTTAACCTAATCACTGATTTGAAGTAGGTAATCTAGAAGTTTATCTCAAGAGTTAAGGTGCCTAGTTGCTGAGTAGCTCCAACAACTATTTTACTCCATACTATCTACATGCTATTCTGCCCTGGACAATGCTAAAAGCAACTTGTACATCTAACTTCGTAACAGAATTGTCGCGGACGTTCTAATGGAGCCAGGGACGACACCTTTTCTCACTCAGTTTGTTGAGTAAGCTCTGAAAAGCCAAGAGACTATGTCTGGTTCGATTCCAGTTGCGGGACAAATAAATAATGCTGGACACTTCACACGACATTCATTGAGTTATACAATCACTAGCTTCTTCCGCGACTTCTCGCTATTTAAGTAGCCTATGTCCATCCCCAGGATATTGTTTACTTGCCTGCCAAATTTCATAAGGATTCGTTCAGCTGTTTAGGTGTGAAAAAGTAACAGACAGACAGACATGTAGATAGACAGACAGGCAGACAGAACTACTATTTAATTAATAATATTACTAGCTTCTGTCCGCGGCTTCACACGCACTTTTCCGGGATAAAAAGTAGCCTTTGTCCGTCCCCGGGATACCATCTACCTCCCTGCCAAATTTCATTGAGATCCGTTCAGCCGTTTAGGCGTAAAAAGGTAACATACAGACAGAAAGACAGACAGACTGAGTTACTTTCGAATTTATAATATTAGTATGGAGTATGGATATAATAGGTACTTAATTCTGATATCCAGATGAGGTCATATAAGATCATCATCATGTCAGCACACAAACGTCTACTGCTGGACATAGGCCTCCCCTAATGAGCACCATTGGCCTCCCCGTACGACGCCACAAATAGCCGGCTTGAGCCGTCTCTATCCATAGACTCCCTGCTATCGCTACAATGTCGTCGGTTCATCGAGTGGATGGTTTCCCAACACTCCGTTTCGTGTTGCATTGCGGTCGTCACTCGAGAGCGAACTCCCCAGCGATTATCAGTTTATCAGTTGACGAACAGTTATACCGGACTCCACCAAAGCGGAGATGTACGGAGATGTCCGAAGCTGAGACGAGTAGATACGTTTTTCTGCCATGATGTATCGGGTGTATCCACCGAAGCTGTGCTGATGCGTACTAGCTAGACTAAAGCCGAGATGTGTGCTGGCTAAATCGGAAATGTGTGCTGGCTAAATCGGAGATGTGTGCTGGCTAAATCGGAGATGTGGAACTGAGATAAGTGCGTTGGATGTTGCAAAAATATTTAAATCTTTTAAATCATAAATTGTTTTGAACTTCTGCGATTCGCCCCAATGTGTCAGTGTCATAAAATATTTTTCATTAATATTTTTTTGTTTGTATTCCCTTTGTTAACAAAAAATATCCTAGATTTTAGATTCTACATTATACATGAATTTCTGTAGAGTAGGAAGGTAAGTAAAAGACGCATAAAAAAACGGGATTCGATCCCGCAACCCTTTATGGCCCGTATTATGAAAGCTTGCTCAGTCCTATGACTGAGCAAGCTTTCATAATACGGGCCATAGCTTAGGGGAAGAAGCTTTTCGCGTAACATCACATAGATCTATATCTATGCTTAAGTGATGTTACGCGAAAAGCGTTACACAGACATAGATCGATGAATGAGCAAGCTTTCATAATACCAGCCTTAGTTTAGGTCGGCCAAGCGGACACTAAACGTCATCAAGGTCATTACGTTGACCTTGATGGTTTCGCGTCTACGAAAGCACTTTCATTCATACGTGAGCATAACAGAAAGGTCGCCAACGGAAATGGTTCGACTGATCCTAAGTGCTTAGGGACCCCCTAAACATCATATCGGAGATACCTTCGAAATGCCTGTTCCACAGAAGTATTTAATTTCCCATGGTCGCGGGTCTAATTCAAGCTATAATGAGCTCAACCTCTAGGGAATAAAGATAAAAACCGAGCATAACATCTGACACGTTTTTGCACTTATTATTTCGTAAGCGTAAACCTAATATTTAGTTATGGAAACGTTAGGTTTTCAATATGCAGTTAAAATTTAAAATGGGATCAGAGTGCTGCAATGCGAAAGCAATCTTCTTCCTGTAAATTCTTTTAGCTAGAAATAGAATCCTTTTAATAATAACCTGCTGCTGCCCGTGGCTACGCACGCGCTTTTAAGTAGCCTATATCCGTCCCCGGTATACCATTTACCTCCCTGCCAAATTTCATTAAGAACCGTTCAGCCGTTTAGGTTTGAAAAGATAACAGACAGACAGAGTAACTTTCAAATTTATAATACATATTAGTATGGATTTGTCCATAGAAACATACTCATAATATAGTTAGCCCGAACCGAAAGCAAGTGATTTGTTAGCTAAATAATTAATAATTTAGCGTGTTTAAAAAAACTATAAACTGACTTCAAATTCCAGTAAATAGGACATTTATGTTCACGTTCAAAAAAATTGGGCTTACACTTCGATAGCGCGATCTAATTTCCCTAGTGGCGACATCCAGGTACAGTTCAAGTCTAATTTAGGTTGATGACACGTGGATTGAACTGTGATAGAGAAATTATCTTGTGATGATGTTTAGCAAACCTACGTTTTACGGCGTACGTAGCAATCCCTCGAGAATCAAACTTATAGGGGACCACCTCAAAAGCTATAAAATTTTGATACAACATCGAAAAAATCATCAAAATCTATCAACAATTGGCGCAGATATCACCAAAATTGTTGAAGCTAGTCGTGATTCTACAAAAACAGTATGTTGTTTTTTTAAGTTTTGCGGAATAAATACTAATTCCTGGGGAGTAAATTTTTTATAGGATCACCTTGGCATCGTACAATAATAAAAATTGCAATAAAATCAGTTAACCATAGACAAGGCATCATGTAACATAATAACTTAAAAAAAACATATAGATGAATTGAGAACCTCCTCCTTTTAAAGTCAGTTAAAAAGGTCAAGCTTTACCAAATTCAAGCAAATCGAATGAGAACTCTTTGTGCGAGACTCCTTGGTAAAAAAAATCTTTTAGTTACCATTTACAACAAAGAAAATAACAATAACAATTAGTATTTACACTTCTATCTATTTACTAAAAATCTAACCCGTCACCAGAAGGCAGTGTCCAGAAAGCTGGCAGCACTGTCACTGACAATGCTAAGCGTGCCCCTAGTATGTTTGTACTACGATACTCAAGCGACACCGGTATTGCTTTAGGTTTGTATGGAAAGCGACAGAATAGGGATAATTTTACAGCATTTCGCGATTTCGTGAAGTAAGGGTGAACGACCTGTATTGCCACCTTGGCACTTAGTATAGTAGATAATAGTGCAATAGCGAAATACGGTGTGTATTCCTACCTCTTATGGTGCATGAGATAGAGCCCGGTGACAGATGGATGGACGGACAGACAGCGGACGCTTAGTAATAGAGTTCCGTTTTCACTCTACAGGTACGAAACCCTAAAAACGAATGCCGCGAAATACAGAACCAAACTTTTACTATTAACTCGCAGAAAGTGTAAAAAGTAGAGTGTTCCCCTCGTGCACAAAGCTGTCTTCGTCTTGGGCGTGATTAAATCTCTCTAACACTCAGGATTCTAGTAACTCCCTCGCTTCGCTCGTGAGTTATTCCAGAACACTAAGTTTCGCTCGAGATTCAAGGACCCCGAAACGTAAGACACTGCTTTACCACTCGGTGCATAATTTACTATTTACCTTAAATGCATAACACAACGTAATATTTTAAGTCACTATTTAATCTGTGGTTTATTGGTGCTTATTTTTGTACGTAGCTGGGTTATGCTGATCAAGGTCTCTCCCAAATTGGAGTACTTATCTAGTTAAAATTGTCCACCCAAATCTTTGCCGAGTCATCTTGGCAAAAGTTATTTGTTATGTTTGAATTGACAGCATGTATATTGACAGTCTATGCTTAGACATGAAATAAATGAAATGAAAGCAAAAAAGTAAAATAAAATAGAATAATTTATTAGACAATACAAGGCATACATACAAAGTTAGACACGTACAATAACTATAACTAAATTTACAAAAAAACATACAATAAGTAGATAAACAGAGAGGCTACTTGAGTACGGTCTACTTAAAACAACACAAAACACAGGTGTAAAGGCCTTTATTTAGCCCTTACATGTAGATGATGTTGGTTAAGTAGTTGAAGGTAGTTTACCTATAGCACCACACTTCGTATGTTACACTGTTGTTGAGTAATAAAGATTTAGCCAGTTTGGTTGAGCACGTAAACACAACAACCACAAGTCAGAGTTAGTTTATTTAAGTTAAGTTAAATAACAACGTTTAGGTAGCCAATATTTCCTTATAATGTCACTCCTGCGGTAGTAGGTTACGTACTAAACTCAAATGTATAATCTAGGTAAAGTAATAGCAGCGCGCGCAACACAGAATACCTAAACCGCCGCGTGCGCTATGTATGGAGAAACCGTACAACAGGTACACAGTGGGTACTAAGCAGCTCATCTGGGCAGGTAGACAGAGCGTGTGTAAGTAGGTATGTCTAACGGGTCTTGGCTCAGCGTGGTGCTCTAACACAAATAGCAGAACTATTGTGATAGGGCGCTGGTGTTCAGCCAAAATCAGTAGGATAAGTGAAAGCCACGAGCTCAGATAAAGTGCAGACAAGTTTATACATCTAGGAAACTATCTATGCACTTAAGGTAGCAACACCGGATACTGAAATAGTATGCACTCAGGGTTGCCACACTAAGTCAGCTACACCGATATATAATGATGTAGGTACCTAAATAAAAAATATTGCAAAAACTGTCAGCAAGCTGTACGATGCCGGCCGGTAAGTATCAATAAAGAAGGTACGATTAACAGAGTAAACTGTACACAAAAAACAAAATTATGACAGAAACTGTGGCGATAAGTCGGCAAACTATGTTGTAAAAACAGACTACGAAACTCTAATATGCGATGATTCGTTTCAGAACGAAAAAATAAAACGCGACCAAAAGGGTGCCATGTGACATGTGTCAATGTTACTACATTGTCTCTCAACCTGAACTGACAGAGCGAGCAGCGCGCAGCGTAGAATAGTCTTTTTACGAAGTAGTCTACATAATTTGTATGACGAGCGAGCGAGAGCTAAATCACAAAGTACCTTTGTATAGCGAAAGGAGAGTGAAAAAATCCTAAGTCTGTGGTCAAGGCGCTCTATTAAAAGTATGATGATATCATTCTAACCGAATATCTCAACGGAGACAATAACCATGTGCACAGGACATATTATACTGCACAAGAGTGTGATCAAACACTGGTGCACTCTACTCTCTCACTTTCATAATTAGATGGGACGGCAGACCAACACGACCTAAGGAGTAGTCACCAAAAGCTTAACGTGCTTTCCAAGGCACGGGGGTGGAACACCACCAACTTCCTGACTCCGGGCTGCTACAGTGATTTTTTGCTAGCAAAATGCTATTAGCAAGAATTTTTTGGCCCTACCCGGGATTTGAACCCGGTACCTCATTATCTGCGACTGAACACGCTACCGCTAGAACCAACGAGGCAGTCAAAATTCAAATTATATAGTTGCCACACACATGAGGCCACATTTGTGCCTGAACTCAAGTTAACTAACGCCCGTATTATGAAAGCTTGCTCAGTCCTTGAGTGACGTTTATGCCATAGAAAAGCGTTACTCAAGCGATGACTGAGCAAGCTTTCACAGTACGGGCCTTAGTCTTGTGCTGTATTGAACGGCAAGCATGCCCCGTAATTGAAAACCAGGTATCGGCCACACAAGACCAGTTTGTTGTTAATAGGACGTAGTGAATTAGTTATCGGGGTCAAACAGAGCTTTGTGGGGTCAAACGTGCAGTATCTTTACTATATAATAGTGTTAGTGTATAATCAGCGTTAGAAATAACAACTGAATTATTAACTATGGTTTAGTGATTTTGTCTGCCACTGACGTAGCTACTGAGCTTTCTTCGGTGGCTTGTTAATCAGCGACGCACGCATCCGGATCGCATTGTTGAAGCTATGTCAGTGAAAACACTAAAAGATTCTAAAATACTTAATAAGTTCGTTGGAAAGTCGCCTCAAACGTATTTTTCATTGGCTGTTTTTCCCCAGTCGCTTTTTCCCTGGATCGTGTTGTGTTTGTCACTATGTGCTTTACGTATACTACATATAAATCGTTTAATCGCCATAACAATTTCCAATAAAAACAAAATATTTTAATTTGTCACAAATCAAATCAATAAAAAAAAATAGGTAATGTTGGCCAATTCAGACAAAAATCTTTTTATTATTTTCAAAGATCTCTAAACTACAACTGAAGGGTAATTTTTCGGCATTGACCTTTTAATAATAGCATCTTGGAGAAAATCTTTTACTAAATGAATATTTTCATCTATAATGTCTCTACGCTATTAACCATAAAAGTTGTACTTAAAGAAAAACAAAATAAGAACCATCCATTATTCTCAATGGCACTTTCGTTGGAAAAATAGCACATTTCGACTATACAGGCTCCAAAACTGATAAGTGGTACTTAAAGATAATGATTTAGGTTGATGCTTTGTCTACATTATTGAGACAAAGGGTTAAAATTAGCCTTAGGTCTATGTATTTAGGTTAAGAACCACTGGTCACGACACGCAAGGTAGGGAAATGGCGCATTTTAGGCCTATTATATACTCAATAGTGCGAAAGTACACAAAAACAAAAAGAAGACAAAGGAATAAAATGATGAGGTTGATTCGATTTTGGGGTGACTAATATCAAGTATTAGGTCCTTACATATGAAATTGGCGTTTTGTATGGGAGGAACAAAAAGTCGAATATTTTTTAATATAATATATTTAATTAATCAAAGTATGAACCATTATTTTCTATGCACTTTTGCCATCTTATAGGTAGTTCATTGATCCCTTTACTAAAAAAACCAGTCGGACGGGAATCAATAAAATCTTTGAAGGCGATTTGGACTGCCCCATCGGAGTTGAATTTTTTCCCTTGCAAGAAGTTATCCAAATTTCGAAAAAAATGGTAATCTGTTGGAGCAAGGTCCGGGGAGTACGGAGGATGTCTTAGACTTTCCAATTGAAGCTCTTCTAATTTAGTAGCCGTCTGTTGCGCAGTGTGTGGTCTAGCGTTGTCGTGAAGCAGCAGTGGCGTGGAGCGATTGACCAGCCTAGATTGTTTAGCCGCTAGCTTTTCCATCATGGTTTGCAATTGCTGACAATAGACATCAGCCGTAATAGTCTGGCCAGATTTGAGAAAACTGTAATGAACAATACCGGCACTAGTCCACCAAACGCTTACAAGTAACTTTTTTGGGGTTAATTTTCGCTTGGGGCAGGATTTGGCTGGCTGGCCAGGATCCAACCATTGCGCTGAGCGCTTCCGATTATCGTAAAGAACCCATTTTTCATCACAGGTAATGATTCGGTTTAAAATACCTTCATTATTGTGCCGGTTTAGTAATGTAACGCAGCAGTCGACGCGCGTTTGCCGGTTTGCTGCAGTCAATTCGTGAGGTACCCACCTTTCAAGCTTTTTAATCTTTCCAATTTGCTTCAAGTGAATTAAAACAGTTTTATCACTAACATCGCAGCCTGCAGCTAACTCGGACGTGGTTTGCGATGGATCCGCTTCCACAATAGCCTTCAACTCTTCATTATCAACTTGAGTCTCAGGCCGTCCACGGGGCTTGTTCTGCAGGTCAAAATTTCCAGAACGAAAACGTTGGAACCAAAAACGAACTGTGTTTTCTTTTGCAACACGACCGCCATACACATCATTCACCCTTCGAGTTGTTTCCGCAGCACTAGTGCCACGGCGGAACTCGTACTCGTAAATAATGCGATATTTTAAGTTTTCCATTTTGTAAAATGAGTGACGCAAACAGAAAAAAACAGAAGAAAAAAAACAAATGAATGACGATCATCGAAGCACAAATACATGAGTCTATAGCTGTACAAATTTGAATTTGGAATTCCTTACCAAAGAGGAGAAATTTGTGATTAAAGTGGCCAGTACGAAAAACGCCAATTTCATATGTAAGGACCTAATAATTCATTATAAACTTAAAAAAAAGCCGGCCCGGACTGGACTAGGCTTTTTTTTACTTTATTGCAAAAAATTAAAAGGCAAAGGCCTATGAAATTTACTTAAGGACACTCCCAGAATTCAGAGTGTTTTGTATGACTGGCGGCAGATTTATGTTTTCAAGTTCGAATATTTTAAAAAGTAATGAACGGTGCGGGACTGGGGAGGTATCATTTGACTCACGAATTGTGCGGATTTGTCATTCACGATGCCACAATGGTCGGCAGAGCATCGCGCGTTCACTATCGAGGCGTTTTTTAAGAGGTGATTCTTACGTTATAGTAAGTCGAAAATTTTGTTCACGGTTCAATATTCGACGCTTGATCTTCCGCCAGACACCCTCTAATCGTTTTATTGCATAATATACATTTTTCAAAGAGTAATGCAACGGATTCCATCCATCCATGCTGAAACCACGTGTGTGATGAGAAGGATGAATGCGCTCGCAGATTAAGCATAAAGTAATCCGCAATAATGCTTCCATGATTCTCGGCACTCATATTAATCGCTTGACCCCGAGAATTAAAAAAAAATGGTGTAATAATTCCATGTGTGGAGAATGCGCACCAGACCGTCACCCTTAGGGCATTGTAATGTTTTCTGATGCTTTACTCGTGGGTTACGGGTTATTGGACGGCAATTATGTTTATTAACGTACTTTTACGTGAAAATGAGCCTTATCACTCCAAAAAAATGGAATTCACAGTTCGAAATCTCACCAACATCGTTTCACAGAATTGTTTAACTGACTTAAAAACGCCTCTAAAGCAAACGCGCGATGCTCTGCCGACCGCACTGTGGCATCGTGACATCAAGTCACAATGCACCGCACGATCCGTGAGTCGAATGATATCTCTCCCGTCCTGCACCGTTTATTACTTTTTAAAATATTCGAATTTGAACACATAAATCTGCCGCCACACACCCTGTATGTAATTCATTTACAAAAATCGCTTATACCCTTTTGTTGCTTTGAGGTAATAATGAACCTCAGCCAACCACATACTTACATAATTATAAATACATGCGAAATACGTATGTATACCTCCTTTTTACATACAAAGGAGTGTCCTATCTTGCAAAATGTATAACGTGACAAATTGATGGAAAAATCGAAGTCCCAGACAAAAAGCCATTAAAAATGTAGATGTGTCGACCAGTCCAATTCCCATAAATCGCTAAAGAGGCCAGCCCAACCCTTGTCCTGAAGCAGACAGTAATAGGCTATTAGTGGCCTTCAAGTTGACAAAGAAAAAAAGATTTTTTTTACGGATCACGTCCTAAATACTTGATGAAGTGTTTCTCATGTAGTGAGCCCCTTATCCATAAGTTATCAGCACACTTTCAAGGCATACGCACTCGTATATTTCTTGATTAGCTTCTACCCGCGGATTCGCATGCAATTATTGGAATTTAAAGTAGCTTTTATGTTATTCCAGATCCAGATCTTTAATTGTGCAAAATTTCATCCCGATCCATTCAGTACGTTTGGCGTTGTCTTCGATAAAACATCTACACAACGGCAAAAACTTTTGCTTTTATATTTTCTCTTACTTCATATTTTTTTTGTTAGTTTTTTGTGTGTTATTTTCAATTTAATTTGCTATAATTTAATTTATTTATTACAATTTATTCAATTTATTGTAATTTGTTTGTGTCTGTGCAAGTTATGTAAAATGATTTTAGTTATATGGACTGTGTATGTAAACTGTGATAATATGTCTGAAATAAATGTGATTTGTTTTGATTTTATAATATTAGTAGTATTCTAAGCCATATCTAACTTTTATAGATCTGAATAGAAAACCTTTGTGAGTACGACAAGCTCTGCGCTCAATAATACAATACTGCTACCGCACAAAACAAAAACGCCCATTCAAATATGAGCGGGCTTAAATTCGTATCTTTATGTAGATACATTTTACAGTGACAATATGGCTTCCCACAAGCTTCAAATGCGAGCTGTCTATCATCTGATACCGTCAATTTAAAATGCATCTAAATGTTACGAGTTAAAGCCCATATTTAAATACACATTTTTGTCCTGTGCTGCAGCGGTGCTTTCCAGGTGTGCGACGCTTTTACTTTTAAATTAAAGCATATGACGTGTTAGTATCAGAAAGTATTTTTTGTGCGATCCTCTTATTCTGTACTGTGGAGCCAGTGAGATATCGATAGCATTTCATCAGTTAAAAATAAATAAAATTAAAATAATAAGAGCTTTATTTTTCTTTACCAGCTAAACATAGAGTACCATATTAATTTAAGTGCCTAACCTAATTATAGATTATTTACATTTTAGGTAACAACTTATGTCTGGTAAGGTCCGGCGGTGAAAGCCTCCTCCAATGTTTTCCATTCGTTCCTGTCCCTTGCTATCCTGGTACAGGTATTCTCCGCTACTTCCCTGATGTCGTCGCACCACCTTTTTGTTGCTCGGCCTCGTCTGCGCTTGACATCTCGAGGAACCCAATTTGTGGCTATTTGTGACCATCGGTTCGGTTGCAGTCGCTGTATATGGCCCGCCCTTTGCTCTTTGGGTTTTAGGATTATTGGTACTACATCTTTTGCCTTAGTTTTCTTTCTTATGGTTACATTTCTCACCCTATCTTTTAGACGTACCTATCTTAATTTATGCATAATAATACCAAGCTTTGCTAAGTGCAAAAGGAAGAAAACGAAATAGTGTTCGGTAATGCTCTTTTCCCCTAGACATTTGCATAATAAAGGTGGGATCGAACGTTCGGCGTGAATGGTGTATGCCATACAAGATGCTGATCCCATAACAAGATGCTAATGCCTATATGATGCTAATTAATATTCAGTGCTTGGGTTTCTGGCCGTGTGTGACTGTTTCGAGTTGATGATAATTTTATCGACACTCACCGCTTTCTGGAGAATAAACACCGAAGTGGGTCTATGTCTCCATTATAGTAACGGGAATTCATCGCAGTTATTTTTTTATAGTTCGCTACATTTTACCAGATTAGTTATCTGTCTCCATTAGGTCAAATTGTCTAGACTCCATAAAATACAAGATCATTTATATAAAAAAAATGGATGATACACAAGCAACAGTAAAATGTTTTGCCAATCTTTCTTATGATTCGCATCGTCACTATTAATATGAATTTCAACATTTTGCCATAACCCTGTTTGTAATGTTAAATATTTGTCATGTAAAAATAACCTCGATCACACAGGTACGTAAGTATTAAAAGGGTTGGTCCATCCAGACCGAACGACCACAAATGTCGAGTGGTCGAGTTTAAAAGCTACCTGTGTAATTAATGTTTAATGGACATATGATTGGATGAGCGTTTGATTTTGAAATTGGCTCGTTAAAATCAGCATTGGAGTGTTTAACTATGTTTACCTTGATAATAAAGCTGGCCTTTATTAACAAATAGACCTTCGTTTGACCACAATCTCACCTGATGGAAAGTGAGGATGTGTCTGGCGATGATTCACGAAGGTCTAGAAAACTCTTTTATTACATTAAACTTACTTTTATGTACCTTCTTCAGCATAACAATATGCGCAAGGTACAGACAGCGACAAAAATCGCAGTGCATGGTGCACTCTTGCCAAAAAATAAAGACACCAAAACCTTTATTCAAGGTGTGGCATAATACTAATAGGTACCCAAACCAAATGGGCCCAAACCAACCCAAAAAAGCATATTTTAGCTGTTTTTTGTTTAACAAAATTAACTCTTGTTTTGAAGAGACTAAGGTTGGAATTGGTCGGAAAAACATTGACAACCTATTCCAAACTTATATTACCACCTAAACTGTGATTTTTTGCAATAAATCTGATCTTAAACAGTTTTAGAATGATAACCTTTTTATATTCATTCTAAGTATTCAGATAAAATCAGTTCATATATATATATTCAGTATAATCTGTGATAATGATGTGTATAATTATATTCAGTTATAATCTGTGATCGAAAGACAGATAAAATAACATTTTTACTCGTAGTAAAAAAAATATCTTTACTCCTATCTCCTCTTTTGAAATATGGTTGGTATTCCTTTTGAAATGAGAAATTCGAAAACGTGCCCGCAGAGATATAAATAGCTTGGATAAAGCGTACTCTACCTCTAGATAGGACAGGTGTCGGTTATACGTGAAGCTACGAAAATATGGTAAGTAAAATGAGAATAAAGCAAATTGAACAAATAATAAATGTATATATATATACATAATATACGACGACCGATATGGCGCGGCGGGCGAAGGTCCGCCTCCGACGCAGAAGGTTGCGGGTTCGACTCCCGCCTTGGGACAAATGTTTGTACGATCTGCAAATATTTGTTCCGGGTGTTCTGGGTATTTTCTATATATAATAAAAAATATCTATCTATATTATGTATTGCATTATGTTTAACAGTCATCTAGTACCCATAACACAAGCTCAGCTTAGCTTGGGGCTAGATGATGCTGTGTGGATTGTCCAGCATTATTTATTTATTTATTTATTAATATCAGCGTTGATTTAGCTATGCGTAATGGCTATTTCAACATAATGCTGAGTCGGACGCCATTTCGTAACATTGCGCTTCTTAATTTGTAAGTTCTTATTATGTAATTTGTATGGTGTTGGTTAATTTTAAGTAATTTACATCGTTCATGCTATGAATAAAGATTTCTTTCATTCTTTATTTATTTCTTTTAAAAATATTTTAGAAAACAACAGAATAATCCGACGTGTCTTCAAAGTGTTCAAAGCTAAAGACTCTCCTCGCATGTAGATGAATGTTTTGATACGACATAGGCAATTTTTACTGAATATACTTGTCTCAAATTTTTTTCGTACGTGTAAGCGAGGTAGAAGTAATAGTCTATCGAGGTTACGAAAACATTTATCGTATTTGTTTTTTACTCATACTGCATACATAAAATAGGGTGATGCAGATCAGGTATCCAAACTAATATTATAAATTCGAAAGTAACTCTGTCTGTCTGTTACTTTTTCACGCCTAAACGGCTGAACGGAGGTTATTGAAAATTGGTAGGGAGGTTAACAATATCCCGAGGACGGACATACTACTACGGACTAATTAAAAAGCACGTGCTAAGCCGCGGGCAGAAAATAGTGAGATATAATTTGATGTTTTTATAATTCATCTAATTTGAATCTAATTTGTGAGTTATAATTACTTCTAATTTATCAATGATTTTGTGCAATATTTTACCAAAATCGACCGTAATTGCAAGGAAGTTTTCTGCCCAGTTCCACATTGATCCACTGAACAAATTAAATTCTAAAATTGTATACTGCTTGTTCTTGTTTAACGGGTTAAATAGTAATCCCATGGGGAAAAACACTTTAAAATTCTTTCGTCTTTGTACAGAGAAATGATCCTACCTCAGGATCATTTCTCTGTACAAAAGCGAAAGAAAACAATACAATACAAGAATACCTTATTGTCACCAACAAAAATACAATACAAAAGACATTACATAAGACACAAGTACAATTTATTTATTTTTTTAAACACTTTATTGCACACATTTAACAAAAGTATACAAAAGGTGGGCTTAATGCCGATGGCATTTTCTAGTTGCCAACCACACACGGTAGAAATAAAACAAAAAGGCGTGCTATAATTAAACTAAGCTAGATAAACTACAGCAATTAATAATAAAACTTGCACTATATAATAATATATATAATATCTATATATATATATATATACAAATATATATTATAATAGGTACTTACAATGTTTTAATCAGGAAAGGTAGCAACAAAAATCACAAAAAGTTAAAAAGATGGTTGAGTTACCTAACTAGAAGTCGGGTAAAGATTCCGTATACTCTGCTCACGTGTCAACTTTTTAATTTTAAAAAGTTGACATCCTTTGATTCGACTTTCCTGATATCATAGGGAAGAGAGTTCCAGAGTCTAACAGCCTCAATAGAAAATATCCTTTGATTCGACTTTCCTGATATCATAGGGAAGAGAGTTCCAGAGTCTAACAGCCTCAATAGAAAATGGTTTTTCCCGAAAAGATGAGCTATGGGCCGGTATCTCTAGGAGTAGATTGCTGGATGATCTGAGTGGTCTGTCATGTGAGTCAGCCAGAAATGAAAAACGATTCTTGAGATAGGCAGGAGCAGAAGGATTTTTAAGAGCAGAAAAAAGAAAGCAAAGTATCCTAACGTACAATGGGCGTCAAGAATCATCAAAATCAGACACCAATTGGCCAAGATATCGAGTAACATACAAACATACAGTCGAATTAAGAAGCTTTTATTTTATTTTTTAAAGATTTTATTTTTACAACTGAAAAACAAAATGTTTTTCTTCAGTTGTAAAAAATAAAATCTGTACACAGAATTTAGGTAAGTGTGGTCACGGGAAAACTTACGCGATCGTACTGTACATTTCAGTATTTATTTCTGAAATTACCTTATCCAATGCAATACTACATCTCAGTCGAATATTCCGCAAAAACAGACGTTTCTAATCCTGGCCTTTTCCAATTCCCATTGAGGCGGATGGTGGATTTATTCGAAACAGAATAAAGCTTCGAGCACACCTAGCCTATATATACAGTCGTTTGTAATTTAATAATGTTGCTTTCTCTTTCTCTACTTTCTTTACAAGCCAATGTCACACAATGCTGCTTGGTAGCAGATGTAAAACATTGTACAAAGAAAGAAGTTTCCCTACTATTACTAAACTCAATATTGTAAGTATTTGAAACAATTAAGCTAACTGCAGACTGTTGCAAACAATCTACAGGTAGCTCAACTGATCCATATCAATACCAGTCGGAAGCGTCCCCAAGACGCTGGCTGCATTGCTCCGCTGTGTGGCAATGCTGATGCGCTGCGCCTGATATCCACCAGCTCTCTGTAAGTATTTTACTTATTTCTTTTTCACTCGTAAATATTTAAGTGTAGTAAACCAAAGGTGGTTTTAAAAAAAAAATTTGCAAGAATGTGCATTTATTTTCTGCCCTCTTCCATTGCGATCCACTGAACAAATTTATTTATAATTAGAAGTTCCCGTCTAATCCATCAATGTATTTGATTCCACGTCTTGTTCCACACTCATCCATCAATGGATCAGCTCAGTAGACCAGAGTGAAACAGGGTACTGGGTTTTATCCAAGGTAACTGCATCGAGTCTCTGGCAGACACTTTCGCGAGTAAATCCCTTGTGTTCGTCGACAACTCGCGGAGAACTCCGAAACAAGTTGACTGACACATTAAATCGTTTGAATTAAATCAAATTTTGCGGCATTTTAACGAATTTGTAACTCTGCATACAATATTCTAGTTTTGAAGATATAAATTGCAACTCTAACTTTTCCGATTATTTGAAAATATCCCGCCTTATACGAAAATGGAGAAAACGGTCCTCCAAGTTATTTTAAAATATTACCGATTCATATTGATGGTAATGGACTCTTCACCCCAAACCCGCCGACGCAGCCAAGCGATTTGAGGCGACATGTCAGTGTATGAATAGGTGGCGACCGCGTTTTGGCAACTTTTTGACGGGTGCCGGCGACTTTGGTCGACTCTCGGTCTTGTGTTGACTTCGTAACCGGCCACGACTTGCCAAGCATAGTCCTAAAATAAAAGGCAGTTTAAAATTCAATTAGGCTTTACCCAACGTTTATTTCAAAAAAAAGTAACCGTTACGAACATAGCTATTTATTTATTTATTTATGTAATTAGAACGGCCTTAGGCCAAATATACTAATGACAGGGCTATACTAATTAGGTTTTAATATAGTTAAATTAAGTAGGTACTAGAAATAGTACATACCTACCTATGTCAAATAATAAACAATGAACAATGAAATTTAGGAATTGAATATATGTGTAAATAGGTCAAAATTAAAAATAAAGTAAAACAGTTTTCAAAAATCACATTCACAAAAAGTTAGACACGAAAGCATAGGAGTTCTCCATTCATCCGCGAATATATCGCTATTCGTTTCTAACCCAAAATAAACCGTTTGCTTTGCCTAAACTAGCCCAAAATGATAACAGATGCGGTTAACCCCTAATCAGGTCAGCAGGGTAAGTGGTCACTATATTTATAGGTGAGATTATAGATTCGCAGTGCAGTGGTCGCTTACTATTGAGGCTGGCGCAGTGTGATCACAGGTTTGACGACCTGTGTATTACAGCGGGTGAAGTTCCGCCTGCGACGCAGGAATTTGCGGGTTCGATTCCCGCCTCGGGTCAAATGATTGTACGATCTGCAGATATTTGATCCGAGTGTTTTAAGGGTTTTCTATGTATGGTAAAAATATATGTAGTAATTTAAATAAATAATGCTGGATAATCCACACAGCATCATCTAGTACAGCTAAACAGAGCTTGTGTTATGGGTACTACATGACTGATACACTTAATACAATACATAGATAGATATTTTTTATTATACATAGAAATACCCGGAACACCTGGAAAAAATATTTGCAGACCGTACAAATATCCAAGGGGGAATCGAACCCGCAACCTTGCATCGCAAGCGGACCTTCGCCCACCGTGCCACATAGGCCGTCAAGACTGTATTAAATATATCAGTTATTTAGTACCCATCTGCTTTGTTTGGGGCTAGATGATGCTGTGTGGATTGTCCAGCATTATAATTATTAATGGTGGCCGACTAATAGCTAACAGCCCTCCATCACAATCGAACTCAGACGTGTCATTTGTTCATGGAATTCAAACTACGAACCCCACAAACAAATAAATTACATTTTCAACTTCGTTTCTACTGTAATTTGAGGTTGCGATTGGGATCAAGTTTGTAACCACTGGTTGTAACCCACCATTAAATTTTAAATATTTTATTTAAGTTTTATTTTTATATTTAAGGAAAACTAACAGCTTATCAAACCTCAATATGTTAAACTTATTGGATAACTTAAGGCTACAGTTTCCACTTAGAGTATATTATATTACAGTATTGGTGAAAAAACTAAGTTGTAGCTAATTAATAACAATAGATAATGTATTCTTTTTTTATACTTACTGATAAAATAAAGCAACTCATAGACATAGACATAGACAATCATTTACAACTCATATATATATATAAACCACGTGAAGTAAGAGGATTGGTAAAATAGTGGTGAAAGTTTGTAAAATGAGTTATATGTATATATATATATACAACATATATATATATAACTCATTTTACAAACTTTCACCACTATTTTACCAATCCTCTTACTTCACGTAGTTCTCATTTAAATATTTTTATTCAACTACAGAATACATTTATTACTTGCTAACTTGTAGGAAATGTTATGGAGAATCTAGATATATATAGATATTACTAGGCATTTCTATA
Source organism: Eupithecia inturbata (assembly GCA_963662085.1). NCBI lineage: Eukaryota > Metazoa > Arthropoda > Insecta > Lepidoptera > Geometridae > Eupithecia > Eupithecia inturbata. The sequence goes on along the minus strand of OY759178.1, from coordinate 13,641,263 downwards.
CAAAGACAAAAAAACCGGCACAAAATGCTGCATGCGCATGCTGCGTGCAGACTGCGCAAGCGGCATCTGCCAGGCGTGCGGTAACAGCGCGCGCGGGTCCTGCCAGTTGAGAAGATAAGTGTCCAATGGACAGATTATGTATATTAGAAAATGCCTTGGTCATTATGACTACCAATCCATTATGACTTCCCTTTTTCTCAGCATTTTCATCTGTATTATATTTTGTATTTGTGTGGTACAATAAAGAGTTATCTATCTATCTATCTACCAATTTTGTATGCCTTTTTCTTGTTCAGTAAATTTATTGTCACCATGTTATATTCTGCACAAGTGTCGGCTCGGTCAGGCGGTGGCTCAGCAGAGAGATATTTGGCGTCAATGATGAAAAATTTTAAACTAATCATTAATTAGTTTAAAATTTTTGTAATATTGAAGTAACGAACTATGTATGTATAGATGATGCATGTAGACTAGTTTATGATAATAATACTAATAATAATAATGCTGGACAATCCACACAGCATCATCTAGCCCCAAAATAAGCAGATAGCCTTTTTTATTGTACTATTCCGCTACCCATCCGTGAAAAACATGAATATAAGCTTTCTGGTATTTATCAATTTCTAAGTCTGTTGATTTAAGCCTTCGGTTTTCCTTCAAATAAATATAAATATAATTTCAGTCCGTTTATACCAACTGTTGTGTATTAGGCCTCCATTTTCCTTTCTGTCCCTGCGAATCATATTCAATGGTTCTTATTGGTACTCTCATTCTCTAATCTCATCTTATTGGTCTCGATGATATTAATAGTGTTGCCAGTATTGTTTTAAGTATTAAGGCGAAAGGCACATTTTTTATGCACGTGCTTTTATAAGTAGCGTTCATAAATTATACGTCAAAGTTTACCGACATTGCTGTTAATTTTCCGATTATCTTTCAAAGACCTTAATAAAAAAATAATAATAATAAAATGCTCGCTTAAATTCATAATGATTTTTTAGAACTCTACTTTTTACTTAACTTTTTCAAAATTTATAGAAAGAAAAAACATGCTACACGAAATAATAAGATAAATAACCTATTATATTTCCATGTTCGGAGAAAACGATCGTATTACTGCTTTTATTAAATAAAAACCAACGTTTTCATTATATCGTATTTATTCTACCTCAATACTAGATTATCGTGAAATTCAGACGAAAGCCGCTTACGCTTTCGCAAAAATATATTTGATACGAATAAGCCCCAAAGATATTATTGATACGTTTGAAGATTATATCGTTGTAAAAGTTCGTATATTCTTTCGTATAACTCTGTAATCATTTTACTGGTGTGCAAAAATGCAAATGGATTTTTAATATTTGGGTACGTGTATTCGTAATTTGAGTCTCATCTCAGAGGGAGACGATTTATTGAAGTAAAAATAAAATAAAAACTTCTGATGAAAGTTTTTTTTTTGATAACTAAATCTTAAAAAAAACTTTATTAACGAAGTAAATTACAATTAAATAATAGAAACAAATTACAAAACAATCTAGAGGCAGCTCAACTGATCCATATCAATACCAGTCGGAAGCGTCCCCAAGACGCTGGCTGCATTGCCCCGCTGTATGGCAATGCTGATTTTGCTGATATAATAATAATTCAATTTATTTATTAAGACAATTTTACAGTCCAATTGGGTTAGTCGGCTTATAACTATGGGTTAGTACTTAAAATTGATTAATGATTTTGTCCTTTGTACCAATTTATACATTATAGGACAGTCAAATTTTGCAGCTATCGCGTTTAGGATGCTGTTGCTGCTCCCGCGGGTTCTGCTGAGCAGTGAGGCCGACTTTTTCCGCCAGATTGCATCGAAAGTGTCTGTGCGTGCCTGGGCGAACATGGCCGAGGCACTGCACTGATATGCTTCGCCAGATATTCACCAGCTCTCGGGTCACGCGTCCCTTCGACCAGAATAAAAATGTATATGTATACCAGAAAATTACTTATAATATGTAACAATATGAATATGTAACAGGTACGTAAGTAAGTATGTTTATAATGTTCATTTTTATTTAGTTCAAGAAATTATTCCGGTGGGTTAACCTAGTTCAATTAATAAATGCTTATTTAGCATAGAATTAATAATTTTAGATTATGAGGCATATTTATCATGTGAATTTTTTAAATACTATATAAATAGCTTTATTCAGTTAAGATTTTTTGTAAGTACACTATAATAAAATTACAACTAATAGATACAAATTACACTTTTATAAATTTCCTTACAATCCAAGCCGTCACCAGAAGGCATACTGCCCATAATGTTGGCAGTATAGCTACTTTAAATATTTGTAATTTTCTTTGTAAATACACTGAAATGAATAAAATAATTCTAATAGCAGGTAGCTTTATAACCCCTCTTTATAACTCAAGGCAGGTAGCAGTCAGAACAAGTTAGAAGGAAAATTTATGGCTTCCCTTATAAATGTCCATCCATCTTCGAGTCTGACACATTTCTATGTAACGTTAATTTTACCACGTTTTGATAATTTATTGAATATCTTTGGGTATGTTATGTTAAATTACGTATTTAAGTGGACTCATTGACCTGTTAGACGCTGAGCGATAGGCACAATGGGCAGTAGATGGTCAAAAATCGATCAACCTTTAAATTAATTTATGAAAAACCATGTCCGTACTAAATACAAAATTCTAGTAACTCTGTCTGTCCGTTATTTTTCTATCCCACGACTATGACTGAACGCATCTCGATGAAATTGAGAAAGCAGGTTGTAACCTGAAGAAGAATATAAGTAGCTTTGCTTCTTATTGCTGGTTTCGCGTGAGAAACAAATTTAGAGCCTTATCACACTGACGATTTGCAAGCGATTTCAAGGCTAGTGCGCAGCGAGCTCGCTACGTGCCCTTACCGTCGTCGTCGCGGCGTGCTCCCTGTGCACTTGCCTCACTTTGAAATCGCCAATGTGATAAGACTCAATTTTTTTTTAAATTATAGGGCGAAGATTAAAACCAAAGACGAGAAAACAATAATATAGAGATATCGTAAACTAAGAAATTGTTTGTTTGGATAACTTAGATTGTGATGTTTTCAAATTTCCAGCAATATCTATTTATTTAATCAATAACTATTCTCAAACACAAAAACCCAATACGCCTAACGACATAACTTCGAATATTCTCAAATGGTTCGTGATTACAGAATTACGTAACGCCACGCAGACTACGTAACGTAAGTACGTCGAGCGCCATTTCGAGAGCTTTTAATTGCTCAGTGGCTCGTTCTGACTTGACGGTATTTTGGGAATTGTCGCGATATGCCGCGCCGCACATGGTGGCAATGAGTTTCTACCGACTTCGAAAATGAATGTTAGCAAGTCGATATGGGCTTTTTGATTTGGAGTTCGTTGGTTTTTGGATTCTGATTTAATTTGTTTGCTACGAGTGTATGCAACGGCTTAGCGATGCTGCACTGGCGTAGCAGTAAATCGTAGTACTAGCTTACAGTAAGGAGAATAGAAAAGATATGTATATGTACACAACAACTTGGAAAAGCTAAATAAATTACTTCTGTGATGACCTCAGTGGCGCAGCGGGCTAAAGTCCGCCTGCGATGCAAGAGGTTGCGGGTTCAAAGTCTAAATAACTCTAAACGTTTCCTTAGAAACAACGCGTGCGAAGCCGCAGGCAGAAACTAGTATACAGTAAAAAAACAGTCACCTAGTACCCATAACACAAGTTCTTCTTAGCCTGGGGCTAGCTAGATGGTTCTGTGTGAATTGTCCAGCATTATTTATTTCATTCTGAAGAAGGTTCGTAGACGGTAGTTTGAGTAATGCTGGCTACGAGTTTCAACCGACTAGCTAAACTAGACTTGCTAGCGAGTCGGTGAATTCGTACAATATAAGGGTTTTTGCATAAATATTGGCTTTGTTATTACGAATCTAATGGAATTCGAATCGAACCTGCAACCCCTTTTGCCTAAGCAAAATTGGTCACGTTCTCCACACACGGTGCACGGAATTCATTTGCTATAGATTCATGCTACGGCGGCGTAGCGATTCTCCACTCTCGTAGCACGTCGTAGGCCTCTCGTAGCATCTGTAACGCGTGCTACGAGATAGAAGCCTACGACCAAGTGCTTCGACTGTCTACTATGGCAGGCATCTACGAGTATATTTACGTTACTATACGTACACATAACTTGAAAAGATGAATCTCAAGATAGATAATGATTAACTCATCGTTCTAGACCTTCGTGATACTTCGTCGGCCACATTGTCACTGTCCATATCCATGTCCTGTATTAGTATACTGCTTACTTAGTTCACATGTGTTTGTCTGTGCTGTTTGTTATCTAGTACTAAGTAGTCTCTTTTTATTTTATTGTCTCAAAGTTTTTTTGTGTGTGTAGTGTGTAATAAATTATTATCTTTCTTTCTTTCAATACAATTAAAAATATTTCAGCCCGGATCAGGCTCAAATGTATGACTTGATGTTGTTTTACATCTAGAATAACATTATAAAATAATTATTTATAATTTTGTTTAGAAATTAGCCTAAGTGTGAGGGCTTACGCACTATATCAACAAAAACTTTAAGATTATAGGCTGTTTGAATCTCGGTTCTTAAAAATCGCGTGGGAAGCCGCGGATAGAAACAAGTTAAATTAAAAACCTTTGAGAAAGAGATCTTGGATATCTATTTGTTGAACGGCTATTTCTAAGAAACATGTAGGTACCTGAAGAACCTCATCACCGTCTATAGACTTATAGGCAGTATAGACTCTATACTAGTCCACTGCTGGCTTCCCATAATGAGCTCCATAGTGCCCTGTCTTCAGCAAATATAACAGACATAAACTAATAACAGGGTAAAAAGGGTCGTAATATAAGTGAATTTTACTCGTTTCTCATAAAACTTTGCCGAATAAGCATCCAGTTACTGTGAAACACAGCATGTGTCATGTTCTGATATCACTTTTGCATGTTCGTGTTACTGACTGACATTTTTATTGAGGGACACGTACGATTCACGAGAAATATTGTTGAAATAAATTGTTTCGTTTAGGCGTTTTATAAAAGAAAAAAAAATAAGTCTAGTTTAATAGATAGCACTGATCCTTTGCGAAATAATAGATTTTGCGAGGGGTTATCATCCCCAACAATGTTCGCTCTATGCAGGGTCTATGCCATGTTAAATTGACGGACCCATAATTATAGCGCCCTCTTTTCAGTCTGGACAAACTATTTTTGACCAATATTTTTTTTAGAAGACGCCTCATTACAATTTGTAATCTATAAAACTGATTGGTAAAATACTTTTTTGTTGACTGTACCTAGCTAAATAACTAGAATTTGTTTTGCAAAACATTTACATCCAGAAAAAGTATTGATTTCAATGGTTAGGTATTTTCTAAATGGAAATCGAACCAGCATCTTATTGCGTCTCAGTTGGCTCTTTGCCAACAGCGCCAAAGAGGTCGTTTTAATAAAAGCACAATTAATATTCTGAAAAATATTTGGTTTGGCATACATTACAAAAAGTCTTTGAGAGTACGAGTACGAGAGAACATAATAGAAACATTAGGAAATAAAAACAATTAGTAGGTAAGTCAAATCGCGATAAGCGAGCAATGTATATTTCGTTGTTTGGTGCAAGCAAGCTTAACTAACCATGAACCAAGTACGAGTTTTCCGTTTTCCGTGCAGCATTGGGCATTAAGTAAGCTTTTTGACGCTATGCAAGTCATCAAAAATAGATGACACCAAAGTGACCAAAGTATTCGTGTGGGTGGGTGTAAGGGTGCGAACACAACAGGTGCGCCATTCGCTCGTAGACGCCGTCGCCGTCGCACGTCTCAGTGTACCGAATACAAAATTAAATTCCTAATACGAAACTTTCCTCTTCAAATTCTATTATCTAAACTTTGTTTTTAAAGTGAGTTTCTGAAGTGCCAGTGATTAAGTTTTTAGTGACAGGTTTAATAGAAATGGGATACGTTTTTGGATAAGGTAAGTTTGCAATTTGAATGAAGGAATCTCTTGATTGGATTGTGCGAATTTCGTGATCGCACAGCCCATAGCAATATATTTTGCTTTTCAGCAAAATTTTGTTGAATGATTATGTAATAATTATTGTGCTTTATATAAGGATATTTTTATCCATTCCTTTACCCGGGTGAACAAAAATTGTGCGGAGAAAATTTTATTTCAATTAGAGCGTTTTTTGAATATAATTTCACAATTTCGACGTGCTGACTAAAAATGTTACTTGAATTTTTAGTAATTACTTAATACTTAGAGTAAACACAATTTACTTGATTATGTTTGTACTCTTTCGATTTTCTTATCAAAGGGAATTGTTATTTAGTATTTAAAATATTCTTGGTCAGCTGAACCTTTGCAGCCTGTTTCATTTTAACCGACTTTAAAAAAGAGGAGGTTCTCAGTTCGTCTGTATGTTTTTTTTTAATTTATGTATAATACTTGATATCTTCGCCTATGGTTACTCATTCATTCACTATTGTATAGAGAATGATTGCGAGGTGGTCCCATAAAAAAGTTATTTCCGAGGGATTAGTATTTATCCCGTTAAACTTAAAAAGCAACATAATACTTTTGGAGAACCACGACTACCTACAACAGTTTTATTAATATCTGCGCCAATTATTAATAGATGATTCTTTCGTTGTTGTATCAAAATTGATTTTAAGGTGGTCCCCTTTAAGTTTGATTCTCGAGAAATTGCTATGTGCGCTATAAAACGTAGGTTTGTAAAAATTCATCACAATATGATCACTTTACTATCACCTAATGGTTTCCATAGCAACGGGCGTCAACAGTTTCATCCATGTGTCATCAAACTAAATTAGACTTGAATTATTTAGTTATTTATTAATTTATTATTAAAAATATTGTAAGTACATTACCCTTACAGGTCTAATGCGATAGTATATTATCTATAGTCACAATAATCCCTATAATTCAAATTGTCACCTTTGGTCGGAATTATTTCGTCAGTGTAAACTCAATTTTTGCACGTGAACGTAGTTAGTTCTTCGGTCAGGGAAAGTGAGGCAGGGGTGATTTCGTTCGTCCGAGACATAGATGAATAGGTATTATCTATAGACCGGAATTTCAAATCGGTTTATCGTTTTTAAATTATTTTAACTAATTTCTTTATCAGCAAAGAAAATTACAATCAAATAATAGAAACAAATTAGAACTAGTATTTACAATTGAAACTATTTGAAACAATAAATTGCCTATTTAATTAAATTCAAAGCTCTTTAATTTGATAGGTGCTGAGAAAAAATCCAGCTTCAATGGGGACATCTAAGAAGAGTTCCTAATTAATAACGATGTCCCGAAGATTATTGATAAATATGATTCATAATACCTATCTCTGCAATTTCAGGTTTACGAACCCTTAATTTTTTATATACGATGATTTTAAGGTAAATGCTTATGAACTGTGAGGCTTATAATTCGTAAAAATGTATATGTTATATACAATAAGAGATCTATGATAGAAGATTTTATTCATAGTTTTATTTTAATCAGTTTCATCAAAAATAATTTCTGTGAGGACTTGCTGAGTTCAGTCGACAGGTAGACAGCTTGGCTGGTTGTGTGACAGTTTTCTAGCTCTATCTAGGAGCTGAGATCTTATAACTAGTCAAATCTATTTTTAATACTTATTTGTTATGTTCTTCTATGACAGCAGCTATTTTATTATAATTTTATACATGAGGTGACATTGTTAAAACAAAGCAGAGCAGAGTCAGAGTAGCCCAAAATGGTTCATCTTATTATGCCGCCTGCCAAACGTCTTTTTATCACTAACTTGGCTGACACACCGGGAGGCCTAAGTCCAGAGCTGTGGAAATCCATAGGCTGAGATGATAATGATGGTGACACCATTGTATCTAAATGGATGAGTATTTTGAAAAAATATAGCAATATCACAATGACAGAGTTGTTTTCATCACAAAATATCCATTGTTTCGTTGGCAAACACACCCCAGACGAGTCCAACAATGCTTATTTAGCTCGGTCGGTTTTGAAAACTAGACAGAATTTTTGATTGCTATTTTTTTATTTGTTTGATTAGTATCGGCACTGCCTGGGCTATTTTATTTAAAATGGAGTGTAATTTTATCAGTTCCTTCTTTAATGGGTTCCAGCGGCTTGGGATTCTTCTACCTAAGCCTAATAGGATTGTATGTCAGTTCCTCATATGTAGGTCTTATAAATGTAATATAGCTATATAAATTGCCGATTTTTTCATATAAAAGTATGATAACGACCACTATTTCGGCAATAGTCTTTCTACTATTATGAGAAGCCTGTGTTTGTTGATGAATTATTAATTCTTATTCACGTTAATTATTATTTTAATTAAAAAATAATTAGAAAACCAGGATTTTTTATTGTTACATGAATTAATCGTTTTCGTCTTAGTTCTACTCTTTTTTATCAAGTGTTTTATTAACTACCATAGCTTAAATTATGTCTAAAAAATAAAGCTTAGGATACTGTTTAATGGTTATTTTACAACTACAAATCACCGTAGACAATGTACAGACAAGATTTATTGGTTCGAAAATGTTTATAACTTTGGCTCAGTGCCTGTAACTTTGCCGTTATAAAAGCTTTTCACCAAGTTGGTAAACTATTGGGTTATCTGCTACGTTCTGGTTTATTTGCTGAAATATAACTCGATTATAAATCGTTTACAATTAACTATGATTGTTTTGGTCTCCCTTTCAAAGGGAGACCAAAACAGGTTCGGTTTACAATTTGATTTTGACTGTGAACTTTTACTACTCTCATTTTACGAAAGTACCTATTTTAATCATGATGTTGGAAATTTTTGGCAATGAAATGAAAGGTACGGGCGCGCGAGGGGTTAGGTATCTACATATACTAACATTAGAAAGTAACTCTGTCTGTCTGTCTATCTGTCTGTAAAAAGAAGATAAAAAAGAGAGTAAGAAGAGGATAAAAAGCTTGGTACGGGATTTGCTCCAACTAGCAAAATAACAACTAACAGGCTAAAGGTTTCTTCATCGCTACTTCCTTTAGTCTAAATACCGAAGCGACTAAAATCAAAAATATCATTTTATTTCCGTGTCAGTGTTTAATTATTAAGAATTTGACCTTTTCTAAGTGTAGATTTATTGTATTTATGGAAATAAAGAGTTTTTGACTTTGACTTTGTCTGTTAACCATTTCACGCCTAAACGGCTGGACGGATCTTAATTATTTTGGCAGCGAGGTAGGTGGCATCCCGGAGACGGACGTATGCTACTTTTTATTCCGGAAAACAGCTAACGAAGCCGCAGGCAACAGCGAGTATAATATAACAAATAGATCCAAGGCTACTCGTCATTGTGTGACAAAATGTGGCACACAATATAAACTCGAAAACGAATATTCGCTGCCTCAAGTCGATTCGTTCAATATTCTTTGTATCCTATCAACTTAAACTTATCAGCATCGTTTACTTCTTCGACAGTTGTATAAAAAACACTATCTCAATATTAATTATACCCCCCCCCCCCCCCCCCTAAAAGTGAGACCCCTAAAAGTGGGTCTGGTGAAGGTTGCGCAAAACCGCTGCAGAATTTTGATCCTTATAAGAAACAGAACCGATTGGCATCAAAAATAGTTTGTGTGTAAAATTACAATTTTATTGCTGACTGTATTTTTTATATTTTTTCCAAAATCTGTAAATGCAGTTCAGAATATCTCTAAAGTTATGGATGGTCTCCTAGGAACGTTTTCCTGTAACTATAACGGTTAAGGTACCTGCCCTTACTGACCCGTCTCATAAATCCCTCCTGTATAGGGTGTTGTTCAAACTAGTGCACAACACTGAAGGAGGTTATTTTACCTGCTACTACAGATTAGTATTCAGTGAACAAACCAAGCAGAAATTATTCTTTTCTTTTGCAGAATTTTTAATTTTATTACATACATTGCTTGTTATGGCGGCGTGGTTATTGACTGCGGTCACCTTGTATCGCCATCAGGGGGGCGAGCAGAGAAGGCGCGCATCAATGAGGTCGCCAAGTTTTAAAAACTTCAGCAAAAATTAAAGAATCTTTTGTGGTTTTGTTTGTTCACTGAATATTATTCTATAGTAGCAGGTGAAAGACTTCCTTTAGTTTGTGCACTAATTTGAACAACACCCTGTATAAGGCAAGAATATATTAATAAATTTAAGTTGTAATGGATAACATTTCAATTTGACTTAAGTGTGAAATAACGCATTAAATGGATAGGAAATTTTCCTATCCACCTACCTTTTTGCGTAAGTAGCATCTTTTGTCGTGTGCTTCCAAATAATAACATTTTATTGTAAAAGTCCCGTATAACAAGAAATTCCTGCAATTTTCCTCTTCACGGTTGGTTGAACTGTATTGTTTCCATGAAATTGGCTCAGTAATGGAAAATTTAAGTTGATTTATTGCAATGTTTTACATGAAATTAAAGCATAAACAATGAGGAAGTCGAGTCTGCATCATTCATTCTAATGCGAACTTGGAATGATGATCATATTATGTTATTTCTGTAATTCGTTATGCGGTTCCTCGTTTTTTACCGTTCTCCGGTGTTCCGTTGTAGTCGAAGTAGGATGCCAATGGAACCCTTTTATTACACTCTCTGTCTATGCTGGGGTAAACTGGAGTTAACGCATTCTCGATGCTATGGAGCTCATTAGGGGAGGCCTATGTCCAACAGAGGACTAATATAGGTTGATGATGATGATAATGTCTGTCTATTTGTCCTGATGAACTGACACACCAATGAGGGGGGGGGGTGCCATAATCACCACGCATAATGATTGCAGTGGGGACTTTGAATACGCTGAAGAAAGCTGCCTTTCTGGTAGGTTAGTCAGCTGAGTGAGTGAGCATCTTTTGTCGTGTGGGGTTAATTCTTACACCACTATTATTTTTATATTACGTATTTCCCACATGAAACAAAACAAAACCTCGAACGCAGTACGGTTAGCCGTGGCTTTCACGAAGTACTTCATTGGAAGTACTATAATAATTTAAATTCGAAAGTAACTCTATCAGTCTGAAACCATTTCAGGACTAAACGGCTGCACGGATCTGAATGAAATTTCGCAGGAAGGTTAATTATAGGTATCCCGGACATAGGCTACTAAAGCGCGTGCAAAACCGCAAGCAGCAGCTAGTCAAGAAATATATTTTTACCATGAGTACTAATTACCACGGCAATAAATAAACAAGATCCGTCAAGTGCGAGTGTGACTTGCGTGCCGAGGGTTTCGAACGGTTGTCAAGTATACCCTACAAATATGACTGTACTATAGGTACTGGTTAGAGACTTTGCTATTTGATGAATACCAAAAAATTAAAGGACATTTCAGATGGATCGGTTTGCAAACTTCGGAGTACAGAGGGTAATAGTAAAATTTTCGAGTTTTTTCAAAATATTTAAAAAAGTATGTAACCTACAGGAATTTCAAAAACTGTTTTGATATGTACAAATCTATACCTTATATTTGATACCCCACTCGGTGAGGTAGCCCCCCCTTTTGAAAACTATCCCCCGCCTTTTTGACCACTTTTCAAAAAAAGGTCTACTTACAGACTACTCTATATTTTTCCTGTAAAATATAGATCCATATCTAAAAACGCTTCATAGATTTCAGATGGCTCGCTCTGTAAACTTTGGAGATATTGGGAATGAAAGGGTATTTTTTATTACTTATTTCAAATTATTTCAAAAAGTATGAAACCTACAGAGGTTTCAAAAACTTTTTTTGACATGTACAAATTGATACCTTTAAAAGATTCAAATGATATCAAATGATTGATACTACACTTGACATTGTAGATCGCTTTTAAAATTTCGACATCACAATTTGTGAAACTGAAATACCTGTCTGAAAATTTTCATTTTCATTTACATTTATTTTTATTTTTTGTTGTTTTAATAAGGAAATGTATTATCGTTTTAAATTTCACGTTATTGATTGCTTTTGTTGCTGAGATATTAAAGACGGGAACAAGGACAGAAAAACCAAGCTCACTCTCTTTTTCTCTTCTTTTCTTTACCGTTTCGAAACCGGTTTCAATTTCGAAACCGATCTGAGGAAAATAGGTCAGTACCATAACAATATGAAACGTAGGTATCATATTGTTCGGAACTCGGAACATTGCTCGAGTCTGACTCGCATTTGGCCGGTTTGTTTGATCACCCAACTCTGTGATTCGTTGGCGAAAGTCTCTCCATGCCAAAATATAGAGATTTTAATAAATCGACTAAAACTCGCTTCTAGAGACAATCTCTTACGGCCTTTAGCCTCAGTCGAAAAAGCAAAAGTAACGAGATGTTATAAACACTAGCTTTGCCCTTTGAGCGACGCGACTCAGCATGATAAAAGGAAGTGTTTTAGCGCTGAAGCATGCCGTGAATGGATATCCACTTGGCATTCTGCCAAATTTGGCACTCTGTTCGAAATAAATAGACGTTTTTAGGCATGGTTACCTTTTTTTAACTAACTCATTCCTTTGTTAAAGTTTGTGTTTTTAGTGATTACCGTGCAGTTTTGTTGTACCTAAAACCTTGTTTTTTTCTGTTATCAGCTTCGTGAAGATTTAATTCATAAATGCTTTTGTTGACAGATACTATCTTGGATTCTAGAACAAAAGTTGTGAGGATCACAAATCTGCATTATTGTTGTTTCGGCACTTCATTTTTGTTTGAGCAACACCAAAACTTCTGAACAGATTGTGCTGAAATTTTGCATATAGTATTTGTTTTTGTATTTGTTTCGAGGTCTTTGATAGGTTTTTTATTCTTAAATCGTCGAACCAGCTGGCAAAACTAAGTGTAAAATGACATTAACCGCACAACACAAAAAAATGCAATATTTTACAGTGGTATACCTATTGCTTATGTTAGCTTCAAGCGCCCGTGCGCTGTCTACTAGTTTATGCCGTCACTGTAAAATTTAGGTATACAAGTTGAAGCCCATATTTGAGTGCACATATTTGTGTCGTGCGGCACTGATGTTGGACGTGTGAGCGACAACCTTTAGAGGGCTCTAATCGCATCCAAGACGAGTGTTTATTACTAACTATTGCGTATTGCTAATAAGAAATTAAGAAATTAGCTGCTGAAATATCTAGATAGTTAATCGGCCATTGCAGATAGCTGGCAGTCAACTCAGACTGGGAACTCGTTATAATCTAAGTACAGGATACTTAGTCTTAGAGGATCAGATGAAGCAACATGTTTGTGGGGTACTTAAAGCCTGAGCACATACATCCAACACCGCTACAGCACAACACAAAAATAAGCATTCAAATATGGGGTTGAACTCGTAATCTTTAGATACATTTTATAGTGACAAAATAGTTTCCCGCAAGCTTCAAAGTGGTACGGTCCTAATCTGCGACAACCTTTACTTTGCATGGAATTGACAATATTTATTTATTTATTATCTTGTTTATGAATTTTGACCAATTTCAAAGGAAACTTGCTCTCCTTTGAAATTGGTCAAAATTAATAGGATAATGAGATATTTAAGTTACAGACGTAATTAACATCGCATTATCTACTTTGTTTCATGATCATTATGATCATCTTCAGCCTATACTAGTCCACTGCTGGACATAGGCTTCCTCTAATGAGTGTCATAGCGCCCTGTCTTCAGCTTGCTGCATCGAGCCTGCCTGCAGTCTTTCGCAGGTCGTCATACCATCTGCTCGGCAAGCGTAGAGCAGTACACGGTCCTACTTTGTTTGATCATTTAAATATTGGATCAACCTGTATAGTTTTAGTATGTGTACAACCGAGTCCTAAAACGTATTTCTAGTCTAGGGCGCGGATAAATTAGGTACGCTCGTGTGACTTTGATCGACTGCTACTAGCTGGCAATTTTCCGTACTACTTCGTAGAAGTAGTACGGAAAATTCTTCGTAATTCGTAGAAGTAGTTTCTACGAATCGATCAGTATATATTTATATTCGTTTTATAGATGTAGGTATGGATCTAATCGTAAAAATACATCCATCTCTTGTCACATTAACAATATAAACGCGATAGGTTGGTTGGTAACATAATATATGCATGATGATAATAAACGTCTGTAAAAATGTGGCCGCAATTTTGGCTAGGCCATCATCGTCTGATGATCTGATGACGTCAAATAAATGAACATTTATAAGTAAAAAAAATGTGCTTATGATTATGGTTGACAAAGTCTAAAACAACAACTAGATAGGTATGCAAAAGTTCAGCGCGAACCGATCACTAGTACTTTTCAATCCCCTTTTCCCATCCTATCTTATGGAGATATTTCAGTTTCTGCATTCTTCTCACGGTCTCTCTCTAAGGTCATCGGACACCCTGCTCCTTGTATCTCCAGTGCAGAGAACATCTTTTTACAGCAACTCTTTCACTGCTCAAGCTGTCAGACTTTGCAACGATTTGCCAGTGGATATTAAAAAGGCCACATCACATCACGCTTTCAAAGGGAAAGTCTATAATTACTTTTTAAATGGCACGTCACACTAGAATATTTAGCATGTCCCTTAGAGTTACTAAGTATAGTTATTTTGTTATAATATGTATTAGTGTATGTGTATTAGTTAGTATAAATAGTTTGAATTAATATGGCGGTTGTAAAGCACCGCCATCCTTTATTTTTCTTACCATTGTTTTGGTTGCCTGGAAGAAATCGCTTTAAGCGATAAGGCCACTAGTTCCATTGCTGTTCTCTATAATATGTTTAAAGAGTACTATCTATTTTACAAGGTGATGAATAAAATAGATAGTATAATTTATGCATATAATTTATTATCTATCTATCTAGTTTCTCCTAAAAACGAATGAACAAATAGGTCTAAAATTTTGCATAGTTGTAGTTTGAGACTTGGATAACCTTATTTTATTTATTTATGCATCTTCATTGATTAGTCGTCATGATGATGTATCCTTTGAATTTTCGGCCACGGCGGTCAATCTCAACGGAGACTAATAACCATGTGTGCAAAACATACTATAGTGAACAAGTGTGTGCGCAAATACAGGTGCACTCTCTATTCCCTCACTCTCATACTCCGATGGGACGGTAGACCGACATGACCGCGGAGAAGCCAGGCGTAGGACCAACGGCTTAACGTGCTTTCCGAGGCACAGGGGATGTAACACCGCCGCCGACTTCCTGACTCCGTGCAACTGGGAATTTGTGGAAATAAAATGAAAGATATTGTATGTACATAATTTATTACCAGAAAGATTACATTTTTTTTGTTAATAGTCCCTTAAATCCTGAATTAGGTATACCTAGACACTAGAGTTCCGTAAAAATATTTGTTTTAAAAGAATAACAATTAACTGTAGAGTAGCCAGAGTGGGCTGGGCCATTATTTTATTTAGGGTACAAAAATCGGTCCTCATCGAACATAACCGATTTGGTCAAAAAATAAAGGTAAATACAAAAATTAAACAGCTATTGGTAGCTACCGATTAAAATATCTGTACTAGAAAAACATATGAATTAATGTTAAATATTATATTTCTTTGCAAATAACGATAACTCAGCTGTTTTTTTAAGCAACGCAGTTGTTTTTCCTATAAAAATTGGCTGTCCCTCTGTGCAAGTCACTTGACATAAACTTAAATTCCTTTAAAAATGTTCACGACGCCAATATTTTTGAAAGTTTTAAGTAATACGTAATTGTTTGAACTTTACTAGTACGCCAATAGGTATGATTTTACCACAACAGTTTAATAATAATAAAATATTTCTCGCCGTGTCCCCGTTGCAAAGCAAAATGACTCGTACCCAGTGTTACCTAAGGAAAGTTAACCTTAAATAAAGCTTTTTAGACATCTTTACTCCTAATATCCTTTGATCTGCCATGAATTTGATATTGGCGCGCGGGAGGGTGGCGGAGCGGTGCAACTGACCAAGCTACTCGCTCGAGGGTCACTATTCGGGGTGCGTGTGTTTAATGTGAGACCACTGAGTTACCGGCGACGGACGGTGAGTTTCCTAGATATTATTAATTTTATTCAATACAAAATATGTAATAATTAGTCAATATTGTAGTTGCACCATAATTGATTTAGAATATGTATCCATTTAAGTACCAAGTTTGAATACGCTTATGTTTAACAACTGCGTTACCACTACACTGCGTTACTACCAGAAGTAACGCAGTTGTAACTTTGGTAACACAGTGGTTTTTCGTATACTTTTCACACATTTTATAGCAGAAATATTACATTTAAGTATTGTTTTGATGTAAAATAATAACATCGAACAAAATGGCTTTAACATTGGCTGCAAAACAAAGGCGTTATAAGCAAAAGTTATACAAAATGTAGTTAAGAATGCCGAACCAAAAAAAAAACATCTGGAAGGCTATCATGCTACAACAAAACTAGTAAAAGACATGACAGAGAAGGAACATAGATCTGTTAAACGCCAATGGAAGATTGCAAACAAGAAACGTCGAAAGTGCCAAAAAGCAGCACAGGCCATTTTGGTTAAAACCCCAGTTTCCATACAAACCGTATGAAAGTATTTTGGAGATAGTTCCGAAGCCCAAAATAATTAAGAAGGGAAAACGAGTGAACTACGAATTTAATGCGCCATTAAACATTTTGAAAAATATTTCTACTAAAAAGTTGATGTTTCAAATATTTTTTTGTTATTTTTTGTTTAATTTTGAAGACTATGATTGTTTTCTCATGTTTTTA
This sequence comes from Eupithecia inturbata, assembly GCA_963662085.1. Lineage (NCBI taxonomy): Eukaryota > Metazoa > Arthropoda > Insecta > Lepidoptera > Geometridae > Eupithecia > Eupithecia inturbata. The sequence continues at coordinate 13,624,497 of OY759178.1, read as the reverse complement.
TTAGTTTAAACTTAAAGAAAGTACAAAATGCTGTGATTAAGATACCACTGTGTTACTTTTCTCCCTCTTTTTCTGGTAGCGTTTAGTGCCATAAAGCTAATTAATATTGAATAAGAACTTTAAATTTAAAGATAAATCCATTATTTAACTTCTTTGTAGCTATTCCTTATGCCATCAGCATAAAATAATTACTATTTATTCCTATTTTCGAAATGTCTTTCATTTTAGTTTAGTGTTTGGTAACAGAGTGTCAAACTTAGTTATAAAAGAAATCATTAGACTGAGACTATTTGTGATTTAACTTTATAAGATTATCCTATTACTGTTGTTAGTTTATATGTGGTATGTTTCCGAACTGAACTAAATGTTCCAAACAATAAAAGTTAATTTTGTAAGAAAAGTAACGCAGTTGTTATTTTTCCTCGTCATTTCTTGAACAAACGTCAATAAGTATAAGACTTATCAAGAAAACATCACTGCAAATGCATTATAATGTTTACTTTAGATAATAGTGAACATGAATAGACATTAAACGGTACAAAATACTAACATAATTTTTCCAAAAAATCAGCGAGCGTAGTCCAAATTGGTCCCTAAATAAAATAATGGCCCGGCTATGTTGTGTCCAGGCATAACAAAGTGAAGCCGCTGGCAGAACTATGTGGTTTCATATAAAAATATTTAATAAAGAAATATTTTACATGTCAATTATTAATGACTAAAGCCACTGCCGCGCGGTGTTGTGACACGCTTATTTTAACACCAAGCACTTTGTCATAGAGAATAGCTTTGAGCAAGACATTAGTCACCTCGGCTTGCCAATAATGTCTTGCCAGAAATAGTCTGAATCGTCAACAAATAATTAAAAGAGAGCTCGGTTATATTTTTTTTTAATTCTCAATCAGTTAAGGGTCTTTGAGTCATTAATTTGACTATGTCAGTCGCTTATTTTAACTATTTTTACTGTTACTTAAAACTAAATTAGATCTCAAACTAACCTAAACAATTTTAATGCCACATCATTCAGTGATGTGTGATGTCTCCGTTTTGTAAGGGATTTACGTAGTTCTCTTTCCGCACGATAGAGGCGCTTTACCAAATTGTATAGAAAAGAAGACGTCACGATCCCTCATACTCCACTAGAAGATGCTGCACATCTTCTAGAACGCCACATGTCACAATTAACACAATTAGGACAAATTATGAAGTAGGTACCCCGTTTTACAAGGTGTCCGGCACAACGTTTGTCATATGAAAACTGGGGGTAGGTGGGACCAAATGCAGCGTGGCGGCTGTTTTAATCCTTAAAAGCCTCTTATTACTATTATGAGCTGTAAATATAATTGTACAAAATTCTGAATTCTTTATTCCTCTAATAAAACAAATACATGTAAAACTTAAAACTAGAGAGGTTATGGCAAAGGCGAGGTTAATCCTAAAAAGAGTTCTCTTCCAGCAAACCTTATTGGGAGAGAGAGACCAATTTTTCATAGTGGGTTCGTGTGCATATACAGAAAGAAGATTGAATCCTAGCCTATAGTTAATAAACTACTACATATGTATAATAATATATTACGCTACTTTTATAAAATTATATATACAATATAATAACAATTCTATAACTACATACGCATTTATAATAAGTACATAAACTACTTACCTACATCAAAGTCATGAAGATAGGTAATGCTCTTTGACTTTACGCTTAAAGATGAAGAGTGAAGAGCTGGCGCAAATATCACGTGGGAGAGAACTCCATAGCCTGACCGATTCGACGGTGAAGAAGCCACCATAGCGGCTGGAAGAATGCACGGGAACCTTCAGAAGAAGGGACAATGATGTTCTACAGGGTTTATCAAACCCAAACGACATAGCTTAAAAAAATATTATTAATAGCTGAGAGGCACTTGGTTCCACCTACTCCCAGTTTCTTTTCTATATGATGAACGTTGTGTAGAACACACTGTATATATTTTTTTTGCTGACACAGTTATGGTACACACCAATAATTTTACCACAAATGTTATTTCGAGCGGATATCCAATTCCGTGACAATGATTACAAAATTCAATTATTATGTTGTTATCAATTAATTGACATAAGAGATGAGTGCCGTAATGTTTATAACAACAAAATTTACATTTCAGATTTATCATTTCGGTTGGTTTGTCGCTGTATAAAGTCAAACTAGTTATTGTCCACGACTTCACTCGCGTTGGTGGGACCACGGTATGAGATGCTTTCATTTATATTTTGTTTCTAATAATCGGCATAGTTCAGGAGATCTTTAAACAAAATAAAATTTCAACGGTTATACATATCTTTGGGACCGATTTATACAACGTGCCACCTATTAAGTGTACAAAGCCGGAAGGCGGGGGCTTAGCCCCCGAAATCGTATGGAGATGTTTTTTATTTTAAATCAATAAACCTTCGTTTGAGCACTATCGCACATGATGGTAAGTGATGTATGACGAAGGTCTAAAAGACACAATATATTCACTCTCGACAAGAGACCTCGCTTATAATTTCAGAAATACCTACGATTTTTCAGTTTTTCATAGTAAACATGTCTCGCTAACTTCGAACACACCAAACTCTAAACCAAACTTAACTTGTGGCATAAGCAGGTACCCATTTATTGATGCAAAATTTTAAAGATGCCTACATGCTCATCTTGTCGTGTATGTATCTCTTTTTCAATGATTTTAAAATAACAAAGGTATATTTACGTATATAGTAACTAGCATAATTAAAATAAAACAATTACATTAGTTACTTAAGATAAAAATTATATATAATACAATAGAAATAATATTTCAAAATATTTTTAAGGCTTGTTTTAATATATCAAATAGCAATCCTCCAAAACAGCCTATATTGGTCCACTGCTGGACGCAGGCCTCCTCCTGATAAGCGCCTTATTGGCTCATATCTCATGCAGGGTGGTAATTCCCACAGTTCGGTGGTAGAATTGTTCTGCGGAAGGCGCTGCTGCCCGCCCCCGGCGGATAACCCTCAGTCGCCTCTTGCGACACCCGCGGGAACAGTTGGGGTGGTGCAAATTCTAAGCCGGCACCACATAGCAGATAGCAAAACAAACAGTATCAGGATTATTGATATCTACTGTTTTGTTAACTGAGATATTAAAATCAAAGTAAAGTAGATAAATTTCTAAAAGCTGGCGCAATACTCTTTTGTTATTTATACAAATATCCACGTTTACGTTACAGATTCAGGCCTCCAATATACCAAAAAAAAAATTGATTGCGACAGCGTTTAAAAATGTGTCGTAACTCTGTTGGTATATGTATTATAATCATGTTCATATTTCAGCTAATTTATACAAAACTTTAATGATTTTCACTGTCCTTTGGTGGAAACCGTATGTATGTTTTGACAGACAGACGCGACGGGGTCTGTGTTTTTATGTAGTGATTGACAATTAACGTACGCCCCAACTAAACTAAATCTTTCACGAATAAGTTATTATCCTTACCAAAATCTTTACATTCGTACCCTAAATAAATCTAATGTCTTCTTTTGTCCAGTGATTAGAAATTGTACCAATAAAATTGGGGGCAGAATGGATTCGTTCGACCGTAAAAGTTCCCAGACAATACAAAGAGCCTTTTAGTAGCGACGGATGGCGCCCACTGAAAATAGGCTCCCTAGAGGGTAATCTTAAGAAACTATACAAAAAATATTAGGTTGTTGACGGTCAATAAAAAGGTAAGGTTAGGTAAGGTAAAGTGTGAGTACGGAAATGACAGCTGATAGAGGAGAGTGGAAGAAAAATATACATCTACAGCTTTGTCTTCTCCTTATCCCACGCTAGGTGTAATAGCTTGGGATAAGGAGAATAAGTTGTGGACGTTGAATCAATGTGGTTAAATACGAACATTTGTCTTTGAAGGAGTTGTTTATAAATAAATTTGAGAAGTTGTGCTTATAGCCTCAACAAAGTTAGCATAATAAAAAGTAAAATGCTTATTTGATAGTGAGTACAACAACAACTCACAACAATGTAAGGTATTGAGCCTACGTGGGTTTAATAAATGAACAAGACGTAGGATCGTTAACATAAAATATTTAATTAATCAACTTTCAAGGAACTTATGGAAACCTATGGAATGTTATGGAAGTCCTTAGAACATTCTGGAAATCCATGGAAGGATTTAGAACCTAGTGGAATGTTCGAGAATCTAGCCTTTCACGTAACTGTTTGTCAATTGTTCTACTAGGACAGCAAAAATGTCTCGAGTTAAGAAAGAGATAGGAATAGCTTCCAGAAAACCATGGAAATGTTAGACAAGGACAGCTGACAATACATAGGATGTGTGAGTGAGACAGAGCTAGTTCACTAGAGAATTGGAGAATATTCTAGTAAGTTTTGAAAGGGCCGACGGAGGTATAAAAACCTGAGCTTGTCCGTCGATCAGTTAGCCCCAGTCATGACTTACTCGTCGGTAGTATTTGGCCACTCGGTTAACCTCCGCCCCCTTCAGGTTGTCCAAAATAGATTTCTGCGCCAAGCCACGGGCTATCCGTGGTACATGCGCAACAAAGATCTCCATCGAGATCTTAATCTCGAGTCCGTAGCCCACTTCATAAAGACCGCTTCCCAGCGTCATTATGAAACGGCCTCAGATCATTATAATCCCTTGATCTCCACGATACCGGATTATCCCATTGACGATCCTCCCACGAGTTCTCTCCTCCGTAGACCGAGACACGTTCTCGGTGACCCCGTTGACCCAATCACCGCCGCTAACCCGGAGGTGACGGCAACAGATACCGATTCGCTTCCGCACACTACACACCCGACCAAAAACCGACCCCGCCGGATGCGGGGTCGAAGAATTCCCCGCTTCCGCCCATAGGTGCATTCGTGCACCTTGGCGAAACCTCCATTCCCTCTTGTAGCATCTGGCGACAGCCCAAGCCGAGGCTCGCACCTAAGTGGTGGCCCTTGTGCGTGTTGCCCCATCATAACTTTACCGGCGAGGCGCCTTCTGCGCCCGCCAAAAGTCCGGTAACGCTGTCATGGCCATCTGCGGTCAACAGCATTGTAGTCTTTTCGAAAAAAAAAAAAAATCGATCAGTTAGTTCTCCTCCGTAGACCGAGACACGTTCTCGGTGACCCCGTTGACCCAATCACTGCCGCTAACCCGGAGGTGACGGCAACAGATACCGATTCGCTTCCGCACACTACACACCCGACCAAAAACCGACCCCGCCGGATGCGGGGTCGAAGAATTCCCCGCTTCCGCCCATAGGTGCATTCGTGCACCTTGGCGAAACCTCCACTCCCTCTTGTAGCATCTGGCGACAGCCCAAGCCGAGGCTCGCACCTAAGTGGTGGCCCTTGTGCGTGTTGCCCCATCATAACTTTACCGGCGAGGCGCCGGTAAAGTTATGATGTTATGATGGTACGAGTATGATGGTATTCTGCGCCCGCCAAAAGTCCGGTAACGCTGTCATGGCCATCTGCGGTCAACAGCATTTTAGTCGTTTCGAAAAAAAAAAAAAATTGTTCAGTTAGTTCTATTTAAGCAGTCAATGTGAAGTGATCTAATACGGAAAAGTAAACAAGTTCTGATCTGCTCTCAAGGCCCGTGCCTGAGGAAAAGTGTTCTTAGTCTTGTGTGAATTCCTGAAAGTTTCAGTAGTGCTTTAGTGCTAGGTGTTTGTGTGTGCGGAAATAAACACATATAATTGGAAGGTTGGATTTTCACTGCATCATCAGGGATTCTTTCTAGTAGTAGTAGTGTAGTGGAATTGAACCTAGCTATCGGCGTATGCCGATAGCTAGGTTCAATTCCACTACAGCGCTGGGTGGCTGGTTAAGCAGCTGCTTGTAAGTCATCTACTTGACGCCCCTCTACTACGTCACCGGACAGCAGACGCAGACCGGGTTTGCTGAGTGCCACGTGTAGAGCACCGAGTTGAAGCTTTGAGCTCGCAACCCGCGAAGCTTGGCATTGCCTGCACTGACCCTTGCCCTGGCGATTGAATGCAGAAGCTGGTATCTTGAACCGATTGCACTCGCCGCAACACTCCTCTTGTTCCAAGTTTTTCAAGACCTTTCATGTCTAACCTGATTGTAACTTGATTTTGACTAAACTGGCTGAAACTGGATTGCGTTTTATCGACTGTAGCCGAATTCATCGTGGTCGATTCCATGTGGGCGCCACCATTGCTTACGCAGATCTCTAATAAAGCTAGAGGTTGTAATTGTCTGAGAAGTGGGAGGTGGGATGACTTGGCCCGTAATTGTACTTCATCGTATAGCTCGGCCAATAAACTGGTTATTGGCGATTTACTGTTTAACTTAGGAACCAATGCGTATGAGACAAAATAGGTTTATTCAAGTCCTTTAACATCCAACTTGTATGTGAGTCGAATAAAGCTGAACGCAGATCTCAGACTTTCCGAGGGAGCCAAACTTAGAATAGGGAAGTTGACATCTAAAGCCAATAGAATTAAGGGGCGAACCTAATGGGTTTGATTGTCAAACTAGGCCTAGATATCAATACTCAAGGGATTCTCGTAGTAGAAAACACAAATTACATAAAATTTAACATGTTCCTTGATTCCTTAAAAGTGAAAAAACGATAGCGAAAAAAATTATGATAAAAAAATCATGAAAGTATACTATTTCGCACATCATTTGGTCGAGATCTGAGGGATCCTGCGGTCTATTAAATTGATTATGGTTTGATTCGTATGTTATTACTAATTATTTGGTTCCAGTTTCTTCATAAGTTCTGCAGTTTTCTTGTTAATAAGCAAAAACTTGATTTTTGCGCATACACCGTTCGAAAAACGTATGCTTAAAATGAAGTTTTCTTATATGTAAAGACTTTATTACAAAGACTGTATTATAAAACTTTATACAAATGTAAAGAAAGCTCGTATTTAATTTCGCTAGTCTATGTTTTGGAATTACAACATTTTCTTTTTTGTGTGTCTTATAATCATGTACATAATATATCACTTTTTACGTCTAACTCTTCTACATGCATTTTAGCATAAATACAATTTTTAAATATATATTCTCCGGTGAATGTCATGATATTTAACTGTCTAAATTTGTCCCTACAAGACCCTAGTCAGTAGTAGCATTTGCAGAGTGAACCTTATCTTTCGATTTTGCAAAACGTAAACTCTGTTGGATTGGGACGCATTTCCCCAGGCCATTATGCCATATTTCCTGACATAGTGTAAGTATACGTGACAACCAGCCTTCACAGCCTGTACTCTACTTAGCTGTTATATAGTTTTGATTGCATAAGCGGCCGATTTAAGTTTTCCTACAAAAGGGGTCAATATGATCAACCCATGTCAACTTACAATCCATCTTAATACCTAAAAATTTAACATCATTCAGTACATTCATTGAGCTTTTAACAATATACTCCTGTGCAGGGTCAATACATTTGCCATTACCTAGAAAAAATCATACTATATTTGGTTTTTTCTATGTTCAAAAGTAGGTTGTTTACTTTAAACCATTCATTTATATTATTTATTAGCATATCTAATTTCATACAAATATTTAATTTATTTTCATCACTTACTATTATCGTTTTGTCGTCTGCAAAAAGAACTGTGTTTGATACATTTTCTACACATGTAACAATATCATTAACATATAAAATAAACAGTAAAGGGCCCTAGAATTGACCCTTGGGGTACTCCCATATTTATATCACAGGATTCTGAATTATGACCATTGCACTCTGTCATTTGTTTTCTGTTCTTTTGATAAGATGTCATAATGCAAAGCTCATTGTTGCTTCATTATCTGCTATCTATATATTATCTATCAAAATGATCAGATTTTACCTCATTATCCACGTGAGCACTTAAAACATCCACTGTTGAAAAAATATTATCAATGCATAAATGCATTTAGCACTATGAATTGCCATTCGAGTGACAGCTTTAATGTTTTGCTTTAAATCCAAGAATATCTAATAAGTTTTTACTTTGATTTGTACTGACTATGATCTACATTAAAATTACCACAGAGTATCCTTAAAATTATTAGATTTATTTTTTGTTAGCATAGATAGGCAGATATCAAGATTTACTATTTTTTTCGTTTTATAGCACAGCATTGTACTGTATTCATTAATTCCATAAAGATATATTGGTACACATGGAAAGGCAAATTTCATACATTAATTTTACAAAGAAAACACGAGTTAATATTAAATAAAATTGGTAGGTACAAGCAGAGTACATAAATATACTTAGATTATGTAGGATTAACAGTAAGATCATCAGCAAACGCTTCGTTGAGTGTATACTATGATTTTTCCATTTACATTTTTTTTTATTGCAATACTAAAATTGTTTATAGCACATTCGGAGTAACATTACCTAAGCTTTAGCACGGTCCAAGAACTTGATTATAGCTTAAAGTTCCCCAGCACAGGCTTGTTACTGGCCCTCATTACGCTCACAGAAAGGGATTTTAACCTCAACGGCGTCAAGTATTGTTCAAAGTAGCTTAAACTTTAGCTCTACTGGCTATAAGGTGAAAAGAAGTAAACTGCGTTTTATGTATTAAATTAGAATCGAGTAAATAACCGCGGCCAACAATTAATTATTTTTTTCCAAGTATAACAGAGAAAAAGGCTTAGAATGGGTTTTGATAAAACTCGAAAAGCAATTAGCAGGCTAAACATTCCCTCGTTGCCTCTACTTTAATCGACTCATCGAAGCGACCGAAAGTGAATAAAAATATCACTTTATTTCCATGTCTATTTTAATAGTTTGACCTTTCTAAAAGCACTTTAATTATTTCAACATAAATCATGTTTTTTAAAATATTTTATCACATCCGAACTTCTTTGAACTTTGCGTGGTAGTCACGGCATAAGTATAGACTCCTCCAACTCAGCTCGTGAATGTCGTAAAAGGCGACTAAGAGAACTTGCCAGAGGAAAGCCAGCAGCTTCCTTTTGTGTATATTTAGTAAACTTAACACCTCCACTGCGATCCCAAATGCGATGCCTGCCCGCATGCGGGGATTATGGCATTACTCGTGTGATAAGATTCAATATGGCGCTTATCAGGGTAGGCATATATTTTGCAGTGGATTAGTATATCATTATGTCTTCCCGGGAGACAGTTGCAAGGAAATAGTGCCAACCGTTCATTATGAATTATGAGCAGACTGCGAAATACAGATAAATGTTTAAAACTTGGTATGATTACATTTTTTTTTCATTTAATCTGCCTTTGTGACGTCAGCGTGGTAATTATTAAGAAAACAAAATACAATCGTGCCAGCTTTTAAACAATTTCCAAACCATTCTTAATGAATATTTCAAACTACTATAGTTTTTGTAGTAAAAATAGGGGGGGTATGTGCCCCCCTGCACCCCACTTACGTAGCCCTGTACCAGTACATAAACACAGAATCCATGAACATTAATGGTGGCATGCATTGAGAGAAAGGTCGAAGCTCTATTTAAAAACCTTGCTCTGGCCTTGTAAAGGTTATTTTACGTTGGGCCGAATATATTAATGCGATAGATGGACTACACCGATACCCAATAAAAAGAAAATTGATTCTAACATCACTAACTGAAAAGTTGAATCATACGGCAACCGACACAAATTATACGTTACCATTGACATGCCTTGATTGCCGTTGATTTGTCAAACAATAGACAGTCAATAGATGATATTTGGTGCCACCTCAGTCACAAGTGCACATAAGGCGTTTTGAAGCGCGCGTTTACGCCTAGCCACAAGCTTCCTCAACAAAACCTGACGCGATCATGAATACAAGCGCGCATTTGAATTTATACGGACGTATCTGACCGGTGACGATATGCAGCATAGCTAAACTAGTCGCTTTAGTATGACAATGGATTGTCACAGAATGACCCATTTTGGTACTCGTCCTTAAATGAAAGAAAATACGTACAGATGAAAAGACGCACTTCAAAAGCGTCCTGGCTGAAACAATTCTATCATTCTCTCCATGCAAATAGCACCCGAACGCACTATCTTGAGTTTCGTTCATCTAAAGATTCTAACGTGACGAATCTGCGACGATAGTAAAGCGATTGGTTAGTTGAATTGGACCCTTGATGGTTTTTAAAACGCGCGTTACCAAAGCGCGCGCTTCAAAACTCCTAATGTGTATGTAGTCTAAGGTTCAAGTACAAGCAAGGTTAATCGATACAATAGTAATAATATTGTCATTTCGAGGTCGTTTCCATGACCACGAACCCTTTCTCGGTTTATTACCATTTATTAGGGTTATTAATTTTATGAGGTTCAAAGGGGTCAAACGAAAAATGGAATCAACCCCCGCTCAAGAGACTTATAAAACAAAATGGCACGTTAACGCGCGCGCATTTGAATGTTTGTTAGCTAAATACTAGGAAGTCTAGACGCGTGATTTAAACGCGCGTCATAATTTTGCCATCCGAACATAGCCTAAAGGTACGTAGACGTTTGGAAGGCGTACTTTACTTACCTACCTGGATAGTGATTGTTATTTTGTTAATTAAATTCTCTATTAATAATACTTAATTAAAGCTTATATACAGGCTCAAATTAACCCACAAAATTAAGCCGTCTGTTTAGTCTTGACGCGACGATCATAACACGTGATATTTGACTTTCACGAAATACGTTAATCCAAGTTTAGGTTTGGTTTTCGTGATGATGATCTGATGAGCCGAATTTCGACCACGGATTTGCGCAGGACATATTACAGTGATCAAGTGTGTGCGCAACACAGAGACACTCTTTAATCTACACTCTCATAATCCGATGGGATGACAGATCGACACGATCAACGGATTTCCGAGGCACGGTGGTGTAACACCGCCAACACGCCCTGACTCCGGGCTGTTACTGTGAAATTTTCGTGTTAGAAAAATCCTAATACCAACGCAGTATGGGTGTTCAAACACACTGAAGGAAGCTGCTGCCCTTCCTCTCTGGTACATGTTTTTGTCGTCTGCGCCCACTTAAGCAGTTTCTTTTTATTGTGTTTCACAGTGAAAATTTCACGCAACAAAAGCATCTTATCCGATTACTTGAGTATTTAGCATATCAGACAGTATAATTTCCTAAGAACGTGCGTATGTGTATATAAGATACACCGTACATTGCACGCCATTTTGTGAACCGGATAGGCATAGGATTTCGCGTTCATTGGAGCGGGACAGAGCATATGTTTCTTGAAAGGCGCGGCGTAAGCGCTAAAATCTACGTTTTGGTTATTTAAAATGATAACTACACAACTTATGAAGAAACTGGTTCTAGTATTTTTTTTCGCAATTGTGTTTTCACATTTACTGAACCAAAGAAAAAAATTCAAATTTAATGTAATTTTAGTTTTTTTACCACGGGGCTCCCGTAAGTACTGAGGTCTGGGCCTAGTTTGACCACCAAACCCATTAGGTTCGCCCCTTAATTAGCACCAGGCTGTCTCGTTAATTAAATGTCAATTGCCTACAATGATGGTGCGCTCTCACACAATTACTTGTATACCACAGGGAGATTCGTGGGCTTCGAGTTTAAACAGGTAGGCACTTAACTTAAAGCACACTTCGGATACTCAACCATTTTTCCAAACAAAAACCGCGGCTAGGCACATACATAAAACAACTGTGTTGCGCTACACGTGCAACTGTGTGTTTGACGTCCAGGGTCACTTCATGAACTTATTGTGCGAGATAATTGCAAAAAAATCATAGAAAAAAAAATCTTTTCAAAACAAAATAAATTTCGTATGTCCATGATCTTCTTCTTCTTCTTGTCAGATGGCTTCTGCGACTGGGTTGTCGCAATTTCGCCAATGTCCGTCTTATGATAGCATCACAAGCTTCATGGATTGCGCATACATATTGTGAACTTATTAGTATTTAAAAAAAAAACATACACAACATCCGAACAAAAAAAAAAACACCTCAAAACTACAAAACAGAACAAAATGAAGCAGTAAAAGAAACAAAAACATCGAACACCATCGGCGTCGTCTGTCAAAATCTTTACATGCCATCTGCGGCCCGTGAGTGCACCGTAAGTACATCCCGTGCATTTGGAACGCAAACTGAACTCGACTAGGGGCTGGAGGGGTGAGAAAGCTTGACCAGGTAGAGGGCAAGGAGTGTCCATTCTATACTTTAATATTATTGTATATTCTCTGCTTATATATGTAGGTAACTATGGTACTAAGATCGATTAGTCAGTCTCCCAAAGCGCTATGCATTGGCAGACTGGAGTCATAGAATCACTTATCAATTTGTCAATTTTGTTGTCAATTGTCGACTACAAAGCACCCGTACTTACATTTGTTCTTCATATAATTTAGCACTGTTTGATGCTTTTTTGTTTGGCGACGTATTTTGACACTTTCACTGCCGCACATGACCGTCTTCAACTCGTGTAACCTGCAGCGTACCCCTTTGTGTCGCACCGCAGAGGCTGGGAAGTGAATGCGTTATATTGTAAGGCTTAATTACCCAAATTGAAAATCATTGCCATAAAATCACGATTTTTCGACCGCTTCAAAACCAATTCGATAGTACTTTTAGCTGGGTTTCAAATTAATTAACGCTCTCAAGTTTGTACACGGTTAATTATTTTTAGCTTTTAGTAATTGAATTTGATTTTAGTTTCAAGTTTTTCGTTAATAAAGAGTAATTCGCATTGCACGCGCTCATTTAATTAATCATATTTCTAGTAATTTCAAATGAAATTGGTTTGGAGTATACTAATTTGCTACGAGGTTCTAGGTGGATCTTAATTTATTTTACAAAGCCTTGACTTTTCCCCTGATAATGGTGTCATTTTCAGAAGACGCGATGGCGCGATGGGGGTGGGGGTGGGGGGTTTCTCAGAAATATCAATGGGCAAACGTTTTATTGGACTTTAAAATCCGCTGGAGCGCTAACAACCACTTACCAAAAAGCTTAAGGCTGATTGATATCGGTCGCGCAGAAAACTATAAATTTGTTTGGGTTATAAAATTTCCTGCATTTTAGAGCAGAAAAAAAATGTGCGACCATTGTACACCATTTGCGTCAATTCAGATGTCACCAACATTAAACTAAAATGACACCACTGAAATGACTCCATTCCTCACATTTTTAGTCCTGTCAAATTAGTTAGTTTAATGTAGTTTTAACGACGATTGACACCATTGACATTATTATGATTTTAGTAACAAATCTTTAACATGTCAATAGACTCCAAAATGACAAATAGCAAATAGTTTAAAATGGTCGCAAAACTTAATTTGCTAATCTGCAATCATTATCATGTCAATGGAATGTATTGATGATAAAAAATCTAAAATAAATAGTTTCGCCCTACTCATGACACGTTATACCCTGAATCAAACACCTCTGTCTCGAGCGAGGCTTTACAGCAATAAAGAGGTATACATCAGTTTCAAAAAATTCCATCCCAATATGGTCCAAAACCCAATCGCGCACTAGGCTTATAATTCTATATCATGTCAAATTCAAAACAACACCAACGAGAAGGTGCTGTGACAAACAGTTATAATTTGCATAACCAATAAATAAGTCGAGAAGCGATGACCAGCTGGCAGGAAAATCCTGCCGTAGCACCCGCTGAGTGTTGGCCTTTTTTCTGTAACTATAATTAATTGTTTCTTTCTACGAGCCGCCCTTCGTCCAACGTCACTGGTATTAATGTCGTCTATCAAATGCGTGGCCGTTGTGGTCGCTCTCGCAAGTCTCGTATCGGTTACTAGCCATTTGCGTAAGTGCCAAACCTCATAAACGGATGATTATATTATACAAAGTAAGAGCTAGAATTCTAGGTATCAATAATATCTGAATTGACACCATTTTGGTGGCAATTCAGATGTTGCTAACACTAAACTAAACTAATTTGACAGTACTAAAAATGATGTTATCCATTTTATTTCAATCGTTATAAAAGGGACGGCGATTTTAGCGCTATCAAATAAGTTAAGTTTCATTTTGACGACACCTAAATTCACACTAATATCACACGCAGCGAATACTGCCATCTAATGCAGTGGTCTCTTGATCACCACGCTGTATGCTGCGTACAAAACAACTAAACAAATTTAAACTCATTCACTAGCCACTTACGTATATTTCTGTCTGCGATGGGTGTTGATTGCCGCACTCACGTCGCTTCGTTACTCCCTGGAATGTCGTTCAGACGACAAATTGCTTCATATGACGTACATTGCTTTGTAGTATTGGAAGAAATGGCTGGTGTTTTATACAATGTTGGAATAGCTTTTCTAGAGTACTACTCGCACGAGATTGCGAGTTGATCTCAAAGATTCCCTACGTCTCGTCATCTCTAACGAAAAGTAGTTGCAATGTCTCACGTGAATCAAAGCATCGAAGTCAAAGTCAAAGTCAAAAGCTCTTTATTTCCATAAAAGCAATAAATGTACATTTAGAAAAGGTCAAATTCTTAATAATTAAACATTGACACGGAAATAAAGTGATATTTTTGATTTCAGTCGCTTCGGTATGTAGACTAAAGCAAAGAAGCGACGAAAAAACCATTAGCCTGTTAGTTAGTTGTTATTTTTCGAGCTGGAGCAAATCCCGTCCCAAGCTTTTTTATCCTCTAGATAATCTGATATTTTCTAGTAGGCCTTTTTACACAAGAAGGTTTTGACAATTTGTTTGAATGCATTTACTGATAATTTTTGCAACTCACTTGGAGTTTTTCTTCTTACAAGCCGAGCTGTGAGAGAAAGGAGCATGGACAAACATTAGGTACCTAATCTGTTGCGTGAGGTCTCATGACCATGATGAAATAGGAATGAAACTAAATAATACCAACTGACGGTTTACGAAAAACCAAAACGTACGTCTTCCATTGTGAATTTATATTTTGTACGCTGCAAAAGCCATTATAAAGCCATTATTTTACGTATTGGGTGATGTGATGACAACTGTTTTTTTTATAAATTTAGTGAGAACTAATACAACAGTAGAAAATTAAAAAAAATTACTTTGGAAACTTTGGAACGGTATATCTGCTTGCCCCTAAGCTGTGATGAACTTAGATGAAATGAGTGAATGAACATAGGGAAAGTACTGCTTTACCATTTGGCGGGAATAATACGCTTATTCGGATTCCAAGCACAAGAATGGTTATTGGCTGCTAAAAATAGACTTCTGTCGAAACGCTTTCTACGATAGAAACGTTCTAAAAAATTACGCTTTTTCGCTTTAATGCTGTTAGCATTAAAAGGCCGATGGCCCTGATAAAGGTTAATTGATACATTTAAAGCTGTAATTGGTGTAGATTACATTGTTAACAAGAGCATGAATTAAGTTATCACCTACCCCGGGTGGATATAAGGCAATTCGGTCTTTTGGAGCTTTGTTTGCCTTTTACAATATGGAAAAATAAAAATGAACCCCTAATTCTTTTGGTCACGGCATGGCATCACGCCTGAACGGCTGGACCGATTTCGCTAATTCTTTTTTTGTTGTGTTTGTTATTATCAAGAGAGTGTTCTAATAAAAGAAAAAAATAAGAAAATTGCGCGGAAAATTAGAAAATTTAAGAAAACTTAACGACCATAATACCAATTCAAATTCAATATTCATAGTTAAGACAGAACAACGTCTGTCGGGTCAGCTGGTGCTTACTTAGCTTAATAAATGTATGCCTTAAAAAAAAGTATGGGTAAAAGTATGGCGGGGCCTGTGGACATGAGTTTATGTAGCCTATCTTTCTGGGCCTGAAAAAATACATTTTAGATTCTAATTGCAACAGAATAAAGTTCATTTCAGCTTGTACTTCTCCATCAGAGCTTAAATGGCTAACAGCGGGCTTTCTGCGTTGAAATAGAGGCCATCTCTTTCTACACTACGCAAACTGAGCGAGACTTCAGACCCAGAAAGATAGCTGACGCGCTTACAGTGTAAAACCACTAATAATGTCTGAATGGTTTGAACTTTTGAAGAGCGGAAATGCGGGCCGATGTCGCGGCGCGCACTGCCGAAGACATGATTGACGTGAAGTTGAGGCTATGTGTTGCGGCTGTATTCACGTCGGTTTCTGCGCGGCGCATTATACGTAAGCAGTATAGAATGATTATAGGAAATTCTCCTATTTTGGAAATAAGGCGGCTGTGCAAGGGAATAATATATTTTGAATTTGGCTTCCGTTTAGGTCTCAAATCAATAAGGACAACCACTAAAAAAAATATTATAAGCTTTTGCCTGCGGTTCTGTGTGCATTTTTTCAAAATAATTATCATTATAAGTTACTAACTTCGGACCGCGGCTTCGCACGCTTTTTTGCGAGATAAAAAGTCCTCCCAAATTTTATTAAGATTCCATCAGCCCTTTGAAAAGGAAACAGACAGATAGAGAAAATAAATTTTGGATGTCTTATAAAAAAAAGTATGGATATCAGATATAAAAAAACAAAAAAACATAAGCTAAATAAAAGAAGAAAAAAATCTAAAAATTAAATAATAAATAAAATGATAAATCTATTTGTTATGTTTGGGCATTTATCCAGAAACACATAAGAAAATCTTCACAAACTTTCGCCTTTATAAAATTAGATGAGTTGAAATTTTGTTACACACCCAATAAACTTTGTTATTTCAATTTCCAACAGATTAAAGTTTATGCTCGCTCAATGTTTGAGAAGTTTCAAATGATTACAAAAGTAGCAAAAAATCCGACCGAGGAAAATTAAAAACATCCAACTCAGCTAATCCTATAAACCCGCGACCTTTCACGCTCAAAAATCAACCCTTAGGGTTGAACTACACTTCACAAATCAAGTTGTTAAACATTGAAGTGTTGTTTCCGAATGTTACTTAATAACTATTTATGTATATCATTTCATAGCTTTCAGTATACAAAATTCAAATATCAAAAAGTTACATTCTTATGCAGAGGCGAAGAGTGTTCGTTCCGCTTTAGAATGAGGTTTGGTCACTGAGCTCCGTTATACATACAAGTTATAATGGAGCTCAATGGCCATGCATGTGTGTGTCTGTGGCACTAACAGTGTTCTAGCACTGGGTACTGAAGGGATCGCTTCATACTAGTACAATCGTACTGAAGTATTAATTCGGACTTCTAGTACCTCGCTCGGCAAAATTTTCAAAAGGAAACAGTACTACTGTACTAGAGAACAAAATGCATATCTTCGTCTCTTTTACTACCGCGGATTATGCGCTGTCTATCTCTGTTCTTCCTTATGCATTCCCTTGTCCTGCAATTCCGTCTGACACATTATTACTACTGAACTAGAGAACGAAATCGATTTTAAAATATAAGTTATTTTTATTCTTGTTATCAGGTTTTAGACTTTATGGCATAGCAAATAGTGATTCAGTTGTGAACTTTTTTAGTTGTCCGAGATTTCGTGACTGATGAAGTGATGAGCAAGTGAACTTGTGAACTACTAGTAACGAGTTTGGCTGAACAGTTCTTACTCGTTCACTTGTGGGAAATAGTTAATTTTAGTACATTGTTCCTGAACTACACAAGACTACAATTTAGTATTTTGCAAACTCAAAAACATTATCAGATGTGAAAAAATGTGACTCAGGTGGATAAGTGAGGTGGAACCCGCAAACTTGTAGCACAAAAGCAGGCTAAGGATCATCAATCAAAAGAGTGAGATAGTATATTTTGTACCATACGCTGTCCCTTTATAGAACAAAAACTGATACAGGAAATTATATTTTCTACAAGGTGTAGATATTTTGCCTCGTAGACTTTGTAGTTTTTGTTTGCGGTATGGTTACTAAGTACATACATTTTGGTCTAGAACCTTGATGTAATATAGCAAAATATCTAACATGACTCTAGATATTTACTCATTTTATAATAAAGACGTTTCCTTTTACACTTCTTCTTCATTGTTTTTGTTGTTTTATATATAACACAAGCTCTGCTTTGACTAGAGTATGCCGTATTTCCACCATTTTTTTTTCTGTGGTTTTTACAACTTAGCGTTGCAACTACTATGTATTTAATCGCCGATTTTAATTTGAACCTCGCTGAATTAGGTTTAGTTCAGAGTTTACTTTCCAACCCACTGTGCGAGGCCGCTAAGGCCTTGTACATAATGGTATATGAAATTATTAGATAAAGTAAGGGTTAAGTTTGTGTTTGTATAACGGGACTGGCATATTCGCTAAGCGAATAAAGTCCTTAAAAAAAACAGAATTTAAAAAAAAAGAAAAATTATGTATTTGCGATAGAAGTAATAAGTCTTCCTCCGTTGGTAGCCGGATAAAATTGTTTCCGTGTCCACTTTACAAAAGCGACATTTCTCCTAAAGGACCTCTGAAAATCCAGTTTATAGGAACCTACTTTACTTCAGTCTCTCTGTATTTTCGCGCAAAATATCTACGTCATCATCATCACCATGAGATTTGCAGACTTTAGGATAATCCAAACCTGGAATCATAAGTTGACAAGTTTGAATGTTTGTTATCTCATCACGCCATAGCTACTAAACGGATTGGGCTGAAACTTTACATAAACATAGTTCTAGAACTGGAATAAAAGCTAAGTACTTTTTATCCCGGAAAAACTCCGCCAAATCGCGAGCGGAAGCTAAATTATCATAAAATTCTTTTAAAAATAGTTACAATTCGGTACAAGACGAAACTCACTTGATTTATAACCGCAAACCGAAACTCACATAACGTAACGAACGCGGGTGTAAAATATGCCTCATTTCACTTTTTCCTGTTAAAGCCTCCTAAAACAAAATGTTGATAAGTGTGTTCTTGGATTTCAGTGCGGTCAGGAAGAATTAGCACGTACCTACTGAAGGGGCGATCATTTATCACAAACCCAGGGGTTGACTGACGCAACAAAGGGTCTGAAACTGACTTGGTTAACTGTTAAAGTTTACTTAAATGACTTCATAATGCAGAGGTAGAGTGAAGTTTAACACAAGTCATGGCACTCGACTCTCTTCCAAGATCGCGTTCGGGTAGAGCTCTAAAAGGTGGGGATTTAGCTTTGAGACCTATTTTTTATATGTCCAATATTATAAGAATAGTATGTTCCTATCTAGGGAGTTTTATAGAGAATTTTCTAGCAAGAAAAAATTACAGTAGCAATCCGGAGTCAGGAAGTAGGCGGTGTTATACCCCCTCGAAAAGTACGCTAAGTAATTGTATTGTATTTTTCTATATGCTTCAATTTTCTTTGGTCTTATAATTTTGGATCATCTGTATAGAACAAAACAAAAACTGAAAAAGGCAGGAGGTGTCTTATTATAGGATCTGAACCCAGCATACTGGGTTCGAATCCTGCAATAAGACACGTGAGAATTTTCTAGCAAGAAAAATTCACAGTAGCAATCCGGAGTCAGGAAAAAGGCAGTGTTATACCCCCACGGAAAGCACGGCAATAATGTTAAGAAAAATAGTTGTATATATTTTTGTATAAGCTGTAATATTCTTTAAATCCTTCGTATAGTTACAAACAAAATAATAAGTCAAAAAAAGCTGGAGGTGTCTTATTGCAGGACTCGAACCCAGTATACTGGCCAGGAGGATAATGAAATGATGTGATGATAGTCTCTGTACCTTAACCGTTGTAGCAAAGGGTCGACTACCATAAATCCATATCTTTATACTGGAGCGGTTACAAAAATCAACCCTGTATAATTAAAGATCAAAAACCATTCCAGACAGCGGTTACACTGACCGTTCCCAATCACCCAACAATCAGGTAGCATTACGACGACCGGTTGAACTTGAACACTCAGTAATGAAATTGGGGCCTTTACCACAAAACCAATTATGCTAACTACTGTGAGCTTAGTAGATTATAGAGGCAGAGATCCGAGTGATCTTCTCCGTTGGAGTGTTTTGAGCCGAGCCGGTATTTCAAATATATCCTGCGAAATGTGTTTTTTTTATATGCTATTATTTTATTATATAGAAATATATACACATTAAAACTTAACAATAGAAATGGTTGAGCTAAGTGCTGACTGTAGCAAACAATCTAGAGGTAGCTCAACTGATTCATATCTGTGAAATTGCCTTGGAACTTGGAAGTCACGCATAAGGTTTATTTTTGCCGGACTAGAGGGATCGGAAGTGGAAGCTA
This sequence comes from Eupithecia inturbata, assembly GCA_963662085.1. NCBI lineage: Eukaryota > Metazoa > Arthropoda > Insecta > Lepidoptera > Geometridae > Eupithecia > Eupithecia inturbata. The sequence goes on along the minus strand of OY759178.1, from coordinate 13,604,374 downwards.
GAGCTTTTCGAATTCTAACGAACAATCTAACATCGTAATGGATTCTTGTTCACTTCATTACTTTACCCTAAAACTATTGAAATGAACAAAAAGTCAAAGTGAACAAAAAATCTAAATGAACACTCTTTATGTCCCAGTTTTATACTTATGTAGTATGAAATTTCTGACGTCTTCAAGAGTACTATAAAATCTAAAGGCAATAAAGCACTGAGTTTTCGGTATATTTTCTTTGACTTTCATTAAATACTTTGAAAAATCTGCTCCACGAATTTTCCAGTAATGTAAACTTGCGCAGCCAAATGAGAAACTTCAAGAGTTTTGGTACAGGGGCACGACGAGACTTTTGCCGTCGTTACGGTAACTTCATGGTTACATTTACGGTAAATTCATGGGGGTGGTCCCTTACCGAATAGTTTTACGTTGCATTTTGTACTTAATAAAACTTTTTTTACTGTTTGCTCATAAAATCTGTGCTCTGTCAACTCTTAATTTGCTTATATATTTTTTATTAGTTATAAAGTTGCCTGGAAGAAATTGCTTTAAGCAATAAGGCACTGTTTTTTTATTTAACGTTTTCTCTATTCTTTAACTTGTAATTTGATTATTCGAATTTTGATTTTATGAGGGTTATGTGCTCCGCGTCTTCTGATACCATTTATTACTTCGAAGCATCCAAATAATTGAAGCGATTTTGATAAAAAGTACTTGGCTGAACTCCTATAAGGTTCTTAACTACATTTTGTAAGCCATTGCCCGCACATTTTGCGAAAAAAGTTAATCCACTCGACCTATGGATCAGAGTGGAATAGATTCAAGCAGTGGAAATTGATCCACCCGCGCTATGGATCAAAGTGGACGAAAAGGTAGAAACTGATCCATTAGAGGATCTGTAAACTGGATCAGAGTGGAATGGAGCGAGACCCAAGTGGGGTTTTGTGTAGTTTTCAGTTAATTACTTGTTCGCTGATTACTTGTTCGCTGATTACTTGCAACACTACGCCGAGTTGAATTACGGAAAAAAACTGAAACCAGAAGCAATTCAGCCAACTGCCAGTTAACAATCGATCATACATTTCTAGTTAGTAAGTTCAAACACGTCCATCATTAACCAGCCTTACCGTCAGTAATAAGTCAAAGGACGCCACAGAACGTCAACGCTTAATTGCTTTAATTACAGCTCTGCTAATGCTTGTCACAAGTAGTTAAGTAGTAATACCGGTTTTTAACTATGAGCTATTCTGTGACGATAGGTAGATACTTACTATTACCGATTTGTACAGAGGTTCCCGGGTTTGTACCGGCTGTCAAAATATGACATCACAAAGGACCGTTTGCCTACAATGACTTGACAACAGAAAAGCATTATAACTTTTATTTTCCTAGGTAACATAATAGTTACTGGTAAGTAACCGTTACTAACCGAGCTACAGTTTCCGGGAAATTATTAGCTGCAATCCATTGGCCGGCAACATAGCCGGCATGGCCAGCTACATTGTGCAACACACGGAATTATTTTCGGTGTGCCCCACTCACCAGATATTAAAAATTTGCTTCACATTTTTACAAACGCGTGTCTGAAAACTTTATCAGTTTCTATTTTATAGCGTAAGCTTGCTTTTGCCATTTCAGTTCATCATCATCAAACTATCTTAGTCCACTGCTGACATAGGCCTCCCCCAATGAATCTTCAGCTTGCTGCATCCAGCATTTGCTTGCCTGCAGTCTTGCGCAGATTGTCATCCTACATGGCCAGAGGGCGTTCTACACAACGTTTGCCGAGTCGCGGTCTCCACTCGAGAACACGTTTACCCCAGCGGTTGTCGGTTCTGCGCGAGATATGGCTGGCCCACTGCCACTTCAGCTTGCTAATTCTTTGAGCTATGTCGATAACTTTGGTTCTCTATCGGATGTATTCGTTACGAATCTTATCCTTCAGAGAAACTCCGAGCATAGCTCTTTGCATAGCTCTTTGCATAGCTCGCTGAGCGACTTCGAACTGTTGGACCAGCCCTATCGTGAGTGTCCACGTCTCAGCTCCGTAGGTCATAACGGGTAGGACGCACGTTCGATGAAGTTTACCAAATGCTGGCCAGCCTAGCCGAACCCTCCTCTTGGCCTCCTTCTCGAAATTGTTTTTACCTAACTGCAGAAACTGCCCGAAGTAAGTGTACTCGGAAACAATTTCAAGAAGGTGGCCATGTACGACGACCGGTCCTGGATCATTGATCATGACTAGTTCTAATTAAATTTGTTTTTAATATTGAATTGTAATTTTGTTAGTATTATGATACTAACATAACTATTATTATAATGAGTCAGTAAGTTAATATTATCTACACTTAGCTGGTTATACCTCTATATTATGAGTCCCTACTGGTCTATGAGTGCTAATCATTTGCTTTTTGCAATAGTTCATTATCTTAAACATGAATTAGGTATGAGTATGGGGTGTACAAGAAAAAAAATTAGAAGAAATTAACAATGTAAAATTAGTAATAAAGGTACATAGTTGTACAATACAAATACAAATAAAATAAAAATACAACTAAGTTATAAGGGTTAAGACAATAATATAGACATTTGTGTATAGATGTGTGTGCCAAGGTAGTTCGTATATCCAATTCTGAACAATCATAATTGTCTACATCTACGTTCACGGCAGGATATTTCGAGAGAATAATATCAACACAAATAAATACCTACTTTCTATTAGCCTAGTTGTTTTCCGATATTAATTCTTAGCGTACCCGAGTGGAACAATCCTAAGGAACCAATTTTCACGGGCTATTAGCACCGGATCGACGCTCAAAATAATGATCTTGGAAGTATATGGACGTATAACTGTTAGAAATAATACTACCTCTATAAATATGATACTGGTGAAAAAATTGTATTTATCACAAGTAAAACACTTTATTATTTTTTTATTTACCAACGTAAAATACACGTTACAGAGAAAACCTGATTCTATTTTATTTTAATTTGTTTTACGAAAAATATGTTGTCAAACAAACAGTTTTTAACATAAGCATCAACATTTTATGACTACTGTAAAACATATTATGATAACATAACTAGATGTTTTCGCATTATCATGAAAAGAGAATACCTAACTAAACCATAGGTTCATAATCATATTTCATCCATGATTCGTACTATACGGATTTAACACGAGAGTGACAACACGTCTAGTAACACAAATACTACAATCCTAAATAACACACACGCCCGCGCCGCCCCGTCGTCGAGCAAATTTTTAGAGTAATGTCACTGACTTTGTGAACGCAGCTTTGGATGTGTTATTTGTTTTATGCAACCACACAGGATCACTCTCGTGCCTGTCAACTTCGGTTGACCCAAGCCAAAACGCTTACAGAGTAAATCATTTTCACCCGGCGAGGCGGATTTTGTTTTTCGAGTGTTTCTATGAGGTTATATTCTCATACTTTTTATCACCTCGAAGCTACCAAACGGTCAAACAATTTTGAGAAATGAGTAATCGAACTACCAGGCTGCACTCTTTTATGGTTATCTTATTAGCTACATTTTGTTGGCTTTTGCCCCTACATTTTGCGAATTAAAGTATAAACAGTAAGTAGTAGTGTAGTAGTATGGTAGTAGTAGTTATTTCCAATTAATTAATTAAGTATTATGCATTCACAGAAAGTAGATTGAGAAAAGGCAACATAAAAAGTTCTTTAAATCCATTGGAATGTAAAGGAACTTAGAATTGTCTTTTCTAAACTTTTATTCTGTGTAGATAAATAAATAAATGTTTATATCAGACGTATTTAACTGTAACAGTAGTACAGTGTTTTAGACCCAGTTAACAAGTCTTATAGAAAATGGGATGGAGATAGGATTGAGGGATTTGAAAGGTGGTGCTGGAGGAGGAGGATCAGCTGGAGGGAGAAGGTTACTAATGAGGAGGTGTTGAAATGAGTTGAGAAGAAATGGTTTTTGATTAACACTATTTATAACAGAAGAGGAAGAATGATTGGACATCATATACAACATGACAACTTCACAGAAGGAAAAGTAGAAGGAAAAAGTCGCAGTAATTTCGTATAAAGTAAAAGACATTGCATTGGAGAAAGAAAAGTGGAGGAAATTGCATTAATATATAATTACTCTGACAAGAGCTAGGCCCTTTAATTTATAAAAATAACCAGTCTTTGTTTCAGCCCCTCACTTTAACTATGATAATCTGATAATTTGTTCGAAGCCATGATAACACAATCACACTATAACTACGAAACTTTTGATACGAAAGTTTGCAGCCAGCGTCTTGGGGACGCTTCCGACTGGTATTGACATGGATCAGCTGAGCTGCCTTAGGATTATTTGCAACAGTCTGCAGTTAGCTCAACTGTTTCAATTGTAAATAATTTGTTACTATTATTTTATTGTAGTTTTCTTTGATAATAAAAGCTTCGATGGATGAATAGTTGTAAGTTACCTCATCACGCAAAAACTACTAACGGGCTAAAATTACTTTTTATATTATAAATAAGTTCCCATAGGAGAGAAATAACCTTTAAACGTTTCCGTAGAAAAAACACCAGCGTCTTCACTGGTATTCTATATGACGAAAGCTAGCACAAACTAGTTAAAAACACTTTTGTAATTTTTTTGTCGAACTCGATAAGCCTTTTCCAGAACGTCACGAAACAAGCTCCAAGGAGAGGAGGGCCTTACGACGATATCAAACTTTGTATCGCCCAAAAGTTTTAAGGGTTGAAGGTACGGCCATAACACTTAACTTGACGATCGACGTCACGAAGTATACGGCGTGAATAACTTAAGCCCCTTATAGCATATACTAATTATTGCCAAAAACTTAACTACTTAAATTTTAAATGATAACTACAATATAAAAGAGTTTGCAAGCAAAGTAACCGGAGATTTACTATAAAAAACATTCGTGGCTTGATTATTAAGATTAAGTTCGAAAGAAAATAAGCACAGAAAGACAGAACTCTGCCTATTCTGGGCCAAAATACAATAAATATTCAACATAACATACCTAACATAAAACTGGATACAGTAACTAGTTTTTATTGAATCCGAGGGGTTCTAAACTAGCCTAAACTGGATCCAGGACTGGAAATAAAGGATAAAAAAAATTATAAGCGTAGCGTATGTCATTTAAAATGGTAGGAATTGTTAGCATCCTCCTTTTGTATAGTCGGTTAAATATTCTCCGGCAAATTAGCATCTATTAGTACGTGGACCTGTCAAATGTCACCATCGCAATTGGATTTAGGCAGAGCCACCCCGGGCATTATAAAAAGAAGTTGACGGATTAAAAAATATATTTTAGTATCTAACTAAAACAATAATTTTAATGAATAATAAAATGATTGTACGGTAAACGCATATCATTAAAACATTGTATTACTTGAGACTGGTGTTTAAACTGATTTCTATTAGAATAATCGTAAATAAAGGAATATTTTCATTAACGGGTGCCTGTCTTATGCTATCCTCAGCAGAAATCGTAAAACAAAGTAAAGCAATATAAAATTTAAATACCTTTATTCCGTTAAATTAATATTAAAGCTGCTGGTTTAATAAGAATTTGCGTAGGCCATTTTTGTTTAGTAATTTTTCGGATGGAAAGAGATCAGAGCAAGTTTTTAATATTCTTCGAGGAATAGGAATTTTTTTTGACGAGATATTTCTAAGATCGTTTTAATTATTTCATTCTTTGTCAGATTGTTATTACGCCACGGGGAATAATAATTTTCTAAATAAGGTATTTTATTTGTACTTTTAGCTAAAATCAAATCCATACTGTTTATGTTCAGCTAGGGAATATTCCCGTTGTCCACCACTGAGATTCCATTGAAAGGATGTTTTTTTTTTATAAAAACATGCCATTGTCTACTGGGCCACCCATCACACACACCCTGAAGATGACCGTCGTTAAAGTATAAAATTTTGGTGTTCCTACAACACAAACAAGGTTCCTAAAGTTAACCTGCTTACATTCATAATTAATTCATCAAACTAACACAGTTTTTTTTAAATAGAAAAATACAAATAGGTAGCTAGGTTGTGTGGGAGAGAAGACCGCCAATTGTCGCCTATTCCATAATTTTTTTTTTGTAAATTATTTCTAAGTGAGTTCTAATTTGTTTCTATTATTTGAGCCTTTTTTTTCTCGGCCTAGGAAATTCGTTTACGACTAGGACTGGTCTGGAGGGGAACCAGAATTATGTGGGATTCGACGTCCTGATAAGGACGTAGTACCCACTAAAACCTCTCCGGTGACCCCTCTCTCGCCATTTTCGTCGAACCACGGGAGCATTTAAACCTACCGCGGCCCGGCTGGCGTTCCCTCTTCCTCCCATACATAGCCGGCGAGCCCACCATCCCACACACTCGCCGTCTATTATTTGAGCCTGCAATAAAGTATTATCCATCTATCTATCTCATAAGATCATTAATTAATTTTTTAAATGTAAACCTTGATAAGTTCATTTTTAATCTCTAACAACAGTACCTAACTGATTCATTATGATTTTATACAACAATTACGCACCGTACCGTTACGTAACCATCATTATAAATTTTTGTGTTTTTGTTGCTACCTTCCTACATTAAAACATTGTAAGTACCTATGCTATTATAATATTTATATAAATATTATATATATTGTAGATAGTGCAAGTTTATTATTACATTGTTGTAGGTTTTTCTCTGTAATTAGACTTATTATCTAGCTTCGTTTAATTATAGCACGCCTTTTTGTTTTATTTCCACCATGTGTGGTTGGCAGGTAGGTAATACCAACGGCATTAAGCCTATCTTTTGTATAATTTATTAAATGTGGTAAATAAATAAATTACGAAAAAGCAGATTGGTACGAGTACACAGTCAGCAGAATCTTATATTAATCCAATTAATAACTGTCTTTATAACGTTAATTTTGGGTTATGCAGAGACGAATTTTTCTCCTTAGTAACCACAGCTAACCAATTATAGATTAGCAATTTTAAAGTTCGACGTAGTATTGGATTATTCATTTGGTTGACTGTACTCTATGAAGGTGGAAAAGCCTCGTTAAAATTCACCCCTGAACTACCGGAATCAAACCTTTATTGGAATCAAAGCCTACTTTGCCACTTCTACTTTACTAATCACCACCATAAAGTCTTGGGGTATAATAAAAGTCGTGCCAAATGGTTCTTGTAAATAATCACAGTAGTAGTAGTACCTATTGCTTAGCCCATTTCTTTTCTTTAGAGAAGAATCTTCGCCTCTTTGTTTTAATTGTAACGTTAAAACAAAACGTATGACTTAACATGTTTTGGTGGAATGTTTGATTTGCAATGCTAGGTGACATTCGATCATAATTGTGCTAATTTGAGGGTAGTTTTATACTCCCAAGCCTACGAATGGCTCGACTAGAATACAACCGCTTTGCGCGCCGATGAGTGGAGTCGTTCTGTTATCTCGGTATTAACCGTATTAAATTAAAACGGAAGCCACCACGACGAAACATCCAACCATCCAGCTGGATCCAGGACATACCTTATATATCGATTGGTTGGTCAGGTCGCCTGCAATAGTCAGTACCTATAGGTAGGTAGTGTTTTACTTCCTCAACATCAGCAGAATTGTTCTACCTATCTTCACCATTCTCTTATATTTGCCTATTTTTAATTTTTACAAATACATGAACGTCCGCAAAATGTATCTAAAGATGGTTTAATTATAGATCAAACTCGAAGCATGTGTATCGCGTTCATAAGAATTCAAACTTAAAAAAATTATCACAACAGACACTTAACTAAAATATTAAACAAACAAACAAACATGGTATTTTAAACTAAGAAATTTATTTCGAAGATTAAAATAGCATAGCTTTTATGCTAGTTTACTATAAAAAAGTTATTCTTAAAATATACCTAATTTCTGTTCACTCTTATCAATGGACTAGGTACTTTCTACATTTTGTTTAGACATTCTGATATATTCAGAACAAAAACTACCTAATTTTTCACCAGCAATCGCGTTAAATCAGCTATTTGTGTGAAGGTAGGGTGCCATTTACCAACACAGATGTCTTACCCTTGAGTTTCAGAGTTAGGTTGTACTATTTTACGAGCAAGAGCGCTCATCTTTTTAATTTTGTTACTATGTCCACTTCAATTTATTTGTCCATATTTCAAATTATAACACCACACCAAAATGCTTGGTAGGTATAACGCTGTTGGTGCACACTTTGGCTTAAAGAACATAGCATAACTTCATACTCGCTTTATAGAATCCGAGATATTTATGTCAACAAAGGCATTTATGAATTAAAACTTCACAAAAACTTCTATCAATAACAGAAAGCAACAAGTTAATTACTCTTAACAAAACAACAACTTCAACAACGCATAATAGCACAAGAGCGGAGCGAAATAAAATTTCATCTGTCGTCTGTCGTCTGTTTTTGTATTATAATTTGAACCGTTTTCGCTGCGCTTGTAAATAAAAGCTTTTAAAAGCAGAAATAGTTTCGAACTTCTGCAATTTGCTCAGATGATACCAGTTTAATTAGTCAAATATTTTAAATGTTTTAATCTGTTTGTTATCCATTTGTTTATAAAAATATCTAGGCTTCTACGGCCTAGTATGGGTGACGACCGATATGGCGCGGCGGGCGAAGGTCCACCTGCGACGCAGGAGGTTGCGGGTTCGATTCCTGCCTTAGGATAAATGTTTGTACGATCTAAAAATATTTGTTCCGGGTGTTCTGGGTATTTTCTATGTATGTATAAAACATATCTATCTATGTAATGTATTAAGTTTAACAGTCATCTAGTACCCATAACACAAGCTCAACTTATCTTGGGACTATAAGATGCTGTGTGGATTATCTAGCATTATTTATAAGTATGTACTTTACCATGTCTGGAACAGTATAGCATGGAGCAGTCTTCCAGTGGAATGTCGCGAGGTATCCTCAGTACATGTCTTCAGATCTGGAGTCTATAAATAATTTTCTTTCTCAGGAATAATTCGGTACGTTATATATGTATTAATATGAGTACCTATTATTATTATAATTTTTTATGTTTATTATGTTAATGTCACGATTTATTAATTGTATTTTCCTTTGTTTCTTGTAATTAATAATTTTTGGTATCTAGCACTACCTACTAAATTGCTGTCAACACTACCCAAAGGTTCAATCAATCAATCAATAATTTATTTGCTAGGATACATCATTATTTTACAATGTCAGGTTTTATAACTACATTAGTAACTGTATTCAGCCTGCATGCAGGCGTGCAAATATTGTGTGAGTCATATTATTATTAAAAGTACTAGTCATTTTTGTTACAAATCATATTCTAAATATTCGTTAACAGTTCGAGGTTAGCAGGTAGAGAATGCTATCTAGCAATAAGCTCGCCTATGTACAACTTTTGTGCAATAAAGTATATTCTATTCTATGTCTTAATAAAATAGATACGACTTATATACAGCCTTTCTATCAATCTAGCTCGGTCAGCGAATAAGTCGAATATATGTACATTGACATGGTGCTAAAGTGTACCCACAGAAGTAACATTAGGTACCTATAGATGGAAGAGACTTAACCGAGAATGCCTCATTTCCGCTATCTCGAAGCATTTCGTACTGCAAAGATAAAAAAGCTTTTAAAACCTCTAAAAGGTTTTTGGGCTGGAATCCGTGCGGACAGGTTTTTAGCAATGGAGCAATTAATCTTCAAAGCTATGTATTTTTTTTAACTTTGAGGTTTAGTGGCGGCGCCCACTTTTTGCTTCCATCTTTCACCTTCGTCTTCTTTTTTCATCATAATTGGCTTTAACATCCATGAAAGATGGTTTATGTCGCGTTTGTCTGTAACAATTATTATACACGCAGTAACAATTATTTATTAATTTTAATTTAAAAAGCAGTTTTAACCAATCGGTCATGCAGATTGTTATGTGCCCGCAGGGACTTTGTAAATTTACACACAATGTTGAAAACGAACGAAATAATTATTTTATATATATTTTTATTTATAAAGTAATTACTTATTACTTTATAAACTATATTATAGATACACTAGCCAAATTCGATGTAACATGTTTGTAAGCAAACCCCGACACAAATAACTAAAACTCACTTGTTTGGCGTCGAGTTTCATATATTATTGTAAGCAATATTTATTGGAAGAAGAATCTCAAGTCGACAAGTATTGTAAATTCCGTATAAAAAGACGCGCTGACAGAGTGAATTTTAGGTTAAGTATGGGCGGTTTGTTTACAAACATTCTACGACGAGTTTGGCTAGTGTATAGTTTATTTTTTATAATTATTTGGCCAAATTTTATTTTATAATTTTATTGAATTTTATTCGAATAATTGTGTTTATAAATACGTATGTAGTTATAGAATACATAATTATGTAGTAGTTTATTAACTATAGGCTAAGAATTCAATCTTCTTTCTGTATATGCACACGAACCCACTATGACAAATTTGTCTCTTTCTCCCAATAAGGTTTGCTGGAAGAGAACTCTTTTTAGGGTTAAGCTCGCCTTTGCCATAACCTCTCTAGTTTTAAGTTTTACATGTATTTGTTTTATTAGTGCAATAAAGAATTATGAATTTGATGGTTTATTTGGAAGTAAATTTATTATTTTGTAACTGTTTATTTTGCAATATTCGGTCAGCTGGAAAAATGAGCTATAAGACAGCATAATATGTTTTGGTATGCTGTAAAATATAAACTATCAGCAATACTTGGTCAGCAACTTAATTATTTTTGATCAGTAAATCAATAAGTGTTTGATCAGCAAAATTAATGTTTTGGTCAGCAGAATTAATTATTTGGTCACCCGAATACTTTCGTTAAGCAGAAAAAATATTAAGTAGTAATCCAGGCACTACGTGGGAGGGAATATAAAATCAATTTACACGTTCGTATGTTTATTTTTAGAACATCAAATTTTCACTTGTTCAGAGACCCCTTTAAATTTTCAACTTTATTTTATTTTTAGTATATGTTACCTACAAGTAAAGTGTTACATAATTAAAGTTTCATGTGTCTACCTACTGTAGTTCAAGAGAAACAGCCTTAAGAGCAAAAATAGCCAAAAAATCACGTTTGTTGTACGGGACCCCCTTTTATTTTGATATTTATTTTATTTTTATTATATGTTATAGCTCAAGGAATTTAATTTTCTAATTTAACTAAACTTATTTTTATTTTATTGACTGTAATTTTGAATGTTATTTGATTTTGTGTGTGTGTGTAATATGGATTTAATTATCTGAAATAAATGAATACAATACAATACAATAGCGGCAAGAGAAATACACATTATGTGAAAATTTCAACTGTCTGCCTCTTACGGTTCATGAGATATAGCCACGTGACAGACGGACGGACAAGAAGGCTTAGTAAAAGGGTTCCAGTTTCACCCTTCGGGCACGGAACCCTAAAAATCAACACCAGTCACAAATATTTCTGCACAATACCATAGATTTTATAAACAATACAAAGTTACGTAACCCACCCTCTATTTTTGCATGCAGGTCGCCATCTCGATTTGCGGTCTCAATATTACATTTCTGCATACATTGACTTCAAACTATTTCAGCTTACGTTTAGAGCACTAGTACACAAGGCGTTTTGAAACGCGCTTTGGGAACGGGCGTGTTAAAATCATTCTTGTCCGATACATCCGTCCGTATGTACATACCTATTTATATTTATTTATTTCTTGGGGACGCTTCCGACTGGTATTGATATGGATCAGTTGAGCTACCTGTAAATTGTTTGCAACAGTCTGCAGTTAGCTTAATTGATTCAATTGTAAATACTAGTTCTAATTTGTTTTTATTTTTGAATTGTAATTTTCTTTGTCAATAAAGATATTTATTCCACCTTAGGTACACATGTTACAGTTGATGTCATTACACTCTATTTAATTTATATTATAACAATCACACACAAATTTTTAACAAAGGAAACGCCTTATGGGTTCTTCAAAGAAAATTAAAAATTAAAACAGACACTCAGACATTACCTACTCTTCTACAAATAAATAAAATAATAATTCGTCAGACTAAAATGAATAATATATAAATTAAAAGTAGTGTCAAAGTATGCTGCTGTACAAGGGTCATTGTCAAGCTATACTAAGAACAATGTACAAAATATAATAATACTGAAATAATATCCGTTAATAAAGCGGGCATTGTCAAATAAACTAAAACAAAAATAAAATGATGCAATAAATACAAAATCATTGTAAAACAAATTCTCGCTCAAACATCCGCTTCTTGGTATTCAACCGCTTTTGGATGTGAACGGATGTTGGGCGCCAGAGGTCTTATGATTAGTTTTGCATCGTTTACGAAAACTTTAATATACCATTTCTTTTATACATTAGTGGTTTGCAGAGTCTCTACCGTATACCTACTGATTAAAACAATTTTTTAGTATGGCAGCGATTCAATTATTCATACGAAGTCGATTACAGTTTTCGAAGGATTGGGGGAGCTTTGTTACCTTTTGACTTTGTAAACTGTGACAACTCAGCAATAGTAAACTATAAAGAAAGAAAGAAAGAAAGAAAATTATTTATTACACACTACACACACACAAAAAAAACTTTGAGACAATAAAATAAAAGAGACTACTTAGTACTAGATAACAAACAGCACAGACAAACACATGTGAACTAAGTAAGCATTATACTAATGCAAACATTGGGTTAATAGGTACCAAGTAGTCCACTCAGCAAGCAGACGAGCGCTTGTGTGCAGGTCTAACACGTCCTGACTCAGCTTTTTGCTCTATCACAGAAACCTGGGGTAATTCGTGAAAGAGCGCTGGTTTTCAGTCAGAACCGTAGAGTAAGTGACAAACACACGGAAAGGATACAGAGTATCTGTATCTGCTCCGTGGACAGACACGATCTCAGAACTATCACATTCTCAGTAAGTTTTTCCGCTTAGTTATTCAGCCAACTTATAGGAACAGAATAGCCACTCGGACGATTTTTAAACGCGTGTTACTAAAGCGCGCTTCTCAGTTTTGAAGCACGCGTTTGGATGTACCCGACCAGATGGCTGGCCTAATGTATACTTGCTCTATGCTGAGCACATGTGTTTGGAATTGGGTCAGTAATGTTATTTCCTAACTTTTACGTCTATGTTATTGGTTGGAAGTTCTTCTATGTTGGTTTTAGTACTCCGATGAAAACAAAAGTGAAGTTATGAGTCAAAGTTTATTGTTTAAATGGTTTTCACTTATTGGCTTTAAAAGTATTGTTAATGTTATTACAAGGTTACATTTTCAGGGTTTTTTTACAGCGTAAGAAGTACGTTGCCTTGTCTTGTAGCTTATAAAATTAAGGCGTTTTCCAAAAAAGAAAATAAAAGTATATTTAGTTACCTTCGAACTCGATAGATGGCGAATCTTCGCGAAGAGGAGAGAATGTCAATATCAAACTGTGCAAGGTATATGCCCTTTTAATTTGACAGACCCACGCCAACGCGCTCTCTTTTCAGACTTGTCTAATATATTATTTTTAATGATAATGCTATTGCTTATGGTAGAACTAGTATGTATGATGTTGACTGAGTAGTATATCTAGATAAGGTATCAGCCTAAACTTAAGCCAATAATATTATGAAACGTCAACGTTTCCACGGTTGCCTATAACCTTTAATATAAAAAAAAAACAACATTTAAATAAAGAAAAAGAGATTTCTGTATTCATAGCATGAACAATGTAAATTACTTAAAATTAACCAACACCATAAAAACTGCATAGAAACAACTTACAAATTAAATAATGAAAGCATGCTACGAAATGGCGAAACTTCATCATCATCCTGACTTCACCCACTGCTGGGTATAGGCCTTAAAACTCTTGTGCCTTGTACTGTGCCAATATCATCCAGGTTCACTCGTTTTAGTGATATCGTCGATGTTAGTGATTACGACTGCTCATCTCGCCTCTGGACGTCCTACGCTTCTGTACCCTGTTCTTGGACGCCATTCTATTAGGGTATCAGTACGGTGTCCTGCCCAACATTGAAACATTTGAAAGTATTAGGTACTTAACTTTGTAGGCACATTACCTATGCACCTACCTATGTATAAATAATTTGCCTACTAATAACCAATAACTTGTTTGTTTATTCAACGAAAATATCTTAAAGCTATCGCATTTCAAACGAACAACTTCAAATCTCAACATAAAACAACAACTTAAGACAAGGGAAAACTTACAATCTTGAAAAGTTGTAATGAACGGAAAATGTGGAAAACAAAAAAGAGGATATCGGTTCCATTGGAATAAAACTAGGAGGCTCATGGAAAAGCGAATTGGAATACATGTATATAATATTGTGCACATAAAATTAGCTTCCCATGATTTTATTGTAGACTGTCGCGCTTGACTGGTTACGATATTATAGGGTCGCTTTCAAAAATTGAGTTTCCACTTTTTCTATCTTTCTTTGGTGGTTTCATAGTTTACGAAAACTAAGTAGAAAAGGTTTCGTTTCCTTCGATAAATTTAGCGCCTCGCAGCGACCCTACCGGATACTGAGAGGAACTAACTACCGTAGTATGGCGGCGAGTTTCACTCGATTATAGTCTTTGAATGATTTTGAGTGATTAGTAAACTATCACGTTATAGATTTTATTCCGTTTTGGTACTATATGCTTAGGACTAGACACAACATAAACAAATTACGACTTGGTTTAAATTTCTTTGTTCAGCCAGTACCTGTAGCCACCGCGACTGCCTTAGGATTCCACACCAAGTAAAATAAAATCCTTATTCCAGGCAGCCTGGTTTATGGAATCTACACAGCAATTCGGTGATACAGCCCGGCAGGTATTTAAGTTTATGGTAGGCAACCGACAGTGTTTTGCCAACACACACAGTCAGTCAGTAGTTTCAGTGCTTGTTTTGTTTGGTCGGCAGCCCGCTGACTTTTATGTGTAAAGTCTGAGGGCCGAAAATAGACATCTGACAGGCGTGTGTCCAGACCCGTATACATTTTCATAACTTAGTTTTCTGTACCATTTACCATCCAAGCTACCATCCGCAGTACGGCCGTGGCCTTAGGGTAACCTGTCGGCGACCACCGCTTCAAGTCCCCTCTACGAAGCTACGACGCCCGCCGATACCAGCCGACCACCGCCGAACGAGCCAGGGGTCCAGGGATCCAGGACACTCACCTTTGGCCACTGACTGATTTACACGCATCTCTCTTCTCTTGTCTAGGAACACAGCCCCTCTTTCTTACAATTTACAGTTTCATTTATATCGAAGATTACACACAAACAAACTAGTACCTCAAAAAAGGACAAAGAAGTGTCTTGAGAAGTATATTGACATTCGTAGTGCCCTTTGTATATTTATATACACAAGCCATGGAAGCCATGGTTATTGAAACAAGCAGCGGCAAAAGGTTGTTAAGACAAATGCATCGCTCAAACACAGCAAGTATCTGCATTAAGAAAACCGCGTCGGTTTAACCCGTGATGCATGATTTACAGGGTTGCATCAACCTGGGTTCCGTCGTCTCCGAACTAACTTATTAACATATAATTGGACGTCTTTTTAATAAGAAAGATGATATAAGAACATTACCTATGGTTTTAATGAGACGTCCAACAGTATTTTCCCTAAAGTTCTCACATAGAATGTTTCGCGTTAATGAGTTTACGCCTCACTTAGCGACTCAACGAGTAACATACTTGCGAGCAAGTTATTAAACTTGAAGCATAGCGGTGTATTTTGTGGAATTAATTTGTGTATAGCTCCATGTAATTCGTATGAAAAGTTTGGGAAATTGTATTTGCAATGCCCGAGGCAGTTGTACCAGATTAACTTAATGTGAGCATCATGGTACACTCGTATTAAACTGTTCACCTGTGTTTTATCATTCGTACCGCTGAGTTTTAGACACGCTGCCTGCTTTTGTTTTTCCGGCCAACTACAACCTGGGTCTTTGAGATAAGAGTCTCTAGATCTTCGTGATACATCGTAGCACACAGCGTCACTTACCAACAGGTGGGATTGTGGTCACACAAAGGTCAATCCTAGAAAAAAAGTTGGTGACTTCAATAGTAAGCTCGCTGACTGTAGAATCTTCTCGTAGGTATTAATTATAATTTACAGCCCGAATTTACCTACTGCTGCAGTGGCTTCCCTTTTCAGTGGACAGTCGCAACGAATTATTCTTTTACTAAGCTCAGATCACAGCAAACTAGCGTTTAATTTATATTTTCATAAAAATAAATCACATTTTATTTTCTAGGTTGTTTCGTAAGTTTTAGAGTATTTTCCTGTCTGTACTATACTTCTTTGTTTGTTGTACCTGAACAGAGATTTCGCAGTATTACATAAACTACTATTAGACTAAACAATTTACTCGTATATTCGTGTCCTCTTCAATAAACACGACACAAATCCGCAGGTACGCACTTACAACGGAAATGTTCCAAGAGCGAGATAAGAGTATTATTTTTCACGCAAAGGTATTTTAACAAAATGAGGGTTACAGAAATTCTTTTATTTTCGTCTAATCTTCTCAGCTCACTGATTCTGAACGGTTCCTGATTCCGATCCATTCCCGACTGATTCAGATAATACGGGCTTCTAATTTTACCTTTGAAAAAGTAATTTTAATTCAAAGCTTTTAGGTAGGATTTCCTTAATAATGTCATTGAATTTGGCATTACAAAGGATTGTGAGAAATTTGATCTAAGCTATCGCATTATTCTTGATTGTTATACCCTAAACTCTTTAATTAATATTAACTATGCATATCTTTATACTTAGCAGATTGAACACCACCCTCAATCCAAATCTGAATTAGAAAAACATGTTATTTTGTTAACCAGAATCACTAATAACTAAACTAATAAATCACTAATAAACTATGTAAAGGAAAATAAATTTATTTGGATCCACAATACCTAACACAACACATACAATAATATACAATAATATATAATAATACACAATAATATACAGGTACAAGCAACACATAAGATTATGTTACATAAGGGCCCAAAAAGGGGGCATAGGGTAGGGGGTATAGGGGGGCGCTATTAGTTATTACTATTATGAGTTAGAGCGATAAGGCCGCCTATTCTGTTGCCTTTTACCAAACTGTTTTATATAGACCTAAGTTATCTGAATTTATTAAGAGTTATCTATCTATTTATGAGTTATTTATGGCAGGAACAACTGCACACTAATTTACACATTATAACATACATCCATCCATCCATCCAAAGTTTAGCATTTATAATATTAGTGTTATTTATATTAGTCCATATAACGACATAAAAATAGCACTTATATTATAAATGCGAAACTGTGGATGGATGGATAGATGGATGTATGTTTGTTTGTTACGTCTTCACGCAATATCTACGGAACGGATCGGGTTGAATTTTTTGCATTGATAGTAAGACCTGGAATAAAATAGCTACGTCTTATCCCATAATTCTGTTCGCATGGGATAGAAATAACCTTTGAACGTTATCATAGAAGTAACAAGAGTGAAGCCGCGGGAAGAAACTAGTAAATAAAGCATGAATTTCCTGCTTTGAAATTGTTTAGTCTCTAACTCGATATAACTCTCATCAAAGTTTATCTCATGGTCGCTTAGCAGCGTAATTAGTATTATTTTCTGTCTACCTGAGGGCTGAGTCTATTTGACGTTAGTAAGGAGAAGTGATCGTGACGTCTGCTTTTAGTATGGGATTTGCGTAGTTCCCTGTCCGCGCGGTAGAGGCGCTGTAACAAATTGTATGGAATAATTTGGCGTGTTTTAAAAAACGATAAGCCGACTTTAAATTCCGGTTTATAGATAATATTCATATATGTCTCGGACGAACGAAATGAACCCTCCCTTACTTTCCCTGACCGAAGGTCTATGATGAAGTACAAAAAATTGAGTTTACACTGGTGACTTCTAGTTATATTTCTTGTCTAATTTAGTTTGTTTACACATGGATGAAACTGTTGACGTCCGTTGCCATGGAAACTATTAATTAGGTGATAATAAAATTATCCTATTCTGAAAAATATTTACAGACCTACGTTTTATGGCGTAGTACATAGCAATTTCTTGAGAATCAAACTTATAGGAGACCACCTAAAAATAAATTTTTATACAACGACGAAACATTCATAAAAATCTATTAATAATTGGCGCATATATCAACAAACTGTTGTAGCTAGTCGTTATTCTTCAAAAATATTATGTTGCTTTTTATGTTTAACTGGATAAATACTAATCCCTCGGGAATAAAATATATATTGGACCACCTCGGGATCATTCTGTATACAATAGTGAAAGAATCAATAAAGTCGGTTACCCATAGGCGGAGATATCAAGTATCATACATACATAAAAATAAAAATAAAAAAAAACATACATACGAACTGAGAACCTCCTCCTGTTTGAAGTCGGTTAAAAAGGAGACGTCACGATCACGTCTCGTTACTACCGTCAAATAGATTCACCACTCTGTCTTACCTAACAGTTAAGGCAACTTTACCATTACTATTCCGCTTTAAAAGTCCATTTCTCCATTCGTCCTATAATGCTCCTTTAGGGCAGGTCATTAAGAGAAATCTTCACGAACCCTTCCAGTTTCCGCTTTCCCAAGTTAAATGCGATAAGGTTTTAAGTGTTTTAGGCCCTAATTAGGCTACTTGAAAGTTTGAACGAAGTTCTTTGTAAATCTTAGCGAAACTACTTTAAAATAGCTGGTTTTAGAGTTACGATTAAGTTTTGTTTAAAATTGAATTTCATAATCAACTTTCATAGTGTTATGGGTTTAGAAACTATTTAACAAGGAAACTCATATACCGAAAAATATTTTACTTTTCATCGGTGCTCTCTAATGGTCAAATTGCATCTTCTCTCATTGTTATAAAAAAAAAAAAATATTTACTAGATATTTATAAAAATACCAACAATAACCTCTACCTACGTTTAACTTGATATTAAGAAACATACCAGGGGCCCTATTCTGCTATACAATTGCGTCACTATGACAATGGTATCGTCACAAAATCATCACGTAGAATCCTTAGATCTATGAAACTCCAGATAGTGCGTGCGGTGCTATTTGCACGGAGAGATAAATAATTAGTTTCAAACTTGACACTTTGATACGCGGCCCTCCATCTGTATTCATCATCATTTCTTTCATCTATGGTAGAATACCAAAACATGTAATTCTGTGACGA
This sequence comes from Eupithecia inturbata, assembly GCA_963662085.1. Lineage (NCBI taxonomy): Eukaryota > Metazoa > Arthropoda > Insecta > Lepidoptera > Geometridae > Eupithecia > Eupithecia inturbata. The sequence goes on along the minus strand of OY759178.1, from coordinate 13,585,113 downwards.
TACCATTGTCATAGTGAAGCGATTAGTTTAGCGGGATAGGGCCCCTGATGCCATAAGTTTGTGTCTTTGTAATTGTTGTTGATTGACTGATACATCAATCCATAGATTGTTTGCAACTGTCTGCAGTTAGCTCAATTGTAAATACTAATTCTAATTTGTTTATAATATTTGATTGTTATTTCCTTTGTAAATAAAGTTTTCATTGTAATGCGTAAATCCTCACTTACTGCTCGGAGTTCGCAAACTCTTTGACAAATAGATAGATAGTTTCTCTTTATTGCCTTCTCATCTACCTCTACAGCTGAACATATCATCATCACCAGCCCGTATACTATAGTCCACTACTGAACATGCCTCCCCAAACAAGGGGGTTTAACTATCATCAACACGCTTGGCAGGCGGTTCCAGTGCCAGCCATGTTTTGTCCAAGTTCCGCGTGAGTGATATCACTTTAAGAAACTAGATTGTAAATTTTGCTACGAAACTGTAGAGGCCTACGTCGTAGCAAAACGGTCTCGTAGCACCAGGGGTTTTGATAACAAAACAACAGCTAAATTTTTTATATCTACAACTAGCTTCAGCCCGCGGCTTTGCGCTCTTTTTTTGGAATAATAAGTAACCTTTATTTTATGTTTTTATCTATTTATTGCATCATTATTATGGTGCATACATTAGTCAGGATTAAGAAATACACACAATTATGTACCCATGTAGGGTGTTGCAATGGGAGACGGCCAGATACATTTTTATATTTTTTAAAGTGAAAAGAAACCTTTAGCTAGTTTTGAGCAATGTACTTGCCACAAATCAGTTGGATTGACCTATAGGATAGGCGATTTCTATATGGTTGGAGGATGGGGTCTGCCAACTTAGATTCACAATCATACACACACTACACTGGCTACATACACATACACACACACCCAAAACAAACATTTAATCTGTCTGTATGTATGTACTTCTTTTATTATTTTTCCTTTGTTGCTTTTATTGTGTTTTGATTTTGTAATCTGATGTTTTCTACAATAGACTAAGTTTAAATTGTTTTTTCCCTACGATGCTGGAATGTTACTTTCAATTTTATAAATAATTAGTTCCAGGTCAAACTTACACCAATCTCATTGTATTGTAATCCGTAGAGTGGAGGCCCTGGAGACTTGCAGTTGCAGGCATTTATTAAACCTATAGCAAGCTCCAGCAACAATACAGGTTTCTCTGTGCTTATAATAACTAAAAAACCTATTGTGTGAAGAGGAAATAAACAAATTATTATTCTATTATTATTATTATAGATATGTTATATAATACTTATTTAATAAAATGGTCTAAAAGGTAAGTATTTCAAATAAAATTAATGCAAGATTTCAATTACAAGTCACCAAATGTATCATTAAAAAAATCATTTAGTTCGTAGCAGCATTTTTCCAACAGCATCTCTTTTAATCTAATTTCAAAAATAATATTACTTCCTTGGCTTATAATCTTGTCTGGAATTTTATTATATATTTTTACCGCCATTGAGTGTGTCAAGATTGATGGATTTTTAATTATGATGCAAGTATCACGAGATTATATTTATACCTACTTTGATAACGACGCTGTTGCTCATTAATTTTTTGACCACTAAACATTTCTATGTTTATTTCAGGTTCAGATTCCTTTTCAGTTAAAGATTTATTTTATTCAAGGTTCAGATTCTTTTTCCTCATATTCCTGTATGTGGGCGAAATTTCAGTCAGAGCCCATCGATACTTTTGGCTTTGTCTTCGGCCAAATAATCACAACGGCGCAAACTTTCGCCTTATAATATTTGTAGGATTTCTGGCGTTATATTTAGTATGAATTAAGGTGTTATTTCATAGCCCTATTAAGTAGGTATTTTTAACTCAATACTCAACAGAACTCTGTTGTAAATAGCTATTTCGACTTATTTCTGTCGGTACGTTAGACCGATACGAAACAAAAGAAATGAATAAATTAACCGTTGATAAATTGTAGCCGTTGGTGCCTGCAACCGTTATTATTTCAGGCAACGGTTTGATGTTTTCATAACAACGGGTAATTTAATAGTGGTATATTGCTGGGGGTTAGCGCTGTGGTAAATTTGAAGTAGACTATTTTTAGCGGTTCGATGATGTCTGGCTTTTACAGTTAGGGCAAAAACAATAACTTACCTTGAAAATGTCTCTTAGTAAAATAAGTATTTTTGTATTTTATTCTTAGTTAATTTAATTTTTTTATATTTAGCGTCATTGTCATCTCTGCCCGTTTGCTCCCACCGTGTTGGTTAGTGGTCTCTTTAATACATCTCTTCTTCCGGTCCCCACCTAAGGCTTCTAAGCGATAAGGCCGCCCATTGTACTTGTGTCGTAATGTCTTTTGTATTGTATTCGGCTCTGGACCGTTAGTGCCTTTTCCGGCACTGGCTACCCGGCGAACGGGAAATGCGAAAAGCTACTTATTCGTTGCGTCGTATGGGGTAGGCCTATGTGTGAGAATATTGGATACGTTGCGAATTTGCGAGTGCCTGTAGAATAACATACTCATTTCTACAGCCCATAAAGCGTGTATTCCTTTGTTCCAGATGCAGTAACATTTCAACATGGACGCAGCAAGCAAAACCTGCCACATTTACGAAATAAGATGAGAGCAGGCACCATGACAATAGAAAACACCAACAATGCATGAACTAGAGTTCCACCTCACTACAAAAATCAATCAGGAGATTTTAACAGAATGGGAGGTCTTAGTAAACTACTCGCTCGAGAACTTTAACCTATCCAGTAATGAGACGAGGGCGATAAGAGATGGCGCTGTTAGAAATTGGTGGGCGACTGCTGCGTTGGCGCTAGTGCTTTGCACAGCGGCCGGAAATGTTCTGGTGTGCTTGGCGATATATTTGGAGAGGAGGCTGCAGAATGTTACGAACTACTTTCTGATGTCGCTGGCGATTACTGATCTGTTGGTGGCTATGCTTGTGATGCCGCTCGGTATTGTCACTTTGGTTATGGGTAAGTAGATCATACGTTTTTAAAAGGAAGTACCACTACCAACTCCGTCCGTTTTCGAATGCGGCTCGGTCCTACTAAGTATTCCTGCTTCTCACAGCTGAGTGTCTAACTTTTTTCCCGACTTCCGAAGCTCGATAGATTTAAGGAAGACGACGACCGATGTGGCGCTGCGGGCGAAGGTCCGCCTGCTACGCAGGAGGTTGTAGGTTCGATTCCTGCCTTGGGACAAAATGTTTGTACGATCTGCAAATATTTGTTCCCGGTTTTCAGGGTATTCTATGTATAATAAAAAATATATATCTATGTAGTGTATTGTACCTATTAAGATATCAGTCATCTAGTACCTCTAATACAAGCTCTGCTTAGCTTGGGGCTAGATGATGCTGGACGGATTGTACAAAAGAGGGGGGGCGAACCTAACTGGTTTGGTTGTCAAACTAGGCCTAGACCTCAGTACTCACGGGATCCTCGTGGTAAAAAACACAAATTACATAAAATAAAACACTTTTTCTTTGGTTCCTTGAATGTGGAAACACAATTGAGAAAAAAAATAAACGATAAAAAAACCATGAATTTGCACTGGTTCGCACATAATTTAGTTGAGATTTCAGGAACCTTGCGGTCTATTGAAATGACTTATGTTTTGATGTGTACGTTATTACTAATTATTTGGTTCCTTGAAACCGTCTCTTCATAAATTGTCTATTTTTCTTGTAATTATGCAAAAACTTGATTTTTGCGCTTAAACCTTTCCAAAAACGTATGCACAGAGCATACGCCGCTCCTACGAACGTGAAATCCTATCAGGTGCAAAGCGCGCCCTTTTGTAAAAAGGATGGACTTTTTACTCTTAATAATAGGTACTACATGAGTGTTGTAACAAGGATTGTCAAAATCGAACAATCAGGACTAATAGCGCTCTATTACTTTTGAATGTAAGTGATAAAATAAAAAAATATATTAAACATAGATACTAATTATGTTTTACATGGGATTTCCATAATGCGGCTAAGGAACAAGGTAAAATATACGACAAAGAATTGTGTTACATTCGCGTAAAACCCCCTAAAGTCCTCAATATTTCACAGGATAAGGATTCGACCTTTTCCTCCAAAATGTTAAAACGTTTGTCTAATTTTAACCTCAGAGAAAACTCGTCGTTCTAAGAGCTTAATTCCCCAAAATTAATAGGAGACAATTAATATCGGAGACAAGGTAAACATTTATTTTTCTTTGTGCGACTTACTCAATAAGTCTCAAGGTATTTACTTGGACGGTTACGAAGTTATCTTTTAGGGTATGGGCGGAGTGCGAACGGAGAGCCTAGACGATTTAGTCGCTTCCGTCTGGAAGCGACTAAATCTTATAGGTTTATTATTAGACGCGTTTTGTTTTGATTGAATTGCATTATTTTCCACACATACATAAAACGAACAAAACTCAACAAACAATTTAAATACATATAAATTTGATTCTGGATACTGTTATTGGGTCATTTTATAGTTTGTGTAAATATGAACTTCAGTTAAATTTAAACTACCTGAAGTATTCTTTATTGACAAAGAATATTACAACTCAATAACAAAAACAAATCAGAACTAGTATCTACAAATTAAACAATTAAGCTAACTGCAGACTGTATTAACAATTTACAGGTAGCTCAACAGATTCATATCAATACCAGTCGAAAGCGTCCCCAAGACCTGAAGTTAATTTTCTAAAAGACAATGCAACGAGCAGCCGGAAAAGGGTCAGTGTGTCGGTGGTACTTACTCAAGGTGATGAACCTAGTAGTTAATAGTTACAGTACGTTATTGAACTATTCCATACAAAGTAAATTAGTTAGCTAAGAAAATACCGCTCACTGAAGCACCCCGCCCGGGCACTAACGTTCTGTAAATTAATTAAAGCAAGCCCGATGTAATTTGTCAAAACATTTGTGAAGCTATTTTCACTGTCCGCGTGGGATGATATTGAACATTTTCTCATTATAAGCCGTAGCTACGACGGGAGCAAATAATTTTATAGCTTTCTAAAAGCAATATCGCAGGTGATAGGCAAATGTTCCAATGATAAATGACAAGCTTCTAATCACGCTTCCTAGCACTAGAAACTGGGTGCTTTTGCAGCGGGTTTCTTACAACTTCTAGCAAAATGTAGAATAATTCCATTCAACAGTGTCAAATATGAGCTCTCGCTCCTTCTGCCTACTGGAAACGCAGCCTTACATATTATTTGTAGGAACAATACCTTGAGAAGGCAATCCCTCGAGAGGGTAGTACCTTGCGGGAGCAATACCTTGGAGAAATCTAATCATCGCAGGAACAAAACAGAATTATCTTTCTTCGCTCAAGCGGTATCGATAATTTTATTGTCTGAATCGTGTTTCTTTTATTAATGTAATTGTAACGATTTTATCGAGTTTCTTCTATTGTTTGTAACTTTTGTAGTATATTTTGTATCGAGCATTACATCGATAAATAACTTGATAAAAAGTTACCATTTTCTTGTACGGTATAGGTAGGTACCATGATTTGTTGTGTTTTGAATGTTCCCATAATTATATTTGTTTTGTGTTCAATTGTGCTAAAGGTCATTGGGCACCGAAGTATGGAAACATACGCACGGCGGACACAAACGCCATCTACTGTATGGATTGCTATACGTTTATACATTTCAATGACATGGTCTCATCAATGTGGGGTATGGGAATCTCTCAAAAACCATATATTAAAAAACCCACAAAAGTTGAAGGAAATCTTTGAGGAATTATTAATTTATCTTATTTTAAAGCTCTGTGTAGTAGTAGTACTAGTGATGGTAGTAGTTAAATAGCAAGGGAAGTGTGATAAGTAAAAAAACAGCTCTATTACACATTTAACACTTTCTTCAGCTTCGTCAAAAAAATCTACAACTACATCATCTAAGAAGGCGGCAGGTGTGTCGATGGCTTCTTGATGCCTGGCCCAAGATAGAAAGTAAACTAAGCTCATCCCGAGCATAACATCGTGTGCGCAACTTCTGCAAATAGCGTAAAACAAGGTTTTTCCTGTTTTTAAATTGAAATATTAAAATATTACTGTTTTTATAAACAGCTGTACTTTTTTCCCCTCATACTTTTTAATTAAATAACAGTGTATGAGGAGTAGGTAAGTGTAATCTCAATATTTTAAAATTATTTAGGTTATTGTCCGCCACTTTTTACAAAGTGGGTCGGATTGACCTTTAATGTAATGCTCGACAATTCAAACAGCATCATCTAGCCTTAAGCTAAGCAGAGCTTGTGTTATGTGTACTAAATGACTGATATACTTATTACAATACATTACATAAATATATAAAATACCCGGAACAAATATCTGCAGATCGTACAAACGTTTCTCCGAAGGCAGGAATCGAACCCGCATCCTCCTGCGTTGCAGACGGACCTTCTCACGTAGCGCTACAGAGGTCGTTTAACATATAAAACTTACAACACACCAATTAATACCTTATTCTATTTCAGAATAAGGTATTAATTGGTGCAAATATGCAGGTCTCGACAGAGCCTACATATTTGCTCCCTTTGGGGTCGAGACCCTAGGTCCGTGGGGTACCGAGGCTCTCCGGGTTTTTAAAAAGTTATCTGAGCGTCTGGTCGACGCGACGCGTGACCCGAGAGCTGGCGGATATCTGGCGCAGCGCATCAGCATTGCCATACAGCGGGGCAATGCAGCCAGCGTCTTGGGGACGCTTCCGACTGGTATTGATATGGATCAGTTGAGCTACCTGTAGATTGTTTGCAACAGTCTGCAGTTAACTTAATTGTTTCAATTGTAAATACTAGTTCTAATTGGTTTTTATTATTGAATTGTAATTTTCTTTGTCAATAAAGAGAAATTTCAGAATAAATACTTAAATTTTAAGTGCTTTTAAATTGTGTTAATTACCATTATAGCTTCAAAACTTTTTCCATTTTCTTATTATTTAATTGTATTTTGTTCGACAGGCAATCTAGACCAATATTATTATTTATAATTATAATTACTTTTTAAGTTTTCGTACCCGATGGGTGAATTCGGGATCCTGTTACTAAGCCTGTGTGTCCGTCCGTCCGTCAGCGGGCTGTATCTCATAAACCCGGTTCTAAGGTAGACAGTTTTAATTTTCACATAGTATGTTTTTCTTTTACTATATCAAGAAATAATAAAATAATAAAATAAAATAAAATAAAAAAAATTATGGGGTGCATACCAAGTTGAACACCGATCACCGAAGTTAAGCAACGTTGGCCGCGGTCAGTTGGTACTTGATGGGTCCCGCGTCATGTTTTGATTTTTGTTTTTTTATCAATCTGCCAAAAACAATCTGTTTGTACGGGATCCCTTTGATTCTTTGAAAATAAATTAAGTAGGTATATTAGTTTCGAACGATGGTACGGAACCCTTTGTATGCGAATCGAGCACTTGGCCGGTTTATTATTTTAAACTTGTAACAAATAACCTTGACTTGATGTGAATGATGGTTTTAATAAAATACAAAATGAACATTGAAAACGTTTTGAAAAATAATGAAATTTCCATGAAATTATAAATTTAGAAAGAAGCGCCGTAGTTTCAAATAGCTTTTAGAATTTTCTATGAAAAGGCATATTTAAGAATAAAAAAGAATAAGAATAGAATAAAATATATTTATTTTATAAACAGACTTAAACATACACAACACATACTTAATAATACAAACAAAGCTTAATTAAAGAGGTAACAAAAAAAAAAACATTTAATAACAAACAACTATTTGATTCTAGGTATGACGCCGATTCTTGTGATAGATGAATACAATTCTTGACCGCACACTTAACTTAGAAACTAGAGCTTCCGAGACATAGTCATATTTGCGCAAGCCTTACTTAAATGTATTTTTTTAATTGACACAATCCCTACCTTTGAAGGACAGAAAAAATATCGATTTCAGTACAATTTTCAAGTCCACTTTTTAACAAGATCCCATGATACTAGCCAGATGAAAATTTTAGGGTTACTTTTCCATGAAGTAGTTTTTAAAGGTTGTAGAAAAAAAAAAGTATTTTTTTTTTCTGTGAGCCTTCAATGTTTGTTTAAAAATTAAGTTTGCGGTTTATTTTTGTAAAGATTATTTTTTATTTGGAATTTAATCAAATAACAACTCAAAACGATATTGTAGGACAAAAGATCAACTATTGAGCTACTACCTTAAAAAAATAACAGTCGCACACATTATGGCTACACTTGGGGCATGAAGCGTAAAATCGGATTTTGGCTAAAATTTCATAAAAAACTGAATAACTTTTCGTTCAAAAGTTATTCAGATTTTTATGAAATTTTAATCACGGAACTTTGCTGAAAATCACGGAACTTTCAGGGGAGTTAAATTGTAAGGCATTGAGGTCACCCATTGTCCTGCCACCGTTGATCCACCCTTCATGATATACCGTGTATTCATAATGTAATAACTTTATCTATAAAGAAAATTACAATCAAATAATAGAAATAAATTAGAACTAGTGCCTCAAAATACACAAAGATGTATTTATGTTAGCTGTCAAGTTTTTGTTTTTTTAGTTTTTTATTTATTCGGGGTAACAAAGAATTACACTCTTAGCCTAATTAAATATATACTTTTTCTAAGATATTCTATAAGTGTAATTAACACCGATACCTCTTAGAGATATAAAAAATAAACACAGCAAAAGTTATAATAGGTAAGTACTAAAGATGTGTTTGAATCTATCATGACGGTTGCACCAATAATGTTGATAATCAAATTCGTGATTGGTAATTTTACCACTTGATTCCCAGGCTTAAAGCTTTACAAGTGACAGAGGAATCTCAACTTAGTGAACAAAGAATAGGTAAACGCATAGTATATTTCGAATGGCAGTCACAGTCATTGAGTAAAATGCTAAATATGGTCTATCCATGGGTATTTTCAGGTGTAGATACATAAAGAAAAGACCAGCATTTTATTTATAAATATTGCTGACTTGTCAAAGTTGTCAAAATTGTACTCCACAACCTCAACCTCAACAGCCTATATTGGTCCATTGCTGGACGCAGGCCCCCTTGATAAGTGCCTTATTGGCTCTTATCTCATGGGGGTACTGCCCATAATCCTCACGCTGGGAATGCGGGTTGGGGGTCGCAGTGCGGTGGTAAACTAGTTCTGCAGGAGGCGCTGCTGCCCGTCCCTCGGGTGGATATCCTTTAGTCGCCTCTTACGACACCCTCGAGAAGAGTTGGGGTGGTGCAAATTCTAATCCGGCACCACACGCCATTGCAAAATTTGACTGCTTGCAAGGAATTACTCAAAGTATCTGAAAACTGGAATCGAATTGGCTCTATCTGGTAGGGGCGCTGCAAGGCGCGAAATGTATGGAAGGAAACGAATACATAGTTTTCGTCAACAAGCACATTAAAATCGATACTTCGTAGTTGTTACAATGTTGACAGCCAGTTGTTTTAACTATTCAGACATTGTTCAAGTTTTTACGATGCACAAAGACACGATAACGTTTAGCTGGAAAGTTTTACGGTCCCTGCTATTCAGCGTAGGTAGAAATTAGTATTTAAGATAAGTAAAGCTAGATCCATTATTTAAGCTAACAATGTATTTGATAAATTTTGCAATAGAGGAAAAGTTCAGTTTAGACTGTTTGGCAGGTAGAGAAGATAATACAAATACAAATACAAAAATACTTTAGAGGTATAGTACACCAACAAAAATACAAAATAAAATAAATAATTGAAATAATAATAATAGATATAGATAACTGGAATAATGTACATACAGTGAACGACACAATCAATGTAGGTACCTACCGCGTGAACCTTTCAAAAGCGTAATGTGTAATAATGTGTTGCTACGAAGCGTTTGTGTCATCTAACAAATGCGCAATTGGAAACTGACATTGGTTGAATTGTGTCAAACCTGCAGAGCCAATGATAAAAAAAGAAGAAGAAAACATTTAAATATTGACACATAGTTTACAAATTATTATCGTTGTTGTAATGAGAAGGAGATTTTTAAAATTATTATTTTCTTTATTTCTAACTATAATAATAATCTACAATTTACACAAAATCTTTCAGCAAAAATGTTTCCAGCAAAAACATTCAATAATCTGATTTTCCAGTTCAACTTTTCTGAACAGCAAATTGTCTAGGTTGCCTGAAGCACCACAGCTTATTCAGCTGGGCCATCACAGTGTTATTTATTTTAGTGCCTCACGCAACTAGCGAGGCAAAGAGTAGTCGACAACAGCTGGTCATCCCGTAGCTTAGTCCTTAGTATGGGTTGTGCTTATTAGACGAAAACGATTTTCGTTTTCGTTCCCTTCAAATTAATTAAGCGCCTTGCAGCGCCCCTACCGTATAGAAAGGAACTATTTTTCGGAATGATAGCGATCTAATATCTTTTTAGTTCGCCTTTGCGACTATTTTTCGAATTATTTTTACCCGCGACGGAACGGAGACGGTATATGCGTTTAGGGTGTGATGTTGTTTGATTGTTCGTTTGTTTGTTTTGAGTGATTCGTTTCATGCACTGAACCCGACGACAAAGCCCTGTGGGTTGGTATTCCACAATGCTGTTTTTACAAATTGTCGGCGGCCAGCGACTTTGGTATAGACTCTTGAAAGCAATATTCTTCTAGTCTACCTCAACGCAGCTGATGCCAATTTTATTTATTTGTTTATTTAGGGCAATCAACTAGAGATAACACAAAATACTTCTTTATTCTTATGTTAAGGTTTAAAGTCGTTTAAAAATGAGTTAGCTTTCCCATTTTGGGCTGTAAATAACGGAGGCACAGATTAATAGCGACAGATAATAAATAACAGAAGGGTGCGGGCAGAATATTCTCGCGGTTTCACAATTTAAAGAGTATTTTTGTATTTTATTCTTCATTCTTGTTTGAATTCATGTAGGTATTCTAATGAGCCACAATACAAAAATAACAAAGAGAAACAGTATAGGAATCGCATGAATCATTCATTCCTGAATTTGAAAAACGGGTTTTCGCTTAGCTGTTATTTTTTTAATCCAATACCAATTGAATGTCTAAATACTCGGCAGTTGGTTTATTTGAATTTTAAATTCGGGTGATTTTTTTTTAAATTATGGCAGAATCGTAAAAAAAGTAGCGTTATTGCATGCTTGAACATTTGTCTTTATTTTTGGAAAGATTAGAAATAATCTCTTCAAAGCAAAAAATGTGGTTCAAAAGTCTTAGAAACCGATAAAGCATGCTGAATATTCGTAGATTACTAGGGTAAAAGGCCAACCAACTTCATTCCTCATAATACTATGGAATATTACGTAATGCTAGCCTCAGGTTTATCCACGCCAGAATTCACTGGAATTTCCATTGGATTTTCCATTTTCATTTGATAACGTTCCTTTGTAAAAGGAGCTGAGCTTTCGAGTTGGATAGGTACGGGGAATAATTTGCACGAAGAGTAATGAATCAACTTTTTATACACTGTTTGATATCTGCGAAAATGTCAGGAATAGCTTAAAGTAGGTGGCCTAATTCCATCTATGAGTACACAGATTAGGTAATGTCACTTCGGTAATAAGTATTCTAGATAGAGTATACTTAGCAGATACGTTTTCTGAGAGCGTCTCTATTGTTATTTGTCGTTAGCTTTGGATGTAAGGTCATAATATATTAACAACAAATCCTTCTTATCCTAATCTTTAAAATGTCAGTGGTCATTTGCATTGTGCGCCTTCAAAATTACCTATATTAAATATGGTATCAGCAGGGTTATTGCACTGCAACTGGGGGCCCAATTTGGGTAAAATGTAGCCAGTCCAGCCAGGTTCGTCATTGCGCGACAAAACAAGGATGACTATTTTTTTTCTGTATTTTATACCAATTAGAACTCTTACTCCACTGCTGAACGTGCCAACCCCAAACAGGGGAGGTTTTACCATAATTACCACGCTTGGCAGGTGGATTGGTAATCGCAGTGTACACTTAAAGTTATTTAATACGGGATATTTACCATTTTTTGAGTTTTGGGCCTTCCAATATTTCGGCACAGTTTCATACGCCATGCCCTGACCACGGAATAACTGAAGTCACTGCGAGCGAGTTAATAGCATGATCGTTTTTAAAGTTTAAGGCAGTTGTCCCACCGCCGTCGAGGAAGCGAGTAACTGTCGGCTATTTTCTCGCTCAAGAAACGTACAATAGATATACATTCCGTGTAAACAAAAGAGATGCATTTATTAATAGTTAATCGCTGACAGATTACACTGCCGGCAAGAACTCGCTCCACTAGGTAGTCGCTGAGCGACAAAAGCTATCAAAGATAATACTTGCTCAGCGATACTCGCTCAGTGATGCTCGCTTGGCGGCCAGAACTCACGCCGAGAGACCAACCATCTGTCACTGCCACCGCCACCCCGCGAGCGACGGGAGTGTGCGAGTGCGATGGACGGCAAGCGTCCGTCGCACTCGCACACTTGCTTAGAGCCAAGCGACAAAACTATCGGAACAACACACTCGCTTCCCGCTGCTCGCCAACTCCATAAATCCCGCTCCGTAGAGTAATACCGCATGCACTATAGCGAAATAATATGACCCTCGGTAGGAACCTAGATAAGCGGCTGAGAGCAAAACACGCACCACTCAGATATCCGCAGAGCTTACCTATGCGCTATTCCCAAGTAAGGCCCTTGTCAATTTGGGATCCAAGAAAGTTTATGACGCTTACTTGGTTCAAGTCAGAAGGAAAGTGCCCTTCTTCTGATTTCTTTAGTCGAATTCTAAGTGTTGTCCTTTAGTCGACTTACAACAATCCAAGAAAGTTTATGACGCTTACTTGGTTCAAGTCAGAAGGAAAGTGCCCTTCTTCTGATTCCCTTAGTCGACTTCTAAGTGTTGTCCTTTAGTCGACTTACAACACTTAGAAGTCGACTAAAGGAACTAGAAGAAGGGCACATTCCTTCTGACTTGAACCAACTTGGATCCCAAATTGACAAGGGCCTTACTTGGGAATCGCACATAGGTAAGCTCTGCGGAAAACTTCACTTGCTAAGTTGAAGGGGTCGATATTCGTACGCCGCAGCTTCACTGATCTATTTTCTGTATAAAAAACTTTAAAACAAAAGATAATGACTGTATAATTTTGTTTGTGATGCCGTCATGAGGCCAGATACCTAATGAAGCGAGAAAGGCTGTGTTGCCATTTGAAAATGTTTGCAGTTCTGCATATACATAAATGTGGCAATGGTTGCCTCATTTAGGTATATCCAGAACTAGAATAGGCAAACTGTGGTTCACTGCAACAACGCAGCTGTGGTTTGAATTTTATTATAGCTACACTTACAATTGGATACATGGACAAATTCTTTTTGAAATGGCAAACGCCTATTTTTTTTTGGTTTTTATTGTAAAGACTGTGGTTATACGTTTGAAAGAAATCATGTTTTTTTGAAGATGATGAAAGTTAATTTTTTTTTCTTCTTTTTATAGAACTTTTATGCTATTTTTAGTTTACCTACCTACACTATGTTGGTGATCAATAAATAAACATAAATATAGGTATACTATAAACCCATTGGTAACGTTAGAATAGCCATATCTATTTGCTACCTTACTAATAATAGGAAGAGAGATTTTAATTAAGAGATGGGAAGACGATATTAGAAAAGTAGTCGGCCCAGTATGGATCCGAGCAGCAACAGACAAAACTTTATGGAAATCTTTGGAGGAGGCCTTTGTTGCAAGACAAGTTGTAACAAAACAAAACGTTCGCCGACTTGACTACTAACACAAATACCTGGAAGATAAGAACCAGTGTAAAAACTTTAATAACTTTATTTTTATGTCTATGTAAGTTTATTATATATATGTAGGTAGTTTATGGTAGGTATATATAGTACGTTATGCAGGTATATGTAATTGTTTTAATTTCCTTAAGTTTTTCAAACGCCACCGTCTATATTGTTGTCATAAGTCCAGTCCATCCCAAGGTTACCTGGAAGAGATCGCTCCAAGCGATAAGGCTGCCCTTTGTACTGTCTTGTTTCTCAGAATTTTCTTCTGTATTATATTTTGTGCTTGTGTGGTACAATAAAAAGTTTTCCATCTATCTATAATGTCTAAGGCATAGTTTATAAAACCTACCATAAATGTAAACAATAATAAAGGTTTATTTTTTTCATACTTAATAGGAAATGTAACCTAGGCTTGGTTAAAGTTAAAACTGAGCTTGCAAAAAATAAATACAACCTTGACAGAAGAAACGAAACATGCCAGCTAGACTGATGTTCGCAACATAATCTTCCTAACTTAGCAAATTACCGACAAAAAGACTAATGACTTCAAAAGATCGATAATGTTGGGGGTAACTTTAGGCTGCCGACGCACGCAGCGTTTGCCTTATACTAGCTGCTGCCCGCGGCTTTGCACGCGCTTTTTAAGTAGCCTATGTCTATCCGCGGGATATCTTCATTTACCTCCCTGCCAAATTTCATTGCCGTTCTAGTAGAAACCTTTAAAATACCTTTGGTTACGGAACCTTTATAAAAAGTTGATCTATTCTCACAATATTTTTTTTTAATAATTGGATTATGTTTGTGAAGGAAAATCGGATCATGTTGTTTGTGCAAGTTTAAATGGGTTTTCGCAGATTTAGCTTAAAAGGTTTCACCTTTCCCTGTGTTCGCTTGATTCTCAAATGCGCTAAAAGCAAAACTAATTTGTGATCGGAAAAACAGAATTGAAGAAGGTTAGGTTGATATATTGAAAACAAAAAAGAACTTATTCGACTGAACTTTTTTAATAAAATTAAAATTCATAGAAGTTATTTTACAGAAAAGGTTTAGAAAATTTATTTCATATTTCTTCAAAATCACGCTCGCACTCCAACCACACCCTAACCCTACAAATGGAATCTAAATTGATGGATTAGTTAAGGAACGTAATTCTACATTCGGCGAATACCTATAATACAGCATGTCGTGATGGCAGCTTAGGCGGTGACGGGATGTACTGTGTGGAACTAAGCTTAGGCGGTGACGGGATGTACTGTGTGGAACTAAGCTTAGGCGGTGACGGGATGTACTGTGTGGAACTAAGCTTAGGCGGTGACGGGATGTACTGTGTGGAACTAAGCTTAGGCGGTGACGGGATGTACTGTGTGGAACTAAGCTTAGGCGGTGACAGGATGTACTGTGTGGAACTAAGCTTAGGCGGTGACGGGATGTACTGTGTGGAACTAAGCTTAGGCGGTGACGGGATGTACTGTGTGGAACTAAGCTTAGGCGGTGACGGGATGTACTGTGTGGAACTAAGCTTAGGCGGTGACGGGATGTACTGTGTGGAACTAAGCTTAGGCGGTGACGGGATGTACTGTGTGGAACTAAGCTTAGGCGGTGACGGGATGTACTGTGTGGAACTAAGCTTAGGCGGTGACGGGATGTACTGTGTGGAACTAAGCTTAGGCGGTGACGGGATGTACTGTGTGGAACTAAGCTTAGGCGGTGACGGGATGTACTGTGTGGAACTAAGCTTTTTCGAGGGTAGCAGTGACATAAATCTACCTACTTAAGACGGCATCAGCATTCCCATACACCTGGCAATAGCCAGCGTCTTGGGGATGCTTCCTACTGGTATTGATGAGGATCAGTTGAGCTACCTGTAGTTTGTTTACAACAGTCCGTAGTTAGGTAAATTGTTTCAAATTGTAAATACTAGTTCTAATTTGTTTCTATTGTTTGATTGTAATTTTCTTTATAAATAAAGTTATTTCTTATGTACCTACATATATACATTCATATAAGATGTTGGTTAATAAAGTGCGTAAGCCCTCTCACTCAAGGTATTTAATAAGAAATCAAATATAATATAAAAATTTTAAGATAATATTAAATTCATATAGATATTCAGCTGGTTCCCATCGTGCAGTTGAGCTACCTGTAGATTGTGGCAGATTAATTGTTTCAATTGTAAATACTAGTTCTAATTTGTTTCTATTATTTGAATGTAATTTTCAAACTTAAGACGTATGATTTGGCGTGTTTTAAAAAAATATAAACCGGCTTTAAATTCCGGTAGATAATATTCATCTATGTCGCGGACGAACGAAATCACCCCTCCCTTACTTTCCCTGACCGAAGGACTAACAATGTTCACGTGCAATAAATTGAGTTTTCACTGGGGACATCTAGTTATAATTTAAGTCTAATTTAGTTTGATGACACATGGATGAAACTGTTGACGCCCGTTGCTATGGAAACTATTAGGTGATAGTAAAGTGATCATATTGTGATGAATTTTTACAAACTTACGTAAAGCGCACATAGCAATTCCTCGAGAATCAAACATATAGGGTCCCCTTTATGTTTTAAGGTCCTTAAAATTAATTTTGCTACAACAACGAAAGAATCGTGAAAATCTATAAACAATTGGCGCAGATGTCACGAAAACTGTTGTAGCTAGTCGTGATTCTCCAAAATTTTGATGTTGCTTTTTAAGTTTAACTAGATAACTAATAATCTCTCGGAAATAAACTTTTTATGGGACCACCTCAGGATCATTTTCTATACAATAGTGAGATAATAAGTAAAATCGGTTAACCATAGGTGGAGATATCAAGCAACTTACATACATTAAGAAAAACATACAGACGAGCTGAGAACCTTCTCCTTTTTGGAGTTGGTTAAAAAGCAGTTGTATTGAAACGTAACAAATTTGTATGAATGTCATCGACAAAAAGTGCTGGATGCAGGGGCTGTGGAAGTAGGGTGCAGGGGGGCAAATCCCCCACCCCGGGGAGAGGGGGGAGGGGTCCCCCCCGTTTGAATTTACTATCTGGCCAACTTTACTACCTGGTAAAGAAAGTTTCTCTGTGCTATCCTTCATAGAGCGTTAGAGCGTTGTATTTTGTTAAATTAAAAAGCGCTTGTAACTAAGAACAAGATCCGTCGAGTGCGAGTGTGACTCGCGCGCCGAGGGTTTCGAACGGTTGTCAAGTTTACCAATATGTACTAGGTACTGGCTATTTGATGAATACCAAAAAATTAAGGCACCTTATTTGTACCTATTACATTTCATATGTATAGGTTAGCAAACTTCGGAGTAGGTATAGAGGGTAATAGTAAAATTTTCGTCTTTTTTCAAAATATTTCGAAATAAGTAATTTTTCGACTTTTTTGACAGAAATTTCATAAACTGTTTTGGGATATACAAACCCATTTGATACCCCACTCGGTGAGGTAGCCCCCCTTTTGAAAATTATTCCACCCCTTTTTGAACATTTTATAAAAGGTGTTCTACTTACAGACTTCTCTACATTTTTCCTGTAAAATATAGTTCCATATCTACAAACGATAACGTTTGTAGATATGGAACTATATTTTACATGTAAATGTATATAGATACATTTCAGATGAATCGCTCTGCAAACTTCGGAGATAGGGGGGGGGGGGAGTGGGTCATTATTCGACTTTTTTCAAAATATTTAAAAAAATATTAAACATACAGAAATTTCAAAAACTGTTTTGAATGTACAAACCGATACCTTTTATTTGATACCCCACTCGGTGAGGTAGCCCTCCTTCATGAAAATCCCCCCCTTATTGACCATTTTTTGATACTTGAAATGTTCTAAGTTCATTCTCATTTCAAAAACTGTTTTGAATGTACAAACCGATACCTTTTATTTGATACCCCACTCGGTGAGGTAGCCCCCTTTTATGAAAATCCCCCCCTTTTTGACCATTTATTGATACTTGAAATGTTCTAAGTTCATTCTCATTTTATCTTAGATTCCTGGTCTTGCTAAGTATACCTAAGCAATTTCAGTAAAATTGACCGGAGGAACCCGCAGCCAGAAATTGGAGGATCAAAAAAGTTAGCCCCCCCCCCCATCATGGAGTACTTTCGGGGCCCCTGGCTGCATGGAGTGTAGGTTTCTGAAACTATCTATTTTGAAGATTCTAAAACATGTTTTTTATTGAAAATGGTGAAGCGTTCGACCACCGTCTCATTCAAAAAAGTGGAGATGGAGCACGCTTTCCAAGAAGGAACTTATTCACTCGGGATTTGAAGATTCCGAGTCTGTTATCCCGACAGAGTAGGTACAACAACTACTCTGTCGGGCAAACAGACGCATGAAGTTTCTTCCACAATTCATACGTCATGTTCATTTAAAAATATTAATTTGCTCTGCAATTAGATAGATAGATAGAACATTCTTTATAGCACAAATTACGAAACAATTAACAAATAAAATAAAAATTACAAAAAATGTGACAATTGGCGGTCTTATCGTTCAAGAGTGACCTGTATCAGACAACCGTTAGTAAAGTAAAGTAAAGGAAAAATGCGTTTATTTTTTTATCCAATACATATCACATACAAAAGCTAAAGGTTAAGATAGAAGTAACAATTACGGTAGGTAACAAAAATGGTCAACACTCTGTACCTAGTAGATACTATGACCTGTCATAGTATCTACTAGGTACAGAGTGTTCATCATATCAGTGTGTATCATATCGCTGGTCATCTATGGAGGCAAGAATGTATCGTGTAAAACGCTGCGCAATGCACACAATAAACAAAGACAATATTAAAAGAAAACAAAACATGAACACATGAACACATGAATTATCTTCGTCGTTGGTACAATCATGTTTCTGTATCTGGAAAAAATAGGCAATATACTTTTTAAACAGAAAAAAAAACTATAAGCATTGGATGACGTTTAATAAAGGATACTATAGAAAATTACAACTAGTATTTACACTTATATCTATTTCTTAAAAATCTAAGCCGTCACCAAGAGGCAGTGTGCCCAGAATGCTAGCAGCATTACCACGTTGAATGGCAATGCTAATTCGTTGACCTATATAGAAGCCAGCATTCCGATCACAGTATTGCTTCAAGTACACACAGTTTGACTATTACTAAATACAAGAATCTAGAAAATATTCTAAAAATTCGTTCGAACCCGCGAGCGGTATCGAGTTCCAAAACATAAACCTCTTCTGTTTATCGGGCGGTATTCGCCCACATTGATTGGTCGCTAATGACGGCCGTGTGTTTGGGCTGTTTGCAGACATAAAATGTTTGTTTGGGTGTGGGGTAATAATGTTATTTTGTGGGACGGGAGTGTGGTTATCGCGGTGTTAGAATAGAAATAGTTTTCTGAATACGTACTGTTTTTCCATTTGTTTTCAGAAGACAGTAGGGACATAAGCGGATTTTTGATAGTTTTCAAGGGAAAGTTTGGAAGACAATGCACATCCCAATGTAGGTACGGCTCAATAATTGGTGACACGAATTTGGACACTCAAAAATCCATGTACATAGCTTTGTCACGTGTCAATAATGCACAGTCTGATATTACATACCCCGATACTGTACACCCCAATAATTAAAAGCTATTATTGGCGCGTAAATACTCTATCCGATAGTGCGATTTCTTTTTAAAATGTCAGTGTTCCATTGAAAACTGTCAAACATCCGCCTCTCACTAATCTATTCAGGTCGTTCGGTAGGTAGTGTTTTCTCGTCGAGAGTTTTCTGTCTGACACTTAATATTTTTTTATTAATTATATTTTACATATCTTATATTTTATACTATAATGTAGGTAGAGCACTCATAAATTTTACAAGTAACCTATAAGAGTTCGTAAGGTGACAAAAATTACAATCATGTCATAAAAACACAACTGTCTCTCACACTTTAGAGGAAGTGTGTGTACAAATCGGGAGGTAGGATTTTTGGGAGCAGATGTTTACGGGCAATATAAATAAAAACAAATGGTTTATTGGACAGTTTTGTTATTGTCTCCTAGCTAGGTATAAAATAGATATTGATATAGGCTTCTATTACATCTAATGACGGTATATAATCCAATAGTGCTTTTTCTACCAAGTGTTATGATAAAGTGTTCCCTCGGATTTGACTACATCAAATCCAAGGGAACACTTACTACGTATGACGATATTTTTTTTTTTACAATGCACAAAGCATCGTCTAGCCCCAAGCTAAGCAGAGCTTGTGTTACGGGTGCTAGATGAATGATATACAATACATATAATATGATATATATACATACAATACATTACGTAGATAGTATTTTTTTATTATACATACATATAAAATACCCAGAACACACGGAACAAATATTTCAGAACGCATAAACATTTGTCCCAAGGGAATCAAACCCTCAACCTCCTGCGTCGCAGGCGGACCTTCGCCCGCCGCGCCACATCAATCGTCAAATATAATATACACAAGTGTGTGCGCAAACACAAGTGCACTCTCTATGCACTCACTCTCGTTATCCGATGGGACGACAGACCGACACGACCGGGGAGAGGTCAGGCGCAGGACTAAAGGCATAACGTGCTTTCCTAGGCACGAGGGTGTAACATTTATGGTTAACAGCTGCTGCCCGCGGCTTGGGACATTTTAAGTAACCTATGTCCGCCTCCGGGATACCGTTTAAGTACCTTGCTGCAAAATTTCATTGAGTTCCGTTCAGCCGTTTAGGCGTGAAAATGTAACAAACAGACAGACAAACACACAGACAGAGAGGCAGACAGATAAACAGACAAAATTTATGATATTAATATGGAAGTATGCATAAATGCAACCTACTTTAATAGGTGGCCTTATCACTGAAGTTCTTCACCATCTAGTGGTATACCTAATGCCAACTCCATTGTGTTCAGCAACATCACATTCCGCCTAGAAGCACCCTTTGAATATTTTCAGGCTCAATGTCATGACCTTTTTTCTTTCCCTAACAAGTTAATTAAAAACCCTTTGTTTGGAAAATTTACTTTTTGGCTCGTTAAAAACCGTTTTTACTTTGCCGTTGCGTTGCGTTGGTAAGCAAAAAACAAAACGAATCCCAAATTAGGAAATATTTGAATATATAAATTGGTTTCCTTCAATACACGCTGCAAGTTCAGTACGTTACCGTACTGAACTTGCAGCGTTCCGTTATTTAGGACTGATCAGAGACGAAACGTAGGTAAGATTTATATTATATTCTTAAACATAAACCTACACTCAAATAAAAATATTCGTTGACCTTTTTAACTACTACCTTATTAACAAATAAAATTATAATTAAAGAATAGAAAAAAATTAGAACTGCTATTTACAATTGAAACAGATGAGCTATCTGCAGTCTGATACAAATTATGTAGAGGTAGCTCAACTGATACATATCAATCGGAAACGTCCACATGATGCTGGCTGCATTGCCCTGCTGTATGGCAATGCTTATGGTTATGGTCTCGCGTCGCTCCGACCAGACGTTCTGATACATTTTTAGAAACCTGGCCAGCCACCGATCTAGTTTGTCGATTCCAAGGGAATCAAATGCGTTTAAAGGCTCTGTCGAGGTCTGAATATTTGGGACTAAAATACATATATTTAATCGTGGAGGTACCTTTTTTTTATCCTGAGAGCAATGCGCACGCATATCGTACTGCCACGGGGAGACAGTACGATTGTGTGGGACTCCAACACCACTATAACCCTCAGGGTGTTTCCGCCTATGCCACGTTTGTGGTGGGAACGTGAGCACGCGATTCTTCCACGAACCCACCGCGGCTGCAATCGTGGAGATACCTACATTCTATTTTTTGAATTATTAAAGTTTACTTTTCATCAAGAGGCATTAATCTTTTCATCTAGAGACATTCATTAATTAATATAAAACGGGCGCAAGATCGTAGACATAATAAAGTATTAAAATAAAAGGACACTATAAAACAAAAACATACATACATCAACAAAAAGAAGCTTTTATACAAAGCGTCAGGTTTTTGATGAATTCTGATACACTGTATTATTAAAATACACCATCTTTTCACAGTTCATTCATCTTTTCTTCGGCCTCGTTTTTATTTAAGCCCATTCAGCCAAGTCTATACCAGCCCGTCTTAGCACTCAAGTCATCATCCACACAATGTTCATACTTCCGTTAACATTTATTTCAAGTGTTTTCTTTATCTCAAATGTCGAATGAGAGGCGAAATAAATATTTATATGTAGTATAAGTATATAACTCAAACCATCATTTATTCGGTACGTTTAAGCTTTTCATGGAGCTAAGTTCCTACATTAGGTACTCAATTTTATAATTATCTGCACAAAAAGTTAAATATTATATTTTTATCTCAATTCCAAGTAAGTGAATTTTAGTTTTTTTTTTCATGTTTCATAACATAATTTGCAGTTTACTCTAAGAAAGACCATAATTTAAACATACGAATAAGTATGAAAAGTATTTACGAAATCTGGCGTCTAACAAGTTGTAAAGCTAAAAGCAGTCTCTAATGTTATTGCGAGTATCTTCAAAACGTGGACGAGGTTTACCTACACTGCCCTGGGGGGCTACTCGGAAAAGGAAAATCGAAGTTTCTGATTCGTTTTCGTGCAAAACTAACTCTTATGTCGCTTGCATAAGATTAGCGTTCGCACAAAAACGAATCCGAAACTTCGAGTACGGGCCCAGACCTGACACAAAAAGATACTCTTAATCGGCGTCATAATGATTTTAAATCATTTGTGGTGCGTATTCCAACGGATAATATTTCGACCTTCAGACCTAAGGAAGAATTCTGGCCGAAGAATGTGCTGTTCCGACGTTTACGCGGACGATTACCGGTCGCAGCACATATTGCGTGTCACACGTCGACGACACTACGTGGTATTAAATAGGTTTATATTATGTATGTTACACTAAGGTATATATTTTATATGAGCCGTAATTTTTAAGTATTTTATCCTGTACTACACTGGCATGCAAAACTAAGTATCACACTTTTAAAATTTAATTTTTATCTAAACTGTAGAAGTTATAGATTTAAAATAAAAAAAGTTTTATAGCAAATTTTATCAGCTTTCTTTGAAATTGTAGTAAACTATACATCAGTAACATTTTTAACTTAAAAAGAAGTAAAACAATAAAAAAGTCATTTTTAGCTTAGTGTCCAAAAACTCAATTAACGTTTAGTACAACCAAGGCTCTGATTACAGCTTCGAGCCGGTTTGGCAAGGTTTTTTATTGTATTTTAAGTAACTTTGAGTCATTGGTATGACTGTGTCAGTCCCGTATTATAACTAGTTAACTACTTTTCCAATACGCAACTCCCCGATCCACTGGAAGGGAGTGATGCCGCTGTAAACACGATCTGCTGGTAGCACGTCCTGGCTAGGATGTGCTTAAAGCTGTCATGTCTTTTCAGAGTGGCTCTGCCGGCAGCCTTGATGCTGTGACTCCACAGCATCTAAAAGATCTTCTGTCTGGCGGGTCTGGCCATGCAGGTGTAGTCCTTCTGGAGGACTTGACAGTTCTAATCAACCTGATGTTGTCAGGCCGAGATCACAACACTCCTATGCGGTGCGAACCTTTACGCCCTAAAAAAGAAGGATGGCGGTATAAAACCCATAGCCGTGGGCACTACATACCGCTGCCTTGCGGCTAAAATCTGCTGTCGGAAAGAAGCCTACTATCTAGGCGGCTATTTCCGACTAATTCAGCTAGGCTTTGGTTCGCGAGGCGGATGTGAGGCCGCAGTACATTCCCTTCGTACATTTTTAGACCAAAATTATGGGGAGGTAATTCTGAAGCAAAGGTCAAAAACGCCTTCAATTCCGTAGACAATTAATTTTAAAATTAATTTCTTTTAGCAAGGCGCCCCTTGCTAAAAGAAATTAAAGATAAAATTCCAGAAATTTACCCATTTTTCTGGCAAGGCAATGTTACGGTTCACCGTCAAAATTATTTACAAGAACAAAGTAATTTAGTCCGCTGTTGGATTTCAGCAGGGCGACCCTCTTGGTCCGGCGATATTTAGCCTTGCCATCCAACCGATAATTCAACGTCTCCAATCCAAGGTCAATTTTTGGTATTAACACAGTTTTTGATGATCATACCCTTGGAAAATTTTTATGATCTGGCTGTGCGTGTGAGTAGTCGTCGTCACCCTTTCTGCATTATTTCTGGTTAAGTTATTTTTATCCTTATTTAAATGAATTTAGAATGAATACTACTTTATTCAAATACCGCGGCATGCCGCGTCATACCAAAGCGTCCTTCGGGCTGCCGAAGCGGCCCGTGCCGTGCCGCGGCGTCAGCGCCGGCCCGTATTACATACGTCGACTGCTGAACCACCCCACTCGTTTGGACCTTCCCCAAACGAGGGGGGTTTTGCCATAATCACAAAGTTCTTGGCCGCCGGAATGGTGATCGCAGTGAGGTTAAAAATATATATAAAAGGAAGTGCTACTCTTTATCCACTCGCTTGTCCGCAAGCGCGCGCGGGGGGTGCCCATAGTGTCCTGAACACGAGGTTTCGGAGCCGATTTTGGGGAATATTCTCCCATTCTTCTATATAGAAAATAATAATAAATATTTTTTGTATACAAAATTATACTCTTATTCAAGACCTTATTATTTAGAAAGTATGTATATCTTGTGTACTAAAAACTAATTGCAATTTTAAAAGTGTGATACTTAGTTTTGCAGGCCAGTGTATGTTGCCTGAAATAAATGATTTATTAATATTATTATTAAGCTGGGTACTCTAAACTATATCGACCGGTTAAATAACTAGTTTATTAAGTGTTACAGCCCGTTGTTTGTACGCTAATTGTCCAAAAGTAAAATATATTTTTCTAGCCGAATTACTTTAACAATATATATGATCATAGATTTAGTTTTAAAGATGATCAGCATACGAACAACCGGCTGTAAGTGTGACGAACTTCACATTCGACGTCCACCGAGCTTCCAGTAGCCATGTACTTAATAAGCGAGCTGTCAATAGTTAACACGGTAGTTCTTCACGTCACACTGAGCGTATGCAGCGTACGTATGCTCCCTATGATTCACGGCGAAAACCGACAGTTGTCAGCTCGAAGCGCGGGTTTACGATCCACGTAAACACACCTTTTAATAAAGGAGAAAAAAAATGTGGTAGTGGTAGAAGAGAAAGATTTTATATTAATATATAAAATCTTTCTCGTAGTGTGTACGTTGATTGCAAACCTTTTAGGTCTCAATAACACGCAACTATTACGGTAACGGCTCGGCAGTGAGCACTCAGCTTAAAATTGTTTTCTGAAAAAGAAAACGATGATATTTGCGGCTGCAGCGCTTTATTTGTTCCGGCCCTCGGGTAATATAGTTATGTCCCTTACACTTTTTGCAAGCAATTACTATCTTTTCAGGTTATTTCCCTCTTCCCGCGGTGTACTGCCTGACCTGGATCTGCCTGGATGTTCTTCTCTGCACTGCCTCGATCATGCATTTGTGTACAATCAGCGTTGATAGGTAAGCCTTCCTTAAACCTAAACTGGAAAGTCGTTTATTTTCTTTTGATAATTATTTCACAACTAGCTGCTGCCCGCGGCTTCACACGCGCTTTTAAGTAGCCTATATCCTTCCTGGGGATACCATTTACCTCCCTGCCTCATTATAATCCGTTTAGGCGTGAAAAGGTAACAAATAGGTAAACAGACTGAATTACTTTCGAATTTATAATGTTAGTATGAATAAGAAAAAACATTGTTGTTTTATTCCAACAGATTTTTTTAACAAGAGTAGAAAAAGGAGAGTGACGCAAATATTTTAGGTATCATCATAATATTATAGACATAGACAATTATTTATTTGCTGCTCAAACACCTCACACAATAAGTACAAAACATATAAAAATACATTTTGAAAAATAGTTAACTTATATTACGACAAAAAACAATTAGGTACACAAAAATATTTTCAAAGTAGTATTAACATTATTATAATGATGTATATTATATTTAGGGTCACTACTGGTGATGCCTCATGCGTTCTTTCTTGTGTTTGTAAGTGTATCCTCTGTTGGTAGTGCACAATAAATAAATTATCGTCGGTGTTTATCCGCTGCTGGTGGATGTTGGCCTACTCCAAGAATTTGTGTACTGACTTTTTCCCCAAATAGAAAAAGGGTTAGAGGATCGCCCGCATGATAGACTGCCTATTTTTTTTTGTATACATATATTATTATTTTCCCTCAAAAGGATTAAAATGCTTATGACATTCGTTGTATAATCGTTTTGAATTGGTGTTCGCATCAAGCACGTCGTTTGTTCTCTAGGGAAACTTGCGATCCCTAATTTTCACATTTACCCTTTTTCCTAGTGATATAATATATAACTTTTTTTTCTTACAGATATCTATCTCTTCGCTATCCAATGAGGTTCGGAAGAAACAAGACGAGAAAGAGAGTGACTGTCAAAATAGCTTTCGTGTGGATACTGTCCTCTGCCATGAGCCTGCCACTGAGCTTGAAGTATTCAAAGGTACGTAAAGGTATCTAGAAATTTATGTAGGTACCATGTTCCTGCTAGGTGGAAGATTTTTTTTACTGGAATTTATGTAACACATAAAACGCAGATACATAATTACATGTTTAGGAAGGTATCAGAAAATCATACCCTAAATGAATTTTTTTATGACCCATGACGCACATGTGCTAAAGGTCCTACAGGCAGCGTCGCACATCGCACTGCTGAGGCTATTACTGCGTTAAGCTTCAATAAATTTGATTGGTTTTTTCTCTCTAGACATTTTTTTTTAGTGTTCGTGCTGATCCTTCTTATCATATTAGAAGAGTAGTTTTGGACTCACACAATAACGAACTCGGTTAAACTCCTTAATTTATCCAACATAATAGTAATAATATGTTCGATATTTCTGTCTATCTACAGAATTAATAGCGATTTTAACACTAGCTCGATATTTTGATGTTGGCTTAATCGTTGGCAATTTTATATGAACGAGAATTATTCATAGTCCTCTTTCATAAATTTTAGTGGGTACTAGCATGTGTTGTTTATTCCGAGTCTAATACAAAATTGATGTAAAATACCTAATGGGTTTGATGAAGGATATTCTAAGCAACCGGTTACCGCACCCAACCTATATTCTACTCGTTTAATGAATCGTGTTTTACTACCAATGAAAAATACAACGTGCCTATATTTTTTGTCCGTGTTGTGTGTGTTTTCTGTTTGTACCATTTTAGATCACAAACGGATAAACCAATTTTCATTGAGATTTTTAAGGTTTTTAGTGTCATAATGCGTAAGCCGTCACTCGGGGTCGAAGTAGATTTTTTTGGGATATTACTTGATTTCGTATTGAGATTTTGGTTTGAAAGAAGAAACGGTTATTTATTTATTTTCATCTTGATGAAAATCAGTGTAGCTATTCAAATATTAAGATCAAAGTAAAATCGTCCAAGGATTATTAGAAAATTAACTTGTCTTAGAATATTAATGTTTTATGATTAAAGGTAACGTTGACTTTCGAAGGTTAAATTAGAATCTTTCTCTGCTGATGGAATGTTAAAGTCCAATGTCCCTAGCGGAATCCAATTCAAATTTAGTGTCAGCTTAATTATTCCCACACTTTAGGTACGCCGGTCACCAACGACTGGCCTATAAAAGAGATTTTTTTATCGAAAAATACTACCTAACGATTTCAGAGAGCTTGCGATCCGAATACCAATTTAACCCTTACTTTAATTAAATGCTTTAAAACCATCAGAATTGAGATACACATTATTTATAGCCCTAACCGTTTCAGACGAAGTTTCAGAGGCTACAAATTGTTAAACAATTCATGTTGGCACATCGCGTAAAGACGTTTCATCGGCCCTACGAGCGATCAGACAGTTTAGAAAATTTAGATTGATGTAGAGAATTTATTTTCGGAGAGCAGTAGCAGGAGTTTTTACAGTACCTACCTGGGTACAAGTCGTTTCATCTTTGGACCAATTGGCTCCTGAAGCACAGTTTTGAACTAGTTTAGGAGCCTATGGACTCATTACTGGTTACTGATGGTCCCTCGTATACGCATAATTTGTCTGTCTGTCTGTCGGTGTCCTTACATTTTAGTTAATTGATAATTTCTCTCTGATTTGTTTTAACTTTACATTTTAATTCATTTTTAATTGTATTTTATTATTATTGTGTATTTAAAAAAATTAATTTTATGAGTTACTTACTTGAACTAAACAATTTTTATTTATTTGTTACTGTCTGTAAAATTATAATTATGTCAATAAAACCATATTTACTTTTACTTTACATTATTTAGGAAACTCTATCAATTTATGATTTGGCCAGAACATGTAATTAATTTTTTCTCGCATTTGAGCTGAAGACGCATCTTTCCGAGACAGATACCACTGCGGCAGCTTCGCTCGTTCATCACGTTTACCACTTAGCACATGGCCCAAGATGCTCATGTCCATCACATCACATCATGTCGCTGGACCCTGACCCTGAAGCGGCGGCGCAGTGAACACGATTTATTTATTCAAATTTGACTTACAGATATGTACATATACATTCCAAAACGTCAAACATTATTATAAAATCTAAAGAACGTAAGATACGTAACATAAAAAGTTAAATAATCAGTAATTATCTGTATAACTAATTCTTAGTAGCAGGTGAATTGTAAAGTCTAAAGTATATAAACAAATACGATATAAGTATATCGTATTTTTTGGATATGTGCCTCGTCGGCCATGAAAGTATTACCTAGTTATACTTTCATGGCTGACGAGGCACATATCCATCTGCAGGTCCTCGTAAAAGTCGTTCGTGTAGCCTGCTTCTAGCACTGTAACCTTTTATGAGCATAATGGGTTAGCGCCATTTACAGCCCTTTGAGGGCTATTATTTGGGTCGGGCTATGTTTAATATTTTACATTAAAATATTGAGGATCGCGTTTTTGTACCGTCCTCCAAATAACTCTAAAATAACAAAAGTAATAACTGAACAACATTTTTAAGCTTTTAATCGTGCAATCAAGGGATTAAGTTTTTGTCAAAAATCTACAAAGGTTCGAATGGAGGAATTACTTATATATAAGAGTACCTACCTACATGGATACAACCCGTTTCACCCTTCGACCATTTAGAGGTGCTTAGGTACTCGTACCTCGTACTAATAGTGAAGAATTATTAATGCAAAAGCAAATTCCCTGTCATTTCTGATGACATTTTACGATGATATTGATATTGACGGTTAGAATATAAAACCTGTAAAACATTTTTAAAAGCCGGCGTGATTATCTTCTGTTTTTAACCGACTTCAAAAAGGAGGAGGTTCTCATTTCATCTGTATTTTTTTAATTTTTATGTATGTATGTTACTTGATATCTCCGCCTATCGTATGGGTAACGGATTTACTGATTCTTCCACTATCGTATAGAGAATGATCCCGAGGTGGTCCCATAAAAATGTTATTCCCGAGGGATTAGTGTTTATCCCGTTAAACTTATAAAGCAACATAATATTTTTGGAGAATCACGACTAGCTATAACAGTTTTGGTGATATCTGCGGTAATTGTTAATTGATTTTGATGATTCTTTCGTTGTTGTATAAAAATTGATTTAGTGGTATAAGTTTGATTCTCGAGGAATTGCTATGTGCAATGTAAAACGTAGGTTTGTAAAAATTCTTCAGGATATGATAATTTCATTATCACCTAATTAATGGTTTCCATGGCAACGGGCGTCAACAGTCTCATCCATGTGTCATCAAACTAAATTAAACTTGAATTATAACTAGATCTCGTCAGTGTAAACTTAATTTTTTGCACGTGAACATAGACCTTCGGTCAGGGAAACTAAGGTAGGGGTGATTTCATTCGTCCGAGACATAGGAATATAATAATAATATCCCTATGAACCGGAACGACAGTGTGTAAACCCTTTAAAACGTCGGAAAAAATAGGTAAATAACTGCGATTAATACCCGTTAAATAATAATAATAATAATAGTATGTTCAGATCAAGTTTAAAAATATTTTAATAATAATAATAAATCATTTTATTGCTTATATTTTATCTTAACCTAAACTAGAATTATACACAAAAAAAAGTTTCTAACGATAGGCAAAGGGAGTAGATTCAGCATTCTGCTGCATGCGAGGAACATGCAGCGCTCATTTTAAATCTACTCCCCTCGGGTAGTTGGTCACCGAGGGTCAGGACAGCGGGTTTAAAGTAGGTTCTTATAATTATTCATCTATTTCAACCTCATTATAAAAAACTCCGTCTGCAGGGTGCATACGGTTACTTAATATGAAATAGAGTAACTAAACTCCGTCTGCAGGGTGCATACGGTTACTTAATATGAAATAGAGTAACTAAACTCCGTCTGCAGGGTGCATACGGTTACTTAATATGAAATAGAGTAACTAAACTCCGTCTGCAGGGTGCATACGGTTACTTAATATGAAATAGAGTAACTAAACTCCGTCTGCAGGGTGCATACGGTTACTTAATATGAAATAGAGTAACTAAACTCCGTCTGCAGGGTGCATACGGTTACTTAATATGAAATAGAGTAACTAAACTCCGTCTGCAGGGTGCATACGGTTACTTAATATGAAATAGAGTAACTAAACTCCGTCTGCAGGGTGCATACGGTTACTTAATATGAAATAGAGTAACTAAACTCCGTCTGCAGGGTGCATACGGTTACTTAATATGAAATAGAGTAACTAAACTCCGTCTGCAGGGTGCATACGGTTACATAATATGAAATAGAGTAACTAAACTCCGTCTGCAGGGTGCATACGGTTACTTAATATGAAATAGAGTAACTAAACTCCGTCTGCAGGGTGCATACGGTTACTTAATATGAAATAAAGTAACTAAACTCCGTCTGCAGGGTGCATACGGTTACTTAATATGAAATAGAGTAACTAAACTCCGTCTGCAGGGTGCATACGGTTACTTAATATGAAATAGAGTAACTAAACTCCGTCTGCAGGGTGCATACGGTTACTTAATATGAAATAGAGTAACTAAACTCCGTCTGCAGGGTGCATACGGTTACTTAATATGAAATAAAGTAACTAAACTCCGTCTGCAGGGTGCATACGGTTACTTAATATGAAATAGAGTAACTAAACTCCGTCTGCAGGGTGCATACGGTTACTTAATATGAAATAGAGTAACTAAACTCCGTCTGCAGGGTGCATACGGTTACTTAATGTGAAATAGAGTAACTAAACTCTAGTTAAAATACATTTGTAGTTATTAGACACTTAAATTTTCTGGCCACTAGATAGTTGCGTTGAACTTTTGAGACTAAAAAAACTTTGGTAGACTAATATTAATAATTAAGTAGTAAAACTAGCGAGTTTTGGTATAGGAGTTAATTTTGGTATACTAGCCGATTTTAGCTAGCTTAATTATCCCACAGTTTTAATAGACTACGTTTTATCCATATTTAAGTAAGCGAAGCTGAAAGCAGAGACTAGTCACACTATTGTAAACTACACACTATAAACTAGTTTCAGCCCGCGGCTTCTGCGTTGTTTCTATAGAAACGTTTATAGGTTTTTTAGGGTTCCGTACCCGAAGGGTCAAAACGGAACTCTATTACTAAGCCTTCGCTGTCCGTCCGGCCTTCCGTCCGTCCGGCCGTCCGTCCGTCCGTCCGTCTGTCACAGGGCTCTATCTTATGAACCGTAAGAGGTAGACAGTTACCATTTTTAAATAATGTGTATTTCTCTTGCCGCTATAACAACAAATAATAAAAATAAAATAAATATCAAAATTAAAGGGGACTCCCATACAACAAACGTGATATTTTTAGCTATTTTTGCTCCTAATTTGTCAAGGCTGTATCTCTTGAACTATAAGAGTTATGTTATATACATATAACAGCTATTGAAAATTTAAAGGGGTCTCTGAACAAGTGAAAATTTGATGTTCTTTGAAAAAGTTGCCTGATTTTTACGGTACGGAGCCCTTCGTGTGCGGGTCGACTCGCACTTGGCGGTTTATTACTATCCCGTGGGAACTGATTTATGTACCCTATGTATTTTTCCAGATCTAGAACTACATTGTATGAAACATAACATCCTTCCATCCAACCAAACTTTCGCATATATAATATTAGAGTGACGCGAAGATATGTAAATTGATAGATTGATGAATGTTTGTCACCTCTTCTCGCATAAACTACTGAACGGATCAGGGTAACATTTTGCATAACAATGTTATTCTTAATTTAGAATGACCTATAAACAACATTTTAACCCGGAAACAAGCGTACGAAGTCGCGGGTAGAAGATAGTCTTATGTTGAATGTTGATTAACTTTCAATTATTATTTCACTCATCCAAAGATAATAATGATAAAAATAAAAAATTAAATAAAGCTAGACTGAGTAATCGTTCAATTCTGAAAGAGCCTAGATACTGCGACTGCTAGTAAACTAAAATTAAAATTGCTTTATTGCCCTACAATTGCCTTTCATAGGAATTTCAAATAATTACCGAAGCTCTTTGAATAATTTCTGAATTTAGTAAATGATTTCTGCCATTTATAGAGATTTGTTTGAGTTCATTCTATTTTCGTTTACTGAATTCCAAATATAATTTTCTGTGGGACTTGCACGCACCGTAGATATATATATATATATATATATATATATATATATATATATATATATGTAGATATATATATATATATTTTATTGAGAAACAATTTTACTAGCTGCTGCCCGCGGCGTCGCACGCTCTTTTCCGGGATAAAAAGTAGCCTTTGTCCGTCCCCGGGATACAATTTATATCCATGCCAAATTTAATTAAGATCCGTTCAGCCGTTGAGGCGTGAAAAGGTAACAGACAGTTATATAGACAGACAGAGTTACCTTCGAATTTATAATATTGTTATGGATGATTTAAAATTCACTTTGTTTCACCAAAAATAAATTGAAATTTACGCAGACATATTTCAAAAGAATAAAAGATATAAGAAATAAAGATACCTATGAGATACAAAGAGTTATCATAAAAAAAACATACGCCTCAAAAAGGCCAGCACTAAATAAAATTGCGATTTATTAACTTAAATTAGTTGAAATAAATACCTAATCCGAATCCTTTCTCAAACGCTTTGGAACTTAAATTATAAGAAACTTGAGTGTTTTTTCAACTAATCGTAACATTTCGTGCCCTTTTCTTTCATTGCTTTGCTATATTTTTTTTATTTTCTAAGTTTTTATTTTTTGCTATCCACTGAAATTCTGTTAGGGGTATTATACCCCAGTGAGTTTACTTTGTAGACCATTGTTGACTGTTTAGCGGCTTGGCGATTGATGTTCTTGCAGAAAAGAAAAGACAGAAAAAAGAATATCAATCAACTAGCTCCTGTCCGTGGCTTCACACGCATTTTTCCGGTATAAAAAGTAGCCTATGTCCGTTCCCGGGATACCATCTACCTCCCTGCTAAATTTCATTAAAATCCGTTCAGTCGTTTATGCGTGAATGGTTAACATACAGACATACAGATAGACAGCCAAATTAGTTTCGAATTTATAATATTAGTAAGGATTGAACCCAAAACATGACAGATTACATATAATATGCACAAAATAATATATATTAATGAACTAGTTTTAGCACGAGGCTTCGCACGCTTTTTTCGGAATAAAAAACATTGCTTATATTATGTTATTCTAGGTCCAGAACTTTACAGTGGAAAAATTCAGATCGATTCATTAGTAATGGAAATACACCTTCACAACGGCACAATCTCAACCTCACCTCAACAGCCTATATTGGTCCACTGCTGGACGCAGGCCTCCCCCTGAAAAGCGCCTTATTGGCTGTTATCTCATGGGGGGGTAACACCCATAATCCTCAAGTTGGGCATGTGGCTTGGGGATCGCAGTTTGGTAGTAGAATTTTTCTGCTACCAAACTGCGATATTTATCAGCACACAGATCTTTACCCCATTTATTTCCAACGATCCTATCCATACCAGGTTGTCTGGCAGAGATCGCTCTTGAGCGATAAGACCGCCAATTGTCACTTTGTTATAATTGTTTCTTTTTGTTAATTGTTTCTTAGTTATAAGTGTGCAATAAAGTATGTTCTATATATCTTCTATCTATCTATCTATCTGCGATCCCCAAGCCACATGCCCAGCTTGAGGATTATGGTCATCACCCCCCCAGAGGCGCTGCTGCCTGCCTTCCGGTGGATATCCCTTAGTCGCCTCTCAAGACACGCGCGGGAAGAGTTGGGGTGGTGCAAATAGTTTAAATTATACAGCCAGTTGTTTGTACACTGATCAACTCATAATCATACTCAAACTTATTTATTCGCCGTAGGAGCACAAGCATTTTGATACATCATGCAATTTTACAATAATATGGGTTACAGCAATGGTGTTTAAATTAATTATTCAAAGCTATAAAACAGACAAGATTGAAAAATAATCAAGGAACTTAGAAATATAGGTACAAAAATAGGTAAATTAATAAATAGATCAGCTATAAATGGGCATCGTTAAAGTCATGCACATGTCACCGCTGCAGCACTGCACAAAAATGGGCATTCAAATATGGGCTTTAAATCGTAAGATTTAGATGAATTTTATATTGACGGCATCAGATGACACACAGCTCGCGGACCATTGTTTGAAGCTTGTGGGAGACCATTTTGTCACTGTCAAATGTATCTAAAGGTAACGATTTTAAGCCCATGTTTGAATGCACGTTTTTGTGCTGTGTGGTAGTGGTATTGGATTAATGAGCGCAGAGCTTTAAGCACCTGTCCGCTTTTCCCCCCAAGAAGAACACGGCGCGAGACGGTTGTCTTCTTTTTTCAGTCAGAAATAACTTTTAAGTAATCAGGAAAAAAGGCGACATTTTTCGGGAAGCCGACATTTTTCGGGAAGAATCAAGAATCAAATATTCGTTGCTAGTAACAAACTGTAACTCCTTAAATCTTTTAAATCCATTTTGGTTATTAACACTAAAGTCATTTACAACGGTTGTGATTACCGTATTTATAGGAGCTTCAACTGAGAAGGTTTCCAATTATCCGGAACGTGGAACCCTGTGGTGAGAATGTGCAAAAACCGAAGAAGTGATGTACCAATTGGGCTGCGTTCTGATACCGTCAGTGTCGTGATCGAGTGGCGTTCTACATATAATGAAACCGGTGGTAGTGGTAACATTCGTAGCAAAAGACAAAAAATTAAGGTAGATCGGTATGTCTGCCAATAAAAACGCACTGGCAAGTCGCAGTGCCTTCGGTTATTCCGTGATCAACTGTGCCGAAATATTGGAAAGCTCAAATAGATACTCAAGTTATAGTAAATATCCCGTTGTAAATGACTTTAGTGTAACTCCTTAAACCAAATGGGGCTATACAATGTTTTATTTTCACAGATGCAATCTCACTTCGCACCTACGAACACCTAAATCTTCAGAAAGGTCATATTATCATGTATACGAGCCACCCGTTATTTCTCTCTAAGCTGAGGAATAAGCGATGAGGGTTTATGAAACAGTTTATGGACCAAAAGTTGTACTTGGTTGGATATTTCTTTCCAACTCAGCCAAAGCTTTCAGCCATTCTTTAGCTTTATCAGTTCTAGCCATGGTCCGTACTTCATCAGCACGCATAAGTACAGTTTTTTTTTTGGCAGGCACGTTCTTTTTTGCTATAATCGCGGTTGGCAGGCGGGTTAATCACAGTAGATGTGTTAAAAAGCCACCGCAAAAGCTACAGATAACTAAGGTTTGACCAAAAGTCTACCAGATTCCCTTCGTTAGATCCAGCGTCATAAAAGTGTAAGTAGTACCAAACTTCTTACAGCGTGTTTAGGTGTAGCAATGGTATTTAACCTCGTCCCTAACAGCCTACATTAGTCCACAGCTGGACGCAAGCCTCCCCTTGATAAGCGCCTTATTGGCTTTTATCTCATGGGGGTAATGCCCATTATCCCCACGCTGGGAATGCGGGTTGGGGATCGCAGTTCGGTGGTAGAATTGTGTTGCAGGGGGCGCTGCTGCCCTTCCCTGATGGATGTCCCTTTTACAATACCCGCGGGAAGAGTAGGGATGGTGCAAATTCTATGCCAGCACCACACAGCACGGATGGAGCAATAATATTTATGTCACCTCGAAATTGAGCTCTTTTCCTCGCGACTTTATGTCTTAGCTAACTTTAATACGTAGGCACATATTTTTTTTTCGTCAAAACTAAAACTTATGTTAAGAAAATCGTTGGTTGGTCCGACCGCAAGCACTGTGTATGTCTTGGCATAACGATAATGGAATAAACATTACAGAATATTGCGCTACGGAATGTTTATTTCAGTGTATTTATAACTCGCTTTTTCCCCACGTTTTCTTTTGAGAAAGGAATAGAATAGAGTATATTTTATATAGTATATATTTATAAACAAAACGGACCTTTCAAGGAACTATCTGAAATTATATCCAGCCCCAAGTAAGCTGAGCTTGTGTATCAGATAACTGATGATTACTTCGTCCAAAAATACACAATTGTTGTCACTACATACTACCTATTAGGTATTTACTATAAATTCCAAGAACAAATAAATATTGCTGAATATTGCTTGTTCTACAAACACTTGCCCCGAAGGGGAAATCGAATCAGCAACTTTTTGAATCACTGCGCCACAGGGATTTTTAGAAAATAAAACCTAGGTATTAGGAGAATAGGTTTTTAAAACTATTTAAACTTTCGCGATCTGTTAACATATTAAAGATTATTTATCGGGTATTTATCGCGTTACTTTTGTTTTTTTCCCCCTACGTTACGTCAGTCGCCCCGTGACCACGATCGCTGCAACGCGATGGAAACGTAGGGGAAAATAAAACAAAAGGTACGCGATAAATACCCGATAAATAATCTTTAATAGGTTTTTGTCTATCAGTCAGTAGATAATATCTGAGTACTTACGTAACTTAATGTGATATTAGAAAACATTGGCTTTGGCCTAAAGATTAAATCGAAAAAAGAATCCAATTTCACGGTCTCTCGGACCAACCCTCGCTTACAATAATATGTACTAATTTTAGTAGTAAACCTTAAGGTGTGTGAAATTGAAAAGATAATCATAACTGAATGGGCCTAGTGCTTTCTCTGCCCTTAGCCTATTTTATAGCATCGTAAAGTTGTCATAAAATACATTATAAATAAAAATGTTAATCTGGCTTTAAATTACGCGAGGGTTTTAGTACGGATTGAATAAAGCTTCACGTGCATGGTAAGTTTGATAGCAGATTTTCATAAAAGGCGATGTTTATGAGACTTGAATCCTTCATAAATTATGGATTTTAAAACCACCAAAGCTTTTACTGATAACAGAGTTTACTGCTAACTATAAAACTAGATCCTAAAACTTGTAAGGATATATTGTGGTTATATTCACCTTATTGGATTATAATAGGTTAATTTTTGCTCTCTAAGAATAACTTTAAAAAACATGCTTCTCTCACAGGTTTTTTTTTTCCTGTAAAAGGATGTATTCTATAATGACAAAAAAACAAAAACATGCTTCTCTCTAACGTTAATATTGTGTATTTATGCTTTTTTTTGTAGTTCTCCAAATTAGCGTCTGTAACGTTGTTGTGTTTTATTGTGAACTAGCTGCAGCCCGCGGCTTAACACGCTTTTTTCGGTAATAAAAGGTAGCCTATGTCTGGCCCCGGGATACCATCTACCTCGCTGCCAAATTTCACCAAGATCCGTTCAGAGGTTCTTAAGTTATAAATAGTGTAACTAACACGACTTTCTTTTATATATATATAGAAGATATTGTTTTTGTTAGTGGCATCTTGATTGGTGTATATGTAGCTATATATGTATACTGTTAATTATAAGAATATTGTATAATGTTTGTGCATTAACAAACGAAAAATTAAATATAAAATAAAATATTAAAATCTATTTTCACAAAAAAATAAGATCGTAATTGGAAGCCAGCTGAAGCGGGATCGGAAGTGTTTTTAACTTTGAATGCTTCTTTTGCTCGTTCCGCGATATTGCCATCGTAAACTATAAAGAAAAAGTTTTTTTTTTCTTTACAGATTTAACTATAATAGGTTGGTACAATATAATATTATGGTATACATAAGTAGGTTTTGTATAAGACTAAAACAATAAGAAAATAACACGTACCTATTATAAATAAATATGCTGGACAATCCACACAGCATCATCTAGCCCCAAGCTAAGCAGAGCTTGTGTTATGGGTACTAGATGACTGATAAACTAATTGCCTAGAGTAGGTACTCTATGTCTACGAGTATTTTATTATTTGGTAGGTATGTTATCAGTACTGTACCTTAGTAAAGTGACAGTTCTTCGTACTAGTAAAAAAAAACTGATTTACGGCAGAACGCCATGCTGTAAATCAGTACATTTTTATAAAATATTTTTTGTAGGTTGGTGTTGTATTATTATATAGTCTCTTTTATTTTATTAGGTTCTTAAGAATGCTAAATTAACTACGATCTAGATATAAGGCGAAAGCACTATGAATAAAGCTTCGTTCGAGCTCCCTGAATGGATTTTTTCGTTCGGTATTTTTTCTACAACACCGAGGAAACGTACAAACGTCAAATACCGCGTTGGTCAGAACAGGTAGTACTCCGTGGACTACGCTGTTGGTCTGACATTATTGTAATCTTGACATTAAGTTGTTATATGTCTTTGGGCGGGTATCTGGCGCAGCGCATCAGCATTGCCATACAGCGGGGCAATGCAGCCAGCGTCTTGGGGACGCTTCCGACTGGTATTGATATGGATCAGTTGAGCTACCTGTAGATTGTTTGCAACAGTAATTTTTTCAATTGTAAATACTAGTTCTAATTTGTCTTGATTTTTGAATTGTAATTTTCTGTGTCAATAAAGATGTTTAGTTGTTATTATGTATAAATATCCTAGTTAAATCATTATTGTTAGTACTGTTTGTAGTTTATTAAATAAATAAATAAAATGAGTACAGATCCTTACATAGCTCTGTGGTTTTTTAGGTGTTATTATTAGTTCTATATTGTTAATCGCTTCGGATAGCGAATGGCGCGTTAGTCTGAATAGACTAGAGTTAGTAATTGCTATCGCTTTACATCTCTGATTGGTGAATCGCGTAAGGGCCGATACATGTGTTATACATGTGTTATATATGTTATATACAGACATGTGTTATATATTGTCAAAGTATAATAGTCATAATAATAGTCATTTATTCATAATAATTATTATAAGTCAACATTGGTAAACACAAATCAGGTGTTGAAATATATTTTATAATTTAACATTGATTAAAAATTAATAAAATAATACATTCAAAAAAGAGCAAAATTACTATTAAAAATAAATTAGCCACTAGCTAATTAAAATCAATTAAAAATCAATAAGATCACTTAATTTTATAACACATACAAAAACATACAGTCCATACAAAAACAGTGCAGACCATACAAAAATAGTTTGAATGTTTTGAAAAAACTATAAACCGGCTTCGAATCCCTTAACTGTTCACTGGTTTGTGTTTTGAGGGAAAAATACTAATTCCTCAGGAATAAAACTATGAGGCCACCTTGGAATTATTCTCTATACGATAGCGAAATAATTTCCAAAATCGGTTTACAATAGAAGGCAAAAACGACGAGCATACATTAAAAAAAACAGCCGTACATATAACCCCCTCCTTTTTTCGAAGTCGGTTATAAATGGCGGAACAAAACAAATGCATTGTCTCTTTTAAAAAAAAAATGGCTCAGCAGTGCAAGGCTGACGTAAAGACCAGCCACCTACCTGCAAGACAATTTTTTTTGTGTTACTGTCCAGTGTCCTTTGTCCACAAAGTTCTTCCGCTCACATAAAGCTAACACTTTCAATGCCCATAACTACCCGCCCCTTCGGGCCGCACCGCAGAGGCAAAGCAGTTAATGCGCAGTTAAAGTATTGAAGTAACCTAACATTCAGCCTTGTTGTGAACAGACACAAACTGCTCAAATGTCACCGATAATTGTACCAGAAATCCTGCAAAGCCTGTCGGCATCAATTAAAGCGAAGCCGCTGAAACCTTTGTAACAAAGCCTATGAGCTTGTAACGATCTATTCAAAGCGATGCTTTCAATTTAATTCATTCAATGTTATTGTGCGCGAAGCGACGACTGTAACGAGGCATTGTTCTTAAATCGGGTGAACGGAACCGGGCTCAGCTGGGCGAAACATAATGAAATAAAATGAAAATATTACTAAAATACAAACTAAGACAAACTATATTTAAAATAAACGAAAGAATAAGACACAGACGTAATGATTAAAAATACAAACTACCTCTACTTATCAGTAACTGACTTTATTAAGAAAGAAAATTACAATCAAATAATATAAATAAATTAGAACTAGTATTTACAATTGAAACAATAGAGCAGACTGTAGACTGTTGCAAACAATCTACAGGTAGCTCAACTGATCCATATCAATACCAATCGGAAGCGTCCCCAAGATGCTGGCTGCATTCCCTCCCTGTATGGCAATGCTGATTCGCTGCGCCAGATACCCACCAGCTCTTGGACCACGCGTCGCAGCGACAAGACGCTGAGAGTTATTTTTTAAAAACCCGATTAGCCTCAATATCCCATGGACCTAGGGTCTCGACTCCAAGGGAAGCAAATGTGTAGGCTCTGTCGAGACCTGCATATTTGCGTCTCTTGAGATAACTAATTAATAGGTAACTTATACTATTAGTAACTGTGCGCCACGCGGCGGATTTTAGCTGCGTGGCTTCGTTTGTTTGAAAACGTGGGTCTACATTTTCACTGCAGCACAAACTATAGGTGAACAAAAAAAGTAATATTGCTGCAGCATGTCACCATGCTGTACAGCTGTTATTCTGCTATGGGCTGCATTTAGGTCAGGGACAACTTAATAAAGACGTACACAGTTTTGGTAGAAAGTATACAAACATTTCTTGATTTATTTTTTGATAATGTTTTGAGTAGATAAAGTCTATACCTTAAAGAAGTTATTGTCTACCAACGTAGGCAATAACTTATTGACTTGTTCTGGTTGTGGACAGATTGGAGAATCGTCAAATAGATATATCCATCAGCGGACATGATTTTAAAAATAATTTCCCGGTACTCGCACCAAAATTATTTATTTTCTCAGCTTCTTCCGGTTACCAGAATTAGACCAAGGTGCTCATAAGCGGAACTTATGTAATTATTCAATGTCTGTGTTCGCGTGCGATTGGAATAGGACGAACCTAATCAAAGTAATGTACGACCGCTTTTGTTTCAATTTGTATTCATTTGTCCGTTTCTAACTATATAGGTTTCATCCCATTCTAATTGCGTGCGGCTGAGAGATAGTCAGGAACGTAGGCTGCTTGATCTTAGGCGCGCGGATTATATCTCACTGATGGTTCAAATTTAAATATTTACCACATTTTAACCACATTAATACGCAACCTCCTTCACAGAACGCAGAATCAGTCCTAACCGACGGCATCTGCAACATACCAGACCCAATCTACAAAGCCATCGGGTCCATAATTTCCTTCTACATCCCGCTGGGCGTGATGCTGCTGACGTATGCGTTGACGGTCCAGCTGTTAGCAAGGCAGCAGAAAGGGCTGGGTGCTGGATGGGCACCTGGGTGGTTACAGGCGACTCCGATAGGTAAGTTACTTGTTCGATTCAGCAATCACCATTCCTAGAACAAAAAAGTTGCACGCCTTTATTCCAACAAACCGAAGGCCTTTTGCTAAAATGAACCAGTTCTAGCATAGATTATAAAATTGTTTTTTTTTTAAATAAAATAGGTACCTCCTTCATTAACAAAGGAAATTACAATCAAATAATAAAACCTAATTAGAAGTAGTATTTACAATTGAAACAATTTAGCTAACTGCAGACTGTTGCAAACAATCTACAGGTAGCTTAACTGATCCATATCAATACCAGTCGGAAGCGTCCCCAAGACGCTGGCTGCATTGCCCTGTTCTGTATGGCAATGCTGATGCGCTGCGCGGGATACCCACAGCTCTAAAATCACGCGTCTCTTCGAGCAGACTCTCAGATAACTTTTCAAAAACCCGGAGAGCCTTGGTAGGGTCTCGACCCCAAAGGGAGCAAATGTGTAGGCTCTGTCGAGCATATTTGTGCGTCTTGATATCTTCGGCCAAATCTGCCGTCGAACCAGCCCTCACGGAAGATGGGATGGCGCAAATATGCCGACTGTGTGTCGGTACCTCCTTTGCTACAATATTGTCTCATTATGTTATTATTATGATAGCACAGCATTTTTACTGAGTATGTTTTTTTTTTCGGGCAAACCAGTCGACCTAAGGAAGGCTAGGTACTACGCTCAGTGCGACACTTTAAGTTATATATCTCCTAAACTATTTCTGATCCCATTTTGAAACTTCTGGTGTATTATAAATGTGCATTAGGCTATCATTTGAAATAAAAAACAAATAAAAAAATTGATCAAAGTTACTATAATTCTGGTTTGAAAAGATTATTTCCGTTTTTGATATGAAAAAAAAATAAAAGTAGGTATCCAGTTTTATTTTGTATTTAAAAAGAACAGTAAATTTCTATTTAAGTCGCCATATTTAATATATAAAATAAATTTGTTTAATTCGAAAAACTATTAACAAATAATACTAATTTCAATAATGACAATACTTTAGCAACGTATAACTTGACAAATAAACATCATTAAAAAAAATGTGTCCACATTCATACTTACTAGAAGTACAATTATGCCGAATATGAAAAAAAATCAGAACGTCACTTATTTTGTCCACTTCACGTGAAATTCACCATTAGCAAAATCGACGTCCGCATTGACACAGGTTATCTGTAGGCATTAAAAACAAGAATGTGTTACGGTTCGGTTCTCTTGAAATAAATATCGTTTATAAGTAGGTAGAAATCTCACAATTTTGTAAAGTACGTAAAGCTATCATGATATCTTAAGACCCTTGAGTGTAAACTCACCTGCGCACTTTTCCCAAGTCTGTAAGACACTAATCTTAATCCTAAAACGTTAGTTCCTAAGCCGACAAGGACATATTGACAAGGTAGTTTTTATAGTTTTGGTACTGGGGACAAATCCCCGAAGTGTTGGGGATTATCCCGATTAGTTCTAAGGGATTCTGAACTAACGGTATATTGTAACCTTTTTATTTTGTTTAGGTTGTTAAGTTAGTGTAAGTTTGGTTTAATTTGTTTGTTTTTTAATTTCTTTATCATTATTATTAGAGTTTCTGTGGTGTGAAATTTGAAATTATCTAGCCATCAAAATTCAAAAATTCAAAATTCAAAGCGCTTTATTTCCTTTAGATCTTACTGGAATCATGGACACGTCACAAAATTCAATTTACATTAGTAATACTAAAAAATTAAGTGATCACTTTGATTTTTGCTCACTTCAATATTTTTAAGGTAAAGCAAAGAAGCGA
Organism: Eupithecia inturbata; assembly: GCA_963662085.1. Classification (NCBI taxonomy): domain Eukaryota; kingdom Metazoa; phylum Arthropoda; class Insecta; order Lepidoptera; family Geometridae; genus Eupithecia; species Eupithecia inturbata. Next base: position 13,541,765 of record OY759178.1, on the reverse strand, counting down.
AAAAGAAACCTTTACCTTGTTAGGTTGTTAGTTTTCGAGTTGGAGCAAAACTTGTCCCAAGCTTTTTTATCCTCTAGATAATCTGATATTTTGTAGTAAGCCTTTTTACAAAGGATAAGTTTGACAATTTGTTTGAATTTAATTATTGATAATTTTTTCAACTCTTTTGGTATTTTGTTGTAGAAGCGTATACATTGCCCTTTAATAGGCAATCCAGGATGTAGTATGAGTTGCCACTACGAACGTATGAGTTGCACAAATACGAATACGAAAAAAGTTTTTGAGAGCTCTGTAGACTCTAACTCGCTTACACGTACAAAAAATAATGGAGAAAACGTATTCCTCAAAAATAACCTCTGTCAAATCTCAATATCCATTCGAAAACTATAATCGAAATCGTATGAAACTATTCAATCGCTGTCAAACTACGAAACATATTGTATTGTATTTATGTAAAACATTACGTCTTTCATAGAGTAGAGTTCCCCTCTATTCAGTAGACGCGCTGCAAGGCGCCAAATGTATGGAAGGAAACGAAAACTTTTTTTTGTTATCGTAAACTAATGCACGACCCTTAATACCCCTTATAGCTGGACTCTCGCCATAATGTAAGCATTCGTTTTGCGAATAAGCTTGTAAATTTTTAGTTCTTAAGTGATGTGGATTTTGTTTCATAAATAAACAAATAAATTTATGGTGAGAGTTCCGACTAAAAATCTCTCGAATTTATTGTGTGAGGAGTTTTGGCCGAGGGGTGTCAATTTAAGTTCCGATATAAGTTTTCATAATCTACGAGACAAATGATAGAAACTCGATATTCCTTAGTACGTTAATTATAATAACCTGTTTTACGACAGCTTGTATTTACCAGAGTCAACGTGCGTAATAAACCTAAAATATTATTTGTTTTTTGAATATATTATTATAATTTAATTAATAATAATAGTCCTCGTAAGTGATAATCATCGTTGTGTCATAGATTAAGTCCAGAATCATTAATTTTGAAGTTCTGTGTGTCTACCATGACTTTTAACAATCTATACTCGCTAGCGACTGTAGTTAAAAAAATGTATGAAAACTTGAACAGCGCCTCTAGCGGATAGTTGGGTACTAAAATGCGCGGTACTAATATTTACGTAACTACTGTAGTAACGTCAGGCGATCTAACTGTGACAACTCATGGTAGACACACTGATCGCACCGTTATTTTCAAAATAGATTTTATTCCCATCTACTAATAAATTTAAATTACCTTGTAGGTTTCAAGCATTTAAGAGTTATTTTGCCATTTCATAAAAGCTTCGAACCCTTCACACATTAATCCGATGAAAGCCTTCTCTAAAGGTAGTCAGTTTACTTTGATAGCAAAGTAAACTGACATACGTAGGTAGTAAGTTGTCGTGAGACTTCACTACCAATATTGTTGTTGAAACTCTATATGGATTGAATGGAGCAAGAAGTGTTCAGTCACGATTATTTTGAAAACGGTTTTACGATATTTCCTTTTACAACGAACAAGTCCCCCCTGCAGCTTCTTTTACGTAGAATTTTGATTAATTTTTTTTCTCTCGTTTTCTTCAAGTCGTATATTTCTGTACTAGGTGCGTGCGTTCATGTTTCTGTGGTATCCATTGCAGGTAGGTACACGAGTAATGTACACGTACCTAGTGTAGGTAAATGTAGGGTTTACTTGTTAAAATCTTGTTAATATTATTTACCAATAAAATGATTTTCTATGTGATTAGAAAAAATGTTTGTGTCAAAAAATGCAGGCCCTATAAAAACCCAATCGCCTTAAACATCTTTAACGGACGGAAAAGGCCAATGAAGTTGATGATGATACATGTGTTGTAAATAAACTGCCAAGTGCGAGTGGACTCGCACACGAAGGGTTCCGTGCCGTAAAAATCAGGCAAATTTTTCAATGAACCCTTCTGGTGTTGCGGCCATTTTGCGGAGTTCGCGAATCTGGGGCCACACACAATGGCCTTCGTGGGTAGGCCCGCGCGGGCGTGATTAAATTAATATATCTCTTAATTTTTGTAGGGATCTATATGTAAAGGTTATATCGTTAGAATCGATTTGAAACATGCTAATACGTTAAAAAAATGGTTTAGTCCTGTATTACCTTGCAATTTAGTAATAAATTTAACTTATGTGAAAAAAATTCCGGGTACGGAACCCTAAAAAGTTACATAAGAAAAACATTTTCCATTTTTAAAAGTGCTGAGTAGAAACCTACTGTGAGTTTCTAAAGCAAATAATTATTGCTTTTTTTACTAGACCTAGAAATAAGTAGGTAAAGGTATAGATAAAATCTTACAAAGAAACATAACATCATAAAATATATTAATAAAAAAAATAAATGGAAATCATTGGGATCGGTATTTTTAATATGAAAAACAGACATGCTTTACCGTGCAACGCATATGTAATTCTTTAAAAATAACAATTCTATTTATCAGAATCTGAGCCGCCTGTGAAATCTAGATAGGTATATAAAAGAAAAAATCATTGGGCTTCGGAGAAAACAATCGACTTGGTCAGAATTTACTTTACTGTCATTTGATTTTAATCCATTACTGATTGATTTATTGGGCGAATGAATTACAACTTAATAATAAATGGCAAATTACAACAGGCATTATTGTAAACCCCTCCCCCCTATTTGGGGAGGCACGTTCGCACACCTCCGTGCAATGTCAGAAGTATCATCAGAATTAGTTTTGTTGAATTGAGTATGTACAATTTTCATTATGTTTGTATCCCTGCTTGCTGCAAAGGCGACACATAAAACTTCTGGTCTATAATAAATAAAGCCCAACCTCTGACCTGCTTTTTGTCGACGATTATCACTATCAAGCTTTACACAATCTATGTCAAGCCACGAGTAGGTAATTTGTTGTAAGAAAGCTTTTAGAATCATTAAAACAAGATGGTTGGCTTTGGCTTCGAAAGCGATATTTACAAGTAGTTATATTATTATATATATATAATATTTACTTTTGAATTTGGGGCCACTGTAAAACTGTCTCCGGACCAATGTGTGAAACTTACCGGCGTGTTGTGTATTTCGGTCGCCATTGCACAAAAACACTTGCATTACATTTATAAACAAGTCAAAAGTTTCTTCGAGAATCTCGGTATTGAAATTCCTAAAAACCGTAGTAGAGGCTTGAGTTTAATTTAAACTGATCTATAAAAAGCTTTTCGCGAAATAATGAGAAAAAAAGCACTATGCTTCAGTGTGTTTTCCTTTAGAAACCGTGCCACGAGTAATGTAGCCCTAGAGATAATAAATTGTAACTATTATTTTTATTGGCAAACAATTTAAAAATGAACGGTAAACTTATAGATCAAATATTCGAATGAAAAGCGTCATTTTAACAAAGCAAAGAGGCAATAATTGAATTGCTCCGCAGTGAACCGCGTCCGATTAAAGTAGATTAAAAGTTCGCTCGTCCGTGTGTACGTACTATGTGCTTTGAGCTAGATTATGATATTATTATGATTATCTAGCGACCTAGTGTTGCTGGTGTGATGATGATGTCCCCCTCGCCGAATGTCGGCCACGGCGGACAGTCTAGACTAGCCATGGCTTATTTTACTGTACAAGTGTGTCTTTGTATTTATTAATTAAACAAGTTGTTACAACTTACAGTTTATGGCACCTTTAATCCTAAGTACGGTTTATCTAAATAGTAGGTTCTCTTAATAATACATAGTTATAAATTATAAGCAAGCATTGGAAAGTGGTGCGGTAGGCAGCCACGCACACGTGTGCAAACATATGGGCATTCTCTTTTCCCTCACTCTCATAATTCGATGGGACGACAGCAGGCCGACAAGACCAGGGAATGGTCAGGCGCACGAACAACGGCTTAAAGTGCTTTCTGAGGCACGGGGGTAACATCGATTCTGTTACTAGTATTTAGGTACTCCTCCGCTGTTTAGGGCCTCAAATATTGTCACGGAACACTGCCAAAATATTCCTAAGAAAAGCACCTAGGTATTTTATTTTAGTTTGGTCTTGCCTTCCTAGTTCTTAGCTTTTTCGATTTATTAGGGCGCACGTTGCGACGTCGTCGAGAGGAGTTAAACAATTTTCTTCCAAACTTTATCTATGTTGTCTTACAGCTGATTGTAAAACATCGTCACCATCATCAACCTATCTCAGTCCACTGCTGGACAAAGGCCTCCCCTAATAAGTGCCATAGCGCCCTGTCTTCAGCTTGCTGCATCCAGCATTTGCCTGCCTGCAGTCTTGCGCAGATTGTCATCCTACATGGCCAGAGGGCGTCCTACACAACGTTTGCCGAGTCGCGGGCTCCACTCGAGAACACGTTAACCCCAGCGGTTGTCGGTTCTTCGCGAGATATGGCGAGATATGGATTGTAATACTTTACATGTTTATTACGGATGTAAGCGAGTTAACTACGTACCTTATTTGAGTTGGAAGAGCACCATTGTTTTATCCCTAAACGAGGGACTTCATCAGGGTGAGTGCGGTTCGCGCCTGTACCGCTTCGATGCGCACACTACGGGATAAAGCACGCTGTGCGCGGGTCGTAGACGCTGGGGGCGGAGGTGGTGGGAAGCACGCTGCTGGTCGATTCTGTAGGTAGGAGAGTCATCTTCTCGCGCAGATCTCATCGTGTCGGGTAGTGTAGGTATACTCTGTGGGCATGCGGAACTAACAGTGTCTACACCCGGCTCTATATTGCTATCTGACTTCCCATGGAACTTTGAATTTCTTTTAATATGGTTATTTAAATTAATAGGTAGCCGGCCACAAGGCCGGCATTCTGTAAAATACTCTAAAAGACTCGCCCAGGCGGCCAAAAGTTTCGTTAAAATTATCGATGCTCCAGCTGCCTACTTTTTATATCGAAAGCTTTTTTTTCCCAGGTCGACGCGCTACTTGGCGAAGATTCCTGGGACCACGAGGAACTCCTCAACACTCTGCAGCATCCACTGAGACAGAACTGCCTCCAATAGACACCAGAGATCTCTGGATCCAGGATTCCAGGTATCTATGACCTACAAACAAATGACTGTGGCCAGAAACAGGTGACTGTTGACAAAAACTGTGCTAAACTTGTTAGCATTGAGTAAAACTTTGCTGATATAGTTAGAGCTAAGTTTTGCCTAAGTTTTTCTGATCGATGACGAAGATTAAAGCATGTGTGGTGGTTTGTCTATGCTTGCGCTTATACCATTTGCCTATCTATTCGATTTATTTCGAAGCATGTGTTTGTGTGTTTCTCGTTCATAATAATTTAACCAAAATGTGTGTTGAGTTTTCAGCCCAGTAAAAATTATGAATCTTACCTCAGCAATCAGTGAGTCAGATTAGGCACCTTGATAGCATGGTCGGTCAGCTGTTCCAAGAAAGATGTAATTCCAGTACAAATTGCTATATTCGAACCTAATGCGCCACCTGACCAAATTACAGAATTATACTGCATAATGGCAGTAGCCAGTGTCGCTTCAAAGCCTATAAGCTGAAAAATGAACTTTACTCCTGTGCTTATTAACGCCCAAAGTCGACAAAAAGAACAAAATGTTACATATCTGTTGAATTTATTTTAGAAAAAAGTCACCATCGAGTTTGTGGTCCAAAACCATTCGAACCATATTTATATGGTTATGTAATTGTATTTATTAATAAGACGACTGTCGGGCCGTTGGCTTATAGTTAATAGATAAAGCTAGTTTGTTTAGTCTGGTTGCAGATCATAAAAAAAAATAGACAATGCAACACAACCCCATTACTTACACTGAACTCAAAGTGAAAGTGAAGAAAGCATGTATGTAACTAATACCTTCACTGTGGCTAGGCCTTCCTGAAAGCAGTGATACCTAAATACTTTCGTAATTGCCGTATTAATTCGTGGTTGTGCAGCACGCAAGCGCCACATTATACAATTCGTTGAAACGCTACGACAAATTAAAAAGCCACATTAGCCACCTACCTTTGGAAAACTAAGGAATGAAGGTATATTTAATTCTGCAAGATCGAATTAGGGGATATGAGATCCGAAATTCTAATAAAAAGCTGACTGTATTTCACATTATATCTTAAATATATCACCAAATGCGTGCCAAGCGCGCAACCGAAACAAAGAATGTTTCGTTTAGAAACTAATGAGTGATGTCAGTTGTTGGTCTGGTCGAACGTTGGTCGGCAGTTGGTTGGCTGGTTGTCAGATCATTATTATATTATTACTTATTATAATATATTGCTTCAGTGTTTCCCGTGTTGAGCGATAGCCTTAGAGAATCCACTCAGATTTATCTTCATTTTTAAAATATTATTAGATATTTTTGAGTTGTTTATTTATTATAATATGTCTTGTATTAAAGTCACTAGTTATTATAAATTGTCATATTTTTTTTTTGTGTACAAGCAAGTCTTTAAGCCGCGTAGACAGCAAAGGTCCTGCCCTAAGAATATTTAGCAAATGGAAACGATTTACTAATAGTTTCCCCTCCGAAAACTACGTACACACACTTACAAACCATTCGAATATATGCTTGGCATGGTATATATTATCAGTCGCCCAGGCTCTCATGCCAGGTCGCGTCGCTCCGTATCGCTGAGCAGAGTCCGCAATATGGTGTATTGTGCAATCGTGTACCCGGAAGGCAAAAACATCAAATTTTAACAAAATAATGGTTGGTGTGGCACCAACCATTACTTTGTCACATCACTACGTGTCTGTACCACGACATCTTGTATTCTTTAAGTGTCGTAACCTTAGCAACAGAAATTGTATTTTTATGTGAATCTTGTGTTGTTACTACTATAAAGTACCTACTTAAGTGAAATAAGAACACCGTCTCTTTTAAAATTTAAGACCGTGAAATTTTTCGCATAAAAACTTGATCACATTTTTATACCTTGAATGTCTACGATAATGATGACGACCTGCGTAATACTGCAAGGCGCTATGGCGCACATTAGGGGAAACCTGTGTCCAGCTGTGGACACAGGTTAGTATAGACTGATGATGATTATGAACTTTGCAGTCACCGCACTGTGCATATAAAATAATTGATATTTTTATTTACTAATAATCTGTGTCTTAATAACCTATTTTTTATTATTGCGTATTTGATGTGTGAGCCAATAAATTGATTTTCTTTCATTCTTTCCATTATAAAAGTTGCTTAATAGGAACTAGCCGCTTAAAACAGGCATCATGATAATTATCACGGTTCTTATGGCAACCTATTTTATAATAGGAAATACCAGCTGACATTCTCAAATTGGACAGGACATTTGAGCTCGCAGAATCGATGGCCGGGCCTATACACTATCAGGGAGGAAAATTGTAGAGTTGGTACAAATTAAATAAACCTTAGGAAGTATCAGCTGCCAGGTGGAATTGGTGATGAGGAATAGGAGATCCACTTAACGCGTTTACTGCCAAGCTTCAGCGACGCGACCGACTGGGGCTCTATTTTGCTATACTAGTCGCTTCACTCTGACAATGTTATCATCTCACATTTTGGTCCTCCGTGCAAATTATAGGCATAAATGAAAAAATCGCCATTTGGTGCAAATAGCACCACACGCACTATGTAGAGTTTATTTCATCTAAGGATACTACGTGACGATTCTGTTACGATACCATTGTCATAGGGAAGTGATTGGTTAGAAAAATTGGTCCAGAGAGCGGCGGCGCATCGACGCTATTCAGTGACCTACCATAAAAGGCTGAGTGCATCGGTGGCAGCCAACGTGTTAAGAACGAAGGTAACTAACGATGCTCTCACAATTGCTAAACTCAAGTGGCAGTGGCAGAACAGCTCGCCGAACCAATGCCCGTTGTGGTTTTTCTCCTAAGAAAGGAGAAAACCCCCAACATAACATGGTTGATGAACAAATTTTATTCGTCTCCGTCATATTCCGTTTTTAGACAAACGGTTTTACCCATTTAATATTATCTACGTCACAAAGAAGGTATTGATTATTTAATCTATTATCTATAACCGCGACATTAAATCTATTTGTGTTTTCTTTATTGAAAAGACTATTCTTACCTTTAATAAGTCTTTTGAACTGGCCCGTGTTTAATGTAGATACTTTTGTAATTGGGCTAGGCTACAAATAGGAAAACTAAATTATGAATGTGTTTGAAAATGTAGGTACCTTCGGTTTTCGGTTGTGTTTATTTCTGGCTTCTGTTTTATAGAAAAAGTTTTTGTTGAACAAAGGAATAACGTCAAGTAAGTTTTAATTATCAAGGCATGGTATGAATAAATAGTGGAACATATAATTCTCTATCATTTGTGACATAAAATACGTCATTTTATTGAATACTATTTTCGTAAAACTTATGTGAACGAAATAAACTGCTATATTAAGTATCTTATGGCCCAATTTAACCTTTATATCTACGTTGTTAAAGTCTACTTTTGCACGTCCAATTTGCTTAATAAGCCAGTGGGAGCTTCCACGGCTTGTCGTAAAATATTGGCGGTTTTATGGCCATATTATTTTCGTACCTTTACCTTTTGTACAGTCTAAAACGGGAATAGTGGTTTTAATAGTTAAATCAAAATTTAAATACATGGAAGTTTATAGCTACTTTTAGTCTATGGCCCATTTAGAGCCGTTGTCACTGGGTTAATAGGACAGTAATGTTACCGGAATTAAACTTAATCCCTCGTCAAATTAATGAAGTTCTTGTGAGAACAGTCTTTAATATTTTTATAGTTTTCAGTTTGTGCATTCAAATCAAAGAATTGAACAAATTAGATTTAGTATTTACAATTGAAATACTTGAACTAACTGCAAACTGTTCCTAGCAATCTAGAGGTAGTTCATTTAATCCATATCAATTGCAATCGAAAGCGTTGTCTATTATTATTCATACTTGTTAGGGTTCCGTACCCGAAGGGTTAAAACGGAACCCTATTACTAAGCCTCCGCTGTCTGTCTAATAGTCCGTCCGTCCGTCTGTCACAGGGCTCCATCTCATGACCTGTAAGAGGTAGACAATAGAAATTTTCAGAGAATGTGTAAATACACATTCTGATAATTTCAACTTAATTTCAACTTGCCGCTATAACAAAACATAATAAAAATAAAATCAATTTCCAAATTAAAGGGTTATTAATACAAAAAGGTGATTTTTTTGGCTATTTTTGCTCTTTGTTTGTCATGTCTATATCTCCTGAACCACAATAGATAGCCACATGAAAATTTCTATAAATAAGTAACATTTCAACTGTAATAACAAGAATTACTAAAAGTATAATAAAGTTAATAATTAAAAGGGGCCAAGCAAGTGAACTGTGGCTGTTCTTTGAAAAAGTTGCCTGATAACCAGCGCAGTATTGGGCAAATGCTTTTATACTGCAACATACGAGTAGGGACCCATTTTACCCTTAACCCATAATTCTAACCAATGTAACAGCTTTTTTAATTTATTATGGTAATATGTACCTGGATAATAAAACTGTTTTAATGCAATGTTATGATAAGGTATTTGTTTTGTAAGTTTTTTTGTTTTTAGGTAAAATAATCTCTCTCTCTCATGTTTACGGTACGGAACCCTTCGAGTGCGAGTCATTTCGCACTTGGCAGTTTATTATCAAAAATGCAGAAGTTACTCTGTTGGCGTCACCGTAACCTATCTAGTATCTACAACCTGATCCTAAAATTTGGCCTTCATAATCCTTGATTCCTGAGGAACCCGAAGAAAGGGCTTAAGTAGCTACAGCTTCTATTAAAGCCGCGGGCTTGGGCCTACTTCAAGCTTCAGAAGCTTGCTATTCATAAATTCAACACTACATATTGACTAGACAGCTAGAAGCATAGCTATACGATAGTCCTAAGTACGTACAAAATACATTCCTACCTTTCGATATACTGGCACGTGTAACCCCGGGTATATCGAAAACACGTACTCTATACTTTGTTTTCATATGTAGCGTTACATTGACAAACACCCGTGCTATAAACTTTTCACGATGAAAATGAAAATTAAGATGTTTATTTTTGAAACCACAAAAAAGGGACCAAGTTCTGGGCAGCTCTGATTTCTGTTTTACTTGTAAAAACTGTATCAAAGAAGGCAGCGCGCGTTTTCCCCATTGCAGGGTACGTTGTTTGTAGTCTTAGAAATGATAAAACACATTGCACCGGTAACCCGATCAATTCATATACGTTTACATAACAATGTGAGCCACGTGCTAGCATAAAAAGTGCTAGCAATATATATTATTGCAATTTTTTGACTATAGAGGTAAAGCTTAGGTATTATGATATTTTAAAGTTTTAGGGTTCCGTACTCGAAGGGTGAAAACGGAATCCTATTACTAAGCCTTCGTTGTCCGTCCGTCCGTCCGTCTGTCACAGGGCTCTATCTCATGAAACGTAAGAGGTAGACAGTCAAAATTTTCAGAGAATATGTATTTCTTTTGCGGCTACTAACAACAAATAATAAATACAAAATAAATATCAAAATCAAAGGGGGCTTCCCACGCGCGATTTTTCAACAACAAGCGTGATTTTTTTGTCAATTTTTGCTCTTCGTTTGTCAAGGCTGTGTACCACAATAGGTACACACATGATACTTTCTATAAATAAGTAATACTTCAACTCTTATAACAATAAATAGATAAAATATAATAAAGTTGAAACATTAAAGGGGTCTGCGATCAAGTGAAAGTTTGATGTTCTTTGAAAAAGTTGCCTGATTTTTACAGTACGGCACCCTTCGTGTGCGAGTCGACTCGCACTTGGCGGTTTATTAAATAATAGTTTAGAATGAATTTTTAAGGCCCCACCATGACACACACCACCACTACCTATTTTATTTTATTATTAAGTACGTTAAACAAAGGAATTTTCAAATATCCATTAGGCAGTTTGTGATACCTATTTAAGCTTTTATTAATGCCTCTGTAATTGTTTTATTTTGTATATGACATAATATACAAAATAAAATGACAGAGATGCAAAAAAAGACTTTGGTGGCCACTAAGAGCAACGTCGCATCTCTGCGTAATCGGTCGCGGTATAGCGCCTTATTATAATAAATTGAAATAGCCATCACCGAATAGCAGGATAACCTATCAAAAGGCAATTCCAAAAGATACCTATAAACTCTGAACAAAAATACATACTAAGCCATTAGCTGCAAGTATAAAAACATATACATTAATCTACTTATCAATATGTAAAGATATTTTTCCTTCGCTTGAATGTCTAAATATAAAAATGTCAAAAAAGACGAATGTCCAAAGGCATGTCCTGTCCAATTAGATATTTGGCCAATGATACAATTGCCCAAACATAAAAATGTCCAATTATAAAATTGCCCAAACTTAATAATTACCCGTAATATAATTGCCCAACCATAAAAATGTCCAATGATAAAATTGCCCAAACTTAATAATTACCAGTTACCTAACCATAAAAATTTATAATACCTACCTATTAGTGTGATGTGATTAGTCAGAGACCTCTGATTAACTAGCCTTCATCTTTTGACCCCGTATAGTTTTAAAAACAGCCACTATAGTTTGGTTCTCGTTCTGACTATACTTTTGCAAATGTTGTTCCATTCGACGTTTCACGATATCAAAAGCACTCAGAATTTGCAATTTAAATTTTACAATGTATTCTATTGATCCCACTTCTGTAATCTACGTCGTCGTGTATGAAATGTAAAACTAGGCTTCACTATCAATATTAAATCGAATAAGTGAAGCATGTTACACATTACTTTTGTTTGCAAGTATCTTAACAAATGGTTCTTATACTTTTCTTTGTCTGTAAACAATAATAAAAGTCACAAAAACCTTAAATAAGCTAAAATTGATTGATTGTATTAATTGTTAATCATTTTAGCTTCTTTAAGATACATATATGTGACTTTCTAAGTGCTATTGGAATTAAAAGTTCATGAGTTTGGCGTCTAATGTACGGCCATTTAAATGTGTGATCTCGGTGATTTTTCTAAATGCTTTCTTTTTAAATAAATTAACTTCTATATGTGCCAGTGTATGTTAGTATGGTATTGACTTAGATATGCTTCTTGTCATATTTGTTTTCATATCTCGCTTCATTAAATATGTCCATTCCAGGAACTACGTTCAAACTAGTCTCTGCCTTATGTTTGTCTCTATTATTTAAAAGTCTGAATGCATCTCTTCGTGCCTTACATGTTTGTTAAACGTTGTTTCTAGTTTTGAGTTATGGTGCAGCTACATGTTGGCCGAGACTTTTGTGTCCAACTCGGGCTATCAAATCACCAGCATCGTTTTATCATTTAGGTACCTGAATAAACTCGTACGTAAAGTGTATGTCTAAATAAGTAACAATGTCTACAACTCAGCTAACATGTAACTTAACCATACTTGCTATGTTTATTGTTTGTGTTATAAATGTCGTTTACGATAATGTGTGTGTTATACGTTGTAAATGTATCCATGTGGTGTCCGTAGTGCTCATATACGTGTTGTGTTGCACAGCGAGCCCGCGCCTTCAGCAATGTCGGCCCTGCACCAGTTTGGCGCAGAGATGTTGCGCCTATCTCGCGGCTTGGAAGCTTCTGCCGCGACAAAAACGCCGTTGAAAGGGTATACAAATTGGCTATTTACTTCAAAATTGATTGGAGATATAAATTCTTTATTGTATTTGTAAATTTTGCTTTCTACAATGGGGCCTGCCTGACGATGAGTCAACCATTTTGATATAATATCTACTTGTATAATCAACAATCTTTTTCAATATTTTTCATTATTTTTCAAATATATTCGTATTGATTGAATATTACTCTCAAAATCGTTGTTGGAAGTCGAGCCTTGGCCATACCACAACTGAATCAGGCAACATCGTTTCAGTCCGGATACGGTCGTGGTATATACAGTGTAGAAAGCGAACAAATTATATACTGGCGATTGGTGTAGCCGTAGCTTTATCTAAAAACTGAGCCAATACTGGCTGCACAAGCATGTATCGTCGTGCTTAGCTCGAAGATTTGCTACACGCAAAGTCGTATTTTGTGTTGGTCAGGTACTTAAATTGTTTAATAATGGTTTTGCTATATCGTATTTTTGATCGCAAGATGGCATTGGTTGAATTCGGCTATAGAAAATCGAATATAACTTATGTATTTGTCGATTGGTTGTCGACGCTATATACATTTTATATCCTTAGAAAACAATTAAGATTAACATTAGTAACTGAAACCAGCACCGGATTGTCTTGGCGTGAAGCGATTCTGTTTTTATCCAATTTTAGTTTCTTGATATCAAAAAAGTTTATTTTTCAACAGGACAAACATATCAGATAAATGCGGGATGCTGACCCCAGGATCAGTCAGCGTCTCATCCAGCTCCCCATCTTCAATGCTACAGGAAAGACGTAGACCATCCTCATCTGGAGACCCAAACACTCCTCTGCATAGACCAAGAAGTGCATCAGATGACGAAAGTAACGAGGGTCTCCTTGCCCCAGCTACTTTGACCACAAAATCACGAAGTTCTGAGGATGGTCTTTTACTTCCACCTCCGTGCACGTGCCCGTACTTTGGCTCTGAATCGACTCCAGCTCCAAGACGGACTACTGAAGTGATAATTGTCCCTGGCGGTGATATAAACAATTGCAATGGATACACTAGAAATGGAAATATGAGAGAGGAGCAATCGACGCCGTTCTTCCGAAGATCTAGTCGAGGTGCTTCTTCTATGGTCACGTGGGATGAAGCAAGGCAATTTAGGCGAGGTTCTAGCTTCGGTGGAGCGAAGACAACGCTGTCCACCCCAGTTAGGAACATAAGGCCTCAAAGGTCCATTAGACAGTCATCGTCGGTGACCACGACTCCTCAACGAGCAACACCGAGGCCACACCACTCTAGAACCTCGAGTGTGATTTCTAGGAACTCGTCGCGTCACGGAAGGATCTTGCGTTTAGAGCAGAAAGCGACAAAGGTTTTGGGGGTAGTGTTCTTCACGTTTGTGGTGTTATGGGCTCCGTTTTTCATACTCAACATGGTACCAGCGCTGTGCCCTGAATGCGAGAGCGGTATACCGCCGTGGGTGTTCGACTGCGCGCTGTGGTTAGGGTACGCTAGTTCGATGGTGAACCCAATATTCTACACGATATTCAATAAGGTGTTCCGGCAAGCTTTTAAGCGGGTGTTGTTGTGTCAGTACTGCCAGGGAAAGAGATAGCCAACGCTCTGGGAGCGCGTACGCCCGACTTCGGACCCGGGGATAACTGCGCTCTCAGTCAACAGGAACTTTAATGTCAGATCTCAGTTCGTATGAACACACCAGAGCTTTAAGTGTACGCTTGTAGGCATGTATGCTATGTAAGGTTGATTTTTTTGTGTTATTTGCAGAATTGTTTGTTTTAATGACAAAACAGAAGTAATTTCAATAGACCGCAGGGTTCCTAAGATCTCGACCAAATTATGTGCGAAACAGTGCACTTTAATTTTTTTTTTGTAAGTCAGGCCAAACAAAGAAAGAAAAAAATATTGAATTCGAGTTTTTTACCATGGTGATTCGGACACGGCCTAGATCTCAGTACTCACCGTACTGAGATCTAGGCCTAGTTTGACTACCAAACCTGTTAGGTACGCCTCATAATACAAACATTCAATATGAGGCCATAAATATGTATGTAGTATTTCGTATGAATTGATATTGAAATGGAATTTATTGTATAATTTGCATGGTGATAACTCGAATAGTGTAATCCAAGTTAAATAAAAATCATTTTCGCGCAAAACTCCATCTTGTTACCTTGTCGGAAATCACGATACTTTTCTATAGCCGAAGGGTAGAAAGCACAGCATATCTAGATTGAAGCAAAAAGGTCGCCGATTTGTATTAAATATATTTATATTTCTGTGGTAAAAAGTATTTACTAAAACGTAACTCTATCTAATCTATAAAAGCGATTTTTTCGCATCTAATTTTACCTATAAGAATACGCACAGCCTAACTAATGTATAATTAATTAAACGATCATATAGGTTCATTATGAATTTAACTACGAACCTTCTTGTTACATAATTAATTCGTCGAACTGCTATAGTTTTTAAAGATCATGTAGCCATTAAAAATAAACAATTTTCTATTTTTCCACTTCAGATTCTAAATCTAAATCAAAGATAACCCAGCTTAAAGACTGATGATTGTTTTGCCTAAAATGTTCCACTTTCTTATATCTATTTATGTTCACCTGGCCTAGAGTGTTGTAAATAATTTATATTAGGGAGTCGCGTCGAATTATGAACCTGATAGAGTTTTATTATAATAGTCATAATAAGGATGTAGTATTGTTTTACTGATAAGTATTATTTCAACCTTATGTTTATAAACAAAAAACTGCTAGGTAAAATCATAATTATTATAGTAAGGTATTGTTAATGTCTTCAAATAATCCTCGATGGGTATCTTGAGGGCTTATCGATGGCGCTGATCGTTATTTACCTGGAGTAATTACGTACATATTATGCGATTTGATGCGCGCGCCTTTGATAACGCGCGTTTTAAAAACCATGTGACTCCGGAAATCCTTACATCTGGCAGCGAGCGTTTGTGTGTGCACGGATGTAGGGTACCAGCGGGACTATTATTACTTGCTACTAATTGGATTGAAATCAGGTTTCCGTTTCGAAAACTCGGAATATGTTACGGATTCGGAGAAATTCAAATATTTATGCGTTTTTTAATCTTAACTGCTTTCTACGAGGAATAAAATTGGCGGAAAAGTAGTTTGCTCAAATCGTAAACCATTTTTCTAAGAGACCATGATACAAAAATCTTTAATTTTATGGATACTCCTGGTAATATGTTGATTTTTAGGGTTCCGTACCCGGAGGGTGAAAACGTAACCCCGCTGCTATTACTAAGCCTCCGCTGTCCGTCCGTCCGTCCGTCCGTCTTTCACAGGGCCCTATCTCATGAACCGTAAGAGGTAGACCGTTAAAATTTTCAGAAAATGTGTATTTCTCTTGTCGCTATAGCAACAAATAATAAAAATAAATTACATAATATCCAAATTAACGGGGGCTTCCGCACTAAAAAACGTGATTTCATTGTCTATTTTTGTTCATTGTTTGTAGTAATAGGTAGACACATGAATCTTTCTATAAATAAGTAACACTTCAACTGTAATAACAAAAAATGGTATAATAAAGTTGAAAATTTAAAGAAGTCTCCAAACAAATGAAAATTTGATTTTCTTTGAAAAAATTTACTGATTTTTACGCCCTTCGTGTGCGAGTCGATTCGCACTTAAAGGTAAGTATATTATTAGTAATTCATCTCTAATTTTACCAAATGCTCGAAAAGAACCGTTAAATCGGAAGTTTCATAAAACACAGGTTCATACATAGAAAATGCAGTTCGTAGCAAACTACTCTTACCCTAGTTTTGTTCCTTGTTAAACTCAGAATAGATTAAAACCATATAAAGATATTAACTTCAAGCTGATCCTTGTCAGATTTCGAGTCTTCTACTCGAAAACCTTTATTTAAATCAAATTAGAATAAATATGCTAGTACGTTATTATATGTATATATATACATATAATTACGTACTAGGTATAAGTATAGACTTTATTGACAAAGAAAATTATAATTCAATAATAGAAACAAATTAGAACTAGTATTTACAATTGAAACAATTAAACTAACTACAGACTGTTGCAAACAATCTACAGGTAGCTCAACTGATCCATATAAATACCATTCGGAAGCATCCACAAGAGGCTGGCTGCATTGCCCCGCTGTATGGCAATGCTGATGCGCTGCGCCAGATACCCGCCAGCTCTCGGGTCACGCGTCGCGTCTACCAGATGCTCAGATCTGTCGAGACCTGCATATTTGCGTCTCTTGAGATCCTCGGCCAAATCTGCCGCCGTACCAGCCCTCACGGATGTCCTCGGAAGATGGGAAGGCGCAAGTGTAAGTAAGTAATAATGTGAGTAATAAATTTATCAAGGTTATATGTGTATTTATTTAGGTTAATGGTAAACACGAATTGTTAACTGTACCTATTATTATTCTTTTGTCTCTTGTTTTTCTGTAAATTTTGTAATTTAGCACTACTTACTAAATTGTTGTCCACACTACTTAAAGGTTAGCAGGTAGAGAATGCTATCTAGCATTATGGTCGCCCATGTACAACTTTTGTGCAATAAAGTATATTCTATCTATTTAACTATCATGCTGATGGTTTTTTAAAACGCGCGTTACCAAAGCACGTGCTTAACACAGAATCTGTACTGAAAGTGTGTACACTGTTTATTTTTTATAATATAATGCAAATACTTAGATAACGCTTTAATAGCCCGAAAAGTGTGATTCTTGACTGTTCATTATTTACCACCAGGTAAATATTTCATATTTTATTTCATCTAAATTTATGGTATGGTATATTTGTAAAAATGTAAATAGGTAGGTCCTCTATGTACTTTATTGACAAAGTAATTACAATTCAATAATAAAAACAAATTACAACTAGTATTTACAATTGAAACAATTAAGCTAACTGCAGACTGTTGCAAACAATCTACAGGTAGCTCAACTGATCCATATCAATAGCAGTCGGAAGCGTCCCCAAGACGCTGGCTGCATTGCCCCGCTGTATGGCAACGCTGGTGCGGTCATCTATAATATGTATTTATAAATGTGTAGATAGATTGAGTTAGGAATCAAAAATGTTTAATTTATGTGAAAAGATTTATCCTTTAAAGTATTAAACGATTTAATCGTGTGCTTTGTTTTATTCTTACATACCAGGGGGCGAATTCTGCTAACCAATCACTTTACTATGACACCATTGTCATACGATACCATTATCGTCGCAGAATATTCCATAGATGAAATAAACTCTAGATAGTGCGTGCGGTGTTATTTGCACGGAGAGATTGATAGATTGGAATCATTCAACCTTAACACTTTTGACCCGAGTCCCTTCATCTGTAGTTTTTTCATCAAAGGTAAAATGCAAAAATGTGTCATTTTGACACGTTACCTTCGTTATGGTGAAGCGATTAATTTAGTGGAATTAAGGCCCTGTAAATAAGTCCTTCCCATATTACCATAGATATAAGTAAAATATGTAGCTATGGTACGTTTTTCTAGCGCTCACTCAACGTATGGCCTGTGTTACAACTACACCCAAACACTCGTTCACAGTTACATTTCCAATCTTGTGCAATAATTATAATGAACAACAAAGATGGAAAGATGTACCTAGACCGAAGCGCGACCGAGACAACAATACAGATAAACATTTAATTTATAATTTGTCAAATTACACGTCACAATTTCACAATACGTCACAATACGCATGCGAAACACGAACACCGGTGGCGCCGCCCGCTCCGACTATGAATGAGGTGGGTGGAGCTAATTGCACCTAATTTAAGCCTTCCACTTTCGAGAGGCTTTTACCTCATCTCCCCTTTTTACTTAAATCCATGCATATTACCTATACGTTTTGTACTTTATACGTAACCAAAAATTACCTTTAGGTACTCTGTTCTAGAATCCAAGATGCTTTATGTTAACAAAGACTGAAAACTTAACTAAAATTTATAACAACAGCAAAACAAGATAACAGGAAGGTAACCTCTAAAAACAATAACACAATCTTCAAGAACGCATTATTATTGCACACGCGCAGCGAATAAGATTCTAACTGGGCTTCGAGAACGGACGAAAGCCGAATAAAATGATGACTATTTGCTGTACTATTGAATTAAATGGAATACAATCATTTATTCACAGAAAACATGTCAAATATTACAATGCTGTTGTCGTATCTGTGGTATGTAATACTACTAACAGATAATGGACTGGTGTGTGAATATCAATAAACCTACCTACTGACATAATAATAATGGTTAAGAATTAGGTAAATTAAAAATATATTGTCTGTTTAAAATTAAAATATTCCTCTACGCTATAAAAACAATGAAACAGTAACCATTTATTGAGTCAATTTATAAATTATGTCATTGGCAAGTCCTTAAATTCCATTGGTAACATATTAAATATCAATCTAATCATCTAATTGCCATGCAACGCGAACTCGTTGCATTAAGTAAAAATTCAAATTACATAGAAGACAAAGCAATCATAAATTGTAATTCTCAAGTAATTTCTAAGCTTTATGCGCCAACCAACAATGAAAATGAGAGTGAACACAACTAGGATATATACCAAGTAGGTATGAACAATAAATTTCTAGCCAAATCAGAAGGCAAACTCAAAAGAAGGAATTACTTTTTACTTTTACTTTTAACTCTCTTGCCAGTCCTCCGCTTGGTTAAGGTACAACTAGTCTCTTCCCACGGCTTTGCACACGTTGTTTCTATGGAAACGTTTTAAAGGTTTTTTGCACAGGAATTACTTTATGAAACAAAAAGTACCTATGTGTTATTCCAGGTCTAGACCTAAATTAGTGCAAAATTTCAGCCTGGTCTATTCAGTAGTTTTACCATGAAGAAGTTACAAATATACATCCATCCTTATAACCATCCATTCATCCAAACTTTCGTCAGTGTGATGTGATTGTTGATTGATTGTTGTGACAAGGAAAATTTAAACTAATGGTCCTTTGTTGTGTTTCGTCCTGCATCCCGCATGTTTAACGCGCAGGCTTGGCCGGAGCTATAATAGAGTAGCCATGAAATAGTTGGGCTATCTGCAGACTGTTAAATATAATTGACAGAATCACTTTTAAACCATTTTTCAGTATCTGAAGCCAAGCAGAAGTCGCCCCATAGTCAGATGTACATGGCCCTGTCGTATGATTACCGATATAAAAGTATTTTTAAATTAGATTTCTTGAAAACTTCTCTTCAAATGTCTGGTAAGGACTTTCGCTTACTAAACTAGTTTTAATATAAATATTTTTGTTGATTTATTGGCGGGTGGGTGGTTTACTTGTGAGTGAGGGTTCAGAATTTTAAGTATTAATATACAGGGTGTTTGGTACATGGACCAATATGAAATTTTGGGGGTCATGTGCTTTATTTTTAGGTCCACCCACCTCAGTCATAGTCAGACCGGCGTTCGTGTTACGCGTGCTTGCTACGACGTACTTTAATGTGATTTATTGACTAAAAGACTACATCAATGCCCTCGTGGTTGTTCATTATAATTATTGCACAAGAATGGAAATGTAACTGTGAGCAAGTGTTTGCTTGTAGTTGTAACAAGGGCCAGTTGTTGAGTAAGTGTTAGGAGAACGTACCATATCTACAGATTTTACTTAGATCGTCAAGTGCGAGTCGACTCGCACTTGGCGGTTTATTTACTTACATCGATGGCGCTTGCTACCCTTACTTCCACTAGCGCCGCCACCTATTTAATCTTTATAATTTTAAAATATCAAAAAAAAATAGCTGGTGAAATATTGGTGAGTAAACCGAGATCAAAATCAACATTTGAACTCGATTAAGCTGAACTATGTTTTCGCAGCGAATGGTGAACTTGTACCTTAGTCGATCACTCTTGGCAGAGTGGCTGTGGTTATGACGGGGTCCTGATGAGCGGCTGCTCGTGCAATGGGCCGCCAACGTTCCCTGTTGGTTGCGTTGTGGGAGCAGATCTTGGTGGACTGTGTCAGAAAGGTAATGTGGCATTTTGATTACTAACGAATGAAAAAACAAAAAAAAATGAAACAATGGGCGGTGAAAATAGTATGAGTGATGAAAAGTTTTTTATCGGCTATTATTGCCAAGTTTAGTTTTATGTAATTGGTTTTGTAATAAAATACTAATAAAGTTTATCACCCTCATTTTTACGACAGCTTTATACACGTATGATTTTTTGTTGCATGACTTTAAGGTCGTACGTGTTTAGGGATCCGTAGTACCGTATAGTATCGCCATCTGTCTGTCCGCGGCTTAACTCATATACTAAAAGATTATATTATTAAGATTTATTGAGATATTTTTGTTTTACTGAAGTAGAAGTAAAATAAAATATCAAAGAAAAATAATACGATACTTCCATAAGCGTAGTGGTGTAGGGAAGAATAAGTTTTTCTTGTCTAGCCCATCGCGTGCGGTATCAATTGATAGATCGCTTGAAATAGTGTGGCTGAGCCATTCAATTTTACGATTCCGTTAGCAAAATAACAAGCTTTAAAGTAATCTTTTTTATTAGAGTTTAACAACCGCTCCCCTCTGCCAGTTAAACGGTTAGTTAGGAAAATGTGAATAACATCAAGGTACTTATTTTCCACCTCCACATCTACAGCCTATATTGGTCCACTGCTGGACTCAGGCCTCCCCTGATAAGCGCCTTTCTGGCTTTTACCTCACGGGGGTAATGGCCATAAGTCCCACGCTGGGCATGCGGGTCTGGGATCGCAGTTCAGTGGTAGAATTGTTCTGCAGGGGGCGCTGCTGCCCGGCCCCGGTGGATAGCCCTTAGTCGCCTCTTACAACACCCGCGGGAAGAGTTGGGTTGGTGCAAATTCTAAGCCGGCGCCACACGACATGTGCAGGTACTTATCACACTAATGTTATAAACTGAAAGCTTATAACATTTGGATGATGTTTAGGATGTTTAAAGTATGTATGGATGTTTGTGACCTCTTCACGCCAAAACTCCTAAACGGATAGTGCTTAAATTTTGCATACAGGTAGTTGTTTACTTACTTACGTTCGTTACTTTTTATCCCATACATCAGTTCATATGGGATAGAAATTACCATTAAACGTTTCCACAGGAACAACGCGTGCGAAGCCGCGGGCAGAAACAAGTATACCATATATACCAAAGTCAAAAGGAATACTACCGCCTTGGGACAAATGTTTGTACGATCTGTAAATATTTGTTCCGGGTGTTCTGGGTATTTTCTATATATAATATAAGTTAGTGGACATTGCAACTGCGGAGCCGTGCACTGCGCGTGGTCCGACACGCACTTTTGTCGGTTTATTTATTGTTATCCAGCTAGCTTTTTATAGTTACCTACTGTAGGTATGCAGGCTACATCACAAAAAGGTTACGTACCTTTGACTTTCTTCGCAGTTGGTTGTATTTACCTTTATGCGGGAGAGCATCAGCTAGATGGACCGATGACATTGTAGCGGTCGCAGAGTGTCGATGGATAAATGCGGCTCAGGACCGCTATTTGTGGCTTCGTATAGCGAACGTAGTGTAGGACGCCCTCCAGCTAGGTGGCAAGACGACCTGCGAAAGATTATAGGCAAATGCTGGATGCGGCAAGCTGAAGACAGGGCGCTATGGTGCTCATTAGGGGAAGCCTATGTGCAGCAGTCGACTAATATAGGTGATGATGTCGGAGGCCTCTGTCCAGCAGTGGACGTGTGGGCTGTTATGATGACCTTTGTACCAATAGTGGCATTGTACGTCTCAGTGGCGTAGCTACCTTGGATGGTACCCGGTGCGGAAGTTGGTGGTGTCACCCCATCGAAACTAAAAAGCAATAAATTTTATATGATAAAGGACATGGATTATTTATTATTTATAATATTGAAGAAATAACAAAACACAATAATAACTAAGACAGAAAAGGAATTGTTATACAATTAAAATTTCTTCTTTCTAGCTTTGACAGCTGCAAACTCAGCAATAATTTCATCGAAATTTATATTTTGTATTGCCTCGTGTTCGATGGCTAATATACTTTTTAATCTTCACTAACCGCTTAAGTTTCTAAAATTTTTATTTTTTCTTTTTATTATGTATTATTCTATAGTGATAGATATCACTACAGAATAATACACGTTTAACAATTCACGCCAACCAAACACAACACACTTCACGAAACAAATGAGAAATGTTGCAACTGAGACGTCAAAAATCGCGAGTATGGGACGGGGAATACCCCACGACAGCGTCAGTTATACATAGAGCTGAGCTAGTGCTAGTGGAAAAATCCCCGAAAAATAAATTTTTGTGCTAGCGATTTTTTTTTTCTTTGTACATTGTTCTTAAAGTTGAGAGACCGGGTGTCACCCCAAGAAAGGTGACACCCGGTGCGGCCCGCCCCCGCCGCCCCCCCTTTGCCACGCCACTGGTACGTCTACAGAACATAAGTAATTTAACAAACAAATCTTTGACCCTTACAAAAGCCCATAAAACCCAGACTCCTCTTCAAATTAATTAGCTGAAACTCGCCACAAGTGTTGATACAGATTAAAAACTTTTACGAAACAATCAAAGTTTTATATATTAGTTCGATGAGTATTTAAGTTTTAGCGGATTGAATTCCAGTTAAGAAATTTTGATTAAAATTGCACCAGTGTCATAGAAAACGATATTTATAGCCTTTAAACTAAATAAACACTTCTACTTTGTTTTATTTTGTCTTGAAAGTAGTTATATTAAAATGGTCGAGTCATCAAAAACTTCTTTCAAGAGATGCATTTGACAGCCTGTGTAAGCTCGTTATCATTAACCGCAACCGTTTTTTATTTAACTTAGATATAAGATTTTTTTTTCTATTCTTAAATTTGTACAATAAAGTGTTCATTCATTCATTCCTGGTGTGTCCCACTGCTGGGCAAAGGCCTCCCCTGGTCCCTCCAAGCATCTCGGTCCTGAGCCAGCTGAACCCAAGCTTTGTCGATAGTTGTCCAGCTCGTCACACCACCGCTTCCTCTGTCTGCCGCGGCACCTTACGCTGCTGCATGCCTGAAGATCTTGGGCGAGAGATGAGCATGCAGTAAACATGACCAGCCCAGCTCCATTTAAGCTTTGCAACTTTTTGAGCTATATCAACAAAATAAATAAATTATAATGCAGGACAATTGCTCTAGTCGATCTATAAATCTCTAATACTCAAAAAATGTTACAAAAGCCATAAATTTCGTAGTAAGATTAGGTACCAAAAGAACCGTTCAAAAGGAAATAAAACGAAAGGAAGATACTCCAATATTTTCTCTATTATCCTCAAAAACCTTTACTTAATATATACCTAGTCCTCAATAAATAATGACATCCTTTCAGCCGTTTATAAGGTCGTGATCAAATCTAAGGCATTTGTAAAAGCAATATAAAATTGTGTAGGAATAAGAGATGAACACTGTTAGAAATCAACACCGTTTCGAGTACTTAACATATAAGTCACTTCAGATATAAGGTTGATTAGTTCGTGTTTGCGTAGATTCAAATTTATTTGGGGTTTTTAATTTTTTTGTGGTTTACAAGGAATAAGGAATAACAAAAAAAAAGTAATAGTTTAGAAAAAGTAATTTATTGCAATTTATAAGCCATTGATAAAACAAACATCAAACACCATAAACACCCATGATAAAATCAACTTCGATTCAATTGTATTTTAGGAGCATTTGGGAATAGGTTGTTCTTATTTTCCCAAAAGATCCAAAAATACCAGTAAATTCAAGTTCGTTTTTTCATAAGTTAATAGAAAATGGTTTAAGATTGGCGGAAAATTACTATTCCGTTAGTTACGTTCCTTGTACGCAAAAAAAATTCAAAACTACACAAAAAAAAAGAATCTAGCGCCTACACGAAACGATCCACCTTAATAGGGAAGCTTCTTTTGATTTATAAGGGCCTAGTTCTTTCATTGAAAAGGTATTTTGAATAAAAACAAGTAAGTACTTACATACTCAATCGCTAAGCACGTGCTGAGCCAACACCTATTTCGGCACTGATGCATAGCTCGGGGCAAAGCTCGATCTGACGCCCACCATTTGTGGCTTTTAAACCTCCAGGAGGTCTTCTTTCATTCTTTAGTTGTGTTTGTTATGTACCTATGTTTATGTCGAAATAAATGTTATTCTATCTTCTAATGTTCTGGTAATAAGAAAAAGGTACCCTCATCCCGTTTAAAAGCTATTTAAAAATTAAAACTATGGTTAAGTACAATTTTGAGAATTTAGATAGCAGGAATCCACAACCTAAATTGCTAATTATAACAAAGCTTTGGTACACAAAACAAAGATACTTTCCTAAATGTACAATGTACAGTCAGTACATCATATTCCTAGATTCCAAGCCAAATTTGTTTCTTGACACCAATTAATATCATTTAAAGGTAAATGATAAAAGATAAATATACATTTATTTAGCCATAAACAGATACAGGTTTGACAAGAATAACTAATAAGTGGGTACATGAAGGTAGGTACATTTACATACAAATTATTTAATGTTTCATAGAAATTATAATCTCTATTATATATATATTGTTTATTATGAATAGACTTTCGATTGACGTTAATCTCGTCAAAACGGATTACAAAAGTTTTGAAAATACTTTACAATTGTACTATTTATACATCGGTGACAAAAATAGCCTCCCCCCATACGACGCAACAAATAGCGTTTTCATCTCATCTATTCGAAGAGAGGCAAAGGGTTCCTCGATAAGTGCGAACAAAGTGGTTCATTCCAGAGCACTTAATAACAGTGACGAAATCACTTTTGAATTTGGAACACAGTTTAATTAAAATGTTTAAACGCAATTTGCTTTAATAAAGTCCAGCAGCCTTATTGTCTGTTTTGAAATCATTACCAGTGAACTTCAAGTCGATTACCAGTGGTCGACCCAGTCAGAATGGTCTTCGGATACGGAATGAATGATCCATGTGAATAAAACTTCGCAAGTTTTACGTTTCGTTAATGCAACTAGGACTACTAGTAGTACCACGGGTACAATATGCGATTTAGCTGTTTTACTATTTGCAAAAACGGTAATTATATTTATTATGATCTAAACACACAATTTAATCACGTATTTTGTCAATCAAGTTTACTACTACGTTTTTTGGTTGCCTGGAAGAAATCGCTTTAAGCGATAAGGCCGCCAGTTCCATTGCTGTTCCCTTTTTTTTTTGTTTTTTAAGTGGGGGAATCCTCTTGGATACCGTTTTTCCTAAGGGGCGAAAGAACGGTTATGCCGGACTCCTACCGGCTAAACCCATCACTGTGTTTTCTTTCTGCACCTGTTTGCCGGGCCTACGGGTACACTTGCGAATTCTTCCGCTGGCCCGACGGTGCTAGCCTCGACGCTCGAGGCCCCGACTCAATATGGAGTTCCTCTTTGAGAGGCGCGTGGAAAACACCGCGCGCGCCTCCTTTATGTTTAATGAGTACTATCTGTTTTATAAGGTAATGAATAAAGCATTATCTATCTATCTATCTATCTACTAAAAAAGTAGTAACGAAACGCAAGTTTTCTTTCTTTAAACTGTCAAACTTACTCATGTCACTGTTGAAGTTGTCAAAAGTTCGCAGTCTTTTTTTCAAGGGTGAACTAGACAGCGAATCGAAACGGTGATTCGAATGTCAAAAATGACCAATAGAATCTCGAAAACGTATCGTGATGGGCCTGTAACGCTAATTTAACACCATGCATGCTATTTATTGGCTTGCTTTAATCATCTCCGCCGTGGTGATAAATGCCGGCGTACGAATCGACCTCTCCAACTCAGCCCGTGGATGTCTTAAGACTCGACCCCTAAACTCAGCCCGTGGATGTCGTAAGAGTCGACCCCTATAACTCAGCCCGTGGATGTCGTAAGAATCGACCCCTAAACTCAGCCCGTGGATGTCGTAAAAATCGACCTCTCCAACTCATCCCGTGGATGTCGTGAGAATCGACTCCTATAACTCAGCCCGTGGATGTCGTAAGAGTCGACCCCTATAACTCAGCCCGTGGATGTCGTAAGAATCGACTAAAGGGCACTACCAGAGAACGAGCAGTAGTGTATTTTAACACCTCTACTGCGCAAATCCGCCTGCCAAGCGTGGTGATTATGGCCAAACACCCCTTGTTTGGATAATTTTATTTTGCTTCAAACACAATGTTCACCACAATTTTCTTATTTTGATTCAAATTTGACGAAAACATTTAAAACAAGATTCGAATGAGGTCCACGGGATGAGTTGGAGAGGTCGATTTTTACGACATCCACGGGCTGAGTTTAGGGGTCATCTGACGTTTCAAATGGGCTTGCATTTGCTACTGAAATTCATTTCGGCGTTACGCAATACAAATTGAATAAATCGTGTCTGAGCCGCCTCTGTACATCGACTCCCTGCGACCGGTACAACATCAGTGCCTCAATGAATATTTGTAATTTTAAATACACTTAATTTTAATTTTCGATGTAGGTATAGTATATACCTTATATTATTTCAAATAATATTCTCTAACAAAGATTTTTTGACGTTTTTATGCATGTGTTCGCTAAATATTTTTATTTTTTAGTATTGTAATATTAATTGAATTATGTACATCTTTACGATTATGTTAATTTTCTACTCTAACTAAAATGTATCTAATTACTAATAAACATTTGCACAATCACAACCATCATTGTTAACCTATATTTAAGCAAATAAATACTATTTTATTTCATTTCATGTCTGTCCACCGAGGGGTCGTCTCCCAACAAACCTTTGCGTTGCATCAAAGTCAAAAACTTTTTATTTCCATAAATACAATAAATGTACACTGAGAAAAGGTCAAATTCTTAATAATTAAACACTGACACGGAAATAAAGTGATATTTTTGATTTCAGTCGCTTCGGTATGTAGACTAAAGTAAAGAAGCGATGAAGAAACCTTTAGCCTGTTAGTTAGTTGTTATTTTTCGACGAAACCACTCTCTCGGGGTACATCGGTGACTGTACCCCGAGAGAATGATCAGAAACCCTCTGAATCGGGTTAAGCCATGGTTTATACAGGCCGTCCCTTCAAAGATTTCAATTACGCTTGCTGAAATAGGGCTCAAAATTTCTCATTCATACAACCGTTTTGTTCTTGTAAAAGAGACGATTATGGAAACTTAAGACCCCTGTTTTAAGGCTTATTTTAATTATTTAAGTATCAACTCGACGCCTACTTTGCATGTGTTAGAAAACTTTCTTCCGTGAAAACTAAACTATTTGAATAGAAATAAATCCGAATTCTGATTCTAAGTGAGGCTTTGCTCATGGCGTGGTCATAGCTCCTATTTTTAGTGCTTATTTGTGAAAGTTGGTGATTTATACTGTCTAGGGCTTTCTTAAAAAGATCTTTATCTTGATGTTGCGAAGCCAAATACAAAATAAATAATGCAGAAAAATACACGCAGCATCATCTAGCCCCAAAATAAGCAGAGATTATGGGTACTAGATAACCGATAATAATATAATACGTTATCTAGTACCCATACCCCCACTTAATACAATACATAGATATTTTTTCAATATACAGTCATGGTAAGTCATCATTACCTGTAGATTGTACAAACATTTGTCCCAAGGCGGGGAACGAACTCGCAACCTGCTGCATCGCAGGCGGACCTTCGCCCGTTGCGCCTTAGAGGTCATCTGTTGTCTGGAAGCCAAGGTGTTATAATAGTCCTACGTAATTGGAGAAAATATGCCTATTTCGCAACAAAATAACACTGAGTTTACTACAAAATAGGTTTTCGATCATTTCCGAAAAGGCTTAGGGAAATATCGTTCTGCCAATAACTGGCATTCTCTACAGCCATAATTCATCCGCGAACTATCACGTATTTTGATTTATCGATGTCGTAAAGACAGAGTCGCGTAGATCTAGATGCTACTAGAACCGGTAACAAGTGTATGAATCCTTTGTGGGTGAAAACCTTAGAAAATAGCAAGGCGAAGCCTCTCGTCAAACGAACTAAGGCCCATATTATCAAAGCTTGCTCAGTCATCGATCTATGCTTGAGTAACAGTTATGACATAGAAAAGCGTCACTCAAGCATAGATCGACGACTGAACAAGCTTTCATATTACGGGCCTTAATGTAACTTTAGTCTTTTAACAGGATTGGATAGCATACATTTTTCCCCTGTGAGGGGTGGAGCCTCGGGAATAAAATTGTTATGTGAATATTCCGGGATTACTTTCTATTCAATACCAAAAGAATCATCGAAATATGCCCACAATTGACAGAAACATTGGTAAATAAAAATAAAAATAACGTACTTATATAAACCGAACATAGAACCTCGTCCTAAATCGAAATCTTTATCTTAATAAGCTCCGCGTCTCCACAAGATACTCTAAGAGACGTTTCCTCAGTTCAGCTCACATTTCCTTTTGCTGCAAAAGATTATCTCAAAAAAAATCGGTAGTTTTGTAGCAGCTCTGCTACGACACCGTAGCATCGTAGAAGCAAACCAATTTTAAATTCTTTGTGTTTTCGTAGCAGTGCTACGATTTCATTGTAACACATCTCAAGAGTCAGATTTGACCAGATTTGGTGGTTAAAAAATTAATCATTTATTTGACACAAGTAAACATACAATAATCTAAATTAATCATTTATTTGACACAAGTAAACATACAATAATCTAAATTAATCATTTATTTGACACAAGTAAACATACAATAATCTAAATTAATCATTTATTTGACACAAGTAAACATACAATAATCTAAATTAATCATTTATTTGACACAAGTAAACATACAATAATCTAAATTAATCATTTATTTGACACAAGTAAACATACAATAATCTAAATTAATCATTTATTTGACACAAGTAAACACACAATAATCTAAATTAATCATTTATTTGACACAAGTAAACATACAATAATCTAAATTAATCATTTATTTGACACAAGTAAACATACAATAATCTAAATGAATTCATAGTCTTCGAACTAGTATAAACAGTATTCAGTGGCTTCTCCCATGTTAAATATGAAATGTTTATCTAGTTTCTGCCCGCGGCTTTGCACGCGTTGATAAAAATAGCCTGCAAATACATTAAGCCCTGCCAAGTCAATACAGATCTAATGTTCTAAGGAAACGTTATTAGGTTAATTAAATCTCATGGGAACTGATTTTTGGAATAAAAAGGATTTTTTATAGCATAGGTATGGAATATTTTTATAAAAAAAATGATTTACAATTAACACGTTCTATGTCAAAGGAAAAATATGTTTCCGTTCGAGCCGCGACGCCCACAGTGATGAGGGTCACTGTGGGCGTCGCCCTCAAACTTACCTTTCCATTAGAGCCGTGACGCCCACAGTGACCCTCAAACTTACCTTTCCATTAGAGCCGTGACGCCCACAGTGACCCTCAAACTTACCTTTCCATTCGAGCCGTGACGCCCACAGTGACCCTCAAACTTACCTTTCCATTCGAGCCGTGACGCCCACAGTGACCCTCAAACTTACCTTTCCATTCGAGCCGTGACGCCCACAGTGACCCTCAAACTTACCTTTCCATTCGAGGCGTGATGCCCACAGTGACCCTCAAACTTACCTTTCCATTCGAGCCGTGACGCCCACAGTGACCCTCAAACTTACCTTTCCATTCGAGCCGTGACGCCCACAGTGACCCTCAAACTTACCTTTCCATTCGAGCCGTGACGCCCACAGTGACCCTCAAACTTACCTTTCCATTCGAGCCGTGACGCCCACAGTGAACCTCAAACTTACCTTTCCATTCGAGCCGTGACGCCCACAGTGACCCTCAAACTTACCTTTCCATTCGAGCCGTGACGCCCACAGTGACCCTCAAACTTACCTTTCCATTCGAGCCGTGACGCCCACAGTGACCCTCAAACTTACCTTTCCATTCGAGCCGTGACGCCCACAGTGACCCTCAAACTTACCTTTCCATTCGAGTCGTGACGCCCACAGTGACCCTCAAACTTACCTTCCCGTTCGAGCCGTGACGCCCACAGTGACCCTCAAACTTACCTTTCCATTCGAGCCGTGACGCCCACAGTGACCCTCAAACTTACCTTTCCATTCGAGCCGTGACGCCCACAGTGACCCTCAAACTTACCTTTCCATTCGAGCCGTGACGCCCACAGTGACCCTCAAACTTACCTTTCCATTCGAGCCGTGACGCCCACAGTGACCCTCAAACTTTCCTTTCCATTCGAGCCGTGACGCCCACAGTGACCCGCGTCAGAGGAGTTTTAGACCTGTCCTAGCAGGTCGACGGATGTTACCAGAGTACAAATTTATTTGCAAGATGATCAGGCCCTCTCATACCTCCATCCAATATGGTGCTTACCTACCATTACTAGTCTTTGAAAATATTCATCAAAGCGAAAATGACCTACAAAACCCGTAAATCTGGAGTAAATTTTAAATTAAAGTTTATTAAATAAAAATAAATTTAAAAGTATTTTTTTAAATACGTACCTGTTTTTTAATACCTTAATTTTTTTTGGGCGAGTATGGTGACTAGCGTTAGGGGCGACTTTGTCGTTTAAAGCATGCTTATTACTATACATATAATAAAGCATGCTTTAAATAATCATGGATTGATGATCGCATTGGAGATGTTAATAATACAATTCAATACAAAATTCTTTATAGAACACCACAAAATTAAATAAAAACATAGACATTAACATAAAAAATAAGTTACATTAATATAATAAACAGCTAGAGAAGCTGCGGCAACCTCGGCCCCATTTTATACTGATATAAATTGGTGTGTTTATAAAAACTCAGAAACGACTTCAAATTCCTGAATAAAAAATTCTTTAAAGTAGAAAAATTGGGGTGGAAATTGTTTTATACCAGGAACATTTCGATCTAACAAAGACTAACATTTTTTGCCAAGCTGATAGCAAGATTTCGGAAGCATTTCTAGATATTGCTTACATCCTTGTTGCCTGTAAATGGTTCATTTTACGTTCACCAAGCGAAGCGTGGACGAACATTATCAGTCATTCGACGGGGGCGACTATTTGGAGCAAATGGGGCCATAACAAAATTATATCTTAAATGCATGTGCATGGGGTTGGAAATCCTGTGGTTTTGGCTTGTCCTACTCGATGTTAGTAGTTAACAGCTGGGGTTATGTGTTCCTGAGTAGAGACTGCGACTCGGAAAATGTAATGTAGGACGCCGTCCGGCCAGATGGGATGACGATCTGCGAAAGACTGCAGGCAGTTGTGGATGCGGCAAGCTATGGCGTTCATGAGGGGAGGCCTATGTCCAACAGTGGACTGGTAGGCTGATGATAAAGTCTTTAAACGTAAGTAAATAAATATAGTAAACTTTTATAGGTGGAAAGTGCTACATAAGTCATTTACAACGGGATATTTACCATGATTTGAGTTTTGAGTTTTCCGTTCTACTTACATATATGACTTTAATGTTAAATATCCATGATTATTTAAAAAGTTTTAGGTGTAAGTAAATTTCCAATAATTGAAAGCGATAAAAAAGTGGCCGGAAGTGATCGCCTCTAAGCGATAAGGCCACCCATCCATACTATGATATTATAATAGCTAAAGGAATTCTGTCTGTCTATTTGTAAATTTTTCACGTCTAAACGGCTTAACGGATCTTAAAGGATTTTGGCGGGAAGGTAGATGGTATTCCAATTACGGAAATAGGCTACTTTTTATTCCAGAAAAGCGCGTGCGAAGCTGCGGGCAGAAGGTAATAATACTAATTCTTATGTAATTTAAATTTGCAGGTAAGTAACGCATTTTTATTCGTGTATAATAAAGCATGCATTGTATTTATATATGGGATCAGGGAACGAAAGTAATACTTCTTAATAGGAGTTCCACGAAGGCCTGTAGGTGGGTTAAAAAGAGGTATAATTTGTAAGACTAGGTTTATTTGTATCGGGGAATCAACTGAACCATTTTTCTCATCACCACTACTTTTTAGGTACTGTAAAACGGGGTGACATTGATTAATTTTGAAATGAACTTTATTTTCAATCGTAAAAATTTATAAAAATTGTAGAATGATGGGCTTACTAAATACTTTATTAAAAAAAAAAGCAAAAAAAAATGTTCTTTCAAATTTTTACATAAAAAAATAAAAACCGCGTAATCAAAATTATAATGCATTTGGGGTTACTTTGATACCACCTGTTTTTTCAACTAAAATTGATAGACACACCGAATAGGAACAAAAACCAACAAAAAAAAAAATTAAATTGAGACTTATCGTTTTCGAAGTACGATTTTTTTAATATTTTTGGGGCTACTTTGATCTAAGGGGTGAAATTGATAATAAGTAAAAATCATTTAATTAAATAAAAAAAAGACATAGCTATCATAAACTTTTTTATTAAAGAAAAAAAACCGACACGCATTTATTGTTATTTCATTGTTGGTAACGGCAATGGCCTTTATTAACAAAGAAAATTACAATCAAATTATAACTAGTATTTACAATTGAAACAATTAAGCTAACTGCAGACTGTTGCAAACAATCTACAGGTAGCTCAACTGATCCATATCAATACCAGTCGGAAGCGTCCCCAAGACGCTGGCTGCATTGCCCCGCTGTATGGCAATGCTGATGCGCTGCGCCAGATATCCGCCAGCTCTCGGGTCACGCGTCGCGTCGACCAGACGCTCAGATAACTTTTTAAAAACCCGGAGAGCCTCGGTACCCCACGGACCTAGGGTCTCGACCCCAAAGGGAGCAAATATGTAGGCTCTGTCGAGACCTGCATATTTGCGTCTCTTGAGATCCTCGGCCAAATCTTGTTGGTTATTTTCTCATATTGTTATTTTTTCATAGCTTCCTCTAAAGTTTCTTCTGAATAATTTTTGTAGCTGCAGGTACCTTGCAGTCTTTTTATAAGTCCGAACTATGACGAAACTAGAAACAAATAATATTTTCGTTAAAAAAATGGTGTTTAATTATGCACGCACACAAGTTATAAAGTTTTAGGGGCGAGATTAAATACTACTGTTTAGGTAAATAAAACATTTGAAAAATACTGGGGCGACATTGATAGCTATCAATGTCGCCTCGTGGAGCCTATCAATGTAGCCCCGGTGTACAAAAGTACTCATTAAAATCAAAATGGCGACCGCAACTAGGTCACGTCAAAATATTTAAATTCACAAAGAAACAAACAATTACGTTGTGCATTTACTATAAATCAAATTTCAATGTTTAGGTGCATTGGAAGTTTTGCAAGTCGAAATTTCTTGCTTATTTCACCACTAACAGTAAATTATTACCTCTATATTCTCCATACACCTTTTAGCACTGACACTTTGAGAAATGATCGCCAGAATGTCAGTCTTGTTAACACAAACAATTCGTTTTACGGAGAAAATTAAAAAATAGCATACATTTTGAGTAATAATCAAAGTTACCCCGGTTCTCAAAGACACCCCGTTTTACGGTACATAGTTTCGTAAATGGCATTACGCAAGTCTCCACTTGCGACCTAAGATGGGGCACACTTTCCCATAAGAAACATATTATTTACTCGGGATTTGAAGAAACCGAGGTTATACCTACTCTACCGGTAAAACAGACTGCATTATTAAATCAAATCAAATCAAATCACCTTTATTTCAGACATAATACAGTTTATATACACAGTCCATATAGCGAGAATCATCTTACATAACATGCACAGACACAAACAAATTACAATAAATTGAATAAATTAAAATAAATTTAATTTTAATAAATGAAATTGAAAATAACACACTAAAAACTAACAAAAAATATGAGCTAATAGAAAGTATGGCATTTTAATTTAATTTGTAAACTAAAAACCGACTTCGAAACCCTTAGCTTTAAAAAAAAAAAAAAAAAATATAAAAAGTTTCTTTATTCAGACATATTAAGTTGTCAAACCGTTTTATGTTATTCTGCTCTGCAGGACAAAAACTTACTAATACTTCGGGAATAAAATGTGTATATCTCTCTAAAAATATATATATAATAAATCTATATATCTATCATATCTCGGGATCATCCTCTATACAAATGTTAGAGGAACCGGGAAATGATAACTCCAACGATGATAATTCGCAACTGGTTTACTTACTAGATTTATGTTACATGAAGGTTCAATGCGGACCAAGAAAGATCACGTTTTGCAAGTAGATAGAGTTATGAAGTAGGATTTCAGGTGAAATAGATTTTCGGACTGACCTGACACTTTATACTTTGTACATCTTGGCCACTAGCAAAAGGGAAAACAATGTAATGAGTAAGAACAAGAGTCCAGATAGCTCTAGGGTTCATACCTGATATTGAATATCTACTACGTTGTACTTCATACAATACAACTTCAAAAGAATCGTTCAAATCGGTCCTTAATTGACGGAGAAAACAACGAAAATAATATTTAAAAAAAAAACATGGTACGTGCAGCCGAACATTGAAACTCCTCCTTTTTTCGAAGTGAGAAAATAAAATGAGAAGGAGTTTATTCAACAAAATATATTTAATAAACTCCTTTTTATTCACGTCTGTGATAAATAAACTCTTAAATCTTATTATTACCTTTTTATTTATAAGCTATCAGATTATTACAAAGTAAAAATGGAAATAACACCTAAAAAACACAGACGTTTTAGAAGAGTTCTATTAGCTAGTATATCTTGCTATATTATTTACTGAAATTTAGTGTTCCTACTCTATTTGTGGATATTACTAGACATGCAAAATTGCAAGTCTGTAGGTTTGACAATGTCTGAGATACAGAAAGGACCAATAGCGTGCCCAATGGTCCGTGTAATACACACTACCATTGCGTCGCTCGTTTCTTTCCGAACTTGGCTGCAACTCTACCAATCGTCTCAAACAATCTAAAGGTTACAACTTTAAGCCGCTACTTCTTTTTCAATGCTTATTTATCTTTATTTTTGTATAAAGCGGCAGTGGGGTCTGACATGTGCGCGCCAACCTTAAGCTTTTATCGAAACGCGCTAGAACGTCAACCATGTTCAGAAATTTTACTTTACAAAACACGTCACGTTTGTCCCTGTCAGACTATCCTATCGACCCTATTCAGGATTTGTCACCTGATCTGTATGTATTGACCGTCTAAAGACCCAATCCGGCTGAGTTACGGTGCGTCCAGATTAAGTAACATTGTTATACAACTTATTCTATTATACGTGTATAATTTACCTACTCATAATTTGACTTGCTGTTTAAAATTGCGTCCAGATGAGGCTCTACTCCGACCCACACTAGCGTAGCGCCGCCACCTATTTTATCTTATTATAACGTTAAACAAAATAATTTTCAAAAATCGGGTAATACACATTACTTATGCGAGACCTCAATACGGACACAACACAAGTAACAAAACAATTATAAAACATAAGGCGCTACCCCAACCCACAATAGCGTCGCCACCTATTTCATCTTATTATTAAGTTAAAGACAGGAATTTTCTAAAATCCATTGGGCAGTTTGTGATACCTATCACAAGCTTTTTTTAATGCCTCTGTAATAGTTTTATTTTGTTTAGTAAAAAATTATGTAGAGATGCGAAGATGCTCTCGTTGGCCACCAAACTCTGTTTTCGCATCTCTGTCTAAACAATACAACATAAAACTTTAGCAGAGGCATTAAAACAGCTTATAATAGGTCTCACAAACTGCCCAATGGATTTTAGAAAATTCCCGTCTTTAACGTAATAATAAGATTAAATAGGTGACAGGGCTAGTGTGGGTTCGGGTAGTGCCTTATGTTTTATAATTGTTTTGTTACTTGTGTCCATATTATGGTCTCGCATACGTGACGTGATTTTAACCGTCCCAGACGGAACGGGGAAGTAACGGGACAATTTTTAAACATCGTTACATGCAAAAGTACAGTAGTATTATACGACGGGAGCGTGGACGAGATGGGGCTTATTTTTATGTAGGTATGTAAAAATTATCCCGTTCAGTCCGGGATGAGTGCAGACACGTTACGTGTGCAGAGATCTTTAGTTACATTGTTTTGTTACTTAATCTCGACGCACCTAGTAACAACATTCTATATGTAATGTTTTATAATAAATATGTAAAATAATAAACCTAGGCAACTATATAAATTTGATAGCACTGGAAATAATGTCATCCTTTTTATTTCGATCGATAAGAAATAAACGTTACGTTCAAATTAGTTTAGTTTCGTTTTTGTGAGGGCTCATATACCATCTCTTGGGCCTCCTGCCAACTTCGCCTGCGTGAACAATGAAAGGGATCCAGGCGATTTGAAAGTGGCGCCAGTGACGGAAAAGACGAAGAGTAACAGAGGGGTGAATCTATTTGACGTTAGTAACTATATAGCCCTAAAATTTTGAAAACACTTAAGGTCCTTATATTTCAAAAGAAAATTAAAATGAATGAAAAACGAAAATGGAGACACCATTTTCGTGCTACTGCAGTATAAAAATGAGAATGGGAACAGTGCTGTTAGTTTGTTGGAATGGTTACAAACTGAAGGTCTTGAAACCATTTGCCCAAATGTGGAAATAATATTGCTCTTGGTTTGTGATTGTACTTCCCCCAATAACTGTTCTCGAGAACGATCGCTTTCTTCCCTGTGTTCCGAATTACGCTAAAATCGATAATATCGCGCTCACACGCGTTCCGTATTACCGCGATCGCGACAACGACGTCCCCTGTGACGTCATAGATGACGTCATTACATACGCCATTTTGCGATAACACCGACCATCCTACAAACCGAAATCACTGTGAGCGCTCTGTCAAAAGTGACAATTGGATAGAGAAAATTGGTGTCGGAGTCGGTACGGATTTATTTTGTTGTTTATTTTCAAAGAACCTATTTATTGCAAATAACAAAATCGAAATGGAAATAAACATAGAAGACGAAGTAAACGGTCGGAGACTAACTTTGATGCTTACTCAAGAGCAATATGAGAGAGCACAAATCGGTAAGTGAACCGCAGTCACATCACAACCTCGATAGTAATAATGTTCTGTGATCACAACAGTTTTTGCAGCAGTTAGTAGCCCAATCATGTACAAATTGTCTAATGAAAAAGTCTTCAAGTGATTAAATACCTAATAGCCCAGCCCCTATAATCATCCGACTAGCCTCTTATCTATTAACTAGGTACTTACTAGTTTCTGCTATTACCTACTAGTTTTTGAGATGTTTGCTTTTTTAAATATTAACTTATGTAGGTAACTTTTTTAGGTAATTATACTATTATCGGCTTCATATTTCTATCCCATGGGAAATTATGTATGGGATAAAAAGTAGTTAATGTTATATTCCAGGGCTAAAACTACCTAGGTAATACCTATTCAAAATTTCAGGCAGATACATTTAGTAATTTTGGCGTGAAGAGGTAACCAACATCCAAACTATCGCATTTATATTAAAGTTTGAAGTAGTAGGTAAGAAAAGCATATAATTTTATATGTATAGTTCTACCGGAACTAAGCTGGGCTTTCATTATGGCTAGGTACTTTAGAAGTCTTACACAACACCACTAAGGCTCACTTCAACATTGTTATGGGGGACTTTAACGGCAAGGTAGGAATCCAGATGGGTAATGAATCCCGAACAGGCCCGCATGGTTATGGAGTTAGGAATCACAGGGGGCAAATGCTAGTCAACTTCCTTGAGAAAGAAGGGCATAATGAACTCCTTGGGCAGTGGGCTGGCCATATCTCTGATGATGATGATGACTTTTGATCCTGAAATAACTTGTGCAACAGAAGCTAGTGTTACCTAAATTTTATGTGATATAATTTGCATTTTACAGATTCCGAATATGTGAGACAATTAGTTGAAGAATATGATGCTGATACAGCAAATAGTGCAAACCCAGGTACAGAATCAATAAATGAACCTGTTATAGCTACAGAACAAGATAGATCACTGTTCATTTGGAATGAGCCATGTATTTTCCTATTGCTGTCTCTTTATGAAGAAATGAAAGATGATATGAATACAAAACGCCATAAAAATATACCTAATAAAAAAACCTAATAAAAATATAACTAATAGTGTTATATAAAAGGATCTGTAACAGAAAGATAAGCAGGTATGTTTATATAATATTATTAACTTAGTGCCTTTATAAAACTGTGATTGTAATTGTTAAGTACTTACTACCTATCTAATAAAAATATAACTAATAGTGTTATATTTAAGGATCTGTAACAGAAAGATAAGCAGGCATTTTTATATAATATTATTAACTTAGTGCCTTTATATAACTGTGATTGTAATTTTTAAGTACTTACTACCTACCTAATAAAAATATAACTAATAGTGTTATATAAAAGGATCTGTAACAGAAAGATAAGCAGGTGTATTTATATAGTATTATTAACTTAGTGCCTTTATAAAACTGTGATTGTAATTGTTAAGTACTTACTACCTATCTAATAAAAATATAACTAATAGTGTTATATTTAAGGATCTGTAACAGAAAGATAAGCAGGCATTTTTATATAATATTATTAACTTAGTGCCTTTATATAACTGTGATTGTAATTTTTAAGTACTTACTACCTACCTAATAAAAATATAACTAATAGTGTTATATAAAAGGATCTGTAACAGAAAGATAAGCAGGTATGTTTATATAATATTATTAACTTAGTGCCTTTATAAAACTGTGATTGTAATTGTTAAGTACTTACTACCTACCTAATATATATAATAGATTCAGGCATTACTTTGCGGAAATCCATTATAAATATAAGGGTAAAAGATATTTTTTTTATTTTGGAATTGTTACTAAATATCTTTCGTCCTTATATTTCTAAAAATATAACGAAAAGTGTAAAAACGTCCAGCATTGTGATTAAAATAAAACGTTGATTTTAATTGTTTTTATCATTTATTTCTTTATACCTAAATAACAAACTCTCCCTAATATCCATGAAAGATTCCCTTACAATTTAAACCTAATTAGATGTAGGAAATAGGATGTCAAACAGATAAAAAACAAATGATTTAATACACGAAAAATCCAAATTACAAGGAAACAATTGCAGTTAAATCTTAAAGTATCATAAGTTTATAAACCAGCTGACGACCACGATTCATCCAGTGATGAAGCCATTTCAGAATGTTGCCAGACTAGGCTAGCAGGGATGGACTACGAAAAATACCTCGCATACCAAATTATGTGGAAAAACTGTAGTCCAATATACTCCACATCAATTCAAACGCCATTTCAGAATGTTACCAGACAAATTCAAATTTATTTTGAAGCTTATAGGTCCAAAAATAATGGATACTGGAATAGTCTTTGAAAGGAAACCAATACCAGCAAAAAAACAACTACTGATCGCACTTTGGATGATGGCTACACCAGATTCTTACAGGTATGTGTGCACTAGAAAAGTTTTCTTAAACTGATCGTATAACCAAATTATTAACTAAAGTTTGACGCTTTAGCATTCCTGCTTCTCTTCCAACATTTATGAGGCGTCCTCTTTGCACCACCCGTAAACAGTTTTCAATTGGCATCATGTCCCGTTTGATAATACATATATTATGTAGTACAGCAAGAGCTAGTATATATTCAGGTATTTTTCTTAGTGATATCATTGGTAAGCAATCAAGTATGCTGCGCCACCGAGTCTTCAACATTCCAAATGCGCGCTCAATGGACATCCGTGCTGATGAAAGACAAAAATTATAATTTTTCTGTCTGAGGGTCAGATGTCCATTGTTTTTGAAGGGGACCATGAGGTTCGGGTGAATCCCATACGCAGCATCACCAATAATGTGGGTGTCTCCTTCAAAATAGGTCTCTGGGTTTTGTATGTATTCCTGTACTGGTGAGAGTCTAAATACACGGGAATCATGTACACTCCCTGCATAACCCGCAAACACACTGGTGAATACCAAGTCTCGTGTACAAACAGCTTGCACTTGGATAGAGTGTGTACCTTTTCTGTTAATGTACGATTGTGCATCCTTTGATGGCCCATTTATTTTGATGTGTGTGCCATCAATGGCACCAACCACACCAGGGAATGCACTGTGCCTCTCAAACTCTCTGGCCACTTCCCTTGCTTGCTCCCCTGAAGGCCATTTTATAAACTGGGGAGCCAGAGAATGGAGAGCCCGTGATACTCGCCGCACGCTTCTCAGGGCAGTGGCCAGGCCAACATCGAATTTTTCACAAACAGACCTGTAACAATGCAAACACACTGGTGAATACAATATCTTGAGTACAAGCAGCTTGTATTTATTGCACCTTTTCTATTGCTAATTTGCTAATCTAAATAGAAGTGTGCATCCTCTAATGGGCCTTTTATTATGGTGGTTCTACCATTAATGGCATCAACCACACCAGAGAATACATGGTGCCTCTTTAAGGAAGGCCAAGTGGCCACAAAAAATAGAAACTGGGGATCCTGAGTATGGAGAGCCCGTGAACAGGCCAACCTCAAACTCGTTGCACACATACCTGTAAGAATCTGGTGTAGCCATCATCCAAAGTGCGATCAGTAGTTGTTTTTTTGCTGGTATTGGTTTCCTTCCAAAGACTATTCCAGTATCCATTATTTTTGGACCTATAAGCTCCAAAATAAATTCGAATGTGTCTGGTAACATTCTGAAATGGCGTTTGAATTGTTGTGGAGTATATTGGACTACAGTTTTTTCCACATAATTTGGTATGCGAGGTATTTTTCGTAGTCCATCCCTGCTAGCCGCTTTTGATATAGCACTAACAAGCAATTCGGCATCTTCTTCGTCACTGGATGAATCGTAGTCGTCCCAGTCCTCAGCTGAGTCATCGGAGCTATCTATTACTAGAAAAGCCCTATTGTCTGCCATTTTCACTTGATTTTCACGATAAAAGTTAAAATTTGTTCTGTCGTGCGCGGCTAAAATACTGACTGACGTTTAGAATGTTTGTAAACATCATGACACGTGACCGTGAGCGCGCTCATGAGTGTTCCGAATTGTTGATAGCACTCAACTGTCAGTATCGTGATATGTAATTCGGAACGCTAAATATTTTGTGATCGCTATCAGCGCTGTAATCGTATTTCGGAACACACCCCTTGTTTGCGTCGAGTTAAAATTTTTTTACGCAAAGCAATGACGGAGCAAATGTTAAAAAACGATCTTACTTTGCTTAACATAGAAAGTGATTTTTTAAGGCAGGGAGGATTTTTTAGATTGCGAAGATTTATTCAATGATTTTGTAGCGCTTAAGTGCAGACGAGTTTTGTAACACACTATTTACACGACTTATACTCGTAGGTACGCTTACTAACTATTTATACTTGTTTGTACTTGTTTTATGTTGCAAATGTGCGATGAAATCGGATAGGGCTCTTTAAATCTACGTTATAACAATTAATTTATAGTAAATTCGTAGGGAACATTTGCGATCAGCTGTTGTCTATAGGGTTCAACATATTATAACAACTAGTAGGTATGTACATAGTTAATTATGAAAGAAGTTTTTGGTGTTGCTAAATATTAGATATGTAGGCATTTTTATTTGTGTTTTGTTACAGAGTATGTACATGTAGTTTAAGTTTATTTTTAAAGGCATTCAAATTAACACATTCCTATATGTTTTCTGTGATCATGGTGCAAACTGAGCCAAAATAATAATCAGCTCTAAACTTTATAAATAATATAAATAAATAAATAATAAGAATAATATACATATATCCCGTTGTTAATTACTTTTACTAAAATGCAAGAACGCATACTTATAACAAAGCACCAAATATTAAATTTCTTTGTTATTCTGTCTGTGTGTCTGTTTTCCTGGTCTCCGAAACGGTTGGACTGATTTTGACGGGACTTTCACTGGCAAATAGATAATGATATGATAAGGGACTCCTACTATTTTCGGAAAAAACTTAGGTTCCTCGCAAATAAAAACGAAATTGTAAATTCTAAGCAGGCGAAGCCCAGCACAGCTAGTATTGCATAAAATAGACTGCATCTAGACTGTTAATTCATTAGGGAGCACCGACACTAGATAAATAAATAAAAAACAAGTAAATATAAGTGCAGAATATGACCATACAAAAATTAAAAACAATGAGTTAGGGTGTTCGTCACAAGTTGGCACGATATTCATATTTGTTTGTGGGTTTTTATATAAAACTAACGAAAAAGTAATTTGACGCAAATCGTAAACCATTTTCTATTAACCTATAAAAAAAATGCGGTTCACTGGTATTTTTAGAGTACCTATTTGGGAAAATAGGAAATTTTGGGCTTAAAAATCATAATTTTCCCAAATGCTCCCAAAATACAATTCCCGTGGCGATCAACCTTATAGAATAGAATAGAATATTTATTATTTATAAAGTATACATATTAGGTGTTTATAATGTTGCACCATTAAACCACAATTGGTTTGTGTTAGTGCTCACACTCGTCATAAACATAAATGTACACGCATTTGCATCACTTCGTATAATCTAAGTACGTCACAAAAGATAGAAACTCGATATCCCACAATCCCTTAATCCGATAGCGTGTTTTACGACAACTTTTAAGTAATTACTTTCCAAAATCAGCGTGCGTAATAAACTTAAATTATATTATTGTAATCTAGGTATTCAAGAACAGTGAGCGTTTTTACTTATTTTTATATAATTTAATAACTACAACTTTATTAGCGAAGCGAGCCGCGCTGTGTGACAGCACACCCACTAATATGGGTATCGTTTTCGATTAACTCGACAGTGTAGATTACGAAAAAGATGTCCATTTTAAAATCCAAGATGGCTGACATTTTTTAATAGCAATTTTCACTCTTGGTTATCGATTTCGACCAAATCGAGGGTGTAGGTTACGACAAGGCACGCACATATAAAAAACTAGTTATTAATATATAGGTGGATAATAATAAGATAGTAGATGTGCACTATGCAGAAGGCTATTTTGTTTCTATCGTAATATACGATCGAATATACAATATTACGATCGAAACAATATATCCTCGTCCGACTTACATCATCGACTGTACCCGGTATGGCACCCGGTACGGTGACAATAACGGCTGGTGTTGCAGAATGACAAGGGATGCTAAGGGGTCGCATCTACCTCCTATTCACTCTGCAGCCTCTCGATAATATGATATGATAATAATTTTGTAGGATAAATTTGTTGTTTTTATGGTTTGTTTTTCTCTGACTTTCTGTGGCAAATCATTCATGAGTTTAGGTATCAAAAATTCTATGGTTCTTCGTCCATAGATATTGGCCTGGGGTACTGTTTGATCTAACGGAGATCATAAAACATTACCGCTGTGGTCTGACGCCGAATCTGCCTCCGGTTTTGTCGCTCGTCTTTGTGCTGGGGTGAAAAGTGAGAAATATAGTAAAATCTCAATAAAAAATAATATATCTAGGCTCACCCAATTTTCCTTGCACTGCTCCTTAGTAAATTCTGCACAGATTACTTCAATTTTCTTTGATTTGAATTATAAATGGAAAACCACACTGCCGATGGGTTCTTGTAATTGTTTCGTCTCGCCAATCCGGTAAATTCCCTCAACTTGAGTATCAGTTCTTGTTGATGGCAAC
The DNA here is from genome assembly GCA_963662085.1 of Eupithecia inturbata. Classification (NCBI taxonomy): domain Eukaryota; kingdom Metazoa; phylum Arthropoda; class Insecta; order Lepidoptera; family Geometridae; genus Eupithecia; species Eupithecia inturbata. The sequence goes on along the minus strand of OY759178.1, from coordinate 13,497,536 downwards.
ATGTGTCTGGTTGCACTTGGACGAACGAAATCCCTTTACCCATTTTGATAGAAGAGGGCACAATACAAGCTAAATATACAGGGTGGCATATTTAGAGCGGTCAGTATAGGAAAGTCTATAACTATAAGACATATGTACGAAGATCTCTTCTTAGGTACCATGTCCTCGATTTTAGTAAAAATAAAAACAGCATTCATACATTTTAAAAAAACTTGTACTTAGCTCGGGAATCGAACCCGGACGTTTTGAAAAATAAAACTAACACTATTTATATTGAAATATTGTTATTATGAAACATAATGTCTAAAATGAATAAAATGCATTGTTTTGGTTGCATATCCTTTATTTTATTTTAGTAAATTTTCGAAATGACCACCATTTTTTTCAATACAAAATTTAACACGTTTAGGTAACGATCTTACTATTGCGTTGTGTATCTTCAGGTGGTGAATTTGCATTAAAATTTACTCTATTGAAGTAGGCCAACCCAGCAGTTGAATGAGAATCTAACTTGACGACGTCCTTCGTGCACTCGTAAGGGATTTTCTCGACTCCAATAGTGATGATTTTTACGGTTCTACATTCCGTTGTTGGAAAATTGCGTTTCATCAGTAAATATAACGTACTCTAAAAATTTTGATCTATCACTTCTTTTATCCAATTGCAAAATTCAAGTCTTCTAATATCATCACCGGCATGTAAGGCCTGGTCCCAATGTCCATTCTTATAACACTTGTATTTGTGTTTCTTTAGGGTTCGTTGAATAGTCATACGTTAAATTTCAGGGATATCACGAGCTGCATCTGGTGTAGCTTCAAAATAGGTTAAAACGTTAATTTCCATGTTTTCATCACATATTCTTCCTTTTTTTTATTGGCTTTTTAAAACTTCCATGGGTCTTCAAATTGTAAACAATTTTTATAAATATCTTGCGAGTAGGTAAAATACGTGTGGGAAAACTTAGGTACTAAAATAAATTACAGGATATAAAAACAATGCATTTTATTCATTTTAGACAAATGCATTTTATTCATGTTTCATAGTAACATTTACTGCTTATAACCTACTCAATCGATATTTAAATATAAATAGTGTTAGTTTTATTTTTCAAAACGTCCGGGTTCGATTCCCGGGCTGAGAACAAGTTTTTTTTTAAATGTATGAATGCAGTTTTTATTTTTACTAAAATCGATGACCATGTCATCGATTTTAGTAAAAATAAAAACTTTCGTAAGAATTTCCCGCCGAAATTTTCGTAAGAAGAGATCTTCGTATGTCTTATAGTTTCAGACTCTCCCATACTGACCGCTCTAAATGTGCCAGCCTGTATACATACCTACCAGTGATTATGAGAGTGATGTGTGTGTCGCGCGAACCATAACTAAAATTTGTCATAAATACTGAGCAGGTACTAATACTTTATCTTGTGTTATTTTCCTGGTTGTTATTTTTTTGTGATATGGGTATTAAGATTTCTTTATTATTAAATTGTTTTTTCATGTGAGCAAGGCATATTTTTTCCTGTATAGATAAGACGTTTGTATATTTAAAAATAATTTCTGTATTGTCGTTTGTGATATGGTACGATGGTACTATTAATGAATAATACTGGACAATCCACCCAGAATTAAATACTACATTATAAATGGGAATATTTAGATGTATGGATAGATGTTTATCATTTCTTCTCGCCAAAACTTCTAAAAAGATCGGGCTGATGCATAGATTTAGGTCTAAACTTGGAATAACACAAAACTACGATTTATCAGTTCCCATGGGATGTAAATTCTATTTTACGGAAACTCTAAAACGTTTCCATAGAATGGAACAAAACGTATTTGATCATTGTTGACTTTAGAATAACGTATTATATAGATAACCTTTTATCCCGGAAGCAACGCGTGAGATACCGCGGGTTTCCGACAGGACCAAGGTATACCTGATTTAGCATTACCGCTACAAGTGTGACGGTTCAGTTCCCTTCACAGTTCTGAAAAAGTGCGATTTGATTTATTTCACTCATCGATCAAGGTATCCGCCGGCCCCCATAGATTCACAATGCGCATCCTGAAACCGTCAGTATCAATAGTGAAACCATTTGACATGATAGGCTACGATTTCAACGCGCTCGGACAGGGAGCATGCCTAGCAAAAGTCTATGTTGTTGTGGCAAGCACTCTGCGCATCAATAGAGAGATTATGTAATGAGTACTTTTGCTTTGTTATATAAACATTATATTTTTTGAACTTGATTTACAAAGAAAATTAAATGCAATAGAAACAAATTAGAACTTGTATCCACAATTGAAACAATTGAGCTAGGGTAATGTCGGGTATAACCGATCACCTGAGCAAAATAAAACACTAATTGCTAAAAAATCAACTTTTTATCGATAAACTATTTAGAAAACATAACTTATTCTAACATAATTAGAAACAATGAGATCAATTCTAAGATACTTGTTATTTCTGGTGCGTAACCGCTTATTTATTTCTTCTCAACACAGTTTCCCTATTCTGAATTAAGTGTAAAACAGAGGAGCTAAATGGTTAAAAACACTAATCTACCTAGAGACTGAAAATCTCCTAGCCACCCTTTCATAACCATAAACTAAAATTATAAATTCTTAAACTTTGAATCTAATTTGTTAAAGTGAAAAGAAACCACTATAGCTAGTTTTGCTAGTTTTGCTATCAGTCTGTTTGACTTATATAGGCTAGGTCATTTCTATCTGGTTGGATGATGCACATGCATGTTGTTGATGATCATATAGATTCACAATCATACACACCGCACACACCTCATAAATGTAAGTTCGTTACCTTATCACATCAAAACAGTAATCACTTAGGCCGAAATTTTGCATAAATGAAGTTTAGACCTGGAATAACAACATAAAGCTTACTTTAAATCCCGGGAAATTGCGTGCTAAGCCGCCGGCAAAAGCTAGTTTATTATACCTCTATTTTTTTTAATTCTACAATTATTCGAATTATCTGGATATGTAAATAAATAAATAATGCTGGACAATCCACCCAGCATCATCTGGCCCCAAGCTAAGCAGAGCTTGTGTTAAGGGTAGGTAGGTACTAGATGACTGATATACTTAATTCAACACAAACATAGATAGATATTTTTTTTACTATTCATAGGACAGAACACCCGGAACAAATATTTGCAGATCGTACAAACATTTGTCCCAGGGCGGGAATCGAAGCCGCAACCTTCCGCGTCGCAGGCGGACCTTCGCCCACCGCGCCACATCGGTCGTCAAAATGATAAAAACTTCATTAGCCGGATAAGAGAATTATCTGGATTTTGCAATCCCTAGTAGCCGATGACCCTCTATACCAAAATCTTCAAACTTTTTTATAAATAATGAAACAAACAAATTATTTTATTCAATTAGAATAAGAAATTACCTATTTATCAAGTATTTAGATAGAAAGATAGATAGATAATACTTTATTGTAACACACAAAAACAAAACAGACAATACAGAAATACGAGTAGATGCTAAAAGTAGACGAAGTACAAAGGCGGCCTTTTCGCTATGAGCGATCTCTTCCAAGCAACCTTAGGATGGAATGGACATGTAAGAACAAAATAGACGGTGGCTCTCGAAGAATAAAAGAAAACAATAATAGTTAAACTACATACTACACAATAGGTACCTACAAACATTATAATACACTTACTAAAACATAAAAATAAGGTTTTCTAATTTTTACAAGGATAGATAATGTTGATGAAGTCGTTTTTTAAAGATAGGGAGTGATTTGGCACGTCTGATGACCAGGGGCAGAGCGTTCCATAGACGAGTAGCTTGTACAGTGAAAGATTTGTCGTAGAAAGTGGTAGTGTGAGCAGGGACTTTTAAGATGAGGGTTTCAGAGGAACGCAAAGAGAGAGAGTGAGAGTAAGAAAGGAATTCAAAGCGCTCCTTAAGATGGGAAGGGCTGGGAGAATAGAACAATATACTGCACAAGAGAGATGGTATGTGAGTATTCCTGCGAAGTCGGATGGGCAACCACTTGAGTTTAGCGCCATATTCGGAAACGTGATCATATTTGCGAAGGCCAAATATGAACCTGATGCTGAAATTTTGGAGGCACTCAAGCTTGTTTAATTGATCTTCAGTGAGGTCCGGATAGCAAGCGTCGGCGTAATCGAGAATGGGGAGCAGAAGGGACTGGGCAAGTGTTACCTTAGTAGAAGTCGGGAGGAAATTGCGCAATCGCCGCAGTGAGCCAGCCGATGCGAACATTTTTCAGTTGAGTTCAGCCAATTGCGGACCCCAGGACAACTCTTTATCTAGAATGAGACCCAGGTTTTTGACGGATGTTTTAACTGGAATTGACACAACATCAAAATATATAGGCGCTAAGGTCGTCATATCAATTTTAGCTATCAACCTTGAGCTGCCTACAATGATGACTTGCGTCTTCTTGGGGTTCACTCCGCCGTGTGCTTTACTCCACGCAAGTATGCGCGAAAGATCATCATTTGTACTACCAATAGCGGACGTAAGGTCTAGAGTTGAAGCTTGTTGGTAAATCTGGAGATCGTCAGCGTAAAGGTGGTAAGAACTGGCAAAGATTCGGATATGGAGTTAATAAAAATCGCAAAAAGAAGAGGAAAGTACGCTGGCCTGTGGAACACCAGCAGTAACATCGCACCAAGATGAGAATTCATCATCAAGGAAGCGTTGCCGGCGACCGAATAGATAATACATCTATATATCGAACTAATACATCTTGATACTAAATTGATTGACAGCTTGTTTATTATTGATAAAATTACAGATTAATAACCGATATCTTATAATATAAAATTGATTGATAGGTTGTTTATTATTGATAAAATTACAGATTAATAACCGATATCTTATAATTTAAAATTGATTGATAGGTTGTTTATTATTGATAAAATTACAGATTTCCTATAATTTAAAATTGATTGATAGGTTAATTATTATTGATAAAATTACAGATTAATAATTGATTTATAATTGAAAATTGATTGATAGGTTGTTTATTACTGATAAAACTACAGAAAAAGAGTCGACAGGTGATCGGAATGCTGGCTTCTATTTCGGTCAACGAATTAGCATTGCCATTCAACGTGGCACTGCTGCCAGCATTCTGCCTTCTGGTGACGGCTTAGATTTTTAAGAAATAGATATAAGTATATATACTAGTTGTAATTGTTTTATTCTGTTATTGTAAACTACAGATTAATAACCAGTTTCTTATAATTTAATGTACCTACGTCCTCCTCCTCCACCCCCATAGCCTATAATTGTCCACTGCTGGACCCTGATAAGCGCCTTGTTGACTTTTATCTCACGGGGGGTTATGCCCATAATCCCCACGCTGGGCTTGCGGGTTGGGGATCGCAGTTTGGTGGTAAAATTGTTCTGCAGGGGGCGCTGCTGCCTGCCCCCGGTGGATATCACTTAATCGCCTCTTACGTCACCCGCGGGAAGAGTTGGGGTAGGTATCTTAAAACATTGTAGGTATAATGTATAAATAGGTACGTTCGTACCTATTTATACTAATAATTTAAAATAAATAGTTGGTAGTAGGTAGCTGTACGTAGGTACGTACACTTCTTATTTGTGTCTAACCTGAGGTAACAATGAATGAATGAATGAATGAATGAATAATGAATGAATGAACACTTTATTGTACTTAAAAAAATAACATATTATAAACCTTATATCTACATTTACCAAATACTTAGTACAATAGGCGGCCTTATCGCTGAGAGCGATTTCTTCCAGGCAACCTAGGGATGCAGAAAAAGATATAAGTACACAAAGTGTTGGTAGAGCACAAACAAACAATATAAAAAATAAAAATTCTTAAAATACATACTACATACAATATAAAACAATACAAAACTAACAAGAGCTAACCTAGAAGTATACCTATAAATATCTTAATACAAAAGGTTCCACAGAAATATACTACCACACAATCTGATCACTGATGGAGCTACAACCACATCTGGAGCTACAGAAGGAGGAGAAAATGAAGGAAGATTTCAGGTAGCTGAAGATAGGTAATAGGACTTCAGTTTAAATTTGAAGGAGTTGATTGAAGGCGCAAGTCCGATATCGACAGGCAGTTTGTTCCAAAGCCGTACAGCCTGAACGCTAAAAGAGTTGCCATAGAAGGTTTGGGAATGATTGGGAAACTTGAGTAGTAGGTTATCTGATGACCTAAGATTATGGGAGTTAGAAGAATGAAGAAACTCAAACCTTTCAACATAACATTCTGCACAAATCGGGGCCTTATTCTGTTGACACAATTGTCTCAATAGGTCTTTGGTATCGCGTCCTAATCGCCGCCTTTGACAGCTTTTGCTATTCTACTAATCTTTTTTAAGTGTCAGCCGTAGCTTTGACAGTTCTGATTTTTGAAGACAAGTTCTCGTATTCTACTCTGCATTGGCTCTCCAATCTTAAGGATAGAGAGCAAACAAAGGATGTCTACCGTAGAAAGAGAAGTCTAATAATAGAACAAGTGCAGATGCCATTTCATTTACACAAGAGAGAGAAAAACTTATGCTTATATCCTGAGAAGAAAAGAGATTGAACGAATAGCTTCCCATCTCATCCAGCGTGCCGGATTTTTCATTGTTTAGCTCCTCTAAGTGCTAAACAAATATGCTAAACCATCGAAACTTTGGGGTTGAATACATTCGACAATAAAATTCCCCAAAGTGCGCTTTTAAATAATTCAATACCTATCATAGTAAAATATGTTTTTATTTAACTATTACAGATTTCCTGTAATTTGCGTCTGCTTTAGATGGAAGCCACAGACCGATAAGATTAAGCACCCAAAAACTCTTTAAGGATGTAGTAAAAGTCTAACAACAAAACAGAAGAGACTTTTACCTACCATTTTCTTAAATCATAATAAATAAATTATAGATAAACACTTAACATGGAAGCTACATATAGCTAACTAAGATCAAATCAACCACAAATTAGAAGCATAAACAAGCGGACATCATCAGTAGTTCACCCTACAATAACCAGATGGAACAAGAAATAGAAGGAAGAAAGAAGCCGTATCAAAAAATAAACAAAACAAGCCCAGAATACATTTACAAACCAAAAACATTACCTAAAAAGGAATTATGGCGTTGGGAGGCTGCACTGAAGTATTCAGGGAGCTTATCGATGAGGACTGGATAGAGTGCAACGCTGCCTGCCAGGTGTGGTGGCACTAAAAATGCAGACTACCTTGGTTTTGAAATATTCAAATGCGATTTGTGCAAGTAATTTACGCACGAAACAAGGCGCAATCTTATAGCCCTTTGTGCGTAATTTAACACACCGGGATGTATAAGATAGCGCAATTCCCTAGTTGTGGTTTATTGTTAATTAATCAAGAAGTGATAATATTTTCTCATTTACTAGCTTTAAAACTTGTAGCCAGATTACTAAAGTATTAGTAAAATAAAGAAAAATGTGATTGTTCTGTTTTTTTTTATTATGACCGATTGATTTCAAACTGCGCAAACTTACACCAAACCTACCCTAATTATAACAACAATAAATAATGATCTTGAAAACAATAATTTGTAGGTTTGTGTTTGCAATTTGTAGGTTTGTTGTTTTTGTGTGTGGTGTTTTGTTTTATAGGAGATGCACCATTTTGCAAATGTAAATTATAGAAATATCCTCCAGGTCCTGTAGGTCCCACAGACAAATCACCAGCCAAACTTAATGTAGAATGTTTGTAAGCAAACCACGACACCAATAACTAAAACTTGCTAGCTTGACGTTGAGTTTCAGATACTATTTATTTGTAAGAAAAATTTATTGAAGGATTTCAAATCGACAAATTATGTAAATTACGTATAAAAAGACGCGGCAACAGAGTAAGTTCTAGGGATAAAAAGTAGCGTATGGGATAACCCATAAATAAGTTGGGACCATGAGATATGAAGAACACACAACTAACGTTTCGTATGTTAAGATAGCAATGATGAATTAGAATAGAATAAAACAGAATTATACTTTATTGCACCAAAGTTGTACATACGCGAACATAATGTTAGATAGCATTCTCTACCTGCTAACCTTTGGGTAGTGTTGACAACAATTTAGTGTAGACAACAATTTAGAATTGAATTCAATTTTGAATTGATGACTCATAAAAATATTTCGGCTACCGCAGCGCCTGCCAGCCCTTTATTTTTAAGTATGTTAAGTTTGCAATGGTCCCCTTCCATTTAAAGTAGGTAGGTATGTTAAGTTTACAATGACGAGTCATATTTTTTTTTTTTTGCTTAACAGCATCTGTCACCCCGTCCTGTTAAGTAAACAATGGTGAGTTACCTATTTTTTTGCTATCGCAGGGTCTGCAAGCCCTTTTTAGGTAGGTGTTGTGTTTTTAATAATGAGTCGTTGTGTTGAGATGTTTTTTTTAACTAATGTATATATATTTTAAGCATTTTCGAAACAACCCTTAAAATGCGCTAAAGCAAGGTGATTAAATTTAAAATTCTAAGTGTGGCCTTCCGAATGATACAATTTGTTTCAATTTAAATGGTTTTCAAACTAAAAAACGGCTTCGACGTGGCGTCCGGTACGGCGGCATGCAGTACGTCCAAATCTAGCGCTGTGACGTCGCAACGCAACGCAACGGAGCAGTGTGGCTTCGCTTTAAATGTTGATACTAAACAAATAAAGTTACAGGAAATGGGTTTAAGGATTTTTCATAACAACATAATATTTATAAGCTGATACACAAACCGCAATTAGGTTTGTGTATATTCTTCAGCTTATCCTGATAAACTTTCTACCTCTATTTTGAAATCTACGCGAAAAAACAAGCTTTTTTAGTGAAAAAGCGTCTTGAAACGCATTCATCATAATTATAACCCCAGGGGGCTGAAAAAAATTGTTGAGGTTAATTTATGTATTTCCTAATTTCTAAACAGGTACCTATTTTCCTAATTATGGAAACTATGGGTTAAAGCACGTTAGAGAGGAATCGTAGGGAATTTTTGAGATGGAAAATTTTTGATAGGATATTATGGCACAATTTTCCCTGCGGGTCGCACCGCCGCCGCCGAGGTGGGGCTGTGAGCGTTAAGAAAGAAAAAGTCGGGGACTTTCTCATTATAATATCAAAATCTTCGAAAATTCCCTTCGATGCGCTTTCAATGTGCCGTTGGGCAAAAGGATACAAAAACAAATTAATATGTGATTTTTTTTTGTATCCAGTGCCAAAATTTCCAAAATGTTTCTTAAAATAGCAACGACGACGTCTATACAACTAAACAATAACACACTAGTATAAACGGTCAGTAAAAAATAAAAAAATAAAAGATTATGCATTAATAGATGTGAGGTACGATCGCATTGAAATAAAGTTCTAACTATATTAACTTAGGTAAGTTTAAGAAGAAAATACTTAAAATAACATAAATTTTTCACTGACTAATATTAATGTTTAAAAAATAGGTGCTGTTTATATACACTATAACATATTTCTACACCATTCAAGTATGTACTATATAATATCTACTATTAATCCTCATAGAACACTTGTGTCGTGTCTTAGACTTTCCTGTTCCTTCTGATGGTAAAACAGAAATTTCTTCAATTTAGATTTAAAACCATGCAAATTAGCAGGTTCCTTATCGAACTTTTACCTCGATATAATTTTCTATAAGTACATAAGCAAATGTATCATCAAAACGATTAACAAGGGTATTACCTACGTAATACCAAACAGAACATAAAAAAACAGCAGAATTAAAAATTATTAATATAAAAAGTTTTTTGAAGTCGGATGATAAAGCAAACCCACTTTATACATTTTATTTCGTTAAGGTTTATGTAAACATTCAGATTAAAACTGATTGAAATATTCTTATCACAGATAGACATAAAAGATAATAATTACTGAGATGTGAGATGATAATTACCTGATTATAATGTGTATAAAACAGCCCCCACAGTTCTGCCTCGCCAATATTCGATCATGAAGTTTTTCATCGTTCTGTCAGCAGTTCTTACAGCGGCGGCCGCGCTGCCGACCCGCTCGCCGCCGGTTGTCATCGGCGCCGACAACTTGCTGGTCGGCAACGGCAGTCGCTCTTACGATGCGCGTAACGCTGGCCTTGCGGGCTTTGCCACTGGCACCGTAGGCGGAACGGGTGGCGCTATCTGGACCGTGTGGGATGCCTGGGCGCTCCGTGATGCCCTCAACAGCGCTGAACCCCGCATTGTCTACGTACGCGGTCGCATTGACCTTACGGTACTCTACACTGGTTCCCCAGGTGTAGTTATCCACGTCGGTCCCTACAAGAGCATCCTCGGTGGAGACCGTGACGCTATGATATATGGAGGATCACTACGTTTGGTTAACCAGGTTCACGTAATCATCCAAAACATCAAGTTTCACAACTGTATCTCGTACGCTCCAGGTGAGCAGCCCAACGGCAACGGAGGCATCATTTCACAGGTGTCAGGAGCCTGGAGCACGCTTGACTGCGTTGACATCAACACTTCAGAGAGAGTATGGGTTGACCACTGTGATTTTGCCGACGACCCTTGGAACTCTGCCAATACTGCTGAGAACAGTCGTCGTCACAATGGTCTGGTCACCGTCAAGAACGGGGCTAGTCACATCTCTATTTCAAACAACATCTTCAGGAACCACGACATGAACTTATTGATTGGACACGATGACAATAACCACGCTCAAGACACTGGCAGATTGTGGGTTACTTTATACCTTAACTGGTTCCAAGGCACCTCTCAACGCAATCCCATGGTGAGGTACGGACAGGTGCATGTGCTCAACAATTTGTACACTGACATTAGGAGCTACGGTATTGGTGTGTACACTGGTGCTCGCATTTACTCTGAGAGAAACCACTTCGTCAACACAGCTCGTGCCTGGGCTCATCCTGTACACAATGCACCTGCTGCTAACATACATTACTACAACTTCAACAATTTGCTAACAAACAGTGGGCATGATTCGGGTATGTCAGGCAGCAACATCGGTTGGGCGCCCTCCAATCACTACAGCTACGTTCCTATGGGAAACCACCTAATTTATGACCACGTTAGGACATATGCTGGAGTTGTGTAAAATAGAATTAATTTTCTATCACGTCACGGCAACAACGGTTTTCATAATTGACTTTGAATTGTATTTGTATGTGTTTGAATTGTACTGTTTGGACTCAATTTTAGCACTGGTTCAGATTTGAACGCAAAACGACTGATAATTATTATTTAAATAAATTTAAGTTCTGAAGTTTTAAGGGTCTCTTATTTTTTGTAAAACGCCTAAAAAACAAATGAAAAGGACGTGCCGACTAGACTAGACATCGGAGGACAGTTGCATGTGCATAATTGTCTTCTAACATTTTTATTAAAGAGGCTTACGTACCTGTAGGTAGGTAGGTGCACCACCAAAGTAAAGGACTTTGTATTGTAGGTACTTATATCTTATTTAACATTTTAACATTATCTATCGTGCAAATTGGGTGAGCAAGAGTGGTCTCTAGTCTTAACACGATCGCGGACGTACCTGTTATGACAGCAGATTTGAACGTATCCTCATTGACGCAACTGCGATAGCATTCATAATTGTTTCCTTTGGTTTTGACGACATAACTATAGCAGGGCTCTTTCCCAAGGAAATTGTGAAACTTCCACATTTTCTGTCCTGTTTTACCCAACCCTAGGATATGTAAGTGTCCCATAGCACAAGTAAATTAAGTGAACCAAATAGTGCCTTGTGCCCTAACTCCGCACCCCCCAAAACGAGACACACCTTGCACAGCGTTCGTCAATGTATGGCGATTTGTTCAGTCGCTCGGTTACTGCGCCGCCGCCGGAGTGAGGTCACGTTGGTTGGGGATTTCTCGCGACTTCAATCAATAATTTGTGAATTGTAAGTAATGTATTTTGTTGTTTACTAGCTTACAATGGTGTTATTATATTTTTCAATAATAGTGAATGTCTGTGGCAAGTATAATTCATTAGTAACGCGTTTATGCAGTAAGTTGAAATACGTTTTATGTGTTTTGCAGATTGCTCGCAAAACCAAGATCAAAAATGATTCGCCAGAGCCTGAATGCAGCGGTGTTACGCCTATCGTAAGTTTATTCATGTATATTGATTACATATACCTATTGTCGATGGTATTATGATTCTGTAATTAATTAGTAATGCGTTTAAACAGTTGAGCTGAAATCCGATTTATGTGCTTTAAAGATGCCTCGCACAAACAAGACAAAACATGAAGTTTATTTTATACGTTGATTATGGTTTACCTACTTAGGTAGGTATCTATTGTTGATGGTATTATGATTATATTGATGAGTTGCAATCAAGTAGGTAGGTATCCCTATAGCCACTTATTTCTAAGCTTGTTTGTTAAATGTTGTATTGTTATTTACAGGTATCTCGAGAGGATTTAAAAAAAACAAGTTAATCCATATGACACTGACAAACAAAAAAGCTATTTGATGAAGCATCATCACAGAGTGATGGCAGCGAACATGACTTTCAAGAGTCGGAAAGATCTGAATTTGAGCAAAATAGGATTCCATTTGACTTCATACGATTGTCTACAAACAAAAAAAAGTTTAAGTTAAAAAATTACACCCATATGGTAACGTTTTTATGTTCACCTACGTACATAAAAAACAAGATCCGTCAAGTGCGAGTGTGGCTCGCGCGCCGAGGGTTTCGAACGGTTATCATTGTATACCAATATGTACTATAGGTACTGGTTAGAGACTTTGCAATTTGATGAGTGAAAGGTTTCTACATTACAGACGAATCGGTTTGCAAACTTCGGAGTACAGAGGGTAATAGTAAAATATTCCAAAAAGTAGGCTTGCTGACCTTTAGGACACAATAATTTCGGACACCTTGTCCGTAATCTAATCACACTTTTAATTTTAATTAATTTATTTACTGACGTTTCGGACACCATTAAAATATTGAAGCTGTTTTGTACAATCAGCTAGAATTATTAATAAATTTAGTTATTATTCCACAAACCGAGACCTTTCATTTGATACCCCACTCGGTTAGTTAACCCCCCTTTATTTGAATATTATCTCCCCTTTTTTGGGCCATTTTCAAAAAGTTGCCTATATACAGACTTCTCTATATTTTTCCTGTAAAATATTGATCCATATCTACAAACGCTACATAAATTTCAGATCGATCACTGTGCAAACTTCAGAGATAGGGGGTGGGGAATGAGTATTTTTTTACTTTTTTCAAAATATTTGAAAAAGTATGGAATCTACAGAAATTTCAAAAATTGTTTTGAGATGTACAAACCGATTCCTTTCTTTTGATACCCCACTCGGTGAGGTAGGCCCCTTTTAAAATTATACCCTTCCCCCCCTTTAGACCATTTTTAAAAAAATTGTCTTTTTACAGACTTCTCTATATTTTTCCTGTAAATATAGATCCATAACTACAAACGCTACCTACATACATTTCAGATCACTCTGCAAAATTTTGATTTTTTTTTTTTTTTTTCTTTTAATCTGTACAGGCACACGAAATGTATTATTATTTTAAATTCCTTGTTATTTGCTGCTGTAGTTGCTGAGATATTAAAGACGGAAAAAGGACAGAAAAAGCGATGCCTTAAGGGTTTCGAAACCGATCTCCGATTTTCGAAACCCTAAAAATACCTCTAGGATTAAAGTCAAGAGAAACTGATACGCGTACCTACCATTTTAAATGTTTATTGCTTATGGCATTAAAGATTATAGTTCGCTTTACTTCGATCCGCCTGATGGTGGTAGATACATGATTACATTTTTTGACTGCGCCTTAGGTACCTCCCGTAATTGTTAAAAATATTACACACCTTGATGAAATTACAAACCTTTATGTTACAGGACGCTACCTCCTTATCTTTTAATGAATGTAACATCTTCTTCACGATTCATTTTCTGTTTTTATATTTAAAAATACACAATTACATAGATGAAATATAATAGAGAGAAAACAGAAAAAAAAATTATGATTCACCATTACGACATTGTCTGTCAGTACGAAAAAATGGAAAAAATAATGTAAAAAGTTTGTATATAAATAGGTAGGAAATGTAAAAAGTTTGTATGCCAAAAATACAGGTGGGCCACGGAAAGAAAAAAATTCCCTGGTACCAGGGGCATTTTTTTCTTCCTCCGTGGCCCGTGGCCCGTGGCCCGTGGTCCAACATAGTAATGTAGTTGGACCACGGGCAGGGACCGGCATAATAATGTAATATTGTGAAATAATAGTCGCAAAGAGTATATACTTATATATTATGGTAGTATTGTTAACAAACGTTATGTTAGAACTTTTTGATATACCAAAATAGTTCAGTATTGTGCGATACGTCAACGTCAACCACGTGTGTACCAACTTCATAATTATGTATGGTAAAGCTTACGGCTCTAACATTTGTATTGCGCTCTCTCTCTTTGCTCTCTTGCCGTCATTTGGCCGTCGTCGTGTAGGCATTTTTTTAATTACTATATACAGGGTTTTAGGTAACTAATCAATAACCTCTTAAAGGCGACTTGGCTAAATCCGGACTAACAACTTTTGTTCTATGACATTATCTATTTCAATGATTTTTTTCCATACAAAATAATGTTTAATTAAATTTCCAGTTCTAATCTTCTTAGCTCTCTCTAGGCGGTCACTGATCAAAGTGATCAAAGCACGCGGCGCGCGGTGGCGCGGGGCGGCGTTTGTTTGTCGGCTTACAGAGAAAGGGGTTGCGGTAAGGCGAGCGGGGGCGGGTACTTGCCCCCACTCGCCAATTGCAACTATCGTGCGGTGCGGGCACGCACGACAGTTGCAAACTTGCAATTTTCGCCGCGCGCGAGCCGACCGCCGCGCGCCGCCGCCCCGCCCGGTATTTTCATAATATGATTAAGTATGTGACGCGATCGATTCACGATGGCGTATCGATACACTAACATTGAATACACTGAAATGGTGCGTGTCTATGCGAGGTGTGGTGACAATGTATCTGGAGCTTGCCGTGAGTTCGCGATACTATTCCCGAATGCGCAGAGACCGAGCCCCAGTACTATGCTGGGTGCAACTCAGCGTTTACGCGACTATGTACAATTCAGAGCAAGAAGGCCATTCGGTGGTCCGACACACCGAGACACAGTGTCGCTACTCACAACGCTATTCTGGATTTCTTCGAGGCTTATCCCGCAGCGAGCACCAATGACGCAGCTCGATGCTTCAATGTGTTGCAATGGTTCGCATGGACAGTGAGTAATACACAACGAAGGAAAACATCCGTTCCACCTTCATCGAGTCCAGGAACTGACAGAAAACGATAAACCAGCGCGGGTTACATTTTGTACCTGGCTGCTCGCCGAGAGGCCTTCATTCAGTGTTGGTGACCGATGAGGCAACATTCGGGAGAGTGGGAATTTTTAATACCTACACGAAACGAACATTTGTGGTGTCACGAAAATCCCCATGAATCCAGGCCGCATAATTTTCAACACAGGTTAGTGAATGTGTGGGCGGACTTTCAGATGTGGACTGTGTGTGGGTTGTGGCGGTGATTATTTCGAACGCTTTGCACGTGATAGTCATCGTCACCCCCGGGACTTGAGTTTGAGAGATGATAATTTGTAAAATTATATTCTCTCAAACTTTTGTGAGTTTGTGTATTTTGTAAATAGTTAAATTTACGTTGATATTCTCTCTGCTACGCGGTCCTAAACGTGCTACACAGCACGTAACTCGGCCGGGCGATTGCGTAGCAGTCGTAGCACTCAGCTGACCGCGCACACTTACGCTAGGTATACTAGAATGGAATAAATGAAACGTAGGTATTTACGAGACATAGAGCTAACTATTGATATAAATTCCCAATAAAACTAAAAAAATATAATTTTTGAGAAGTATTGCGTTTTGGAAAAAGTCATAGAACAAAAGTTGTTAGTCTGGATTTAGCCAAGTCGCCTTTAAGAGGTTATTGATTAGTTACCTATAACCCTGTATAAATCTCCAGTATTTTGGTATTATGGAGTATTATTAATTCTTAAAAAAATAATAGCTAATCAAACTAAATTGACTCTATCGATCGGTGTCATATAGAAACACTGTGTATTTTTTAGCTTGTAGCGGGTTCAATTACAGTGCCTGACTGAATGTAAGATGTAAGTAATTTAATTTAATTTAATCTAGTAATTGAATTTGAATTGGTTACCTAATTTAACTAATCTTATTTATTCTTTTACTATCTGACCCGGTCGCGATTTAATTCGCGTGGACTTAAGGGTAAAAAAGCATCTCAAGATCATCTGAAATCCTTTTGTAAGAGTCGGAAATTCCTGAAACCCATTTTCAATAAAAAATTTTTGGTACCTTTCCATACTGACTTTTAAGCGAATCGTTTAACGTTTTCCATTTACAGGGGTTTTGTATAAATATTCCCGAAACTCTCTTATCCTTCCCACCAAGTAAAATATTATGAAATAATGAACAAAAATAAATTAAAAATTATGAAATAAGAAAAAAGAAACAGCCCATACAGTGTGTCTACCATGAGTTTTAACAATCTATACTCGCTAGCGACTGTAGTTAAAAAATGAATGAAAACTTGAACAGCGCCTCTAGCGGATAGTTGGGTACTAAAATGTGCGGTACTAATATTTACGTGAAGAATAGAAATAAAAACAAAGCAACAAATCCTTTCGCTGCGTACGCTCCGATTCCGATCCATTGGACGCACATCATAACAGTGAACATCATTAGCATGACTTTCAAATCACACTAGCATGGGTAAAATTAAAGTAACCTCAGGAAGTGCACCTACCTACGTATGAGACATAGTTTTCTAAGGTAGTGGCAACAGCTGAATGTTAAACTCGTTAATTCTTTCATAATAGTTTATTATCTCCGTAAACCCTTAGGTACCTACGAATATATTTCAATAACAAACACGTTGGAAACTTAGGCGGATTTTGAAAAAAAAAAGGTTTTTACCAAGAAGTTCCACAACCACTACATGCAGAAGCACAGTCGATGTACTGTGCCCTTTACGGAAATCAGACTGAAACTGAGGGCGGATTTGGCTTTCTTGAATGTATTTTATAAGTTGAATAAAAAAAAAACATATACACACAACCTTCTCCAATACTTTAGAAAGGCAAAAAAGTAAACTGATTGGCTTAAGATCGGTTACAGAAGAGGGCTGATTGATTTTGGGATATTTTTTTTTATTTAGTTATATTTAAACATTATTTACATAGATATTCTACAGCTAACATAAACCATTAATCGGTTTGTCCATAAGCCTCAGCCACTAAGACTCTATGGCTCCACAACTGATACCTTCCATGATTCAGGTAAAACCCCAGTGGGCATTACTTACGATAATACTCAGTTACGCTTAAGTAAGTAATCAATCACCTGTTTAAGTGACGAAATCAGGTGATATCACTTAATTATGTTATGAACTGATTTCTGATTTCTATAATCACCCAATTAGACCAGGTAGTTTAGTTTATGTCCGCGCCTTCAAACACTTTTCTATAGAAGCGTTTAAAGATTATTTATATCCCATGGAATATATTTTTACGATAAAAAGTAGCTTATATGTGTTATTTCAGGTCGAGACCGATCCAGTCACTAGTTTAGGCATAAAGAATTACCTAACAAACCTGTCGCCAACGCATGGGACATTTTAAAATAAGCATACCAACTTTCAAAACGTTTGCTGCAAATATAAGAGATGAAGTGACGCTGAAACAGCTAAAGATATGTAGTTTATTTTGCACTAGTTGAGTCCAAGCTTCGTTACAGCATATTATTTTGGGGAAACAGGTATAACTACAATATAAATTCAGCATTTGTGATGCAAAAGAGAGCGATTAGGAGGATGATACGCATATCTCAAATAAAATCATGTAGGGAACATTTCATTACTTTGCGCATACTTACTGTGCCTTGTCTATATCTATTAATTCTACTCACATATCTAGTAAAACACTTAAATTCATTCGAAACCCCTGAGGCAAGGGCTTTAAGGGAAAAAACTAGAAGAAGGGACATAGTAAAGGAATTTTCGCCTAAGCTAGACATATCAGAGCACAGCGTACGGCACCAGGCTGTAAAACTATATAATAAATTGCCTATCCCTTATAAAAGTGTATATAATGCCGACAAATTTAAAAATAAACTAAAGGAATTCTTGTTGTAGAAGTGCTACTATTCTTTGGAGGAGTTCTGCGCTGACAAACATATGTGGCTCTGAGAATCTGAAATGATAATAATTTAACATTTAGGTAACATAGTTGACATAATTTTATGAATATTTTTGACCTGAAATCTGTCATTCTTGATTATTAATTGTTTGGACATTTGAGTAATATTTTGATTAAGCACTTATTATTGTTTGTATTTTTTTGGCTCTGTGTCTACCTATGTATAACATTTTTTTTAAATATTGTAGCTGTACTATAATTCTCTGTTTTGTATTATCTGTGTATCTATCGATGTGTAATTTTTGTGTAAATTGTTTGAGAATAAATGAAATGAAATGAAATGAATAAATTATTTGTATTTTGTATGTGTAACAGTTGGGAAAATTTTTATTTCAAATTTGGTTATGTCAAAAACTGCGTGGATGAAATTAAACGAGATGTCATAAGAAGATGTTGGCATTCGGATTCGGATACACAATCGAGCCCTAGATACACAATTATAAAAATCGAATACTCTGAAAGTAAACGCGAATAAATTAATTTATATATTTATCGATAAATTAATTAGGTACCGACGAATTTGCGAAAAGCCGTAGAACTTGCTACGGCCACAGGATTGCAGCCGTAGGGTGTTTATTTTGTTATTTATTTATTTAACACGGTAATTCCCGTAACGTTGGTAACACTGGCTTATATATATAACAACAAGTAAATTTTTTTTTTTAAACGGCAATGGCCTTTATTAACAAAGAAAATTACAATCAAATTATAACTAGTATTTACAATTGAAACAATTAAGCTAACTGCAGACTGTTGCAAACAATCTACAGGTAGCTCAACTGATCCATATCAATACCAGTCGGAAGCGTCCCCAAGACGCTGGCTGCATTGCCCCGCTGTATGGCAATGCTGATTAAAGAAGTAAAATTAAATTAAATTAAGACAAGTAAAATTAAAAATAACAGGGTACAAAGTAAATTGACGACTTTTTAAAAATAACCTAAACAATAATATAATATGAATAAAAAAACATCAACACATAGACTTAAGTTAAGCAGGTAACAAAGTTAGGTTATGCTTGAAAAAAAATTGATCACTTAGTAAGCGTTTTAGCTTACTTGTACTCGTGTTGAAGAGATCAACCTCACCGTTTCCATGAACTAAAGAATCGAACGTACAAGACGCTCTATAAACAAATGCATTCTGCCTATAGTTTGTCCTAACTATAGGTACGTAAAGGATGTTCGGTTTTCTCAGTGCAACCATGCTTGTGCGCAGCCCTATTTGCTCGAGGAGCTCCGGGCAATCAATAGAGCCGTTTGCTATGTTAAAAAGGTAAGTCACATCAGCTATTTCTATGCGCTTGTGAAGGGGAAGAAAATGAAATTTACGGCATCTAGCCTCATAATCAGGTAAAAAAAATACGAGCTCGATATTGCAGGCATCGTAGAAACCTCTTTTGGATGGACTCTATTCACGCGGAATACACATCATACCATGGATTCCACACCTGGGAAGCGTATTCAAGGTGGCTACGTACGTACGCAAAATACAGTATCTTAAAGGCTTTAATATTAGAGAATTCCGACGACTTTCTACAAACAAAGCCAAGCGATCAAAATGCCTTTTTAACTATAATATCAACGTGCTGATCAAATAACAGTTTACTGTCAAAAGTTACACCTAAATCTTTAATAGCGTCAACTCTAGATAATGAGGTGTTATAAAATGTGTATCAAATAATACTTTACTCGGTTTACGAGTATATGTACTAACGTAGCTTTTGGAGACAGGTCCAATTTGTTTATAGTGAAATAATTTTGGAATCGAATTAAATCTTCTTGTAAAATACGGGCATCATTATAATCTTTGACTTTCCGAATTATTATCATGTCGTCGGCATATAAAAGTATTTTGGAGTTTCTTAAACTCCAAAGGAAGCGAGATTGTTCACAAAAACCGTAAAAAGAAGGGGTCCTGACAAGGACCCTTGAGGGACACCAGAAGGGATGTCCATAGACAGTTTATGTGCGGGATAAAGTTGTATATAGACAATTTTTTCTAGAACCTTCGCAAACAAACATAACTTCGATATAAGCCTATAATTTTCTACCCGGTTTTTGGGGCCCTTTTTGTCAATGGGGAATGAAGCCGGTTTTCCACATGCTTGGGACGATGCCTTCCGTAAGAGAGCGACGGTACAGTAGACACAGAGGAATAACTAGGGTCTTCGCACAGTTTACTATTAATAATGCCGGTACATTTTCCGGGCGCAGATTTAGATAAATCTAAAGATTTTAATAACTTAAAGACGTTTTCTTGTAAAACTTCCACTGTAGAGATAACAGCTGGTGAATCAAGGTAAGACAAAGAGATTGGGTCAGCCTGAGTGTTAGAGGAGGGATTATTGAAAACATTTCTCAATAATAATGAAAATATTCCCCAAAAAAATTACATATTTCATCACCTTAGTCAGAAGAGCGATTACTATATTCCAGTACAGAAGGGTACGAGTTTGACTGGTTTTTACTTATGACATATGACCAAAAAGCGCGGGGGTTTATTTTTATGTATTTTTCGAGATTTGAAATATAAGTTTTATACGTAATTTCTTCATCTCTCGCGCTTTCTTCTGCAATAAAATAAACGAGTCACGGTCGTATGCGTTACCGTAAGTTTTAAACTTTTTATGAAATTTCGCCTTTTCTCGTAATGATTTGAGATTAGGGTTTTTTGTACCATAAAGAGTATTTACGGGAAGGTGTAACTTCGGAGGTAGCAATGTACACCACAAGCTATAAATAGTGTTATAAAATACGGATATCCCGTCTTCCTGACTTCCGCTACTAAGCACAGAGTGCCAATCGAGTGCTGAATTATACAAATACTTAGTATAAGGGCGTGGTTTGATTGTGTGCAATTGTACAAACTCGCAAGAAGTTACCAATGAGCGGTGATGGGGATCTTCTGGAATAAGCGGGCATTCACAGGCACTAACATGAACATTTGAAAAAAATAAATTTAAGAGCCTAGCTATCGTTTACAATGATTATTTTGTGAAAGACAAAAGTGTTAAAATTATGCATTTGCTGTAACTGGTGGGGACCCTGAAGATTGGTGGGGATGAGAGATATTCCATAATTATTATCGACATTCCATGAGACTAAGGGCATATTAAAATCACCAAATATTATTATTTTATCTAACGGGTATTCCACTGTAATTTTCGTCACGTTAATTGCAAAATTAGAAAGTTGAACAGACATTGCATTTCCCTGATTCTGATCACAAATATGTATATACTACACCAATATGCATTTTGTAGGTGGATCTGGGATTACGCTGTTTCAAAGATAAGGTGATCCATAGATCCTCGGCGCTCGAGGACCATTCGGGCCTACCTTCGGCTGCCAGGTCTCGGCGCACAGCAATCCCCCACCCCCCTTGTCCTGATCTGTCAACGCATAATTACGGTCCCGTCTCCAGACTATGAAGCGATCGTCAAACAGTTCACTATTATAAATGCTTTTATTAAGCCAAGTTTCCGTGAGACAAACAACTATGTCTTACGAACATAGTGAAATATTTCTAAAAAATTAAGTAGTTTTAATCCGAAGACCTCGTACATTTTGATAATAAAACTAAACGGAATCATTGGTAACAAACAATTGTATTAGCATATGAATAGTTTCAATTGTAAATACTAGTTCTTATTTGTTTTTATTATTTGATTGTAATTTTCTTTGTTAATAAAGTCAGTTACTGATAAGTAGAGGTAGTTTGTATTTTTAATAATTACGTCTGCGTCTTATTCTTTCGTTTTATTTTAAATATAGTTTGTCTTAGTTTATATTGTGGTATAAGGGAAATAAATAATTTTAATTTTATTTTATTATGTTTCGCCCAGCTGAGCCCGGTTCCGTTCACCCGATTTAAGAACAATGCCTCGTTACAGTCGTCGCTTCGCGCACAATAACATTGAATGAATTAAATTGAAAGCATCGCTTTGAATAGATCGTTACAAGCTCATAGGCTTTGTTACAAAGGTTTCAGCGGCTTCGCTTTAATTGATGCCGACAGAGTTTGCAGGATTTCTGGTACAATTATCGGTGACATTTGAGCAGTCTGTGTCTGTTCACAACAACGCTGTATAGTAGGTTTCTTCAACACTTTAACTGCGCATTAACTGCCCAGCCACTGCGGTGCGGCCCGAAGGGGCGGGTATCACGAAGGAAATTATTTTGCTATCAATGGGGATTGCTTGCTTGCTATAAATTCCTGGGGAATTAGTATTTTTCCCTCGAAACACAAAACAGTGAATAGTTATGGGATTCGAAGCCGGTTTATAGTTTTTTTCAAAACAATCAAACTATTTTTGTATGGACTGCACTGTTTTTGTATGTGTTATACTTTGACGACCGATGTGGCGCGGCGGGCGAAGGTCCGCCTGCGACGTAGAAGGCTGCGGGTTCGATTCCCGCCTTGGGACAAATGTTTGTACGATCTGCAAATATTTGTTCCGGGTGTTCTGGGTATTTTCTATAATAATAAAAAAATATCTATCTATGTTATGTATTGTATTATGTTTATCAGTCATCTAGTACCCATAACACAAGCTCTGCTTACTTTGGGGCTAGATGATGCTGTGTGGATTGTCCAGCATTATTTATTTATTAATGATTTATTTATTTAATATATAACACATGTGGCCCGATTGGCCCTTACGCGATTCACCAATCAGAGATGTAAAGTGCTAGCAATTACTCACTCTAGTCTATTCAGACTAGCGCGCCATTCGCTACCCGAAGCGATATTATAACAAAAAATAAACCACAGACGTCATGCTGCAGCATGGACTATGCTAGCACATGCAACTCGCATCCCAGAGCAGCCTCTGGGATGCGAGTTGCATGTGCTAGCATAGTCCATGCTCGTCCACCCAACGGTGATGAACGGGATTTCATACGCATGCGTTCAGGTAAGCCACCTGTTCCTACCACGTGCTCCTACAGCTCGCATCGCAGAGGCTAGATGACGAACGGGACTACAAACACTAACATCGTCAGCAAGGCACGCGTTCAGGTAAAGGAACACGTTCCTGCCACGTGCTCCTACAGCTCGTATCGCAGAGGCTAGGTAACGAACGGTATCACATCGCCAGCAACGCACGCGTTCAGGTAAGGCAACGCGTTCCTACCACGTGCTCCTACAAATCGCATCGCAGAGGCTACGTAACGAATGGGATTACATCACCAGCAACGCACGCGTTCAGGTTAGCCAACGTGTTCCTACGATGAGCTCCCACAGCTCGCATCGCACAGGTCAGGTGACGAACGGGACTGCAAACACTTACACCCCCAACAACGCATAGTTCCATCCTTCATGTAACACCTACATTGTCCTCGACGCACATGTTCAGGTCCAACACGCTCCTACGACTTGTATCGCAGTTCACCTAAAGTTTTGCTAACTAAATATCGTAAGGCTAATTAAACCAACCTACTCAAACATACATAGAAAAACGATCGCATATGTATTGTATTAAGTTTATCAGTCATCTAGTACCCATAACACAAGCTCTGCTAACTTTGGGGCTAGATGATGCTGTGTGGATTGTCCAGCATTATTTATTTATTTAATGATCTATGTGTGTGAGAATAAAACCTGTGCGTAAGTAAGGATGTGAAAAGAAAACTTCACATTTTTTTTTAATTTGTACTTAGGTATCTGTTTTTATTAAACCATTACAAATCTTACTCTATTTCTCGTCCTCGAAAACATATTTTAAAAACTGCCCTTGGAATCCCAGAACCATTTCTTCTTCATACTAATGTTCTTTGCAGACTCGGTGGTTCCGATGTAGTGCTCGTTGTCTTCGTACTCTTCTTCATGACCTTTATAGCCATAGCCCAGGTCATCGCCTGTTAGTTCCGCTACCTGTGGCTTCAGGATGACTATGTCTGCTTGTCTTCTATGCCGCTTCACTTCTTTCAACTTGTGAAGCATTAGTTTTGCGAAACTTAGTGTTACCTGTATGCAGGGCCACATAATTTTGTATAGCCAAAAGGGATAAATTTGAAGGTCAACTTTATGTTGAACCATCTGTTTCAAAAATGAAATGGTCTATAAACTGTAGTATCGAACCTTAAACTTACCGAACTTTTATAGAGCCTGCTATCAAGGAGGCTTGGTGGGGTTGGTGGTTGGTAACCGTAGATGTGCTCCTTTATTCTTATCTTTTCAGATTCCCACTGTTCAGAAGAAATTGAAATGTTTTTGAATGTGATCGATATGTCGTTTCGGATTTATATAAAACAAGCTGCTGCCCACGGCTTTGCACGCACTTTTTAAGTAACCTATATCCGTTGCCGGGATACTATTTACCTCCCTGCCAAATTTCATTGAGATCCGTTCAGCCGCTTAGGCGTGAAAGGGTAACAGACAGACAGATTGAATTACTTTCGATTTATAATATTAGCATGGATTAGAATATTAGGTCCTTACATATGAAATTGGCGTTTTTCGTACTGGCCACTTTAATCACAAATTTCTCCTCTTCGGTAAGGAATTCCAAATTCAAATTTGTACAGCTATAGACTCATGTATTTGTGCTTCGATGATCGTCATTCATTTGTTTTTTTTCTTCTGTTTTTTTCTGTTTGCGTCACTCATTTTACAAAATGGAAAACTTAAAATATCGCATTATTTACGAGTACGAGTTCCGCCGTGGCACTAGTGCTGCGGAAACAACTCGAAGGGTGAATGATGTGTATGGCGGTCGTGTTGCAAAAGAAAACACAGTTCGTTTTTGGTTCCAACGTTTTCGTTCTGGAAATTTTGACCTGCAGAACAAGCCCCGTGGACGGCCTGAGACTCAAGTTGATAATGAAGAGTTGAAGGCTATTGTGGAAGCGGATCCATCGCAAACCACGTCCGAGTTAGCTGCAGGCTGCGATGTTAGTGATAAAACTGTTTTAATTCACTTGAAGCAAATTGGGAAGATTAAAAAGCTTGAAAGGTGGGTACCTCACGAATTGACTGAAGCAAACCGGCAAACGCGCGTCGACTGCTGCGTTACATTACTAAACCGGCACAATAATGAAGGTATTTTAAACCGAATCATTACCTGTGATGAAAAATGGGTTCTTTACGATAATCGGAAGCGCTCAGCGCAATGTTTGGATCCTGGCCAGCCAGCCAAATCCTGCCCCAAGCGAAAATTAACCCCAAAAAAGTTACTTGTAAGCGTTTGGTGGACTAGTGCCGGTATTGTTCATTACAGTTTTCTCAAATCTGGCCAGACTATTACGGCTGATGTCTATTGTCAGCAATTGCAAACCATGATGGAAAAGCTAGCGGCTAAACAACCTAGGCTGGTCAATCGCTCCACGCCACTGCTGCTTCACGACAACGCTAGACCACACACTGCGCAACAGACGGCTACTAAATTAGAAGAGCTTCAATTGGAAAGTCTAAGACATCCTCCGTACTCCCCGGACCTTGCTCCAACAGATTACCATTTTTTTCGAAATTTGGATAACTTCTTGCAAGGGAAAAAATTCAACTCCGATGGGGCAGTCCAAATCACCTTCAAAGATTTTATTGATTCCCGTCCGACTGGTTTTTTTAGTAAAGGGATCAATGAACTACCTATAAGATGGCAAAAGTGCATAGAAAATAATGGTTCATACTTTGATTAATTAAATATATTATATTAAAAAATATTCGACTTTTTGTTCCTCCCATACAAAACGCCAATTTCATATGTAAGGACGTAATATTTGTTTACAAGGTCAGTGAAAAAGTTATTTATTTGATGTTATCTATATGGTGCATTAGTAAATTTATGAAATAACAGGGCTGAACCGTTCGTTTCCGGAATGACCGCCATTCAGCTACAGCGCCCTTCAGCGACACAAATTTTGGGGCATCTTGTATTATTATATTAATAGATTTTGTAATATGTTTGGCACAAAAATAAAATCAACTCAGTTTCCTCACTAACTGGATTACTTTGTTGATAATTGTTTACAACTTGCACGTCTCTCCTGGAATAAAATAGTGTTTTTTATTCAATGCATCATGATCATCATATCATCCCACAAACGTCCACCGCTGGACAACGACCCAAAAAATAGTGGTCCTGAGCCGCCTCTATCCATCGTCTCCCGAATAAATTAAATGCAATTATTTCTATCGTTTTTAAAATTATATGAAAATATAATTCTTACTTTCTTGGTACCTGTAAAATAGATGGATTAATTTAAAAAGCTTTCGAGCTGCCAACGACGTTAGATAATAAATAAAAAATCACATGTTGACTGTTCCCGATACAAAGGGCGTAACTCCAAATCACCTACTTGTGGCTATGAGCAAAAAACAAATTAATAAATATTTGTTTTTACATAACTTTTTTGTTTTATACTTATAAAGGTGCAGGTGGTTATAGCATGAAAGTTCTTATATTTGGGCTGTCCTTTGTTTCATTTAATTACAGTTATATACGAGCGTTTGTTTAAAAGTTAGCATGGACTTACACCGCTGAATATCTAAAAAAAAGGTATTTACGACCCATTCATTAATGGCCTGGTCACAAACGTCTGAAGTAACAGCCATTTAAGTACATACAAGGGGGTCTTCAGGTTTTATAAACCATAATTTTTGCAAAATGTGGAAATACGCCCTATTATTAATACTAATTTAATTACTCTATGAGCTATAAATTTGAAATAATTAAGTAATAAAGAAGGATTCAGGTATATCTATTATTATAATCGGTAATAAGTTTAGTAAAACATTAAAAAAAAACAATTATAGAATCAATACGGACACATTTATTTATGTTTTTAACACTTTCACACTTTTATCACAATGGTTAGTTCTATGTATCTTGTAATGATAAATAAATTAATGTTGTGTTATTTTTTCCTATTTTGAAGTTGTTATTCTAGAAAAATATAGATAAATTATACATTATGTTAGGTAGGTAAAATAGTAGGCATCTTTATTATCTTTAAAGCATAAGGTAAGTACTTTATTTCAATTGAACACAATCCAATCATGAATTTGAAATATAAAAGACGAACAACAAACAAACAAACAACAAACTTTCCATGTAAAAGTTTTAAGTTTCCTTAATTCCGATGATTACTCATTATTTGAAATTATTAATTAACTAGCTGATCAATTACAATTACACAAAATAGTAGGAACGTCTAATCATTAATCAACAACGTTTTTTTTAATGGGATTAATAAATAGTTAACAATTTAGTTATAATTACAACTAAATATAGATAAATCACAGACGTATCGTATTTGAGCAAAAATATAGGCAATCAACAAGTTAAGCATTCAACCTTTGTGATAATTATTCAAATATTAATCTAAAAACAGATAAATGTAGTAACAAATCCGCGAATTCTTTATGTTAATAATCAAATTGACGCGTGTCTCGCCTCTACATGAAGCATCATCAAGAATAATTAGTCCTGCTGATAATTGACGAGCTCCTGGCCAACATGTTGTCGCTCATGACTAGGACTATTATTCGTAGGGATGCTTCGTGTATGGGTGAAACACGTGCTAATATGATTATTAACATAAAGAATTTGCGGATTGTTATTGTGTTTTACGCCAAATTTTATATGTCTCCTGACGACTCTCCAACCTCTACACGGAGATACTCCGATTGTGGCGGAGGGTGATTGACCGCCAAGTCTTTCAGACAGACCTTCAAGTTGCGAATTTGGAACGGTGCTTACAGAGCCCGACGTTTTAAGTCGCTTCTCCAAAACACTAACTCCCGTCGAGGAACTACAAGAACGAAGATTCCTGACGACTCGTTGGGGTGGCGAAGAACTTTGGGAATTAGAGGGTGGTAGAAATACCCACGCTAGAGAGAAATGCCTCTGACGGCTGAAAGTGTTGATAAATAAGGCATTCACATCCCCTGCTTCTATGGTCACATATGGCAGAACAACCTTGAGCCGACTTGTGGCAAACAGGAACAAGAAACAAGATCCACTTGCAAAATATATTTAGCAGAATGTCCTCCTGGAGATGCCAATCTAGAAGTATGTTCCTTCGTGACGGACAGTCGGAGGTTGTGTTGTAACGGCCTAGGACATAAAATGCATGAAGTGATACACCCAGATCACCTGCCAATGCCTACAACTTTCTTGACGCTTCCATTAGAATAACTGAGCTAGTTCCCCCTTGGTTTCTCAAGTGTGAAACAACCATTATGATGTCGGACTGCAGCATTACCGATCTACCTTGAACTGTCTCCTGACAATTTGATAGAGCACTGCGTACATCTCCTTGATGTTGCTGTCCTGTGCCACCCTAACTAATTCCCTGTCCAAAGACCCGAGATAAACTGATCGCCTATTTGAACACCCCAACCCTGGTCGGATGCATTAGTGAATACGAAGACTGTTAGTTCTGGCACAAAAATCATTCCTGTCCTCCTGATATTTTTAGTCCACCACTGGCAGTCCAACAGAGCAGAGAGCAGACGAAGGATAGCAACTTTTGACTTCGGATGATCGCGAGAAAGCTGTCGACTGGCTCTTTGAGTACGACTGGTGTTCAATCGACCCATAGGTGTCACTAGAAATGCAAAACCTAGCCTGCCTAATATAGCTAAGCCCGATTCCCACGGTCATTGACCTGTTTCAAGTTCTCTCAGATCTTTTGTCAGACGAGCTACCTTCGCGTCCGGTAACCTAGTTTAATTTACATATATTCCTGCTCCAAATAATGCTCAGAAATTCCATCTACTGCGTCGGCTTTAGAACTGACTTCTGTTGTTCACACACCATCTCAGTTGCTATAGAAGATCTAAGGCCAACTTTAACTGACTAACTGATTCCCTATTATTACCGAATTCTGATGGACAAAGAGAAAGTCGTCTAAATAAACATGATCTCTTAGCTTTCTCTCAAAACGCTTGCTATCCACTTGCTGACGCGGGAAAACGCTTGTGGGTCACTGGCAAGGCCAAATGGCAGAGAGGTCATCTGGAAGAGTTTCTTTTTGTGACAGATATCTTCGATGACTCTCCCTTATCGGAATATGAAAATACTAATATATGGCTGAAATCTAACTTGCCTAGATAGTCGCAATTTTGCAGAAACTGAGAGACTTTATTGCTGGTTGATTAATCTGAACTTGGGAGGATCTTTTAGTTCTTTGATAATGGCCGTTGATAATGCGCTTCTAAGTTCTTTGATAATGCGCTTGGTAAGTCATCCATGAGCGGACTCGTTGGGAGTTTTTATGAAAAGCTATCGATAAACGTATCCAAATCCAATTCATCGTCCTCCGAATCCGTTTCAGGGGCAGATTGGCGATCAATCTTTTCCATAAGTATCGAGAACATGTTTTCCATCTCTGTTTCATATTAATAAAATGGGGGTCAGGGCCTCTTATTACAGTAATGCTCGCCACCGTCTGACTACGATTCCGGTGGGTCCCTTCAGACTCTGATAGTTCACAAGCCAAAACTCTATCTGCTTTTGAACATGCATACAGCAGAGGCGGATCTGGTCCGCCACTGCAGGAGTGCCCGATATGAGAGTCCGAGAGGACGCCCCGTCTAATAACTTTTGACAAATATCTCTGTAACCCATCTCTGATAGGCGGTTCGCCTCAGGTTGAACGGTAGGGCCAAGCCCACGGTTGAAAGAAAAGACATCTGCTTGTTAAGAATGCTGCTGTTTACGTCATGACCAACAACCTCTTCTTTAGCTATAACTGCCACTTCCACCGGCCCCATCCTTCTGGAAGATATTCTTGAGCCAGTAGTTCCACACGTTTCAAATTGGCTCCTCTAGTTCTGATACAGCCTTCTCTTCCAAAAGTTCACCAAGGGTGACAAAATCTCTACCTCTAGCCATCTAACAAAAACCATATCCAACATGCGCAGGCATTATTAGCAAAGCAATAAAGAAAGGGTGATGTTACTAGAAAGCTTTGACATTAACAATCACGCACGTTACATATTAGGCTCTTGGAGATCTGATGCGTAAAATAAACTTGTTTTATAATATGATAAGGCATGCAATATGCAATGCTCAAATTTAAAAACGTCCCCTTGAATAACGAGCGGCGCCTCTCAAAACTTTGAACCGCGCAGCTGAAACTTCGAGCTGCGCGGCCGAAACATCGAGCCGCTCCGTATTGAAATGGCTGTAACTTTATAATATAATCAGTTCAAATATCATTATTTCTCATTTACAACAAACATGTTACTTACATAATATATTAATTATATATACATAATATGCTATTGACCTGAATTTTTCAGTATGTACTAAAACAACAATAAATTAAAATAGGTATTTCATGATTTTTCATAAAAGTCTCCTAGTAAGGGTTAAAATGAGGGTTACATTTTTAATTTTTCATGTGACTCCGATTGGTATACAAGTTTGTATAAAATTTAATGCTAAATATCACACTAATATAAATGATAATCTCTTTATTTTTAATAAATAAAATTAAAATCAAAGAATATGATACAAATAAGAATAATATAATTATATTAAATGCGAAAGTTTGGATGGATGGATGGATGGATATATGGATGTTTGCTGCATCTTCGCACAAAACTACTGAAACGATTGAGCTAAAATGTTTAATATGTGTAACTGGATTATTCCAGTTATGGGCAAAAGTAGCGTATGGGATAACCCATAAATCAGTTGGGACCATGAGATATGAATAACACACAACTAACATTTCGTATATTAAGCTAGCAATTATGAATTAGAATAGAATATAATATACTTTATTGCACAAAAGTTGTACATAGGCGAACATAATGCTAGATAGCATTCTCTACCTGCTAACCTTAGTGTTGACAAAAATTTTGAATTGAATTCAATTTTGAATTGATGAGTCCTTAAAATTTACGCGGGCGATACAGTGTGTAAACGATTGTCCTGAATATTGTACAGAATAATAAATTATATATTTTAGGCATTTTCAAAACAATCCTTAAAATGGGCTAAAACAAGATATTTCAATTTTGAATTCTTAGTGTGGCCTTCGTACTGCCGAACGATACGATTTGTTTCAATTTAAACTAAAAAGCGGCGTCGACGCGGCGTCCAGTACGGCATGCTGTGCGTCCAAATCTAGCGCTGTGACGCCGCAACGCAAGGCAACGGAGCAGTGTGGCTTCGCTTTAAATGTTTATACTAAACAAATAAAATTATAGGAAATGGGTTTCAGGAACAAACCTCAATAGGTTACCTAGGCACACTTTTCCTTTAAGACTTTCATGGCCCACACATGTCGGTCAGCGCAACCCTGCGGGTCGCACCGCGCTGCCGCCGAGATGGGGCTGTGAGCGTTAAGAAAGAAAAAGTCGCAAACTTTCTCATTATTATATAAAAATCTTCGAAAATTCCCTTCTATGCGCTTTCAATGTGCCTTTGGGCATAGGGATACAAAAACAAATTAATATGTGATTTTGTATCCAGTGCCAAAAATTTCAAAATGTTTCTTAAAATAGTTATGACGTAAAGTTTGAGTTTCATAGTTAAGCTCAGTTCTGTGATTTTTTATCCAGTGCCAAAAATTTCAAAATGTTTCTTAAAATAGTTATGACGTAAATTTTGAGTTTCATTAGTTAAGCTCAGTTCTGTATAGGCTGCTTTTTTATAAAATATTATTTCATAAAATTTTACTTGGTGTTAAGGGATAAGAGAGTTTCAGGAATCTTCATCATACAATTCTGTATAATGTAACCCCTCTAAATGGAAAAATCACATACATCTTACATTCAGTCAGGTATCATACCTGTAATCGAAACCGTTACAAGCTAAAAAAATACACAGTGTTTCTATATGACACTGATCGATAGAGTCAATTTAGTTTAATTAGCTATTATTTTTTCAGGAATTAAATTTGTATTAAAATAATGCTCCCTAATACCAAAATACTGGACGGCAAGCAGAGAGAGAGAGAGAGAGAGAGAGCGCGCGCGCGCGCAATACTAATGTTAAAGCAGTAAGCTGTAATATACATAATTATGGAGTTGGTACACACGTTAAGATTGACGTTGACATATCGCACAATACTGAACTATTTTGGAATATATATAAAGTCTAACATAGCGTTTGTCTACAATACTACCATAATATATAAGTTTACTGCTCTTTGCGACTATTATTTCACAATATTACATTATTATCCCGGTCCCTGTCACGGGCCACGAGCCAAGGAAAAAAATGCCCCTGGTACAGACAGCAAAAAAAAAATTAAAAATGGTCAAAAAGGGGGGGATAATTTTCAAAAGGGGGTTATCTCAACGAGTGAGGTATCAAATGAAAGGTATCGGTTTGTGCATGTCAAAACAAAATTGAAATTTCTGTAGGTTTAATACTCTTTGAAATATTAAAAAAAACTCCCTCCTTATCTCCGAAGTTTGCAGAGCGATCCGTCTAAAAATCATGTAGCGTTTGTAGATATGGATCTTTATTTAACAGGAAAAATATAGAGAAGTCTGTAAATAGACCACTCTTTGAAAAATGGTAAACAAAGGGGGCGATAATTTTCAAAAGGGGGGGTTACCTCACCGCATGGGGTATCAAATAAAAGGTATCGGTTTGTACGTCTCAAAACAGTTCATAAACTTTCTGCAGGTTACATACTTTTTGAAATATTACGAAAACTCAAAAATTTTACTATCACCCTCTGTACTCCGAAGTTTGCAAACTACATCTGAAGTGTAGGTACCTCTAATTTTTTGGTATTCATCAAATAGCAAAGTCTCTAACCAGTACCTATAGTACATATTCGTATACATGAAAATCGTTCAAAACCTTCGGCGCGCGAGTCACACTCGAACTTGACGGATCTTGTTTTTTATGTACGTAGGTAAACATAAAAAAAATACTTTTAGGGTTTATTTTTTAACATAAACTCTTTTTGTTTAGGACAATCGTATGATTATTACTACAGACCACTCTTGCTCACCCAATTTTCATGATAGGTAATGTTAAAATGTAAAATTATATTCAAGTACCTACAATATAAAGTCCTTTACTTTGGTGGTGCACCTACCTACACAGGAACGTAAGCCTCTTTAATAAAAATGTTTGAAGACAAATATGCACATGCAACTGTCCTCCGATGTCTAGTCTAGTCGGCAAGTCTTTTTTATTTGTTTTTTAGGCGTTTTACAAAAAATAAGAGACCGATAATTTTCAGTCGTTTTGCGTTCAAATCTGAACCACTGCTAAAATTGAGTTCAAACACACACAAATACAATTCAAAGTCAATTATAAAAACCTTGGTTGCCGTGACGTGATAGAAAATTAATTCTATTTTACACAACTCCAGCATATGTCCTAACGTGGTCATAAATTAGGTGGTTTCCCATAGGAACGTAGCTGTAGTGATTGGTGGGCGCCCAACCGATGTTGCTGCCTGACATACCCGAATCATGCCCACTGTTTGTTAGCAAATTGTTGAAGTTGTAGTAATGTATGTTAGCAGCAGGTGCATTGTGTACAGGATGAGCCCAGGCACGAGCTGTGTTGACGAAGTGGTTTCTCTCAGAGTAAATGCGAGCACCAGTGTACACACCAATACCGTAGCTCCT
The DNA here is from genome assembly GCA_963662085.1 of Eupithecia inturbata. Taxonomy (NCBI): domain Eukaryota; kingdom Metazoa; phylum Arthropoda; class Insecta; order Lepidoptera; family Geometridae; genus Eupithecia; species Eupithecia inturbata. The sequence goes on along the minus strand of OY759178.1, from coordinate 13,463,665 downwards.
GATGTCAGTGTACAAATTGTTGAGCACATGCACCTGTCCGTACCTCACCAAGGGATTGCGTTGAGAGGTGCCTTGGAACCAGTTAAGGTATAAAGTAACCCACAATCTGCCAGTGTCTTGAGCGTGGTTATTGTCATCGTGTCCAATCAATAAGTTCATGTCGTGGTTCCTGAAGATGTTGTTTGAAATAGAGATGTGACTAGCCCCGTTCTTGACGGTGACCAGACCATTGTGACGACGACTGTTCTCAGCAGTATTGGCAGAGTTCCAAGGGTCGTCGGCAAAATCACAGTGGTCAACCCATACTCTCTCTGAAGTGTTGATGTCAACGCAGTCAAGCGTGCTCCAGGCTCCTGACACCTGTGAAATGATGCCTCCGTTGCCGTTGGGCTGCTCACCTGGAGCGTACGAGATACAGTTGTGAAACTTGATGTTTTGGATGATTACGTGAACCTGGTTAACCAAACGTAGTGATCCTCCATATATCATAGCGTCACGGTCTCCACCGAGGATGCTCTTGTAGGGACCGACGTGGATAACTACACCTGGGGAGCCAGTGTAGAGTACCGTAAGGTCAATGCGACCGCGTACGTAGACAATGCGGGATTCGGCGCTGTTGAGGGCATCACGGAGCGCCCAGGCATCCCACACGGTCCAGATAGCGCCACCCGTTCCGCCTACGGTGCCAGTGGCAAAGCCCGCAAGGCCAGCGTTACGCGCATCGTAAGAGCGACTGCCGTTGCCGACCAGCAAGTTGTCGGCGCCGATGACAACCGGCGGCGAGCGGGTCGGCAGCGCGGACGCCACTGCAAGAACTGCTGACAGAACGATGAAGAACTTCATGACCGAAAATTGGCGAGGCAGAACTGTGTGGGCTGTTTTATAGACTTTATAATCAGGACCTACTTAAGTAATTATTATCTTTTATAATATGCTATCTGTGATTACAATATTGAAATCAGTTTTAATCTGAATGTTTACAAAAACCTTAACGAAATAAAATGTATAAAAGTGGGTTTGCTACACATAATTTAATATTTGACTTCAAAAAACTCAATAGTTTTATATTAATAACTAGTTTATATTGTTTATTTTTTTTATTAGAACCCCTTATCGTAACCTACACCCTCGATTTGGTCGAAATCGATAACCAAGAGTGAATTTTGCTATTAAAAAATGTCAGCCCTCTTGGATTTTCAAATGGACATCTTTTTCGTAATCTACACTGTGTGAGTTAATCGAAAACGATATCCATATTAGTGGGAGTGCTGTCACACAGCAAGGTGAGTGAAGCGAGCCTTGCTGTGTGACGAAGGTCGAATTGCAGCTCGCTTCGCTCTCCGCAATCCGACCCACGGCCCACGAAGCGCGGCTCGCTTCGCTCGCCTTGCTAAGTAACGGTAGTCGCATTGCGGTTTGCTTTGCTCACCGCAATCCGACCCGCGGCAAACGAAGCGCGGCTCGCTTCGCTCGCCTTGCTACGCGAAGCGGGTCGAATGGTGGTTCGCTTCGCTCACCGCAATCCGGAATCAAATTCGGAATCCTCACTACCATGTCAGTCGAAAACGATACCAATATCATATTTTTTGATGGGGGAGGTGGTTCTGGGGCACGGGGGGGTTACAGCACGGCACGCTTCGCTCGCCGCGCTGTTACCGGTAGTCGCATTGCGGCTCGCCGCAATGCTCTGCCCGAAAAAAAGGTATAATTAAGGCAAATTTCGGTTTTTTAATAAAAATACCACCCTAGAGGGGCGAGGGGGGCAAACTTTTTTGCGCATTCCAAATGTTTTATCCTTCTCTACTTGACTGTCAAAAAAATTTCTTCCAAGTCACTCCGCTTGGGAGATACAAAAAGGGGGCGAGAGGGAGGTGATTTTTTTTTTCTTTCTATTCGAGAAGAAACCCTCTATACGACCCCGCCATTGGAACCCCTCTATCGCGACGACATCCAGTAGCAATCTAAAAAACGGGGTACTTAAGGAGGCCGGGGGGTAAATTTTTTTCGCAATCCAAATCACTCGTGCCCCTCTACACAACCCCCTAAAAATTATTATTCAGTACTTCACCGTTTGGGAGCCCCCCTAAGGGGGGAGGGGTTCCGGGGGGGCAAATCTCAAAAATTTGGAATTTTCCCTAGGTCACCTCGACCCGCTCTACACGATTCCGTAAAAAAAAACATACCTCCCCCTCCACCATCATGGAGAACAATCATGTCAATCAGTGAGTGAGTGGTAATCGAGCTTTGTATTATATATATATATATATATATATATTTGTATATTATATTTGCATTTGTATTCTTTGACAGCATCGCCAAATTACACCAGTTGATGCTCTTATTTTTTAATTGTACGTTTTGACCTGCTTTTGTGATCTGTCTATGACAAAGTATTTGTATTACAGATAGTTACTGATTATTTAATTTTGAATTTTAACTTATGTTTTTGTGTTATGTTAATATTCTCCCTTAGATGTTGTAATAGTGTTTGACGTTTTGGAATGTATTGTAATTCTGTAAGTCATGCTTGAATAAATAAACAAATAAATTAAATAAACATAAAATAAAATGTAAATAAATTTTTAATTCGGCTGTTTTTTTATGTTCTGTTTAGTATTAAGTAGGTGATACATTTGCCAACCGTTTTGATGATTCATTTGCATTTGTATCTAAGTATAGAAAATTATATCGAGGTAAGAGTTCCATAATAGATTTATTATCGAAAAATTTCTTCTGTCCCGAAATCTTTGTATTATTAAAAATATTGTGGGGGTCAAACCGTTGCAAGTTTATGACTTCCAACCTACGATGTCACTTGATTCGAAACAAGATTCGTCATGTGCAAGAGTGAATCATAAAAAAAAAGTGAGGCTCTTAAAGAAGTTTTGGGTATTATTTTGTACCCGAATTATTATAATTTTTATTTATGAGAATTAATAGAAAGTAGAAAATGTACCATGATTTTAACATTATTTTTTTTAAGAAAAGGTTCTCACACCTGTAGACTCGATTAAGTTTGAATCGCCATTACACACTCAAATATTAGAACGACCAAAGAAACGTGTGTGTATTGTATACATGACTTGATAAAGTTGACACTTTTTTGGACCGAAAGTAAAAGTACATAGATAGATAGATATAGTTTATTGTCAAAGAGATTACATGTTTTTGGTTAGTAGTGTCTTAAATCCTATGTTAGGTTTATCTTGACACTATGGTTCTCTAAAAATAGCAAAGTATAAATTTGTACACACGGTAGGCAGTTACGCACGCAACAAACAGCGGTGTCATCGTCCGTCCTCTCCGAGTGTAGCTGTAAGGCGCGGTGCGAAGTTGTACACACGTGATCCACGTGAATCACGTGCATCAGGCCAGTGACAACGCTGCGCTTGAGTTTAGCTATAGGATGCTCTTTTCCATGGCAAAGGTAAAACCATTACCAACAACTACCACAACAACCAACAACCATTATATAACATTTTAGGGAAATTACTAACTAGTAATGCTCGACAGTTAAATAAAATTAAGTTACGATAAATAATGTTTTGTCAATATGGCTTTAATATTATTTTGAGTGATTTTATTTATAAGTTCGAATGGCAAATTATTTATAAGGTATGGTATTAAGTATCGAGAGGTTCGCTTGCCATGTACGTTATTAAACGAGGGAATATTAAGTTTTTTGTGCGTAATACTTCTAGTAACCTTGGTGTGACTTTTAGGAACTTGGATCTCTGTACGAAAGTATTGTTCTATTAGTAGATTCAATTCCACTTTTTTATGAACAAGCAATACTCCACAGTAATTAAATAGACCGTCAGGATCACCCGAGTATTTCGTTCTAGCTTTATAGGGTACTATTAACTTCAGTAGTCTAAATTGAATTTTATATATTTGATCTAGGTAGGGTTTATAAGGTCGACCATAACTAGTTAGCACATATGACAATATACTTTCTACTAGTGTCTTGTATAGGGTCAATAGGATTTGATATGGAACTTTACATTTTATTATACAAAATTTGGTCATAATAGCTCTCAGCTTATTGCAGGTTTTATCTATGTGCATCGCCCAATTGAATCTATTGTCTATTACTAGCCCAAGGTATCTATACTGTGTCATTTTCTCAATTACATAACAATCTTTAGAACACTTGTTTGAAGAGTGAAGGCAATCGTGACGATGTGACACGACTTTCAAGCTTTCTCTGCTAGGATAATAATTATGACTAGAACGGAATGAGCTTAGTTTTTTTTTCATTAATGACTAGCTGAAATTTAAAATAAATTGCTATGAAGTCTTCTTGGATCTGGTTTTGCGCAATCTAAGGATCCTTATCAGCAGCCATAATACAGGTGTCGTCAGCAAATTGGTGCAGTGCTTAATCACATTGTTCAGATCATTTACATGAGTTAAGTAATGCAGAGGGCCTAAAACTGATCCCTGTGCTGTTCCTTCAGTGATGTTAATGCTGTCACTAAATGCATCTCCTACTCGGACTTGGTAGCTACGGTTCCTCAGGTAGTCTTTATTCCAGTAGATTTACTCTCAGTCCGTTACTTTCCAGCCTTTCAGTTAGCAGGTCATGCTTTAACGTGTCAAACGCTTTTCCGTAGTCTATAAAGACTAGAATGATCTCTCTTTTTGCGTTAAGATGGTAGTTAACATCATCTGTAAAGCGAGATAATAACAGTGTGGTGCTTTTTTTCGGCTGAAAGCCATACTGTTGGGAAGACAAAACATCGCTTATAGACTAAAATTACTGAACTTTACTACAAATGTATTTTTCAACAATTTTATCTATAACTGGTAAAATCGTAATCGGGCGGGATTTTCCATAATCATGCGTACTACCTCCTTTATGGATTGGGCGAACAATCCCAGTTTTTAGCTCTGTAGGGTATCTACCAGTGGAGATGCTAGTGTTTATAAGGCGGACCAACGTACCAACTATCCTGTCAGCCATTCTTACAACGTCAACTGCTCGAATCCCATCAGCGGCGGTGCCGCCGGGAGCTTTATGCGGTTTGGTACGTTTTATTATTTTGTGTACTTCGATTTCAGTAGCTTTCGGAAGGAACAAAGACTTATCTACTGACCTAGAGTAATTTTTTTTAACGAGTAGGTTATGTTTGCAATTGGGAACAATAGATTTTACATTAAATTGAAATTGTTTAGCGAAGTTATTACATATATATTTTAAACTTTTTTCGTCGCTAAATGCTTTTGTTATGATTTTATCCAATGAGTTATTTATTTTTCTTGTAATATTATTTATATGCCATACTTTTTTAGTGTCATTTTTAGCATTGTGTATTTCTTATTTAATATAAATATTTTTACTATTGTAAATTATTTTGTTAGTTTTATTTCTTACCTTATTATACCTTATCCTTAGTTCTTTAATCCATTCTGAAAATAAGCGGTCTCTTTCTTTAGTAAGTTTTGTTACTTTTTTATCAACCCATTTGTAATTAATGCGCTTAGAGTTACTTATCTTTTTCATGTATTTTGCATTGGTGTAGCAGTCATTAAAACTTTTATTGATAAATTGTATATTTTATCCGGGCAATTCATATTAGACGTGGAGTCTATGAGTCGTCGTGGTGCATCCATTTATTTCGGATTTAGCTTCGGGAATATAAGTAGGTAGTATCAGACGGCAATGGCCTTTATTAACAAAGAAAATTACAATCAAATTATAACTAGTATTTACAATTGAAACAATTAAGCTAACTGCAGACTGTTGCAAACAATCTACAGGTAGCTCAACTGATCCATATCAATACCAGTCGGAAGCGTCCCCAAGACGCTGGCTGCATTGCCCCGCTGTATGGCAATGCTGATGCGCTGCGCCAGATATCCGCCAGCTCTCGGGTCACGCGTCGCGTCGACCAGACGCTCAGATAACTTTTTAAAAACCCGGAGAGCCTCGGTACCCCACGGACCTAGGGTCTCGACCCCAAAGGGAGCAAATATGTAGGCTCTGTCGAGACCAGCATATTTGCGTCTCTTGAGATCCTCGGCCAAATCTGCCGCCGCACCAGCCCTTACGGATGTCCTCGGAAGATGGGAAGGTAGTTATTAGTAGGTAGTTATAGTAGGTAGTTATTTTCAAAGCGCTCGAGTTTGCCGATGATGTCATCCGCAACAAATATCCTACTAGTCACAAGGATATTTTTAAGGATGATGTCATCGGCAGATATACTTACTGGTCTCTGGCACCGGTATTGACAGATATGCCGATCCAGTGGACGCTGTACCATAGAAATCAAAACAAAGCAACAAATCCTTTGGCTGCGTACGCTCCGATTCCGATCCATTGGACGCACATCATAACAGTGAATATCATTAGCATGACTTTCAAATTACACGACCTCAGGAAGTGCACCTACCTACTTATTATGAGTCATAGTTTTCCAAGGTAGTGTCAACAGCTGAATGTTAAACTCGTAAATTCTTTCATCATAATTTATTATCTCCATAAACCCTTAGGTACCTACGAGTATATTTCAATTACAAACACGTTGGTACTTGCGTGCCAACGTAAACATAAGTAGGTACAAGAAAGTAATTTGCTCTGTGTTGGAAACATAGGCGGATTTTGAAAAAAAAGGTATTTTACCAAGAAGTTATCCACAACCTTCAGAAGCGCAGTCGATGAAACTAGACTGAAACTGAGGGCGGATTTGGCTTTCTTCAATGTATTTTATAAGTTGAATACACACAACCTTCTCCAATACTTAAGAAAGGCAAGAGAGTAAACTGATTGCCCTAAGATCGGTTACAGAAGAGGGCTGGTTGTTTTTGGGTATAGGCTTCACAACCGTTACCTTCCATGATTCAGAGAAAACCCCAGTGGACATTGACCTGTTTATGATACTTACGATAATTCTCAATAACGCTTAAGTAAGTAATCACCTGGTTATGTGAAGAAATCAGGTGATATCACATAATCATGATATCAACTTATTTCTATAATCCTGCGTACGTGCATCACCCAATTAGACTAGGTAGTTTAGTTTTTGTCCGCGGCTTCAAACACTTTTCTATAGAAGTGTTTAAATATTATTTATATCCCATGGAACTGATTTTTAAGATAAAAAGTAGCGTATATGTGTTATTTCAGGTCTAGACCGATCCAGTCAGTAGTTTAGGCATGAAGTACATATATGATAGATCTAACAACCACAGTGGATTAAAAAAACCAGATCCGTCAAGAGCGAGTGTGACTCGCGTGGCGAGGGTTTCGAACGGTTATGTGGATATGTACTATATGTACTGTTTAGACACTTTGCCATTTAATGAATACCAAAAAATTAAAGGTACGTACATTTCAGATGTATCGGTTTGCAAACTTCGGAGTACAGAGGGTAGTAGTAAAATTTTCGAGTTTTTTCAAAATATTTCAAAAAGTATGTAACCTGCGGGAATTTCAAAAACTGTTTTAGGATGTAAAGAAAAGAAAGAAAGAAAGAAAATTATTTATTACACACTACACACACAAAAAAAAACTTTAAGACAATAAAAATAAAAAGAGACACTTAGTACTAGCATAGACTAACAAACAGCACAGACAAACACATGTGAACTAGGTAAGAAGTATACTAACACAAACATTGGGTTAATTAATAGGTACTAAGTAGTCCACTCAGCAAGCAGACGAACGCGTGTGTGTAGGTCTAACAGGTCCTGACTCAGCTTGTTGCACAGAAACCTGGGGTAATTTGTGAAAGAGCGCAGGTTTTCAGTCAGAACCGTAGAGCAAGTGACAAACACGCAGCAGATATAGAGTATCTGCTCCGTGGACAGACACGATCTCAGATCCAGCGCACACAAGACACAAAATAGGAAAATATAAACGAAACAAGGTGGCAACACTGGATATTTGAAAACCGGGTGAGTAAATAATGCAGCAATTATTAAGGGTGATTATGTAGGTAGGTCAATGAGAATTTATGGTAAGTATTACACTAATAACATAGGCACAAAAAAAAGAAAATATCCAGTAAACTTAATTTAATAATGTAGTATTTTTCTATTTTATAAACAAGTCTTCATGCCAATCTGGACCTCCATAGGTCCCCAGAGCTGTACAAAAAGGACAAATGTAGTAATCATACAAAGATTTCAGAACAAAGTACTTAGGTCAATTGTTAATGCTCCTTGGTACGTAAGAAATGACGATATTCATCAGGACCTAAATATTGAATTGGTCGACACAGTCATACAAAAATACGCAGAGGCTCACGAACAGAGGCTTCATCATCATGTGAACGTCGAGGCAACCCAGCTCCTCGACAACACGGACATCGTGAGAAGACTCAAAAGAACAAAACCTTTTGAGTTAGTGTAGTGATAATTATAGTGCCACATACACTTTAATTATCACAACTCTAATATACATAAATGCTATCTTAAAGAACACATGAACAAAGTGTCTTCACCTTAAGTATAGAAACAATAAGAAAAGTGCCAATGTACACGTTCTTAGAAATATGTTGTTATAATAATAAGTTAAAACTAAATTACCCATTAGCCAATTATATGGGTAGATTGTAATTATACTCTAGTGTATTTAACATTAATTTAAAATGTGATTACTAGACCATAATAAAAAAAAAAGAAGTAAAATCTGTACAGGCGCACGAAATGTATTATTATTTTAAATTATACGTTTTTTTCTGCTGTAGTTGCAGAGATAATAAAGACGGAAAAAAGGACAGAAAAAGCGATGCCATAAGGGTTTCGAAGATCGGAGATCGGTTTCGAAACCCTAAAAACGAACGAAAAGCGTGCAGCTTTTCCCCAAAATACCACCACAATCTTGAAAAGTTCCGCGATGAAAAACATTTACACGGAATAAGTTTTAATAATTAATATCTGCATGTTTAATCCTATTTTTAGTATAGATTACTTACTAATTTTCTTAATGAAGTAATACATTTTTTTTTCATTTACAAATCAAAATTTTGCCACCCTATATTTAACAACATACTACATTCGCTTTCAAAATACTAATGTGATGTGAGCTTTGTCTCGTGTGATTTGTTTAAAATTTTCCATATATATATATAAAACATATTTAGTTCAAATATGTTTTATTAGTATTATTAAATATGTGTTATTGGTATTATTCACCCCACATAGTAACTAATACATGAATAATAACATAATTGAACTGAATATAATAATATAAACCACCATGAAATACCTACTTAACGCTTTAGTAATAAACATCCATTTTGCAAAATTAGGATGGATTAACAATTTATGAAACTATTTATTGCAAAATTTGTCAGCCAACATTAACATCGAAGACACCACCTACTTGTTGTATTAAAAATGTTTTAATTTATTTATTTAGGAAACATACATATATTGTAAACTTAACAAAAAATGCCTAAATAAATGTTATATATAAGTATAAATAGAAGACAGCCATTTTTTATTTGTTTTAGTGTCCTCTATCCAAATAAATAACTTTCATTGCGCGTGGCGATTTTGAAAATCAAAACAAATGTTACGGCCTTCCATACAAAAATCTTCAAACCTTTCCACCAAATGAAACATTAATACAAAACAGTCAGTTCAGAGCTCGATATGCACCTAAAACCAAAATGCTCATTGACTTGATATAGGTACCTACCTAATCTAATATTAATAAAAATATCTTATCCTATCCTAGCCGAATTTCGGCCACGGCGGTGTCCATGCCAGTCACAATGAAGACGCGCCCGGGCCATGGGTAAGTTATGTGAGCGCACACAGGTGCACTGTCTTTTCACGATTAAATTACATTCTATTAAAATATTGGACTTGGGGTTTGTGATGTGTTTGCTTAACCGCATTTATAAATAACGAAGTGTACAGGATAAATCATACAGGAAAATGGAAGTAGTAAATTTATAGAACTTTTGAAATAAAGGGCACTCACAGGGCACTATTACAATAATTCTATAAAGTTCCACCGAATCACAAAGATAGAGATAAATATATAAAGATAGATCCACAAGTAAATTGTCTAATAGCATTTCATAACAGAGAGATAGTTTTTTTAATATACATTTTATGTACATATTGTATATTTGTACATTTTCTTGCAGTTAGTAATTCATTTACCTTCTTCCTAGATAACTGAATATCCTTTATCGTCTCGTTTATTGCAAACCGCTGATCTCTTATGCCTCAGATCACATTTCAGAATCTCCGAAATATCTTTCTTATCAAACTTGCAGTTTTGTAATCCGTGCATAGTGATCTGATATCTATGGTGAAGAACATGAAAACTAAAACGTGTCTGTTCCCTCGGTGTTCTTTCTTTGTAAGTATGGCACTTATTTATATAAAAATTTCCTTATGAGTTACTTCGTCCATTTGTAAAAACCGTATGAGAATCCGTTCGGTAGTATTTGAGTTTATCGCATTTAGACAAACAGAAAGACGCGGCATGGACTTTGTTTATATATTATGTGTGATTTAATTTTAATTTGTTATTTAATTTTTAAGCCGTTACTGTCCAACTCTCTATAGTTTGACGCCCATATACCACAACGATAATATGGGCGTTAAACTCGTTTCGATATTACATCTGAAGACATAATTATAATTAATTATTATCAGCATTTATTCACACAGCAAAGAAAACCAATGAAATACCTATTGTTTTTTACCACTGGCCCGACAGCATTGGCACGGCATTAGAACCTCCTCCTTTTTTGAATTCGGTTAAAAAGGGGCATCTTTTCAGTCTGGTCAATATATTTTTAGGGTTTCGAAGAATGGAGATCGGTTTCGAAACCCTTATGGTCGCGCTTTTTCTATCCGGTTTTCCGTCTTTAATATCTCAGCAACTACAGCTGCAAATAACTTCTAATTAAAAATAATAATACATTTCGTACGCTTGTACAAATAACAGAAAAAACATTACAAAAAAATAATTTACTTGAAAATTTTCAGTACAAATTGTGATGTCGAAATTTTAAAAGAGACCTATTTTGTCAAGTGGGTTATCAAATGAAAGGTATCAGTTTGTACATTTGTAGATATAAATCTATATTTTACAGTAAAAATATAGAGAAGTCTGTAAGTAGAACATTTTCATTAAATTTTCAGACAGGGTGGGATTTTTTTTAAAAGGCGATTGGATTGGGATTTTTTTCATTGACATTCAAAATGCCCTACCTAATTTTTTTTTTTCAAAATATTGTCTACCACACCAGAAAGGGTGCAAACGAAAGGTAATGGTTTGTATATCTCAAAAGAGTTTTTGCAATTTCTGTAAGTTTAATACTTTTTCAAATATTTTGAAATAACTCGAAAAAATACCCATTACTCCGAAGTTTGCAAACCGATCCATCTGAAATGAATCTTCAATTTTTAGGTGTTCATTACCAATAGCAATGTTTCTAACGGGTACCTATAATACATATAAGTGTACTTGACAAACGTTCGAAACCCTTGGCGCGCGAGTCATACTCGCACTTGACGGATCTTGTAAAGAAAACTCCTCTATAATTGACATGTTATTTCATTTATCGTTAGAAACAGCACTACATTTTTGCCGGTGCCAGTGCCGTCAAGCCAGTAGACTACAATAGGCTCCAATAGGTACCTACCTAGTTACTATCTGTAAATTACCTACTGTATCCTATTCTAATCTAATCATAGCGATAAGGCCGCCTTTGTACTTCGTCTACTCTTAGCATCTATTTCTGTATTGTTTTCTGTCTTTGTGTGGTACAATAGAGTAATGGTATCTATCTAATCGCCAGATCGTAGTGAAATCCTAAGTCTATGTGCCAGATAACTAAGTCGTGGAATAAAAATGACATTTCATATTTACTAATCTATACAATTACTGTTATCAACTAAAAACGAGAAATTTATTTCTCAGATTATGTACAATGAAAAACAAGATCTGTCAAGTGCGAGTGTGACTCGCGCGTCGCGGGTTTCGTACGTTTGTCAATTATACAAATATGTACTCTATACTATGTACATTAGGTACTGGTTAAAGACAGATTTTTATGAATACCTAAAACTGTAGGTAATTACATTCAAATGGACCTCCTTGCAAACTTCGGAGATTATGAATATCGGAATAATGGTAATTTTTTCGACTTTCAGCAAAATATTTCAAAAAGCATGTACAGAAATTTCAATTTCACTTTTTATTTGATATCCCACTCGGTGAGGTAGCCTCCCTTTTGAAAATTATTCCCCCCTTTCTGAACATTTTTCAGAAAGTGTACTACAGACTTCTCTATATTTTTTCTGTAAAATGTAGATCCATAGATATGGATCTACACAAACGCTACATACATTTTAGATGGACGGCTCTGCAAACTTCGGAGATAGGGGGGGGGGGGAGTGGATAATTTTACGACTTTTTTCAAAATATTTTCAAAGCTACAGAAATTCCAAAAACTGTTTTGAGATGTGAAAACCGATACCTTTCATTTGATACCCCATTTGATAATGTAAGTCTGTTTTTAAATGTCGTCACAACAATTTGTACCTACTGCAAATTTTTATTTTGTTTTAATCTGTGCAAGCTCGCGAAATGGTAAAGCTCAAGAAATGTTCAAGTTAATAGCTGCGGTAGTTGCAGTGATATTAAAGACGGAAAAAATGACAGACAGAGCGCGACCATAAGGGTTTCGAAACTGATCTCGATACCCTAATAAGTCCTTATTTACTTACTGTTTTTAAGCTGCAATTGATTTACGTTGGCCTTTTATTTTTTTGTTATATGTCCTTTCTATTTTATTCTTTAACTCTTTGTAGGTGTATAATTTATGTGAGTGTTTTAGGCCCGTATTATGAAAGCCTGCTCAGTCATAGATCTATGCTTGAGTGACGTTTATGCCATAGAAAAGCGTTACTCAAGGGTAGATCGATGACTGAGCAAGCTTTCATAAAACGGGCCTTGATAATTATGTGTGCCTTGATATTGTATGTAATTGTATCTGGTTTTTGTAATGTAATGTATAATATTGTATTAAGTAGGTATATCAGTCATATAGTACCCATAACAAAAGCTCTGCTTAGCTTGGGGCTAGATGATGCTGTGTGGATTGTCCAGCATTATTTATTTATTTGTATTTTCATTTCTCTATTTATAGTTAAAAATTGTATTACCCTATTCGATATTTTATTTTTAAATTTTTGACAGAAGAGTGCTTTTTAAACATTTTCTCAAATAGAATTCTTTCTTGTGATGATCAAGCATGTCTGATTAATTTAGCCGTGCCTTTTGAATTCCTCGTTCTTCCATTGTCAGCTGAGAGACCGTCTCCGTTGACATCTTCCCACAACCTAGGTTAGGTCCTCAAAAGTATTATTGGAATAATCCATAAATACCTCGGTGGCGGACAACCAATGCACTATTGTTTTCTGACACTAATCTTATTTTTTGTGGTGACGTATATGTAGGTACCTGGTGTCATGATAATCGCCTCGATAATCATGTCCACTGGAAAAGTTGGCGGTAATTATAATACTTAAATTACCAAATCAAAAAGACAGTCACTTAAATGAGAATATTTATTTAGCTTAGTCGTAAGAGAAAAAAAAAAGTCGAAGTAAAGATTGATGTTCGGTTTATAGGTAGTAATTACGATTTAGAACACGTCTGTCAGATTCCACTTTTGTCAGATCACACCTTTTTTCCGTAAAGGTCAGAATTTTGAAACTGGTGACGAAACAGCAATTCTCGTGATTCCTCGTCCGTCAGATCACTTCTTTTTTCCGTATAGGTCAGAATTTACATCCCGTGGATGCTCAAACCGCATGTATATATTAGACTATGCCCACGACTTCGTCCGCGTAGACTACAGATTTTGACTTATTATTAAAATATTATTCAATACCTATAAAATTATCTTATGTCTTTGTCATGGTCTATCTGTATACAAATTTACAAACATTCACATTTATAATTAGTGGGATATACCAAGGAGCATGTAAACTCCTTAGTATTATACCTACTTGGATAAGATACTGGCCACTGCACATATTTTTTTTTATCTATGATTACAATCAATTTGCCCTTGTGACAATGTCATTTCCAGATTTTCTTTCGTTTTATATGATATATAAATATTATTTTTTATTTAATCCGCAGATATTTTTTTATTTAATCCGCAGATAGGTAGACTAGTCTACCTATCTGCGGATTAAATAATAAAAATATTTTCGCGGAAAGACTAGGAACTGAAGAATTATGACGAAAGCGGAATCTGACGAAAGGGTCATTAGAAGTTATCCACATCCGTCATTCATGACGAAGCTGAACTGAAATTATACAAAAAACTGTATTATACGAAAGAGGAATCTGACGGACGTGCTCTAAATCGTAATTACAGTTTTGCATAAATGAAAAGATATATACAAAAAAAGGGATACATATTAAAAATTAATTATACTACACATCCTTTATCTTAAAAATCTTATAAAATTAGCCAACTTTCCTTAACAACACAAGCCAGGTATAAATCACTAGTAATACCTATCTTATAGCAACCATTAAGCGCATAATCTGCGTATGCAATACGTCAGTAAGTAGGTACCTTTAGTTGGGCCAAACCGTCTCCTTCGACTACAGACAAGAGGAAATTTTCAGAGTAGATACAGAGAATGCCTAAAGGAGCTATTGGTCCACGAAATATCTAATGAAGGGTAGTCTTTCAATGTCCCTCAAAAGGAAGCTGATGGATATGTGTATGCAAATATGCTTCCCATATTAACCTACTTTCTTAAAGATTATTTATCGAGTATTTATCGCGTACCTTTTGGTTTATTTTCCCCTACGTTTCCATCGCGTTGCAGCAATCGTGATCACGGGGCGAAATATGTTAACAGATCGCTAAAGTTTCAAAAGTTTTATTATTCTGTTTAACTGATTTTGGACGATGCCCATTTACAGCAGAGCACATAAGAGCGAAGATTTGTTCCAGGCAACCTTTGGATGGACATGTAACTATTGTACACATAGGTAGGTCCACCGCCGAACATGAATCTCCCAAACAAGGGAGGTTTCGTTAAAATCACTACTCTAGGCAGGCGGATTTGTTAATCACAGTGAAGGTGTTTATTAAATACAAGGAAGTTAAAGATAAAGAAAAAGATAGAGATAAAAAAATATAAAAAGTCTATAATTATGAACATCTTGAGGAGCAATATGTTTGGTAGGGTCCTTAAGTCGACTCTTACGACACCCACGGGCTGAGTTGGAGTGGTCGATTCGTACGCCGCAATTGCCACGGCCAAATCTGTCAATGGGGAACCTTTATAGTTTTTTTGTCTGTCTGTCCGTCGTTTTTGAGAAAATAAAGCTTATGGTGGTCACAAATCGACTTGTGCGGTACTTGTATGATAGTACCACTTACGTACTTATCATAATTTAGCCAGTTATATAATTATTCTTGAGCAAGCAGGGATTAATGTAAAATCCACTGATTCCCAATACAATCTCATTTAAATAAAAAACAACATCGAGTGATTGCTGTGAAAAAAGCATCCGATATTATTTTTCAAAGCGCCTATGAATTTTTTCAGGCAACATCTATATTGCATCTTCTACACGTCACAATCGAGAAATTAAAATTGCATAAAATCGGCTCATTGGAGCACCTACAGGGTTCGGTCCACGCGATAAAATGCTGAAACTCAGACATTTAAAATATAGATAACCAAACACTTAATTACTATCCTCATCAGAACACAAACTTATTCTTTTGTAAATTATTTCGAAGTTACATAAGTGTGCAATAAAGTATTATCTATCTATCTATCTAACAAACGTCCACCGCTGAACGAGCCTTCCTCAAACAATGGGGCGTTTGCCATAATCACGCATGGAAATTAGATGAAATGTTTATTGAAAAAGAACGGCATTTTGACAAATTTTTACCTAGTCGGTAAAATGTGATCTATTTCTTATCAAATACTTAAATATAGATTAGAGATAATAAAAACAAATAAATGTCACAGAAATAATTATAGTTAAAGTCACAATAAATACCTATGTCTAAAAGTTAAAATTGGGAGACGAATTGGTGATTGCAGGGGGTGTTCAATTGCACAGACAGAAACTGCTGCCTTTCTTCCTCCTCTTTGTTCCCTAGACGATATCCACGGGTTTGAGGGGTCGATTCTTATGCTGCAACTGTAATTGTTTACTATGTAGAGGATAACTAAGGTACATTTTTTAACTTCTTTCTGTCTTACATTTATAAAAACTAGTTTTTTTTTTAACTTTGAAGGACTTTGTCGTTATTTTTAGGGTCCGTACCCGAAGCTGCGTGGTTCCGGCTTAGAATTTGCACCACCGCAACTCTTCCCGCGGGTGTCGTAAGAGGCGACTAAGGGATAACTACCGGGGGTGGGCGGCAGCGCGCCCTTGAGAACAATTCTACCTCCGAACTGCGATCCGCAACCCGCATGCTCAGCGTGGGGATTATGGGCATTACCCCCCCGTGAGATAAAAGCCAATAAGGCGCTTATCAGGGGGGAGGCCTGGGTCCAGGGAATATAGGCTATGAAGGTGGAGGTGGAGGTACCCGAAGTTTGAAAACGGAACCCTATTACTAAGCCTCCGCTGTTCGTCGGTCCGTCCGTCTGTCACAGGGCTCTATCTCATGAACCGTAAGAGTTAGACAGTAGAAATTTTCATAAAATATGTATTTCCCTTGCCGCTATATACTCGTAGCAGCAATCAATACAAATAAAATAAATATCCAATTTAAAGGGGGCTTACATACAAAAACGTATTTTTTTTGGCTGTTTGTGCTCTTCGTTTGTCAAGGCTGTATGTCTTGAACCGTGAAAGGTAGATGGTTGTTTTTTTTACAGAGTGTGCATTACTATTGTTATTATAAACACAAACGATAAAAATAAAATAAATTTTATAATGAAAGGGGCAACGTCCATATAAAGTGGAACAACGATTACCGAAGTTATAGATGTAACTACTTGGTGACCGCGTCATTTGGCTTTTTGATTTTGTATTGCGACACTTCAAAAAAATCTGTTTTTAGAAATAAAAATAATATGAATAAAATATATATATTTTGTAAACAGAACTAAACATACACAACACGTACGTAATAATACAAACAAAACTTATTTAAGAGAAAAAAAAACACATGATGACAAAGTCTGTTAGAAACAACAAAATAGGGGTTTTCTCGTTTATTTTGCGAAATTTTATCAAGTATGGATCACCCTTCGTGTGCAAGTCGACTCGCACTTGGCCGGTTTATTTAAAAGTGCGCACAAAACTTGTATGAATTTGTCGTTTGTAAAAAGTTCTTCGGTTAGTTTATTTACGTATATATATATTAGGTCCTTACATATGAAATTGGCGTTTTTCGTACTGGCCACTTTAATCACAAATTTCTCCTGTTTGGTAAGGAATTCCAAATTCAAATTTGTACAGGTATAGACTCATGTATTTGTGCTTCGATGATCGTCATTAATTTGTTTTTTTTCTTCTGTTTTTTTCTGTTTGCGTCACTCATTTTACAAAATGGAAAACTTAAAATATCGCATTATTTACGAGTACGAGTTCCGCCGTGGCACTAGTGCTGCGGAAACAACTCGAAGGGTGAATGATGTGTATGGCGGTCGTGTTGCAAAAGAAAACACAGTTCGTTTTTGGTTCCAACGTTTTCGTTCTGGAAATTTTGACCTGCAGAACAAGCCCCGTGGACGGCCTGAGACTCAAGTTGATAATGAAGAGTTGAAGGCTATTGTGGAAGCGGATCCATCGCAAACCACGTCCGAGTTAGCTGCAGGCTGCGATGTTAGTGATAAAACTGTTTTAATTCACTTGAAGCAAATTGGGAAGATTAAAAAGCTTGAAAGGTGGGTACCTCACGAATTGACTGAAGCAAACCGGCAAACGCGCGTCGACTGCTGCGTTACATTACTAAACCGGCACAATAATGAAGGTATTTTAAACCGAATCATTACCTGTGATGAAAAATGGGTTCTTTACGATAATCGGAAGCGCTCAGCGCAATGGTTGGATCCTGGCCAGCCAGCCAAATCCTGCCCCAAGCGAAAATTAACCCCAAAAAAGTTACTTGTAAGCGTTTGGTGGACTAGTGCCGGTATTGTTCATTACAGTTTTCTCAAATCTGGCCAGACTATTACGGCTGATGTCTATTGTCAGCAATTGCAAACCATGATGGAAAAGCTAGCGGCTAAACAACCTAGGCTGGTCAATCGCTCCACGCCACTGCTGCTTCACGACAACGCTAGACCACACACTGCGCAACAGACGGCTACTAAATTAGAAGAGCTTCAATTGGAAAGTCTAAGACATCCTCCGTACTCCCCGGACCTTGCTCCAACAGATTACCATTTTTTTCGAAATTTGGATAACTTCTTGCAAGGGAAAAAATTCAACTCCGATGGGGCAGTCCAAATCGCCTTCAAAGATTTTATTGATTCCCGTCCGACTGGTTTTTTTAGTAAAGGGATCAATGAACTACCTATAAGATGGCAAAAGTGCATAGAAAATAATGGTTCATACTTTGATTAATTAAATATATTATATTAAAAAATATTACAAAACGCCAATTTCATATGTAAGGACCTAATACTCATACCTACTAATTGTGCTCTACCATACCACTTAGGATGGTCAGTGAAAAATGTAAAAACTTTAAAAAAAAATATGGAACATTATTTTACAAAACAAATAGCAGAATTCCAGCGAATCAGACTTCGATTTCCTCCTCACGGCATACAAACATTAGCTTCCATTGTTCGGTTCTCACTGACCGACTGGCCTGGTACTTCCACTAGGTAATCAGTGTATCTAAAACTCTTATCGACGTTCAGATAAAAAACATTACCACGAATGCAAGCCGTTTGGAAATCTGTTTGATTAATCGCGTAAAACAAGTGACTTGCTTCATCATCAGCATCATCAGCCTAGTTTATCTGCTGCTGGACATGGGTCTCCCCCCTAATGAGCGCCATAGCGCCGTGTCTAGTGACTTGCTTACTCACTTGCTATTTTAGTAGTATTTGTTTTTTTTTCTGCGCGAAGGTATTCAACAGCCAAGGAGCAACGAAATAGTATATATGAGTCCTTCACTAAATTTCTTATAATACTTATAAAACAGACAGATGTAATAAAATTTATCAAATTACAATACCCTCTGTCATCGTTATCATAGTCCGACCGTCCACTACTGGGCTTAGCAATAACATACCGTTGCCGTAGAGTGAAAATCTCTTATGTAGTGACATGCTAACTTTTCAGGAACAAGGAAAAACGTCTGGTGTAAACATGTAGATTACGTACATGTCTACATGCGGTAATAATATACATACGTGCTTCAATGATTAAATCTGATATATTTTCAATCGTGGTTGTATATTTTTATGATTTGTTAGTTTATACAGAGATATTGATACTTATGAGGTTTTCTAACATATTTTAAGTTACCCACATGATACTTACGAGGAATTCATGGAGAAAAAAAAAATTATTATGCAATACTTATTCGTTTTATTTAAGTGGACGTCATTTTCATATTATATACTGCAGATAAATTGTTATCAAGCATATATTAATAAAACAATCTATCTTTCGTATGTAATATGTATAAATAATAATTTCGTATGTCTTAATAGCTTTCTCGGAGTAGCTCTTAAGGCGGTAATAGCAAGTAAACTAGCGCCACTACCTATTTTTTCTTATGTATAAACATGTTTATATAACGTAGTAATTATAAGAAAACATAGGTGGTGGCGCTAGTTTCACCGCTACCACCACACCGCTTGAGTAGGATGGCTAGATTGTATTATTTCGTATATAAGTCTTTTGTATAAGGTTGATCGTGGTTTTCTACATAAAAATACCGAAACTGAAAACCTCGGAAGTAGATTTTACAAGGACTTCCTCAAGAAAGTAAAATATAGGATCGTAACTACCTACTAAGTACTTACTCGTAGGTAAAAATGCGTTACGACGTTTTCTTTCGAATGATGCAAAAAAACAAAATTGGTAAAAATTTTAGATCCGAGGTTTTCACTCTACGGCGACGATACCTGAATGAAAATATGGACAATGATTCCCTTGATTTGAGGAAACGGTAAAGTCCGTTTTATAAGTCAATTATATACCTATCTCTACAAACTTTAAAGTTTTTTTTCCTCTTACAAGGATAAAAACTTAAGCCTCTGAATAACACAATATCAACTATCAGGTTGTTGACCAAAGAGCACAATGCAAAGTCATTACAGCAGAGGAAATACAAGGTACTTTTCTGTTCACATGACCTCCTGATCACTCAGCTGCTACGAATTCTTCAATAACCTTTACCAGTGGATGGCTATACCTACAGCAAACTTAAAGGAAAAGTTATACAGATGGAGAACCGGCGAGAAACAATAATATGCATAAACCGATGTTAAATAATTTATGGTAGATATTGCATATCGAGTCGACGCTATGCATTGCGAGACTGGAGTCATGAAATTGCTCTATCGACCTGCTTAATTACATCAGGCCTATTTTAACTCAGATGAAAGACGCTTGTCAAAAGTATCGCGCTTAAAACAAATCTAAAAACCATTATATTCTATCAAGCTCTCTATGCAAACTTCTTCATCAAGGATTCTATGCGGTTATTATGCGACGATGACATTGTCGCTGTGAAGCGACGGTTAGCAGAACTAACCGAGCCACTGTATGACTTGTGCTGCACCCTAGAGCGCAATTTAAGTGCAAGTGGAAAAATAATGTCCAGCTGTGGTAGAAGCAGTTAGTGATGCGAATGATGAGAATGATAGAGCAATTTATTTTATCATAAATAGTTAGGTACTCGTTTGACCACAATCTTACCGGATGGTAAATCCACCGTTACTTACCATCCGGTAAAATTGTGGTCAGGTGGTCGAAGATGAGTCACAAATGTCTAGAAGACAATGAATGCGCTGTTGGAATGATCTGCCACCTCCATTACGCAACACCAAGTCATTATACATATTTAAATCTAATTTAAAGAAAATATTGTTATCCGACCAGAAAAGCTCCTAAGAAAACACAACTACCCAAATAAAATATACATGCCCTAAACAATCGCCATTTTCTTCGTATTAACTAACCTGATATTTTTATATCTATATATTTTACTCTATTTTAACATGTTTTAGCGCCATTTACTATTTATTTACACTGATTTTTGTCCAACTTTCTGTTGTTATCCTTACTTACACACCGTTGTTTTGATAGACCTTTTACTTTTTATCAGTGGACCGTTACTCGGGACGCGACTTCACCCAATTAAGGTCCTGACTGAAAACCAGCGTCGTTATCGACCTCTGTGGATAACGACAATAAGCTGAGGCTGGACCTGATTAGCCGCGCACTTAGGGAAAGACCAATTTTTTTTTCTTTTTTTTCTTTTTAACTCTGAGGACTCTATGTAGTAGAGTCCTAAGGGTTAGAAAGGGAACAGCATGTTTGCTGTGTATTATTTTCTTAATTTAAATCCATAGGCCTATGTTTTTGTTTATTACGTGCCTGTTTTTTCTTTTGTATTTCCCTTATTTTTTATATAACGTGTGTGTGTGGCTATGAATAAATTCTTTATTCTTTATTCTTTATTGAATGTGGATACATTTATTTCAGATTGTTTGCAACAGTCTGCAATTAGCTCAATTGTTTCAATTGTAAATACTAGTTTTATTATGTTTCTAATATTTGATGTACATTTTTTGTTAATAAATATTTATTTATTTACTTTGGCTCAAAGATAAGTTGGTGGCTCGGTTGGTAATACTGTAATTAGCTAATTACAAAGTCGTAATGCGTGTTAGTCACCTTCCGTGACCTATCTGTCGGTTGGTATCTTATTTTTACAGTTCTTGGGGTTCCGTATAGTATATATATATATATGTATATATATATATATATATATATATATATATATATATAAAGTTTTAAATTGCGCTTGTAAATTTTTGGCGACCACTTTTGGAAAATGTCTTGAAGATTTTTAACATTATAAGACCTTTTTGAATAAATCTTGGATTAGTTCACTAAATTAAATTATATACCTATATAGGTACATACCTGCTTGTATGTTTCTAGAAACTCGAATATTAAAAAAAAAGCTGTAAATAAGTACCTAGATATTTTTTTGTGCAAATTTCAACCTTAAAGAAGGAGTGTACCAACTGACAATTAATGTATGGAATCTCCTATCTATTTTTAGGGTTTCGAAGATCGGAAATCGGTTTCGAAACCCTTATGGTCTCGCTTTTTCTGTCCTTTTCTCCTTCTGTAATATCTCAGCAACTACAGCAGCAATTTACGGAGAATTTAAAATAATAATACATTTCGTGCGCCTGTACAGATTGAAACAAAAATAAATAAAAATAAATGAAAAATGAAAATGTAAATTTTCAGTACAAATTGTGATGTCGAAATTTTAAGAGAGGCCTACAATGTCAAGTGGGGTATCAAATGAAAGGTATCAGTTTGTACATTTCAAACCAGTTTTAAAATTTCTGTATGTTTTATACTTTTTGAAATATTTTGAAAAAAGGCGAAAAAATACCCATTTGCGCCCCGCTATCTCCGAAGTCTACAGAGCGATCCATCTGAAATGTATGTAGCGTTTGTAGAAATGGATCTATATTTTACAGGCAAAATATAGAGAAGTCTGTAAGTAGAACACTTTTTGAAAAATGGACAAAAAAGGGGAGGGGGTATAATTTTCAAAAAATTCTTTACTTTTTATACTTTTTGAAATATTTTGATAAAAGACGAAAATTTGACTATTACCCTCTATGCCTACTCCGAAAATTGCAAACGGATACATCTGAAATGCAGGTGCCTTTAATTTTTTAGGCCCTATTCAGCACCTAGTACAAATTGGTATACTTGACAACCGTTCGAAACCCTCGGCGCGCGAGTCACACTCGCACTTGATGGATCTTGTTTTAAGGGTTAAATGTACGAACTGCCGACAACCCGGTATATCATACCTACTCGTAATATTGAATCGCTTAATCTTTTTTGAAATGAACAAGCAAAAATATACAAAATTAGAAAAACAATTTTTCAAAAACTCGCAAATCACGCGCGTACCTACAGAACTCCATTAAGTATTGTTAAATCGCACACTTGCCCTAAATTTTTATTCTCATTGTCTGGCAACCATTATATTTTGCGGAAGCGGCGTGAATTGGCAAATAACCGTTTGTTCAGCGGTTGGACAATGGCCACTGTTTCATTACAACTTTTTAATGGAAGTGAGTGTTTTAACATTATAACGTTAATTTTAAACAATATAAAGTTCATTTTCCAACAATACAACTCTGTTACACCTTATTAAAGTAGATAATAAATTTTAGAGAAATTGCTGAGCTGCCGAGGATAGACACTCAATTTTATGTTAGCCGATCTTTGCAAAGATGAAGTACTATTTCGAAGTAATAATTGTTTAATCCTCCACATTGTTTTGTTTATGAAATCCTTAGTTTTGGCTCAATACCTAGTTAATCTGTCTAGAAATTCTTTTAATTCATATATAATATAGATACAATCATTATGTTTATATTAAAATTGATACACCTTATGATCTTAATTAATTTAGTTACGTTATACTTATGCTAGATTTGAGAATTATGGAAAACTAAATCTACTGGGTGATACAAATAAATAATAAAACTCTCAAAAAAAAAAACAAATGGAAATAAAGCATACCTACCTACCTATTCTGATACCACCATGGTCTTCAGATAGATGTATTCGTGAGCAAATCCACTCATGACACTTTCTTTTGTTCTTAATTCGTAATCAAAATGCAGCTAAGCCAATGAGCAGCGAAAACAATAGACGGCTAATAAAGTTTGCACCATTGAAGGTGTTAGGCCGAAGACAACGCCAAAACTGAAATTTTATTCACACATAAAGATTTGGACCTGGAATAACATGTAGGCTACTATTTATGCCGAAAACGTGTGCAAAGCCACGAGCAGAAGCTAGCGAGTTATACACTTACGAATCATCTGAATAGACCAGCAGTTCTAATCCAAATTTATTTCTACTTCGAATTTTAGGTAAAGACTACTGAGACTACAGAGACTACCTACCGACCTAATTCACAAAACAATCAACTAAAACAAATCACGTACAAACTACAAATTTAGCTCTCCATTCATTATGCACAAATAACCCATCATCATCAGCATAACAATGACAATGACTCACTTACAGCGTATTCCAGTGAAAGTAGGTACCAGCATGTTTTTTCCGGTGAGCCGTCTGGTCAGTTATGAAGTCAAGTGGCGGTAGTGATGGTGCGTTTGTGATTTTGAAATGTGCACTTTTACCAGCTGTTTTTGGAATGGGGTGGGTACTTTATCCTGTTCTTTTTTGGCTCAGGTCCCTTAGAACTTGTGTTTACAATTGAAACAGTTGAGCTAACTGCAGACTGTTGCAGTTAGCTCAGCTTGAGCTTAGCTCTTCTTTGCTAAATAAAGTATTCAAAAAACCTTTATTATGCCTACTGTTTGTATTTCTTTTATATATACAAAATATTATTGGCGATTTCTGTAGCTGTCGATTATAAATAGCCCGCGGCTATTTTTTTATTTTATCACTAGATTTTTTAAAAATAATAAATTAGAGTGTGGAAAGTAAAATGCATTTGCACAGCAGTACAGTAGGACAGTATCCATACTATCCATAAAGTCTAGTCAATGAGTGCTAAAATTAGAGGGTTGGGTGGAAAAGTCGAGAGCAGAAAGTTTGACTTCGGAACTTTGTTTGGACTAGTTGGAGACAAACATACTTAAAGTCCCCATCCCCGTGTGGTGAGCCCTAGGAGTGGGGGCATAAAGAATGACCCTTTTGAAGTATTTTTGCTTACATCTCGTAAACGATGCGTCATAGAAAATTTAGTTATAATCAATAATGATAGCTAATAAAATTGTCTATAACTTTGATTCTATACAGTTTTTACTTCTCCCCAAATGTTGTCTAGATATGAGCTCCGAAAAACGGTCAATTTGAATTGACAAGCATGATTTATTTGATTTTAAGTTCTTTATCGCAATAGGTACAGTTGTTAGGTAAGGTAAGCTGGCTAAACAGCCAGCTCAACTAGCCTTAGTGAGGTAGATTAAATTATCTACTTCACTTAAATAACTATTATTATTATACACAATTAATTCGTATCAGTAGATTATTTTTAAGGAAACTTATCGATTAGATAAAATTTACAAAACTTCGTCAATCCATAAGCTTAATGCAAAATAATTTCGTATCTTGTGATAGCCATTTTCAATTAATAAATACCGATTTATAAGTAGTTTATGATATTTAATTTTATCTCATCGGGTTCACAACATTGTAACTTCTATTAGTCAGATGCATTTGGTTTTGGTTTCGAAACAACGGACCTATTTTGAAACAGGCTTCAAAAAGGAGGAGGTTCTCAATTCGTCTGTATGTTTTTTTTGTTGTTTTTATGTATGTTACTTGTTGCTTGATATCTCCGCCATTGGTTAACCGGTTTTGCTGATTCTTTCATTATTGTATAGAGAATGATCCCGAGGTGGATGCTTAAAATTTTTATTCCCGAGGATCTAGTATTTATTCCATTAAACTTAAAAAGCAACGTAATATCTTTGGAGAATTACGACTATCCACAACAGTTCGGATATCTGCGCCGATTGTTAAAAGATTTTGATGATTCTTTCTTTGTTATTTCGAAGTGGATTTCGAGGTGGTCCCTCATAAGTTTGATTCTCGAAGAGTTGCTGTGAGCGCCGTAAAACGTAGGTTTGTAAAACATCATCACGTCATGATAATTTCACCGGAATTTCACAATCACTGGAACTACTAGTAAAAACGAGAACTGAATGTTTTTGATTCGTTATCGTGTAAACGGAATCATGTGCAAGTGGCTTAGAGTCAAAGTCTCAAAAATCTCTTGTTTATAATACAAAATACATAATTCAGTTTATATCCTAAGATCTGTTGCCATTTGCTTGAAACGAATCAGAAACTTCGGTTTAGGTTTATGAGTAGACACTAGGTAACTAATGGTTTCAATGGCAACGGGCGGCGGGCGTAAACAGTTTCATCCCTTTGTTTTTGTATTTTTTTTGTGTGTTTATTGTGTAATAAATAATTTTCTTTCTTTCTTTCTTTCTTTTATTTGTTATCAAACTATAATATACTCAAATTATAACCAGAAAAATTAGATCGCGCTTTCGAAGTGCACGACTACCAAACCCAATCTTTTGCTTCATAGAATACTATTCAGGAATGTGAACATAGATGAATGAATACTATTTACCGGAATTTAAAGTCGGTTTATAGTTTTTTAAAACACGCCAAATTATAATTCTCCAATATGAAATTGAGTGTTTTGTTTCGGCTAATTTGTACTCTAGTACACCGAATTAGAGTACTAATTTTCACAAAATATAAACGAAACGAACACGCAATTGCGTATTTGGAGAGTTATATTAGGCCCACAGAACCAAGTCGGTGATTCGTTGATTCTGTTGGATAATTTGCACGCATATTTCTATGCTAGGAAACTTTCAGCCTCCTTTAAAAATATTGTCACAGCATACACAATCAATGACTAAAATATTATTTATAATATTTTAGTCCTGAAAACATCTAGGCTCGTATTATGAAAGCTTGCTCAGTTATCCATCTATGCTTGAGTAACGATTTTCTATGGCAAAAGCGTTACTTAAGCATAGATTGACGGCTAAGCATAGTTTCTTAGTAGGACTCGTCCGTAAGCATTCCATTGTAGTATATTCAGAATTCCCTTATCAAAAACTAGTCATAACAAAAAAACAGCAGTCACCACACCATTTCCTGAAAGATTAACTCTTTCGATATCAAATCGACATGTTAATGGTAGGGGCGTTGGTTATCGCCATATCAGCTGAGCTCTCGCGTTTGAACAGTCAGGATAAATTAGGACAAGTGAACTGACGGGACTTTGTTAGTGAGACGAGAAAATGGTAAATATTGCTCTGATATTCTTCCAACTTGCAAAAATCCTAAAATGTCTAGATGTCTTTAGTGCTAGTCAGCTCCCTCAACAACTTTGATATGCATAGATATAGATAGATAGACATTTATTCGGATCACTTTCTCAAACAGCAAAAATAAATTACAGAGCAGTACAGTAACGTAGAGTAAATCGTGGTAGAGATAATAACGTACCTAATATATTGAAATGAACAAAATGTTTGTTATTTAGCCGAAATAAATATTTAATTGCAATTTTCTCTGTTTTCTGGTTCTCACATTGGTATTGGCGTATGTCAGTACCATTCAAAATTGTGGTTCTAGGTCCTGTGATTTTTTCATCAATATTATTTTGGAAAGAAATAACGTAAACTTTGTATAAAAACAGTTTAATTCCTAGACCAATATGGTGATTCTTAGAACATAGAGCGTATAATTTATTGAATAACATATCACAACCTAAAGTTACCTTTAAATCCTTTAAATCATTATCGTTATCAATTCAATGAAATCGTAATGTCGATAAGGTTCATAATCCCATTAGCTTCATACACAACGGAGCGTTTTGCTCTAATTGCATTTTAAGCTATGCATGAGTGACGTCGCATTTGGTTTGACTGATGTTTTTTTAGGGTTCTGTATAGTCCAACGAAAAACCATATACTATTCGCTTTCACAAAACTGTATTACCTTTTTAGGGTTCCGTACTCGAAGGGTGTAAACGGAACCCTATTACTAAGCCTCCGCTGTCCGTCCGTCCGTCAGTCACGTGGCTATATCTCATGAACCGTAAAAGGTAGACAGTTGAAATTTTCAGATAATGTGTATTTCACTTGTCGCTATAAGAACAAATCATAAAAATAAAATAAATAAAAAAAAAATCTCTCATACAACAAACGTGATTTAATTGGTTATTTTTGCCCAAAATTTGTCAAGGCTGTATCTCTTGAACTACAATAGGTAGATACATGAAACTTTCTATAGCTATTCAATAATAATAATAATAAGCATTTCAATTTTAATAATATCAAATACTAAAAGTAAAATAAAGTAGAAAATTTAATGTTCTTTGAAAAAGTTACCCGATTTTTACGGTACAGACCCTTCGTGTGCGAGTCGAGTCGCACTTGGTGTTTTTTTTATTTCCAACTGGCTTCTGCCCGCGGCTTCGCACGTGTTTTTCCGCTTTTGCATTAAAAATATAAGTGTGATAGATAACTGCTAGGAAAAGCCTATCTTCCCGTTTCCTTTCACGTATTTGTGGTCAGGTCACCGCCATCCTACCAGCTTCTGGAAGATATCGATGTCGTCACGTCTGTCGTCATTTCTCTTTCTTTAATCAGTTTTTCAAGGTAAAATTAACAGTTTTACCCTAAAACGAATATGTTAATGATTGCAATACATGATTAAATTTTGTTTTTTGTTATCTCATAATCTCATACCTACTCATAATCTCATATCAGTTTAAAATGTTTACCGTTCACTAAAACAAATATCATGCAATGCATCAATTTAATCTTGTCTGATGATAACAGATACCGGTTTTATATAGTGTTATTTGTTTTTGGGAGATTGACCTTTATAACAATTTAATACAGTTCAAAATAAATTGAGTTAAGTTTTATCTTTATTATCCAACTAGTTTCTGCCCACGGCTCAGCACACCTTTTTTGAATAAAAAGTAACCTAAATGTTTTTCCAGGTCCAAATCTTTAGATGTGCAAAATTTCAGCCAATTTTTGCGTTGTCTTCGACCAAATATATTCACAACGGCACAAACTTTTGGCTTTATACTAGAGGTATAAATAACATGGATGAAATTCTTTATTGACAAAGAAAATTACAATTCAATAATAAAAACACATTAGAACTAGTATTTACAATTGAAACAATTAAGCTTACTGCAGACTGTTGCAAACAATGTACAGGTAGCTCAACTGATCCATATCAATACCAGTCGGAAGCGTCCCCAAGACGCTGGCTGCATTGCCCCGCTGTATGGCAATGCTGATGCGCTGCGCCAGATATCCGCCAGCCGGGTCACGCGTCGCGTCGACCAGACGCTCAGGTAACTTTTTAAAAACCCGGAGAGCCTCGGTACCCCACGGACCTAGGGTCTCGACCCCAAAGGGAGCAAATATGTAGGCTCTGTCGAGATCTGCATATTTACGTCTCTTGAGATCCTCGGCCAAATCTGCCGCCGCACCAGCCCTCACGGATGTCCTCGGAAGATGGGAAGGCGCAAGTGTGTCGACGCATGTAGCGTCCCACACAATGGGCCTCCCCAACTCCCATGGGACTATAATAATAATAATAATAATAATATTTTATTCAAAATAACTTACGACTAAAAGATAACAAAGTTCATATAAAATTCTAATGGTATTAAATAATGTGTGTGCCTGAACTAAGTAAAAACCTGTTTTTCAGGCAATGTAAAGGCAATATAATATAAAAAAATATATAATATATAATATAATATAATTAGTATCGAAACGTTACTTCCTTGCTGTCGGACGCCGTTCATGAGCCCTTCCTGTGTTGCCCGAGTGGATAATCTGTCTGTTTTACAGGGGCAACTAGAGATACATATATAGAGGTATATGTACCTCTTTGGTTATATGTCGTCACCTCCACGACAAACTTACGAATCTGTTTTAGTTTGTAGTACCTACTCAGTTTGATTTAGATTTTGACATAGTACGAGTATTTCAAAATCAAAATCAAACTGCAGATTTGTATGTTTGCCGTGGAGGTGACAATGTGTGAAATTGGCAATCGAATAGAGTAGATAGAGTACGAATAATAAAAAAAAACTTTAGCTTCTTTTTTCTTCTTTTCTAATACAGCGCTGCAGCGGGGCAATGCAGCCAGCGTTTTAGGGACGCTTCCGACTGGTATATGGATCAATTGAGCTACCAGTAGATTGTTTGCAACAGTCTGCAGTTAGCTCAATTGTTTCAATTGTCAAAGTCAAAGCCAAAAACTCTTTATTTCCATGAATACAATAAATGTACACTTAGAAAAGGTCAAATTCTGAATAATACACAGACACGGAAACCGTAGTACCCGATCAATTGTAGTATTTACAGTTGATCGGATACTATCGACAATTTATAAATTCGAGTTTAAGAATAAACTCTTTATTAACAAATAATATTACAATCAAATTATAGAAAAAAAAATCTAAATAAGTACCTACTCGTCAATTTTCGAAATTGTTGATAGTATAGGTACGACGGTACGCGCATTTTCATGAAAGGTTGCAGATTTTTCGGAATAAGTCGCTAAACAGGGCATGATTGACGATTCAAAACCTGTGTGTATATACGAGTTCTTGTAAATCAAAGTCAAAGTCAAAAACTCTTTATTTCCATAAATACAATAAATGTACACTTAGAAAAGGTCAATTTCTTAATTATTAAACACTGACACGGAAATAAAGTGATATGTTTGATTTCAGTCGCTTCGGTAGGTAGACTAAAGCAAAGAAGCGACGAAGAAA
Organism: Eupithecia inturbata; assembly: GCA_963662085.1. NCBI lineage: Eukaryota > Metazoa > Arthropoda > Insecta > Lepidoptera > Geometridae > Eupithecia > Eupithecia inturbata. The sequence continues at coordinate 13,433,120 of OY759178.1, read as the reverse complement.
CCTTTAACCTGTTAGTTGTTATTTTTCGAGTTAAATTGTCTTAAACTGTGCAGCAATGCGAAAGTGTGTAAAGATTTTTATAACCACATAATTACCTAAACCATATCACGAACACGTGATCTCAACCGCTTTCGCTTTAAAATGTTACCATAAAGTTAACGTTATGGGTGCAAAAGGTCATGAATTCGACGTCATGAGATCTTTTGCATGAGTGCGTTGTCAATCCGTATATATCTCATAAAAATATTAAAATGTATGTATACATTTGTAATCGGGATCTAACTACCCAAAGCTACTCTCCAAACTTAAAATCTGATTTAAAACTAACCTTTAAGTAGCTCTATGCAAAGTATTTTTTCGGATATCAAGTAAGCGAAACCACACGCAGATCCTAGCTATGAAATAGTTCTAGAATGATATACCCAAAACAATAAATAGCCCTAAGTCATTTTACTAAAATAGACTGACTATTTACAACATCGATTAAATGAAAGATAAGTAAATAGTTTCGATAGGGGCTCCTACGAAGGACGTTGTTGACGTGGCTCTAAGTAAATAAGTTCCGGCTGAAGGGATAGATTATCTTGGATTACTGGTTTATCCTTGTTTGATAACGGTGCAAGAGTCTGCAGTTAGCTCAACTGTTTCAATCGTAAAATACGACATAGTTTGGAATTGTTCCCTGCATTCCGACTCCCGTAACGTCTCGAGCGTTGAAACGCCGACCGCGTTGTTTCTATTATTTCATTGTAAATTTATTGCTGACTAATAAATAATATAAAAGTAAAAGTCATTTTGTCTCTTTGTCTCTTACTTTTTTACATTTAAACGACTGAACGGATCATAATAAAACTTATCATGGAGGTAGACGGTATCCGCGTGAAAGACATAGGCCTGGCTTTAATCCTAGAAAAACGCGTGCAAAACCGTGGGCAGAAGCTGGAAATCTATATGAATAGAATAGGTAGGTACCTAAACTGTAAAACTGTGCTATGCTAATAAATAATGCAAGAAAATTCACGTAGATTCATTATTATTTTAAATCCGTCAATTCTTGCAGTATTTATAATTGTATTAGGACTGGGTACAATAGGGTAGTAAATCCATCGCGTTAACATCCTTGATATCAATGCAAAGTTACCAAAGTCATACCTTTGAAAAAATAATAATGTAAAGGAACTGATTTTCTCAAAATAATAGTTACTTTTTGGTTTGAACCATCGCATCGTTTGCAATGTCAATTATATCTGCTGCCCTGTGTTATGTTTGCGACCTTAGTTCTGTTTACTGCCCAATAATCTCCAATTTAAGGACTACTCAGAGCTTGCTATAAAAATTAAGGCCAATTTGCTAGTACTGACATCCAGACATCAAACTATTTTTAGAATTGCACTCGATTGAGTCAATTTATCATGCAACTGATGACGATTATTATGATTGATGACGAGTACGGTATGTAGCTTTATCCCTCAAATACTATCATGAAGCGGTAAGATAAATGTTGGCTGCTTCGGCCAACATTTGCAAAAACTTTTTTCTTTTTAATACTTTTATATTCCGTACTCGTGTATCTTAGATACATACTTTGACATACAAACCAACACAATATTTAATTATTTGCAGACTGTGATTTTTTTAATTTCTGAGTTATGCAGTTTTTTTTACTCAGTTTTGAACTTAACGTATGTCTATGTTAAGTTCGAAACTGAGAAAATAATCGAAAAAAGAAAAAAATAGTATTTTTCCTTGTGTGGTGTATGGGCTACTATATGTGTTTATAACTGCAAGTAATGATACCTACCGTTACAAGGTCGGAGAAACCGTGACCATGAATCACGTCGGCAACATAACGATAACACTAACTGTGCAATAAAATGTGTCAACGGTTACAATATTTCACTATATACGCGCATTATCAGTAGATGGTGGCGGAAGTAGGAGTGAATTTTTGACGGATTTCAAAGGAATTAGTAGCAGCCACCAAGTTTCGTTGAAAGACTGTCGGTAAATTGCTTTGTTGCAAACTGAAAACGCAGGGTTTTCGGAGTAATGTATATTATATCGATCATCATCATCAAACGTCCATTTTTGATCAAACCTGCGCCCTGCCTGTGTGCGAAATGAAAACCTTTGATTTATAAATTTTGTTTTATTTCCAGAGTAAACTCTTCAGTTCAAAAGCGTCGGACTTCGAAAACGAAGCTCTACAAGTCCACAATGAATATAGAAGAGAGCATGGAGTTCCACCTCTTGCTTTGAACAAGGACATCACTAAGGTTGCACAGAAATGGGCAGAAGAACTAGCGAAAAAGGACTCCATGTCCTACAGCTCAAACCTGAATTATGGAGAGAGCGTGTACTGTGGCTGGAGCGCAGACCCCAGCACAAAAATCAAAGCAAGAGACTGTGTAGACAAGTGGTACAGTGAAATCAATGACTTCTCCTTTGGCAGAGAACCAGAAGAACTCAAATGTGGCCACTTCACACAGCTAGTGTGGAAAACAACGAAGGAACTTGGAATCGGAAGTGCAAAAGGCAAGTCAGGGAAGCTATACGTAGTGGCGAATTACTATCCCCCTGGTAACTTCAGTGGACAGTTCGCTACAAATGTGACTCCACCAGGTGCGTTAGAGTTTGCACAAGGTACATACCACACCTCACTAAGAAGCTCCAATAATAACCTTCCACCCTCATCACCTAACAAAGGCCAACCTCCAAGGTCACCTAGAAACAGCAAAAACTTTGGAGACATTGCCTCAGATTTGGTCAGTAAATTGAAATCCACGTCAATATCTGAAGATAAGTTTGAAGAGGAATGTTTGAGAGCCCATAATGATTTCAGAAGGAAGCACGGCGTGCCACCTCTTGAGCTAAACAAGAAGCTCTGCAAATACGCCGAGGAGTGGGCGAAGACGCTCGCCAAGAGAGGCCAAACAGAGCACAGAGATCAGAATGATTATGGTGAAAACATATTCTACGCCTGGTCTTCTGATCCAACTTTTACCGTATCAGGTCGAGAGCCTGTTGAAAAATGGTACAGTGAGATAAAGCTCCACAAGTTTGGAAGAGAACCCACAGATTTGGGCTCGGGACATTTTACTCAAGTTATTTGGGAAGATAGTAAGGAGGTAGGTGTAGGAGTGGCCAGGACCAAGACGGGACAGGTTTACGTTGTTGCAAATTACTCACCACCCGGAAACGTTATTGGTAGTTTTAGTTCGAAGGTGCCTCCGCCTTTGCGTTGATGGGTATTAGAGATAGAAGTTGCCAAAGATAAGACTAATCCATATTGCTAATAGGACATCCTGTAATAGACCTTCAAAGCATTTACGATAGAGATTTTATGTTTTTTAACTGACTTTATATAAATTTACCAGTTAGCAGAAAATTTGTTATTTTGGTGAGTGCTATTTAATTTAAATAACTATTGGATTTGATGCCGGCCGTTTTATCAATAGAATTAATTAAATTTTGACATTAAATTTATGGCTTTGTAAGATTCAATACAATACATTATACATGTACCTTTATAATTTTAATGTAAGTTGTATAATTCCCAAAGAAACTAATCCTGATTAAGACATATCTTACCTTTTAATATATTTTCGTTATTATTTAAATTTTAGTTTATAAAAGTGTTTATCGTTAAAATTTAATACTTATACAAGACCAAGACGTCAAGTCTTTTTTTAAATGTAGGGATAATTTTTATTGAATATTTTGTTTAAGAACTTAATACGTATATTTTGACCAATCACAAATCTTTTGTATTACGTTTTACATTATATTTTTACACAAATATGTTTTTGTTTCTATTTATTTTCTGTTCTGTTTTTATTTATTTTCAAGGCACAAAACACCACTAGAAATATCATAACCTCTACCCACTTGGCTTTGACATTCAGCGTGAATGACGTGAAAAGGCTAGAACACTACAATCGATCGATGCTTGCCTTTTACATTCGCCGATGGAGATAAAGCACGAGACACTTCAAAAGCTTAGTCTATTATGGCTGACCTAAGTTGTGAAAGGTGCAAGATTAAGAGTTCGAGAATGGAGGGACGTGACAAGTGAATAGCGGTAAATGGAGTACGCAAGTCATTTGTACTAATATTATTCCTTCAAAAGTAACTCTGATGTCTGTCTCTTCAGGCTAAACTGCTGTATGTGCATAGAAATTCAGAACTAAAAGGATCTTAATGTTTGACAATAATAAAAACTGCGCAGCACCTACTTTTTTCGAGAACATGCGACTATGTTGCTACGTCCGTCCACGAGTTTATTTTCTGTTTCGTATATGCACAACTATGAAGTTCCCTAATTGTTGACAGTTGAGTGAATGAAGACTGAATGAAGTATTTCATAGACACGGTTACTTTTGACAGGGTGATATGCGAATCCGTCGATTCAAAAATTAATGGGACTTATGAAAGTTTAGATTTTTATCGAGATGATGTAACGAAGATTGTTCGAGATGATTTTTTTATGAAAAAATATTGAAAATAGTATATTAATTATTGTTTACCACAGTAACTCAATCTGTCTTATTTTTATCACTTAAAAACGCGTGTAATGCCGCGGGCAGAAGCAAGTAGCAAATAAAACAACATAAATGACACAATTGTATATATACTATTGAATATTCTGAATTCTAATATAAAGTAATTTAGACGCCTGAGTAAATATGTTGAGCAACTAAAACAAAATCGATTACAACTTCTCCATAAACCAAATCGGTTGTCATTTAAAATGGAATCGGTAAAGCAAGGAAAAAAATTACATGTCTATTGACTATTTGATTGTCAGTCGAACTACCGAAAAGTAAATAATTTCATGGAATATGTATAGTAAAAATAGTAATTTATTGTTAAAATTAATTAATAATCTTTTCATCGTCGTTCAATTTCCAAACGTCTGGTATGTAAATAGAAACACTGTGCATAGTTTTCTAACAAAAACATTCTAAATTCAAAGTGAAGAATAAATAATTAAAACAGTTTAATTACTAGAATGGCTAATTATACTTAATATGCTGTGTGCAGTGAACAAATTAAACAACCAAATAGTATATGGTGTATAAAAATGAAATCACACAATTACAATTAGATAACTGATGACTTTGCTCCCCACTGATGGAGAGCACTCACTTCAAAAGGTAGAGTTATATGTCAAGAAGATATGGACCAAGGTAGGCAACCTTGGTAGGTATACCATGTCAAAAAGATCACGGCATAGGTCCTACCTACATACTTGCATTTGCCATCCACCATGAACCACGAACGTAATGGTTGATAAATTCCATTCCTCAGCTACCCAGCTTTTCTCTGTTGTAGGTTAAATCATCCTAAACCTATAAACATATCATAATGTACGGGACCGGCCATACCCAGTGCGTCTAACTGTCTAACGTCTGTTTTTGGAATGTATCTGAAATTTGTCTAATTTCCTGAATATTGTTAAAAATAAAATAAAATAAAATCTCTAAGCCACGCTACAGAATAACTATGTAGTACTTACTACTTCACGCACCTAGCGACCATCGAAGCAACCCCGTAAGCCTACCACCTCGTAGCAACCAGCCGACTTGGCTGCCTACTACCATTCTGTGGCCATAACTTGCTTGCATCGAATGTTGCTCAACAGCAGCGAGGAATGTTAAAACAACAACTGACTTCCTCCATTTCGAATGTCGCTCAACAGCAGCGTGGAATGTTCAAACAACAACTGACTTCTCCATTTCGAATGTCGCTCAACAGCAGCGTGGAATGTTCAAACAACAACTGACTTCTCCATTCCGTTTAAATGAAATGGAGGTCACATCTACACAAAATGCAAATGATGCGCAATAAATTATTATAAAACTTATTTCACGGTTTGCACTCCATGCGAACTCTGTAATGAGAAAACTTTCATTAATGTCCACGACGTAATAATTTTTAGTTTTTCAATAAAATGAACTGGCTCGCTCTCTTTGTTGTTTGTATGGTACGTTCGATTTATATTTATAATTTGTTGGGTCATTAGTTATTCATGACAGAGAATATTATAATTGTTATGGAAAACTCGCGTCTGGTGTTGTAGGCTGAATAATTTAATTTTGACAGTTATAATCGGTTAAACGTGAGCTGGGCGTGCTTTACATTTTCCTTTGTCTTAATTTGCTTTTTTAATAATATTCAGAATATTCTGGCAATTCAAGCAAGACGGCATGGCAACCACAACGTCAAAAACTTGATTGATTTTATCAGGGTAAGTTTACAAATGCCTGTTTTAAAATTTCTGTGTAAAGAAAATGGCACGTCTATGTAAGTTCCCGTACAGGAGTCCAAAATTAATTTGACCGCGAAACGGATTCCCGAAAGGACGATAGATATAGGTATTTCAATTTGATCGAATAAACTTTTGCCCAATGAATGTTTGACCGAATCAACGTTTGGTTTTACTGTGATTTACATATATCTGAATTATACTTAGAACGAATACCTATGACTAATAAATATTTGTCTATCGTACATTTGACCGAAGGGTTGGCTACCCACCATCCATATTGTTTGTAGCATAACATTACAAATGCAGGTTGATGCTGGATGCGGCAAGCTGAAAACAATGCGCTTTGGCGCTCATTACGGTAGGCCTATGTCCAAATAATAACTTAACCTAACCTAATAGGCCTAGCGCAATGCCGCCATAGCGCCTTGTCTTCAGCTTGCCTTGCAATTCTGTTAATAGCTTTATAAAATTATATCAAAGTTCACCATCGATCAAAAAACCTTATGGAAGTTCATGTCAATCAGAAATTACACCGAGATGTAAACCAGAAAGGGGTATGAATAAATAAAAATAAATATAAATAAACCAGGTAGGTATGAATTTTTCATTGTGTTTATATGTCTGCCGAATCGAGTTCTTGTCTTTGAAGAATGAAGCTAATGAAGTCACATCCAAATATAGTTTTGCCTGGTTTACAAAAACTAAAAAAGTTTTCGCTTCTTGTAACATTTACGGGCATTTAGCGCCATGCAGCGCCCCTACCGGATACTTACTGAGATGAATTACTATTCATATATGACAGCGATCCAGTTTCATACGAACTGAATCATTCTAGCAGTACAATTTTATCAAATTTGTCAAGTTAGTGGCAGTAAACAATACTTTTTTTAGTTTTAGTACTGTGCATAGTCGTACTAGCCACTCTGGGTACATCCAGATATGCCCTAACCCACGACTGGCCTGCGGCCGGCCGCACCGCATGCGCCGAGAAATGCAATAAAAATTCCAATATTCGCTGTATCTTGTTACTGTCCCTGCAACGTGTGTTGCTACGAGTAGCTACGAAGTTTTGTACCTGCAGGGTGGTCCAATATTCAACTGTTTTTAAACCATTGCGAGTCGTATTTTATTTAAAATATAATTCGGTAACATGGACAAACCAAGCAGTGTTTTGTTTAGGTTCTGTTTTGTCTTGAACCCGGAACCCGCTCTTGATTTAAATTTAGCTGCCATAGAATGAAATAAATTGCACTCATAGAGCTTTCATATGACACATGTTTCATCAATCACTGTTGGAAAAACATTGGAAGGTGGGCCTAAAGTGCTCATGGTCTCATTATTAGATTTTTACTACGTGTAAGAAGTATTTTGTAAGACGTAGTGACCTGGTGGTCAACCCAACAAGGTTCTTGATTCATCATGATTAAACCAATAATATTACCTGGTTTCTGGTACACCCTGTACACCTCTATAGTGCAGTCAAACTAGTAACCAGACGAAAATGTTTATTTATCGTTAGTTCAATAAGTTTATAACATCTAGTTGTGTATGTAAGTTGTAAGGTAAACCATGTTTGTGCTTCGTTGGTTAGTATGTGGGCAAAGTGATAGGTTAGCTCGATTTTTTAACCGACTTCAAAAAGGAGGAGGTTCTCAGTTCGTCTATATGTTTTTTTATATTCTATATGTTTAGGTATGTATGTTATTTGATATCTCCGCCTATGGTTAACCGATTTTACTGATTCTTTCACTATTGTATAGAGAATGATCCCGAGGTGGTCGCATAAAATATACATTTAAAAAAAATCCAGAGGGTATGATGGGGATGTATTTATCCTGTTATACTTAAAACATAATATTTTTGGAGAATCACGACAACAGTTTTGGTGATATCGCGCCAATTGTTAATAGATTTTGATGATTATTTCGTTGTTGTATCAAAATTGATTTTAAGGTGGTCTCCTATAACTTTGATTCTCGAGGAAGTGCGATGTGCGCTACAAAACGTAAGTTTTAAAAATTCATCACGATGTGATGTGAATGGTTTCCATAGCAACGGGCGTCAAGTAGTTTCATCCATGTGTCATCGAACTAAATTGGACTTGAATTATAACTAGATGTCGCCAGTGTAAATTCAATTTTATTTTTTGCACGTGAACATATGTAGACCTTCGGTCAGGGAAAGTAATGGAGGGGTGATTCCGTTCGTCCGAGACATAGGTGAATATTATTTATCGGGATTTGAAGTCGGTTTATCGTTTTTAAAACACACCAAATTATCTATACTTACCTTGTAGATAGTTCTGTAAAATTTAATAAAGTATGTGTATTCTATCCTGAGATAGAAAACCTAGATCTAATTTATGTAAAGCCTCAGTTTTACATAGGTTTTCCAAAATAAATAGTAGATGTTATTCCTGATCTAGAATCTACATCTATGCAAAATTTATTAATCATACATCTATGTACATAGTTTTGTACCAATCAATTATTCATCACAATTACTCGTGTTTAACTAAAAGTGTTTTCATAGATCTAACAAAAATAATAAGACAGTTTTTTTATATGTATTTTTTTAATAACTATTTATTTCCCAACTACCACGTTTTGTTGCAATAAGTGGCAACTGGACAGTGACGTAGCATGTATCACTCCCGGACTGCCAGGAAGGCAATTCTCGCCAATTTATCACTTGATAAATATCAAAAGAACTGTCCAATTTGACAGATCTTTCATATAAAAACTGTCAAATTTGACAGTTCTTTTGATAATTATCGAGTGATAAATTGGCGAGAATTGGCTTCCAGTATGTCTACCATGAGTTTTAACAAACTATACTCGCTAGCGACTGTAGTTAAAAAAATGTATGAAAACTTGAACAGCGCCTCTAGCGGATTGTTGGGTACTAAAATGCGCGGTACTAATATTTACGTAACTACTGTAGTAACGTCAGGCGATCTAACTGTGACAACTCATGGTAGACACACAGACCTTGTTTTATTGGATCAATGTACATTTCTATGCAGGCAGCGCAGGACCAGACATTCCATATAGAATCCTAGCCCTAAAATAAGCAGAGCTTGTGTTTATTATTATCCTGTCTGGTGATACTTGGCTAGGTCGCCTATTTTACTCTGATGATGCTTTGGTAAACCTAAATGTTCTATAGTGGGCTTGAACATTTGGCTGGTTTAGGCAGGTACCTATTTAGTAGGTGTACCGAAGTTTCTTCACTGAACAAACACTGTTCATTATCCCCAAGGCAGGTTTACTTCATAGAAGTTCTAATGTATAGAGTCTGGGGTATTATAAAGCCAATGAATATATTATGGGATTTTGTCGTCTAGTATGGAGGTGGCTTGCTATATAGATTATTGTGTGGTTATTGTTTTCGATGCATAATATTATTATAGAACTCACGTGACTCACCTGGTGACTTACCAATTGCATACAATAGCGAGCCCGCGCGGGCCGTTTGCGGGTAACGTATAAAAGTAGGTAGGAACGAGCTATGAAGATAAAAACGTTGTCTATGAGCACAAAATAGGACTTTTTACTTCGTCAAAGAAAGTTGTGAGATGTACTCTGTGCTCTGTACCTCTAGAATTATGTTTGGGGCACCAGTTATGTCATAACTCAATACTCAATATATTTATTGTTGTCATCACATTGGCTTAATTCGTATACAGTTGGCCAAAGTCATGTGTATCATAGTGCAAAGATGAATCAATTTGAAGTGCCTATGCACTTCAAATTGATTCATTTCTCTTATATCTTATACTCATCATTTGATGAGTACATAAATAAGCAACAGAAAATTATTGCGCAAATTATATGAGATAGGCATAACATTATATAAAACTGAGATCAGAATCTAAGACGAAGCGAGGCTTGATCCCATGCAATGACGACTCAAAACGCACTGCTCATTCGAGCAAGAGATGAATGGCAGTGCGCTCAGTCGCGTCACGGGCGGGGTCGACGTGGGGTCGAGGCAGGGTAATTTTGGCCACCCGCGTCGCAAATCCTCCGTCGTCATTTATAAGGAATTTGTGTGAAGGAAGCGTAGTATATCGACTCTACATAAAGATTGTGCCTCGACCGTGCCGCGATGTCGTAGCCTCGACGCAGCCGCCTCAACCTCGCCTCGCTCTAGTGAGCGATGCGCCGGAATCGAGTTAAAACAAATTAATTGAAACGATTCCATACAACGTATTCTTAATTTAATTTATTTGTCTCCGAAAGATGTGACTCCGATTATGAATGCAGCTCCTGTAGCTTAAACTTTAACTATTGAAGACCTAAATAATTCAAAAACCTGATTATTTCACTCCTAGATTTAATAAGCTATGAATCGAAAGTTACAGTTTGCCCACAAATTGGAAAAGTTTAATAATTGAATAGAATTGCAAATTAGGAGTGTCTGCTGCAAATTGAATTATTGTTTCGTGTTTTAGATTTATACCTTAAATGTTTAATTTGGAATTGAACCAATTGGTGCAATAGTACCTATTGTATCAGGTTCACGGTTTTATGTACTGAGCGGGAATGCGGGAACATGTAATAAATATTTTATTATAATCCTATTTATAGCAAGAAGGTCATCAGTCCTTCTTCGGAATATTATCTACCACCCTGCCAAATTTCATTGCAACCGTTTAGCCGTTTCGTTGTGAAAAATAAATAGTTAAGTATTCTTGTAGTGAACAGTGCATGCAGATGATGACATATATTACGTCTGTAAAACACCACCTAATCTCAGCGAGCAAAGTTCAATAATATTTCGTGGTTTAATTTTCGATATAAATTAACAGGTAGTGTTTTGTCCTACAAGGCAACACTCGCACATTTTAAAAGTAATATTTTTTGTTAGTACTAAATAATTTAAATCGATCTTATTAAGCAATAAATCGATTTAAAACTATCGACGTTCCTCCCTCACTAGTATCGAGTACATACCGCTCATTTCTTTATAGTAGCAGCATAGGTTTAGCTGTTCGGCGGTTATTTTACAAAAATCATGTCAAAAAGAACTTACGAGGAGAAATTAGATCATTATTGAAGGAAGATGGAGAAATTAAATGACAAAATTCGATTCAAACGTCGACGGCGACAATTTTCATCATTTCCATGATAAAAATACGGTCATTGAGACCTTGGATAAGAAGAATACTGCTCTGGAAGCCACTATGTTGGACCTATCATCACATAGACTTGCTGAACAACAACTTACAGACAGTAACATTGAAATAAATGGCCTATCCGAACATGGCACTGAGCATCTGGCCAAAACCGTTATTCAACTGGCTCGTACTGTAAAATGTGACCTGAGAGACAATGAAGTCCTGCAAGCTACCCGTGTAGCCAAAATGAACAAAGATAATAGCAGTCCCAGCAGTCGTGGTGAAACTTCCCAGCCCTAGGATGAGAGATACTTTGCTTGCAGCTGTCACCAAATTCAACAAGGACAATCCCAAAGACAAGCTGAGCTCTGAACACATCGGCACTGGAGGCCCACGAGTACCAGTCTTCGTTGCAGAGCACCTCACACCCTCCAACAAGTTTCTTCATGCTGCAACGCGCAAAAGAGCAAAGGAGCTAGGTTATAAATTTGTTTGGGTACGCAGCAGGCGCATTCAGGTTAGGAAAGATGAGACCAGCCATGCAATCCTCATCCGTAGCTTGGATGATTTGTTCGTTTGATATTCTATTGTCATCGATATTAAAGTTTTTGAAAAAAAAAACAGAGATAGAGCTGAGATTTTGATGCCGCTCAAACCTAAGTAGATAGGGTAAAGGGGCCTCACGTGCCCCACAGCAAAAAAAAAACTTCTGAATTACTTTCAAGTATTGATAGGCTAAAATATTTAGTTAACTCATTTCCTGGAAACATTAAATGAATATTGAGCCTATTAACACTTTATTGTGATTTTTAGAAGTTGGCTTGGGGTACATAGATTAGCCCTCCTGGGGCGTCAAACTTTACCCTACAACAAAGTTAAAAATTCACTGCAACCAGTTATTTAAAGATTTCGTTAGATCGCCTTTGAGTTTCATTACAAGTCTAAGAAATTAACTTAATTAAATAATTTATTATTCTAAGCTATTTGCTAAAACTCATTGCATTGTTCATAACTAGCATATTATTTTAGTTGAAATAATAACTTTGAATTATTAATCACTTGCGAAGTTCATAAGACCCAAAACTTTATAAAGTGGGTAGGTTTCTTAGAGTCTTTAGTGCCTATAAGAAAAATCATAACTTTCTTACATAAGCGAAAAGGGGCAATAAACTTACGAACTTTTGCCGTAAAATTATTTCTCTTGGCTCTATAAATCGCACCATGAACTTTTATGATTGAGTGTCGCAAATTACCTACTGAATGTGACTAGCATCCTGAAAAGGTAAATTGTATTCTATTGCAAGGATAACAGAAATTGCTTCTACTAACACAGAAGTTAATAAAAGCTACTAGATCGTACTCCATCGGTATAAACTCGATTTTTTTATTATCTGCGAAAAAGATAAACAATCCCGTTGTAGGTACTAACCGATAATTAACAGTATGTTGCTTGTACTACTTGTCGATTTAATATCCTCTCTGTATTAATTATTGTTATCTTTATCTCGCATGTGAATTATAGTATATTTTTGTTAGGATTTGTTGAAATATTTGCAGCTCGAAAAATACATTGCGCAGCAAATCTGATTTTGAACTGAAAAAATCCAGAATACAACTAGCGGAAAAGTAATTGGTCGCAAATCTTAAACATTTATTCACCCATGATAAAACTTACTTCGGTACAATGGTAATTTTGTAGCATTGGATATTTTTGACAAAAAAATTTCCACCGCAAAAAGTTTAAATCTCTCACGCAATAAAAATCGAACGCCACCAATTAGGTACTTATTGATCATTTAGAATTAATAAGAATTAAGTGCAATATAAATATAAAATGCTTTCCAAAATATCTATCTCTGCAAGTTGTCACCGATGACGTCCCGTTTCTATTCATAAACGGTAGCTAAACCCATTCTTTGAAGATCCTGCAAACTTCTCGTTAGCTTCGTAAACAGACTCCCATCAGAACTTTCCGCGTTTGTTGTCTGAATCTCGATGCTGTTTTAGAACTATCAAGACCGCTATGAAGTGCTCAACTTTGTTGTTCCCTTATTTGATACCTACAAATAGCTGCTAAATATATTTAACAGTTAATTCTAGTTGATTAGATTGAAGATGAATTTGTAATCGTCCGGGGCCCTATTTTGCTAAACTAATAATCGAAATTACTATGACAACATAGAAACATTTTGGCTTAAATGGAGAGACGCACGTCATTAGTGTGGATGTTGGAACTTTTGACAAAGTGTAAATAGCACCGCACGCTTTATCTAGAGTTCCTTTCATCAAAGGATTCTACGTGGCGATTTTTCTACGATACCTTCCATTGTCATAGTGAAGCGATCGGTTAGCAGAATTTATTTATTTTAATGTTTTGTTTGTAAAATTGTGTTGGGCACACAATTTTAAAAAGTACACAAATGGTGGCGGAATCGGAGCCTATGCCATGGGGTTTGGTTCCGATAATTCCCGGGTCTGAATTTTCCGGAAATTGCCGAAATTTTTACCGATTTGAGAACATGAACATGTCAGAAGCGGAAAATATTTCTTTCAGAGAAGGCAATTTGACACTCGGAGATATGGCGCACCCAGTCTAGGCTCCCCGCTTCAACCAGAACATTTGCCTCCAGCGGAGCCTGTCTACCCAGGACACTCCCTCATCAGGCCAGCGAAAGGACACCTGAAGTCTTCCATCAAGTACCCGTTAAGGGATGTTAGGAACACGCTTGTTTATGGCAACCCGAGTACCCTTGGGATGATGTGGGTAATTTTGTAATTTTTGTTTAGTCATTTTACTCTCTAGTTTTACTAAATAGTTCAGTCTTATGAAAATCTCCCATAAGTCGGCTGTTTACGGATTCTAAACATTTAAAGGATAACTAACTTCCGCCTGTGGCTTCGCGCGCGTTTTTCCCGGGATAAACAGTAGTATATGTCCTTCCCAGGGATGCCATATATCTCCTTGCTAAACGTCTTTCCGTCATTCAGACATAAAGATCCGTTCAGCCGTTTAGGCGTGATATAAACTTTTAATTCAGTTGACCATCGCATCAATCCTAAACTTTTTGGTGTCAAAAGTGCAGAATTTTTATAGCGATTCCCAACAAAAAATACTCGTACACTTCCAATATTAAATTCCACTGTGTATTTAATTGGATCAAAACAAACTGTTGATAGCTTATTTTAGTTTTGCGAGTACGTAATTATTAACGTACCTACCTGCTCTTTTTAACCGACTTCAAAAACGAGGTGGTTCTCAGTTCGTCTGTATTTTTGTTTAATTTTTTTTTTTATATGTAATGTATGATAACATGGTTAACCGATTTAACTGATTCTTTCACTATTGTAGTTTTATAAAACACTCTAAATTATTGTCTTCTAAATTCACAGATATGGAAAACAAAACCAGAGATTACGGTACAGTGACTTCAGGAGAGGCAGAAGCACTAACAAATTATTGGTAGGTTTTAAAAAACAATATCGATTTGGTTGTTTAGGTCTACTTGGTTTCTTGAGTAAACGGCGGAACGAACTAAAATAATTCTCTGAAAGCAGTTATTTTATATCTCAGTGCTAAGTAACATCGAAATTAATGTAAAAAGGGGCATAATAAATAGATAAAATAATGTTGTTGCAGGTAGAATTAGCGCAAATTCTTCAAAATTATAAAAGAAAAAAAAAGTAAGTTTATTGACTTAATTTTGTATATATTACATTATAGTATTTAGTTATAGTAAACTCCGTCTCGCCATAGTAAACATGTTCAATTGTTTTTCGTTTTTAATATAATTGTAATTTTCAAATTACAACTCATGTAACGTTTTTCTTATTCGATTTCAGTAAAACACCGCTAGCAGCTATAGTAAGTTTATTTAATTACAGTCAATCTTGTTTCTGTAAAATATACCTACGCTGTTTCACGTAATGGTTTATCATTTTGTTTTCTTACCACAGATAACACCACAGACATCTCTCTCAAGTGAAGAAAATAACGCAAGAGAAGTTTTAGACGTGTAAGCACTATTAATGGCCAGTCTCTATCAAAGGTTAAGAATTTATTCCGGTTTATTAGGGTACGATTATATTTTGTTAGTTTATTTCTAATTATTTCCAATGCCGCCACCTATTTAAAATTATTACTAGCTGACCTGACAGGCGTTGTCCTGTCTTAACTATGAATATTGAATTCGAATTGGTATTATGGTCCGTTTTCTTAAATTTCAATTTCTAATTTTCCGCACAACTTTCTTAAATTTCTTTCTTTCATAAAAAAGGTTATGAAAGAAAAAAACCTACTGACAATAACAAACACAACAAAAAAGAATTGTGAAAAGTGAAATCGGTCCAGACGTTCACGCGTGATGCCGTAACCAAGGGAAATAGGGATTCATTTTTATTTAAAGACGTACCTACGTTTTACGAAGGAATTTTCAAATAACCATTGTGCAGTTTGTGATACATATCATTATCATTAATGCCTTTGTAAAAGTTTTATTTTGAATGCTTTAGGCAGAGATGCGAAGTTGCTCTTGGTGCTGGCTACTGTTTTGTACTTTGTACTATCAAAATAGGTGGCGGCGATAATGTGAGTTAAGGTAGCGCCTTAAGGGTATTTTAAGGCGCTACCTTAACTCAGCTTTTTATTTCAATTTCAGAATGGATTCCGACAGAACGAATTATGACAGACATGTGAGTATTACTGTACTGTACACACTTCTGTTAAAGCATTTTTCACTCGCAGCATCAGTTATTTGACAACATTGAGGGTCTTTCGCGGAAGAATATATGTAGATTGTCATTGGTCATGTCAAACTATGGTCAAACTATGCAATGTATAGAACCTGCATAGCGGTTGTATGCATTGATCAACCATGGGGATTTTCCTTTAATGCTGATGGCATATTAATTTAACAGGCCCAAACTAAAGGCACTATCTTTTCAGTCTGGCCAAACCATTGATCTATAGTCTATAGATGGGTCCTAACTATAACATTTGCGTATATACCCTAAACTAAGCACTTAAACTAAAAGGTACGGTCTACGGCCGTACTAGAATAACTAGAATGCACACTTTGGCCAAAAACCGGACCGAGCGAAATAGCAAGTACGCAGGTAATGCATTGCACTCAACTAGGGTGGCCAAAGGTTTGATAACGAATAGGATTTTTTACTCGACTGCCCAAAAAAGGAGGATAACTTTTTAATGCCTGAACAGATTTAAATGTACTACTGAGGTATCGTTAAGCCTTCCCACCGAGTGAAATTTGCCTTTACTTTTTTGATAAAAGTAATAATTATCTATAGTCGTGTGTTTCCACCATGTTTTCACACTTGCGGTAAAATTGAAAATACATCACACTTTTATGCACTGAAAATTACTTTGAATCACCTATGGAAAGATTATTTTTATTTATTTATTGCATCATTTATGGTACCTACATTTGTCAGAACTTATTGACTATATTATGGAATACAAACAATATGTACCCATTTAGGGTGTTGCAATGGGAGATGGCCAGATACGTTATATACTTAATACTGATTTAATAAAATGGTATGAAAGGTAAGTATGTCATATAAAATTAAAATTAATAAGATATATTTCAAATAGTTAATTACCCGCAAATAGCTAATTCCTACAACCATTTACCATTACTGAAAAATATTATAAATAATAAAATTTGAAGAAAAACGGAACCAAAAGTCAAATCAAAATGTACCTACCGATAAAGTAATACTTCACAGTGAACTTCAAAATAAGTTTGCGTGCAAAAATGCAACATATGTGACAGGGAAACCATTCCTTTATGCAAACCTCTCTGTCTGAACCGTAATGGCTTGCCTTGTCAAATTCAAAGCTTTTTCATGAGTCAACTTTTTCATCGAGTATTCAGTCCAGTTGTACGTACGTACTTATCGTGTCCCTGATCCTAAACAATTTTACAGTAGGTACAAACATGGCGTGTAACAACATAAAACCAAAGAGTATGG
Organism: Eupithecia inturbata; assembly: GCA_963662085.1. Lineage (NCBI taxonomy): Eukaryota > Metazoa > Arthropoda > Insecta > Lepidoptera > Geometridae > Eupithecia > Eupithecia inturbata. Next base: position 13,415,736 of record OY759178.1, on the reverse strand, counting down.
GAAACTCTTTACCTTAAAACATGGCATGACTGATCTCATCATGGAATAAGAAGTTTTCATAATAACTCATCGGAATAACTCATGTAGTAACTCATGGAATAAGAAGTTTTCAAAGGGCTCTTCCATGTACCAAAGGGTACTTTTTATAATGGGTCGAACTATGTTTGACATTGAGAAAACGCCTCATTTCCCTTTTTTTGGCGGCTTGGCTGACTTGCTGTCTGGCTGGATAGTTTGTTTTTCTGCCTACAGAACGAGAATCGTTGACTTTTTAAAACAAATAAGTAGGTAGGTGGCTTTTACAGTCTGTATGTATATATCAAAAATGCTGGACCACTATGCTTCCCCCTTCTCCAAACACAGCGGGGCAGAGGGTTTTTAACGCGCATTTTTATGATTTTGTTGCTAACTGTATCTGCTTGTCTGAAACGAATCCAATTAGTTTCAGACAAGAGGCGAAGTGAATTTCGAGAATTGGCAAAAAAAGTAGGGAAAAAATTATGAAAAAGGATCGAAACCTAAGCGCACCATTATAAAACATTGTGTCGAAGACACAAGTCGATATATCTTTCGATTATATTTCCTTTGTTTTCCTGAAATAAAGTGCTTTCACTCGTTGGTGATTTTTATTTTCCACAGGACTTGCGAAGAAAAGGTGATAAAACCAAGTACCGTAAACGAAGTAACGAAGGTAATGGCAAATCCAGTCAATCCGATTCATCGGAAGCATCGGAAGAAAAGAACCCAGGGAATCCTTTCACCATACACAAAAACAAATACAAACAGAATTTTATGTGGAATCATTATGTAAGAATATTTTTCTACCTATTATCCTTAACAAAAAAAATATGAGGAATGGACAATGGACATCCGTGAGGGCTGGTGCGGCGGCAGATTTGGCCGAAGATCTCAAGAGGCGCAAATATGCAGGTCACGACAGAGCAACATTTGCACCTTTTGGGGTCGAGACCCTAGGTCCGTGTGGTACCGGGCTCTCCGGGTTTTCAAAAAGTTATCTGAGCGTCTGGTCGAAGTGACGCGTGTCCCGATTCCATTGCTATTGCAGCGGGGCAATGCAGCCAGCGTCTTGGAAACGCTTCCAACTGGTATATGGATCAGTTGAGTTACTTGTAGATTGTTTGCACCAGTCTGCAGTTAGCTTAATTGTTATAATTGTAAATACTTGTTCTAATTTGTTTTTATTATAAAGGGTGTCTCAGCGCCGATTTTAAACTTTAAATATTTATAAAAAAAAAACAAATTGTATTAGAAATGTTATAATTGTAGTAAATTATAGTGTAATGTTGCGGATTTTATGTACGAAATATTACACCGTCAAGATGTCTTCCCTCACGGCGAATGCACTCTTCAAAGCGGACAAGCGAATTCGCAGAGACACGCCGTAAAACGTCAACTGATATGGCTCGCACTTCTGTAGTTATTTTGGCCTTTAACTGCTCCAAACTCGTAAGAGGGGTATCATATACTCTTCCTTTGAGATAACCCCATAAAAAAAAGTCAGCTGGGGTTAAGTCAGGAGATCTAGGTGGCCACAATACGTCTCCAAAGCGGCTAATGATTTTACCAGGAAAAAAAGCTTTTAGTGTGTCCATGGAGACCCTAGCAGTGTGGGCTGTGGCCCCATCTTGCTGAAACCACACATTTGACTTGTTAATAGCCCCATCTTGCAGCTGAGGTACAAAAAAATTATTGATCATGTTAATATACCGCTCGCTCGTCACTGTAACCGCTACACCTCGGTCATTCTCAAAGAAAAATGGGCCGATGATTTTCGTCGCCGATATTGCACACCATACAGTAACTTTCGGGCTGTGTAATGCTTTCTGATGTTTTTCTTTTGGGTTGCTTGATGACCAGTAACGGCAATTTTGACGATTTACGTAGCCTTCGAGGTGAAAATGTGACTCATCACTAAAGTAAACATTGTCGATCACATTTTCCTCTGAAAAAAATTCTAACATCTTCTGACAGTAAAATTTTCGCTTGTTGTAGTCTTCCGGTTTGATTTTTTGAACTATTTGGATTTTGTATGGATGTAATTTTAAGTCTAAAGCCAAAATTCGTTGAAGACTTGAACGGTGAAGGCTCAAAGAGGCAGCATGTTTCCTGACTGATCGTCGTGGATGCTCCGCGATCGCAGCGGCGACGCGGTCGATGTTTTCAATCGATCGCACAGGTCTATCTCGAGGGCGAATTGAATGGTTAAGCAAACATCCCGTTGCTCTAAACTTTTCTACCCACGACTTAATTAATTGAATACTCGGGGCGTCACTTATACGGCGGATTTCAAAGCGATTACAAAACTTGCGCTGTGCTTCACTCAACGAAAACTCATTGCAAAAGTAAGCCTCTACTGCGTACGCGCGATGCGCGCCAGACCACTGCGACATGGCGACTAACAAATCCGCACTTGTTACCAACCGAACGCTACCACTCCCCTCCCGCTAGCCCCGCAAACTTCTGAGAAATTCGTGTTTAAAGTTTAAAATCTGGGCTGAGACACCCTTTACAAAGAAAATTACAATTAAATAATAGAAACAAATTAGAACTATTTACAATATAAACCATCGACCTAACTGCAGACTGTTACAAACAATATAGAGATAGCAAAACTTGTACCTAATGATATTTATAGTGCGTAAGTGGTATAAAGAAAATAAAGATTAATCAGTGTGTTTTGTAGATGGATGGGAACCACATGAACTTAAATCCATTTGGGCCAGAATTCAAACACTATGGACCGTCTGGATTTGATCTGTTTTTGGGGAGGAAATGGTGGTATTTTAACCAGGTAATTTTAATAGTCGCCGGCACGAAAGATTAGTGGTTGTTTTTCTGTTAAAGGTTTTAACACTACTGAACGCGCCTCCACAAACAAGGGGGTTTTTACTATAAAAACTATCGTAGTTTAACTAATTCATTACGGATGTAAGCGGGTTAACTACGACCCTTATTTGTGTTGGAAGAACATGCCGCTTACATCTGTAATGAAGGGGGGTTTTGCCACCACCCTTGGCAGGCGTATTGGAGATCGTAGTGGATTTAAAAATATAGGTTAGGTAGGTTTTAAAAATTCGCAAAAGAAAGCTGCCTCCCTTCCTCTCGTAGGGTCCCTGAGTACGCTCTTACAACATCCACATGCTTAATTGGAGGGGTCAATTCTTAAGCAGCGACGCTACGGCCGCTTTTAAATGTAAAACTGCTCAAGTCTGTCCTTACCGTTTTAAAGATTTCTCTAAAACTTATCTAATGTAAGTAAGGAAACTGATCACTAAATATAACTAATATCTAATCTACACGATGAAATATTTAATTTTACAATAATTTGTTAGGTTTTTTTAATAAATCACTGTAGAAAATAGAAGAAATGAGTGTGGGGTTATAACTCTCACAGGAAACAGAAAACACCAAATGAATAAAAAAACTTTGAAACTACTACTTAAATATATTATACCTATTTCCTTTAAAATACAAAGATTTTCCTTATTATTGTTAGATTCAATACAATATTAATAAAACCCCCAAAAAACACATTTTTGTAAAGCTACTGGCGAAATAATTGTAGCAAATATTTCCAAAACAATTTCAACCATATTGGTCATATTTTGATAAGATATTGGTCATAATTTTTGATTTTTTTCATAACTTATTATTAGATTCGTTATTGAGAATTATTTTAAGCGGTGAGGACAGAATTGGGCAGCTTTCCGCGGAGCGGCCATAAAAGACGCACAACATGAGGAAATGGACAAAGAAACACACTTTGGCACAGCGTGGGTCCAGCTGGCTCTGGCTTGAGGTGCGTGTAGGAGAAAGCAGTGCCTTTGTTCAGCAAGGGGACACAGGACTTATTTTAATTGTAAGACAATAGTGAGAACTATCACAAGTTATAACAAAAAACTTTTACATATACTACCTACCAACTTACCAACTTTTTATTTCATTCAAAACTTATATCATCTGATTTCAGGACGACTACAAACCAATGAGCTAAATGCGATGGCTCACTTAAGTACAAAAAAAACAACGAAAATAAATGACTAGCGGCAACAAAATGTTATGAAAGTGAACAAACTTGATGTTACATTAAAGTTTGTGCATAATTAAAGTCTCGTTTTATTTGCCAGAACATGCAACTGGCAAAACTGTTTGTGGCATTCTGTAGAACAAACGTCAAAATTATGCGAGCGACAAGTCATTTATAAACGACGACCTCTGTGGCGCAGCGGGCGAAGGCTGCGACTGCGACGAGGAGGTTGAGGGTTCGATTCCCGCCTCGGGACAAATGTTTGTAAAATCTGCAGTAATTTGTTCAGGGCGTTCTGGGTGTTTTTTATGTACCTATAGTAAAAAAATCTATATATTCAATTTAATGTATTAAATATATCAGTTATCCAGTACCCATAACACAAGCTCTGCTTAGTTGAGGGGTAGATGGTGCTGTGTGGATTTTCCAGCATTATGTATTTTATATTTATTTATTTATACAACCCAACGGTATGTGCTAAACATACCTACTAAAATTTTGATGATAGAAATAGAAAAGTATTTATAGCAAAGTATGTACTTCTTAATTCCAGAATCAGAAATATGTTTATTGATAACTGTTGTACAAAAAAGATCACATGTATAGATAGATAGATAACACTTTATCGTACCACACAAACACTAAATATTTGTAATACCAAAGAATGTTGAGAATCAAGGAAGTACAAAGGGCGGCCTTATCTTTAATAGACATGTCCCGGTAATGTTATCTATGCATATACCTCTAGGTACCATTATCGTGATTCATGTCCTTAAGTTAATTAGAGTTAGAGCTATTTCCAATACGCATGTTATATAGAGCATCAAGCAGTGCAAATCTGCATGCAATGTAGATAATTTTTTATATGGATTACTTTCTACGCTATGCATCGAAAGACTGGAGTCAGAATCTAGAGAAGAGCTCTATGCTATCGCAGATAGATATCTGGTATTGAAGTTTTGTGTTTCAATAGGTATTGAAACACAAAACTTGAATACAATCAATTCGAAACTTTGACATTTTAAAATGAATAAATGTTGACCCTCTTCAACAACACTAAACCTCCCCACAATCCTCAACAAAACCCAAAACTTGCTTGCCGAAAGACGTCCCCTGCCAGGAGCATTCCTTTAAATTAAAGGAGAGGTGTAGGTTAGTGTACACCAGTGAGGTACACCGCCAGAGGTGAGGAGGGGTGTAGGTTAGTGTACACCAGTGAGGTACACCGCCAGAGGTGAGGAGGGGTGTAGGTTGGTGTACACCAGTGAGGTACACCGCCAGAGGTGAGGAGGGGTGTAGGTTAGTGTACACCAGTGAGGTACACCGCCAGAGGTGAGGAGGGGTGTAGGTTAGTGTACACCAGTGAGGTACACCGCCAGAGGTGAGGAGGGGTGTAGGTTAGTGTACACCAGTGAGGTACACCGCCAGAGGTGAGGAGGGGTGTAGGTTAGTGTACACCAGTGAGGTACACCGCCAGAGGTGAGGAGGGGTGTAGGTTAGTGTACACCAGTGAGGTACACCGCCAGAGGTGAGGAGGGGTGTAGGTTAGTGTACACCAGTGAGGTACACCGCCAGAGGTGAGGAGGGGTGTAGGTTAGTGTACACCAGTGAGGTACACCGCCAGAGGTGAGGAGGGGTGTAGGTTAGTGTACACCAGTGAGGTACACCGCCAGAGGTGAGGAGGGGTGTAGGTTAGTGTACACCAGTGAGGTACACCGCCAGAGGTGAGGAGGGGTGTAGGTTAGTGTACACCAGTGAGGTACACCGCCAGAGGTGAGGAGGGGTGTAGGTTAGTGTACACCAGTGAGGTACACCGCCAGAGGTGAGGAGGGGTGTAGGTTAGTGTACACCAGTGAGGTACACCGCCAGAGGTGAGGAGGGGTGTAGGTTAGTGTACACCAGTGAGGTACACCGCCAGAGGTGAGGAGGGGTGTAGGTTAGTGTACACCAGTGAGGTACACCGCCAGAGGTGAGGAGGGGTGTAGGTTAGTGTACACCAGTGAGGTACACCGCCAGAGGTGAGGAGGGGTGTAGGTTAGTGTACACCAGTGAGGTACACCGCCAGAGGTGAGGAGGGGTGTAGGTTAGTGTACACCAGTGAGGTACACCGCCAGAGGTGAGGAGGGGTGTAGGTTGGTGTACACCAGTGAGGTACACCGCCAGAGGTGAGGAGGGGTGTAGGTTGGTGTACACCAGTGAGGTACACCGCCAGAGGTGAGGAGGGGTGTAGGTTAGTGTACACCAGTGAGGTACACCGCCAGAGGTGAGGAGGGGTGTAGGTTGGTGTACACCAGTGAGGTACACCGCCAGAGGTGAGGAGGGGTGTAGGTTGGTGTACACCAGTGAGGTACACCGCCAGAGGTGAGGAGGGGTGTAGGTTGGTGTACACCAGTGAGGTACACCGCCAGAGGTGAGGAGGGGTGTAGGTTAGTGTACACCAGTGAGGTACACCGCCAGAGGTGAGGAGGGGTGTAGGTTGGTGTACACCAGTGAGGTACACCGCCAGAGGTGAGGAGGGGTGTAGGTTGGTGTACACCAGTGAGGTACACCGCCAGAGGTGAGGAGGGGTGTAGGTTAGTGTACACCAGTGAGGTACACCGCCAGAGGTGAGGAGGGGTGTAGGTTGGTGTACACCAGTGAGGTACACCGCCAGAGGTGAGGAGGGGTGTAGGTTAGTGTACACCAGTGAGGTACACCGCCAGAGGTGAGGAGGGGTGTAGGTTGGTGTACACCAGTGAGGTACACCGCCAGAGGTGAGGAGGGGTGTAGGTTAGTGTACACCAGTGAGGTACACCGCCAGAGGTGAGGAGGGGTGTAGGTTGGTGTACACCAGTGAGGTACACCGCCAGAGGTGAGGAGGGGTGTAGGTTGGTGTACACCAGTGAGGTACACCGCCAGAGGTGAGGAGGGGTGTAGGTTGGTGTACACCAGTGAGGTACACCGCCAGAGGTGAGGAGGGGTGTAGGTTAGTGTACACCAGTGAGGTACACCGCCAGAGGTGAGGAGGGGTGTAGGTTGGTGTACATCAGTGAGTTAGATGAACCGGGTACTAACTCGTCAGTCAGCGAGGCAGTATTGTAATGTACCTCTATAGGTAAAAATTGGATTGATGCCTAAATCTAGATATAGATATGTGTCCAACTGCCAAAATATCCATTTTCGGAAAATTGCAATGATTTTTTGGTTAAATATGTGGCCTGGAGAAAAAAACGATTTATTTTGCTTATAAATACTTGATTGTGTTTTAAATATCTGGTTTTTCGGTAGTGAGCCACATATCACCACTTAGGTATTCAAACTTTCCCCTCATGCCTAAATCAACTATTGGATTGTTGCGTTACAGACGAAGACAGGGCGCTATGGCACTCATTAAGCTCATTATTGGCGCCTAAGTTCATCAGAGGACTATTATATGCTGATGATAATGATAATGACACGGCAAATGCTCCCGGTGAGGGGTAGCTTTAACGTTAAAAGGCAGGGTTGCAGGTGACAGCGAACACCGCATGACCAACTTCCGGCCTTCTCTGCACTTCGGATGCAGCCTCCGCGCCAGCCACCGGCTAAATTCAATTTGCAATAGGTCAGCTTTTGGAACAGGAAATGTGAAGCTTTTGGCTTTCCGTAAATTTTAACCAGACGATAGAGCTCAACACGTCATTTTCATAATTTTGGTAACGATCATAGTAGTTATTCGCCACCGAATGTTTTAGTACAAATTTCAAAGAAAAGTGTGACTCGAGTAACGGTTTACATAACACAACATCATTTCGCACAATGCAAACGATCACACAGATTTATATATTATTACGAGTATTAAGTAAATTACGTTACACCGATGAAAATTTTCACACATAAAATGTTATGGTCTGTCCGTATCTGTGGTCCGTATGCTGATAGAATTAATGTTGAACTAAATGAGATGGTGAAAAAACAGGTGAGATTGTGGTCAAACGGAAGTCTGACCACAATGTCACCTGTTGGTAAGTGACGTCAGCCACATGCTGACGTTGTATCATGAACGATGTATCATGAAATCTAGAAGGTCCTTAACCACGTTGTGTGTAGAAACTCCTTTGATATGACATATTTGATAGCCTGTACAAGCTTAGGCTCGCCAAGACTGGGCTGAGATGTAAACGGATAATTATAAAAAGGTGATAAAAACGTACCTACTTATTCTCAAAGAAATACTTAGATCATTAATTACAGAAATCGTCAATCACTTGCAAAATTAATAACAGCGATCGTTCACCAAAGAATTAAATGGCGAAGTTGGGATATCGTTAGCAGTCAAGTGAAGTAATTTCACGCTGGATTTGTCCCAGTGGTAATTAATTTGTACTATTTTATCGCGAATGCTCGACGTTCGTCCATGGATTCGTTATGGGTATGACGTTAAGAGTGGTCGTACTGTTGAGTGTGAGTTTATTTTAATTTTATTGTGATTTATACAAAGAACGTAATTATAAAGATTTTTTTACTAAAGTTGGTAGTTCCGACGTCACAGGTATTTTAAGTGTCATTGGAGAAACATTTGGCAATAAAAACCACGAAGATTAATTGAAAACTTTAAAAAACACTCGGTTACCGCTTCTGTACTTTTTTGGCAAAATGATGTGGCAAAGCCCTAGAAAATGTAGGAGCCATATATAAGAGCAAAAACGAGTATTTTGATATCTCATAAAGCCCTTTCGTGGTTTTGAACTTTGGCAAACATTGTCTTTGAGTGCATTATAATATTACCCTTGGAAGTACGTACCCTATCAAGAAAAACTGCCTTTTCAGGCTTCCCTGTTATGCCATGGAGTTAGCATACAAGAACAACTGGACCACATAGCTGTAAGTGCCAATTAGATGTGTTAAAACAGGAAATTTAAGCCTTTCAGCTTTAGATAAGTATTATAAAGTTTTCTTTTGCAGCAAAGACGGCGAGAAAATGCAGGCCTGGGGAAATTCAGGGTATGACATTGTTTTTGTACAAGTCTTGTTTTTTTTACAACGACTAGTTATGTCTACAAATGCTACGAGTAGTTTTGGGTAAAGCTTTTCCTTTGAGCTCATTGTAAATAGGCAGCCTTAGAAAATATTATTTTTGACAAAGGTACATATTCAATTTTGACTAGGCTTACTGAATCAGACGTGATATCGATTTAATTTATTGACGGTCGCTTTAGTACCTACTAGGATTGGGTCGTCGACTGTTTTACAGTCAACGAAACGAGGCCGTTTATCGTCCACGATAAACTAGTTTATAAAACAGTTTAGTTTTCGACTAGTTTATGCCGTTTAGGACATGGTCGATCGTTGAACGTTGATTCACTAATTGGTAAACGACGACTAGAATAAACGATTGTCAGTATGCGGACCGGCCGGCGCGGCGTTCGTGATTTGCGTGCTTGCTACGACGTAGCTTTGTGTGATTTATTGAAAAAAAGACTACAGCAATGCCCTCGTGTTCGTTCACAAGGTGTACAAATAGCTTCAAACAAAAAAAAAGCCCAAGGCATCACTTTTCACTTGTAAGTACACCAAACATAAAATTTTCTGATTATTCTACTGCCATATTTCGCAATTTGCAGACAGAGATAGAAATATACGACACATTAGTGCGTAAAAAGAGATATCAATACGCGTCTTGTTACGAGTGGAGTCGTTCGTCAACTCACACCATCAATCTTATCCCAACTGGTGTGAGTTAAGCAAGTAAGTATTCTGCAACTCGCAGCACCCTTTGTTTCGATTGAATTTATGCGTCGAGTAACAATCACCGAAAATTTTAGGTTCCTATAGGTACAGAGTATAGTTTTATGTGTGAAAAGTTTTAAATTATATGTGGAACCTTTCTATCATTTGTTTTCATTTCACATTATTTTATGTACAAAACACCAAATAACATTGTGTGTTCTTAATAAATATGCCTCTTGCCTATGATTTTACTAATATTTTTTTGTTGATTGTACTAAAATTCACTCAAAGTAAAAGTAGTGGGAGTTGCAGAACGAAGAGTAAAGCATTTTTATGATTTGGCAGCTCACACCAGTTGGGACAAAATTGATGGTGTGAGTTGACAAACGACTCTACGAATCCCCGTGCATGGGTAGGGCATGGGTCAACATTATAATATTTATGATGTTCATTAGAATAATTATTGCTAGATTTGTTATTAAAGGGGTTTGAAGATTTTGGCCCTAACATCGGTCACCATTTCGTTTTTATTTTACGAATTGGCCGCGCACAATAAATGTTATACATTTGGATAGAAAACACTAAAACAAATAAAAAATGTCAAATAGAATAATGTCCTAAAGTGTCCGAGATATTCATAGATGAAAATAACTATATTTTTCTTCATAATATGTGGATTTCACAGAAACCTGACGCTTTAGGATAATGATGTTATTTAATTTTTTTAGTGTCTTTTTTTAGCGTTTTTTTATCTACTACTATATAAAAATAAGTCGGGTTTTCCTTCCTGACGCTATAACTCCAGAACGCACGAACCGATTTCCACGGTTTTGCATTCGTTGGAATGTTCTCGGGCTCCGTGAGGTTTATAGTTACATAAAAAGAAGCCATCTGGTGGCGAAACGGAGTTCGCCGGGTTTGCTAGTATGTATCTAAATATATAACTTTTATTTTTTGAAATATTGCACATCATTAATTAATTTATTACATATTATATTATAGATATATTAGAGATTTTATAGAGACGATGATTAGATATTTTTTCAATAAAATATTAAAAAGTGATAATATTCCAATTTTTCCCCCTAATTTTTTTGTTGACCGTACTGTCGTAAAACTCTGGGAACTCCAGAATATTTTTTTAAAATAGTGGAGTCGTACTAGCGACTAATATTGTTGTCTCGGTCGCACGTCGGTCTTAGGTACGTCTTTCCATATTTGTTGTTCATCATATTGCACAAGATTGGAAATGTAACTGTTAGCGTTTGTGTTTGCTTGTAGTTATAACACAGGCCAGTTGTTGAGTAAACGCTGGGAGAACTTACCCAATCTACAGATTTACTACATCGATGATTACTACCTATATAAATCAATGACATTACTAACATTACACATTACTGACATTATTGTAAGAGAAGACAAGGTATCTAGTCACCGCGCATGAGACGATAAAACTACTTCTAGCTGACGCACTGACGTCATTGGCTAGCGGAACTCTTTCTCGTGAGCACGTGCTGTCTCGTTATCTCATTGCCATTAAGAATGCCTTCTTGTTCGTTTGACAAGTGCATGACTCATTCAGGGAAACAAAAAATGGCGTCAGGAATTACCTTTCATGCAATTAAGTACTCGTAAAATTATAAAATAATTAAAATCAGTATTTTAAAATTAATTTGATTAATATTCTAATATAATTTTGTGAAAAAAAGATATACAAAAATACGCGCGTGTGACACGAACAATAATACGCGGTATGACGCGACGCACAGTGGGTCAAAACTGCTAAAAAGGGGACATGATTTTTTTCAAATGAAAGATTTTTTTATGCCAATCGGTGGAGCTCATTGACCCTATCAGAAACTATTCTATGACATTGCGTCATAAAACTAATACTTACCGAGAAAAAAAATAAGTTCAAAAAGTTGTATGGAATGAAAGGAAGGTTAAGGAACAAACCACTGGATTTTGTATATATTTTAGCTCACAAACGCGTGCAATAATACTTTTATTTCGTTGCCAAATAATAAAAAAGGACTCATTTTCAATGTAATTTATCGAAAAAGGGGGCAAGTTGATGGCACTTGTGTATGATATCATACGACAGGTAATAACCTATTCTATAACACCTACGTGTTTTCAAAGCTGTATCGGTAAACATTTCTTAGAAATCGACTATGATAGATGTCATTTCATACAACTTTTTTGAACCTAATTTTTTTTCTCGGTAGGTAAGTATTAGTTTTATAACAAAATGGCATAGAACAGTTACTGATATTGAGCTCCACCGATTGGCATAAATTTTTTTCAATTATTGGAAAAAATCCTATGACCCTTTTAGCAGTTTCGACCCACTGTACGACGGTACCTTACAATAAATATTCTACAGAGGGGAATTCCCGATTATTATTTTGTTTATGCCTGTTAAGTGTGGAAGCGGAGCTGTGATAAACGTTGCCGTCTCTTTCAGGCTACAGTTTCAGTACCTATCTCTGTCATTGATTACAATGTGCACGACATTATAATGTATCTGTAAGGGTACATTTGCGTATATAGGTAATCTAGCTCAACTATCGAATACGCAATTTATGAATATGCCTTGTCTTCTATCTTTAGTAATGTCATTGATATAAATAATGCTGGACAATCCACACAGCATCATCTAGCCCCAAGCTAAGCAGAGCTTGTGATATGGGTACTTGATGACTGATATACTTAATACATACAATACATTCATTACATAGATCGAATTTTTATAATACCTAGCAAATACTCAGAACACCCGGAACAAATAATTCCAGATCGTACAAACATTTGTCCCAAGGCGGGAATCGAACCCGCAACCTTCTGGGTCGCAGGCGGACCTTTGCCCGCCGCGCCACATCGGTCGTCCTTGATCTGCGTAAAGCGCATTTTAAAGAAAAGTAATAATTATTAATATAAACAAACAAACAAAATTCAAAAATCTGCGTGCCTACTAATACAATAATACATTGCACATGCATTGCAATAGAGTTTATTTTTACAAAACACCGACCACTCAACCGTTATAGAGTCGCGCGCATGGCGAAAAAGAGATAGTCATATTAGCGATACAAGCAAGTGTGAAGAGAACGGAATGCTTGATAGACGGGTGGCTGGAATGTGGCGTCGACTTTTCTACAGTCAACGAAACGTGACCGTTTATCGTTTACGATAAACGGATAAACGGTGAAACAGTTTCGGCAACGCTCGACGATGGACTGCGCGATGCAAACGTCGTTCACATGTAAACTAGTTAAACAGTGGGCTGTAAACTTGTCTAACGTTGACGGCTAACAAACTGTTTAAAAAAACTGTTCGTTCATTCAACGACCACCACTAGTACCTACCATTTTTCTTCAAAAATCTCTTTCTTAATGATGTGCCCCTAGACAAATTTCAGCCTTAGCGGCCAGTCTATAATTTTTCTTGCTAGAAAAATCACAATAACATTTTTTACCCTTTCCTATTAGTTGTATTTCAATGCATCAGCGCTTTTTAGTAGGACAAAAACTAAAGTGCATCGTAGCGCAGCTTTACATACATATTACTAATTTTATTCCAGAGGGTGCTCGGAGTAGACGACACCTCGTCGATTCTCGGAGCACCTCGTTACCCCAACCATTTGCCAGAAGCTGAACCTATCCTACCAGGTCACACACTTCTCAAGCCAACGCTGGGCATGCTGAAGTCGTCTATAAAGTTCCCACATAGAGAGATGGAGAGCGGAGCTGGCGTTTACGGCAACACCAATAATATTTTGGGCACCAGGTATCTACTGCTTTTTTTAGATAATGATCTTCCTCCTAGCCGAGTTTCGGCCACAGCGGCCAGTCTCAACGGAGACTAGCCATGGGTGCAGAACATATTAAAGTGCACAAGTGTGGGCGGAAACACAAGTGCACTCTCTGTTCCTTCCCTCTCATAATCCTATGGGACGGCAGATCGACACGACCGGGGAGAGAGGTCAGGGGCGGGACCAACGGCCTAACGTGCTTTCCGGCCAGACTACTTCCTTTTCGCAGAATACGTCTCTAGGATGTTAGATAAAACATAGTTCTTTTAAATGAAGCTGGGTAATTTTCACAACATCATTTTACACCCAAAGAAAGCTGAGCTTGTGTAGACCATCTAATGAACGTAAGTTATATTAATCATCATCAAGGAGAAGATAATTAATGCTCTTTTCCTACTTAGGTGGGGTCGGCATATCAGGTTTTGTTCTTCCATTCGGTTCTATCAGTCTTTTTTGCGTAGATACACTAATGTTCGTCGTTAGCTGACCCCTGGCAGGTTCCAAGTCTGGTAATTACATCAGTTTTGGTTTTATATAAATAAATTTATCGTTTTTATATAAAACGGCTCGCTATATTCATTTTATTGAAATATTCTAGTTTTAAAATAGTTCTGTATTCATAGAATTTGACTTCAAACGTAACAGTTCAAACAACGTGGAGTCAGCTAACAATGAACGCAACTATACGTTCTTTTAATATTTAATTGAATTTGTTTTGGGCAACGAACTAGAGACAGCAAAAAAAAAATTACTAACTAGAAACTATTATTAGTATTTAAAACTAGTGCTCTAATAAAGGTAGCCACAGCAGCATTCGCCAAGATTTTACAATTGGATTTGAATAAATATTCATATGTATTTGCAGATGGGGTGGCACAAATGAAAGGCTGGCTTATAGTGGGTTTCGCAGATCACCTTCAGATTTTATGGAGGTAATTTATGACAAAATAACTAGCCAAATGGAAAAACTTTGATTCCTCTTTTGAACTTTTCTATGAATATGACTTTATTGGTTTTATTTTTAGATCATCCCAGGACGAGCCATGGTAAGTTAATATTCATATGGTGCCACGTAATGTACTAAGCCAAGAGGGGGTGATTTTGGACCCCGAGGGGATAAACGTCTAATCAACTTTTTTTTTATATAAAATATTTTTTTGTAAAAAGTCGATGTAATTAAGACACAATATTTTTTTATAACATATTCTTGCTTTTTGCTTTGTACGTACACCCATTACGTAGCACATTGTATTGTAAGACGTAGAGTTGAAATTCATTACGAATGCAATAAATAAAGCAAAAAGATAATTTTGGTATTTATTTTAAGGGTTCAGAAGAGGATGTCTTGGTGGCTAAACAGAATGAGCCACATTTTGGGTATGTTCAATAATGTAGCTCAAACGCAAATCTCGAGGCACATCTCAAAACGCGCTTATTTCACACGTTTCAACGAAAATCTGTCAAAAAAATCGTGACTTGAAACGTGCTTAATTCTGAGTTTGCGTTTGAGTAATCACGGGTTAGGTGTTTTCAAGTTGCCATGATTATTATTTTGCTGAACAAACTTTTTGTAACTTTAACTGTACGTTTTATAATTTATTCATGAAACAGATCTGCAGCTTGGCCATCCCACCCCTATCACAAAGTATCATCTGTAAGTATTTTTTGAACCAAGGCTTAAACAAGATCCGTCTAGTGCGAGTGTAACTCGCGCGCTGAGGGTCTCGAACTTTTGTTAATTTAAAGAAAATTGCTTCTTGATAAAACAAGATATTACGATTTAACTGGTCCTGGCTGATTTAAGGCTGTTGTATGGCTTAACGGCCTTGAGAACACAAAATAATTATCTGTAGATGTATAAATAATTTGTTTTATACGTGAAATGTTCAATTTGTGTAAAATACTTTGACATACATATATTTGAGTTAAAGAAATCTACTTAAAATAAACAGCAGCGTTTAGAAGATTCTAATTTAGTTTTTTTTTTTGTTAGTATTTGGATATTTCTTCTAAACGCTATTGAGTTAGTGTATTTTTGGCCGTTGGCCATAAACCAGCCTTAAGGACGTAACACACCAAAGCCGCACCGTTACCGCACAACACCTAAATATGGACTTAATCTCGTAAACTTTACATACATTTATACATTTATTTATACTGATAAAATGGCTTATCGCAAGCTTCAAGCTAGTGGCCAGCGAACTGTCTCTTATGTGATGCCGTCAATATAAAATACATCTAAATGGTACGAGTTAAAGCCCATATTAAAATGCACATTTTTGTGCTGTGCGGCAGTGATGCCGTTCAGATCTACGATAACCTCTTTAGAGAACCAATCTTTTAAATCCATCTCACTTTTCAGTGAGCTAGAAGTGCATAACGACAACACACTTTAAAGGTTTACATTACACTTACACATGTGAATTTTTATTTATTATCTAACGTCGTTGGCAGCTCTAAAGCTCATCAAATTAATCCATCTCTATTTTACAGGTACCAAGAAAGTAAGAATTATATATTTATATAATTTAAAAAACAGTAATTGCATATAATTTATTCGGGAGTCGATGGATGGAGGCGGCTCAGGACCACTATTTGTGGGGTCGTTGTCCAGCAGTGGACGTTTGTGGGCTGATATGATGATCATGATGCATTCAATAAAAAACACTATATTTTATTCCAGGAGAGACGTGCAAGTGGTAAATAATTATCAACAAAGTAATCCAGTTAGTGAGGAAAATGAGGTGATTTTAGTTTTGTGCCAAACATATGTACATATTTCAAAATCTATAATTATAATAATACAAGATGCCCCAAAATTTGTGTCGCTGAAGGGCGCTGTAGCTGAATGGCGGTCATTCCGGAAACGAATGGTTCAGCCCTGTTATTTCATAAATTTACTAGTGCACCTTATAGATAAGATCAAATTAATAACTTTTTCACTGACCTTGTAAACAAATGTTCTAATCCATGCTAATATTATAAATTCTAAAGTAATTCTATCTGTCTGTCTGTTATCCTTTCACGCCTAAGCGGCTGAACGGATCACAATGAAATTTGGCAGGGAGGTAAATGGTATCCCGGCGACGGATATAGGTCACTTAAAAAGTGCGTGCGAAGCCGTGGGCAGTAGCTTGTTTTATATAAATCCGAAACGACATATCGATCTCATTCAAAAACATTTCAATTTCTTCTGAACAGTGGGAATCTGAAAAGTTAAGAATAAAAGAGCACATCTACGGTTACCACCCACCAACCCCACCAAGCCTCCTTGATAGCAGGCTCTATAAAAGTCCGGTAAGTTTAAGGTTTGATACTACAGTGAAAAACCTAGTTTTCAAATATAGGAATCCATTAAAACATATGTTTTTAGGGCTTAATTTGCATAGAATAATTGCATAATTGGACCCTTCAGGGCGTCAACTTTTTTATAGACCATTTCATTTTTGAAACAAATGGTTCAACATAAAGTTGACCTTCAAATTTATCCCTTTTGGCTATACAAAATTATGTGGCCTTGCGTACAGGAAACACTAAGTTTCGCAAAACTAATGCTTCACAAGTTGAAAGAAGTGAAGCGGCATAGAAGAGAAGCAGACATAGTCATCCTGAAGCCACAGGTAGCGAAACTAACAGGCGATGACCTGGGCTATGGCTATAAAGGTCATGAAGAAGAGTACGAAGACGACGAGCACTACTTCGGGACCACCCAGTCTGCAAAGAACATTAGTATGAAGAAGAAATGGTTCTGGGATTCCAAGGTCAGTTTTTAAAATCTGTATCTTGTTGCAGGTACAAAATGACTAGTTTCTTGGTTAGTATTACCGGCCGTTTGCTTGTTCCATCGCCATTTTTTTTATAATCTTTATATCGTCATACTACATCGTCAAGAATCAAGAAAAATCTGAATCCGCTTGGAATCCGCTAATTTTCATGCATTCGTTCATAATGATCAAGATAATCAAGATAAAATATAGGGACGTTACATGTCATGAAGGTAGTTTTTAGGGTTTCGTACCCAAAGGGTGAAAACGGAACCCTATTATTAAGCCTCCGCTGTCCGTCCGTCCGTCCGCCTGTCACGGGCGTCTATCTCCTAAGGAAGACAGTTAAAAGTTTCAGAGAGTATGTATTTCTCTTGCCGCTATAACATCAAATAAAACAAATAAAATAAATATCAAAATTGAAGGGTGCTTCCGTAAAAACACGTGACTTTTTCATCTATTTTTGCTTTTCGTTTGTCAAAGCTGTATCTCTTGAACCACAATAGGTAGACACATGCAACTTTCTATAAATAAGAAACTTTTCAACTGTAATAAGAACAAATACTAAAAACATAATAAAGTTGAAAATTTAAAGGGGTCTCCATACAAGTAAAAGTTTGTTGTTTTTTATAAGTTTGCCTGATTTTTACGGTACGGAACCCTTTGTGTGCGAGTCAACTCGCACTTGGCGGTTTGTTATATAAATAGGCCGTATTTATTCACAGAATGCTTACAACCACATAAAATTCAATTCGGACGCACCAGATCATGAAGAGCATTTGCCTGCAAATGCTAAAGATTTCGAAGAAGAAAAGAAATGGTGGTATTTCCATCAGGTACCTATTCATTGTTTCTATAAAATTTAGCTACCCTCATCAATACTGAACAGATCGAGCCATCCGAAAATCATCGCAATAGCCTTCTGAAATCAAATTAGGGTTTGGCTCATTTGCAGAAATATTAAGATTTCCCACAAAAAATGTCATTAGAAAATGAACATGATAGCATCAAGCAATCTGTCCAACACAAATGCATAAAATACAAATAAATTATATACTAAGATAGAAACTGAATCAGGGGCCTTAGGATAACTGTAACATAAAAAAAAAGAGACCTCAGTGCTTAGACAAACCTAACATAGGCTTTAAGAGGCTGACGGACAAACCGATTAACGGTTTATGTTAGCTGTAGCATATGTATGTAAATAATGGTTAATATAAATAAATAAAAAGAAATGGCATTGCCTACCAATGTATGTAACTATTTTTTTTTAAGAATAAATGATCTATCTATCTATCTGTGGCGATAGCGGCGTAAGAATTTCCTTTGACTGGGAGTGATCGTCAGATTTTTCCAGTAGTCTGTGTGTCTACCATGAGTTTAAACATTCTATACTCGCTAGCGACTGTAGTTAAAAAAATGTATGAAAACTTGAACAGCGCCTCTAGCGGATAGTTGGGTACTAAAATGGTACTAACTAAACTATATGCGTATTTACGTAACTACTGTAGTAACGTCAGGCGATCTAACTGTGACAACTCATGGTAGACACACTGATCCGGCTATCGTAAGAGCGTTTTCACATTATTCGATCCGATATCGGTAACGGACGCCGATACGATATCGGGGTAAGTAAAATGTATGAAATATGTACCTGTCTTTCATATTGTCCGGCCCAATATCGGATATCGGAGTCGACACCGATATGCTGGCGGCACCATCGGACGCCCGTGAGCCGTCGGGTGATAATGTTTTTTTATGTGTGCTATACGTGTATCAAAATTGTCTCTGTGTGCGTAGAGCCCGATGCGCGGCGGCCATTTTGAGCTTGTTTACTAGTTTGGTTGTCATCATGGCGTCGTCATCATTTAAATACGATATAATTACATTAATTGAACTGGGAGAATCTAAACCATGCTTGTGGGATAAAACTCACGAGGAATATAAAAATAAAATGGAATATAAAAATAAAATAGGCCCCACAGCCATTCGAAAATGTGTGTCTCGTTTCTTGATACTGTTTGTGAGATGAATTAGCAAATACCTAATTGAATGTGGATTCACTCATACGAAAGTAATTAAAAAACTTTCTAGATGCGTTTTGTAGCTTCCTAAAAAGAGTATAAAATGCTCCCTCTGAATATCTAGCTTCCACAATGGGATGTATCCAATACTGTCTGTGGACAGATCTTTTTTTGTGTCTCAAATATAATAGATACAGCAAATAAAGTTTTCTATTATAGTCGGCCATGATGACCGGCCCTCACTAAGCTATCGAGCAAATGGCCGTATCGGAACGATTTTGTCGGAAATTATGTGTAAATAGCAACCTTGTTAATTGTTAATTATTGTCCTACCCTTCATTTATTTTCAATAATGGTATTGCGACCAAATTATATTACTTTTGATATTTATTATTTAACAAATGTAACGCCACTGAAATTTACATAATAGAAGACGTGGAAGAGCGAAAACACCTAATACAAGTATATCATTATACTTAAAAGGTGTTTTCGGCTATGGTAAAAATATTGTATCTTTTATTACAGAATAAAAACATTTATTATTAAACATTTATTTATTATTATTATTATAATAGCACATGGTGTCGGCTATCGGATGTCGGCTATCGTCGTCCGACACCGATATCGGATTGGATAATGTGAAAACGCTCTAAGGCGTTAATTACGGAGGCCACAGTCGACGGTTTTAAAAAAACCAAAAACTTTTGAACTATTTATTAACTTTAAACTTTTACAAAGCTCGTAAAGTAAAATTATTCTAAGTTAAAACTAATGAAGCTACGCTCGGTCGATGCTAGTACCTAGCGTGGAATGACGTGACCGCGGTCGCGGCAGGGCACACTGAGGGAAAGACGTCATCGCTGAGTCGGCAGAGTATGTACTAGCCGAATGACAATTATACTGCCCGAACCACAAGTACTGCAGTCCACGGCTGCAGATTAGGTGCATAGTTTCTATGTAACACGTTCGTGCCACATATTTGTGAAAACACTAAATACTCGTCCGATTTTATTGCCGGGCCGCCGATTGTCTGAAGACGCGGTCTGCATACTTCTGGATAGAGACAAAATATACGTCCGATTCCTCCCTCCGACTTGTAAGCAATGGAGCCTTAGGCCTTTTACGGGCTAGAACTAGCCTTTTTGAATCGATTTCTCTAGATTTCACTATTTCATAATATACTTAAATACAAAATACATACGTACAAAAACCTCTTATACCATGATACCAAATTTCATAAAAATCCGTTCAGCCGTTTGAGCATAAAGGGGTAACAAACACCTACAATTCAAACAGATCTCGTTGTCATGTTTTCGGACAATTTTGCCCTCTTTTCAGAGCTTTTTCAGTTTGTCTGCCGGCAACACTGGCTCTGTAATTACTCGAGATAATAGCACGAGAACGTCTGAGTTCAAGAACGCAAAAAAAAGTAGGGATGTGTATTGAGTAAATACGATCAGATAGTCTGATCAGTGATGATCAGACAATTGGAAGCAAAATCTGACGTATATTCCCAGTCTTATGGAACCTGGCAAAGAAAGGGCAGCAGCAAAATGGCAAAACTCGCCCTTGTGGGAGTGAGCCATGATCAGCAGTAGACGCTATGTGCTGATGAGTGAGACACCAATGGCTCCTTATCCCTACAAGAAGGCCACACGGCAGGAATTAGTCGAAGATGGCAGGAAGATATTTGACCGCCCGTGATATTTGGAAGAAATAAAGGGTCGACTTCACCCAGCAGTGGCATGACCTGGATAAAATCACAAAAATAATTTTACTCGACAAATATACTTTTGGAGTTGGAACAAGCAAAACGGTTTTATTAGTCGTACTACGTCGCACTACCTTGTATTGTCCTAACCTATTGATACTTATTAACTATTATTTTATTTTCAGTCTGACTTTCAACCATTTACGGAGCTTGAAAGTTAAGAAGCTGCAAAAAACAAAGTTATTTTGTATTTTAAATAAATATTCAAGTATTTTGTACCGTGTTTTTATTTTTAAAAAGAACGCCATCTATCGTATAGTAGAGGAACTACTGAGAAACCTAAAGAAACTTGAAAGATAAGGTACTGTAGCTTGTGGTATAATAGTACAAGCAAAGTTCACTAGGTGGCATTATAATTAAAATTGTGTAATATCCTTTGTTTACATTGAGCCCTGACTTTGGGCACAGAAATAATAGTACGTTTGATATTATGGGTAGGTAGTATCGAGACTACAGATTACTTACAGAAATACCTGTAATTTGTGATCGAGACGTCATTGACACGTTCCATTTTTAAATTTGCGTAGTTCTTTATCCACACGATAGAGGCGCTGTACTTAGCATATCCCATACAAAAATAGAACGATGCGCGATGGCGTTACTCAAAGATGGTGACGTTGTGGTCGCATTACTTTGCACCGTTTCACTCGAAGAAAATCCTTGCTTGCTTCTATCAGCAGCCATAAATCGACGGCCCCCACGTAAATTATCGAAACTGCAAAACCCGTACTTTACAGGGGAGCAAATCTAAGTTTAGATTTAGATATTTGACAAAATTTAAATTCGAATATTCAATATAAGAAGTGTATATTTAGTAGAAAATTGCATATTATTGTACCATGTATTAGAGTTTTTCATAATTTTCATATTTTAAGTGATATTACACATTCGATACTTTACTCGGGTACTGCTGGTTACATTTTTATCGAATGTGCCAGTTTCGATATTGTTATGTGACAAAATATTTAAGTCTACTATCGAATGTGCCCCTTTCGATTCTTTTCTGCGACATGAAATGTTACTCAACTATCTAATGTGGTACTTTCGATTGTATTCTTTGCTATATTACTCAAGTAAAGGTAACACAATACTAGTTTCGATATGAGATAACTCTCTGATATTAATTTTTATCAGACTTCTAAGTAATTTTTAATGGATATTTGTGCTAAATAAAAAATAAAACAATGACAAATTATTAATAGAGAGAAATTTTTATTAAAAACCTTAAAAATATACTTAGTTACTAATTATTTCTTTTTTTAATAGGAACATAATAATGGATGTAATAAAATTAATACAGAATATCACTGCTTACCAAGAATATGAATTAATATATCATCATATCAATCTGCATAACCATTTGTAACTAAAAAGGAATGAAAAGTCATCAATCTTATTCATTTTAATTATTAAAGAGATCAACAGGCAATAATTATCTCAATTTACCATATTCACCTACTAAACTTGCTTAAGCTAATCAACATTCTTAATTTTAATTATAATCAACACAATCAACGTATATAGATAGAAATACTTATACTGAGCTCGAGTTTAAAGTACAATGTGAAACAATGTTAATAATTTCATGAGATCGTCATATTTAACTTAAAATTAATAGGTACTTATTTTAAAAATTAAGTCACATATTAATGTAATATTTTTTTTTTAACTTTCGTTCTAAATATCTATGTTCTAAGAACTCTACTAAAACAACCTATTTAGTCCTCTTCGTTAATGTCTTCATCATTGTTTTGAGAAATGTGAAGCGTTTTGTAAAAATTATGATATTGCTTTTTACACATTACACCTACACACACACAGGACATTAGAATCAGTCTTTTTTATATGAATTTCCATAATATTATTCCATTTCACATCTTGATTTACAGTGTTTTTCTTCAAATTTCTGCCGTCTAACAAGGGTTTCAAATCAAATAACATGTCTTGAGTCACTTCAGTTACTTTGTAAGGAGAATTTTTTGTTTTTGCCCAACGAACTAGTGCGTACCATTGGTCAGGAGTGTAAATTATTTTGCCCTTAGAAGATCTCTCAATAAGTGATATCGGTGTTGAATTTCCTGCTAGCGTGCATGTAGAGGCTGTAGACTACCCTGTTACGGTTTTGGCCGGTGCAGTTATCCGACCAAAATCTGAGATATGCACCATCTGCTACTTTAAGCTGGATAAAATCTAGCAAGCAGCTAGCAACCTCAGAAAGTTAACTTTCCATAACCGCATTCGTTCCTTGGCTAAGGAGTCGTTTCAGCGTTTCGGGTTCGTCATTAGAAACGCCCGTGATTTCGAGAGCGAACACGTCATTCGGCTTATCTTTTCGGCACTTGTTAGGGGCAAGTTGGAGAGCAGCGCTTGTGTATGGAACCCGCATGAGTTTACTTACACCCTCATGCTTGAGAAGGTACAGAAGAGATTCTTGCGGTTCCTCTACAAGCGCTGCTACGGCTACTACCCCTATCTTTATCCCACTAAGTTCCTATTAGGATGTCTGGGCTATAACTCGCTGGAGGTGCGGCGCGCCTACGACCAAATGATTACTGTGTGTAAAATCCTCCACGGCAGAATTGACACCTCGAGCTTGAGTGACGAGTTGTGTCGACTTTATGTCCCGAACAATTACTGCCGGGCTCGGAAACATAGACTGCTTGCTGTCCCACAGTCCCGTACGGCAGCTCACTCTGAGTCGCCCATCCCCCGAGTACTCGGTGCCATCAACGCTCTCCTGGACGACAGCCCCGAAGTTGATCTGTTTGCCGACAGCTGGACCAATTTAATGAGACGGTGCCTTAATTTTTGTGAACGTAAATATTAATTCTCTGACATTCTTTAATTTTATTGTTTCTTGTTTTATATTATGTGTTCATTTCTGTAATCATATTTAATTAATGTAATTGGTTGTATATACCGTGTCTATTAAATTAAATAAATAAAAAATAAATAAATAAACCTCATTGGCCCCATGTTTAGCTACATTTTCAGGCCACATGTAACAAGATGCTTCCTTCTTTCCAGCGTCGAATACTGTCAAATGCAGAAGTGACAACTTTATTTTATAATAAAATAACGAAACCTCTCCACAAGGGCAGTTAAGTAACTTCTGAAAGTCGTAAGTTGCGCATACTATTTGTCCACGGTTTTGAATAGCTTGTTCTTTATCCGCAACTTTGTATTTTCGCGCAGTCTGTTTATTCGAAAGATGCTTGGCGTGAGATTCTTTCTCTCTTAAATTTATTGGAAACTTCTTTTCTTTCGGAACAGGTAAATATTAATTTTGTCCAAAATCCCCATCTACCGCCGCACTTTCTTCGTAAATGTCATTTAAATATTTCCACTCCTCGTTAGTAAACTCACATCGCACAGGAGATGCTGAAAATAAAGAAAAAAACCATATAACAAATTACAACATCTATCGAAAATACAGGTCAAACTATTACTTTGACGTAGTAAAGTATCGAAAATGGTACTTTCGATATGTCCATAGCAGAGAAAAGTATCGAATGTACCACTTTCGATAAATTTATCAACACAAAATCCAGAGAATACTATTGAAAGTGGTAGATTCGATAGAACAAAGGGGATCTTTGTCCTAGTATAATATCGAATCTACCACTTTCGATGGTTTAAAACCAAATATTACAAAAATAACAATATATTGTCCAATTTTTATTTAAAAAAAGTGCTTACTTAACTGATTTCAATAACAAATTCATATACGTTGCATAACAAAGCTCTTATACAAACAATCACGTACAAACAAATAGAAAGTTAAAAAAAACTTACAGAGTTGATCATCCTTTGTATTGGAAATAACAGGTTCCGTTGAAGTTTCACTGCGCTTTTTTATCATATTAACCATTTGTTTCACCTCTTTTATTCATTTTGAACTAAAACTTAAACAATATCGAACCTAAGCTTAACCTCAAAACGCAAGTGCGCCCTCGCTCACATTTCGGGTAACACTGACGAAACAGGTAGTTTCGATTGACGCCCGGGTACCGCTGACCACGAATAACATCGAAAGCGGCAGGTTCGATGTTTTAATGTGTTCATTTTATGCAATTTCGATTCTTTTCGATTGAAAAGTAGTTGAAGGCATAAATATTAAAAAAAATAAAAATAACAGAATCATAAATCTTTATCTTTACTTGCTATTGGTGCAATAAAACGAAAATGGCTTTATTGCAGTTTCGATAATTTACGTGGGGGCCGTCGAAATGTCTAACTTGAAATCCATAACCAGTGAACTTCAAGTCGATTACCAGTGGTCGAGTCAGAATGTCGTCGGTGTGTTTATCTAAGGTATTCAACTGGTCTTTGGTTTCGGAATGAATAATCCATGTGAATCCAATTTCTCATGTTTTCGATCTTTCATGCGTTTCGTTATTGCAAGTAGGACTATTACTGGAGTACCACTATTACTATTTATACCTAGGTAAGTATGCGATTTAGCTGATTTACTAGTTGCAAAAACGGTAATTATATTTATTATGCTGTAAAAACACAGCCTGAGCATTATTTTTGTCAAGAATTGCAATTTAATCACGTATTTTGTCAGTAGGTATGTTTACTTTTTTCATTCTTCAACTGTCAAACTCACTCATGTCTCTCTTGGAGTTGTCAAAAGTCCACGGTTTATTTTGTTTATTGTCAAAAGTACCTACGCGTTTTTTTTTAAGATGGAACAAGACAACGAGTCGTGTCGTAAGAATCGACCCCTATAACTCAGCCCGTGGATGTCGTAAGAGTCGACCCCTATAAACCAGCCCGTGGATATCGTAAGAATCGACCCCTTTATCTCAGTTCGTGGATGTCGTAAGAATAGACCCCTCTAACTCAACTCGTAGATGTCGTAAGAATCGACCCCTATCACTCAGTCCGTAGATGGCTGCGCTGGTTTGATAAAACATACATAACTCAGAATAATGTAGTTATACATGTTTTTACAATATCATAAATGGCAATAACTATGTGTTCTTATAAATAAACGTATAAAACGTAATATACATAAAGGTATTTGCTGAATTACTTATATCTATCAACATCATTAAAATCTTTAGTAATTCCTATACAAGCGACAGTTGTATGATTTTATCTCGTGTTATAAAATTAACCTACTGTTCTTAGATCAAGAGCGTTCCATAATTATGTAGGTGTATTATTTAATAATAGGTGATTGGAAGATCTTAACAAGTGAAGTTCAATCGCTATTAAATGAATAAGTTTCATTAGTAGAAAATAATTTTACACAGGTAGTTACTTGTCCCATTCGGTAGCACGCACGTTTCAGAGAATCGATTTAAATCGATGCACAACACAACACTAATACAGGTATCCCCAACCCTACATCGCTAGCAGAACGCCATTCTTTTAGAGGATAGCAACCAAAAACATGAGCTGGGATGTGGTGGGTGGGTTATTGCATCACTAACTTATTCATATAATAGCGGTTGAACTTAACTTGTTAAGTTCTTCCAATTACCTATTAATTTCATAGTTCCATTAGTAGAAGAAAATTTTACACAGGTAGATGTTTCGAATCTAACTATCTACTTAAGTTTTTGGTACTGTTGAGCAGTAACCTTTTCTGATTAATTCGTAGCGGCTTTTATAAAGATAACTAGTTTTTTATATGTGCGCGAGCTGCAAGCAGCTCGCGGCGGCTGTTTATATTGTTTTTTTTTATTTTATTCCCCTTTTCGTAACCTACACCCTCGATTTGGTCGAAATCGATAACGAAGAGTGAATTTTGCTATAAAAAATGTCAGCCATCTCGGATTTTGAAATGGACGTCTTTTTCGTAATCTACGAGTTTGAGTTAATCGAAAACGATACCCATATTAGTGGGTGTGCTGTCACACAGCGCGGCTCGCTTCGCTCGCCTTGCTGTGTGACGGTTGTCGAATTGCGGTTCGCTTCGCTCACCGCAATACGACCCACGGCCCACGAAACGCGGCTCGCTTCGCTCGCCTTGCTAAGTAACGGTGGTCGCATTGCGGTTCGCTTCGCTCACCGCAATACAAAGCGCGGCTCGCTTCGCTCGCCTTGCTATGTGACAGTGGTCGAATTGCGGTTCGCTCCGCTCACCGCAATCCGACTCGCAGAACACGAAGCGCGGCTCGCTTCGCTCGCCTTGCTACGATACGGAGGTCGTATTGCGGTTCGCTTCGCTCACCGCAATCCGACACACGCACGCCGTCATCAAATTCGGAATCCTCACCCCCATGTTAGTCGAAAACGATACCCATATCAGATTTTGTGATGGGGGAGGGGGTTCAGGGGGGCTGGGGGCGTGGAAGTCACAGCAAGGCTCGCTTCGCTCGCCTTGCCGTTCCCCTTGGTCGCATTGCGGCTCGCTTCGCTCACCGCAATGCTCCCCCCGTTTCAGGGGAAGGGGGTTCTAGGGGGGGCGTGGGGGGTCACAGCAAGACTCGCTTCGCTCGTCTTGCCGTTCCCCGTAGTCGCATTGCGGCTCGCTTCGCTCGCCGTAATGCTCCGCCCGAAAAAAAGGTCAAAATTAGGGCAAATTTCGGTTTTTTAATAAAAAGACCCCCTTAGAGGGGCGGGGGGGACAAAGTTTTTCCCGCATTCAAAATGATTTATCCTTCTCTACATGACCGTGAAAAAAAAATTCTTCCAAGTCACTCCGCTCGGGAGATACGAAAAGGGGGGGTTGAAAAGGGGGCGGGAGGGGGGGTATTTTTTTTTTCTTTCTATTCGAGAAGAAACCCTCTATACGACCCCGCAATCAAAACCCCCCTATCGCGACGAAATCCGGTAGCAATCTAAAAGAGGGGGTACTTTGGGGGGCCGGGGGGGGTTAATTTTTTTCTTTATCTAAATCACTCGTGCCCCTCTACACGACCCCCTAAAAATTATTATTCAGTATGACACCGTTTGGGAGCCCCCCTAAGGGGGGGGGGTTCCCGGGGGGCAAATCTCAAAAAGTCGGAATTTTCCCTAGGTCACCCAAACCTCCTCTACACGATTCCGTAAAAAAAAACATACCTTCCCCTCCACCATCAAGGAGAACAATTATGTCAATCAGTGAGTGGTAATCGAGCTATAAATACAACGCGTATAATACGCGTATGTCGATAACTATAACACAAAATATATAAGAAAAATATCAAAATGTAAATACTAAACTTCTATCAGTTAATGCAATAAAAACTTCTAATGCAAAAAGTAATAATAAAGTTTCTATTACCATTATATAACTGACCTAGCAAAAAATTCCAATAAAATATTAGGCGAAGGCTTGCGAGCTCTGCGTTCAGCTGGCTGCCTTCCTTATAACCTCGATGGAAGGCGCAGCGTGTGTGCTCGACGACGTTGCGGCATAGCGCGTGCTACGAGTATGTGCGCCGAAAGTTGCAACGTCGATTCCGCTTGCTCTCATAATATCCTTTATATACCGAGCAATACTTTGCGACTATGCTCACTTACGCGAACAATCAATAATAAATAAATGCAGACAATGACTAGTAAACATTCAGCTGGTAGATGTTAGGTTTTTTTAGTAAAATATGATATATTTATTTATATATTTTTGTACATTATTTTATATAATATGTAAATTATTTTATATTTATCAGAGGTTTTTAATAATGCTGATATATTTCTAACAATTTGAGAAAACTATTTTTTATTTATTTTAGTTAATTTGTCTAAAGGTAATCCGATATTAGGATACCAATCATTGATGAAATCTAGAACTGTTCGGGGGTCCCATACTAAACTGTTTTAAGGTACACTCGGCCGCGGTTTTCAAGTATTATGCTCCTTTTAGGAGGCGAGATAAAGACTAAGTGTTCGTCAGAACCAATTTCGTGGCCTAAAAGAAAGAGCTGATCGATGACAATTAAGTGAACTAATAAGCACCCTTTGGGAATGGATTTCTTAGTTTTTAATATTATCCATTCTGTCATCAGTATAAATCGGGTTCTTTGTCTGTTATCAGTTGATTATTATTATTATTTCGTAGTGCGAAATTTTTTCTGTCTTCAAAATCTTTGTGTAAAGCTAGCCATATTTAACAGCCGGGCAAGCTGCAAAACTCTCGAATCATGGTACATAATTTTAAATATTTTTGTGACATTGGTAAAATAGTTCACGTTTTTCGTCAAGTAAGGCTTAAAAATTGCTGGTGTGTTTAGGTTCAAGTCTATTTTGTTTGTTTGTGTATTGTGTTTGTGTTTGTTAAGTAATGTTACTAAGGCATTTTTCGTAGCTGTTTACGTAAATGGTATCATCTAAATATGAGACTGAACTGCAGCCTCTAGTCTAGTCGATACCAACTAACACTTTCATGGCCCACGAAGCACATGTCATGTCCCTCTCCATCGTCGCCGGCAAGCGAGGCGAGGCCAAGGCCTCGCCCGCTTTTTGACAATTCAGGGTGGGTCTTTCATGGTGTTCGTCAATATCCCAGTATCCATATCAATGGTGGCTAGAATTTTCGTTAATAATTATTATATTTATATTAGTATAATTTATTATTATTATAATTTTTTATGTATATTTATGTTAATGTCACGATTTATTAATTGTATTTTCCTTTGTTTCTTGTAATTAATAATTTTTGTTATCTAGGTCTACCTTAAATTGTTGTCAACACTACCCAAAGTTAACAGGTAGAGAATGCTATCTAGCATTATGTTCGCCTATGTACAACTTTTGTGCAATAAAGAATATTTTATCTATCTATCTATATAATGTATTA
The DNA here is from genome assembly GCA_963662085.1 of Eupithecia inturbata. Taxonomy (NCBI): domain Eukaryota; kingdom Metazoa; phylum Arthropoda; class Insecta; order Lepidoptera; family Geometridae; genus Eupithecia; species Eupithecia inturbata. Next base: position 13,385,890 of record OY759178.1, on the reverse strand, counting down.
TATTATTATTTTATACCTGCTTCGTTATCTACAGAGGTACTAGCAAATAGGGGTTCATTAATTATTCGGGCTTCGATTTCTGTAAAGAAGAACCCAATTCCATTTTAACAATATCTTTGCGGGTAGTGGGAAATGTTTTTCATCTGCATAATCTTAGGAAATGTGGAGTTCTAGGAGTATTATATCCAATCTTATGCAGAGTAAATGACTAAATACTTGCTTAATGACCTTCGTGAATGACATACAGTCAAACCTCCAGGTTTTTTACTGACAATTTTTAGTCATCGGAACATTATTATAAAATTGTTAGTTCTAGGATTCAAAGTCAAAGTCTAAAACTCTTTATTTCCATAAATACAATAAATGTACACTTAGAAAAGGTCAAATTCTTAATAATTAAACACGACTGTCCAATGACCAATGACATACAAGTTGTCTATCATTGTGGAAGATGATGACTTGCCCAACACCTTGCTTAAACCACTAACATGATGAGGATTGCCGAACAACAAACCTAAGGATCAGCCTAACTAAAGGTCAGAGGTCAGGTCAAACGAGACCGACTAACCCTCGATGAACCGACGAAATTGTAGCGATCGCTGGGGTCAATGGATGTAGGCGGATCAGGACCGCTATTTGTGGCGTTGCGTCTTATGGGGAGGCCTATGTCCAGCTATGGACGTCTGTGGGTCAGCCCACTAATGATGCCCATTAATGATGATGATATCGATGAAAGATAAGTACCTGTATCAATCATTATACCTTTGATAAATGTTCTGTCGGCTCTCAGACTAGGAACACGTCAATGGTTTCATTGAATCGTCAGTCTTTAGAACATTATATTTGTGTGTTGTGTTCTTGTGTTCATAAAATTAAATTCAAATACCTACCGGTCTTCCATTTTTTTTTATAAGTATAAACCATCAATATAGCCTTTAAATGTTTAGACATACTAAAGTTAAGTAGGTAGGTACCTAACTAATAATAATATAATTAATTTAATCTTGAAAACCGGTCAAATCTCAAACCCAGTTCCAATTACAATCTTACATAATGATTCAAGGAGGTCTCGGTGGTTTTAAATCTGATCTTTGAAAAGTTGATATCATTTAGATGTCCGTTATATTATATATTCAAGAATGTGGAAGAAAGCGCTTTATACTGGAGCGATCACGATTGCTGCTGTAGCCACTGTGTCGGTGATTGTTTGGCTAATATACGAACTGGATGAAGATTTTGATATCAGGTATCAACATTTTATATTCATTTATTTTTCCTTGCACGTGTTATGGTCGTTCGATTAGCATTGCGCGGGATTTTTTTTGTGTTTTTGTTGTGGTCTAGGTAGAAACAATTAATAAAACTGGCGGAGGTGTCATTTGCCGCTAATCGTTAACAATTTTCTATGAAACCATTTATTGTTACAAATTTCGATTCAATGACAAATGTTTAGAGTATTTGAAAATTTGATTATTCTCAATCAAAAATCTCTGTTATACTTAACCAAAATACTACAAATGTACCATTGCATCGAAATTTGTAACAATAATTTGTATCATGGGTTTAAACTATTAATGATTTATGATTGGCGGCAAATTACTTAAATGATTGATTAATCCTCATAAAAACAAAAACATTAAAATCTGCGAAATAATTAAATCTCCCGCGCAAAGTATTTCGATCCACTTTGAGGATAATTTTAGTAGGTAGTGTTCGCTTGGCTTGGCACAACCAATTTACTTAGGTACCTCAATAGAAAAGTTTTAGGTTTAATCGACTATGAGTTTCATATACGACGCGACGGACGGACCAAAAACGGAGTGTAATGATTTTATTGCTAGGTTACCTAGATCATTACTACTTCCTGATAGAAATCACAAGTCAATAACTTTGTTTATTTAGGCTTACAAATTATGCAAGACATGTTGAATTTAATACTTACTAAAATTATTATCAAATAAGAAATAAACTATTAGAATGATTAATGACGAATGATCCCCACCTTCCCCTATTTATTTTATCTATCTTATTTTTTTTTTACAGTAGGTACCTACTTGGATATAAATTGCAGTAAGATCCCTAGCTTCTATAATAAATTGACAACGCAAGTAGGTACAGTGCTATCCGGTGTACTCTGCCCTCAAGGTAGTGGTTAATATTGAACCTTATTTACCGAGAATAGTGCTTGGAATTTGCGTATTTATTTTAGTCCTATCTACCCAACCTAACGCACAACATTTGCTGACTCACTTATACGCCAGACGTAAGGGTACTGAGTTCATTCCACTTTCGTTTGGTGTTGTGAACAATTCGGTCTGTGTGTGTGCTAGGTACTGAGCGATTTGTGTTTTGTTTCGAGTTTCAACAGTCATGATGACAACATCGTAAGTAACGTATAAAACTAGTACTTAATGTAAAACAGAAAGTCGAGAAAAGTGTTAAGTACCGTCATTTGGGGTGAAATGTGCCGGGCAGGTGACTTTGTGCAATAGGGGCGTTGGAATGAATTTTGGATGATTTCTCTGTCATTGTACCCAAACGTCGTAGTAAGTCGGCAGTTAAACTTTTTATGATTTGAAAATTAGTGCTATTTTTCAAGGTAAAGGTTTCTTGTTCACTTCTTTACTTTACCAAAAAGAATGAAATGAAAAAAAACAAAACGATCACTTTATTTCCTAGTTTTAGATAAAGTTATTTAAATTTTGTAACGTGTCCAAGAGTTCTAAAAGGTCCTAAAATTTTATTGATAACACGAACAGCAGGACCGATTTTAATTATCTTAGATGTGTTAGATTTGTGTCTGTTCCGAACAGAATAAATAGAGTTGAAAAATTCACAAAATAGACAAAACTATAAAGAAAAAAGTTTTTTGCATGCAACGCCATCTCTGATTTTACGGCGGAACGAAGTTTACCGGGTCTGCTATGGTTTGATAAATTGGAATTTACTATAATGTAATTTGGCATGTTTTAGAAAACCATAAACCGACTTCAAATTCCAGGTACCTACCTATAATACCTAGATATTCATCTATGTCTCGGACGAACGAAATCACTCTTCCCTTAATATCCCTGACTGAAGGCCTTTGTTCACGTGCAAAAAAATTAGTTTACACTGGCGACATCTAGTTATAATTCAAGTCTTATTTAGTTTGATGACACATGGATAAAACTGTTGACGGCCGTTGTCATGGAAACCATTATCAAGTGATAATTAAATGTTTTTTTACAAACCTACGTAAAGGGCCGTGAATAATAAACGCAGCTTTTGGACACCATAAACACTTTTATTTAGGTATTACAAATATTGATCTACGCAGTACCGCGACGACGACATCTTGGCAAAAAAACTCAACCACAGAACATAAAGAAGTTACTATTGTATACGCCGCCGGTAGACCCAGATCACGTTTCGTTACCTAACACCTCTTCTCGAAGAAGTGAGCGAAATTATTAATCCTTAAAAATGCACGTCCGTCAATATTTGCACGCCTGCGTACAGGCTGAATATTTTTTCACCACTCGCTCAAAACGGTGACTTTGCTGCTCAAAAATAGTGTGCAAAATGGGGTTTTGCTCACATGTGGATTATAGGATATTATTCAACTTGTTAAAAAAGTAATTTGAATACAGAATGTTACACTAAATTTCGATGGTGTAATATGTTAATGATACTCTATGGTCGGCGCCGAAAAAAATAATAAACTACGCGACCTGCACCAGGGGAGGTGTATACTTTCTCATTGAAGGCATCACCATTTTTATGTGTACCTTGACAACTTGGCTTGTGAAGACCATTCTTCTAGGCGGACAGCGCCATCTTTAAATAATCTACCAAACAACAGTTTCGGAATTTATATGGGACTTGCACCTCTGTGAGCTGCACTCATTTCAGCTTATCGTAGGAAAGGAGGTGAGATAGCGTTCAACCTTCACAGAAACGCATAATTTCGTTCGTTCATGGTTTGAAAGAGGTTTATAGCATTCGTACCCTACATGGTCGTCGACCAAAATTAGTTCCTAAACTCTATTATAAATTACAAAATATTTTCTAGCTAGTCGAGGTGAAAAGTTGTATGTTGAACTCGAGAGCAAATTTTATTTGTTTCGTGCCTTTTAAATCCCTCGCTAGCTCAGCAGTCTACTTTAGAACCACTCGCTACGCTCGTGACCCTACACTAGACTGCTTCAGCTCGGGATTTAATATTGGCACGTGAGACAAAAAATCGTTTTGCTCACTTGTTGAACAAATAACTATTTCAAGGGAATAGAAAAACTTATTTCACGATCAAATAAATGTATCATGGGAGACTTATTGAAAACAATTTTTATTAAACCTTTATTTTATTTTAAGTTAGGTACCTATAGTATTGATTCAGTCTAAAACAATATACATGAAGTTGAAAATATTATTTTTCTACTATTTTAATACGTATAGTGAAATACTGAAAAAAATACCGAAATACCGGGATCCCAGCTTTATAAATATGAATACCGGAAAAATATCGGTAATGTCAATAAGTCCAATACCGCCATGCCCTTATCCCATGAAAATTCCCAATTCAGAGAATTGAATATTCCTTTCTGTCCGCCTTTATTTTGTAGTAGGCTTTCGGTCCAAAGACATTCATACAGATTAATTAAAGTAGGTATCTTACCAGTCCATTCTGTAAATGGTATCTGAGCATTCAAAGCTGTGGTTTCTTATATAGTTGGCAGTATGTTTCGCGTCTGCCCAGAACGCAGGAGGGGATACTGCTTGATTCATCATGCATCGTGCCATTTCAACCAGTGTTCTGTTCTTCCTCTCAGCAATCTCGTTCTGTTGTGGTGTGGAGGGTGATGTGAGTCTTCTTCTGATACCTTCTATCTTCAAACAGTCATCAAACTCATTGTTTACATATTCTCGACCATTATCAGATTGTAAATTCTTGGTTTTATTCTTTGAGGCCTTGTATTCTTTGAACACACGTAGGACGTCATTAATGTTCGTAAAGAAGTAGGTAGACTTCACACCATCTTGACCTATCGTCGATAAAAGTGACAACATACTTTTTTCCACCAAAAGACAGTTCGCATAGGTCCGCACACATCTGTGTGTACTATTTCTAAGAGTTCGCTGGTGCGGTTATCGCTGCCTTTGCCGAACGGCGTACAAGTGTGTTTCTGACTTATACAGATCTTACACTCAGATAATTTTGATTGTCTTTGAAGTTCAAACCATGTACAAGACTATTCTTTGACATAGCAAATCTCGTTCATTCAGGTGTAATTGGCGTTCATGCTATAAATCTATAGGCTTTTTCACCACCTCAGCATTATTGACATCGTCCTTACTCATTTTTACATGATATGAGTTACCAACTCGGTCTGCCTTCATGTGACCTTTCTCATTGCCATCAATCACAATAGCATTGTTTTTCTTAAAACGAACCTCAAACCCGTGATCTGTCATCTTTGCCTCCGATAACAAGTCTGTTCTCAAATCAGACACATAGAACACTTTCTGTATTTTTACCTGGCGCTCTTCGCTGCCTGTGTCTACTGAAATGTTGACACTTCCAGTTCCTGTAATCTGTGTACTTTTTTCATTAGCTACGTTCAACTCGGAGTTTAGCTTCGTAAATCCTTCAATAATGTGCTTCTCATTGCAGATATGGCCGTTGCACCCACTGTCAATACACCATATAAGATTCCTCTTCTCGCTGATCATCACCTCTACGGTAGTGCTTAACATCGTCGTCGGTTTCTCATCTTCGCCACTTCCTTGTGCTTGCTTCGCGCTCTGCTTCTGCTTATTGTTATTCTTTATTTAGCACTCTCTCGCAAAATGCCCTCGAGGGCCACAACGATAACATTCAATATTACTTTTAGAGTTGTTATTGTTATTAGGGTTCATCCTTTGATTGGCATTTGTTTTATTTAGCTTGACGAACATAGCTCCTTGGTGCACCTCTTTTGATTTTCCGGCCTTCATAATCTTCAATGATTTTTACATTTAGCACTTCCGTAGCAGATAAATCATCATGTGACTCCATCGCCGTACGGAACATGGCAAATGAATCCGGCAAACTATAAAGTAGTAATATCGCCAACAGTTCATCAATAATAATCAAACCAATTTCTTTGATCTTCTTGACTGCGTCAAAAGTCAAAAAAATATGCAATGTGCTTCCGCAGGTCATCTTCCTGCATGCGAGTCAAAACTAGCTGCTTCAATAACGAGGCTTTCCTGGCAGGTCCACTTGACTGATACAAAGACGTTAATTTATCCCATAATTGCTTTGGAAGTTTCCAAACCATCCAACCAGAACATATAGAAGTTACGTGAAGAAAATAAAGAAGTTGTGTGATTGCTATTGTATAGCCGCCGGTAGACCAGATCACGTTTAGTTACCTAACACTACGTTTTACGTTACGGCGCACATAGCAACTCCTCGACAATCAAACTTATAGGAGACCACCACAAAATCAATTTTAACACAACAACGAAAGAATCATCAAAATCTATTAATCTATTAACAATTGGCGCAGATATCACCAAAACAGTTGTAGCTAGTCGTGATTCTCCAAAAATGTTTTAAGTATTTATGTTTTAAGGATTTAGGGGACAAATACTAATCCTTCGGGAAAAAAATATTATGGGACCACCTCGGGATCATTCTCTATACAATAGTGAAAGAATCAGTAAAATCGGTTGACCATAGTCTAGGCGGAGATATCAAGTAACATACATTATATTAAAAAAAAACATATAGACGAACTGAGAAGCTCCTCCTTTTTGAAGTCGGTTAAAAAGCACTCGTTACAGGATGTGTTAATAATTGGTTTTTGAACGTGTTGTTTTTAGGGTACCGTACGCGAAGGTTGAAAACAGAACCCTATTACTAAGCCTCCGCTGTCCGTCCGTCCGTCCGTCCGTCTGTCCGTCCGTCTGTCACAGGGCTCTATCTCATGAACCATAAAAGGTAGACCGTTGAAATTTTCAGAGAATGTGAATTTCTCTTGCCGCTTTAACAACAAACAATAAAAAAAATATCCAAATTCAAAACGGGATTTTTTTGGCTCTTTTTGCTCTTCGTTAGTCAAGGCTCTTGAACCACAACAGGTAGACACGTGAATCTTTCTATAAATAAGTAACAATTCAACTATAATAACAACAAATAGGTACCTACTAAAAATATATAAAGTAGAATATTTAAAGGGGTCTCCAAACAAGTGAAAATTTGATGTTCTTTGAAAAAGTTGCCTTATTTTTACGGTACGGAGCCCTTCGTGTGCGAGCCGACTCGCACTTGGAGTTTTATTATAATTATTTGCATCACTTGACTGGTTTTAATGTCATCCGGTTCTATACTTAGGTATTAGTTTTTACTAGGTAGTACCTAACTGTAATTATCACATTTATCACCCTACTTTAATTGATAAAAAAATAAATTATAGGTAAGGTAAAACGTATATAAATTTATTTAACGATAAAATGCACCTAAATAATACAGCTACTTATCATATAAATTTGTCTAAAATCATGTTCAATGTATATTTATCTCTATTCAGATAAGTAATGAAAATGAGTAGTTAGGTACTGGTGTACCTATCTAGAACCTAAGCTATAATTATCTGAAGAAACCTTGCCAGTTTCCGAAAATCGCCAACTTTTAAACAATTTTGAAGTTTTAAGTCAAAGTGGTTCGTTTGTACCCCTTGTTTCTTTCAGATTTGGTTGAAAACTACTTATTTAATTCAAGTTTTATCTTTATAAGAAGCTTTAAAGCGCTTTTTATAATGTTTTCTTATAAAACTTTGTCGATTTATAAACTAAGGTAAAATTTTACCAAAGTTTCAGTTTCACATTAATATTTTTCGTTTGTTTCCTTTTGAAAACGTGTGGTTATACGTTTAATATGTTGGCAGTTTCAAGGTCTAACGATGATTGCGACTTAGTACTGCGAAATATTATATTCTGAGATAAAATTATTCATACGAAAATTTTGTCGGTACAATTGGGTACAAACCCGGTACAATCAAATAAGACCAAAAAAACATGAATATCTCAAAGTCAGTTGCCAGGTTGACACAGCCGTTATGTAGTACTACGATAAGTACCTCTTTGTTGTTTAGTTTGTTGTTTTTTTTTCTGCTCGGTCCAACAACGACAATAACACGACTAATTTATTCAACTAGCTCGTGTAAGCAGATCACTAGGTGTATTATAACAATTGTAGACAATAAATACTACTAGGTGCCTAAAGTTACGAAGATCAACTGACCTATATAAGTCTGCGTACTATATTAGTCCACTCAGATCTCTCAAACTCATTCATTCAAAAGACACTACAATGTTTGGACGTGTTTACTTTTTTGTTGTGTTGTTGTGTTTTTGCTACGGGTATGTTACTTGCATATTTATTTAATCAACCATCAATTGTATTCATTTTAACTAAATTATATTTTATCTGATAAAGCCAAGCTCTGAAAGTTATCGTTTCCGATATTTTGTTTGGTTCGAATTACTATGTTACAAATATTTAGTAACAATTCCGCGCAAAGCCTCCTCTGTCGAAATTAACAAAATGCATTCGCGTGCACTGCCCTCCCTCTCACCATGTCATTTACATGCCATGCAATCAGAGAAGGTAAAAAAATAGACTTGCGCAATATTATATTTCCAAGTCACTTATCGTACTTCAAGCACACACAATTTAATTGTAGAAGAAAAAACCACACCAACTACACAATGAAAAATTCCATCAAAGTATGTCGTCAACTAGTTTCGTCTCTCCACGAGACATCATCAGGACATAACAATACTCGACTTTGACACTGAGACTGCCAAGCAACACCGACAGAGTTTTGCCAGTGATGTTGTCTCTCTGAGCTCCTTGAGTAAAGTAAATTAAAGGCAATCAAGTCTGTTTTTTACCTTCTCTGATTGCATGGCATGCCAATTTGTGGGAGGGAGGGCGATGAACGCGAATGTATTTTGTTGAATCTCATCTGAGAAGGTTTTGCGCCGAATCGTTACTATATATTTTTATCCTAATATTTGGATTTGCGCAAAGTAACGCCTGAATCTATTATTTATCTTTGTGTTTTTTAGATAAATTGAAATCCCTCATTTTATTTATTAACAACGAAAATAACAATAACTTAATAAAGCAATTACAACTATTACTTACACTTACATTTATTGAAAATAAGTTTTACTTTTAAACCTATGATCATTCTTTGTATAATGTATTTTACATCATGTATCATAATCACTATATTAATTCTGTGCTTTGTTTCCTAACAAAACTAAAACAAGAACGAAGATGTTTGGATATAAAATAGATTGTGTGAGACGTAACAGATAACACTACACTACCACTCGCACATGGTATTTGATGACACCTTATCTTGTGACACAAGTAGAGCAAAATAATATCTCGATAGACTTAGTAACATTCATACAAATAGTAGGACAATATAATTATCTTTTGTTGGACTAAGTAATTTTCACACAAATATAATATTTGTGGGTACACATTTCATTCATAGAAATGTATTACCTGCTTAATGGGCTAACGCACTATAATATTAAAAACCTCAGTACACTTTTGTCTAGAAATAAATTTTATTTGATCATTTAGTTTTTAGAGTTCTGTACTCGGAGGGTAAAAACGGTACCCTAGTAATAAGCCTCCGCTGTCCGTCCGTCCCACGGAATATCCATAAAATATCTTCATTATTAATTTTTATTTCAGTGACAAAGACTGCAATAATGCAAAAAGAGGGAAACTGGTGATCGACAATGATGCAGGAGCTGACGACGCGATGGCCATATTCCTGGCCTTGCTGTTCGAGAAGAATTATGACGGGTAAACCCCAACAAAAACTAGTCCAACCCGTAGTTTATTTAAAATATAGGTACCATACAAATTGGTTGGACCACGGGTAAACAAGTAGGTACTAAATTTACGTAACATTAAAAATAACCATAGTGTCCTCTTAATACTCATACATCCAAAACATCTTCCGCACACATCAAGCTGAAAGCTTGCATAAAATGTAGTAGTTACAGTTATACCTAGTTAGTAAATAAAGACCAACAAACACTAGATGAATCATCATTCGTCAATAAAACAGGCCAATGTTTTTTTTAATATTTTATTGACCAACGTTTGACCACTATTTCACTTGATGGAAAGTGACGAAGGTCTAGAAGACACCTATTCACTCTTGTTTTAAAAATACCTTGTTTAGAAGAGGTTTTAATGTACGTATGTTCTTTGCCTGGAATAACATACATAAAATTGTTATGCAGGAATAGCAGGTAAAACCAGCGGGCAGTAGCTAGAACTATATAATTATTTTGACTTTCCCTTTTAAGTAGTGGTTAAATACCTATTAATAGTCTGAATTATAATCTATTAACATGTTGGCTGTTATTTGATAAGCACAAGAATTTGGAGTAGAATAATTATACGATTATATCTACTTTATATGCACCTACTAAAGATACCATTTTGGCTAGGAGAACATTATTTTTCTATAGCGGTTATGTATGGGTAAATTTTTACCGCTGAATTAACGAGTTTACTAATTCAATTAGTACCTGTTAAACATAATATGTAAACATCTACAAATAATAACAAAGAACTTGTTTTTCCTTACAGGCCTGAATTAGTAGCACTTACGACTGGGAATGGTAACACTAAAGAAGATAATGTTTGCGTAAATAATCAAAAAATACTAAAGATAGCTGGCAGACAAGATGTAAGTAGATTTGAAAGATATTGGCTCGATTGAATGTCAAGGCAATGACAAATCGGCATGTGAATTACAACGTTAAATTGCATGAAGCGTCCGTTTGTAACAAATCTAAAATGTTTATTATCTCAAGATAGTAGTAGTCATTGTTGTTATATAATGTGCAAGAGGACTACAATGTTTAAAATAATTGTTAATACAACCAACAGTCCCCTCAGTATACAATTTAGGACAATTTGTGGACAGCAAGCACTGCTTAATAGTGTCAATGACTCAAAAAATCATGTCAAGGTAATGTCAATTTAATTGGAATTAATTTCAATTTTTTGATTTTTTTTTGAATTCACCGCTAACGTACCAGCTATTCTCGAACCGAATGGTCTGTTGCGTGACGATGGTAAGAGGCCTGACGGCATGACACTAGTCCCATGGGAGTTGGGGAGGCCCATTGTGTGGGATGCTACATGCGTCGACACACTTGCGCCTTCCCATCTTCCGAGGACATCCGTAAGGGCTGGTGCGGCGGCAGATTTGGCCGAGGATCTCAAGAGACGCAAATATGCAGGTCTCGACAGAGCCTACATATTTGCTCCCTTTGGGGTCGAGACCCTAGGTCCGTACCGAGGCTCTCCGGGTTTTTAAAAAGTTATCTGAGCGTCTGGTCGACGCGACGCGTGACCCGAGAGCTGGCGGATATCTGGCGCAGCGCATCAGCATTGCCATACAGCGGGGCAATGCAGCCAGCGTCTTTGGGACGCTTCCGACTGGTATTGATATGGATCAGTTGAGCTACCTGTAGATTGTTTGCAACAGTCTGCAGTTAGCTGAATTGTTTCAATTGTAAATACTAGTTCTAATTTGTTTTTATTATTGAATTGTAATTTTCTTTGTCAATAAAGAGTTAAAATTTAAATGGATATCAGATGCCTAAATTACCGGTATTTTACGAGAACAGCTCAGTCTTACTGAATTATATAGGCAACTAATTAAATTTACGTGTGGTTTTCGTCGCGTGTTTATAATTTACATATATCAAATGTGAACGGATTATCACAAAATCTCAAATTCTACAATATAGTTGCTACCAAACGAAATTATTATAATTAAGACATTATTAAATAATTTTATTTCATGCACAAGATTCATAATATTATAAGAATGTAGATGTTTCTCTTCTTAAATGTTATAAATTGTATGTAAAATTTCCAGGTGCCAATATACAGAGGGTCCAAAGCATCATTAGTAACTACAGTGCCTGTAACCAACTACTTTGGGGTAGACGGACTTGGCGACACTGGTGAAGTTTTTACAGATTTGGTGGAGGCTAAAGAAGAAAACGCAGTAAACTCACTTATTCGACTATCTAAGACCTATGAAGGTATTTATTGAACTTATATAACTCAAATGCGCGAGCTTTTTGAGAGATAATAAAGATTGAAATCAGCCGTGGCGTTTCCGGTGTAAGAATCGATCCTTCCAACTCAGCCCGTGGATAGTAGGAGGCGACCAAGGGATCGTACCGGAGAAACCATTCAAACCATTGCTCAAACTATTGAATGTTGTTTTCACCTTTTATAAGTATACATATGTATTAGAACCTGTCTCATGTTAACATTTATTATATAATATAAGCATAAATGTATACTATTGGTGTACCTATTTTAATATATAAATAAATAAACCATTTATTGATTTGTGGTAATATACATTTGATCTTAAATTTAGTTTTAGGTCAGCACAATCTACTCTTTCGAGCGAACAAAAATATGACATTGTGTTTGGAGTTGCCCTATAGCAAGGAATTATATTATCATAAAAGTAAAAAACAATCCTATTTACAATAAAATAAAAATCAATTTTTAAATAGGTAATAATCTAAAGTAATAATAAGTCATGTCACAAATATAAAAAAATCATAGTAATATTCTAATACACATATAATAAAACACTCCATTATTTTGCCTGAACCTAATTCAATTTAAAATTATATTTATATCATCATTTTAGTATGTCCAGAGACTAGTAAAGGTATGTCATAATCCAATAATAAAATCATGCATGTCATAACGAAAATTCTCCAGAGGCCAAGGAAAAAGTTTAGTTCTCAGTTTCTGGAGTGGCAAAGAAGTAATGTCATCTGGGATATTGTTAAAAATTTTAACCGACATGTAATAAATACTCTTACAACTAGAAGTTAACCTTAACATAGGGGTGTCCCGAGAAAGGGCAGTGGCAGCAGCTTCCTTCTGTGTACCTATTTTTGACACCCCTACTACGATCTCCAATTCGCCTGTCAAGTTCTTTTCAAATCATATCTTTCTAAAATGTTCGGATAAAATGGACCCGTAAAGAATTAGTCGAGTAGGTAGATAGATTATTGTACAGTTTAAAATATATTATAAAACAAGACAAAAATGAATTTCCCCAAAAATTGTGCTTAAAATATTCCAAACCTATTTCAGGGAACCTCACCGTGGTCACGCTTGGTGCATTGACGAACCTCGCCGTGACTATATCATTAGATCCAGATTTTCTGAAACGAATTGGTCACCTTTATGTTGCCGCGGGACATATTCACAGTAAGTTTTGGGTACACTATTATCCATGAAAATTGTATGTCGATAGAAACCATTATTATTACTAAGATTATCTACATTGAATCAATAAAATGATCTAACTTTTTTAAGATACACAAATGTCGCTCGAACTAAGAACACGATAAAAAATATACATGTGGACTTAAAAACGTCATTCGTTTGTTTTTCGCCGGTCACAAAGTATTTCATCTGTCGACTAACTCAATGGGAGCGACCAGCTAGGACAATCAGGGTCGTTCATCATATGTAATTCAAAAACATTTACACAGGGCTACAGAAATGTGGATTAAACCGGCTTCCCAAAACTTATTCACGATACACAATATTTCTAATGTTACCCAGGTCTCGAAAATCCAGCTCCTGAGTTCAACGCAAATATGGATGTCGAAGCGTATCACATAGTTATGAAACACGCCACACCGGACAAAGTAACCACACTGCCTTTCTCACAAGTGATTCAGTATCTTACATTCAGCAAGGTTAGTTATTTTGTTTTTATAATGTATTCCATATTTAGGGAAAAATTCAAGGACTATTATACCCGAACAAAGATTTACATCTTAGGCGGGACTTGAACACGCACCGTCCCTCTGTACGGGTGCGTTGCTAATAAACACGCTTCCCAGTCGACTACCTGAAGAGTCGATATTTTTTTCAATCATACCATCTTTTTTTAAATTCTTAGACAGTTAGTTTTATTTTGTTTACATGCCTACCCGGTTACATTAGATGACTAGACTGGATAGCCTGTTACTGAACCTAGATATTCAATTACAAACAGGGCCCTTGGTATTATTAACTACTCAACGGTATCAGTTCAGCTAGCATGAAAACGCAGTCTTAAATTACCTGGTCGGTCACAAATTCACTATGTCAGTGGCATTGGCATAATGTTATATAATATTCTCTTAAGACCGTAAGATCCACTGAGCTTCGTGACACGATCCAAACAAATATATTTATTTTGTCTAGGTACATGTGCTCATCGAATTTTTTTGGAAAATCATTGGATGAAAATGCAGTTCATAACAATATACAAAAAACTGATGTTTTGTCCTGTCCCCAGATAAATATTGTCTCCTTTTGATTATGAGCCAATTGAAGCCAATTTAAATTTTATTAGAAACCAGACTTTGGTGTTGTACAGTCAGCTGAACACTGCCAAGTTTTCTATTTGACTATAGTAAGTGTAAAGGTAGTTATTGCGATAAATTTATATAAGACATTCTGACAAGTGTGACTACTTTGTATATGGATAATGTGTACGTGGGCATTTATTGGAAAATTTTTGAGTAAAATATAAGTGAAAACTTGAGAGTGTATACATATCTGACCAGCTGTACTTACAGCTTGTATCATATAAATGTATTGTATTTACAAGCGGGCTTTTGTATTTTTTTAAAGGATTGGCGGAATAACGTCCTCGGCGCTATACCAACGGAGATCATCAGACAGTTGAACAAATTTGAGCAAGTCTCACTGGTTAAAGAAGAGCATTGGGGCGTTCTGGATCCAGCTATGATAGCTCTGATCCTCAGGCAAGATCTCGTTTCGGAGTACAAGTATTCGAGCAATGATATTATTATTTGTGGTGAGTTGACGTTGTGTGAAGTAGTCAAGTGACAAGCATAATACATGTATATAATTATGTATATAGTACAATTAAGTATTTATAAGCTCGCTCTTCAAAATCAATGACCGTTTTTCATAAAATCTTATTCAGAATTTACCATCTTTTGAAAATATTTTATGCTGTTTTTAATAGATCTAGCTAGGAGAGAACGGTTGAATTTGCTCCATGAGTACTAAGACTTCATAAGTCTGTAGACATTTTCTTGTGCTACTTAGCCGCCGAAATGACAGAGGGCTAGACTAGGTACATCAAAGCGGAGATGTGCGGAGATATCCGAAGCGGAGACAAAACTTGCGAGCCACAGCTCTCATCTCCGCTTCGATCTTTCTTTGTTTTCTTCGCATACAAATATGATATATCTCCGCTCGGTGGTATCCACTGGGCGCAGACGGGATGTGTGAATAACGATGTTTAGGTATTATATTTTCTTGGATGTTCTATTGATTGTTTAAAACATCTCTTCTCTGCTCGTATCGTCTCCGCTTTGATGGAGTCCGGCCCTAATTATTAATACATAAGGAAAATGCAATGCAAAGTATGAATGAAATGTTTAAAGATTTCTGTTTTTTGGTAAAGCGCATAAAGTGAGTAGGTACTTTAATGTTTCTAGGAGTGTTCTTGTCTATGATTTATGAAAACCGGTAAAGCACTTCTAAAGATTTGATCGGCAAGAGTTTTATCATTTTTGTTTCGTGTTACAGGAGAGCAAAGAGGGATAAATACCAACACTTGCTGTGAAAAAGAAAAAGCGAATACAAGATTAATTTACACGATCAAGACGGAAGAATATAAGAAGTTTTTACTTGAAGTATTCTCAGAAAAGAATTAAATGAGTAATTATTTTTTAGTTTGTATTAATGTACTTACTCGTAGCTCCATCTTACGCATCTATTCAAACCATGTTTTATACTACTAAAAATACAGCCCGGCCACACGCTCCGTCTTACCGTAAAATGTTCCACACTTCTGTGAACCACGGACAATGAAAGTGGTTTCGCCCTCTTTTGATAGATGGCACAAGTGAAGAAGTTCATGAGCTTCATATATACACTCATGGACTTCTCATAGACATTATTTCGGCTCTGTACGTGAATGACATCTTAGAACCAACTGTCATGCCCCTTTTCCCCTATACATCGCAGAGAATTTTCAAATAATTCAGGACAATGCCTGGCCCCACACTGCAGCGATAGTTTGGGGGTATCTTCGATAGGTTGAAATAGACGTTTTGCCGTAGCCAGCACGCTCGCCAGACTTAAACCCCATCGAACATGTTTGGGATAAGCTCGGAAAACAAATAAAACAGCGGGATCCAGCACCAACAAACATAGGAGATCTCAAAAAGGCATTGGAAGAAGAGTGGAATCGAATACCACAAGATTTCATTGATAACTTATTCAAAAGCATGTCGAGAAGATTGCAGGAAGTTTTAACAGCTAGAGGGGTAACACCATATTTATTTATTTATCACACAAAACACATTAAAATGTCAACAAAAAAATGAAAATCCGACAAAAAATATTTTAATCTACATTGTAGCGTAAACTTATGTGTGTACAGCTAAGTATGTATATATAATAAGACACTGGTAATAAGTTTGAGTTAAATAATATTATGCATGTACTACGTGCGCAATGCACACCGCCTAGCTATAAGACCCGGCAGCTCCCTATTTTATTAGGTACATCACTAGGCTGAGTGCTCCAGCATGGAGGACCAGCTATATGCGGATCATTGAAATGAAGGATACCTTTAAGTTCTCTAATAAAATGATTAAATATACTGAATATACATATACTGAATGTGCCAAATGTGTGAAACACTCCACAAAAATCCCCGTAATGGCTTAACACAATGACATTTTCTTGATTGAAGGGTTAATTTTTCATAAAATCATTTTTGAGATTTCTGTTGATTATTCTTGTGTTTTTTACCGAAGTAAGTTTTATTTACTTTAAAAATTTTTAAATTAATAAAGTGTTTATTATATTTATACTTGCAAAAAAATATATTTACTTCCGATCTGTCTCTTTTTTGTACCGTTACTCTAATTATGTCCATTATTATGTTCAGTACTTAACAATCCTAAACCTTAAGTTTGGTTTCTCGACAGTATCGAGACGTCATCGCAGCATATGGGATTTCCGTAGACTAGAGTCCCTGTAACAAATCTCATCCAAAAATGGGTCTCGATGACTATGTCGAAAAACTAAGCTCAAGGCTCAGCTTATATTTTGTGTAAAAATATATGAATAAATTAAATTTTGGTAATTTTTAATGGGTTTCGCTATGCCAATAAAAACCCCCAAAAAATGTACATTGTATCAAATGACTGATCATCATCCAAAAGAACACAATCGAAAAAAAAACACTTTAATTCCAAGTATAGTTCCTACTTTACTTTTAAAAATATATACCAACTAGCTGCTGCCCGTGGCTTCGCACGCGCTTTTCATGTAGCCTGGGTATGTCCGTCCCGGGATACCGTTTACCTCCCTGCCAAATCTCATTCAGATCCGTTCAGCCGTTTAGGCGTAAAAAGGTAACAGACAGACCGACAGACAGACAGACAGAGTTACTTCTGAATTTATAATACTAGTATGGATAGATAGTATAGTAATAGTATGGCAATAATTGAAAAGGTAAGTTTTTAATCAGTGTGACCCGTCATGACCTACGGAGCTGAGACGTGGACACTCACAATAGGGTTGGTCGACCATTTCAAGGTCGCTCAGCTAGCTATGGAAAGAGCTATGCTCGAAGTTTCTGTGAAGGATAGGATTCGTAACGAATACATCCGACAGAGAACCAAAGTTATCAACATAGCTCAAAGAATTAGCAAGCTAAAGTGGCAGTGGGCCGGCCATATCTCGCGAAGAACCGACAACCGCTGGGGTAAACGTGTTTTTGAGTGGAGACCGCAACTCGGCAAACATAGTGTAGGAGGGTCTCCAGCCAGGAAGGACGCTTCCTACGAAAGGCTGCAGGCAGATGCTGGATACGGCAAGCTGAGGACAGGGCGTTATGGCGCTCATTAGGGGAGGCCTATGGCCAGCAGTGGACTAATATAGGTTGAACATGTATTGCCGTAACTTTAGTGCCGTGTGGTGCCGGCTTGGAATTTGCACCACCACAACTCTTTCCGCGGATGTGTAAGGGGCGCCTAAGGGATATCCACCGGAGGGCGGGCAGCGGCTCCTCTTGCAGAACAATTCTACCACCGATCTGCGATCCCTTACCCGCATGCCCAGCATGGGGATCATGGGCTTTACCCCCAATGAGCAAAATAAAATTAGGAGCTTATCAGGGGGAAGCCTGCGTCGAGCAGTGGATAATATAGGCTTTTGAGGTGAGGTGATGACTTTATTTATATTTCTGAAAATAGCATTATTGATTTTGATCATTTCTAATACGTTATACGTTATATACCTCTATACGTATAATACTTTTATCCATTTACTCACAAGTAAGTTCATTTTATCTCGTTTATTGTGACTCGCTAATTGTGTTAACAGTTGCACTTGAACGTTTCCGACTATTCCCGTCGCATTTAATGGACTACTACTAGCTGAGATGTTAATTAAGAATTATTAGGAACGTTTCATTCTGAATGGGGGCTCGGAACATTAATAAAGTAATAAGAATAGCAGAGAACAACACGGTAAGTTAGGTAATCAGTAAAACAAAAACTTTATCAACTGAATAGAATATTTGATCACAATTGCTGTGATTATATGTCAAAACGTTATTTTTGACAGGTTAGGTTATTTAAATGTTACAATTTATTTATTTAACTATATGCATACGGTCGCATACACTTCTTGTGGCGATCACAATAAAGCCATCAAAAGCAAATAATAATAACATACTCGTACCACTTACAATTATGATTAATTATTTAATAGTACTATACAACATTAATATTAAATAATTCAAAAATAATTTAATAGATTTTATACAGGCACACATTCATACATCGCGCTCCCAATACCGCAAACATTCTGACATAATTTTCCGAAAACTATCAAATTCAAAGTGCTTTATTTCCTTAAGACCTTACAGGACTCTTAGACACGTCACAAAATTCAAATTAAATAAAGCTAGGAAATCTATCCGCGAATAGATCGCAGTGTGGGCAGGAGTTCAGGAGAGTGTTGAGTGCGGTGAGCACGCCGACGCCGTGGAGGACAGCAAGACGGCAAAAAACCTGTGCTTCCGGCCTGACAGTAGTTTTCAGGGACGTTGAAGCGACACATCGCATCACTCAGCTCGGGGGCGTATATTTTGCCATGGAAGATCTTATACGCTGTGGACATTTGATCAAAGGCATGCCGCTTCTTCAAGGATTCGTACCCAAATATTATATTTACGTTTGAACACTCAAGTCCCTTTAATGTGGCAATAAGGGAGACGGCAGACTACAGCAATTCATAAAACATAGAAAATCAGAGCGCGGTAGTAGGTACGACTACTATGAATGACACAATAAGCTCGATAAACTAAGTGTCTGGAGTGGAAATATTTCATGTCTAATTCACAAAGGTTCATCAATTCTGTTAAGATTCCCGGAATTACCCACTACAATATTACGTAGATATGCTTACTTATTTACTGATTAGGTACATTTCAAGTTAAGAGAACTTGCTTAGGGTGATTTATCTGAAAGATAATCGGACGATCAGCAGCTTGAAGTTTAATGATGATGAATGGATGATCATTTCTGTCAGAAACGTTAATTGAATTGTTAAAGTTAGGTACCATTTGTTAACCATGAAACGGAATAGCAAAATATTTAAAATAACGAATTATGTTGAATGATCTACGATGGACACGTGTGCGAGGTCTCATATAAAGCTCATTCAAACATTTTGTTACCTCAACGCGTTTTGCTCGGAAAGGTGTGCTGGTGTTCAACTTAAGGGCCGAGCCTTAAGGGTTTGGTTGACAAACTAGACCTAGATCTCAGTACCTACTCACGGGATCGCCGCCATGGTAAAAAACTCGAATTACATAAAAATCTCAACTTTTTTTCTTTGTCTCCTTGAAAGTCACAATATATTTGATTTTATATTTGATTTTACAATACGATTGAAAACAAATTTCAATAAAAAATCATAAAAGTGCACTGTTTCACAATTTGGTCGAGGTCTCAGGAAACCTGAGGTCTATGAAATGACTTATGTTTTAATTCGTAGGTTATTAATAATTATTTGGTTCCATAAGCCAGTTTCTTCATACAATACAATACAATGCAATGATTTATTTAAAACGCCAAGTTACAAGCCAAAATAAAAAAAAGTAAAGGTAAGCAATAAAGTATTCAATATTGCCTTAAATAAAAGTACCTAATATAAATATAATTAACTAATTGTACAATAAATTAATTTATAATCAAATTAAATAATTAGGCAATGCGTAGAACTCGTCTACAGAGTAAAAAGAACTCTTTAAGAGCCATTTTTCAATCTATTTTTAAACATTATGGTGGAAGTTGCATCCTTTTTAATAGTGTCCGGCAGCCTGTTGTCCGGCAGCCGGGATGTCCGTATATATAATGGGTCTACCCATTATATACACGGACATCCCGCCTTGCGCAGCTTGTGCGCAGGCGTGACGAAAACGTGAGCGAGCTTGTTACTGCGCAGAGCGCGGGCGGTGTTCCACCTCTCCTCTGGAACTTGTCGATAGTCGTCATAATTTGTGCAGTTTTCTTGTAAATAAGACAAACTTGATTTTTGCGCTTACGCTGTTCCAAAAACTTCATTGCTTTGTCCCGCTCTTATGAACACAAAATCCCATACCTATCCTTTTCACAAAATGGCGCGCATTGCACCCTCTTAATAGAAAACGAACTTCATTGAAAACGTTCTTCACCTGCCTACCTTCTAGGTTACAAAATGAACTTTTTGCTGGTCTAGTCAAAGTGCAACAATGAATTAAATAAAGTTATTTACTACTTACTCGTAACTTGTAGGTAGATACGTAACTATTCGTAAAATATGTTACAGGGACAGATTTGCAAGTTCTATAGAGATCTGTCGCCAGTTTATGAGAATCGTGGAAGAAACAACATTTCGCGGCTTAGATTATGAATGATATTCAACTCTGGTATTTATTGTTTTAGTTAGTCGTGGACCATATCGAACCGGTCTTTTTAGTGATTCACGGAGTTATGTTGTGGTAGAGCGAGTGGCTCAAGTTTTTATATTTATATAAAATTGTAGGTTTATATTATATATTTTTTAGTTTATGGTGACTTTCTGACATACCTATTTGCTAAAATGTACCCACCAAAGAACCGGAAACCCCAAATACTTGGGTGTATGAACTTTGTGACTCAGTGACGTATTTATAACGATTCTACTGCTAGCCCTGTTGCAAATCATGCTCAAAAAGAATGAAAGAAAATATTTTTATCTACACAGACTATAATCATTTATGATACATTTAAAAAGTTATATTTTGTGCGTAGCAGTATATGTGCCAAAAATAGCCTCCTCTCAGCATCGTGCTGGATGAACATAGTGGTGTATCCACCCAGCGCTGGTTTAAAAGGATACCTCAATGGTAGTAGCAAGGTGCTTCATATCTTACGACTGAACTATAAAAATCCTAGCCATTAAAAAACACCGCTACTTCATCATCAGCCTATAATTATTTAGCATAATAATGATTAGGCTGATGATGATGAAGTCCACTTGAATGCTAGACAAAGGCTTCTCTCCTTCCTTTTTTGAGAGCCGACCATCCAGAAAAGAAGGAGAAAAAAGGCTTTTTCGTGTTTGTGTTTGTGCGTGTAATGAGATCGCCGATCACAAAGTAGGCAGATCTTCCATAACATCAGCCTTATCTCCTCTCATCACTCCGTGCCCTGAAATGACACGCGCCCGCAAACTTTTGGGTCGGCTCATCGTAAAGTTAGCGAAACAAAACAGAGGTACAGAAGTGAATGGGCTGAACAGGCGAAGTTAAACAAAGGCTCACCTCGTTCTGAACGCGAAGCCTGTCTGTGTTGATAAGCCGGCGAAAAGTAAACTAGTTGCTAACAAGTTGGAATTTTGATAGGTGGCTACTTTTGTGTATATGAAGCGCAATTTTGAGATGATGTGTTGTTTGAAAGTACGGCAAACTGCATTTTTGTTTAAAAGCGGAAGTGAGAGCGGATTATGACAGCGGCCTTAAAATCCAGGGCCCGTACCTACTCATAAAAACTAAAATAGTACATTCTGATTCTATCGCCGTTTGCCCACCGCCGCCGTCAACGAAACGTCATCGATAACGATATTATTTTAAAGCGGAGTTCATGATGGCGTGACGGCGATCGAGTGTGTCCACCGCAAAGACCTCGGTGGTTCACTTTTTTGTAGCTGTCGTTCGTGGTACTAGCGTTTGAGGAATGGCTAGGTTATGCCGGCGACATATTCTTCTTCTGCTTTTGTACGTTCAAAGGCGAAGACGATGTAAAAAATAAACTGCCATGCGAGTCGACTCGCACACGAAGGGCTCCGTACGTGTTTTGGGTATTTTCTATGTATAATATATTTTTTTTGTTAATATTATGGTCTAGTAGGTAATCACTATTTAAATTAATGATACATACACAAGAGTACAAACACAATCTAGCCATAGAATTGGCTAATGGGTAATTTAGTTTTAACTTAATTTTATAACAACATATTACTAAGAACGAAGGATTACGAAGATTGTCTCTATACTTATTTTATTTATTTATATTAGGGGATCTTTCAGCACAATATACATAATTGCGATGTGTGAAGAAACAGGTGGTTAACAAGTTCCCACTTATAGAAACAGAATACAAATTTACAAAAACACATTTGCGTTTACCATAATATATATAAACTATAGTTAGAATAGTAATAATATCTGATAACGTTCGCTCATTTATTATCTTATAGAAATTTATTGAAGAAGGAATTATTAAGTTTGTTTCTCAGACGAGGAATGCTGCCGTTGAAGAGGCCAAGATCAATTTCACTATCCAAAAGGTTACATTTTTTCCTGGCTCTGTACAAAAAACCATTTTGGCGGTAATTAGTCGATACTAGAGGAAGATGAAAAAGATTGGTTTTTCGAAAAGATCTGTTTGGAATATTGAAATTAACTTTGTCCAGCAGCTGGGGACAGTCTATAGAAGAGGATAATATTTGTGCTAAATTGACTATATCCGCGAAATCACGTCTTAGATACAATGGAGGAAGATGCTGATTGGCACATTTAAGAAGGTAAACCTTTTCAAAAACCTTTACTTATGGTACTTTACTTCTCTTTATTCATGTTTTTTTAAGATAGCACTTATGCACATACACTATAATTATCACTACACTAACTCAAAAGGTTTTGTTCTTTTGAGTCTTCTCACTATGTCCGTGTTGTCGAGGAGCTGGATTGCCTCGACGTTCACATGATGATTAAGCCTCTGTTCGTGAGCCTCTGCGTATTTTTGTATGACTGTGTCGACAAGTTCAATATTTAAGTCCCAATGAATATCGTCATTTCTTACGTACCAAGGAGCATTAACAATTGACCTAAGTACTTTGTTCTGGAATCTTTGTATGATTGTTACATCTGTCCTTTTTGTACAGCCCCAGAGCTGTATCCCATAGGTCCAGATTGGCATGAGGACTTGTTTATATAATAGAGGTTTATTGTGTACTGCTAAAGTACAATTTCTTCCAATCAGCCGATACATCTTTTGGTAGCGGATCTGTAGCTTCTCTTTTTTCTTTCTGACTTGACCTTTCCAGCGTAGCTTCGCGTCTGATGTCATGCCTGAATACTTCGCTGTATTTTCGCATTGTATTATGGCAACATTGATGAAAACTGGATGATATAGATCTCTTTTATTTAAGAAGTTGATGTGACTAGACTTCGATTAGTTTAATTTTATTCGCGAGGTTTTGGCCAGTTGTGTATTTTATTAACCGCAACTTGAACCTTTTCGGCTGCCTCTGCATGCGTGTTCCCAGTGGCTATTATATAATATATATTATCAGCAAAAGTTGCGATGCGCTATTTGTCTGTTTTGAGCACCAAAAATCTGGACCAATCAACCTGTCTTAAAATCAAACACGCATCAACGAACCTATAAAACACTTTCTGTTTATCAATCCGAGAAAATCGACACTAGTCTTTCGATACAGCCGCCTGGTAACGTCAAGAAAGACAACATCATAAATCAACTTCGTGAATTATAACTAATTTATGGTACAAACCTAGGCCCTACGTCAGTAGAATTAAAAAAAAAGTTAATGTTCTGTATGACATTTTTCATTATAACCATCTAGGGCCTAAAGCATTCTATAAATAAATCTATAAATAAATAATGCTGTACAATCCACGCAGCATTATCTAGCCCCAAGCTAAACAGAGCTTGTGATATGAGTACTTGATGACTGATATACTTAATAAAATAATACAATACACTGTATGTTATGTATTATTATATTTATTGCATGTACCTACATATATTTTTTGTAATTAAATATTAAAAAAAAGTTTTGTAAGAAAATACCCAGAACACTTAGAACAAATATTTGCAGATCGTACAAACATTGGTCCTAAGGCGGGAATCGAACCCACAACCACCGGGTCGCAGGCGGACCTTAGCTCGTATCGCCACATCGGTCATCTATGACATCGTGTACGTAGAAGATAATTATTAAAAATAAACCACCAAGTGCGAGTCGACTCGCACACGAAGGGTTCCGCGGCGTAAAAATCAGGCAACTTTTTCAAACAACATCATCATTCACGGACAGCGGAGGCTTAGTAAAAGGGTACCGTTTTCACCCTTAGGGTACGGAACCCTAAAAACATTCTAACCAAATCCCTTATAATTTGTATCTCTTTTACCTTCGGTTTTGTACAGAAAACGGAACAAGACCAGTACAACAAACCCTAATATTTATGTTCTAACGTGTAATTCTTATCTACATGAATATCAATTTTGAATCATTGTGGATAATTTACTTGTCAAACTACGGAATTCTACCTAATACTGTTTTTAGGGTTTTGAAGATCGGAGATCGGTTTCGAAACCCTTGTGGTCTCGCTTTTTCTGTCCTTTTTTCCGTCTTTAATATCTCAGCAACTACAGCAGCAAATAACGTGAAATTTTAAATAATAATACATTTCGTGCGCCTACACAAATTAAAAGAAAAAAAACAAAAAAAAATTAGTAATCTACAATGTCAAGTGGGGTATCAAATGAAAGATCTGTACATCTCAAAGCAGTTCGAAATTTCCATAGGGTTTATACTTTTTGAAATATTTTGAAAAAACTCGAAAAAAATACCCTCCCCTCCTATCTCCAAAGTTTGCAGAGCGATCCATCTAAAATGTATGAAGTGTTTAAAAATATGGATATATATTTTATAGGACAAATATAGAGAAATTTGTAAGTAAACAACTTTTTGAAAAATTTTCAAAATGGGAGGATCATTTTCAAAAAGGGGGACGACCTCACCGAGTGGGGTATCAAATAAAAGGTATCGGTTTGCACATCTAAAAACAGTTTTTTAAATTTCTGTAGGTTTTATACTTTTTCAAATATTTGGAAAAAGTCGAAAAAATACCCATTCCCCCCTATCTATGAAGTTTGCAGAGCGATCCATCTGAAATGTATGTAGCCTTTGTAGATATGGATTTATATTTTACAGGAAAAATATAGAGAAGTCTGTAAATAGAACACTTTCTGAAAAATGCTCAAAAAGAGGGGGGATAATTTTCAAAAGGGGGGGCTACCTCAGTGGGGTTTTAAATGAAAGGTATCGGTTTGTATGATGAAGATTTTACTATTACCCTCTGTACCAACTCCGAAGTTTGCAAACCGATACATCTGACGACCGATGTGGCGCGGCGGGCGAAGGTCCGCCTGCGACGCAGAAGGTTGCGGGTTCGATTCCCGCCTTGGGACAAATGTTTGTACGATCTGCAAATATTTGTTTCGGGTGTTCTGGATATTTTCTATATATAATAAAAAATATCTATCTATGTTATGTATTATATTAAGTTTATCAGTCATCTAGTACCCATAACACAAGCTCTGCTTACTTTGGGGCTAGATGATGCTGTGTGGATTGTCCAGCATTATTATTATTATTATCTGAAATGAAGGCCTTTAATTTTTTTGTATTCATCAAATAGCAGTCTTTAACCTACCGCATCAGTACCTATAGTACATATTGGTATACTTGACAACCGTTCGAAACCCTCGGCGCGCGAGTCACACTCGCATTTGACGGATCTTGTTTCTTTTAATTCCTAAAATTCCAATTGTGATCGGAACATTTTTGGTAGTGCTATGTGCTCAATAGTAGTTTTATAAAATTATTATTTCTGTGTCTTTTATTTATAAAATGATAGTTTCTGTGTTTTTTATCTAATCAAAAACATATGTAATAACTAGCCAAGTTCGTTCAGATAGCAGCTCTACCGATAAACGAGCTGAGATCATATAAATAATAATAAATAGGTGCCAAGTTTCATAACAGTTCCTATAATCTTATGCTTACGTTATTTCGTTATATAATTTGTTTCTTGGCATGTTTGTATCCGCCGTATTTCTTTTAATGTTTGCAAATTTCAAGCAAGTAGGTTTAATAATATGTGATATACAGATAGGACCAAAAGCGAGCCCAATGGTTCGTGTAAAGACACTGACTGCTATTGTGTCACCCGTTTTTTTTCGAATTTGGCTGTCGCTGTAGCGCGCCTCTCAATACTTGTAAAGTTATTGTAACTTGTACCTTTATAAATAAATCAAGTAGCGGCGACCATTGACGTATTTCACGGTTCACAGAGCAAATTCATAAGGGCTATATTATTTAATATTATGCTATGGTAAATAATAATTATTTTTTACGCTCCAAATCAAATACGTAATGACTTATTATGAAATTATTTTGACTTATATTTTTTGCTCATTGATTATTAAATTATTTTGCTTATTATTTTACTGATTTATTGAATTATATTTTATTCTGATGACTACTCTGTTATGATAGACGTAATGTTTTAAATAAATACATTTACAAATCATAAATCATTCCGTATTTTATAGCTTGATTGAGGCGTGCGTCCGTGGCGTCGCTTCGTGGCGTTATAATCGGCCCCTCTATCTCAGCCCGTGGATTTTGTAAGATCTGACTGAGGAAACCAGAGGTAGGGTAGCAGCTTCCTTCGTAATTTCAACAACTCTACTGCGATCACTAATCAGCCCGCCAAGTGCGATGTTTATGTCAAAATCATGTCTATCAGTATCATCATAATTCATGTGAAATAGAATAGAATACAATATTTTATTTTATTTGCAACTCAAATAAACAAAAACAAAATACGATTAAAAAATAAAATAAAAACAAAGCTTAGGTACTAGTTTTTGCATTGAGTCACAAAGCGGTCTCTGTCTCAGCAAGAGCTAGCTGTAAAAACATGTAAATGTATGAATTTGAATACTGACGCCACCACCTTCGCATTTACACAGTAAAAATACCGCATTTAAGCGGTATTTATTAGCGGTTTTTTATAGATAATATTCCTACAAACCGTACCTACTAACTAGACGGTAAAGGTAATTACATAGTGCTCTGTTGTTTACTAGAGGTGGACGATTGAATCGCGTGCTTTTACCAACCAGTGTATGGAGAGCTTTAGTATAAAAAACTGGGTTTAGGGTTCAGTATATAGTTGAAATTATTTTCGCTAGGTTATCCTTGAGCGTTATTTTCACTTTTATAGTGTTTTTAATGTCTGTGAAATTCACGTAATGTTAGTATAAACTCAATAAAACAAAAATGTTACATAATGTACAGTGTAGTTTTAAGCTAGCCTCGAGACCCTCAGTTTTAAATGTCTAGTTTCCACACTTAGCACGTCCATGCTAAGTGTGGAAAAGTGCTGCTTTTTTACCTAGATCTCACGTAAATAAAGCAAGCAATATTAATTAATTTTTTATTCAAGCAATATTCATTTAATATTATATTTAAGGTAACTACTAAAAAAAAATTAAGTGCCATGTTTTTTCGTACAAATAAAGTTACAACACTAAATACTTAAACTTTGGAAAAAAAAACGTAAAATCTTAAAATACTCTTAAAAATAGCCAAGAGGCTTTTCAGGGTTAAAAAAGCCGCCAAGCTATTGCACCTGGTTCCAGTTTTCATACGACTAACGTTGTGCCGACCCTGTATTTCGCTTGACGACAAAAAAAACGATTTCCACAAAGTACTGCCCAGGTCTAAATAAAATGGCACCACAAAGTTAATTAAAAAACTCGCAACCTTGTTACGTGTTAGGTAGCACCAACGCTAATAATTGATTAAATCTATCAGTTTCATTTTAAGACCTTCACTATAAACTGCGTCCTGAATTTTGTAGGATAGTATCCAGTGAACAAAAGCTATGAAAATTAAGAAGTCGGTAATCGTAAAAGATATTTTAGGACCGAATAAGCTGATCTTGCCGCAACAACCTAATCATGACGTAAGTACTATATCGCGTGAACAATGTACATTATTTATTAAATGTAGATGATACATCACCTGAGATCGAGTGGCTGAGGTACGGAGAATTATTATTGTAGCTTGTTCGTAGACATTTTGCTACGAAGTGCTACGAATTGCTACGAGAATTTTATGAGTGTTCTAAAACTCACTCTTAGGAGTTCAAAACGGCAAGGCGCTGTAGGTACTAGCGCCGCTACCTATTTTTTTTTTTACTTATTAACGTAAATCCTTTGTACTTCTCTGATTGCTACTGTAAACCTTTTAATAACTGTGTAATAATTTTGTTTTGTTTAGCTTAGGCAGAATTTCGAAGGTTGAAGTTGAGTTGTGCATTTTTTGCTCAAACCAAAACAGGTTAAAACCTTATCCAAACAGGTTTAAACAACAAGAAAGCCCTACCTACAACGCCTAACAAAATTCCGTTACACAATTTCACCCTTACCGGCGAATTCACCAGAATCAGAGTCAACTAAACTACGCTACAAACGTACCTGCCCAGAACTTATACAAACTAGCATAATACTAACTACCAACTACTAACTTAAGTAGCTACTAACTTGCTTGCCTAATTCAGAAATTCATGCTCATAATTTTCAGGAATTTCTTCAAACGATGAGCAAAGTGTTCCTATGTGCATCAGTCTGCGGTGTCCTGGTTCCTCGGAGGCTCGTCAGCAGGGCTTGGAGTGCAGTGGTACTGAGCTGCCTCGTTGTAGTTCTGGTTTTAGCAATCTGGAAGGTCGTGAAGGCTCTGGCAGGGTGGGCTAGTGATATTGTGGGGCACAGTGAGTAAACATTTTAATTATCTTATGATTGGATTGATATTTCACAGCTAGATTCGCAGTGTGCTAAATTTCACTTTTAATCTTGTCTTAGCTAGTACGAGTATGTACCTACCTACAATGTATCAACATCGTAATAGGTTAACAATTTGTGCCCACGCCGCCCATATCGTTCTAACTGTTCTAGTAGTTGCGGGGCGAGTCTCTTTAGGTCGCTCCGAAAAGGCTGAGCAGTGAATACCTCAAAAAAGACTAAGTAATAAGAACAGGTTCCCACCAGAACAGAAAGAGAATTGTGCAATCAGTAGATGTTGTCTCTTCTGAAGTTTGTGATTATCTTAACATGAACAGTGAACACTGTAATATAAACACTGTTGGTTTTGTTTTGTTTTGTTTTGATTTATTCGGAGAACAAACAGTTGTACACACTTTATAAATAAACTTACATTTTATGTGTCCTCGCATGTAGAGTTGGTTGACAGACCAAGTTGCAGTTAATCAATCATAGCAATCTTTAAACAGAAATGAAAGGGAAAGGCTAGAATATCCATTCTACCATCTGGGCGGAGAGAGTCCCACCTCAACTTAAAAATTTTATAGATTCTATGAAAAAAAAAGTTTCAAAGATGTTTACTTTCTCCAACTTTTTGCCAGGGAGTGTAACAGCTCGCTTGTCAGGCACTATATTTTACACTATTGCCACTACGTCACTCGTCCTCGCGTCACGTCTCTCCGTTGCCTGGCCTGAACTATTTTCCTACTGGGCCAGGGTTGAGCGCAT
Source organism: Eupithecia inturbata (assembly GCA_963662085.1). Taxonomy (NCBI): domain Eukaryota; kingdom Metazoa; phylum Arthropoda; class Insecta; order Lepidoptera; family Geometridae; genus Eupithecia; species Eupithecia inturbata. The sequence goes on along the minus strand of OY759178.1, from coordinate 13,355,818 downwards.
GATGGTCGTCAATGTAGCCAATGACAAAACCTTGAAGAAGAGGGTCATCGGCATGGGATGTTTTATGACTGGATTTTGTATCTGTAAGTAATTCACTTTATTACCCATGACGCATATGCCCATCCCCGACTCTGGCCACAGGCGAAGCTAGTGAATGAGTTAACTCTCAGATTCGCAAAACGCTCGCGCAGGCACATTTTTATATGCAACTAGCTGCTGTCCGCGACATCGCACGCTTTTTTCTGGAATAAAGGGATCTATCTCTCTGGCAAATTTTACCGAGATCCGTTCAGCCGTTTAGGCGTGAAAAGGTAACAGACAGACAGACAGAGTTACTTTCGAATTTATAATATTATTATGGATTATGTGGGATAATGTCATGCATGAACCACCGGCCTTTTTTGGGGAGGTTAATAATAATTGCAAACAGTAATTAAACGCTCCCAATACCGGTTGCGACCAAAACCTGCACTTTTATAAACAGTCTAACCAAGCTCTGATAAGCCTGTAGATTTATTGAATTCTATTTTGCAGTTGAACATTGCTTCAGTATGATCTCGCTCGTTGGACTGGATTGTCCACCACACCTCATTCTTCAGAGATATACCTTGAAGTCCCATGGCTTTATACTACTGAACGGTAAGTCGTCTATTAAATCGTAACGTATCCAATTTAGTCTACACAGACAAGTCGGCGACACAGCCAGGTAGTTAATACGACATTTGAGTATGGGAATATTCTAGGTAGCCAACAGTGTTTTTGGTACAAGGGGGGGGATTATTTTCAAAAGGAGTGGCTACGTCAGCGAGTGGCGTATCAAATAATAATAATAAATATTAATATCGTTTATTTCAAAAGGTCTTAACAATAACAGTACAGTGTTTAGTTTAGACCTAGTTTCTTATTCTTAGTTTCAACCCCTCGCTCTAACTAAGTTCGAGACTTGTAATGTAGACGCGAGGGCTCTCTACCTCGGCAATAGCTTAGGTTCTTATCTATTTATAGAGTGCACCTTTTTAAGTTACTTTTAAACAAAGCAATGAAATACAATTAAAGAGAAAAAAAAATAGTAAAAAGGACCTAAAGAAAAATGGAAAATACAATTTAAAACATGTTTAAGTTTACAGACTAACAATTTTTTAATAACTTAAACGTGTAATTAATTAATATGTTCAGCCAATGTTTATGTGAGTGTACGTTTGTGAATGCGTGTCTGTGTGTGTGTGTGCGTGTCAGGGTGCGTGTGCGTGTTTATGCGTACATACGTAAATGAAGATCGGTATCGGTTTGTACATCAAAAACATTTTTTTAAATTCCTGTAAGTAACATAATTTTAGAAATATTTAATAAAAAATCTAAATTTGTACTATTACCCTCTGTACTCCGAAGTTTACAAACCAATACATCTGAAATGTACCTTTAATTTTTTGGTTTTCATCAAATACCAAAGTCTCTAACACTGGTTAGGCAGTTAAGTATACCAATAAGTACTATAGGTACTGACTAGGTCATGTAAACCGGTTAACCACCTGATTTTACCTTGGTTTTTAACCGGTTTTTTTTGACTAAATAACCGGTTTTTTCGGTTTTTGTAGTATGAGATATAATTGAAAAAATAAGCTTTGTAGTAATTTTGGATCCAACACCAACAATTATTTTATTAATTACTAGCTGTTCCCCGCGGTTTCACCCGCGTTAAATTCGAATTCCGCATTATGCTCGTAAATCTCCCATGGGAATTAATGTTTTACCAGGACAAAAAGTAGCCTATGTTACTCTCTATCCTTTAAAATAACTCTATGCCAAAAATCAAGACGATTGGTTGCTTAGTTAGGGCGTGAAGGAAGGACAAACAAACTAACAAATAAACAAACAAACACACTTTCGCTTTTATGATATTAGTTAGGATTACAATATTTAAAGTCTTACAATTACAGCAAACATCTCACAAAAGTTTTGAACGATTAATAAGTCAGAAGTGAATAAAGTGCAACTGAGTGAACAACTGAAAGGAGCAAGCTAGCGATGAAGACATTGCATTAGCGCCACCATCTCTTGCTGTGATTTCGTTCTTTCGTTATATTGTTTTGTCACTGACAATTTGTCAGATGCGGTTGAGTTACGGGAGGAGCAACGCTGCTTCGGGCCGTCGTCGCGTTGCGGTCGGTTTTTAATAAAACCAAAATAACAATAATAATAAATAACAATAATTTGCAATAATTTGCAAGGCAATTAATGAGGCTCTTTAGCCAACGCGAACCGCTGACCAAACACCTAGCCTGAATAGACTCGATCTAGAAACGCGAATTAGGGTCGAAATGGCGCTGTGTGATGAAGGGGGACACATGGGACCCAATTTAAATTCAAATTCAAATTCAAAGTGCTTTATTTCATTTAGAACTTGGACACGTCACAAAATACAAATTACATAAGTAAAACTAGGAAATAAATGATCACTTTCTCTCTCGCTCTCTCTCTTTCAATCTTTTATGGTTAAGTAAAGAAGCGAACAAGAAACCTTTACCTTGGTAGGTTGGAGTTGGAGCAAAACTTATCCCAAGCTTTTTTATCCTCTAGATAATCTGATATTTTGTAGTAAGCCTTTTTACAAAGGATATGTTTGACAATTTGTTAGAATTTATTTATTGATCATTTTTTAACTCAATTGGTATTTTGTTGTAGAAGCGTATACTTTGCCCTTTATAGGATACATTAATCTTGCGTAGCCTAGTTGTGGGCCCAGCGAGTTTAATATTTAAGTTATGTATGTCATTATGTTTATTTATGTAAATGTACCGTAGAGATGTGGTTGATACTCATTTTTAAATTGGTAAACGCATTACTTGCAATTTTAATTTATTTCTTTAAAAGTTCGCTAATTTTTTTTTGCTCTTTTGCTAAATTATGTAAAATTTGTACACCCAATAGCAGATCACAGTTCTAAAAATTTTATGTGTGAACATTTAATACCTGTGTTTCACAAATGAATAAATTGACTTCTCTATACTCTAAAAAAACTATCGTAGTTTGACGAATTCATTACGGATGTAAGGGATGAAACGTTGGTGTTCTTCAAACACAAATAAGGTTCGTAGTTAACCCACTTACATCCGTAATGAATTCTCTATACTCACTACCAAAAGCAAACACAAATAATGTGTGTATCTTGTTTCCTATATCAAATATCAACTGCTTTGATTCTAGATGACTATTCTGACTGGGCGGCCATACCCCTGCTCTTTATAAGCAGCATTGCCACAGCACTATGGACGCTGCAGGATGTTATCATTGTACTCTTGAGCATGGGACTTACTTCTCGCTATCACCGGCTGAACAAAGGTGTTACAAAGATCTGCGCGATTGAGAAGAAGCAGGTGAAGTGGGATAAGGTAAGTGTTTATTTATATGATCAAATTTTGTATTCGCAGATTTTTTTAGAATAGAATTGAATCATTTATTCACAGAAAACATGTCAAATATTACAATGCTGTTGTCGTATCAATGTAATGCTACCGGTAGCTATGGACTGGTGTGTTAATATTAATTAATAAACCTACCTACTTATATAATAATAATGATTAAGAATAAAAATAAAAATGTCTTATCTGTTTAAAATTAAAATATTCCTCTATGCTATAAAAACAGTGAGTCAGTAACCATTTGTTGAGTCTATTTGTAAATAATGTAATTGGCAAGTCATTAAATTCCATTGGTAACTTAAATATCTTAATTGCCATGCAAAAAGAATTTCGGCCGAAAAGCGCAGAATGTTGATTTGGCAAAAAAATCTTAATTTTTGTCCGTTAAACCTTCTTCCTTAGTTTTGAAAAAATATGAGTATTGATTATGTGTTTCATAATCATCATTATCAACAACCTATATTAGTCCACTGCTGGACATAGGTCTCCCCTAATGAGCGCCATAGCGCCCTGTCTTCAGCTTGCCGCACCCAGCATCTGCCTGCAGGTTTTCGCAGGTCGTCGTCCCACCTGACTGGAAGGCGTCCTACACTACGTTTGCTGAGTCACGGTCTCCACTCAAGAACAGGTTTACCCCAGCGGTTGTCGGTTCTTCGCGAGATATGGCCGGCCCACTGCCACTTCAGCTTGCTAATTCTTTGAGCTATGTCGATAACTTTGGATTATGTGTTTATGGTGGTTTTAAGCAAGCCAACGACTGATTTGTGGCCAAGGGCAAAAGTAGCGTTGGGTGCCTGGCCGCGACATAAAAACGTCAGAGTTTCTATGTATTTGCATTAGCGGATCAACTCGACCTTGAATTAGGTTTTAAAACCCTAGAGCAAACCCTAGAGTGCAACCCTAGAGTGCGATTCCTTTTCGGTAGACTCTGGATCCGTGACAGAAGTATTAAGGGTTTTTGTTGAGGGGGGATTAACTTTGAAAACGAGCAAAGACTCTTTCAGTCTCGTTTCCGCTGCTCAAAATAGTAAAAGTCGCTAGATACCTGTATCTGATTTTCACAGAGGAGTCTGACATGAATTTATGATGGCCTTCTAAGCAGAAGGTCAAACTAAGCCGCTACGCTAACAAATTAGCTAAAAGTTGCTAATCAATTTTTAGAGAACGGAGACCCTAAAGCTCTATACGTGGCGTAAAATCCGCGAGGCGTACGTGAAACAAGCAGCCCTGGTGCGGAAGGTGGATGGCGCAGTCGGCGGGATGATCTTACTGTCGTGCTCCTGCAACTTCTACTTCATCTGTCTGCAGCTGTTTATGGGGATCACGTTAGTTGGTTATATATCTTGATAGTTTTTACATCGATGTTCCACGCTGCGAGTAGTTTTCTAGACATAATCGCTGGTCGATTTGAAAGTAATCGATGAATTTTGTTGTGTTAATGCTGTATCTAACGTTTTCCGTACAAGATCCGTTCAAGAATAAATAAATAAATAAATAAACATAATTGTTCAACGTCGAAAAAAGAAACTCCACAAACCAAAAAAATAAAGAAGGAAAAGAAGGAACCTGCAACCTTATGTATCCTTTTTCCACTGTGACACAGAGGTCATCTGAATGCGGTGACGATGAAACCTTAATAACAGATGCAGCCAATTCAATTACATTTTTATTGAGTACAGAGCACTAAGTTCGTAGAGTCGATGGCATGTCTCATACAAAAAAGGAAAGTTAGGAAGGAAAGCCATCACTGTAGATGTGTTGTATCAAATCCCATTCAAGAATGAATACGCCGAGACGGTATAATCGACTCACCGAACTCGTTCTGATAATTTTTCTAGAACTGGCAAGTCATTACCCGTAATAAGAAAGATCTACTACGTCATCTCGTTCACCTGGCTCTGCATCAGGGTCACCAGCGTGGTGATGGCCGCTTCAGATGTCAACGTGCAGTCCAAGAGCGCTCTCAACGACATTTACGGGTGCGAGCCGCATTGCTATAACGTTGAGGTTAGATTTATATGAATTAAAATTAAAAAAATATTTTAATAATGCTGGACAATTCACAAAGCATCATTAAGCCCCAAGCTAAGCAGAACTTGTGTTATGGTTACTAGATAACTGATATACTTAATACAGTACTTTACATATATAGATATTTTTTATTATACGTGCCAGCCAATAGGTTCCAGGCGGGAATCGAATCTACAACCTCATCAGGGTCATTATCATATTTTATTAGTTAACTAGTACCATAACACAAGCTCCGCTTAGCTTGGGGCGAGATGGTGCTGCGTCCATCATTATTTATTTATTTAATGTTATTTATTAAATGTCATCATAATAATTATATCGGTGAACATACATACACACAGCCGAACATAGAACCTCATCCATTTTTCAATATCGGTTAAAAATGCACTTGTCCGATTCAATTCACCGAGCACCTTTATAAGTTAAATAAATCTTGCTAGCTTGTAAGTTGAAAGTTCTCGTTTTTCAGATGGACAGACTCCAGAACCAACTGGCCAAAGACTATGTTGCTCTAAGCGGACTTGGCTTTTTCTATTTGAACAGAGCTATTCTCTTACAGGTAGGTAGATACAGAATTAATTATGTTTTACAGCATCTAACCTGCGAGTGTCATTGGTTGGGTTTGAGTAGGTACCCTAAATTGGATATCCATAGGTTAATACATAGTGTCAGAACTTTAGTTCCACAAATGAGCTGCACACAGTTGCCGGTAGTTGATTCTTTTTTTTTTGTTCGTGTTTAGGATGCAGTTAATGAACGATGAAATAAGTTTTTTGTTTTATTTTTACCAGGAAATCTAACAGTTATATAAATAATAATTTTGCGTGTTTTAAAAACGATAAACCTACTTCAATTTCCGGTAGATAATATTAATCTTTGTCCACTTATTTTTAACCGAACTACTGAGACTACACCAGTTTCATTTCAGGTTCAATTAAATATTCATAAGTAAATACTTCATCGTAAAGTTTCTAAGAATAACTGAAAGCTACATGAGTAACTTTGAACAAGTTAGATAAAATAAAGTTTCTAATAGGAACTTCTGAATAAAGTTGAAAGTTTTAATTATTAGATGAATAGAAAGCAGAAATTGTTCAAAGGGCAATCGTAACTCTGCTTCAGAAATTTTAATAGCTTAGTTAACGCTGCTTTTACTCTAACAAAGTTACCCGCATTATAATCGTGCGATGGATTACTGAAGCTGCAATTACTAAAAGGATTGTTATCATCCATATATGACATATATGACATATATGACATAGGCCTTCCCCAATGAGCGCCATAACACCCTGTCTTCAGCTTGCCGCATCCAGCATCTGCCTGCAGTCTTTCAGATCGTCATCCCACCTGGCCGGAGGGCATCCTACTACGTTTGCCGAGTCACTGTCTCCACTCGAGAACACGTTTACCCCAGCTGTTGTCGGTTCTTCGTGAGATATAGCCAGCCCACTGCCACTTTAGCTTGCTAATTCTCTGAGCTATGTCGATAACTTTAGTTCTCTGTCGGATGTAAAGGATTGTTATAAAACTTAGTAACCATGTAAAAACAAGTAAAAACACTCCGGACTTTGTTATTTGTAATTATTTCTTCTGAACCTGTTGCTGCACGCGTTTTTCGGAATAAAAATCAGAAAAGAATAACGTTTATTTTCTTACGCTTACAAAATAAGCATAAAGACAAGTCGAATTTTAGACTAAATTATTGTCAATTAAAAAAGTCAATTGAAAACAGCTAGTATTATGTTATTCGAGGCCCAAAACAACATTCGTGTAATTTTAATCCGATAGTTTTAGCGTGGAGGTAACAACATCCAAACTTGCCCATTTATGAAGTTTAATTTCGATAGTCAGCCGGGCCGTGAGAGAGACTTTTCGTGAATTTGCAATAGGATGTTTTTCCGCGTTACTATACTTATTTCCTTAGATATTAAAGATAGATATATATTAAATATTTAATAGGATATTAAATCCGCTCTCGCCTCCGCTTCTGTCGTCCATTAAAAAAGTATCCTTATATCCATAGATCTAAGTAAAATCTGTAGGCACAGAAAGTACCATAGGGTACGTTCTCCCAGCGCTTACTCAACAACTGGCCTGTGTTACATACGCAAACACTCGCTCACAGTTAAATTTCCAATCTTGTGCAATAATTATAATGAACAAACACGAGGGCATTGCTGTAGTCTTTTAGTCAATAAATCACACTAAAGTACGTCGTATCAAGCACGCGTTACACGAACTCCGCGCCTGTCTGACTATGACTGAGGTGGGTGGACCTAATTGAGCCTATTTTGAGCCTTCCACTTTCGAGTCGCTAGTGCGTAGTCTCCCCTTTTTTTAATAGATCGATGCTTGTATCCTTCAAGAATATTTTACATTCATATCATAAAACTGTTTTTCAGATGGCTGGTGCAGTAATAACTTATGAATTGGTTCTGATACAGTTCGATGATGGAGATGACAATGAAATTGGATCTAATGGAACCCTGTCTAAGTTAGCTCGTGCCTAAACATACATTTTGAAATAAATTATATTTCCTGGGTTTTCTGTTTTTTCCATACCTACTACAGCTTTTCGCACACCTGAAAAGCACCGCTGCAGCACAACACAAAAAAATTGCATTCAAATACCTTCTTATATGAATTTTATATTGAATCAAATCAAATTCATATATTTTGCGAAACATGGGTTACAGGGATGTTAGGTTAAAATAGAATGAGCACAACCATGATCAGCTTTACAGCATGCAAAGTCACTACAAATGTATATAAATAAATACAATGTCAATAACTAAATTAATTAATATTCAATAAATTGTCTTATTCTAGAATTTATCCATTAGATATTCATTAACATTGTATTAGGCCTTATCAATTAACAATTGTTTTAATTTGAGTTTAAAAAAATGAATAGTATTGCTTTCTTTAATGCTTGTAGGTAGACGATTATAGATACGAGGTGCCATACAAAATATACTCTTATTAAAAAGGGCCGACTTATTTGGAGGGCAATGAATTATCTTGTCAAGGCGCTTACATTTGAGTTTGTCAAAGAAATTCAGATTACTTTTTACGAACACTGCAGTCTCAAAGATGTATATGGATGGCAAAGTTAGGATTTTCAACTGAGTAAAAAATGGTTTGCAACTCTCCGTTTGTTTGACGGCACCAGATGACAGACAACTCGCGGAGCATTAGTCTGAAGCTTGTGGGAAGCCATTTTGTCACTGTAACATGTATCTATCTAAATATAACGAGTTTAAGCCCATATTTAAATGCACTTTTTTGTGCTGTGTGGTTACGGTATTGGATTAATGAGTACAGAGCTTCTATTATAAAATAGTTTCCTTCCGCGCCTGCACACGCGTTGTTTCATGGAAACGTTTAAAGGTTATTTCTATCCCATGGGAACTGATTTAGAGGATAAAAAATAGCCTATGTTTTATTCCAGGCCTAGAAGTACCTATCTGTTTGCAAAATTTCAGCACGGGCCATTCAGTAGTTTTGACATGAAAAAAGTAAAAAACGTTAAAGTAAAAACCATTTATTTGACACGAGTTAAAATATATAAAATAAATCAATGAAGAGTAAACTAACTTCATACCATCTTAAATTACGCATTTACAATATGTGTGTCATAGTAACTCTGTGTCTCTCTCTACCTTTTCACGCCTCAATCGCTGAACAGATTTTAATGAAACTTGGCAAGGTGATAGATGATATTCCGGGGTAGGATAAAAGCTTCGTTTTATCCAGGATAAACTGGGGCGCAGCCGCGGGCTGCAACTGTTTTTTTTTTAAATCATGTTTATTGTTAAAAACTTTTACTTTGCAAATTATGTCAGTAGGTACTATCATAACCCAAACTTATTATTAACAAACCAAATAAAACAAATAACAAAATGAGGCTTATCAGTCGAGTTATAAATGTGCTAGTTTCCGCTGTGTATTTGATTTTAAACCGTTGATTGGCATTTCCTAATTGAAAATTCTACGTCCAATATGTTCCATTGAAAAGCTTGTAGGTATTTATTTAACTTTATGCCTCGATATGTCACAAATGACAGGTCGGCCAATCCCTGACAAACAAAATAATCAGTTCAAATGGAAGCGTCGTAATAACATGTAATTTTCATAATCCATTCAAAAAGAATTCAGTATTATAATCATCGAAAATGGCTCAGAACAGTGCTGAATTAAAGTTGATCCGACGCGACGGTGAGCGTTTTAAAGCTTTATTTGAATTGAAGTAAGGTTCAAATTAACCGTCAAATATGTATCTACTTTTAGTAATAGGAAAATTTTCAATGACTCGTGTAGTTAGTAAGTAAATAATTTATTTGTCACATAAAACACACACATACAATTGGTTTACTCATTACGAAGTGGCAAAATTAAACGTAACTTAAATATAAAAAACTAGCTGCGCCCCGCGGCTTCGTCCGCGTGGTAATTGATTGATTTACACCCCTTAGAGGTACTTAAGGAAAAATAAAAAATACGTGTATCATTACACGTACATTATTACGTGTATTTACATTATTTACTTTATATATTACGAATCACAAACTTTAAATAACGCGATTTATCCAATTTTCAGGAAATTTTTCATGAATCCTGAAACACGTGTTCAATAGTTTTGTATTGTTAGTACTCTCTGTAAGTACTGTTTAAACACCAAAAAACTTCAACCCCTCTTTTCACCCCCTTAGTGGTGGAATTTCCAAAAAACCCTTCATAGCGGGAGGTTGTATAGTAACAGGTACCTGCTTTTCAAATTTCAGTTTTCTAGCTTTAGCGGTTTGGGCTAGTTGTCCCCAGAAAATCGCTTGTTCTTTTATATATTAAGATTTGGTGTTTACACCAAACAACAAAAAGTAACAAAAACAACAAAAAAAAAAAGAAGAGACAACTCATAAACCTGTGCTAACCTGTGCTAAAAAATACGCGTGTGTAGCAGTGTCCAATGGGTAATAGCTCAGTCATAATATTGCCCTATGAGCAAACACTGATAGTTCACCTACCTGGTTGTACCTCTATAATTATGGTAAGACATGCAATATCTATTAAATAGAATATTGTTTTCTACAGTGTAGTTTCCAAACAATATTACTAATAGCTGTTGTTATCGTGAGTGCTAGAATACACAGCTGGAAAACTTTCTGAATTGAACCTATTAAAAGCTCTATGGCAACTTGTTGGAATTGTTTTTCATAGTTTAGTGAAAAGTGGCAGGAGCAACATTCTGACCGCTATAATTTTTTGACACTTGAGCAAATGGTCACCACTAGATCTGGCTTTGTAAGTACATCCATAAATATCTATATTGAAAATGTTTACTTGGGTTCATAATTAATAATTAATCATCCGACACCTTTTGTCAATTTCTGCAGAGATAATATAACAAAACTATATAGGTGTATAGCAGGTAAATAATCAAAGCTATAGAGATAATAAAAACCAAAAGCAAACAACACTTGTTCAAAAATTTCTGCAAGTAATACTCGGTTCGAAAATCCAAGAACTTTGTTTACAAAAAATAGCTAGGATTCTAGTTCCAAGTATAGTTAGAATATTAATTTATTTGCCATTGTAAAATGTCAGTACACAGCGCAGTACCCTTTAATATAATTTAATATATGTGGCTGAAACCATTGAGACAAAAACAAAGAAGCAAAATAATTCTAAATCCAAAATAGAAATGAAAATAATTATCAGTATTCGCTCATAATTCTAATAAAGTATACCTCTAAATTCAGCAGAGTTCGCGAAACGAGAAGTGTATTGTGTAACGGGAAATGGGATTGTTTGCCTGGAGCGCTGCATTTCAAAACAATGTGAGGTTTGAAATTTACTTTATGTTTTACATTATGGTAGCTTATTTAAAATTAAAGTTGTAATTTTAGATACCTCCTAAACATTTTTATATTTAATTACTACTTTAATCGTTTTTATTAACATAAGCTCTCTAACATTACGCTCTTTTTAGTTTCTGACTGATTCCGACATAATGTTGCGCGCCATTTTGTGAAAAGGATAGGCATAGGATTTCGCGTTCATAGGAGCGGGACAGAGCATACAATTTTGGAACGCCACGCGCCGCGCCGTAAGCGCTAAAATCAAGTTTTGCTTATTTACAAGAAAACTACACAATACACAGAACATCATTGCTCGTTTCAAAATAGTAAAAAATAGAGTAGTCGCAAGCTTATAAATTTGCGCAAGTAGTTTGTTTAAAGTAGAAGATGTTCTACAGTATACAAATTTTAATGTAGGTAATTTACTTTAATGTAAGAAAGTTCTAAATTCATCAAACATTGCAGGATTTCCTCATAACAATAAACAGAGTGTTCTCCATGGCTCGCTACATAGGAATCTCAAACCTCGGCGGTAACTATTCTACAGCCTGGTCGGTTGTCGTGTTTCTGTCATTGGCTGCTGTAGAAGTGACTGCTCTTTGGAAGGTGGTTCGTTTGCTGGCTGGTTGGGCGATTGATAAGGCCCATGGAAGTAAGAATTGAGTACCTAATTCTCTTAGTCATAATTAATTAATTACTCATTGATTATAAGTAATAAACAGAGAATATAATAATAATACTAGCATAAAGATAAACGGAGCGTGAAATGGTCGGCCGCTATATTATTTAGTTGGTATATTTTAGTCCTTGTTTTCTAATTTCTATGTCATTTTGAAGCTTAAATTAATTTGCTCAGATACTATGTTAATGCAAAATTGTTTTAGAATGGCAATGACCTTTATTAACAAAGAAAATTGCAATCAAATAATAAAAACAAATAGAACTAGTATTTACAATTGAAACAATTAAGCTAACTGCAGACTGTTGCAAACAATCCCAGCTGCTGTATGACAATGCTGATGCGCTGCGCCAGATACCCACCAGCTATCGTGTCACGCGTCGCTACGACTAGATGATCAGTTATCTGATCATCTAGTCGAAGCGACGCGTTTTATTCTTGAGGGCTATGGATTTAGAATAATAAATAAATAGCTGGGTTGGTGAAATGAAATGCTGATCTCCTACATAATTATACCATTAGTAAAGAAGGCTGTTAATTCATATGTTGGTTTTCAAGGTCTAATTTAAGTTGCTGAGTTACAGAAGACACTATAAAAGTCTTAACCTGGAAAGAAAATAAGCATGCAAAATTTTAAAGTCATACCTAAGTTGAGAGGAATTCCGTGAAATTTCGCCTCCATGATTTGACCTAAACATATGTACATGCATGCATGAGTTCAAAGATACACACGTGAAGTTAATAAAACAACTTACGAATATTATAAAATCCAATAGAAAATCACTCAAACACATACAAACAATCAATTACATATATACATACATAAAAATACTTATGCACTATAGGCAATGTACTACAATTGGCCCATTAATTTTGAACCTACTATAAATTTTGACTAAACTGAAAGTGAACTTTATATAATTATACATTTCTTGTTTCTTCTTGTCACATTTTAACAGTCCAGATGATTTTCAATCATATTTCAGGAGGCCTCATAGGAAGACTGTCAGGCTCGATATTCTACGGCAACGCTTTGCTATCCCTACTTTTCTCCTTAAAGTTCATCGGATCATGGACCAATCTATCGTTCTACTGGTATAAGATGGATACGACGACGGGGCTCAAGCTGCCTCCTGATAGGAATATAAAGAAGCGGACACTAGGGGTGACCGTATTTGTTGGCGTTTGTGCTACTGGTAAGCTATCGTTCTGACATGATAACGTATTATATAGTGCGCTAAATATCTCATAACTCCAACCCTCGAACACACGGGGTAGCATACACTTGTAGCGCCTTATCGGTATTTACAGACATGAATGCAAGTGCTGTCGCAATGCTGCTTAGATCATCTGTCACAAGTTCCAACGCATAATATTATTATAATGTGATTCTCATTTCAATGATCCCGGCCCATATAGTGAACCGATGATATGGGAGGCATGCGTGGGACCGAAGCTGTTGGCTTTGGCCACGGCGGCGCAGAGACCTAATATTAAATATCTCATTATCGTCATCAAACGATTTAAATTACGTAGACAGTCTACACTTGTTTGATAATCTTTCTGTAACCTACCTTACCTATTAAAGCATCTTCTTTTCAGTAGAACACATCATGAGTATGATATCGGCTACAGGGCTAGATATTCCACCAGAAGAATATTTTGAACGATATATTTTGACCTCGCATGGATTTTTACTTCGTAGTAGTAAGTATAATTTGTACTTCTTACGTTTCAAAGGTCTGTACCCATGCTTGAGTTTAATAACTTAGTTTAGCTATTTAAACCTAACTTAGCTATCTAAATACCTCATTCATCTTTGGCCATGGTAAATGAAGATGAAACGTCGGATGGCGTGACGTACGATAAGTGTTTCTCTAGGCCTTCTGTTTTCATACAATTTCAGGCGTCCAGATCTCATAATCCTTCGCATATTTGCATACGTGAGACCAATCTGTTTCTAGCTTAAATTTTCTTTCAGATGAGTTCAGTTATTGGTCAGCTATTCCTCTGTTCCTGATAAGTAAGGTTGCCACAGCATTATGGAACTTTCAAGACTTGATCATCATTTTAATCAGCATGGGTCTGACTTCTAGATATCATAGACTGAACATATTTGTTAAACTCATGATCAGTAAGGCAGAGAAGAATATGAACGTTGAAAAGGTAGAGTGTTCATATTATGATATTGTCACTATCATCACCACAGCTATGATTATTACCCAATTAGTAACTTTAATACTTCTTTGTTAATATCCCTCTAAAACGTATGAAGCTTATCTGTAAAATGATGGTAGCTGTGAAATTTTTTGTCCATCCAGAGAAGTTTCATGTGAAGTATGTGCCCTTATTTTATCGTTCGTATGTAGGTAATGTTTTAAATAAATCAGTTATTTAGTACCTACCCATATCACAAGCTCGGCTTACTTTGAGTTTAGATGATCCTGTGTGATGATCCAGCATTATTTATGTTTATTTATTCTCATCATCAATTTCTAAGTAGGGTCTTTTACTTTCACGAAACATCATCGTTAAGGTCGCTTTTTTACCCGCGACACACAGTATAATATACAGTTTAATGTACACTACTCTACTGTACTGTGTGTGTGTGTGTGTGACTGTATATTGTATGTATATTATGCGTTTGGATGTGATGTTGTTTGTTTGTGTGTGAGGGTGTGTGCGTGTGTGTGCATTTGCACATCTTTCCAATTATCTACAAAACGGCTTTACCGATTTAGATACGGTTTTTGTATTGGAATCGGAATTTGTTGGCAATGGTTCTTGGCTGAATGATATGCTGGTCACTCGCTAGGGGGTGCTGTTGTGTGTGTATTTGGCGAAAACCAATGTTCCTATTTACCTCCAGAACGGTTTGATAAATTTAGACATGGTTTTCTGGAGAATGTTTGGGGTTTATTGGCGATGGTTCTTAGCTAAGTTGTTTGGTGTCTACTCACCAGGGGGCACTGCAATCAACGTTTTAATGAAAACCAATGTTCCCATTTATGTCCAGAACGGTTTGATCGATTTAGACGAAATTTTCTGTAAAAATTAAGAGGTTCATTGCCGATGGTTCGTAACTAAGTTGTATGGTGTTTATTCGCCAGGGGGCGCTGTAAATCACGTTTTTTTAGATACTGTGTGTTTACTGTGTTAGTGATAGTGTTTGGTGAGTAGCACTTGCTTATGAGCAAAGAGCAGCTGGTGCTCTGCTGATGCACCAGAACCCCAGCGTGGGGAACTCAGCCAAGATACACACATAGGTGATGATGATGCCCTCTTAGCCGAATGTTCAGCCGGCGCGGCGGCTAGTCACAACGGAGACTAGCCAGGTGCGCAGGACATATTATAGTGCCCAAATGTGTGCTCACACAGGTGCACTCTCTATTCCCTCACTCTTATAATCCGATGGGACGGCAGATTGAAACGACCGGAGAGGTCAGGCGCAAAGCCAACGGCTTAACAAACCAATGCAATTTCAATTTATTTATTTTACTTTAATGTATACGGTAACATACCCAGTTTTACATGAAGTCACTTACGTTACTTACTACGTCACATCAGGCAGTAAGCAACGTAGGATCTCTCTAGAAGGTTTAAAATAGCGATAAAATAAAAATTTTGCTAAACCCTCGACAGATACTATCGAAAAAGAAATAAATATTTTTTGTAAACCCTCCCGACTACGAGGAATGGATAAAACAGCAATGATAATTTATATATAATCAAATAAAGCTAACTAATTTTACTCTCCTTCCTATTATTACAAAGACAAAAAAATCCGTCGGGGGCTGCCATTGTCATTCTCTGTTAACATTTAAGAAATTACTAGGTAAAACACGTGTACCTAGAACAGAACTCGTACTCTAGAAGTACAAATTAACGTATTGTTCTATGTGTAACGTATTGTACCTATGTACATATATTATGGTCATTCACCTTTCTACCAGACATTTTGTTGTTGAGTTCTATTGATTTTTAGTTGAAATTTATTGTTGATATTGATTTATTTAATCCACATTTTATTACTACTTTTTACGTTAAATTTGTATTTTTATTGTATTATTTAATTTTTAATTAGTTAGTGTAAGTGGTATGACCGTTCTAATTAAAATAAATAAATGTTAAACGGTAAATTTTAATAAGTGTGTCAAGTAGAGGTAAGTAAAGTACCTACGCATACATTTATTTATTTTTCGATTAGGAAAGTAGCCGTCGTGGGTTTTGCAAAACTTTTATTTAGTTGTTTTCATTTATACAGTTCTCAGTGAGCACACCAACGAAGTCTGTTCCTTATAAGCGAAATATATGTTGCCATATATGTTAGCCGAAAGCCTAGACGTGCCTAGATTATATCATTATTATCATATTTTCAGTTCGGAACTGACGACTACATCCACAGCCAGATCTGGCGCCGCGTGCGGGAGGCGTACGTCCGCCAGGCTGCTCTGGTTCGGAGAGTGGACCGAGAGATGGGAGCCCTCATACTGTTGTCCAATGTCAATAACCTGTACTTCATCTGTCTGCAGCTTTTCATGGGGCTGGGGTTAGTAATGATGATCATGCATGCGCATGCGCATATATCGCAACTTTTTTTAATTTATTTCTTTTTAGGATAACCAGAATCTTAACATTAGGTACAGACTAAACAACTAATTTGTCGATATATATTTATTTTTATAACAGCTTATCGAAGGTTCTTACAGTAAATTAACAGATTATTTATGTAAAAAGACTATGCACATGTTATTAAATTTTAACCCGCATTACCCCTCTACAGGGCAAAGGCTATTAAATAAATGAATAATGCTGGAAAATGAATGCAGCATCATCTGGCCCTAAAGTAAGCAGAGGTTGTGTTATTAATTATTTTAATTATCTCTGATTTTCAATGACATGCATTGAATAGGTTAATCTACTGGGGATATGCTTCTTCTCCTACTTCACCTGCCGTCACCTTGTGTAAAAAACTATATTGGTGTCCTAGTACAATTTCAATATATATAAATTTATTTTCAGTCACATAAGCGGAACCTTCATAAACAAAGCATACTACTTCATGTCTATGGGCTGGCTTCTCTTCAGGGCGTGCTGTGTCGTTCTGGCAGCGTCTGATATCCATGACCACTCTACGAAGGCTCTCATCAGCTTGTACCGGTGTCCGGGGTCTTCTTACAATATTGAGGTAACCTTAATGTGTACTTTCTTGAGATATTATACTTTATTATATGTAAATGAATAAAAATTGCCCATAAAAATTTGGATAAGTATTTTTTTCTTGTCATTTTATTTAAATTTAGTCGGCGAAAATATAAAAAGCGAAGATAGAGGTTTCTTATAGTTTTCCATTAATTTTTATCATTTCCTGATTATTTTCTTACAGATAAAAAGACTCATAAATCAGCTGACCAATGATGACGTCACATTGACTGGAAGGGGTTATTTTCACTTAAATCGGAATCTTTTGGTCCAGGTAAATTCTTAGGCCATGGCCATAAAGCAATGTCACGAGGAGCTTCACGCCCTTTTGTCATTAGTTCGTTGCGAAAGAACTCGTTCATGTAAGTACTAATCCCATTCCTTACTCTGACGCCAAGCAGCGTTGCTGTATTGAAGTTTAATGAGTATGGTTGCTGGTAAAATGAACATTTCCAAAGTAATTTAGGCCTCGGGCTGACGGGCGCGGGAGTGTGCAACTGTTCTAACGTGTATGTTCTGCAAGATTTCTACCTCTCTGCTAGTTATAGTCATACCAAATAGTGGATAAGAGTGGAACAAGATCTAGAAATCTAGCCATTGATGGATTAGAGTAGAAAAAGAAATCACAGAAACTATAAGAGCTACGAGGCTCGCGAGGAATTTCAAAATTAGCCTACGGGCTAAGAACGTATTTTAGAGTAGAAAAAGAAATCACAGAAACTATAAGAGCTACGAGGCTCGCGAGGAATTTCAAAATTAGCCTACGGGCTAAGAACGTATTTTAGAGTAGAAAAAGAAATCACAGAAACTATAAGAGCTACGAGGCTCGCGAGGAATTTCAAAATTAGCCTACGGGCTAAGAACGTATTTTAGAGTAGAAAAAGAAATCACAGAAACTATAAGAGCTACGAGGCTCGCGAGGAATTTCAAAATTAGCCTACGGGCTAAGAACGTATTTTAGAGTAGAAAAAGAAATCACAGAAACTATAAGAGCTACGAGGCTCGCGAGGAATTTCAAAATTAGCCTACGGGCTAAGAACGTATTTTAGAATAGAAAAAGAAATCACAGAAACTATAAGAGCTACGAGGCTCGCGAGGAATTTCAAAATTAGCCTACGGGCTAAGAATGGATTGGTATTCTAAGACAGGTAATAATGGGGTTAAAGGTAATTATGATAAAAACTTCAAAATCGTAACTGTTGGCCTGTCAAAATTTTAAAGTTAGTTTTAAATTATAAACTCAAAATAAACACACATGTTTCGAGGTTTTTTGAAATCGCACATTTAAGGTGTGGAGTCAAAGATACACTAACAGACTCATCACAAAATTTCTGCAACAAGGCCTACGAATTACGACAAGGCCTGCAATTTTGCATAAGAGTTCCTTTCAGGACGTAAAACCTACTAGGAACGAGTTATTGGAAATTCGAATTCTAAGGTGCTCTAAATGATGGTGCTCAACGTTTTGTTTAAAACCCATTATGAAGCAACAAAAGTTACGAGGCTGAAATTTCTTTTATGACCTAAGCGCCCATACAGAGCTGAGTTTTGAAAAAAGTATTCTAAGAGAGTGGAAATGGGATTCTTAGCCTTTTGCATAATAACTTTAAAACCGTAAATGTTGGTTGTAAAACTTTAGCGATGATAGTTTGCATGGAAATAAACGTTATTTGGGGTATTTCTAAAGTCTACGCCAATTAAATCTCAGGCGAGTCAGGGTCAGCTAGTATCTAAATAAGCTGCTTACTAAAAACTAAAGCTGTTACCTAAAACTTCAAATAAAATGAAGTCCGTCTCAGCCCTGACGTACGACGGCTGGGTAGACATTCCAGTTAGTATCTACCTAGGATAAATACTAACCGAATGTCTAGATACTAAATGATGATACTAGATAAAGTTATCTACATATGTAGATACTAGACACTATCTACTAGATATAGTTAGTAACTGGAATGAAACCCGTTCACCTCTCGAATTGTTAGAGTCGAGTGCCTTATTTCAATTTTGTTTAACAAAGTTTGTGCTGTAATAAGGGAAGTTTGCATGGTAAAGTAAAATAATAAGTTTTCTGTTATTCGTTTTTGGATTGTTTTACTCGTGTTTATATAAGCGGGTTTGCTTAAGGCCTATACGGTGCGGGTTTTGCATAGCATACCTACTACATCCTTATTTAAAAAATCTTTCAACTTAAAACAGGTATTCGTTAGAGTAGTGTTTTTTCTCACTCTGACTTACGACTACAGAATAAAACATACTTCTACACTTAGCTCTTTTGTTTTAGTAGTTGATAGAGCTTTGTGAAATATCTTCTCCGGGAATTACTAGAATAAGAATAAAATAGATTTATTTGTGCCAATGAACTTTCTACAAAATTAAAACAACATATTAGCTAAAAATACTAATAAAAATATGCCAGAATGTCACAAAATGGCCTCTGCCTCAGCGTGGGTTGGCTGGTACCGCCATACTTTCTTCTACTACACATTCCATCTATTTTCTTGCCATATTTCATTACGTGCGTTTACGCCTTTCATACGCAGTTTGGCTCAAAAACAGTACTTTTCAAACCCGTTAATATCATGCCTATGAGGCCTATGAGGCCCGGGTACTATAACAACACAATTCAAAGGTTTTATGGATTGCTTTGGATTTTTTCCGAAAGATTTAAAATTTATGAGGCAATAAATAACTTGGAGGAGGATTTTAATAACATGTATACCTACTGCATAGTCTAAATTACATTAGATAAGTACGTCAATAAGACATAATTGTCTGTAAAAGACTTGGTCCATAATTGTTGGGACAAGCTTTACATTTCTTGTCTGAAAAATATTTCCCTATTCTATAAACTTTGTCTTGCTTCTGCCCGCTACAGACGCTAGTTGGACCAAATAGGAGTTATTCCCAACGTCTCACGTGAAACAAATTAGAACTAGTATTTACAGTTGAAACAATTGAGCTAACTGCAGACTGTTGCAAATAATCTACAGGCAGCTCAACTGATCCATATCAATACCAGTCGGAAGCGTCCCCAAGATGCTCGCTGCATTGCCCCGCTGTATGGAAATGCTGATGCGCTGCACGAGATACTAACCAGCTCTCGGCTCGCGCGTTGCTTCGACTAGAAGCTCGGATAATTTTTAAAACCTGATGTTCATCGGTACTCTACGGGTCTAGGGTCTCGACCTCAAAGGGAGCAAATGTGTAGGCTCTGTCGAGACCTGCATATTTGCGTCTCTTGACATCTTCGGCCAAATCTGCCGCCGCAACAGCCCTCACCCCCCATTGTGACTAAAATAATTTTGCTCAACTAGCGCCGACGGCAATTTCGTGAAAGATTTGTTAGAATCGGACGAGTAGTTCCGGATATATCCCATTACAAACTAACAAACTTCCCTCTTTAAATAACATTTATTTTTCAGGTAGTTGCTGTTGTTTTGAAGTACGAACTTGTGTTGCTGCAGTATGACAACAATTAAATTAAATCATTTATGAGAGTGAATGTGGGTTTTATTTATTTACCTGCCTGTTTTCCTACCGTAAATGGTTCAATTGTTAACCCATAGATCTCAAACGAGCGGAGCGATTTTGACGCGCGAACTTTACCAAATACATTAAACAAAGCATGATCAGACAAACGACTATCTTAAAAGTCAGTCACTCAGTGGCGCAACGGGCCAAGATTCGCCAGCGACGCAGGGGGTTCCGGGTTCGATTCCCGCCTCAGGACAAATAGATTCTGGGTGTTTATTAGGTATACAGGCTGACCCGCTCGCGATTTCATCCGTGCGGGCTTTAGAAATACCCCAACTATCTACAAAAATCCGTGCTTGGGCGTTCCTAGGTCCTAAGAGAAACCCCCAGCCAAAATTTCAGCCTCGTAGCTCTTGTAGTTTCAGATATTTCTTGATGAGTCAGAGAGTCTTTTCTCTTTTATAAATGTAGATTTTAAATGTCTATGTAATGTATTGTATTATGTGTATCAGTTATCTAGTACCCATAACATAACTACCAGATTCTAGAACAACATTCTTACAAGCCTAGCAAGTATCTAAGCTCCTTGTGAAAGGGTCTTGAGTATCCTCGAGATGTTTCCCAGCTGTAGGGCCCTCGAAAGAAGTAGACATAGACATAGACATAGACATAGACATATCATTTATTTGCCACTGTACACACAAGATAAATTAAGAATTTAGCAAGATAACAACAAGATATTAAATACATATTCAAAACCAATGAACATCAACGATGCAATACATTGAAAAAATAATAATAATAATAATATGTATGTAGGTACAAAATAAGTAGGTAAATAATGTGCGCTGCAGTAGCAAATGGGTCCAGGCTCAGCATAATGCCAACTGTTATGAACAGAAGGCGCTGTTATTCTGCCTAGACCAGAACAAGAACAATCGCAGGACCCTGCGATTACAAAATATGAAACAGAGAAAGTATATACTCGCTCAGTTATGATAGTAGTGCCTTATAAGATGTAGATAATTTAATACATATGTGCATAAACAAAAATACAACGAGCAAAATAAATAAAATAAAAAAGTAATACTTATAATTAGGAAAATAATATTAATGTACATGCTGCGTTACCAAAATAATAATAATATAAACTCTAACATTTATATGGGGCATCGGAACCAGGCAACCCAGATTTTTGTTGATCCAAAATAACACATTTTATTCGTTTTCTAAAGGTGAATTTGGATTTTAACAGCCGAAGGGGTGGTGGAATATTATTCCAACATTTGGTTGCTTGGTACCTAAAACTGCCCCGAAACCTAGCAGTTATGTGATTAGAATAGTGCAATAAATTTTTATTTGGCCTAGTACTATATTTAGTGCGTGACTGATCAAGTTTAGAGAACAGATATATAGGGGTACCGAAAGTCAAAACACCATGAACCAGTGTGGCCATATGCAAAGCCCGTCGCGAGGCCATGTTAAGCGTTGAAGATGTGTTTAGGTATGGCGTGACGTGTGTTCGCGGCGGGATTTGATAGCAGAATCTACAGCATGCGTTTTGAATTCTTTGAATAAGGCGGCTAGTTTTGTATGCAAGACGCGGACCGTACACTAAATCCCCATAATTAAGTTTAGATAGTATCAGTGTTTCACATACTTTTACACGAATCTCTTCCTTAAGATAATGCCTGATTTTGTAAAGCAGTTTAAGTCTGAAGAAACAATTTTGTGCTAGATTTAAAATATGGCGCTCAAACCTAAGTGCACTATCAAATACTATTCCAAGGTTTCTGGCTTCACTCACTTGCTCTATGCGATGACCTAAAAGTGATGTGATGTGTGAAGAAGTGAGGTTATTTTGCCTATTGTAAGGAAGGTGTTGTTAATTTTTAACCGGGGGAACAATATTCTTTAGTTGAACTGTTTATTTTACAAGCTACGACCAGTGGCAGTATTGTTTAATACTTAATTTTAATAAACTGCCTTCATAATAATAAGAGCTAATATGTAGAATAATTTTATTGATTTGGACCCAACACAAAACATGTTTTATTCGTACTTATTTCATCAACTGTTAGACATAGACAGACATATTCCTTATTCACATTAAACAATTGTAATATGTAGTAAGTATTATGTAGGTATAGAGAAAAACTCCAAAAAGTCAGTATATTCAGCCACCACTTGTTCAACTTAAATCAATCACTAGAAATAATCTTGTAACAGTCCAAGTCTTTGTCGGAGTAATAATCCTTGGACTTACCGAAAAGGAAAAAATACCACCCCTAGGATATACCTACTTATTTGTAAATAGAGATAAAAATACATAACAATAACTGTATTTTTATCTCTGCTTTGAGAGTTAATTGGACGATCAGTGATCGTGGTAAACTTCGACGTACGAATAATGTGTATACAAACTTCTGTCTATAATGTCAATTGAATTAAAATCATCGTCATGATAATAAAGAACACTAATTACCGTAGGTAAAGTATACAGGGTGTTTGGGAGCTCGGTGCAAAGCCTTAGGGGAGTGTTAGTATAGACCATCTAGAACATTTGTCTTAACCAAAGTGTAATTGTTTTTTTTAGAGAACTTTCACGATTTTTAACCAATATCCTAAAAAATTCCAATTAAGTGCTGATAATGCAAAGTTTGAGTGGAAATGTCTAATTTATTTTTTGTTTTTATTAGCCTAATGTGTGTTTAATGATATTAAATCATTATAAAGCACCGTTTATGCTAAAAAAAAACCTTTCAGACTATTTAAACTTTTCAAAGAAAAAAAAAATTTTTTTTAATGACATTAAAAAAAAAAATAGCTGCAGATGTTCAGATCATTTTAAAAACATGCTGAGTTAAGGTTCTTTCTTTTAAGGTATTTATCTAGATATCTTTACAAATTTTGAAGTTATATATTTTGATGTTGTATATTTTTTTTTATTAGGACCCACAAAATACTGTTCATAGGCATGCTGCATGCATGACACAATAAATAATGTGATGTGCTCGTAGCTGAATTTTAAGCCTCGGCGGCGGCGCGGCCAGTCTCAACGGAGACTAACCATGTGTGCAGGGCATAATAGTGTACAATACACAATTTTGTGCATAAATGATGTGGCCATGGCAGCATAATATTAGTTTTTTCAAACATATTTCCATTCCTTTAAATAAACAGGGCGTTTACATAAGTATTTTGAAGTTATTGTTCCTATAATAATAATAATTAAGGACCTCAGGTCGGTAGGTAAATAAAAGAATATAAAACAGAAGAAGAGAACATTGTTTATTGCTATAAAATGCAATCCAGTTCTTATTAATCCAATGGATCGGCTTATGATAGATAGAATTTAATTCAAGTAATATTATTATCGTTTTGGGAAAAATGGTTTGCTTGTGATTTCTAAGTATTCTAGAAGCCGATGGACGATTGAACCTTCATGAGCAATTTATAGGAAATCAACTTAGGTATGAATAATTGTTTGACGTGGAATTAAGGATTCTATTGTTAGATCTATTTGTATTCGGTTCTCATTGTATAAGGCTTGATAAAAATGGACGGCATTTACTTGGTAGAGGTGTCTAAATTATGTTTGGCTTGCTTGTGCCCACGGTTTCGAACGTGTTTTTACAGCCTACAAAGAAGCCTGTCCTTTTTATAAAGACGAAAATTTGTAAATATTTAAGGATTGTGAAAAACTAGTAACTTCTTTTTTTTATCCCCAAAAAAAGCGATAAAAAGTAGGATATCGTGATAATCTGGATGCAAAATTTCACTCATATCCGTTCAGTAGTTTTTTCCTCGTCTCGTGACAACACACATCCTCACAAATGTTCGCTTTAATGATACAGTAGGAAGTTTTATTTTCAATTGCGTTTTGTGTTAAACAATCAACTAAAAAATTACATGAGTGGGCACACATCTTCCGAGCATTGGGGTCAAATTAAACAAACAGTACTCTACAATCAACTAAAAATAACTAAATGGAAATTCAGTTGGCTAACAAACGCTCTCTACTGATGCCGTTCTTGATTGCATATTGTAGAGAATGTAGAGCTCCCTGAAGCTGAAATGTTCCGCCTAATTTATAGGTATTCAGTAGGTATTTAGTAGGCGGTTATCAATAGGTATTCAAACCGGGGTGGTGGAGGTGGGGGAGACGCCAGCGAACTGCATCAGCACTAGCTCGTATGTCACTATGGTGCCAGCAATCTGAAAGAAATATGATTACAATATTGTTAAGTACAACTTAGTTGCAATTTCGTAACCATTTGGATAAAAGAAAATACATTATTAAGAAAGAAATATGGTTACAAAGAAAAACAGATAAAAATAATAATAGATTTCAATCTTGACCATATAATACAGTTTTATAATGATAGTACTTGTGTGTTGCGGTTATCAGGGAAGGTTTAGGCCTTCACTGTTACTATGACAAGCAACATGCACACATACTTGGACATAGGTCCAGCATTGTCTTAAGTCTTACTTGTCCTAAGTAAAGATTATTGATGTATTTGTGTACTGTGTATGTATAAATCAGATAAAAAATAATTGGCAAAGGTATACAGGGACATCAACTCTTACATTGCCCAGTATTTTCTAAAAATATTCTTAACATTATTTTTAAAATATTTCTAAATATTTCCCAATGTTTCCTAAATAACATACTAACATCTACAAAGTTTAAACAAAGTACTCGAAAACTTGAAGTCCAAAAACCAAGTTCCGCGATTTTCCGCGCACACAGAGTAAGGATTACACGAAATATAGTTGCACGGTTATTAAATAAGAAAATCATAATTCTATTATAATGGAGTCAGACAGTCTGCCAGTGCTCTGTAAGGATTCTTGCGGGATGGTACAAGTTTAAAGAAATACCAGTAAATTGTTGCCAGTAAATAAAGTATAGCCCAGTTTATGGTAAAATTTTTAGGTGTTGCAACAGCGCATCAACAACATCTGATCCGCACAGTCAATTGTTATTTCGAAATAACTATTGATTGTACAGACAATCAAACCAAAAAAAACAAAAGACGTTTTGGATGTCGAGATCAAGATGTAGAACACTGTTTCTACCTTGTTGTAAGAGCAGTCAAAAGATGTGACAATAGTTGAAAAGACGGGAAGCTGTTGTTTATAACACCACATCACAGGCGTTCTGCTCACAGCCATGTGGGATGACTACCTGCGAAAGACTACAGGCAGATGCCGTATGCGACGAGCTGAAGATAGGGCGCTATGGCGCTCATAAGGGGAGGCCTATGTCCAGCAGTGGACTAGTATAGACCGATGATGATGATTAGTCCCTTTAGTCAGCACAGCACCTAAGTAATCAAGTTCACTAGCACGAAAGATTAATAAAAACAATTTTGATAGTAGGCAAGTATTGAAACTGGAAAATATGATTTAAGATCAGTTTCCGGTGGATAGCAAGAGCGAATATTTGCAGCAGTTAATTCCCGCTTCCGCTTGCCAACGAAAATTCAACCTTAGAAGGCATATTTGTATCAAAGCTAAAGCTTTTGCTCTGCGCTCCCACTACAGATCTCTCTTGAGTCTGTAATTTAATAATAACATTGTATTTTCTACGGTTGGCTGCTCACAGTACTTGAGCATCCCTTAGAGAGGCTTGTGACTTATTATCTGTCACTGATAACAAAATTAGAGTTGCCAGTGGATTCCTAGAACCAATAAAAAAATATAAAATATATATATTTTACTTCTTTCCGCGGTCCCACCCAATTGTCTGTTAACTTGAAAGAGCGTTAAACTGGCATGGTATTTTATAATCGTAATGAGATCTTACAAACGGGGCCACCACGGCCGCCCTGCACACGAACACACTGGTAAAGAAAGAAACAGACTGAGCCCACGCCACGCAACGTACGCGATGAAATGTAGGAAACGTCTGATGGCGTGGCGTACTTTAAAGGTGTGCGTCCACCATATCGGAATCGGAGCGTACGCAGCGTAAGGATTTGTTGCTTTGTATTGATTTATATGGTACAGCGTCCACTGGATCAGCATATCTGCCGATACCGATGCCAGAGACCAGTATCTCTGCCGATGACGTCACCTGCAACAATATCCTCATGACAAGGACTTTTGCGGATGACGTCATCAATATAATTTATTATGTTTAGACTGAAGTTATTATCTGATTGTTAATTATTTATTCTCTTTTGTATTTTCCTTGATTATTTTATTAATGATTATTTTAACTACTTATATGAATCGCCAATATTTAAAATTTGCACACCTGCTTGCGGGTTGAATACATTTGACATCACTCTAGTTATAAGATCTGACATGTACCTGTAATAATGTATTCAGCAAATAAATGATTTGATTTGATTTGATTTGAATTGAAACTCGAGCGCTTTCAAAATACCTACATTTATTTATTTATTTATTTATTTATTCAAAAATATTGTTAGTACACTATCCTTACAGGTACACCTAATGCGATAGTGTACTATCTATAGTCACAATAATCCCTAAAATCTAAGTCACCTTTGGTCATCAATATTTTAACACAATTACTAATTACAATGAATAATATCATTTTCAATTTTAACATAATTATTACCATTACACCAAATAATTCTAATACAAAACAAAAAATTAAATTTAATAATAACAAAATAAAATAAAATTAATCCAATAATAAATCATTCATCAAACCATTAAAATCACATACAATAAATAATAACGCCCTTACCAACTCGTTCAGGGAGCAGTAAAACACGTCCATCCGCTCTGCCAGTGCATTGAGTGTGCGGATGCATCGCATCAAGGGAGCCTTTTGCAGAAGGTTAGTTCTCGCTCGAGGTAGAGCAAATAGGGTGGGCCGCCTCCTCCGGTGCACGAATTCCTTCGGCATATTCAGCTTCAGCTCCTCCAAAATGCTCGGATTATAAATAACCCCCCGAAGAACCTTCACCACATAAACAGCCAGTGCTGCGTCCCGCCTTACTTCCAGCTTGTTGTATCCAACCATGCCTAAAACAAACAGGGTTGGATACAACAGCGGGTAGAACGGGTAGACGCCGTAGAGCTTTAGGTACAGGTAACGGGTGAACTTATTCTGAATGCGCTCTACCATTCCGCTATATTTGGCCTCGTGTGGAGCCCATATCACGGCGTTGAACTCTAGATGGCTTCTAACCAAAGCGTCATATAGAGCTCTTATTGCTCTCAAATTGGTGAAGGTGTTTGTTTGCCGAAGAACAAACCCAAGAGTTTTGAAGAGTTTTGAGTTTTTACATATACTGAAAATGCAAAATTAAAAAGCAGTTGACGCACCCTATCGGCATATTGTAAATACCGACGCGGCGGGGCGGCGTACGCTCCGATTCCGATGCAGTTGACGCGCCACTTTAGTTTGTCTCCATCTGTTTTCGTGGTTTTCGTACAAATTCAAGCGTAATTTCATAATGCGTACGTTGCGTGGCGTGGGGTCTGTCTGCTTCTATCTACATGTGTGACGTCAGTCTGAGGTCTGTTTTTAACCGACTTCAAACAGGAGGAGGTTTCAGAAATAAAAAACATTCAAATACCTCGCCGCGCCGCTATACAAGGTTCATAATCCCGTATCTCAGGTGACAGATGCTCACAAAAAGCATAATTGACCCTTTTATGTTTGTTTGAGGGCTTTCACAGCGCTGTTAATTATTTCACCAGGTTATTATAAGGATCATCTCGCTGTTATTTGTTCCGGAAATAATATTTAGGGTATAGGCGGTACTTTGAAAACGTAGGTGTGTAATCTCTTCGGCCGTGTTTGCAAGTTAGCCTTGGTTTCTTGATTGCCACGCAGTACGCTGCGGTATGCGCTATGAGGTGCCGAACATAATCGTGTGAAAAATGCCTAGAGCGGTCTTTTTAACTGACTTAAAAAAGGAGGAGGTTTACAGTTCGCCTGTATGTTCTTTTTTAACAGACTTCAAAAAGGAGGAGGTCCTCAGTTCTTCTGTATGTTTTTTTTTTTAAGTATACTTGATATCTCCGCCTATGGGTAACTGATTTTACTGATTCTTCCACTATTGTATAAATAATGATCCCGAGGTGGTCCCATAAAAAAATTATTCCCAAGGGATTAGTATTTAATCAGTTAAAATTAAAAAGCAACATAATATTTTTGGTGAATCACGACTACGAGTAGCTACAACAGTTTTGGCAATAGTTTTGGTGATATCTGCGCCAATTGTTAGTAAATTTTGATGATTCTTTCGTTGTTGTATAAAAATTGATTTTGAATCTCCAGAGAGTAAGTTAAGTGTGAGGAGTAAGTTTGATTCTTGAGGAATTGCGCCGTAAAACGTAGGTTTGTAAAAAATCTACAAAATATGATAATTTGATTACACTTAATTAATGGTTTCCATGGCAACGGGCGTCAACAGCTTTATATTTGTGTCATCAAACTAAATTAGACTTGAATAATACAGATGTCGCCCGTGTAAACTAAATTTTTTGCACGTGAACATAGACCTTCGGTCAGGCAAAGTAATGGAGGGGTGATTTCGTTCGTCCCAGACATAGATGAATATTATCTATAAACCGGAATTTGAAGTCCGAAGTATGTGTTCCGTCGAAGTCTGCGGAAAGGGGCAAGCGCGGGGAAGTGGGTAATTCACAGTTATTTTACCTCTGACAGATGTTTTCTGAGTGTTGGTTTAACTGTCGAGTCGTCTTGCAAAGCTTACAGGTATGTAAAAAGGGTTACCCGTTTTAAACATTTTACCCAATTAAACTGGAAACTAGAATGTTGATCTGTTGTTTATTATTGATTGATATAATATTATTGGTACTTACATATTATGTTAATCGAATATTGATACAAATGTACTGATTTTGTATGGAGATAAATATATTATTAAAAAAATTACTTCCAAAATACCTGATTAAATAATTAAGAAATATCGTATTATGTGTACCATTATCACACAAAGTGTAATACTAAATCGGCATAGTTAGGTAATATTAGCAATACTGTTTTTACATTTCGTTTAAGGGAATCATAGAAGTTATATATGGCAATATAACGCTCAGATTGCCAACCTAACAGCTAGAGGTAAAATAACTGTGAATGCACTATACGACGCACATGACAGATTATCCAGATGGACTGACGCGCGTCAAGAGTGATGAGGTTGACATCATTCTGATCTTTCTATGATCTATCTATGAGGTAAAGTAATTTAAAAAATAGCAAAACTTGCGCTGCATTCCGAATAGCCTTACTGCTAGAATCAATCCACGTTTCACGTTGAAGAACTGAAGGCCACTCAGCGCCACCGTATCGCCGTGTATTTGTTCTAGGAACCTCTGAATCTGAAACGTAACAATAGTGCTTTTATCTACCCTCAATTTTTAATTTATTTTTCATTATTTTTATGTTTTCCGTAACCAAAACGTTTTATTGTAAAAAGTTTTTGTTAAATGGTGGGCAATGTAACTAAGGAAGAACGAAACCTCCTAGTAAAAGTAGAATCTATACTTAAAAGGGGGTTTTAAAATATTGTACAAGATAATTATTATGTACTTTGTGAACGAAATAAAAACATTTCTTTTTGTAACACAGGCATATCTACATGTAGTACATAAAGTCCTAGCCTACAGTATAATTTTCTTTATTTTTTAATCTTTTTTGACAATGAAAATTACAATTCAATAATAAAAACAAATTAGGTCTAGTATTTACAATTGAAACAACTAAGCTAACTGCAGACTGTTGCAAACAATCTACAGGTAGCTCAACTGATCCATCAAAACCAGTCGGAAGCGTCCCCAAGACGCTGGCTGCATTGCCGTAATATTGTATAATTGATATAATTGTATAATTGATGTAGTCTAATCTATAATGTGTCTGTCTGAAGTTGGAAATAAAGACTTTTATCTATCTATCTACTACCCCACTACCTCCTACTACCCCTCTAGTTATGTAACTAGCATACTTTACACCACGTCGGCCAGTCTCAATGGTGACCAGCCATGTGCGTGGGACATTATTAAGGTGTACAAGTATGTCAAACAAAAGTACGTTTTTAGTGTTTCGAAGATCAGAGATCGGTTTGAAAACGGTCTCGGTTTTTCTGTCTTTTTTCCGTCTTTAATATCTCAGCAACTACATCAGAAAATAACTTGAAATTCAAAATAATAATACAGTTCGTGCGCTTGTATAGATACAATTTTTAGTAAAATTGTGATGTCGAAATAAAAAAAAACCTCCAAGGTCAAGTGGGGTATCAAATGAAAGTACAAGTTTCTACATTTCAAAACAGTTAAGTCGAAAAATTACACATTCCCCCTCTTTATCTCTAAAGTTTGCAGAGTGATCCATCTGAATGTATATTTAGTTTGTAGATATGGTTCAATATTTTACAGGAAAAATATAGAGAAGTCTGTGAGTAGAACACTTTTTGAA
Source organism: Eupithecia inturbata (assembly GCA_963662085.1). Lineage (NCBI taxonomy): Eukaryota > Metazoa > Arthropoda > Insecta > Lepidoptera > Geometridae > Eupithecia > Eupithecia inturbata. The sequence continues at coordinate 13,324,720 of OY759178.1, read as the reverse complement.
AAACCGTTAAAAAGGGGAGACCCGATACAGATGCGAAACTGGCTTACAAGAGGTTTCACCAATTAGTATTTTATTTACCCGCTGTACCCGCTGACCACCTTTTTTTTCCGGTTGCTTTGGTAATAAGCATGAATACATTATCATCCAATCGTAGGATAATAATGTATTGTGAAAGGTATTTATTATTGGTAGATTTCGGAACTTAGAGGTATAGTTAGCTATGTATACGTCACCGGTACATTTTGATAAGAAATGCAAACGAGTAAAATATAGATGACATGTTAAAAATTACGTCCTCCTCTCTTCATACATATTGAGTACCCAGCAGGGTCTATAGTGATACTTAATTAGATTATAGACACCTCTGTACACTTTTAGAATGCAATAAATGGTTGAGTATTGAGTATTTTACCTACCTTTATCAGTTGCATTGATTACCACATAATTTTATACCATTTCAGAACGACCATTCATTGTTATTTTATATTAATCGCTACGACTAATTTATTGAATTTTATTCTATTGTGGTTGTTGAATTACATAAAAAAATTAATAATTACCCAATATGCGTAAAAACCCCTTCCAGAACGATTAACCTAACCACCTAACAAGGTAAAGGTAGTTTGATTCTTTACCTTAAAAAGATTAAAGTTTAAAATTAAAGTGATCACTATATTTCCTAGTTTTAATTATGTAGTAATTTGAATTTGTCACAGTCATGTGCAAGAGTGTTGTACCTAAGGTTTAAAGGAAATAAGGCACTTTGATATTTGATATTTATCGTAACCCATCTTTCCTCGTTCCTCAGTCGGGTTGCTACCGCTTTTTACTGGCTGCCAAATGTTATTCAGCGGGGGCTTTGGGTGTACACCGGTGTTTACCCGCGGCTTTACAACCATAGACACGGTCGTGTCTATAGTTGTAGAGGGAGAGGTGAGTAAACCTTTAACTGTTTGTCAGTACTCGGTGGTATGAAAAAGATGCATCCTAGTTGCGAAAAAGGTACTTAGTTAGTTATTTTTTTATGGTGTTACTAACCCCCGAATACTCAAACGCAACGCAGATTTGAGCACGTCTCAAGTACGTTTTTTTGACCGTTTTTCAATTAAAATCTGTCAAATATCTCTCACCTCAACACAATAAGAAGACGAGTTGACATCATACAGAGCTATCGCCGGCGCCTTGCTCGCCGTATGGACCCTCGCTGCGGTCAACGATACCGCCACCGAGCGCACCATAAGGAAAACAAACGAAAACGCAAAGTACACCGCTTGCTCGTAACCTTTAAATGGCCTGAAAGTTGGAACAAAGTCAGCAAAGTGTTTATGAGCTATGAATAAAATCAAAAGTGCAAAAAATAAAGAGACTGTATGAACTCAACGATGTGGGTGATAATGATAACAATGATATGTCTTCCATTGTCTGAGTATCACTATAATATTTGATAGAACTGTATCATTCCTCACGCTCAGTTCGAATCTGATCTGAGCGGGACAGCATGAGAGATGACGTCATTCTCAATCCCAACTTTTTCAGCACGCCCGCCGGCTTTACCTTTCATCTGGTTCTGAATCGAGTCTGCAACGTGGTGTGGCTTTGATTCCTTCTCTGAAACCACCAATAACGAGCATGCTTTAAGTACCTTCAAACTACAATATAGTTAGGTAGTACATACATTATGTCTAATAAATATATGGTACGTTCTCCCAGCGCTTACTCAACAACTGGCCTGTGTTACAACTACACGCAAACACTCGCTCACAGTTACATTTCCAATCTTGTGCAATAATTATAATGAACAAACACAAGGGCATTGCTGTAGTCTTTTAGTTAATAAATCACACTAAGAACATCGTAGCAAGCACGCGTAACGCGAACGGCGCGTGGCGGTCCGACTGTTGAGGTGGGTGGACCTAATAGCACCTAATTTCAGCTTCGAATTTCGAGAAGCTAGTACCTCATCTACCCTTTTTTACTTAGATCGATGGTCACATACCTACTCTATTGTGTATGGTGTGGTGGTGGTGTAGGCTGACTATTTTAACTGCGAATCGTTGAGCAATGTGGCTTCGATGGGGAAGCTACTTATTAACCAACTACAAAAAGGAGGAAGATCAAAATGATCGGCTGTATCAGTTTTTTTTAATGTACCTATGTCCATCGATTTCTGCATCATTTCGATTTCTTTTTTGTCTTTTTCTTTTTTTGAAAAATTTGAAAACAGTGTAAAATTAAAGGATTCTAAGTCGATTTTTAGTTTCTTCAAAACAATCAAATTATTTTGTAATCCATTGATCAACTGCGAATAGTTCATGGATGGGGATTTTCTATTGCGCAACTCATTTTGTTTCCATGCTCAACTAAATAATTATTTGTCAATTGACCACTTTCTAGTTTTTGATTGGGTTTGTGATAAGTTTTTAGTAACATATTATTTTTAATTAATAAATACATTTTTTTATTCTTACAAGTATATGTGTGACTGCCTGTCAGTAGATCCCAAGGTCAACCAGTTAAGTGATTTGGATCCAGGTTATTTAGTTTGAAAGCTGATTTCATCGGAACGTTAGTGCAGTCGTTGCAATGTTTTGATAGTTCAAATTCAAAAATAATATAACTACCAGAACTTTAACGTCCACTGCTGAACGAGCCACTCCCAAACAAGGAGGGTTTTGCCATAATCACCTCGCTTGGCAGGCGGATGGGTAATCGCAGTTGAGGTGTTAAAAATACACAGAAGGAAGCTGCTGGCCTTCCTCTGGTAGGTTTATAGTAGTAAGACATCTGCGGGCTGAGTTGGAGGAGTCGATTCTTGCGCCGTGACTGCCGAGGCTCAAATTATAGTTCATAGGTTGTAATTTTTTTTAAATGAGATCGTTTTTGACAGACACATTACACGTTTCATAAAAACAACTCACGCCAAACTGTGCAGAAGCTGCAGGCAGATGAAGAACAGGTTGTTAGCGAAAGATGTGAAGATGACCGCGCCGATGACATCGTCGACGGACCTGACGAGGTTGCAGACCCTGTTGTAGTCCTCTCGCATTGTTCTCCAGTACGATGATGGAACGTACTGGAACATAAAAGAACGAACCCGAAACGGTGACAACGAAAACTCACAAGCATAGCCATACCATAAAAAAATTGCGTCTCGCTTCGCTCGCCGTTGTCCTACAATTTTGTTTTTAATCACCAAAAAAACTTAAATTTGTGCTTAACTCTAAATTATACTTTTGAAATTTTTTGAAAAAAGTCGAAAAACTTTACCATTAGGGGTAATAGATAATAAATAATAACTAATTTCCGTAGTTTGCAGAGCGATCCATCTGAAATGTAGGTTGGTACCTACTATTTTTAGGTATTCATTAAATAGCGAAGTCTCTTACTGGTACTTTTAGTACATATTTGTATAATTGACAAACGTTCGAAAACCTCGGCGGACCAACCCTACCGTGAGTGTATTGATTGGTCTGCCCAAGACAAGTGTACTACTCGGAAACAGTTACAAGAAGAAGGGCGTGTACAACCACCGGTCTTGGAACAATGTGGCCATTGATCATCACCTTGGTTTTGTCTAAATCCATGCCAAGAAACCCAATGTATCGGACATTGGGAGGCTGAAGCTAGGCCGCCCGGCATCTGGTTCAGCTCCTCTATCGATTTATAGGATAGCCGAAATTATTCACAATTCGTGTCCATTCAACATTCAGCATAATTTCAATAACCGACGACCGATGTGGCGCGGCGGGCGAAGGTCCGCCTCCGACGCAGAAGGTTGCGGGTTCGATTCCCGCCTTGGGACAAATGTTTGTACGATCTGCAAATATTTGTTCCGGGTGTTCTGGGTATTTTCTATATATAATAAAAAATATCTATCTATGTATGTTATGTATTGTATTAAGTTTATCAGTCATCTAGTACCCATAACACAAGCTCAGCTTAGCTTGGGGCTAGATGATGCTGTGTGGATTGTCCAGCATTATTTATTTATTATTTATTTTATTTAATAGGTATATTTATCTGTGCTTTATTGTACGTACGGAATACATTTTAAAATTTGTGTGCGATATACTAAATATTATTCGAGTTTATAAATGTACATTTTTTAAGGAATTTGCAAGGAATATAAAATGCAATTTCAGTCGATGGTTGGTCATACGGTCACAGTAGTATGTAGCTTTATTCAGTAGTTCAGTAATTTCAGTAGCTAATATTCATTTATTGTTTGTGAATCAGGTACATACAATCAGTTAATGGTACATAGGCCCGTATTATGAAAGCTTGCATCGATCTACGAGTATGCTTGAGTAACGTTTATGCTATAGATAAACGTTACTCAAGCATAGATCGATGACTGAGCAATTTTTTGTAATACGGGCGTTAGTCTAGATCGCTATATTCTGCCACTACAAAACAATATTTATTGTAATTATTGCTCAAATAATTAAAATAAATATTGTTTTTTTTTATACAACTAGCTGCCGCCCGCGGCTTCGCAAGTTTTTTTCCGGAATAAAAGGTAGCCTATGTCCGGCCCCGGGATACCATCTACCTCGCTGCCAAATTTCACCGAGATCCGTTCAGCCGTTTTTGAGTTATAAATAGTGTAACTAACACGACTTTCTTTTATATGTATAATATATAAATGTATGTATCCTATGTAACTAACATTTTTTAAAATTGTTTTTAATAATCCGAAACGTTGGAAAAGTAAACACAAAAGCTTACCCTCCCTTTGACTGCTATGATCCTCGAATTGACTTGATCAAGCCGCGACGTCAAGTACAGGCTCATGCAGATCACAAAAACATCGCTAAAGTTCCAGTTGAAAGTACATTGGATATTGGTCAACTGAAAACATTTAATGAGCAAGATAAGAAATATACAGGGTTACTGGTAATTCACTGACACTGCGTGAACTGCAGGTTCTGCCCATCATCACGAACCCGTTCGCGAAGACGCCAGATCTTAATTCCTAAGATTTTATGTAAATCACCTCCCATATAAATCACCTCCCGCATAAAACACGTTTCTCCAGAACCCAATGAATTACTAACGACCAAACTCCCACTCCTGCCCACTGTTAATTCAGGGCAGAGCCGATTTTAAGCCGTTTTAGATAAAGCCTCTCTAATGAACGATTATTGAATGGAGGGGGTACTTACCTACAACCAATATCATGTTTAAGAATAAATACCTGGCGTCTTCACGAACGTGTTCTTGATGATGGGTAGAAACTACAGTACCGGCATTGTCAGTGAATAACCACTAACCCTGTATGCAATTTATTATTTAAATTCAATATTGTTTTAATGTGTATGTGTATTATGTTAATACATAAAAAAATACAAATAAGTGTATTAGGCACACATATTTGCAGTGAACCTAACAGGGTGCATGTTTGAGCCTTTTTAAGACACCCTGTACATTGTACAACATGTTTGCAATATAAAAACCAAGAATGGAATTAACAAAAAAGTACAAAAGGGACCATTCCATTTTGTTTGCACTCGGATCATAGTGCAGGAAGAGTGTTAAATGGGATTTCTTAGGGTGGTGTTTTGTTTTGCGTCCAAATATAGAATTAAATTGGTTCAATGTGCATGACCTGTATAATTTAATTATGTAAAGGCGATGCATTGCCATTTCACATCACCATCATCATCAACAGCATATTTTTAGCTACCACCAAAAACATAACCCTCCTTCTTGCGCAGTCCGGTAAAACTATATCATACCGATGCACAGGGAAGGTTTATGACGTCATGCATGAGACAACGAACTTACTCACAGATATGTAGGTTTAACCTATTTCTGCTAAAAGCAGTAGGCCAAGCACGGGGATTGTTGTTAGAAAAGAGGAAAGTGAAATTTTGTCAACGAATGCGTAAATTATTTGAAATTAATTCCTTCAACTTCAATAATGTACGCAATGTATGACGATGCGATGTCATTATTGTCTATTCTATCCTAGAGAACAATCCCCTTGCTCCTATACTCACTAGTCATAAAGATGTTAATCCTTAACACTAGTGTTGAGTCTTCCTAACCTTCACAACAGTATGAGCAGTTGAAAAGAAGTTTGACGTCAAAATATCAACGCATGTTTTACCGATCGTCACACTGATTTTTACTCTTTTCACATTCATATTATAAATGCGAAAGTGTAATTGATTGGATGGTTGTAACCTCTCTACGCCGAGACTACTGAACGGATCGGACTGAAATTTGACATCGATACATGTTTTAAGTCAAGCTAGTGTCGACGTCATCCGGCGGGCCTTTGTCATCGCTAACGTACCAGCTATTATTGAGCCGAATGGTCTGTTGCGTGACGATGGTAAGAGGCCCGACGGCATGACACTAGTCCCATGGGAGTTGGGGAGGCCCATTGTGTGGGACGCTGCATGCGTCGATACACTTGCGCCATCCCATCTTCCGAGGACATCCGTGAGGGCCGGTGTGGCGGCAGATTTGGCCGAGGATCTCAAGAGACGAAAATATGCAGGTCTCGACAGAGCCTACACATTTGCTCCCTTTGGGGTCGAGACTCAAGACCCAATGTCCGTGGGGTACCGAGGACCTCTAGGTTTTTAAAAAATTATCTGAGCGTCTGGTCGAAGCGACGTGTGACCCGAGAGCTGGCGGGTATCTGCTGCAGCGCATCATCATTGCCATACAGGCGGGGCAATGCAGCCAGCGTCTTGGGGACGCTTCCGACTGGTATTGATATGAATCAGTTGAGCTACCTGTAGATTGTTTGCAATAGTCTGCAGTTTGCTTAATTGTTTCAATTGTAAATACTAGTTCTAATTTCTTTTTATTATCTGAGCGTACTTTTCTTTGTTAATAAAGGCCACTGCCCTTATAAAGCTAGTGTTACCTGTACTATGACCCCGTAGAAATGGTTATATGTAACATAGTTAAAAATCCACGGGAAACTGAGAACATTGAACGACTCGTACAAGTTGCTTTTTGGGTGGCAATCTATCGCGAATGTGAAGCCGTACACATCCGACAGAGAATGTTCCACTGAAATAAAAGAGAAAACCATTTATTACGAGGGACGCCTATGACGCTCATATGCAATTAACAGTCCTACTAGCTGGGGCCCAAGCGGTTCACACCATGAGGCTAGGCAGTGAAAGCGTTAAAGTATTTTATTGCAAAATTTAATCTAGGCTTTTTTGTATTTTACGGCTATTGCTATTGTCTATTTGGACATTACCGGGTAAATGGGCACAACGGTACAAAAGGTTATGTATGAAAGTTAATCAGAACCCTAAGTTTGGTTACTCGGTAGTATCGAGTCGTTGTCGAGATGTCCTATTTTCGTAAGGGTCTGCACGGTGCAGAGGCGCTGTATCGAATCCAAGACAAAAATAGAAAGTCCCGTCTCGACGCGGCGTTTCGATACTATCGAGTTACTGAACTCAGAGCTGAGTTCGTTACAGCCGTTGGCAAAAATCGATAAAATCGGCATTTAGGATATTTCAAAACATGGGTTTTACTCACACAGCGCTAAAAAAAGAACAAAGAAGCAGGCAAAGTTGCACCGCCTGATCAAGCCATAGTCCATGTTAGGGTCAGCCGCCTCGGTCCTGGCAATGCGCAAGCAAAGCTGAGGCCATCTCATAGCCATGCGTAGGAACAGGAGGCCGATTATCCATGTCGTCATGTGGAATATAAGAGAAGCTGAAAATTATAAGCACAGTTTATTCATATTAGTTATACCAATTTCTACAATGTTTTATGTAATGTAAAACTACGAGTATGTAGTTATTCTGTGACAATGTATTCAGTGTTTGTGGAAATGTCTAGATTGACGTTTGATACCGGATGAAGAAAACAGGAATTATAGTTATTAACATATATTTTAATATCGAGACAACGATTAGGAATAGGTAAAAAGTGTATAGAACTTAAGTTGTAGATAATTTTGTCAGCTTTCATTATGTTGAACAACAACATTTCTTAAGGCGCAAAAACTAAAAAACGTGTCCTTTTTTGTGCCGCCACTCTTAGGGGCTCACCTCACAGGGGTAGGGACTTTTAGTATGTTTGTCTCCTTACTAGTCCAAACAAAGTTCCGAAGTCAAACTTTCTGCTCTCGACTTTTCCACCCGGGTTGGGTGGAAAAGTCGAGAGCAGAGAGAGAGCATCTTTTGAGCACTCATTAACTGGATGACTTGTTCAGATCTATTTCTATTAATTAATTGGAATTTTCTTTGTTTAATAAAACTTACTGTTCGATCCAAGAGAGGAGTCCGTATCTTTGAATGTTTTCAAGAAACACAACACGTTCAAAATAAATAGAAGTATCAAAGTAACTATAGCATAGAAGAAACGAAAGGACTTGGTGGTGAATCTGAAAATAAAAGCTAAAGTTTTGGCATAAGTGTATCTGCTTACATCATCAGCCCGAAAACGTCCACTGCTAATCATAGGGCTCCCCCAAACGACGTCACCATCCACATTTCCCTATCTACTTAAACCAAAGAACAAAATTATAGTTATATTTACATAAAAAAACCAAATCCTGAATATTTGTAAATCATTCAGAATTCCCAACCCACGCGCCCAGCGTGGGGATTATGGGCACTACCCACCGTGAGATAAAAACCAACAAGGCAATCAGGGAGAGGCCTGGGTCCAGCAGTGGACCTATATAGGCTGTGGAGGATGAGGTGGAGGATTCAGAATTAATCAGATAAAAATCTGAGATCTACCCAGCGTGTGTAGGGCAGCTGGAGACATCGCTTAAATCAAGAAAATTTCTTGTTGAAAAGGACCTTTAAGAACTTCGTGCCGTCGTCGACTGGACTGAAATGGCCGGGGACCGGGACAAATGGCGACCTCTGGTGTCGGAGGCCAAGATCCACTTCGGGTCACTGCGCCACGGCAGTAAATTAGTAAATCATTCAAGTATTAAGTCGCGTGGCGGAAATTAAACCAGCAACCATTCGCCTTGTCTTCGCCCGCTACGGCCCAGTGCTCTTTCAACATATTCATGACGATCAGTGTGGCGTGGAGGGCGAAGGTCCGCTGGCGAAGCAGGAGTTTGCGGTTAAATTCCCATCTCGGGACTTGTTCCGGGTGTTTGTATGCACACGTGGCACCCTGTATATATTTATGTAATGTATTGTATTTTGTATACTTATCAGTTATATACTACCCATAACACAAGCTCCTTTTAGCTTGTAGCAAGATGATGCTGTGTGGATTGCCCAGCATTATATATTTATTTTATTCTCGAAGAACGTATACCTTTTACCTGAGTTTAGACGCATCACATTCTGAAATCCCGATCACCGGCATAAGGCCGAAACATTGGCCAGTGAATAAAGTCAGTTTTATTGCAGCTTGGAAGGACACGCATTTTCCTTTAAGACCGTCAACCATGAACGAGTGACGGATGTAGACAGGATCTGAAAAGAGAATCAAGGATGTAGTCGATGGATCTACTGAGAAATAAAGTTATCGATAGATTCACACCTTCCAAACTGGATTACTGAAATACAAATCTCATAGTTCCATCTATTCAATGGATCTAAGGAAATCAATTCAAAATTATTCATATAATTAGCCCTAACCATCTCACTGCTGGGCAAAAGCCTCCTCTCATTACGATAAATAGAACAAAAATAATTAAAGGATTTTAATAAATACTGTTTGCAAATAAATGTTTGACTAAATGTACGCATTGTATAGGAACAGATGGAGAATTCGATAATAGTAGTGATTGTGAAAGAACGAGAACGTCGTATAGCGTCTACGCCGTATCGGGCCAACGTTATAGAGGCCCTACCTTGTAAAGGGCCTACGTCGTAGAGGGCTTACGTTGTAGAGCATTTGCATCATACAAAATCTTCAACGTAGAGTATCTATGAATAACAAACAGCTCTTTATCGCCCCGTTTTCACTTTAGTTCAGAAAAACAGCTTCTGAAACGTATGACTTTGTTTTCTTCGAGAGCTAAATGGTAGAGAGAGCGGGAACGGAACTGTTTACCTACTTGAAAATTGACAAAAATCCGGTCCCGTTTTTAGGTTTCTGTACCCGAAGGTTTAAAACGGAACCCTAATACTAAGCCTCCGCTGTCCATCCGTCCGTCCGTCTGTCTGTCACGTGGCTATATCTCATGAACCGTAAGAGGTAGACAGTTGAAACTTTTAGGTAATGTTTATTTCTTTTGCCACTATAACAACACACAATAAAAATTAAATAAATATCAAAATTAAATAAAGGGCGCTCCCATACAACAAACGTGATTTCTTGGCTACTACTGTACTGTATCTTTCAGAGAGGCATTGAGAGCAGCTTTATGGGAATAAGGTTTAAAGATAGGATTAAAGATGTAAAACCAAGGAAAAAAAGGTGTTATAGAAGATCCTAGAGCTCAAATGTCAACGGGCAGGTCATATACAGCGGCTTCCCCCAAACAGATGGTCACTAAAAGCCACAAATTGGATTCCTCGTGACGTCAAGTGCAGACGAAGTCGACCAACAAAGAGGTGGTGTGACGACATCAGGGAAGTAGCGGGGAGCACCTGGACCAGAATAGCAAGGGACAGGAGCGAATGGAAGAGCTTGGAGGAGGTTTTCACCGCCAAATGCGGTCCTTACCGGACATAAACTGCTTTGTTCATGTTAATAGTTTAGTTATTGATGCAATAATTCTCCAATCAATTTAATTTATATATTGAACTAGCAAACCCCGCGAACTCCGTTTCGCCACCAGATGGCTTCGTATCAGAGATGGCGCTGGATGTGAAAAAAAAATTATCCCGCTTTTCTTTTTAAATTTTTCCAAAATTTTCTTTGATATAAATCTCACTGAGCCCGAGACCTTTCCAACGAATGCAAAACCGTGGAAATCGGTTCGTGCGTTCTGGAGTTATAGCGTCAGAAAGGAAAACCCGACTTATTTTTATATAGTAGATATACAATATACAATATAAAAATTAGTAATTAAATAACCCGCCCCAGACCATTCCCGGTGCAAAGGTGCCTATAATGCTAGCAGCTTTACCTCACTGAATAGCGATGGCAATCCTTTGCACCAAAAACGACTCGGAGTAGGAGTCCCCTGCCACTTCGTTGAGTTACATATTTATTTATAGATACCTATCTTGACTTAGCCTGCATTTTTGGTACTGGAATAAATAAAATTCAATAAAAGAATAAGAGCTTTCTATTTTATTAAATTTTATTTATTAGATACTGTAATAATTATTTATCCCGTTAAAATTAAAAAGCAACATCACATTTTTGGAGAAGCTACAACAGTTTTGGTGATAACTGTATATAATAATAGACTTTGACGATTCTTTCGTTTTGTATAAAAATTGATTTTGGGGTAGTGTCCTATAAGTTTGATTCTCGAGGAATCGCGCCGTAAAACTAAGGTTTGTAAAAGAAATTCAGAATATGATAATTTCATTAGCACTTATTTAATGGTTTCCATGGCAACTGGCGTCAACAGCTTCATCCTTGTGTCATCATACTAAATTAGACTTGAATATAGCTAGATGTCGCCTGTGTAAACTGAATTTTTTGCACGTGAACATAGACCTTCGGTCAGGCAAAGTAAGGGAGGGGTGATTTCGTTCGTCCGAGACACAGGAAAACAGGAATTTGAAGTCGTTTTATCGTTTTTTAATACATGCCAAATAAAATTATTAAAGAAATCGGTTTGTACTGCACTACTACCTACTTGTAATTCCTAAAATGTTTACGCTATCACATCCAATACTCTTATTTATTAGACAAACGAAAATAATTATGTCTCTGTGTCTGTCTGTTACTGTTTCACGTCTAAAAAACTGAACGGATCTTGATGAAATTTGGTAGACGGTATGCCGGCACATAGGCCCGAAAATGCTTTCGGAGACACGTGCAAAAGCTAGTATTAAAATAAAAGTAGTGTCCGACCGAAGGTTCAGTTTCGGTTGAAGATCATTCACGAGGTTATCAAGATCTAGACCGCAATTATTATTTTCCTTGTGAAAAAAGTTTTTGTGTCCAACATTCCCAAATAATCACTAAGAATTCAAAAAATAAGAAAGACACTAATTTGCTCTTTTTTTTCTTTATAAGATGCGATTCAAAGTCTTAAGTCCTAAGTAATTACGGGCTGGCGAGACCAAGGTTCGCGACATCAAAGAAGGTACCGTGACTGCCTGCTCACTTCAAACGATTGTTTGAACGTTTTCTACAATGTGCAGCAATAGCTTGTATTTTTCAATGAGTCTTCGTAACTTAAAAATTTTAAAATCCTTTAGAACTAAATCGAACTAATTATGTGGGCAAAAAATTTGTTCAGAGGGAGATAAAACACTGCTAAGCAAATTGTTTTAATTTGACAGATTTATAGAGTAAAAGTAAGAATATATGATGACAAAAAGTAAAAGAGTTGAAATGCTTAACAGTTATCATATACATTACATCACCATATACATTTATAGAACGAGATGCAACTTTTTTATGGAGAAATGAGCGAATGGTACTTATGGGGTGTGGCGTGGGGCTAGATGATGCTGGTTGAATCGTCCAGCATTATTTACTTATTTATTTTATTTAAAATAAATATGTACCTAAGTTATTTACTTTCCAGAACACAAGATCTGCTTAGCTACGGGCTAGATGATGCTGTGTGAATTGTCCAGCATTATTTATTTATTTATTTTATTTTAATAAATATTTATCTTTTTATGCATTGTATTAAGTAGGTACTTATGTATATCAGTTATTTACTTTCCATAACACAAGATCTGCTTAGCTTGGGGCTAGATGACGCTGTGTGAATTATCCAGCATTTTTTATTTGTTTCTCACTCTGTACACAATTGCTAGTTTGCGTTCTCTTTGATTTTATAAGCAGGAGCAATTGTTGCTGTACTTCTTTGAGCTAAAGAGCTCCAGAGTCTACGGAAGGTCTCTGTTAAGGCGAACACAATCTAAACACATAAAGTTATTTAAGGCGCTACCCCGACCCAGAAAAGCGCCGCCACCTAGTTTAATAGTTCCTAGTTCTAATATTCATTGGGCAGTTTGTGATATCTATTATAAGCTTTTTTTTAATGCCTCTGTAATAGTTTTATTTTGTATAGCAAATTTTGTATATAAAAATAGCTTATGATAGGTATCACAAACTGCCCAATGGATTTTAGAAATTTCTTTTGTTTACCGTAATAATAAGATAAACTAGGTGGCGGCGCTATTCTGGGTCGGTGTAGCGCCTTAAGCTGTATTCTTTAAGTTAGTAAGGTACCTTTCAGGATTATTATAATTCAGCCTTGTTTCACTTCAGGATAAAAGTATATTCCAATAACCTTTCTATCCATACTAATATTATGAATTCGAAAATAACTATATATGTATGTATATATGTACGTATGTTAGTCTGTCTGTTACCTTATCACGCCTAAACGGCTGAACAGATTTCAATGCAATTGAGCGAGGAGGTAAATGAAATCCCGGAGACGGATATAGGCTACTGAAAAAGCGCGTGCGAAGCCGCGGGCAGCAGCTAATACTTCATAACTTGTACCAAACTTATTAGACATTTTAGTTTAAGCTTGTGCTAATGTTTCTACTTATTTATTTGTATTTGTATTTATTTATTTATACAAATTTGTTACAATTTTCAGGTTATAGCGTCTTAAATCCTAAGTAAGGTTTACTAGGTTCTCATAATAATTCATAATTATAAATTATAAGCAAGCATCGGAAAGTGGTGCGGTAGGCAGTCATGCTCACAAGCACAGTGACATCACCGTCCGCTGGATGTACAAGCTGTTTGTTCTCCATCTAAATTAAAATAAAATAATACAAATATATTATAATGTATAATTTAGTGTTTTTGAGTGTTTTTTCAAACAAATAGAACAAGCTAAAGCCGCGATCTTTGCTTTAGGTTAGCGTTAATTACGAATAGATACAATCACTAATTTGTATAATGGCCTCAACATTAATTTTAGATTCTTAATATTTTTTGTATATTAACGTTAAAATCATTTAATGGTCATACAGTTCCCACATAATGTCATAAACAATTTATCATTTCACTTGAATTAAAACTTTGAATCTGTTTCGTTAATAGCTACAAATTTTACAACTTAATGATCGTAAAAGCTTTTGAATTATGATTTAAATGGCTACTGTACTTACAAGTCCAATCACTTTGATACTTTTGAAACTTCTCCATAGCCATCGCCTCGATGTCCATTTTGTTTACCATCATACAGTGTTATTAATTCGAGTGGCTATCGTTGTTTGCCGTACAGCCTTCATCGTTTAATAACAGATTTTGATACTGATACGAGTTAGGGTTCTTTGGGCATAAAAAATTTTAATGAAGGTTTTAAAAATGATTATGAAACTTCGATAAAGTTTCATAATCATTTTTAAAACCCCTTTAAAACCTTCTATCATTTTAATATTAAAAAGATATAATTTCTAGACATCGCCAAAACTACTAAACGGTTGAGGCTGATTTTTTGTATTCATGAAGGCTAGTTTTTATCTCAAAAAAACTAGTGCAAGCAATTTTATGGATAGAAGCTAAAGCTTTAGTTGTTCTAAATGAAAATTCAATGCTTTTGGTCAGCGCATCACACTGCTAGAAATAAAAATCGATTACACGATCATTTTGTTTAAATTCTCAAATTTTTAGTCTGCCTAATGATTCAGAGTCAGAATTACGTAAAAAGTCATTATTATTTTTAAGTTATTTGTTGTTTTAGACTGTGTTATTTTGCAGTCAGTAAAATAAAACAAAGAAGCACTTAACCAGTACAGCATGCACTTGACTGTTATTTCTAAGCCAGTACAGTACCCCATTCCAGCAATGGTTGTTATTTCAAACAATATCGATGTTTTCTTATCAAGAGCTGCCCACATTTGTCAAACACGACATGTTACGTCGATAAACGATGTTAGTGTTTTGACACTGTACAGTTTATTGTTAATATTGTTTATTTTCTGTGACCTTTGATGTATGGTAGAATTAGTTCGACGTGTAAGGTCAGTTGAGATTGAAATAATAATATGAGTAAATAAAGTAATCAATATTAATTCAAAATTACTTATTAATCATGCCTACTTACCATAAAGTTGTTTTTATAGTAAATACTAGTTCCTATTTGATTCATATCATTAATTCTAATTTTCTTTGTAAATAAACTTGTTTAACATTCTCAAACATTATATTCAAGCCCACTGTTCCACACGTAGTTTCAGTTTGGGCTACCACTTTTTCACGCTATTGTTAATTGTTTTTTTATTTTTCTTTATTATTCGTAATTTTTTTGGTTACCTACATAGTCCGAAAGATGTTGATTAGGAAATCTGTAGATTTAAAAGGCAGTTACAGCTCCAAATATCTTAGGTTCCATTAGCGGATTTACGCAAAATGTCGAACCATCCAGAAATTGTGAGGACTAGAGTTGAAATATACAGGAACTTATTTTGTGGCAAATCAGGTCACAGTCTTTATGTTCTCGTTAATTTTTTTTTTGGATACTTTGACTAATATATTATACAGAGAGGCTGATATGGATGATGTCAACTTAGGTATATAGATAGAGAAACATTTATTAACACAACCCTGATACAGCACAGAAAAAAAAATATACGTCTTAACTTTCAGACAATTGGTACCGGTACCACATCCGTGACGGCTGGTGCGGCGACAGATTCGGCCGAGGATCTCAAGAGGCGGAAATATGCAGGTCTCGACAGAGCCTACACATTTGCTCCCTTTGAGGTCGAGACCCTAGGTCCGTGGGGTACCGAGGCACCCCAGGTTTTTAAAAAGTTATCTGAGGTCGAAGCAATGCGTGACCCGAGAGCTGGTGGGTATCTGGCGCAGTGCATCAGCATTGCTATACAGCGGGGCAATGCAGCCAACGTCTTGGAGACGCTTCCGACTGGTAATTGATATGGATCCGTTGAGCTACCTGTAGATTGCTTGCAACAGTCTGCAGTTAGCTTAATTGTTTCAATTGTAAATACTAGTTCTAATTTATTTTTAAAATAGATACCTACCTAACTAGAACCTAACTTACAGACTAAATACAAAATTGAAAAAATAAATAAAACAAACATGAGCTAGGTAAACTAGGTGGGTGAGTCAGCTACCAAGAGCGTGCTCTGCGCTGTAACGGAGCAGGCCAAAGGGTTCCATAATGCTACCTCAACATTAATGCAAGGTAGCGCTGATTTTCAGATGAAACTGAATAATGAGTTTGTATGACTTATATACAACAAAAATGAAACAACACTGGGTCATTCTTATAAGATGGGGTGTTGGGAAAACGAATCTGCTGCGAATAGATTTAATTTTTGTTTTGAGAAGAATTTCGAAGATGCAGGGTACTGACACGGGTTACTAAACCTGCCGTGAGCTAAAATCCATCTCGTTGCCCGTTGCGACACGTTACGCTGTGTGACACGTTACATTACGCCACGTAACGCCGGTCAGTAACCATCCACCTTAATATTTTTATGTCAATTGACTTGCTTAGCTTATTTTGAAATACCAAAATCCACCCGTATGTTTTCAAACCCCGCGAAACTAATTTAAAGATAATACTGGCCCTAATCTCGATTATTAGGGGCAGGCGCAACTTTTAATGAACTCGCTAAGGATTTACATGTAGATTCTCTTAATAATCATCTACATTGGTTTACCATTGAGCCATCGCCGCCGCAAGGATTTTTGTTTTTGTATGAATAGGTAAAGTTTTCATTCATAAACGGAAAACAAGAACTTGAAAAGCTGGAGATGCAGGTACCTTTTGCAGAATATTATGAAGTTTTTCAGAATTTGTACCTAAATATTCATCTTTTACACGAATCGCATGAAACGATATTACTTTACGATTCTATTCTCGGAAGAAGGGTGAGAGGGCAGGAGGCTTTTGTCCAGCAGTGGGATCAAGCGGACTTAAAAATCCTTTTTTCAGAGTACACTCTACATAGTACACACTTATAAACCACTAGCTGATGTCTTCGGCGCCGCACGCGATTTTTATGTAGCCTTTGTGCGTCCCCAAGATAGCAATTACCTCCCTGCCAAATTTAATTGAGATTCGTTTAGCCGTTTAGGCGTGGAAAAGTAACAGACAGACAGATAGACAGACTCACAGACAGAATTACTTTCGAATTTATAATATAAGTATGCATGAGAATAAGAAAATAATCAAGCCTTGAGGACGCGGACGCTTCGTACTGGTATAAACGCTTCGTACTGGTATACATAGATCAGTTGAGCTACCTGTATAATGTTTGCAACAGTCTATAGTAAGCTCAATTGTTTCAATTGTAAATACCAGTTCTAATTTGTTTCCATTCTTTGATTGTAATTTTCTTTGTTAATAAAGTTAAAGGTAAGGGAAAATGCGAAAATAATGAAAAAGATAGGTGTCTCAAAATGTAGATTCGTAATAAAATTATTTCGATAGGATCCTGTATTTTATTACTTTAGAAGCATTTAAAATTGTCTACAATGGTGATGTAAATTAAATATTTGCTGAATTATTCAAGCTCTCTCCTCGTATTAATAGCTACCACAGATCATGCAAATTTATGGTTCACTGTAATATCGTTCATTTTCATAAAAGGTAGCAGCTGGGTTGCCTATTTTTAAAGCATTCACTGCCCAGCCTCAAGGACCTGCACAATATGAACTATGTGCGTCTTGGAAAGTCTTAGTAAGTTAGTAATGGAAATTACTGCCATGTAGACCGCATAGACCACCAAACTATATTATCGCCCGTGAAGGTGTTAAGATGAACCTCAAAACCAAATGCACCAATAAAACCAAAGGAATCGAAACAGTAACATATAAATTCTGACGTTTCAAACACCTCGCCGCGGACAAAACTGTGCGAAGTTTCGACAATTTGATTCAACGCATTCTAAAATTGTATTTGTTTAGCTTATGTGTTCATAGCTCATAGATGAACGCATCACGAATGTGCATTCGTAATGCCTTCATCTAAAACATAAATTATTCATAAAATACAATAAATGATTTGAATATGAATAATAATATAGATTATTATTCAACAATATGTCTCCTCCAAATATTTTGGCATAATCACCACGCAGGCAAGCGATTTCGTGATCGCAGTGACTGTGGTGATAAAAATAAACAGAAGAAAGCTGCTTGCTATTCCTCCGATAGGTTTCCATAGTAGGCTCTTACGAAATCCACTTCTACATTCAGTTATAAATAATAATTCATAAGTAAACTTTTCTTTTTCTATAGAACAGACATTTTCTTCGCTCAGGGGTAAGTTGTCGACAACGAAATTGAAATGGTTCTTCCGAAAATTCAGTTGGAAATAATAAAACCGAGGGAAACGCCAGGTGGGTCCTTTCCATTTAACGATATTGGCGCGATTAAGTGACGTTCCGAAAATTGGATGTTATCTATTCTGATTTAGCATTGGAATGGCTGATTAATGAAAAAGTTTAGTGAGGTGTTAAATACAATGGCAGTTTTGATAATACGATTACAGTAATTTAAATGTCTTGTGTATAGAGTTTATTTGACGTTAGTAACGAGACGTGATCGTGACATCTTCTTTTTCCATACAATTTGGAACAGCGCCTCTATCGTGCAGACAGGGAACCACGTTTTAACGAGACGTATAGTATATATTATAGTATATATTACTTACTTATAATATATATTATGGTATATATATAATTATAGTAATAGACTCACCCCTCTGATCTCTTTTATGTACTTTTAACGAAAAGTATACATAAGGGTTTGGCGTAAAGAGATGAACACAAGATCACAAATTATAAATTTTCTCAATATGTTTTGCTTATAGCAGTTTTGCTTATCTACTCTTCTATCAAATGCTAACTACAAATTGTGTGCCAAATGCAACGCAATGGTTTTTATTGAAAAATGTTAAGCAAATAAAATGTGTTTTACAAATGTATTCCAAAACTTTGAGCTCCTGCGGTGTAAAAAATTTAGGGTCACCACCTATTAGACTTCTGTTATTCCGTGATCATGGAAACTGTATCGAAATATCAAAAAACTCAAAACAACGCAACAACATTCTTAAATGAAAATATCATATTGAATATCTGATTTAAAAATACATGCTATACAGCGGGGCAATGCAGCCAGCGTCTTGGAGACGCTTCCGGCTGGTATTGATATGGATGAGTTGAGCTACCTGTAGATTGTTTGCAACAGTCTGCAGTTAGCTTAATTGTTTCAATTGTAAATACTAGTTCTAATTTGTTTTAATTATTGAATTGTAATTTACTTTATGGTATAGTATTCGAAATAAAATTATTTTAAAAATTGCAAACTATTATCAAAAATGTTCGTCGTATTCTTGATTTTTTTCATTTATTTACAACAAAACAATGCCATTGTATATCCTTGTATATTTTATAAAATAAGTGTAATAGTTAGAAGATTGCATCTAACCCGAGGAATGTAACATACTGCCCAAATCCTGAAGGGTTTAAAGAATGTTAAAATGTAAAATTAGAATAAGTTTTTAAAATAAATAAATACAAAAAATACAAAAATCTTAGTGGGAATATGAATCACCTTTATGGGTACGGTATTAGGTACTCCCTTAACAGAGCACAGGCTCTACTTATGGGAGGCCTAAGTCCAGCATTGTACTAGTTTTAGACTGGTGTTTTTTTTTAAGAATCACCAGCGTCAATCACAGGTTTGATTCTTGCCATGGAATCAAATAAATGTTATTAGAGATACCATCACTGATTGGTATAATGAAATTGTGTTGTAGAGAGGGGAGCTGCGTACCTTTACGTTATCGTCTGAGATGTTTATTAGAAAGTTATGGTTGGCTGTGTTTATCTATTTTAATTTTAAATACAATTTGTCAAAATGTTTATAACAATTTTGACAAGTTGTGTAATAGTAATAGTAAATAATGACATGCCGAGTGTTATTTTGTGTCGACAGCTGGTCAAGAGTGACAACTTCTCTAAAATAAGTACGTGCGTGCATGCCTACAAGCTGGAGTAATAAATCAAATATTTGTTGTAACAAACGTTTGATTTATTACATTGTGGATAGATACAAAATTATTAAACATTCATGTTATAAGTAACGTGTCATTCGTATGTATAAAGTTGTTTGTAAAAGATAGGCTTTGCTGCTTAAAGCGACGGTTAATGTGTTAACTTTTTTGAAAAAAATAGAGGAGTCTTAAAATAGATTTATTCCAAATTCAAAAAATCTTTATTCACAAGTTGATCCTCTCGGGGTCCGGAATCGCCCCCTTTAGCTTAGTACACCCTTTCCGTGGCATCCTGTATAAGTACTAAGCTATACAAGGTCCATAAAGTCCATGCCGCGCCTGTCCTGTTCACCAATACAAGAATTCAAATATATCATGTTTTTCTCTCTTGTAAAAAATAATGTATGATAGACAATATCTTGTACAATATTCTGCTTTTAAAAATGCATCGATGAACGTAATTTTGTTCATGGCCATTTCTACTCCAGTTTGTGATATTTTTCTTGAATAACTCTCCTTTGTTGGTAGTCGGGTAACAATATAGAGTATAGACATTTACATAATACCAATGGCTGTAAAACTGAAATTCGTCAGGTGTGAGTTCCATTCGAGTTTACAGCCCATCATGAAGCTGACCCGTTGGCATGGATTCCTACCTGTGGAAGGGATAAACATCTCTACCCCAAATAAATTACGGTAGGTTTTGGATCCCTCGTGGAATTCAAGAAATCTAATCTAGGTCCTTGCGAGACGATGGAGAGTTTTGCAACTTGGAAGGGCGTTACTTAGCGGATTTGTATGTAGTAAATTATTATTATTCATTTATTTCAGATAATATCCATGCCACATTATTAAAACTTAACTGTTATAAAGTTGTCGAACGACGGCGCAGTGGGTTCGATTCCCGCACAATTTTTTTCTTTAACATCTTTATGACCTTGATTTTATCGATCATCACATCAATATTTTCCATGAACACACTGCGAGACCATTCTTGAGGGTGGTTTAATTTGATATAAGAATAAAAGAGATATTATTTTATTATACCGTTTGTTGCCACTAAACATGTGTTCCAAGCCCAAAGGGGACGATTCTGGACCTAGAGCGAATCAATTTTTGTTCACGATTTTTTTAATTTATTGTCATTATATTAAGGTATCTTTTTTTTGACAAAATTTATGGACACTTTTTCCCCATATTCGTGTTTTTTTACGCATATTCATGCGTTACATGGTTATTGTTGTGTTAAAATTTCAAAGGATCTACATACATAATTGTTTGTGATAATTTCATGACAAAACACTGGCTTTGCTAAACAATCAAGCAAAAAACATTTACGAAACATTTTAAAATGATAGCAGATGCAAGAGTTCGTGTAAAAGAACACGAATAAGAAGGAGAAGAATTACATAATTTGCACGATTTTCAAAAAATCCTATGGTACAAGTTGATCCTCTTGGGATTCAGATTCACCCCCTTTCGGCTTAGTGCACATGTTACGTGGCACCCTGTATAAATCCCTTAATTAGCAGATGGATTCAGATGTACATATTCTAAAATCAATCGTACTATTTTCGCCGCTTATTTGTTTATTTTCTTTTGTTTCTTATTCTTAATCAAAATGCAGCCAATGGGCGTCAAAAATATATGGATAAAACACTTACAAATACTCGCCCAGAGGGCCGCATTTTATGTAATTTTTACTTCAGGTTCAACTTAAAATCCGCATATGCTGTCTACTGGATCACTTCAGCTTTGTGTATAACAGCGGCTTTATGTCTGTCTGTCTGTACTGTAATTAAATACGAAATGTCTATGGCTAGTATGGGTAAGTATTAAAAAAAAACTTCGATTGTACCCTCAATGTAGATTTCCACACAAATACTGGACGTAAATAAACTCGGTTACTCAGGAACTCAATTCTGCTTAAAAATGGCTACTATCGTACTATGACAATGAAAAAGTACGTCGCAGAATCGTCACGTAGAATCCTTAGATGAAAGAAAATCTAGATAGTCGTCGGTGCTATTTGCACGGAGAGATTGATAGAATGGTTTGAACCTCGATACTTTTGACGTCCATCCTTCCATCTGTAGTTTCTACTTTATGCAGATACGGAGCAGTTACATGCTGACATAGACTCGGCAAGCTTTGACTTGCAGACTGTAATATCAACGTTAGTAAAGACTCTGACACCATGTAACTACAGCTTGTAAAATTCTCCAGCACCCATATTTGAAATATAATTTCAGCAATGCTTGTCTTCTCAACGGAAAGTGTACTGCTTATGTTTCTGTTGCTACGCCTTGCAAAAAATTGGTCGTATCTAGTGAATGCTGCTTGGGAGGCCGAAAGAGAACTTTCCTCAATACGAAAGACAAGAAATGTACCAACAAAATGTGCTATTTTGTCGTATACTGTGATGATAATGGCTTTGGGTGAGATAATAATTATAAATTTAAAAGTAATTTAGTGTAAGGTGTTGGCATTCTTAAATAGCCGTTGTTTGTACACTGATTAAGTAATCAATGATCAAATCTCTTGTTAAAATTTTCTTTCTCATGCCGAATTGTCGTTGACAAGAGATTTCATAATTGATTAGTTAATTATAGAGATGATCAGCGTTCGAGCAATCGGTTGAAAAACTTCTATTTTTATTTCAGTGGAATATACATTAAACTGTATATATAAGTACAAACAAGCGAATTGTTCCGAAAATGCGGACTTAAGCACGAGTTTCAAGAAATTCGGCCGGAACAAGTTGGTGGACATATTTGACTTCATTCCTTACAATGTTTGGCTTGGAATTTACGCCGAGGTCTGTATATTTGTATCAAAAGTAATATAAAAGCACGCCGGTAGGCTACATTTCAAATATTGTGCTCACAACTAACGTCAAGGACTCTTTAATATTCTACGACAAAAACTATCTTTAAAGAGTTACATTATACGGGTTTTCTATGAACCTATTTTGTGTTGGAAGAACACTATAATAATTTCCTATCATCATCATCAGCCTAATAAGTCTACTGCTGGACATAGGCATCTAATTCTCTATAATTACACTCAAATAATTTTTACAGGTTCTTAGCATACAAAAAACGTTTCTATGGAGTTTTGGGGACGTTCTTATGTCGTGTGTAAGCATATATTGCACCTCTTATTTCAAGGATTTGGGGAAAGCTATTAGCTCAAAAAAACCAAAGGTAAGGAAACAGTATTTCCAAAAGGGAGGGCAAGACATCGTCGCCAGTACAAGCTTTGTTTTGTTTTACGTGTGTTGGCTGGGCCATAGCCACATAAGCACCAATGCAGAGAGGTGCCTCTTGAATTGAACCATCAACATGATCTCTAATACCATGATCTCTAGTGATGGCCTTTTTGACCCCATAAGTGACATTGGTTGTTATAAAGAATCAATCCTCTCCTACATTTTGGTAGGAACCAGCTTAATGCTTAATCTTTTAATAAACTCTTCTATCTTATAATAAGCTTAATGCTTAATCTTTTATAAGTGCCTAATTAGTGTATATATGATAACATATAAGTCTGATTTATAACATAAATACTTAATAGGTGTGTGTTTTGATGAATAAACTTTTTTTTCTATGCGATCCTGCGAAATGTTTCCAATTGTTATGTTTCCTAAATGTTTTTTTTAAAATATATTATACATTTGTGTCTTTTGAAGAATTGGCGGCAACTTCGCAAATGCTACTCTCGCCTGGTCGTTCTTCTGAGTGAGATCAACTCGCAGTTGGGAGGGTTCATCCTTCTATCGGGAATCTGCAATCTCTACTTTATCTGTATTCAATGTTTTTATAGTATAAAGTGAGTACATCAAATAACATACACGTGGACCACGTAATGCTTCCGCGATCACGTTGAAGTCCATCGTATGTTGACGATATGATAAACCGTAAGGTGTATTTTAATTTATTAAGTGAACTTATAATGTGTCATGCTTTTTAACATTTATGACTTAATCATCGTTCGTATCTTATTGAATTGTAAAACAAGAAGTGTGTCAGAAATGTGTAATTGTTGGCAGCCTAACTCTTCATGGAAATCATCAAAAACGTTGCAAATCAAATGCATCAGAAGAACTGGAAAGGTAATATAACTTTGGTATACCCCACGACGTACAGAAATAAAAGCTTCGGAAAACATTGTAAGATATTCATAGAAGTTTAGATAGATTCGCTAACATTTTGCACTGTGGTAAATTCTAAATTTGTCTAAGCGCGATCCAGCGGTTCTTTTGAATTTCTTAGTGAAGACATTTAGAATGATTCTAATGATGCTTCCATCGACGCTGTCTTTGTAGTTTAGGCAGCGTTGGTTAGAGGTCGCTATAGACTCTATTTACAAATGAAGCTGGATGAATATACGAACTGATCACACAATATTCTTACTTCTTTACAGAAACCTAGAGATATACTACATGATGTATTACATATTTTCGTTTATGTTTTTGATACTGAGAGCCTCGATGGTACTGTTCCTATCAGCTGACGTCCACACAGCAGCAACAACGGCGGTGGTAGACCTGTACGAAGTGTCCTCTTTTGAGTACGATCTAGAGGTAAGACATGGTACCATACAAGCAGTTCTTCGAAAATCATCAGATTTTCGAAGAACTGCAGGTATGGTAGATGCTGGTGCTGGTGGTATGGTGGATGCGCAAGCTGATGACAGGAGCTCTCATGTCGATCATTGTGGAGGTCTATGTTTAACAGTACACTGGCATAGGCTGATGATGATGATGGAGAAAAGAGTAGGATTCCTGGGTGGTTATAGGAAATCCACCAATAGCATGGTGAGTCAACAGAATTATTGCGTCACGTGATCATGGCGACATATATGCTAAATTCTATTGGTTGGTTTACTACGCTCCGCTTAGATAGAACCGAAAGAAATGCTGTAAACCAAGGTCCCATCGAAAACTTAATTAGTTATTGCTCCTAATAAAGTAATATAAAAATAAGTAAGTAAAAATAAGAAAACATCCAGACACGGAACAACATTTGAGAATAATAACGCAACCGAGGATGATCTCTACTATGTGTTGACTTTAGATTAAATCTTACAGTCTCGCTGTGCTGTTGGCTTCAGCCCCACGTATGCCTGCCAAAAGGCCGCCAGGCCACAAAATAGAAATGAGAAATACATTATTATAATAATCAATTATTACAGGCATCTTAATTCAATACGTCCCTCATGGACGTACACGTGTCATGGTCAAGTAATCTCGCCGATAGATTAAACTCAAAAAGAAATCGAAACCAAAATAGGAATTGCGTGGAAAAGATACTGGACGTACAAAGAAATTATGAAGAACCAATATATGAGTGTAAGAATAAAAATAAAGCTTTATAACACGTGTGTGCTCGCGGTACGGCGGTACGGATGTTAGACATGGGCCCTCACGAAGGCGCACAACAGGAAACTAGAAGTCTGTCAGAGATCAATGGAAAGAAGCATGCTGGGCATAAGAAAATTAAACAAAATACCCCACACAACGATCAGAAATATAACAAACATAAATAATGTCACTTATACAATAAACAAAATAAAATGGAGATGGACGGGACACATTACGCGGCTCGGATAATTGGAGCAAAACCAAACTGGTATCCGAGAGACAAAAAGAGGAAACACGGGAGACAATACAAAAGATGGGAGGATGAAATATGGGAAGCGGCAGGACAGACTTGGTCTAGAACTGCACGAGCAAGGGAGAAATGGAAGCAGTTAGAAAAGACATATGCCAAAACCGGGCAAACAGATACAGAGGTTGCCGATGTCTAATTTTAAGCTTAATGTAAAATTAGTTTAAGTGTCTGAATAAAGGCTTTCATGATTATTATTATTATTACAGGCATCTTTAGCTAATACAAACCGGATCGAATCCGCACCTGTTTGCGTCCGAGGCCCTTGGTCCTTGGTCTACTGTACCGCAGAGTCTTGATTCTTCTTTCTCTGTTTCAGGTAGAACGCTTCCAAATGCAAGTTCGTTGCACCAAAGTAGGATTGAGCGGCATATTTTTCCATGTCGAAAGGAGTATGATTATGAAGGTAAAAATATGTTTTTATTATTCTGATCCGTATTCGTAGAAGATTATGGATTAGTGTAGAATAATTGTTTATTTTCATCGTTTCAGGTAATATCAACTCTTATAACTTATGAACTAGTTTTGCTGCAACTGAATCACTATAAGCACACGGCAATAAAGTAGTGCTATGAATCATGATGAGTGTTATTTTTTCGTAAGAACCGTTATACCTAAATAGTGCTACGAAGCTTTGAGTTGTTTACAAAGCTACGAGATCTTTATAAAGTTCTAGGAATCGTTTACAAAGTGAAATCTACAAACTATAATGCTACAAATTAGTAACAAAGTGCTACAAATCGTCTACGAAGCTACGAATTGTTTACAGTTCCTTCTTAAATGATATCGTCTCCCTCCGTCGTCCGCTTCCTATTAATATTGCCTCCCTCCTTTCCTCCGTAGACCCCTCTATATATCATTGCTTAACATCCTTTATTTGTACAAATAATATAAATATATAGTGTATATGGTATATTATTGATAACCCCCTTAGTATAATTTTCCTATCCTAACGTATCGTTTCGTAGTAGGTTGATAAATAAGTTGTAAATGTTTCCCAAATTTTTAAACTAAAAAAAAATATACTAAATATATAAAAAATTAAATATGGCAAATGCTAAAACTAGCGAGTCAAAAAAAATGTTTACAAACTTTTACAACTTGATATGCTGCAAAATCCTTCAAGTAGAATTTTCTTTATTTATTATTTTTGCTTAAACTTATTATTGCAACTGTTCCTTGTATAATTGGTGTTGTATGTACGAATATAAATAATAATAACTATTTTATTATAAAAAATATTTTATCACTTAAGATGTTTCCTTAAAAAGAGAAATGAACTTTTAAAAGCCTCCCTGCCACAGATAGAAGGTATAATTAGCTAACTTTATCAGGGCCCTAGCCCTTAGCTGCGTGGCGTGACTAATGAGCACGGCTAGTGGGACACAAATCGTGACCTAAATTATTAACTCTACATTGCTTTTACTTTTATTGTATAATTTGACGACGACCTCTTTAGGCGCAGAGGGCGGTTAAGAGGCATCACGGAAAATTTTTTTTTTAGATTATACAATAGAAATATCTGTAACATGGATGTATTAGAACTCGGAACCTTGTGTATCTCAGGCAGACTTTGTCAAACTTGGGAACTGCATTTCACTCGGGAATTTGCAATACTTAATTTCGTACTTGAATCACTCAAATATCAAATTTTATAATGGTAAAACTTGGGACGGATATTTGTTATCCCTTCACGCTCAGCTCAACTACTA
Organism: Eupithecia inturbata; assembly: GCA_963662085.1. Taxonomy (NCBI): domain Eukaryota; kingdom Metazoa; phylum Arthropoda; class Insecta; order Lepidoptera; family Geometridae; genus Eupithecia; species Eupithecia inturbata. The sequence goes on along the minus strand of OY759178.1, from coordinate 13,297,301 downwards.
AGGCTGCCTTGCGAAAATGTACATTTCGAGACCGGAAGCAAAACAATGACTATGTTGAGTAAAGAAAAACAGTACCAAGCCGCGAGATGAAGCTAGTAAAACGTAAATATCCCGATATTCATGCTTGCATAACATCGAGTACCAGGGACGCATAAGTTCAAAGCGCTTGGAAGTAACGCAAACTATCAACGCTTCCGAGCAGTGTAAATTTTAACAAGGAAAATGTCTCAGTCTTCCGAGCTGCAAGAAGTATCCGATAGTGTATGTCGTCTGATAATGCCAGAGATTAGAAAGTTATGGGTGTGGTATTTTTAATGAGGGCGTTTTATATTGTAAAAAATAATTCGACCAGACTAATAATTTGACGTGTTTTAAAAAACGATAAACCGACTCCAAATTCCGGTTTATAGATAGTATTCATCTAAGTCTCGGACGAACGAAATCACCCCTCCCTTACTTTCCCTGACCGAAGGCTTAGCTAATTATATGTTCACGTGCAAAAAAATAAGTTCGACACTGGCGACATCTAGTTATAATTCAAGTCTAATTTAGTTTGATGACACACGGATAAAACTGTTGACGCCCGTTGCCATGGAAACCATTAATTAGGAGATAATTAAATTATCATATTCTGAAGAATTTCTACAAATCTACGTTTTATGGCGCACATAGCAATTCCTCGAGAATTAAACATATAGAGGAAAATCAATTTTTATAGAACAAGGAAACAATCATCAAAATCTATTAACAATTGGCGCAGATATCACCGAAACTGTTGTAGCTAGTCGTGACTCTCCAAAAATATTATGTTGCTTTTTAAGTTTAAATGGATAAATACTAATTCCTCGGGAATAAAATTTTATGGGATCGCCTGGGGATAATTCTCTATTCAATAGTGAAACAATCAATAAAATCCGTTACCCATAAGCGGAGATATCAAGTAACATACATTACATAAAAATATAAATAAATAAAAAACATACAGACGAACTGAGAACCTCCTCCTGTTTGAAGTCAGTTAAAACGAGGGCGCTATGAGTTCGGGTCTGTCAAATTAAAATAGTATAGACTGTGCATAGTTGGACATGAAAACCTACATACAAAATTATTTTGCAAAAGATGCGCGTCATCTTCTCGAAGCGAGTTATAAAATTAAATAGGGTTATTTTTTAGGAAAACGCGTTATTAGAGGTTTAATGGTATCTTGTTGGAATAGTATGAAGCCCGACAATTTATACACGACGTTTGACGTCCGATGGGCGCGGCGGGGATGTCCGCCTGCGACGCAGGAGGTTTCGGGTTCAATTTCCGCCTTGGGACAAATGTTTGTACGATTTGCAAATATTCGTTCCGGGTTTTCTGGGTGATTTCTTTGTATAATAAAAATATTTATCTATGTTATGTATTGTATTAAGTATTGTATTATGTATTGTATTAAGTATACAGTTACCTAGTAGTACCCATAACACAAGCTCTGCTTAGCTTGGGGCTAGATGATCTGTGGGTTGTCCAGCAACATTTATTTATTTATCATGAATACTTATGGAAGCACCATTCAAAGATCCTATTTTTTGGTTGCACCTTTCTCCTACGTTTTATTTAGGTGCCACGCAGGCAAAATCGTGAGCAGAATCATTGTTCATACTTGACGCAAGAAGCTTTTCTTGCGCCCTTTGCTTTTTAGTCACGCAAGGTGCACTCTGACTTTTGCCTATATAAATAATTGAACAACTGACCAAACTTAATAAGTATTTTTATTACACGCAAACTTGGTAAGTACAGTTTCCATTTACGAGAAATGAAAAAGTATTACCACCTCCACAAACTGCCACATCCTCACCACATCCAAGTTTAAACCTTCCTAGAGTGCGGCTTGAAGCGACGAGGATGGAATTGGAGGATTCAACTCGAGCCGTGTCGGGGCCGCCGATAACATGTACGAGATATTGCATACATGAGCCGTGCAGCACGGGCTTACATAAGTCTTTATTTAAGAGGGCGCAATCCGCGCCATTTTGTAAAAAGGATAGGCATAGGATTTCACGTTCGTAGTAGCGGGAGAGAGCATATTATTTTAGAGCGGGCGGCGTAAGCGCAAAAATCAAGTTTAAGCTTATTTACAAGAAAACTACACAACCTATGAAGAAACTGGTTCAAGGAACCAGAAAAAATTATAAGTAATAACCTACAAATCTAAACATAAATCAAATTATGTGCGAAGCAGTGCAATTTCATGATTTTTTTTACCGTATTTTATTTCGCAATCGTGATTTCACTTTTAAAGAACCAAAGAAAAATGTTTGAAATTTATACAATTTGAGTTTATTACCACGGAGATCCCGTGAGTACTAAGATCTCGGCCTAGTTTGTCAACCAAACCTGCTAGATTCGCCTCTGAGAGCTGTAAAAATGTAGCCTAGAGTCAGGACAGTATGTACCTACTAAAGATGGCACGAGTCGATTAAGTGCTAGTGCACGAACGTTTATCGATAGGTATGGATCAGTACACCCCTATAAAGTTTGAAGTCAATTTCTATTTCTATAGAAATATTTTGAAACAAATCGTACATAGGAACAGGACAGAGCAAACGTATTTGGAGCGTCGTAAGCACAAAAATCAAGTTTTTGCTTATTTACAAGAGAACTACACAACCTATGAAGAAACTGGTTCAAGGAACCAAATAATTAGTAATAATAATAACATAAGAATCAAAACATAAGTCATTTAAAAAGACCGCAGGGTTCCTGAGATCTCGACCAAATGATGTACGAAATTGCACTCTCATGATTTTTTTCGCAATCGTGTTTTCACATTCAAAGATCCAAAGAAAAAATTTTGTGTTTTATGTAATTTGTATTTTGTACCACGGAGATCCCGTAAGTACTGAGATCTCAGCCTAGTTTGACAATCAAACCTGCCAGGTTCCTCTCTTAAATGAAAATAATTGTATGGGTACACAATTGAATTGAGGTATTTAACTACGAACCATATTTGTATTGGTGTTGTTACATCCGTAATGATTTCGTCAAACTACAATAGTTCTTAAAGTAAAAATATTTCAGTATAATAGAGGTATCAAGCCGTTCAACAAACAACATAATTAATATTAAAACGTAGTTTGTGATAAAATAAGCCATTTATAGTTCCTAGTTATGTTATAGCTGGCTTGTCTAAAAGTATTGATAACATTCTTCAAACCTCTTATTATATATTAAATTAATTAAAAAGCTTTCAAGCTTTATTGATATGGTCAGATTCTTTGAAAATATTTGTAAAATGAAACCTGGGATCAAGATTACCCTTATGATGAAATTTATTATAGAAATATTTTTTTAAACCCGTGTATTACCTGACCTATTTACCCTGGGGGTGTTTTGTTTCACTCTTTTTCAGGGTATTTTTTATCTTCCGTCTCGTTCTGTGGTTAGCTTACAGGCATGAAAAATGTATTTGTCCTCATACATCTGCTAGGGTGAACCATGTGTAACACTGAAAAAGGACACAATAAATTATTAAATTCCATGTAAAAATTCACAATTAGAGAAACGAGGTTTTTAACGGACAGAATATTTATTGTCTTGTGTGATGTGTAAGAACGAGATCAAACATGAAAAACATAAGAGTATCAAAAAATAAGGTTAAAAAAATATATCTGTGTCACAAAATAAAAAAAAACTAAATTGGCACAAAGAAATATAAGTTAAAAACAAGACATAAAAGGTCTAAGAAACTTTTGCGACCTAGTGTTGCCACTATAAAAAGGCAGGCAATTTCGTAGCAACATTTTCCTGCTACGCTTGGCATAAAACGTTCGTACTAAATCGTAGTTAGCTTTGACTATAAATAAATAAATAATGCTGGGCAATTCACACACCATCATCTAGCCTCAAGCTAAGCAGAGTTTGTGTTATGGGTACTAGATGCCTGTTTATTAATACAAACCGTTGCATGTACCCAAACATATCCGTCTTTTTTTTTTTAATGCACAGACTTATATTTTTATTATACATAAAAGACCCCCAGAACACCCGGAACAAATATCTGCAGTTAAACATATTGCGATTATTCATGAAGCTTTAAAATTAAGGGGTCTTTATCAACTCTATTCACTGTAAGATAAAATTTATACCCATGTTCTTGAAATAGAGATAAAATCATTTTGAGGACAAAATGCTGATTCCTGCAAATTCTCGATTGGTCTTTAGCGGCCGTTCAAATATGCTTATAATTTTAATTGCTTCAGAAAGGAGGGTTTCAAGGTTTGTCAAAGTACTCTTGTAGAGTCAGCGGTTTTTAAGAAGATGAACTTGATTTTTTCGATATTTACGAAGGATCAGTTTACGTTGGCAGAGCTGATTTCTTCGTTTTTCTTGTTCAGTCAATCTGAACAAGAAAAGACATGATAGATACATAGATAAAAAATTATTTATTCCACACTTAGTGAAACAATTAACAAACAAATTAAAATTTTACAAAATATGTGACAATACCAGACAACTGCGGATAGATAGGATCGTTGGGTTGAACAATTGAACATCTGTGTGCATTATTATGCAGCTAACATATGTTGTTGTTGATATTGTTGTTGTTGTATGATTTGAATTACAAAATCAAATCATTTATCAAATCTTACATACAATTACCTACTAAAATTACATAAATACCTAAATACCTACATTTACCTACTTAAACATACTAATATGTTTACATACATTCAATATTTACATTTTATAAACGGAAACAAGGGTGTGGTCAGACACAGCAGGACAAATAGTGTTTACCATACTCTTAAATATTGCTAGTGCATTTGCACGCCTTACTGAAAGACTTGCACTGTGTGATATGTACCTATCTAATTTTTTTGGTATATTTGTAGCAACACACGGCTTTAACAATTTTCGACCACAATAAAATATATGTATTTTCCTTTTTTTAATATCCTGAGGGAAATGCGCACGCATATCACACTACGATTATGTGGGATTCCAACACCACTGAAACCCTCAGGGTGCTTCCGCCTCTGCCGTTTAAATAAATGTCCCTGAAGCAACATCAAATAAACTTACATATACTACGGAATACCAGTGAGATTGATTTTAAGATAATCCAATAAGGCACATTCTGGATTGTGGTCGATTTTGTCCATTTATTTTAATTTAGAAGGTTAGATTCCATTTAGTATGTGAGTTAGTTTTTTTTTTTTTTTTGCGTCTCACAAGGAATAAAACTAGCGGAAAAGTAATTGGCCACAAATCGTAAATTATTTTCTATTAACTTATGAAAAAACAAACTTTGATTCAGTGGTATTTTAGGAGCATTTGGGAAATAAGAGTTTTTTGGCTCAAAATCAACATATTCCAAATGCTCCAAATCTTAAAGCAATTACTGCCCACTGGCCAGTGCCCATTCTCTGCCTCTACCACTACTATACGAACTGTCAAACATGGACAAGTGCGTCACGAGGACTTTATTTGTCAAATATGGTCGGTTCTGACAAAGTATTTACATTATACCTTTTTTTATACAATACTAGCTGCAGCCCGCGGCTTCCCACGCTTTTTTCCGGAATAAAAGGTAGCATATGTCTGACCCCGGGATACCATCTACCTCGCTGCCAAATTTCACCGAGATCCGTTCAGCCGTTCTTGAGTTATAAATAGTGTAACTAACAGGACTTTCTTTTATACATAAAGATAGTAGTACTCAGGAGATCAGGTGGTGCTTTATCTATATTAGGTAGGGCATAGATTACTTACACAAATTATCTTTACAAATAGTGCGTCTAGCGTGGCAGTGGTTCACAAAGAACTGGTATCCTTTCTTATACCGGCTGATCATCATGCAAACAGGTTCGGTGTCGTCTTTGGGCAGGTCGTCACAGACGTTCTTGCAGCCTGATTCTCTTTTTCTCTGTAATAACATGGCTAAAGCGAGGATTTAATTCAAATTATGAAAGAAAATCATCGAAGAAAATTTATATCCTATCCTACAAAGGTTCAACTTTACCGTTTACTGCCAAAATTAAGATTAACTAAACTATGTTTGACTTGATCGAGTTCAAATTTGTAATATAATAGTCTTTTTGTTATACCTTTTTGTTGTTTGTATTTGTATTGTGTGACATGAACTCGGGTTAGCGCTTGAACCGGATCAACTTTATGTCGGTAAAATGCGCTGAGCTCGTTTAGAGTGCTAAATGAGTTTATCTTGTATTAAACGCGTTCAATTGCAACGGTGAAATTAAAATTAAATAGGTCACAACCACGGTTATTGGAAGTGAGGGAATAGAGAGTGGGAATAGACCTGTGTTTGTGCACATCCTTGTGCACTGTAATTATCGGAGTGAACGAAGCGAACGAAGGTTTCAGTGACAGCTTGGGTGATTTGGCTGTATGGTTAAATAGTCACTTCGAACATGACTGTCCAACCGTTGATCCGATTCGTGAAATTTGATAAGTATACAGACAAGCCTTGTGGAATGTGCTGGTAACTTAGTAAAACCAAATCCGTCGATGAGTTTTTGAGATAGGGACTTCCAACGAGGGTTAAAATCTATCAATTATTTCAACTTCAACTTCTTGTCAGATGGCTTCTGCGTCTGGTCTATTTTTGAGTAACAACATTACTACCTGCTCTCATTTGTTATGTTCTGAATATTATATAAAAGAGTATACATACCTAATAAATAATTTATTTAAAATACCTACTGATTTTTATCATTAAGAAGGTTGTCCTTGCACCGAAAAATATTTTATCTACCTACTTTCTGGCGAAGTTTTAACCTTTCGTCTAAAATCTAAATTAAAAAAAATATTTAAAATTTCTCCGTTAGTTTACCTTATCTTGAACATTGTCATTGATTTTTTAGATATTTAGGATAAATTAGACAATCCTCAAGACGATATTGTTCGGGGTAAGTAGTAGTATGTCCTGCACAGATTGCTAGTCTCCCCGTTAAGAGAAGCCATTTAAAACGACTCTATTGTTTACGAAAACGTACATGAAACTATTTATTTTCTAAATTAAATTGGCCTTAAATGATCGACGAGTGAGTCCGACATATTGTTTTGGCCTCAGCGAGGCCTCAAAACGAACAAACACAATTCTAATTGGGTTCCTGGGAAATCACTTAAAAATATGTAGGGCATAATCCATGGAAGTTTGTACCTGATGGCAAGATTTTCATGAGTGGCCGGGCGTGTGGCCGAATGTCGTGGGGTAGGTCACCATCATCTGTTAAAAACAAGATCCTTCAAGTGTGAGTGAACCCGCGAACAAATATTATCTATGTAGTTTATTGTACCCATTATGTACATAGAATAGTTATGTTGTACCCATAACACAAGCTCTGCTATGCTTGGGGCTAGATAATGGTGCAGAGACCGCTGCAGCTAGAGCGGATTATCAACAGACGAAAAATAAAACATTTAAATTATCAATTTTTAACACTTTGAGTATCCATATCTGCTTTATTTTCCTAGATCTAACATGCTAAATGGAATAATAAAAATTATAAGCCCTGTTTTGTCGTACAAAAAAGTTACAGCATGAAATAATTCAAAATTCGAAAAAAAAATAAAAATATTTTTAATAAAAAATAATAAAAATATTTTAATAAAAAATAATACCTAATTAATATTAGGTATTATTTTTTATTAAAAATAATAATATTAATAATTAAATATAATAAATAATATAATATAATTATATAATATAATTAATTATTTATTAAAAATATTATTAGCACTAAAATAAAAATATTTATTATACTATTATTAGTATAATAAATATTTTTATTTTAGTGCTTAGTTCCACCTACCCCTAGTTACCATAATGGCACACGGTCTGTCCAACACCCTGTATAATATACGTCTTTGGATTACCGATTTTAGTGATTCTTTCACTATTGTATATTATAAATTATTCCAAGGAAGTTCCGAGGGATTACTATTTCTCCCGTACAAATTAAAATTTACCTTTCTATATAAAAAAATTACCTTCGTCGTCCTCTTGATTAGAATAGACTGTGAGGGGATGATGGAGTTGGAAAGCTTTTACTCTCAAAATTAAAATTAGTATGGTACTATATACCCCCAAAACCTTTACAAAAACACGTTTAAACATAACACAATAGTTACCAATAACCTACTTCAATATTTACAGCCGTAAAAATAAAAAAAAACTATTGAAATATTTTACTACAGTATTAAATTCTGATGTGTTATGCGAGGCTTTAATAGTAGATTATGCACCAAGTGTGTAAAGCAGTGTCTTACGTCATGGGCGTCATAGAATCTCACACTCAGGATTCTAGTAACTCCCTGGCTTCGCTCGTGAGTTATTTTATGTTGAATCCTGAGTTGCGCTCGGGATTTAATCACGTGCAAGACTAAGACAGCTTTATACACGAGGTAAATACTCTACTATTCACACTTTCTGTGAGTAAATTCAAAAACCAAGACGTTGCATATCGATCAATTGCAAGGGCCTATAGCGAAGCTAGTACGTTTCGAAGGAAGTTTTAGATTTGCAGCTTCCAAAATATGGAATGACCTGCCCCAACCCATTCAAAATATGTCTAGGTTTGGAAAATTCAAGTTTCACTGCAGGAATAAAATCTGCCGTTTGTTAGACATTAATTTTCAAACAGTATTGAGATGGTAAGCATTACACTTACCTATTTTTGACAGGTAAGTAGAGGTAAGTATTTCTTTCATAAGGTCAATATAACTTGTAAAAACGTGTAAGTCCCTATGTCAACCTACACAATGGCTACTCGCTTCCACTTAATATTATTACCTCCTAACATACACAACCCTGTTTTAAGGCGAGCTATTTACTTAGTAGCTAGATATACATACAACCTACACTTTGTGGCGACAGCTGAGATTTCCAGGAGGGACTGAAAATCAGCGATGCTGAGTCCTTAATCTTTTCATCATTATCACGTCACCTAAGTACTTTCTTTATATAGGTAACCTTACTTACTTTTACTTTATTTATTTGAGTTTTAATAGGAAAAGCTTGCTAACAGAGCTAAGAAACAAAGGTAAATATGAATTTCGAAGAAGATCTCATTGTACGGATCTGCTTGGTAAAAAAAATACACACATTACACTTACACGTTCCGATTTTAATCTCATTTTTATGATTATCTAGGTACTCATTATCATTACAGAGTTTGAATTTAGAACCTCAAAATATTTATGGAAATGTTGACCAAAGAGACTCGCACTAAAAGATCTCATTCGATTTGTTTGCATTTGTAAAACCTTGACCTTCTTCAGCTATCAGGGCTATAATCACTTGCTTTCGGTTAAAGTGCGTTTTACGAGCATAGAGTGTGAAAAGTAATATACGTTATATTACTTTTCACACTCTATGCTTTCCCATATATCAAATAAAACATAGGGTAAAGTCTAGTGATGATACCCCACTACTGCCAAAAATCCTAAATTCTGACAATTGCAATCCAGTATTGATTAGTTCAAAATTTATTTTATTGTCTAGACTACATAGAATAGAATAGAATATTTATGTGACATTTTCTGTGACGTCATTCTATGTTATTGTTTCAAAGATGTAAATCTTATTTTCGTCGTATCTGCTAACTGCTCCATAGTGCAGGCGTATAACGACCGCCTTAGGTTCGAGAGGATGCAAGTTCAAATCTCCACGTCGTCGTTACTTTTTCATCTTTATAGTTTATTTGTCTTAGTTAGTGGTACGTTCCAATGTATGTCTATTGAAAACATAGTGCAGGTAGGTCGATGCACAGCTGATAATTATAAAGTTCGGTTTGACCGACAGCCATTTTGTAGATGCCATTTCAATGAGCACACGCATGTTTCTACTGCAATAATTACTTATATTTTTCGCGTGGTTAGCTCAAATTTTAATGTTAATGATCCTAGAGTAATAATAAGTTCCTGTAGGGGTGAGTGTTTACAATAGAGTTACGTGCGTCTGTGCCCGTTTATGGATTTTGCCAAGTAAGTGGTTAACATTGTTTTGTTTGTTGTAGCCTGTGGAGACGCCCTGCTATTTACGGACACCTACCTAACTACGGAACTGTTTAGGAAGTCTCATTGTCTGGATCATTTAGAATAGCCTAAAACACATAAACATTATAATACTTAAAAATATTTACATAGTCGTAGTAAATATACCTACTGCTGCTAGAAGCCGGCTTGCTTGGATTGGCAGGGTTCCGTCGTTCAACTTGTAAAACCCTCCTGGCGCCCTCTCAATAGTTAATAAATTAATTGTGTACATATTTAATCACTTGTTTTTCTCAACCTGATACGTAACAACGAATATTATAAATTCGAAAGACAGAGTTCTGTCTGTCTGTCTATCTGTCTGTTTCTTTTTCACGCCTTAAACGGCTGAACGGATCTCAGTGAAATTTGGCTGGGAGGTAGATGGTATCCCGTGGACGGACATAGGCTGTTTTTAATCCCGGAAAAAAGCGTGCGGAGCCGCGGGCAGCTGCTAAATTATTTATAGAAGTATACTTATTTTAGAAAATATTGCACCATTATACCAGCGTCGGTTTGTATTGGTGCTCACACTCGTTTTATACTTATAACATAACATTGAATTTGGTTACAGAATATAATCATTGTCAAAACAAAATAAACTCAACTGAAAACTTCTGCAAACAGGTAAATAAATGGTAAAAAACTTACCATTTATTTACTAACGTTACTCGTACATAGTTCTCTACCAATAAGGTGGTAGAGCGGTTCAAATACCTAGGGAACCTGCTGACGGGGACGCTGCAGCTGAGGGACGACGAGGACATCAGCGGGAACGAAAGGCGCTCGCGGTGAGGAGCTTGCACGCTGCTTCACAAACAGCATCGCGCGGATGTCAAGAACACCATGTTCCATGCATGTGTATTCCGTGTTGCGTGTGTGTTCCTATCAAACTTAGATTGCGATTTTCAGATAATTGTTTTTTTGGGCAATACGGCCTGAACGCCTACTGCCAAAAAACCCACCTAGTCACTAACCTAGTAAGATTTAATTAGAATTTTTATATCGGCTTCCTATTAAATCAAAGTAACAAGATTAGCAGACTTGATTGCAATGACTGCAATAAGTTGCAATGAATAAAATACTGGAATACTGGCATTAAACCTGTCAGTAGAAATTGATTGTTTTCCAAAAAAATATAAACCGACTTCGAATTTCAATAATGGTAATTAAGTTTTTTTTTAAATTTTGTCGAACCAACACGATCCCTAGATTTTTTTATGGGTAATCGGAATCATTTTCTCCAGTAAACAAAATAAAATTTCTTAATTCTTTATTCATTTTTATCCAGCATTATTTTTTTATTTATTGTAAGTATGTCATAAAAACCATCGAGATAGAATACTTCTATCTCAATGCATATACTTAACATAACTTGATACATGGTAAAATTCCACCAAAAAAATCTGAATCATCGATGTAGGAGCGTACACTCCTACATGTAAAAGCTTAAACTATAAGATTACTTGGCCAAGGCGAGCAAAGAGTTCTCTAGCAACCTTAATTGGAGAGTGAGAAAAGTTTGTAAATGTGGGCACTTATGCATAAACAGATAAATATATAAATCCTTAACCTACATCGATAATTAAGATTTAATTCGAATTTTTATATCGGCCTCATAGTAAGGAGGGCGGCCGTAAAACCCGATTTTTTTTCACGCGCACCACCTTAAGTTAAATTAATTAGTTTTGCTGAATAATTATTTAGTAGGCGCTTCCTCTCCAAATTGGAGCAAGACCAGTTCGTAAGTGATTATTGTACCGACCAGCTGAAAAAAATCTTCCAATTCTTATTGGGTAAAAGTAGATGAAGGGTTGCGTTGGATAGGCCAACTTTACTGTGTATGTATTGTAGTTACTCAAGCCATCTTAATCACACTTTTGAAAGATAATCCCGTGATTATCTTTCAAAAGTGTGGTTAAAAGTTAATCTATTCATCGATTTACATACATTCCAGAATTGAGAGGTTAAATAACAAAGATTTAAATCGTCCGTACCGTAGTGAGACCGCGCCGTGATTTTGCCACGCGTAATGAGATAGCCCGCGCATTTAGAATACAGTGTTAGCCGGGCGTATTGTAACTTTGCCAATTTTTGTTGAAAAGTGGCGCAAAATAATAAATGGTAAATAACAGTTAGAGTGTTGGCAATTACACTATTTATAACTACTCATTAGTGTGCGTGGTTCGGCATTTTGTTAACGCACACATTCGAAGACAATGCCACAGTTTTTGGTGTCATGTCAGGACATATCTAACGATTTAAATCTTTGTTAAATAGACGTTTTGACTACAGTTTTGAAGTATTATGAAAGCTAAGATGAAGCTGCTGATTCTCCGATTATCCTTCAAAGAAAGCCAAACATCGATTTTAAAAAGACTATGTAAACGAATCTTTTAAAAAATCGGTACTTCATTACGTATGTTAGCGGGTTAACTACGAACCTTATTTGTGTTAGAAGAACACCAACGTTTCATCCCTTAACGTGGTGCTCTTCCAACACAAATAAGGTTTGTAGTTAACCCGCGTACATCCGTAATAAATTCGTCAAACTACGATAGTTTTTATATTAATATCGTTACTTGATTGCAGCTTATAAAGAAGTACAAATGTAATACTTATAAAGAATGTAAAGGCCTGTTCAGACCTCCGCGGTATTTGCTACCCAGAGCGGTTGCGAAATCCGAGTACGTATGCAGTGATCATACTGTCACTAAAATACTCGATGGAATACCGCATACACGCGAAATCAAAACGTAACTTCTAGTCTAGACCTTCGTCATACAACGTACGGTATAAAAAAAACATGTCTATGTAGGTATAATGTATTTTGATATCAGTTATTTAGGACCTATTCCACAACCTCTGCTTCACATGGGGCAATATAATGATGTGTGAATTTATCAGCATTATTTATTTACGCCACGTCGTCGTCACTTTTCATCCGGTGAAAGTGTGATCAAACGAAGGTCTAATAACTATAAAAAAAAAACTTATTGCTACCGCTCTTGGTAGCTAATATGGCGTAGATCTGGGCCCATACTCGTAAAAACGAAAGTATCTGATTCGTTTTCGTGCAAACGCTATCTTATGCAAATGACATAGGAGTTGATTTCGCTTGTAAACGAATCAGAAACTTCTATTTTAGTTTTCCTTGTTGACCGCTGAACTGTCTGTAATTGGGTACTACCTCACTAGTCCCTACCATTTTAGTGTAACGTGGGAACTAAATTACAAACTTACAGATAAAACCAGTTCTCTAGTAACGTAAAAGAACTGCAAGCCGCTTATAGCAACTGTATCTGTGTGGACTTGATTCAAGAATCTTGCAACCTGAAAAAAAGAAAGAGTTGTTTTGAGTTCGCAAAAGAAGAACCAATTAGTGGTGTACGTCACGGGCATCATACAAACAAAATCAACTTTAAAACAACAGCGAAAGAATCATCAAAATCTTTTAAAAATTTGGCGCAGATATCACTTGTTGTAGCTAGTCGTGATTCCTCAAAAATATTATGATGCTTTTTTAAGTTTTACGTGAGCTTTTTTTGATGTCGGCTAAAATACAACTAACCTCTCGAGAGAAAGACGATGAAGGCACGTTGTACAAAGCAGTGGCAGGCACCAAGGAAGCTGAATGGACAGCTGCTGCTAGTAGAAACACCGCCAGCCTACGAGCTAAGAGGAACGCAACTGAGAACCCTGGGAAGAGCGAGTATATCTTGACGGTGACGCTGAAAATAAATACTAGCTTAATACTTGATGGCAGCAATACACACTAGCCGAGACACCCCGAGACAGGCCGAGCACGAGTGTGTGCATAGCGCGCTCGTCTCACCACGGGGTCCCTCGTATGCTCTGGTCATGTTTCGGTCACAGTTCAAGGGTGTCGAGTGTGTACATACCTACATGGTGATTGGTGCTTTTCGTTGAAAGAACGAGCGCCCGAGACGTCACGTGACAATCGATGAGACGTCTCGGGGATTGTGTACTAACCAACTGCTATCAGGCCCAAAACGTCCACTGCAGGATAAGAGACTCTCCCAAAGGTTGTAATACAAAAAAAACAAGCATTGTATTTGATGGCGACAGTACACTCTAGCACGAAAGTTTACATGGCGCGCTAGTCTCGCCTCGGCCTCGTAGGCTCTCGTCATGTCTCGCTCACACGTTAGTTACAGTGCGACAACGAGTGTAAAGTGGGGAGTGGGTGAATGGGTGCCTGAACAAGCGGCGTCTCGGGGAGAGTGTACATCCACCATAATTGTGTATACTTTAGCCCTTTACCACAGAACCAACTGCTATCAGACCCTAGAAGTCTGTCTGTTCTCAGCAGGAGAACGGACTTAGCACATACATCCATCCAGCACCGCTACCGCACGGCATAAAAATAAGCATTTAAACATGGGCGTAAGCCTGGTGACGCACCTAATTCAGCTTGCGCATAAAATAAATAATACCTAATAATTAATTGTTAAAATAACTTTTATGCTGTCAAATTATTGAGTTGAGCAACGAGGAATAAAATAGTTGCGCAAAAGGAAAGCCCCATTGCTCAACTATTCACACACAGTTGAGCAACATGGAATTCGCGTCATCGTAAAATTTATTTAAATGTTACGAATTTAATCCCTGTATGTAAATTATTGTGCTGTGCGGCAATGGAGACTCCCCCAAAGATTGCAATTGGAATTATTTTGTGGGATTCCATATTTATATTATATATATAAAGTGCCACGTTATTGGTGTACAAAGCCGACAGGGGGTTGTTGTGCACCATATACCCAATTACTCCGCATGGTTGATTTTCAGAAATAGGTTTTTTTTAGTTTTCATAGTAAAAAACTTTTACGCATACGCTTAGAAAAATGACAACCCTATCGCTAACGCAAACACACGTAAGGCCGGCCATTTTGACGACAAAATTTTAGGGTTACTTTTTCATGTGCAAATAAAGAATACATTCATTCATGCTAAAAATAAAACTAGGCACATACGTAGCACTTTTTAAATTTCGCATTTTTCTAACATACCTAAAGCTTATTTATCGGGTATTTATCGCGTAACTTTTATTAAAATATCGATAAATAATCTTTATTCGGTAGATACGTAGACGTACCTACCACGAAACAAACATAAACCTACAGATAAACATTAAACACTGTAAGTTAAAATAATAGCATAGAAGAATAATGTACGGAAATACCATAAAATTATCGGCCTTGGCTAAAGAAAAGCGATTGAAAGGTCAATAACCTTACTGATGAACAGCTGATCTAAGGTTGTCACTGACATAGAAATGAGCCAGATGAAAATTTAGAGGTATTTTTTTTAAGTATAAAACCTTAAAACCCGGAAAATGCTAGAACAAAAAGTGTTCGTAGGAGGGGGGTGGACCACTCCCTTTCCGCTTAGTACACCAATAACGTGGCATCTTGTATAATAATATATTTGTTTTTTGTATTCGTACGATATATATTTTGTCACAAGAACAACGAACAAACAAAAGAATAAAATTAATAAGTTGAGACAAAGCTCAATCAATCATCGCTTACCTATCAGAGTCACCAGTCACATTGTTATCTCGTTGGTTTTTTACTCCTCTACAAGAAATATTAAAATGAAATTTGTGTCTAATTCGAAAGTAGTAGTAGAAAGGAAAATCTTTAGAAATTAAGTGAAAATATTCACACTTTTTAAAATACTCACAAAAGAATACGATAAAGCTGGAGACAGAAGAAAAACAGAGTGTTTGCAAATGAAATAAGGACGATACCGCTGATGACGTCATTAAATGAATGGACCAATCGCGTGACTTTACTGTACTCCTCGCGTAGAGCTCTCCAATAACTTGGCGGTAAACAATGCTGAAAAAGGTTTTATTAAAGAGTTTGTTTGATTCGACATGAATTCGACACACAAAAGCGCCTTTCAACCTTCCAACCTCCTTCCAACCTCCTTTCAGTTTGATCGAACAATTTTTTTTTAAAGAATTTTCTTATGTAGATCTTAAAATTTCGTACCAAAAACTTTTACCTACTTTACCTTGTCACTGGCCAGAACGATTTTCTTATTGATATGATTCATCAATGAAACCAAGTATATACAGGTGCACATAATATACATGTCGGAATAGTTCCAGTTCAGGACACTTAGTAAGTTTGTAATCTGAAAAAAAAAAAAAATTTGTTGGGCAGCTATGCTGTTCACTAGAACACATATAAATAGGTAGTATTTTAAGGACAGTGATTTTTTTATAGATCTAAAAGTTGAGCTTGAATTTTCAGCTTTGGCAGAACATAAACCATCTTAATCTCAAATCAGCGAGATTAGGCGAAATAGGCAAAAGTCAATAAAAATCGTACCAAATTATAACTGCCAAATAATTTAATTCCAACATTTTCATAACAAATAATATTTTTTTTATACAAACCTAAGTGTAAATAATATTAAATGTTGACCGAGGCACCTTCCTAAACTTTTTTAATTATAAAAACTTTCGTAGTTTGACAAATTCACTATGAATGTAAGCGGGTTAACTATGAACCTAGTTTGTGTTGGAAGAACAATTACCGATTTTTCACAAAATCTTAGACGAACGAGATGTCCTCTAACATTGAATAAATAACAATGAAATTTAACTATTGAAACTCCGCAGCAACATAAGCGGTGTCCCTCAAACAGCTAAAATACGCTAATCTTGACGGAAGTTACCTATTTGAGCCGTTTGGGGTTGATTGAAACCTTTGGTCCTTGGGGACCTGGGTCACACGCCATTTATAAAGATCTTACCAAACTTCTTATAGAGTCGACAGGTGATCGGAATGCTGGCTTCTATTTCGGTCAACGAATTAGCTTTGCCATTCAACGTGGCAATGCTGCCAGCATTCTGCCTTCTGGTGACGGCTTAGATTTTTAAGAAATAGATATGAGTGTATATACTAGTTGTAATTGTTTTATTATGTTATTGTACCTATATAATATATTAAATAAATATTATCATTATTGAATGACCATTTATTTAAAAAGAAATTATTTAACTGGCTACATGTACGCAATTTTTATGACATAATTATTAATAGCTAAAGATGAGCTCATAATTAATTTTAATTACCTACAAGATGCCATGTTTTATGCAATAAAAATATCATTTAATTTCAGTTCATTTCATTGGCAATTGCTCATTAGTAAATTAGGGACGGACCATAATCTACATATGTGATTTGAAAAATTCTGACTTAAAAAAATGGCAACTTTTCATTACCTGAATGATAACACCCACTGCTCTTCCGCCTCCAAATTCAAGATCGTAGTACCAAGAAAAGGTTTTCTGTATGAAGACATCATAGTTAGAAATGTCTATTGTTCTTATGTCTGACAATTCTCTCAATTTTTCAAAGTAAAATAAAATGTGCTCGACTGAAAATTAAAAACATACAAATTTAAACATAATTGACGGTAAATTGACCGTTCTAACACGTGGAACAAATAAACCCAATTATCCTTTGAATCCGCATAAGTGAAGGGACTAGTGACTTGTACCACAGGTCATTTTCTAAAACCTATCACAGGCACCAGTCTCTCACAAAACAGATCATATGTAGTTTAAAGCAGATAAGCTGGGTTATGTTACTATTCTTATACTTTGCAATATATTTAAGTCCCCCTGTATTAATTTATCTATACCTAAGTACTTATTGTGAGAGACAAATACATGCTTATTATTATTATTATTGCCTTTAACCGTTTTCTATACCTAACATAAGCAAATAAAATAATGTTATTTGCACTTTGAGAAGAACACTTCTTATAAAGCCTATCCATTACTAAAGGTCGGCGGTCATCCTATTGAATATTTCCTTATCCAGGGCTAGCCTGAATAAGTTTTCTGCTTTCTTAATGCCAGTCCATTGCCTTATGTTGCGCAGCGAGGAAGTCTTCCTCCGACCAACCGCTCTTTTACCCTGTATCTCCCCTATCATGATCGCAGCAGTTGGTATCGAGCCCTGTTCCACTCTGATCCACTTTTCCACTAATGGATCGGCTTCCACTTTTTTGTCCACTCTCATCCACCGATGGATTAGTTTCGACTACAAGTTCCACTCTGATCGAAAAAAGTTGTTTCCACATAATTCGATCATGTCCGAGATAGGCAACTTTTCTCTGTTTGATGGTTCTTACAAGGTTACGTCTTTTGACTCGTTTAAGGACGTCAATGTTTTTGACCTTTTGAGTCTAACTTATGCGCCTAACTTAACCATTAAATATTAACAAAAACTTACATAGAGCCGTTGTAAGTGTAATTATACAAATAGCATAAGATTTGACCTTCAGAGAAGGGTCAAAGTAGTCATGAACCTGCAACTTGTACAATTCTCGAAGGAGTTCTGGTAATTTTGCAGCTCCTATATAAATGGATAGGAATGTATTGGCACCAGTCGACAAATAGAACATGAAATGGCCTGAAAAAAAATCATTTGATAGAATTTTTTACGTTTCGGTATTTGTTTATACAGGGTGTAACAAAAAGTAAGGATTAAACTTTAAGGGGGGGTTCAGCTTTGATCAGTTAACATGGGAAAATAGAAAAAACATCGAATTAGTTTTCCAAAAAATAAATGTACGAAATGATCACTACACTAGTCAGTGACTGATGTCGCGGGTGTTGAACGACAAAGGTGAAGTGTGTTTTAAAGGAGAGGTAAACAGGTACGTAGGCCATTGCAAATTATTTTTAACGACAATAATCACATGCATCAGTCGCTGCCATTGGCTGCTATGTCTATTGGTAATTTTGTTTATAATGTTTATTTCGAAAGTAAATATTTTAGGAAAAGTGAAAAAAATGTATATTATCTTGTTTTTTGATTTGTCAATGTTGTCATACATACCAACAGACTTGGTTGAGAAAGATAACATGAAATAAATAATGCTGAGTATCACACCAATAGCTTGAATCACGCCAATCACTATTGCATAAATAAATTTCTGAATGAAAACTCCCAATCTGTGAATTAGTAATGCAATTTATTAACATGTTTATTGTTGATACGATTTTCTCATTTTCTTCGCATCTATCTATACACATGGTGATGGATACCATGTGTAGAGATATATCCGAAGAAAATCATCATGCAAAAGGTGCCAACAATTCTTACTAATATTATAAAAGCGAACTAAATTTGTCTGTTCACGTCTTCACGTCTAAACAGCTGAACGGATCTGAATGCAATTTGGCAAGGGGGTAAATAATATCCCGGAGATGGACATAGGGAACTTGAAAAGTGCGTGCGAAGTCGCGGGCAGAAGCTATTAGCATTTTTGAAGGTTACCTCATTTTATTATTTGTATTGCAATCGCCCGTCAATGGCGATAAGCCGATACATTTACCGATTAAAAATAATAATTTAGTTGTTCTCTTAAAAACCGCCAATTGGGTTTTTGTGTCAACCTCTATTGTCACATTTTGCAATTCGAATATTTTGTTGTTCCTTTTTTTACTGAAAATTATTTTCATTACAAAATTAACTGAACGAATTTCAATAATAAAAGGAAAATGTAAGTAAATAACTTACATTGTTTCCAAAGCAACTTCCTCTCTACGAATACGTTCAAAATTAATGTTTTCTAGTTCTTTTGATATATCTAAAAATAAATTATTTTGATAACTTACATAATTATCATCTACACGTAATGTCATGTCTTCAATACGTGTTAACACAATACTTGTCACATTAATAATGGTAGGAACTTTTATACATACCTATAGGCTTTGTCATAACATGAAACATATTTATAACAACAGAAAATAAAATTGTTTGCTAAAAAAATAATTTACGACACGTTAAAGCTATTCAGCTTCCTCAGGCAACCGATAAGAACATAACACCTCTACTATTTTTATAACATTTCTATGAATAATTTAACTTTAGCCTGTCACATGTCAATTTCCTAACGTGACAATTATTGTGCGTCGACAACACGGAGGCCCATAATTTTCCTGGCCCTTTTGGGTGTATTTACATAATCCATAATTCCTGTCCTAGGCCACGCGGAATTTGGAATTTTCTCTGTTATTTGGAGTTTCCTCTCTAAAGTCATATCTATCTTAACAAAAGTTATGGGTAAAATTCCGATTCATAACCAACATTAAAATTTAGTATCGTTGGATCTGTGATCGAAATTATCAACAATCCTCCTTGATCAACTTACCTTGATGAAGGTATTCGAGTGGTTTTTAAAATAAGCTCGAATTAACACCGAATTGGTTTTGACTACTCTGTACATAACAACAACGCTATTTATTGCTTAATAATCAAGATGTATATTAAAGATAATCTACTAAACTAATAAAATTCTCACTACGTGAAAGTTTGGATGTATGTAAGTAAGTATAGGGGATGTTTGTAACTTCTTCAAGCCAAAACACATACACACACACACAGAACACGACCAGTAGAGAACGGAACGCGCTGAAATTTTGCGTAGATGTTTTTTATACCTTGAATAATATGTTACTTAAGGTAGGTAGTTTGCGTACACCTACGCAAACTACATACTTATATTATTATATACTTATAAACTTGTATGCCATAAATCACTTACCATGGTAAAGAAATAAACTAAAAACATTTCCATAGAACAATAACTGCGTAGATCTTTCTTGACTAGGTATTTGATTAACGTATAGGTTACTGTTTATCCCGAAAACAACGCGACCGAAGACGCAGGCAGATGGTAGCTTATAATATTATTGTGATTATATTTAAGTTTTATAGAATATCATTATTTTAGATAGAGGGACAGAATATGTTGGTTTTGTCGAGGTCGTAGAACAGCTGAACTGTCTGTAATTGGGTACTACCTCACTAGTCCCTACCATTTTAGTGTAACGTGGGAACTAAATTACAAACTTACAGATAAAACCAGTTCTCTAGTAACGTAAAAGAACTGCAAGCCGCTTGTAGCAACTGTATCTGTGTG
Organism: Eupithecia inturbata; assembly: GCA_963662085.1. NCBI lineage: Eukaryota > Metazoa > Arthropoda > Insecta > Lepidoptera > Geometridae > Eupithecia > Eupithecia inturbata. The sequence goes on along the minus strand of OY759178.1, from coordinate 13,276,280 downwards.
GACTTGATTCAAGAATCTTGCAACCTGAAAAAAAGAAAGAGTTGTTTTGAGTTCGCAAAAGAAGAACCAATTAGTGGTGTACGTCACGGGCATCATACAAACAAAATCAACTTTAAAACAACAGCGAAAGAATCATCCAAATCTTTTAAAAATTTGGCGCAGATATCACTTGTTGTAGCTAGTCGTGATTCCTCAAAAATATTATGATGCTTTTTTAAGTTTTACGTGAGCTTTTTTTGATGTCGGCTAAAATACAACTAACCTCTCGAGAGAAAGACGATGAAGGCACGTTGTACAAAGCAGTGGCAGGCACCAAGGAAGCTGAATGGACAGCTGCTGCTAGTAGAAACACCGCCAGCCTACGAGCTAAGAGGAACGCAACTGAGAACCCTGGGAAGAGCGAGTATATCTTGACGGTGACGCTGAAAATAAATACTAGCTTAATACTTGATGGCAGCAATACACACTAGCCGAGACACCCCGAGACAGGCCGAGCACGAGTGTGTGCATAGCGCGCTCGTCTCACCACGGGGTCCCTCGTATGCTCTGGTCATGTTTCGGTCACAGTTCAAGGGTGTCGAGTGTGTACATACCTACATGGTGATTGGTGCTTTTCGTTGAAAGAACGAGCGCCCGAGACGTCACGTGACAATCGATGAGACGTCTCGGGGATTGTGTACTAACCAACTGCTATCAGGCCCAAAACGTCCACTGCAGGATAAGAGACTCTCCCAAAGGTTGTAATACAAAAAAAACAAGCATTGTATTTGATGGCGACAGTACACTCTAGCACGAAAGTTTACATGGCGCGCTAGTCTCGCCTCGGCCTCGTAGGCTCTCGTCATGTCTCGCTCACACGTTAGTTACAGTGCGACAACGAGTGTAAAGTGGGGAGTGGGTGAATGGGTGCCTGAACAAGCGGCGTCTCGGGGAGAGTGTACATCCACCATAATTGTGTATACTTTAGCCCTTTACCACAGAACCAACTGCTATCAGACCCTAGAAGTCTGTCTGTTCTCAGCAGGAGAACGGACTTAGCACATACATCCATCCAGCACCGCTACCGCACGGCATAAAAATAAGCATTTAAACATGGGCGTAAGCCTGGTGACGCACCTAATTCAGCTTGCGCATAAAATAAATAATACCTAATAATTAATTGTTAAAATAACTTTTATGCTGTCAAATTATTGAGTTGAGCAACGAGGAATAAAATAGTTGCGCAAAAGGAAAGCCCCATTGCTCAACTATTCACACACAGTTGAGCAACATGGAATTCGCGTCATCGTAAAATTTATTTAAATGTTACGAATTTAATCCCTGTATGTAAATTATTGTGCTGTGCGGCAATGGAGACTCCCCCAAAGATTGCAATTGGAATTATTTTGTGGGATTCCATATTTATATTATATATATAAAGTGCCACGTTATTGGTGTACAAAGCCGACAGGGGGTTGTTGTGCACCATATACCCAATTACTCCGCATGGTTGATTTTCAGAAATAGGTTTTTTTTAGTTTTCATAGTAAAAAACTTTTACGCATACGCTTAGAAAAATGACAACCCTATCGCTAACGCAAACACACGTAAGGCCGGCCATTTTGACGACAAAATTTTAGGGTTACTTTTTCATGTGCAAATAAAGAATACATTCATTCATGCTAAAAATAAAACTAGGCACATACGTAGCACTTTTTAAATTTCGCATTTTTCTAACATACCTAAAGCTTATTTATCGGGTATTTATCGCGTAACTTTTATTAAAATATCGATAAATAATCTTTATTCGGTAGATACGTAGACGTACCTACCACGAAACAAACATAAACCTACAGATAAACATTAAACACTGTAAGTTAAAATAATAGCATAGAAGAATAATGTACGGAAATACCATAAAATTATCGGCCTTGGCTAAAGAAAAGCGATTGAAAGGTCAATAACCTTACTGATGAACAGCTGATCTAAGGTTGTCACTGACATAGAAATGAGCCAGATGAAAATTTAGAGGTATTTTTTTTAAGTATAAAACCTTAAAACCCGGAAAATGCTAGAACAAAAAGTGTTCGTAGGAGGGGGGTGGACCACTCCCTTTCCGCTTAGTACACCAATAACGTGGCATCTTGTATAATAATATATTTGTTTTTTGTATTCGTACGATATATATTTTGTCACAAGAACAACGAACAAACAAAAGAATAAAATTAATAAGTTGAGACAAAGCTCAATCAATCATCGCTTACCTATCAGAGTCACCAGTCACATTGTTATCTCGTTGGTTTTTTACTCCTCTACAAGAAATATTAAAATGAAATTTGTGTCTAATTCGAAAGTAGTAGTAGAAAGGAAAATCTTTAGAAATTAAGTGAAAATATTCACACTTTTTAAAATACTCACAAAAGAATACGATAAAGCTGGAGACAGAAGAAAAACAGAGTGTTTGCAAATGAAATAAGGACGATACCGCTGATGACGTCATTAAATGAATGGACCAATCGCGTGACTTTACTGTACTCCTCGCGTAGAGCTCTCCAATAACTTGGCGGTAAACAATGCTGAAAAAGGTTTTATTAAAGAGTTTGTTTGATTCGACATGAATTCGACACACAAAAGCGCCTTTCAACCTTCCAACCTCCTTCCAACCTCCTTTCAGTTTGATCGAACAATTTTTTTTTAAAGAATTTTCTTATGTAGATCTTAAAATTTCGTACCAAAAACTTTTACCTACTTTACCTTGTCACTGGCCAGAACGATTTTCTTATTGATATGATTCATCAATGAAACCAAGTATATACAGGTGCACATAATATACATGTCGGAATAGTTCCAGTTCAGGACACTTAGTAAGTTTGTAATCTGAAAAAAAAAAAAAATTTGTTGGGCAGCTATGCTGTTCACTAGAACACATATAAATAGGTAGTATTTTAAGGACAGTGATTTTTTTATAGATCTAAAAGTTGAGCTTGAATTTTCAGCTTTGGCAGAACATAAACCATCTTAATCTCAAATCAGCGAGATTAGGCGAAATAGGCAAAAGTCAATAAAAATCGTACCAAATTATAACTGCCAAATAATTTAATTCCAACATTTTCATAACAAATAATATTTTTTTTATACAAACCTAAGTGTAAATAATATTAAATGTTGACCGAGGCACCTTCCTAAACTTTTTTAATTATAAAAACTTTCGTAGTTTGACAAATTCACTATGAATGTAAGCGGGTTAACTATGAACCTAGTTTGTGTTGGAAGAACAATTACCGATTTTTCACAAAATCTTAGACGAACGAGATGTCCTCTAACATTGAATAAATAACAATGAAATTTAACTATTGAAACTCCGCAGCAACATAAGCGGTGTCCCTCAAACAGCTAAAATACGCTAATCTTGACGGAAGTTACCTATTTGAGCCGTTTGGGGTTGATTGAAACCTTTGGTCCTTGGGGACCTGGGTCACACGCCATTTATAAAGATCTTACCAAACTTCTTATAGAGTCGACAGGTGATCGGAATGCTGGCTTCTATTTCGGTCAACGAATTAGCTTTGCCATTCAACGTGGCAATGCTGCCAGCATTCTGCCTTCTGGTGACGGCTTAGATTTTTAAGAAATAGATATGAGTGTATATACTAGTTGTAATTGTTTTATTATGTTATTGTACCTATATAATATATTAAATAAATATTATCATTATTGAATGACCATTTATTTAAAAAGAAATTATTTAACTGGCTACATGTACGCAATTTTTATGACATAATTATTAATAGCTAAAGATGAGCTCATAATTAATTTTAATTACCTACAAGATGCCATGTTTTATGCAATAAAAATATCATTTAATTTCAGTTCATTTCATTGGCAATTGCTCATTAGTAAATTAGGGACGGACCATAATCTACATATGTGATTTGAAAAATTCTGACTTAAAAAAATGGCAACTTTTCATTACCTGAATGATAACACCCACTGCTCTTCCGCCTCCAAATTCAAGATCGTAGTACCAAGAAAAGGTTTTCTGTATGAAGACATCATAGTTAGAAATGTCTATTGTTCTTATGTCTGACAATTCTCTCAATTTTTCAAAGTAAAATAAAATGTGCTCGACTGAAAATTAAAAACATACAAATTTAAACATAATTGACGGTAAATTGACCGTTCTAACACGTGGAACAAATAAACCCAATTATCCTTTGAATCCGCATAAGTGAAGGGACTAGTGACTTGTACCACAGGTCATTTTCTAAAACCTATCACAGGCACCAGTCTCTCACAAAACAGATCATATGTAGTTTAAAGCAGATAAGCTGGGTTATGTTACTATTCTTATACTTTGCAATATATTTAAGTCCCCCTGTATTAATTTATCTATACCTAAGTACTTATTGTGAGAGACAAATACATGCTTATTATTATTATTATTGCCTTTAACCGTTTTCTATACCTAACATAAGCAAATAAAATAATGTTATTTGCACTTTGAGAAGAACACTTCTTATAAAGCCTATCCATTACTAAAGGTCGGCGGTCATCCTATTGAATATTTCCTTATCCAGGGCTAGCCTGAATAAGTTTTCTGCTTTCTTAATGCCAGTCCATTGCCTTATGTTGCGCAGCGAGGAAGTCTTCCTCCGACCAACCGCTCTTTTACCCTGTATCTCCCCTATCATGATCGCAGCAGTTGGTATCGAGCCCTGTTCCACTCTGATCCACTTTTCCACTAATGGATCGGCTTCCACTTTTTTGTCCACTCTCATCCACCGATGGATTAGTTTCGACTACAAGTTCCACTCTGATCGAAAAAAGTTGTTTCCACATAATTCGATCATGTCCGAGATAGGCAACTTTTCTCTGTTTGATGGTTCTTACAAGGTTACGTCTTTTGACTCGTTTAAGGACGTCAATGTTTTTGACCTTTTGAGTCTAACTTATGCGCCTAACTTAACCATTAAATATTAACAAAAACTTACATAGAGCCGTTGTAAGTGTAATTATACAAATAGCATAAGATTTGACCTTCAGAGAAGGGTCAAAGTAGTCATGAACCTGCAACTTGTACAATTCTCGAAGGAGTTCTGGTAATTTTGCAGCTCCTATATAAATGGATAGGAATGTATTGGCACCAGTCGACAAATAGAACATGAAATGGCCTGAAAAAAAATCATTTGATAGAATTTTTTACGTTTCGGTATTTGTTTATACAGGGTGTAACAAAAAGTAAGGATTAAACTTTAAGGGGGGGTTCAGCTTTGATCAGTTAACATGGGAAAATAGAAAAAACATCGAATTAGTTTTCCAAAAAATAAATGTACGAAATGATCACTACACTAGTCAGTGACTGATGTCGCGGGTGTTGAACGACAAAGGTGAAGTGTGTTTTAAAGGAGAGGTAAACAGGTACGTAGGCCATTGCAAATTATTTTTAACGACAATAATCACATGCATCAGTCGCTGCCATTGGCTGCTATGTCTATTGGTAATTTTGTTTATAATGTTTATTTCGAAAGTAAATATTTTAGGAAAAGTGAAAAAAATGTATATTATCTTGTTTTTTGATTTGTCAATGTTGTCATACATACCAACAGACTTGGTTGAGAAAGATAACATGAAATAAATAATGCTGAGTATCACACCAATAGCTTGAATCACGCCAATCACTATTGCATAAATAAATTTCTGAATGAAAACTCCCAATCTGTGAATTAGTAATGCAATTTATTAACATGTTTATTGTTGATACGATTTTCTCATTTTCTTCGCATCTATCTATACACATGGTGATGGATACCATGTGTAGAGATATATCCGAAGAAAATCATCATGCAAAAGGTGCCAACAATTCTTACTAATATTATAAAAGCGAACTAAATTTGTCTGTTCACGTCTTCACGTCTAAACAGCTGAACGGATCTGAATGCAATTTGGCAAGGGGGTAAATAATATCCCGGAGATGGACATAGGGAACTTGAAAAGTGCGTGCGAAGTCGCGGGCAGAAGCTATTAGCATTTTTGAAGGTTACCTCATTTTATTATTTGTATTGCAATCGCCCGTCAATGGCGATAAGCCGATACATTTACCGATTAAAAATAATAATTTAGTTGTTCTCTTAAAAACCGCCAATTGGGTTTTTGTGTCAACCTCTATTGTCACATTTTGCAATTCGAATATTTTGTTGTTCCTTTTTTTACTGAAAATTATTTTCATTACAAAATTAACTGAACGAATTTCAATAATAAAAGGAAAATGTAAGTAAATAACTTACATTGTTTCCAAAGCAACTTCCTCTCTACGAATACGTTCAAAATTAATGTTTTCTAGTTCTTTTGATATATCTAAAAATAAATTATTTTGATAACTTACATAATTATCATCTACACGTAATGTCATGTCTTCAATACGTGTTAACACAATACTTGTCACATTAATAATGGTAGGAACTTTTATACATACCTATAGGCTTTGTCATAACATGAAACATATTTATAACAACAGAAAATAAAATTGTTTGCTAAAAAAATAATTTACGACACGTTAAAGCTATTCAGCTTCCTCAGGCAACCGATAAGAACATAACACCTCTACTATTTTTATAACATTTCTATGAATAATTTAACTTTAGCCTGTCACATGTCAATTTCCTAACGTGACAATTATTGTGCGTCGACAACACGGAGGCCCATAATTTTCCTGGCCCTTTTGGGTGTATTTACATAATCCATAATTCCTGTCCTAGGCCACGCGGAATTTGGAATTTTCTCTGTTATTTGGAGTTTCCTCTCTAAAGTCATATCTATCTTAACAAAAGTTATGGGTAAAATTCCGATTCATAACCAACATTAAAATTTAGTATCGTTGGATCTGTGATCGAAATTATCAACAATCCTCCTTGATCAACTTACCTTGATGAAGGTATTCGAGTGGTTTTTAAAATAAGCTCGAATTAACACCGAATTGGTTTTGACTACTCTGTACATAACAACAACGCTATTTATTGCTTAATAATCAAGATGTATATTAAAGATAATCTACTAAACTAATAAAATTCTCACTACGTGAAAGTTTGGATGTATGTAAGTAAGTATAGGGGATGTTTGTAACTTCTTCAAGCCAAAACACATACACACACACACAGAACACGACCAGTAGAGAACGGAACGCGCTGAAATTTTGCGTAGATGTTTTTTATACCTTGAATAATATGTTACTTAAGGTAGGTAGTTTGCGTACACCTACGCAAACTACATACTTATATTATTATATACTTATAAACTTGTATGCCATAAATCACTTACCATGGTAAAGAAATAAACTAAAAACATTTCCATAGAACAATAACTGCGTAGATCTTTCTTGACTAGGTATTTGATTAACGTATAGGTTACTGTTTATCCCGAAAACAACGCGACCGAAGACGCAGGCAGATGGTAGCTTATAATATTATTGTGATTATATTTAAGTTTTATAGAATATCATTATTTTAGATAGAGGGACAGAATATGTTGGTTTTGTCGAGGTCGTAGAAACAGGTTGATTTTCAATATTAGTTCAGCGACTGTTTTGGTAACGCCGACAGTACGTGTTCATTAAATATTCGGTTCCATAGAATAATATCACAAGGCATTATTATTTTGAGCATTGGATTTGTTTATAATGTTCATATAAATTTACATTTAATTACATAGAGGCTTTAAGTCTTACCAAACTCTAACCAGTTTTTAAAACAGTTTATAATATATTTACTAACAATAAAAATTATAATCTTATAGAAACAAATTAGAAATAATATTTGCATTTGAAGTAATTGATCTAACTGCAGAGTGTTGCATACAATCTTCACGTAGCTTATCTGATCCAAGTCAATTCTGTCAATCAAATCTGAACCAGTCGGAAGCTTCCCCAAGACGCTGGCTGCATTGCTCCTCGGTATAGCAATGCTGATTCGCTGCGCTAGATACTCACCAGCTCTCGGATCACGCATCGCTTCGACCAAACGCTAAGTTCATTCAATTTGCTTGAAACCAAGATATTTCAACTCAGAACTGATTTCAACATAATCTTGAACGACTGTCAATGTTTTGAGCTTGAGAGACAATCAAAACAACTGAAGTTCTCAAAACACCATTAAAATCTTAACAAAATGTTTATGAAACAAATGAAGAAAACAAATTCGCATCGCAAAATATTAAAAGCAACTGGCAGTTTTTATGAGTGTATAAGAATAGTTCTGATCGTCTTCAGAATATTGGGGCTTCTGCCGTTGAACATTGAAAAACGCAAGTCTGAAGATTTAAGGTATCTATTTAGTTCTATCAGAATACCGGAAAACGATATTTACGAAAGCGTTTAAGGATATTTAGTTATTGAAATAAATAAATGGTATTGGTCAATTGTACCCCGTATTCATCGCAAACATTAATTACCTACTCAGTTGAAAAAATTTGCTACTTATGCAATGAAAAGTCGGTACACAAATTAAAGTAGTAGAACGTTATATTTGTTTTCTTTTTCAGAATTTCGTGGCGAACTCCCTATAATGTATTCATCTACATTCCATGTATAGGCTTTACATTTTTTTTTAAAACTGTTCAAATTTATATATTTTTCCATGCAGTAACAAAGCCCGGTAAGAGGCATCATCTAGCCCCAATCTAAGCAGCTTGTGTTATGGGTACTAGAACAAAAATATCTATCTATATCTAGTACCCATAACATAAAAATATCTATCTAATTACATAGAAAACACCCGAATTATTATGCTCATTACGTGAAAGCTGATCTGCAGATCATACAAACATTTGTCCCGAGACGGGAGTCAAACCCGCAACCACCTGCGTCGCAGGCGGACCTTCGCTCGCTACGTCAATGAGGTCGTTGTAAACATACGTCGTTGAGATCTTGAAGTCAGTTGTCTCAAAGAGTAGGACAAACAAGAAGAGCAGCAGTTCAAAAAATCGGGACTAATGATGATGATTTAGGAGATGACGATAACCATCATATCAGCCCACACACGTCCGTTCAGCTACTGGACATGGGCCTTCCCCCTACAACGCCACAAATAGCGTTCCTGAACCGCCTCCATCCACCAACTCCCTACGCCCGCTACAATGCCGTTGTTCCATCGAATAGATGGTACCCAACACTCTGCTTCGCGTTGCATCGCGGTCGCCACTCAAGAAACTTTATCCTCCAGCGGTTATAAGTTTTGCTATAAGCTATATGGCTTGCCCACTGCCACTTCAGCTTACAAATTTCATGTCCGACAGGTGACTTTGGTTCTGTTACGGATATCCGTTTTCTGGATTCTATCACGAAGAGAAACTCCAAGCATAGCTCTCTCCATCGCTAAGCGATGAGGATTTACCTCAATATTTCAAAACATCCGCCCAGCACAGGGTACTTATCACCTCGGTTTGCGACATAATTTCGCGCACTTCCTCGCAATTTAGGGCGAAGTAATGAGTCTTTAACGAAAATGGAAACTTAATCCGTCTCATTTTGGGTCAATTTACCGTTTGCGTTGTTACCGTCCTCGGGCGGTTGCGGCCTTAAGCTGAGGCTGGACCGGTTTAGCCGCGCACTAGGCCAATTTCACTCATCAGACTCAACACGTAGAGTTTCTTGATTCTTGAGTTAGTTTTAATTCGTTTGGTTTATTATGTATGTTTGTTTTATGCATGTTGTGTTTTAGTATAAGCTTTTTGTTTTTACTTTACCTCAGTTTTTTTTTGTGTGCGTGTGCTAAATAAATTATATTCTATTCTATCGTGTTTGGAATGCGCTCTTGTTTCAAGGAGGAAATAAAACTAGGTTTTGTATGGTTTTTGAGGCAATTGTGTTTACAGTTTCTATGCATGAATTTCACTTACAATTTTATAAGTTTCTGATAAAACAAATACGTCACCTAGTCCCAATATAATATTTTTTACAGAAATTCTATTCTTTTTCTTCATGACCTTTGTGGAGATGCTGTTTATCTTACGATTATGTATGAACTTCAAGAATTTAATCACTGGTGTTGAAAACCTAGAGAAATTGCTGCCAGCGATAAAAAAGCCAAAATCATTTATAAGATTTGTAAAGCGCTTTGTTGTTTTCTTTTCCTGTCTTGGGATCGGTAAGCTACGTGTTTTTTTACTTGGAATATCGTATAACTGGCGTACTTATAGAATCTTAGCTTTTGCCTGCAGCTTCGCACGCCCTATTTAAGTAGCCTATGTCCGACCATTTACCTCCCTGCCAAATTTCATTAAGATCTGTTGACCAACTGTTGTTAGGCGTGAAAAGGTAACAGACAGACAGATATACAAAGTTACTTTTGAATTTATAATATTAGATGGATGGATATGGATAGAATGGGATTGAGAAGAACAAGCTGTTCTGCTCAGATCGAATCCTATCGGAGCGGGACAACATGAGAGATGACGTCATTTCAATTCCCATTCTTTTAGTGCCCAGGTTATAAATTAACATACACCTAGAATTGCAGGAACATGTCGTATGGTGGTGCCATATGACATGTTTCTGCAATTCTATTGGTTGGTTGTACACTTTCTGTCCTTACTTGACGTCGCTGCACTGCACTTACTCATGAATCCTCCAGCAGTTTCTAGGTAATGACTACGAACCGGGGTTTTCAACTTAAAATTTCCCTAATAAACAATAATCCAATGTTACTTTTTCTTGGTCAAACATTAAAAAGGTTAAATAACAATAAAACGAAGATATTTAATAAATCACATCTAGTTTATTAATATTTGCACTTATATGTTCTTAGAATCCTAGAAATTGTAAGTAATGCTTTTTTAATGCTTATATTAAAATATCAACACTTTAATAATATTTTTTATAGCTAAATCAAGCTTTTTTAGTATTATGACACCAGGAGCTATAAAAACAATAAAAAAAAAATGGGTATGGTAACAAACAAGAAAAAAATACTCCTCAAACAACTGTGACCCCAGTTTCACACTCCGGGTTTAGGCCAAAACTCCTAGATGTGCGGGGTGCGGGGTGGGGGACGTTTAATGAGGAAAGTACACGAAATCACAACTTAAATCGATTGCGGGAAAAAAGTTATTCACTTTTTTGACCAACCCGGTCTTACAGACACATACGTCACAAATGACGGGTTAAGATACCTCAAAAGGCCATTTTTCAGGAGAATTTCTTGTCACCCTACTATCTGATGTGGATAGGACGTCCACTTGTTACCTGCACATCGACGGCTCAGCTCACTTCCTGCAGTCCCTTATGAAGACTAGAACTGGAGACATATCTGAAGTCTTCCCGTTTTCGTACCCAATGTCTTTCTTTGTTGAGGTATGTCATCATCTGTCTTTTTTAATATAACCTTTGGCCTGTCAGTCTAAAGCTATATTTATAATCGCAATAAAGTTGAAATAGGCCAATAGTGTCTAAATTCGTTCAAGAGTAGTATGATGATTACTTCTTGTGAAAGTGCTCATCCTGGTAGGATGTTTGAATGTTTAAAAATAAAGTTAAGGTAAGTTTAACAGATAAATAATTTTCCAGATACACAAGTTTCAAGCCCGTATGACATGGTACCTGTGTGATGTGTTGATCATGATCGTTTGCATCTACTTGACTAAAAGAATGCGAGAATTCAATCAGCTAATTTTACAAAAGGAGTTCTCAGTAAGTAATACGGTTTTTTATTTAAAAATAAACGCCTCATTAGATATTAAATATCAAAGTGCTTTATTTCCTTTAGACTCTTGGACACGTCACAAAATTCTAATAGCATAAGTAAATCTAGGAAATAAAGTGATTACTTTAATACTTTAATCTTTTTAAGGTAAGGTAGAGAAGCGAACAAGGAACCTTTACCTTGTTAGGTTGTTAGTTTTCGAGTTAGAGCAAAACTCTGTCCAAGCTTTTTTATTTTCTGGACAATCTGATATTTTGTTAAGCCAAACAAAGGATAATTATATTTGACAGTTAGTTTAAATTTATTTATTGATAATATTACAACTCACTTGGGGTTTTGTTGTAGAAGCGTATTGCTCTTTAAAAGATACTTTAATTTTGTGCAGCCTAGTTGTGGGCACAGCGAGTTTATTATTATTTCTAGTATTTAAATTATGTATATCACTATTTTTCAGGAACCGATTAATATTTATATGAGTGTACATTAACTCATAAATTTAAATTCATAAATATATTGACATGGTACTCTCATTATGTTTATTTCTTTAAATTTATCACGTAGGGATTCTCTGGGACCCATATTATAGATTGCACTAACATATTATAAACTGCAGCGTTTCCTCACAGCAGTATGCCATAAGACATCATAATACTATGGAAGTAGCTGAAATAGACTAGTCTAAAAGTATCAACGTCTGTAAGATGACGAATTGTTTTGACTGCTTACGTTGCAGAACTCCGTCTCTTCGATAGCTTGTCTATGTATGTGTGGGCCCCATTGAAGTTTACTACAGAAGGTTATTCCTAAGAATACGTTACTGTCTATAATATCTAACGTTTCTCCTTTCACATAGACATCAGCCTTTATTTTCTTTTACATTAGGTACCTAAATAAATAATGTATAATAAATCTCATGCATTTTGTTTTGGTTTCACAAACCAATGGGCTACTTTTGAGATTGCATTATTCACATCGTCAATACTTCATAGTAAACATTACAATCTCGTGGTTATTATTAACAAGATGAAGCTGGTCGGTAATATAAACTAAAAATAGATAAGGGCCGAGGATAGAACCCTGCGGTACACCCATTGTAACTACAGACCCCGAAGACAGTTTCCCATTAATCTCCACTCTTTGTATCCTGTATATAATTATGTATAGAATCAAATAAAAATTAGTATTAGTACCTACAATAAAATTCAAATGGTTGAGCTAACTGCAGACTTTTGCAAACAATCTAGCGGTAGAGCACTGATCCATATCAATACCAATCGGAAGCGTCCTCAAGACGCTGATGGCTGCCTTACCCCGGTGTATGGTAGGACGGGTCCGCAGTGAAAGGTAGGACGTGATGGTTATTAAGAAAATCAACTTTCTAAAGTACATCTTATGTTGTGCAGTAGACTGTAATTTGCAATATGCGAAAAATTTTACGGATTTATTTATTATCATTTTACTGCTGGCAATAAAGCTTAGTCTGGACGTTAGTAAGTAACATTGTATCTACACGTGTCATGAGAGTAATAAAGACTGAATGGACGGATTAACAGAATAGCCTGCACAAACAGAATATAAATAATAGGCGATAAAATCTGTCAGAAACACATTTAAAAATGTGGCCTGAGATAAAAGGGATATTTATTAAATATTAATGATGATGTCCTCATAGTCGAATTTCGGCTACTGCGCACATGGCTAGCCATGTGCGCAGGATATTGTAGTGCACAAATGTGTGTGCAAACACATGTACACTTTCTATTCCTACCTTGACTGGGCAGAAGTCAGGCGCATGACCAACGGCTGTTTATCATGTTTTTAGTGCGTATCTGTATAATTTTTGTGTTTGACAATCTGTCTGCGGTATCATAACCCCCAAACATTACCTCATTTATTGGATTTTTTTTTGTTGGTAAAAAAGACCTTAATTGGGAGAGTTCTTAGCTAAATTTGATGAACATTGGTGCACCTGTTCTAAGGTGTAGGTAGTTCACAATTTAAATCATCGTCAGGTAATTATATAGGATGTTAATTTTTTTTATGTTATTGGCTTGTAACTTACTGCGTAAAGTTGTAGAGCAAGCTAAAATCCAAAGAACTCTTTCCAGCGGTTCATACTCTTGGATCTGGGCTCCTCCTTGATTCTGTGCATCTATCTATTTCAGTCTGAATGGCTTCTTGTCGTAATAAACTTTATAACTATCTTTTATGGCAATGTAAGAGGATTTTTCAATTATAGTTTTATCTAGAGGCACTAAGTTTTTTTTTATTCATTCTTGTTATGAGTCAGCTAAACGCCGCCATCCTAGTAATATGATTGCAGTGCTAATGAAACAAGCTAATTTAGATACATCCATCATTATTTATGTTGGAGCTCACACGCCAAACTCCACTGCCACACAACGAAAAAGAGCATTAAACTCTATAACATTTAGATACATTTTACAGTGACGGTATAAACTAGTAGACAGTGCGCAGATGCCCGAACTTCACCAAAGCCTCTCCTTTGGTTATGATTTCTGTATGTGCGGAGATGTCCTATGCGCAGACGAAAAGAGACGTTTTTCAGCTAGGGTCTATCCACCGAAGCTGTGCGGAGATGCGTACTGGCTAGACTGGAGTGGAGATGTGCTCAGCCAGATCTCCACTTTACCCAGCACACATCTAGAGCGGAACAGTGCTGCGTGTGGCGAGTGTCGGAAGTTTGTTGAGATGAATGCACTAGCGGCGCCGCCGCTCACTGCACGCCGCTCACATCTCTTCTCGTCTTCGCTGCGTGCCGTCGACAGTTTACGAGGCACAGTTTACATCTCCGCTTCGATCGCGCCATACAAATATGATACATCTAAGCTCGACGGATTTTTTTATATTAAGGCTGAACCCGCCGCCACCGGGCGACACGGTCATGTCTGCTCCGCGTTAAAACTTAAAAACTGACCTGAACTTTTGAGGTATCTTAACTTACAAACTTATTCAATTACCGCAAGATAATGTCAATGAAATCCATTGAATAACTGTGCGCCAGCTGCAACAAACAGTCACTACCCTAGTGAGTGAAGTCAAAACCCTGAAGTACATTATAACAATCACAGCTGATAATCAAGCTCACTACACCGATCGAAAATGCCACTACCCGCAAATCTTTCGTGGCGAATATTTCGACGGTGGCGCTCGGTGGCTATGAGCGCCGTGGCCACGACAGCGTCGTCGGTGCAGTGCCCCGTGCGGTGCGAACTACGCGGGTACAGGACTCGCTCTCTATCTCCGATCTCGCAAACGCAGCGAAGAAACGCAGCAATGTACGCGCCATTGCTGCGTTTATTTGCTAGCGCAGCGACAACACCCAAATCTAACACAACAACCTATGCCTTGTACAAGCAAAGTTAATGACAGCAAAGGAATCACGGAAGCCGTTTCAACTGCATCAACGGTTACTGTGAACTCAGATACAATGACTAACTCTTCTTATATATCGAAACAGATCAGATGCGACGACTTTCAGCTGGTAGTAAATAAGCGTCGCAGGCGGGAACAATCAGCGCCTGTCGTCGTAGGGACGGCTACTCCTACTAACAACGATTTCCAAGCAGCGGAGAGAAGGCAGCACATCCAAGTGTGGTCGTTCAAACCAGAGACTACCAACTAGATGGTTCTTTGTTTCCTAAACAATATAACCAAATCTGATTTCTCAGTCGAAAAACACGACAAAAAATCGCACAGACCTTCCTTCATCATTGGAATGCCAGAAAATGTATTTGAAACAGTAACTACGCCAATGGCTTGGCCTGCGGGGGTTCGTTTTACAGAGCGGTTTCTGTACCGGCCCCGTACCCAACGGGGAAGCGAGACCGCTACCTCTTTGGACTCCAGCGGCGCGGCGGCGGCGGCGCTGGCGGCAACGGCGCATGACTCATCAACTCGTACGACAGACGCGCGGCCGCGGCGGCGGAGACCAGTTCGAGGCGATTCCAGTGATAAGTTTAAAAATTATATTGTAGTCTGCCACCAAAATATAGCATCACTTAAAAATAAAACTCGACAATTAAAAATTTTAAATCAATTAATTTGACGACCGATGTGGCGCGGCGGGCGAAGGTCCGCCTGCGACGCAGAAGGTTGCGGGTTCGATTCCCGCCTTGGGACAAATGTTTGTACGATCTGCAAATATTTGTTCCGGGTGTTCTGGGTATTTTCTATATATAATAAAAAATATCTATCTATGTTATGTATTGTATTAAGTTTATCAGTCATCTAGTACCCATAACACAAGCTCTGCTTACTTTGGGGCTAGATGATGCTGTGTGGATTGTCCAGCATTATTTATTATTTATTTATTATTTAATTAATTTGATATATTCTGTATTACTGAGCATTGGCTACAAAACTTTGAACTGCAAACAATTAATTTTA
The DNA here is from genome assembly GCA_963662085.1 of Eupithecia inturbata. Lineage (NCBI taxonomy): Eukaryota > Metazoa > Arthropoda > Insecta > Lepidoptera > Geometridae > Eupithecia > Eupithecia inturbata. The sequence continues at coordinate 13,260,201 of OY759178.1, read as the reverse complement.
CTAATTTTGACTCCGTTCACCAGGACGTACTCGCTACTCGCACTAATAAAATTAATGTTGTATCTAGCATTGAGAGTATTGACAGGATGGAAGTTAGCGGTAGGGAACCAGCAACTAGAACCAGCCGCGAGGTTACCGGAGACTATAATAAATAATTAAAAATATGTTAGACGTATGTTTTCCTATAAAAACGTTTATAAAAACTATTAACAAATTAACTTGGGTCACTAATGAAATCAAGGGCTTAGACTCTGTACTAAGAGAGATTAAAGGTATGAGTTACAAATTTCCCACGAACTCGCACCTCTCGCGAGTTTAAAGAGAGAGTTGGAAATGTTTTAAGAAAGGAACGTAGTAAAACTGGTGCATGTAATGAGCCCGGCTGTTTATAACCGTTTCCCAACTGCGATCATCGGCGCTTCCTCAACGCAATCCTTCAAAAGCAAACTTAAGTACTGGCTTATTGAGAAATGTCACTATAAATTTAATGGACTGTTTGCCATTTTATAATATTTATTATTTTATTCAATTATGAATCAATTTAATATTATTCCCACATTTATATTTAAACAAATTAATTATTTCAGAAGACCTATGTATATGTTAATTCACGTTACGTTACAACGTTATTGTTAATTCATATTGATAATTAAATATTTATATATATTGATAATTAAATAAGCTCTGAAGCTTCCGGTAAGCAAGTATGTCACTGTTAAATGTATAAGTGTTACAGGGTTATTAGTACTTCACTGACTCTGCGTGAACTATACATAGGTTCTGCCCATCATCAGGAACACGTTCGTAAAGATGCCAGGTATTCATTCTTAATTTTTAATTTAGAACCTTTTTTGTAATTTTCAGTTTCAAAAATCCTTTTGTCCAAGCTGGTCGATCCTACAAGTGCACTACACTCGCATCAGCAGGATTGTGGCTATCGTGGATGATCACATCAATGGCATCATCTTTGCCTCTTACGCATACAACCTTTACCTCCTTTGTATGAGGTTGTACTACTTTCTTAAGTAAGTTTTTGATGCCTTATTTAAATAATAGATCAAGGCGTTACTTTGCGACAATCTACTGAAAAATATATGGTTGTTGGTAATTCACTGACATTGCGTGAACGGCAGGATCTGTCCATCATCAGGAACACGTTCTTACAGACGCCAGGTCTTATTTCTTAAAATTTTATGGTATTCACCTTCCATACAAAATAATTTCCGAAACCAAACTAATTACGAAAGACTGATCTTCCACTCCCATTGAAATCCACATCATCGTCATATTCCTATTCAACATCAACGAAAGGTTATTTCATCAGTCTGGCTGGGAGTCAGCCGAGCACACACACACCCATTAATAATTCAAGGCTGAGCCGTTTTTAAGCTTAGTTTCAAATAAATACCCTCTAATAAACGATTATTGAGTGAAGGTAGGTACTTACCAATAAAATTAACTTCTCTATCATTTTAAAGAATTAAGACCTAGCATCTTCACGAACGTGTTCCTGCGTCATTGGTAATTCCTGCGTTATTGGTAATTCACTGAACCTGCGTTCACGCAGTGTCAGTGAATTACCAATAACCCTGTACAAGGATGAATATAAGATTATTCATCCTTGTACAGGGTTATTGGTAGGGGTAACTAGTTGATGGCTTACTTTGGTAGATTTTTTCATTGTGTAGTTGGTGTGATTTATCTTCTACAAACGACTTTTTTGGATATATATTTTTTTGTTTATATATGGATATATATTATTTGGTTATAAATTGGAAATGAACTCTGTCTGTCTGTTTATCTGTCTGTTTGATACCTTTTCACGCAACAGCTGAACGGATCGCAATGAAACTTAGCAGGGAGGTAAATGGTGTCCCGGGAACGGACATAGGCTACATAAAAATTGCGTGCGAATCCGCGGGCAGCAGATAGTGTTTTTATAAAAGTGAAAGTTTGTGAAGTTGAGAAAATTTTTGTGCGAAGACAACGCCAAAACTACTGAATGGATTGGGCTAAAATTTTGCACACATAAAGTTCTAGGCCTGGAATAACATATAGACTAATTTTTATTCCGCATAAACGCGTACAAAGCCGTGTGCAGAAGCTAGGTTACAATTAGTTTTCTATTGTGAGTGTGACACTTGTATTATAAGGCCCGTATTATAAAAGCTTGCTCAGTCATAGATATAATATGCTTGAGCGACGTTTATTCCGTAGAAAAGCGTTACATAATATAATATGCTTGAGCAAGCTTTCATAATAAGGGCCTTAGCAGGGTAAAATCTTTCCGTTTTGTTGGCTATAAGAACCTTTGTTTTGTTCCAAAGATTTTGTTGGTACCTCCGTAATAAAGACTTTATGTTTTTTTTCAGCAAACTCACAATAATCCGTTACTATTACTCAAATAATTTTGATTGTAACTCTGAACAAAGGTGAGTAAACCCGATCTCTATTGTCTTCTCATTCATGAAGAAGTTTAATATTTATTCAGACCTATGATTTACAAACCCATGCATTTACTGTGTTTAAACCGACTTCAATAAAGGAGGAGGCTCGATGTTCAGTTGTATGTATGTTTTTTTTACTTTTTTTATGCGTGTTCGTCGAATACTCCGGCTATTGTGGACCGATTTGGATGATTCTTGCGCTATTGTATAGAAAGTGATCCTGAAATGGTATCATCAAAATATATTTCCAAGGGATTCATAAATATTTATCAAAAAAATTATGTATGTGTCTTCGAGTATTTTTTTTTTTTTGAGTATTTTAAGGTAAATTTTAATTTTTTTAAGCGGCAATGTCCTTTATTGACAAAAAGAAATACAAATATAAATAAAACAAATTAGAACTAGTATTTACAATTGAAACAATTAAGCTAACTGCAGACTGTTACAAACAATCTACAACTGATCCATATCACAACCAGTCGGAAGCGTCCCCAAGACGCTGGCTGCATTGCCCCGCTGTACGGCAATGCTGATGCACTGCGCAAGATACTTACCAGCTCTCGAGTTACGCATTACTTCGACCAGACGCTCAGATAACTTTTTAAAAACTCGGAGAGCCTCGGTTCCTACGGACATAGGGTCTCGGTCCCAAAGGGAGCAAATGATGGGCCTCCCTAACTCCCGGTAGCGAATTATTAATATATTCTTTCAGCAATAACCTGCTATCAGACATAAGCAGTTTGTACGTGGTAGCCTTCTTATTGCTTCGACTGGCGATGGTGTCGCACCTAGCAGCAGAACTGCACAACTCTAGTCGAAAACCTTTGTATCTTCTGCACACAGTGTCTTCTGCGGATTACGATGGTGATGTAAGACTATTCGATACTTATGAGATCCTTGTACAAAAATAATGGACTATTAACAGCGCCCCGCAGTGTTACCCGCTGTTATTAATTTAATTTAATTTTCAACTCATGGGAACACTGCAGGTGTTCCGGGGTCAAAAATATGTTTAAATCCTGTATATAAGATAACCAGATACCAAAATTCACCCAAACATCCTTTAGCCCTTTATGATATTTGAATATGTAGGCTATGATATCACAGTGTCTCATGATCGTCCCCGTTCATGACATGCCCCGAAATAACTTACTTAATTTCATGATAAGCAAGCTGTTCTTCTGACTAGACCTGAACAGGAGAAAACCCTGGAATTTCTGCTCACCTTGGGGCTAGATGATGCTGTGTGGATTGTCCAACAAATATTATTATTTACAACATTTATTTTAAATCTCGTTATAAAATACATTTTTTACTATAGAAAATAATATATTATAAAACTATTCTACAGTAAAAAATATATCAAAACGGTGATTCACCGGCCGCGAAGCTAGCCTCAAGCGGCCGGTGACTAGGGCTGCAGAGAGAGGAACTTCCTGACGATGCGCGCCGAGTCCAGGAGTACCGCCTTTTGGATCTGACCCTTGATCCAACTTCCTAGCGAGAGTCTCTTGAGATGTTGATGTTTTTTGTTTCTTGTTATCTTATTATTATTATTTCACCACTCTCGACAGTAAAACATTTTGACTGTAATTATCACCAAGTTATTTATTTATTAGCCTAGCTAAATAATATCGAACCATTAACTTTGTTCAGCCCAAGTATTATTATTTATTTATTCAAAATCATCTCAAAACTAATGTTACTCTCAATGCTATAAATAATTAATTTTCACACAGTTTTAAACTTTTCAGATGCAAAGGCTTATGGAGCAAGTTTACCACTCAAAAGTTAGCGTAAGCGGCTTACGGTTTTTCCAAATAACACGAGGAGTTTTGCTTGCTGTAAGTATTTGTATTTCACCCTTAAAGAGCATTTCAACGAGCGACAGTAGCTTTGAAAATAAATGGTAACGCCATGCCAATAAACTCTAAAAAAATGGTAATAAATACAAGTAACATAAATCCATACCCATACTAAAAAATAAATTCGAAAGTAACTCTGAAATTTGTCAGGGAGGTAGATAGTATCCGGGGACGGACATAGACTACTTATAAAGCGCGTTCGAAGTTAGTAGTCGATAATTTCATCATTGAGTCAAGGCCACAACACTCTGCCCGCGACATGTTGCGAACTGACGCGTTAATGTTTAGCGTGTATTTATACAGGTAAAGTCTGATAACGCTGTCACAGCCATCTGCGGTTAACAGCATTACAGGCGGCTACAGGCTGTACTGTGAATTTAGTACGTAAAATAATAAAGCCGTTGGTCCTCAAAGAAAGAAAGAAAATATATTTATTTGGGATACATAACACGACACATTACAACACAAGAAACACATCAGATTATAGATAAAAACGAAAAATATACAATAATTTTACAATGTGTTATTAGGAGGCCAAAAAGGTCCCTGCCTCAGCATTATGCCCCTACAAGCCGTAGCTAGTAGCGGCGCTGATTTTCAGACAGTACCTGGTTTGGTGGCACAAAGCTGGATTACATTTCCATTAGGTACATTAAGAAACAAAACTTTCATACAAGATAGGAAGCAAGAGAGAAAAAACAGAGGAAAAAAAAAATAATAAGTAATTAAGGAATAAATAGGGGAATAACTAACAACTATACATTCTAAATAACTTACTCCAATTTATCAGGTACAAGTACATAAATAGCTTACGTAAGCTAACGTAGATAAGCTTAATTGTTTCAATTGTTAATACTAGTTCTAATTTGGTTTTTATTATTGAATTGTAATTTTGTTTGTCAATAAAGTTATTATTCCTAAAAAATAAAAGTACATAAATATAAAAACGATTGTAAACAGTCCTGCGCCTAACGCCCCGGCCTTGTCGGTCTGCCGTCCCATCGGAGTGTGAGAGTGAGGGAATAAAAATAATTAATAATTAATTATTTTTTTCAGACATAGGTCCTTAGCTCACATAAAATAAAATAAAATTGGTACATTATAATCAAATAGTCACCTTATTCTACAGAAAACATTTATAACATTAATCAAATAGAACACAACAACACATTAATCAAAACGATAATGAGTACACTGTGTTGTGCTATATACTCGTATGTACTGCGCACCTGTTTAGTCTCCGTTGAGACTCGCCGCCGCCGTGGTCGAAGATTTGGCTAAGACATCATCACTTACTACTAGTACTTTTACTTATTACGCTCTTGACTAGCATTTTAATTAATAATATTATATAAATAAATTAAAAACATTAAAAACATACGTTTTCCCTAACCTAAACCTAACTTTTTAAACCTAAATTTTTTAAAATAGAGGCAAATAATATGACTAAATCATCATGCAGACTGTGAATACAACACACAACACACTACACTTTATTGCACACCATAAAAAAATACAAAAAAATACAGGAAAAGAGAAAAAACAGAGTTACACAATGGGTGGCCTTATCGCTAAGAGCAATCTCTTCCAGACAACCTTGGGATGGACACGAAGCAGTAATAAACAAAAAAATAATTATAATAAAAAATGAAGAATGTGTTTTCTTTATAACTTAACAAGTGTGTTTTTTTTGCAGATGATTACAAAAATTATGACTTATGAACTTGTGGTGATACAATTTAGTGTGGATGATACAAATAATAACATTATGGTATTAAATAACACTTTGTAAACAAGAACAACAAAATTCATAACAGATTTTTTTCAAACAGATTTCATGTTTCAATTTATCTAAAGTTAAAGCAATTTAGGTACGAATTCAGTTTCATTAGTTTTGTGTGGCACCCAATTTCTATTTTCTGAATTAATTTCTTTAACCGAACTTTAATAATTATAATTTCTGAAATGCTTTTCATTACATCTTTTCAATTTGATTGATTTGTTAGATTTTACTTAAAGGTTTTACAATAGATGTTCATTATATATAACCAGCTCCTTCATGGGGCTTAGCCCGCGATTTTTCCGCTATAAAAAGTTATTATGTTATTCCAGGTCTCAAACTACATCTATACAAAATTTCAACACGATCCGTTCAGTAGTTTTGTAACTAGTCAAAAGAAGATTTTTCGTATTTTTAATAATAATGTGATGAACATACTACCAGGTACTCTACGGATGCTGCTTTCATAATCTTTTATGAGATGATGAAAGCAGCATAGATGAAAGAGGCCTGTGATGACGATGATGATGATGAAAAGGTGCTGAATAAAACTAAATGCTTATGAAAAAGTTATGGTGGAGGCCATATCCATACTATCCACACTAATATTATATATAACTCTGTCTGTCTGTCTGTTTACTTTTCTCACGCCTAAACGGCTGAACGGATAATGAAATATGGCAAGGAGGTAAACAATGTCCCAGGGACGACATAGGCTACTTGAAAAACGCGTGCTAAGGCGCGGGCTGTATCTAGTCTCTTATAAATTGACTGTCATGTATTATTTCTCAGGTTCAGATTCGTTTATTAATTGCAAATACATAATGTTCATAGATAAGCTTAAGTTCAAATTATCGCTACTAGTACATACATCCTGTTGGGTATAGCAATTTATTATTTTGTCACAGATTACGATTATTAGTAATTTTTCCTTTTGTCATTCACTTTTCATTATAATAATTTAGTTAGTTTACATTGTAAATACTAGTTCTAATTTTTTGTGTCTATTCTTTAACGTTACGTACTTATAAGAATAATATTTCTTATTACAATCCACTCACTAGAATGGCGCGTCAGTACAATGAGCTATCTATAAAACATATTAAACTTGACATTTTTAATCCTAGATTTAATCATTTTATTAGAGAACTTAAAGGTCCATTTCAATGATCCTCATATATGTAGCTGGTCCTCCATGCTGGAGCACTCAGCCTAGTGATAGGATAAAATAGGGAGCTGCCGCCGAGTCTTATAGCTAGGCGGTGTGCATTGCGCACATACATGCATAATATTATTTAACTCTAACTTATTACCAGTGTCTTATTATATATACGTACTTAGCTGTATACACATAAGTTTACGCTACAATGTAGATTAAAATAATTTTTGTTGTATTTTCATTTTTTAGTTGACATTGTAATGTGTTTTGTGTGCTAAATAAATAAATTAAATTAAAAAGTTAATTTTATTTATTTAATAAAAGTAATTTACTATGTAGTTTTTTTTTAAGCGTAGTGATCAGTTCCTATTTTTTCAGAGTCACATTAAAGGTTTGAATTTATAGAAATAGGTACTTACATAAACAATTTCTAAGCTTCTCGAACAATTCTCCAATACTTTTCTTTGAACAAAACTTTCTAGCGCATGAATTGCATGAGAAAACTTTGTCTGGCAGAGGCAATATGAAGAGATGGGAAACTCCACTGTATAAGAGCTTACTGAAAATGAGATCATGTATAAATTATCCGATGGAGCAGTGTAGCTAGATAAGAAGTTCTAACCAGACAAGATGGTCCCTTCTTTTAAACAATTTTACTTATTCCTGACAGCAGGAAGAATGAACCTGAATTATGTAATTAATTTTGGATCAATTGGACCCATAAAGCTTAGGAACTTTTTACCATTGATCAAGCTTTGAATTGTAATATACTCAATTACTAATATCTCAAAATTACCAGTCACAGGAAAACATATTAGTTTTTAAACTTATGAAGATGGATTTCGAACTTCAAATTCGAATTATCACAGAACTTAAACAAATGACTGTCGATTGTTTGCGATTGCACTGCGATTCCGCTAAATAATCACCTGTCTGAAATGTCCAATGCCATAAAACTACGACTAAACTACGTTCAAAAAGTCTTTATATCAAATCCATCGTTGTAATTTTTTTTATTTAATTTCTTTATGTTCTTGTATGCTATTGTTGTACTTGTCGTTGTTTTTTATGTTTTATTGAAAAGTTAAAGTGTAATCGTTCCGTTATTATGTATGTTGTTTTTGAATGAAAAATAAAGCTGTACCTGACAATTCTCTACTTTATAAAATATTATGAGAAGCTCTATTCTTTATTCACCTAATTAAACTACCTATCGTAAGTATTATTAGTTATTTTAAACCTGTTGATGGATTTCCTGTTTTTCTGCTGTTTTCCTGTTTCTCTCTCGTCTCGTAGGTACGTGACGTTTGCAGCATGGTTCCGAGGGAAGACCATAAGCTAAGCATAAACATATGTTTAATATGAGTCGGACGCCATTTTAAAGCTTTAAGTTTCAATAATGTACTAAGTTCTTAATATAAGTATCTACCTATCTTTTATGGTAATGGTGTTATTAAGAACTAAATAATATAACTGTAACAAAATAAATGCTTATTCTACTTTAAGTTAAGTTACTATGTATACCTACTACAAATAAAGATTTTCTTACTGTTATTCTTATTCTTATTAAAAACTTGACATCGAGTGTACGTTTGAGTAAGCTGATTCCCTACTTACATATCTCCACTACATCAACCTCAAGTAGGCAACTATTATTTTCGCCAGTTTTCCCACGATGGGCGGGCGTTTAATGGATTTATATCTTCGCCTAGATTTATACGCGTCCTGTTAAAAACCGCTAGATAAACTGATATCAAGGAATGTTTCCAGTTGGCTTAGTCCCCTACCCATTGTGATTGTAATAAGTGCTTCGGGCTCAATACGCTACCAATAGGGATTTAGATGATATCGGTCGCCTTATTTTTCCAAGGAGCTAGTTTTTGTCTTACTTCAAATGGATACTGGACATGCACTATGATACATAGGTGCTTGCACTGCAGATCCTGATTGACTAATGGAGCTCTTTATATTGTTTCTTAGTATTTTTCGTACTATCATGGCAAAAACCATTATCGGCAAAAGTCTTTCTTTCTGTGTTTCTTCTGTCTTCAGTTTTATCTTTTTTGCCCACAACTGAAACTCATAATCAGGGTACTTAATAAGTATTGTTAATTCTGTTAATAAGCGAAGGTGATGCCCTTGTTATTATAAAGTCAAAGAGACCTTTTGAACCTGCCAAAAAGGTGGTTAATAAATCCAGCTTATACTCGATTGCGTCCCTTGTCATCCGTCGTAACGTGGGTACTTGCCAATTAATATACAAAACAGAGAAAACCGTAGAGTAGCCTCACAAAACTTATAAAAAAGCAACGTTTATTCACCGTAGCACCTAATTAATGCATAATATTAAGTATAATATAATATTTGTTTCAGACGAGGATAATTATAAAGAGAGTTTTTTATCTTTGAAAGATCCTTAGTATTATTTGAATTGGATTACGTTTCTCCACTTTAAAAACCTAAGCGAGCATAAAAGTAAGTTGAGTGGAAAGGAAAAAAAAATTACACTGTTAAAACTTATTGTTAGTACGACGTCTCCAAAGTGTTTGTCCAGGTTCATCCAAACCAAGGGTGTTAATGACAGCTACATAAACTTTTGAGTAGGCGAGTACGTGTCTCGAAAACGTATTACTTCAAACGTGCGTACATAAAGGCTAGGCATTTGTGTTACAATCCAGTGTAGGGAATCTTAATTTGCAAAACGAGGTCGATGTCAGATGGTATCTCACCAACATACAAACTTTCACTACTTTTTCTTTTTTTTATTTGTTTTTAATCAACATTATTTACATAGTTATGCTACAGCTAACATAAACCGTTGATCGGTTTGTCCGTCAGCCTCAGTCTCTATGGTAAGTATATTAACTAATGAATACAACAACTCGTACACTTATCATAGGCTAATAAATACAATATGCACCCACCGCAGCGCAGGTCAGAAACTGAATGTATGTACCTAGTTATAAATAGTTGTGGATGGCATCTGGAAGCCAAGAAAGACAAGCGGGGTACAATGATACTGAACATGCCCCTAAATTAAATTTGTTTACATATTTAGATAACACAATAATCTATAGATTAGAGTACCTAGCAAAATGTCATACAGTTCCAGGATGTCACAATTTTATAATATACATGGTACATAAAAAGAAGAGGGTTTTTCCATAATCACCACGCTTGGCAAGTGGATTAGTGATCGCAGTAAAGGTGTTAAAACTACACAGAAGGAAACTGCTTCCATTTCTCGGGTATAGGTTCCCGTCGGCTCTTACGACATCCACGAACTGAACAAGAGGGGTCGATGTTGACGCCGCCACTGCTACGGCCTGATGTTAGATGGTACATAGAGGCCATTACCTCAATGGTGGAGGCAAAGACTATGCTGTTGTACCTATTTCGAGTTTTTAGGGTACTGGGCCCTTATTAGAGCAATCTAACACGATGTGAAATGAAAAATGTAGTGGTAGAAGAATCATTTTTTTTTTAGTTTAGCTGTAGGAAACCTATTTCCTCTAAATAAGATATTTTCTAATAAAATGTTCGAACAGGCCGAATAAAGAGCGCTTATTCTCGGTGCTGTCAAATTATAAAATAAATAAAATTGAAGTAGGTAAATAGGGAAAATAATTATTTTTTTAAAAATGCCTACCTTTAGCAATAATCCATTTAAACTTGCGGAACTCTCTTTTTTTTCATAAAATTTCGCAATTGTGCCTTCAACAAAAGCTTCAAAATTAGATTGTAAATAAGAACGTTTTTCTTTCCGTGGCAATGAGAGGTTATTTGCAGAGTATTTTAAACTTCACAGAGTTAGAATATTCAGCGAATTCACAGAACATTTAATTTGAATTTATTGAGGGAAGAACCAATTTACCCAGAAATATTTTTACTATAATAATGGCTAAGTACGTGTCCGACCATGCATTGTTGAGGGACCCATTTCATAATGTAGCGCTTTTTTATATAATATCATAATCTTAATATAATGTTTTATTTGAAATACAGCAAGCTCATTATCAATAATGGTCTGTTTAGGGTTCCGTACCCGAAGGGTGAAAACGGAATTTATTACTGAGCCTCCGCTTTATAATATTCCGCTAACTTTAAAAACACGCACACATAAGTCTAATATAAACTATTTACAACAAGACAACTTAAAAACTAAGCACAATTGGAGGTTTTATTGCTCTAGAGCGATCTCTACCAGACAACCATGGATGAATAGGATCATTGGACAGTACATGGGGATATGTGTGCTTTATGTAGGTTTTATATTATTATAAATAAAATATCAATAATTCAAAGACATTATACTACTTACATATCATTATATTTATATACATTACATATTTACATATACTACTATAGAATCCTTCGCTATGTATTCAAAAAATATCCCCGTAAATACATTATATTGCGCCCTTGTCACACAATCTACTATTTTCTTTTTAGGGTCCGTACCTGAAGGGTCAAAACGGAACCCTATTACTAAGCCTCCGCTGTCCGTCCATCCGTCCGTCCGTCTGTCACATGGCTATATCTCATGAACCGTAAGAGTTAGACAGTTGAAATTTTTAGAAAATGTGTATTTCTTTTGCCGCTATAACAAAAAATAATAAAAATAAAATAAATATCAAAAGTAAAGAGGGCTCACATACAACAAAAGTGATTTCTTTGGCTATTTTTGCTCTTAATTTTTCAAGGCTGTATCTCTTAAACTACAATAGTAACACACACATGTAACTTTCTTTAATTAAGTAACACTTCAACTGTAATAATAACAAATACTAAAAATAAAATAAAGTGTAAATTGATAAGGGTCTCCGAACAAGTGAAAGTTTGATGTTCTTTGAAAAATTTGCCTGATTTTTACGGTACGGAACTCTTCGTGTGCGAGTCGACTCGCACTTGGTGGTTTATTTTTATATTTGAAACGATATTTTAAAAGCGCTGTTTAACCAATTACAGTATTATAATTGTATTTTTATGTAAACACTGACAAACTGTTTCCAAACACGAACATAAAATAACTTTAACACGTATGACCAGGGCTCTAATTCTACTAAACTATTAATTGCTTCACTATGACAATGGTATCGTCGCAGAATAGCCACCATAGGCACGTTTGTGTATTTTACTTAAGATTGAAGAAACTACAGAATTAGGGACGCACGTCAAGTGTCGAGGTGACCACGTCACTTTTGACAAATAGGTACCTAAAAAAAAATAACGCAAAGAAACTACGCAAAGAGCACGCACGTACTACCCGGAGTTTCTTTTATCTAAGGATTTTATGTGGCGATCCTGCGACGATACCATTATCATAGTCATGCGATTGGTAAGCAAAATTGAGTTCCTTAAAGGATGCATTTACATTGGCAGACATTGGACAGCGGGAGCGGGGGCGCAGGCGGTTTTCTGTCAGTTTCAAATGAAGATGCGCGCAAGACGCGGGGCCGCGTGTAAACGTTCCATTGAAATCTGTAAAAAATCCGATTCTGCTCCAGTTCTCGCTGTTTACCAAAAACACATCCACTGAACAAAAATATTACGAAACTTTTCACGTTTACGTGTTCACGCTTAATTTTAACCCATTGGTTAATTTTCTTTTGGTACCTATTCAGAATGGCAATACAGCAGCCAATGAGCGGTGAAAATAGTACGAGTGATACGCTGTGCACCGTCGTCAGCTAACACCATGATTGCGTCATGAGTCATGTATGACGTAGCGGCGACGTGCACGTGGCCACCGCAATTTAATTTACAACGTGTACAATTTTACCTAGCAAAATAAGTTTTTATGTTTCTATGTGTGTTAGATTTAAGGTATATATTGATATGGACCGTAGAATTAGTTAATAAGATCTATACTTGTTCTAATGTTTTCTATAATAAATGTATTCTTATGCACATCATTTAAACAAATTCTAGTTATAAAATATTTTTTTACTAAAAACAAAATATTATAAAATTTTTCTACCTCTACAGTAAAAAACATATCAAAACGGTGAATCACCGTCCACCAAGCTAGCCTCAAGCGGCCGGTGACTAGGGCTGCAGAGAGAGGAACTTGTCTCTCTCTCTCCCAATAAGGTTTGCTGGAAGAGAACTCTTTTTAGGGTTAAGCTCGCCTTTGCCATTCCTTCTCTAGTTTTATGTTTTTTTAAGTATGTTTTATTTAGTGCAATAAAGAATTAAGAATTAAGAACTTCCTGACGATGCGCGCCAAGTCCAGGGGTACCGCATAGTAATATTATTATTACTAACTAATGCACATGAACAGACCAGCTCGCATTTCCAATGCTAAGAAGGTTTTTTTTTGTTTTTTTAGTATTCAGAATGCAGCCAATGAGTGGTATAAATAGAATGCGTGATACGCTCAGGAATGCACGTAAATATTGTTTATTTATTTACTGCTGATAACACAAATACTCCCTTCGCCATGTCTTAAATATTATTAGAAAAGGCAAACAATAGGTATTTACATATTGACATCTTAATACACGTTTTAGACTAAAACAATAATATTCGATCCGAAATTACACACCAACACGCCTTACAAATTTCACGACGCGCTTTGTTATTAGAGAACATGTCGAGGTTTGTTTGCATAAGGGATTAGTAGGATTAGTTTGAAAATGAGGATTACGCATATAGGCATGCGTAATCCTCATTTTCAAATATATATTATGCAGGGTGCCACGTAACATGTGTACTGGGGTGATTCTAGACCCGTTAAGAATTCCCCTTCCGGCACCATAATTTAAAGAATTTAGTTCCCATAGAGTGCCAAGCTGCAACTACTAAGCCTACATTATCTGCCCGTCCGCCACAGGCATCTCTATTTCTGTACCTGTTCTAAGATAGTATCTGTAGCAACTCTATTTCTTTTACAGAGTATCTACGTTTATGTATGTATGTACTATGTAGTACGTATCCGTGACAATAGTTTTATGATAATTAAAAAAGAATATAAGATGTACCCGCATAACTCTCTTAATTCTTTATTGCACGAGATTAAAATTATATATACTAGACGTAAAACTAGAGAGATGGCAAAGACTAGCTTAACCCAAAAATACTTTTATAACCAAATATAAGATATGGTATTTACATACCCTTAGAGCACGAGCTCTAGGTAGGTAATTGCGATACGCCATTTTTTCAAATAACGTCTTTTGCGCAAATACTTTCGAATCTACCCGACTTTTCATCTAATGTTACATAACACTGGGATTGTTCCATCTTCTAAATAAATTAAAAACAAGAATATTAAGTAGAAATTACATTTATATAAATCTTAAACCAATATTATCAAAAGCGTTATGCTGAATGTTGTCGAACCACTGATCCATTGGTTTCGCTTCATGATCCATTCGCTTCACTTCTTGTTCGGTTTTCTGAAATTTTTTCGTATCACCAAATGACAAAAGCAACAGCGAGAAAATAAAAGTATTCATTAAAATTTTAACCTTTAGGCTGAACACACGCCGAGAGGCAACGATGCGACAGGTATTCTATGTGTGTAGATAAGGTATAAAATTATTTGACATCAGTTTGACTCTTAAATGTCCTCGCCGCGCCGCGCGCCGTGCCGCATCGCCGCCGCCTGCCACCGCCGCCCGCTGACATTTCGGTGTGAATTGAGCCTTAGGGGTATTACAATCATGATAATAATACTTTATTATGTTCTTGTTTAATTGTTTTATGGAATCTACACACCAAAGTCAGTGGGCCGCCTAGAAATGTCGCACCAACCCGCCAGGCTGTGTCTTCGACTTTGGTGTGTAGACTCAGTAAATCTCTTCAACTTCTCCTGGTCGGTACCTTCCTCATCAGCCCACCACATCACATGCCGGATTTTTATTGTAATAATAAATAAATAAAAAATGCAGGACAATTCACACAGAATCTTCTAGCCCCAAGCTAAGCAGAGCTTGTGTTATGGATACTAGATGACTGATCATACTTAATAAAATACATTACATAGATATGTAGATATTATTTTATTATACACAAAACACCCAGAAAAAATATCTGCAGATCGAACAAACATTTGTCGAGGCGAGGAATAAAACCCGCAACCTCCTGCGTCGCAGGCGGGCCTTAGTAACCACAGAAGTCGATAATACCAGTAATTCATAAGTTTAATTACGAATACCTTGACTGAAATTTTATCACTTTTATTATCCATCAATAACAAGTACGCCAGTTTTGGCAGCGACATCATTTGGCTCGATGTCAGAAGAAATGATAAATGCGTCGAATAATTTCCTGCAGTGAACTAATTGAACTACCTTTATCTAGAATGTCATAATATTTTCCGCATATAAAGCTTGATCAATTTGAACTGCCCTTACCGGAAATGTGTAAGTCT
This sequence comes from Eupithecia inturbata, assembly GCA_963662085.1. NCBI lineage: Eukaryota > Metazoa > Arthropoda > Insecta > Lepidoptera > Geometridae > Eupithecia > Eupithecia inturbata. Next base: position 13,244,573 of record OY759178.1, on the reverse strand, counting down.
CCTTTTCTGAATTAAGAGCTTGACCTTTCCTCGTAATTTCTTGAATGGTCTTCTCAAATCTCTCATCATTTCTATTTGTACGAACTAAATTATTCTTTGTCAACGCATCTCGAAAAGGATCGAATTCTAGTCCTCTTCGTGTGTCAATTATAAATCGACTATCTGAATCTCGGATGTCCCTTGACTTCCTATAGTTTAGATTTCTCATATAACTTCTGTTTATTTGAGAAAGAGGTATCTGGTCTCTCCTTTGTAGACTGCCAACGACAATATCTGCTTCAGTAGCGACTTTGTTATCCGTGATCAGAAAAGTTTTGCATGCAACTAAAGTGAACTGTAATATAATAAAATACATTATTTATGTTGAGAAAACGCAGTCGGTTTTTATATCGGCACTATTTTTACGATTGGAGTTAGTACTATAAAATAGAAAGTGCTATTTGATGGCAATTCAAGGAAATACGTGCAATTTTCAGAATGCATTAAACTGTTTTAACAACAAACAACAGTAAACACTCACAGAATTTAGTAGAAACGAAATTATTTATTGTTGTTTAACAATGAAGACGATATTGTTTAGTTATTTATAACAAAATATCAAACATAACAAATAATTATATGTGATAAAATCTGTCCGATTCGAATAAGACTTGACCGCTTTTCGATTTTTAAACTACATATATCATAAATTTTCTAAAATCAACTTACAAAACAAACAAATCGTTGGACTATGTAAATACATATTACTATAGAGATAAGAATCGCCCAATGGCAGTCTACTGACAATAATCAGGTGCTCACGCCAACGTTTAAATTACTACAGGTACCAAGCTTCATGGCTCCTAGAAACCGTTTTAATATTTGTGGTAAATAAGTGCCTTTTACACTTAACACTTTGGAAATGTTGGATGCTCAAAAAGATTCAATAAAACTGCAAGTTTAAATCTCTGAGCAGCCTTATGTTATTGAGATTAGGTAATCAAATATACACGGAAAAATAGCTACCTACAAGGGAAGATCAACTTTGTAAGTAGTTTTCTATGCATTTTTATTAAATTCAACCTCTCATTCCTCATAAAGAGAGGACTAGTAGAGGCTGTGGTTGATGATTTCAACTTCTCATTCCTCATAAAGAGAGGACTAGTTCAGGCTGTGGTTAATGATTTCGACTTCTCATTCCTCCTAAAGAGAGGACTAGTAGATGCTGTGGTTGATAATTTCAACTTCTCATTCCTCATAAAGAGAGGACTAGTTCAGGTTGTGGTTGATGATTTCGACTTCTCATTCCTCATAAAGAGAGGACTAGTAGAAAATGTGGTTGATGACTTCAACTTTTCATTCCTCATAAAGAGAGGACGATTAGAGGCTGTGGTTGATAATTTCAACTTCTCATTCCTCATAAAGAGAAGACTAGTAGAACAGAGGTTGATGAATTCAACTTCTCTTTCCTCGTAAAGAGAAGACTAGTTGAATCTGTGGTTGATGATTTCGACTTCTCATTCCTCATAAAGAGAGGATAGTCCTTACCCATCAACATCAAAAAATAGATGACCTTAGACGTACTTTGCAGTACATCCCATAAACACACAAATGAATATTGTTGTTATGAAGGCTGTGGTTGATGGTTTAATTTTCTCATTCCTCTTAAAGAGAGGGCTAGTGAATATGGGCTTAAACTACATCATTTTATTAACATTTTACATTAACAAAATGCCTTCCCACAAGCGTTTAACGCCCGCGAGCTGTCTGTCATCTGATGTCGTCAATTAAGCTCATAATATTTGAATACACATTTGTATGCTGTGGGTTAGCGGTGCGCCCCTGCTCTGCGACAACGTCGGGCATTTGCTCGGGCACAACACCTTAACTGAAGAAAGTCTAGTCCAATTTGTTAAGAACTGTAATTTAGCGCAATTATTGGATGCCCAACACGTAGTTATAGTCAACCTATAAGTGGAATCATGCATGATCAGAGTCATTTACAACATTTTCTCTTGTTGAAAGTTCTAAAATGTTAAAATTTTATTTTTGTTAGTGTTTAGGTAAATTGTCATAAGTACCTTTCTTACTCCCTTTTACAACGCCCACTAATTTCATATTAACGGCATCCTCGACTGAATAAAACAAAAGAGCAACGCTTCTTAGGGTTCCGTACCCGAAGGGTGAAATAGGGACCCTATTACTAAGCCTTCGCTTTCTATCCGTCCGTCTGTCAGGCTGTATCCCATGAACCGTAAAAGGTAGAAAGCTAAAATTTTGACAGGGTGTGTATTACTGTTGCCGCTTTAATGACAAATATTAAAATATAATAAATTTAATAACTAAGGGGACCAACGAACATACCTACCACGTTGAGTACCAATCACCGAAGTTAAACAATGTTGGGCGCGGTCAGCAATTGAATAAATGAACGCGTCATGTTGGCTTTTGCTTTTCTCGATACATTAAAAAAAAACGTTTTGTGGATTTCTTTATCGAAATAGTATTTTACAATGGTTCCCTCCGTGTGCGATTCAACTCGCACTTTGCCGTTTTTTTACATTCTGTACAACTTTCACCTTCAATTCTATCAACGACATTTGCCATAATAAAAAATAAGCAAGGTTTTAGCAAAAATTTTCATATTTGAAATTTTGAAACACGAAAGAACTAAAAATCATAATCCAGTTCAAATACAGCATGACAGCTGTTAATGTAGATGCCTACAAGAAATTTTTCATGTACAGCGAAATGACTGGTGATATTGATGATTAGGACAAAACCTTTGAGAACCACAGCCCCAATCAAAACAACATGCCCATTCATTATTGATTCTAAGTTGTACGTCACGTATCGAGTTCACACGAACGCGACTAACGAAACTGTTTGTGTTATTAAAGTGTTTTTTACGTCAAACGGGTGAGGATCTGACAAAAGAGCAAGAGTTTTTGAAGACGTTTGGGCTTACTTGATTTTTCAGCGGCTCGAGATATAGATGTTCAATTAATCTGATTGTAAGTACCTAAGGTGAAAAACTGGGATAAGACAGTGAAGTTCAAAACATTTTTCATAATTTCCTTCACACGTTTTCAGTTTCAAGCAACTGAGCGTTTTTTAAAAGACTCCGATGAGGAAAAACTTTTGAAAACAATAGTTGGCCTGATAGTAAACAATGGCGCAAAAGAATAACAAGAGAAACCTATCATTTTGGATTCCTGCTAAGTGTAAGTAAATACTAAACATTTAATCAATGATTTGAACACAAATCAGTGGCTTGTTATTGATTTATTATGTTTATATATATACGATAAATTATTTTGGACTAGTATGGTGACCTCATAGTATGCGTGGTCAACCCTATCCTATCTCTCTCTAGTTTCACCAAAAATTTTGATAAAATAATGGACATGGTTTAATCAACTTTTCAAAAGAATAAAGAGTTCACAGAAGTACAAAATCATTTGAACTCTCTGGTCTCTATCAGAATATCATCGAATATAAAACTATGCAAATATAAAAATAAAAAGCATATATGTATTAACTATTCACGCGTTTATTTACCTTTTATGTATGTAAGTGTTTTCCGTCCGAGTGTGCAGCTATCTGCACACTCGGACGGAACGACACACAACACACAGTCTTTGGAATTAGGATCGTCTATACGATCCTAATTCCAAAGACTATGTGAGGGTAGTTACGAATAATGCTGCCTTCGCTTCGCAGAGGCGGGTAGCTACAGTTTTCCAGTGATCCCGTGACCACGACTACAGTGTGTAAATCAGTGTGAAAATAAGGAATTAAACACGATAAATACCTGGTGTTCTGATTGCGTTAGTTTAAAAAACTTGAAAATGTAGGCGGTAAATATTTACTTGCTAACTTCTATTAACTTTTACATTATTATCTCAAAAAATCTCAGGATTTTGAGGTAATATGTGGCGTTAAGTGATAAAAATTGGAGTGACCATGTTAAGTTTAGCCACCATTATGTTTTCAGACAACAAAGTACACGTGCCAAAAGAGAAGACGAGATTAGCAACATTCCAGGGATCCCTTCGAGTGACTGTTATTATTGGGCAGATCTTCTCATTGATGCCTTTCGTCGGTGTATGTAGTAGCAATGCGAACGATGTCAAGTAAGCATTTTTTAGTTTACCTATTTATTACGATAATGAAATCACTAAATCAGGATCGAACTGAAAACCTGCGTTGATCCGCGCGCATGCGACGTTCAGCACAAAGCTGAGTTTGACCCTTTTTGGCCAACAGGCGAGTATTCTCGCTTCTACTGCACTTACGTGGGCCGTGGGACGTGGGTGATTGATGTGGGCCGGTCCTAAGTATGTATCTACTTACTTCTTACTTCGATTGTGTGTAGTGTAGGTACGATTAATTTAGTTGATCCATTTAATGTACCTGTGTGTGACTAACAGTTTTATTTCCTAACGTTCTTATTTCACATTAGGTTTTTTTGTGTTTGATCTATATTTTTTCTATAACGTCATCATTTGCTACCTACTCTCTGCTTGTATTTGTGTTAATGTATGTAATTGTACCTACTATTAGTTCTTGTCAAACCTGTACCTGTTTATGGCCAAATAAATTTATCTATAACCAGCTATAACCTTATAATATATTAATATATAAAAAAAAATCCGACTTCATTTCAATTCAATAGTTTTATTGCAGCTTCATAATACTTTGATTTCCTTTTTAATTACGCCGTTTGTCCACCGCCACCGTCAACAAAACATTAACGATAACAAGATGACGGCAACGAAGTAGCGTTAAAGCGTTTACATTTACGTGCATTTACTATGGCCGCCAGTCCACCCGCACGCCTTTCACTCGAGCGCCGTCATCCGGCCGCCGCAGAAGATATAAATAGTTCGGCGCGACCGGTAGAACTGCCTAAGATACTCGTGTGATCGTCTGTCATCGAGATAGTCATCGACAAGGTAATCGTGCAACCATCGACACTTCTTGTCATGCTGCCGCAACTTGTCGTGAAGTACATAAAACGCTTCTATGACGTATCGTGCACGTACTTATCGGCGGATGAATCCTTTTTTTTACATCGTCTTCGCCTTGCTAAGAATGCAGATACTGTTGCTATAACAACGACAACATGTCCAATTTAGTTGTATGTTCAAGTGTAATATTGACTACTAACCCAACAGCAAGACCACAAAAGCAGAAGAAGAAACCGTCGCCGGTTCAACCTAGCCATTCCTCAAACCCGACTACCACGAACGACAGCTATTTAAAACAAACTGAACCACTGAGATCGTCGCGGTGGGCACACTCGGTCGCCGTCACGCCATCTTGAACTCGGCCTTAAATAATATCGTTATCGGTGACGGTTCGGTGACGGTGACGGCGACGGTGGACAAACGGCGTATCACTTATTTAAGTTATGCGGGACAAATGGTAATTCCTCGGAAATCAATTTCAATTCTCTATTAATTTTAATGGCACCACCCCGGGATCATTATCCATAGAAAAAAAGAATGATCAAAATCGGTCCACAATTACCGGAGAAATTGGAGGACATACATGATTATTGGTAATACACAGACAATGCGTACACTGCAGCTTCTGCGCATCACGAAAACGTCTGGGAAGACCAGGTCTTAATTCAGAAAAAAAAAATTAGAAAAAATTTGGGTTCTACAAACAAGTTTATGAGAAGAAGATTGTTTTCTACTAATTACAATTATCTGTGATAAGGTATTTGCTCTGGCTGATCGTCTGTCATCGAGATACCCAAAAGATATAAATTGTTTCCTACATTTTCTGTGCATTTGCTTGTTGTCAGTTCTCCGCTTGTAGTCTTTGTAACCGACTTCAAAAAAAGGAGCATTTTCGGCTGTATGTATGTTTATCGATTGCTAAGTCGATTATAGACCGATTAAAAAAAATCGCTCATTTATAGAGAACTAGCTGCAGCCCGCGGCTTCGCACGCTTTTTTCCGGAATAAAAGGTAGCCTATGTCCGGCCACGGGATACCATCTACCTCGCTGCCAAATTTCACCGAGATCCGTTCAGCCGTTCTTGAGTTATAAATAGTGTAACTAACACGACTTTCTTTTATATATATAGAAGAATATTGATCCCATAAAAATTATATTTCCGAGGGACAGTATTTGTTCCGTAAAACTTAAAAACAGTGCAAAATTAAGGGATTCGAAGTCATTTATAGTTTTTTCAGAACAATAAAATTATTTACTTTCAGTGTTATTTTCAGGTTCGTAAAGACATCTTGGAAATGCCTCTACTCTCTACTGTCTCTGCTCGGGCAATGCTTTATGTCGGTCATGTGCATAAACAAAATGATGAACAGCAGTTCAACGCTCATGGGAACATGTAAGTTCACACCTGGAGCTGGGTAAATCTAGCTATAGGGCTGTTTACCTAATTTATTACTAGTTTATTATTATTTTACCAAATTTATTTACTAGATTTTTAAGTAAGCAGAGTTTAAGTTATGTGGTTGCTGGTATATGTGATATGTTTAATATCTTTTGTAATTATACTTATATATTTTTATTTTATTGTTTTTTTTCTAAATTATACGTTATAATACGTTATGATATTTGCTGTACACGTATAAAATACCGTAAAATACTGGTTAACAGTTTCAACAAAGCTTTATTTTTGTTATCAAACAAAAATAGCTGATGTAGTTCCTGTACCGATTTTCATGTTATTTTATGATGATTCTAAGTGAGGTGTATTTTTTTTTTATTTTGATGTTGTTTTCTTTTCCCTCATAAGACTCTAACTTCCAGCCCCTCTAATATTCTACATTTCCACCTGCATCACGATGGCGATATTTATCCACGCTGCCCAGAACTGGCCGCTGCTTGTCCAGGCCATCGCGAAGACTGAAGAGCTGGATCCGAACTATGACGTCACACTTCCGAGGAGGTGCAATGTTACTTGTGCAGTAGTTCTGCTTTTAGCTCTAGGTAAGAATCTAACTCTGGATGTAGTTAGTCATTTTGAACCTATTTCAAAATACGAGAAGTTTTCTCAGTTGATTGGGAATTAAATACATTTTTAGAATTCATTAATTATTACTTGTAATAGATGTGATGCCCACTTACTTATCCGATGCTTGGATGTTTGATAACTCTTAACGACAAACCTACTGAACGGATCGAGCTAACATTTTGCAAAGATTAGAACAATATCTATAATTTTTTCTTTGTCCTACCTTATTTGATATTATATAGATTTTTATCTAGGAAAAACGCGTGCGAGGCCACGGGCAGAAATCAGTCTATCAAAATTTGTCCGTTACCTAACACCCCAAACCATAACCTAACCTATCGCCCACCAGAATTGCAGAACCTTTCTGAAATCTTCATAGGCTTCGCAGGTGACATTGGGTAGGTAGCTTAAAAATTTTAGAGCCTTGACTTAAGATATTCCTACACTAAATGGGCAGGTTTTTATGTAAATTCTAAGTAAAAATGTTAGGTATTGTCATTCGTTTGTTTCAGCGGAACACATATTATCCCTGCTGTCAGCGGTTGCTGGAGCTGAGATGTGCTACCCCCATCTGCCCACCTACGAGGGCTTTGTAAAACATTTCTACCCATGGGTCTTCAATAGTTTGCCCTACTCACTGATACTGGGTGTTATAACGCAGGCGAGTGCAACATTGTTCTTTTCATAACAAAAAGATTAAAGTTTCCGGATTAATGTTTAAAATTGAAAAGTTAAACGTAAATTAAAGTGTATAGTTATGTGAGGTACCTATTTCTTTTATCTAGCTACAACGTGAGCGAAGCAAGGAGATGGCTTACAGATTCAGTATTTAGGATAGGTTACTAAAGCTTAATAGTATTGACGGCAGGTTTTGAGAGCAATGAGAGCAGGAGCGAATTTTCGAAAGTAATCGAAATAAATATTCCATGCCACGGACGGATTCAAGTTTACTTAATTGAAAACTGAGAAAACCGGCTCCTGCTTCCGCTGCCTACAAAACACACTATTTAACTCGCAATGCATTATCTATCTTTCAGTTCCTGCATTTCCAATCGACGTTCATATGGAACTTCTCCGATTTGTTTGTGATTTGCATGAGCTACTACCTCACGTCGCGGCTGGGGCTGGTCAATAAAAAACTTCTCGCAGCGCAAGGAAAGGTAAAGTTTTATAGTGTGGTTCCTTCAATTTTTACTATTTTCATAAAGTTTACAGTTTCTAGCAGGGGTTATAAAAGATAAATAAATAAATAAATAAATAAATAAATAATGCTGGACAATCCACACAGCATCATCTAGCCCCAAAGTAAGCAGAGCTTGTGTTATGGGTACTAGATGACTGATAAACTTAATACAATATATAACATAGATAGATATTTTTTATTATATATAGAAAATACCCAGAACACCCGGAAAAAATATTTGCAGATCGTACAAACATTTGTCCCAAGGCGGGAATCGAACCCGCAACCTTCTGCGTCGCAGGCAGACCTTCGCCCGCCGCGCCACATCGGTCGTCAAAAATATAGAGATACAAATACTATTAAGGGTCTCTCGTTTACTAATAGAATATTATATTCCCTAATGTATTTTTAATTTTTTCTCACGTTCCTAATTCTAAATAAAGTTTAGATATTTGACTACAAAATCCTAAAATTGCGATTCAGTGGTGTAGTCTCAGTAGTTTGGTTACAATTAAGTGGATCGGACTTCTGAGTCGCTCGACGACTCAGTAGTTCGGTGGCCTGATTGATCCGGACTTTTGAGCCTTTTTTTGCAACAGTAATGTCGGTGTTGATGATACATTGCCGGCTTATTGTTCTTATCGAAATGAGAAAGATAAAATTGAATCTATAAAAAATCATCAAGACATCAAATGTTTTGATCGACTCGAAGCGCAACATAAAACAAAAGAACTCTTTTCTGTACAACTCTTAATAGCAATTTTATTTTAATACAGACAATGTATAGTTTTTTCAATCGAGCGGGACAAAACTTGCAAACGATTCGTTAAAACTGGTGCGTATTCGCTATTTTCCCCCTTTTGTAAGAAAGACACTAATTAATTGGGCAAGTAAAACGAATTGCCTCCGTTTTTCGAAATAACTTACCCAATTTAAACAGAGGCTGTGGCGAATTTTCCCTGACACTTAATTCGAAGAACTGACTGATTTCATGGAATTGATGATATGAGGAAAATAAATTTAGGATGCAAGCATTCTACCCTACCTACATTGGTTAAAAATTATATCCTATATTTTCTGATATCTATATTTCTGATTGAATTGGTTGTTCGAGTGCAAAAGTATGAGTATCGAGAATGAAAAACATCGGGGTGGGTAGAAGTCAAGCTACTACGGGCTACCTCTAGTTTTTGACGTGAATTCTATTTTTCAACAGAGTATATTTATGATGGCGCCGAGATGCCCGATACGGCGATATTTATAAGCACTATTTTCGGTCACGTAACCTCCGTGCTATGACATTTCCAAAACAATCAATTTTGATTTCTGACATGAGACCCCGACCGATTAGACGTTCATCGAATTCAACTCTTAATAAAAGGCCTTAACTATGTATGAATGAATGAATTAATGAATGAACACTTTATTGCACTTAAAAAATAACATAATAAAAACCTTATATCTACATTTAACACATAATCAGTACCAAAGGCGGCCTTATTGCTGAGAGTGATTTCTCCCAGGCAACCTAGATGTACGTCGTTGACAAAGCGCGGAAGTAGCATTGCTCGATGAAATAGCTGCTTGGGAGGTTGGGAAAGACTCGTAGAGAAAAGTCCTACTCTATCCAAGCACTATGATGATTCCTAATATGAATAGTGTAAGATGTTGATAAATATTCAATATCGTTCTATGGTAATATAAAATCTGTGACCAGAGTTACCGTCCATATCAGCCGTCAAATTTTATAAGTCCAATCGAATCAAATGGACTTTTACAAACTTTGTAAGGTAGTTAGCGTTGATCAGCTGAGCAATTCTCAGTATTCGTTAAAGCTAGTCGTGAGATTTCAATCTATGTTGAGCTTTCGTGAATTTATGCTTTTTCAATCTGAAAACAAAATGTAGCGTTGTTTTTAATTTGATTCGAATTCCGTAACATATTTCAATACCTTTCTTGTCCTTACTGATTGGCAAAGGTAAGAACAGGTACCTGTTTTTACTTCAACCATTGTGGTACTTACATCTGCACATATAGCATGAACGAACACCCTAGTTAAAGTTTTGTTTAGGCTAAAATGGAGAAAAATGGCAGAGTCGTCAACGCTTATACTATTAAAGTTGAAGGAATGAGTTTTAAAATGGCTGATCATGTTATATCTGCCTTTGGCAAATAAACAAAGACTTCTAGATACTAAAAATGAAGCAACCAGAGGAAGGTAATAAAACGCACGTAGATTAAATACCCAGCTTTATGGACCACACGCTAAGGTAAGAGAATACAGTATATCCACTTATAATTTATTATCACACATTTCTATGCGTTGCACACGTCTTTCCTGCGATTCCACATGTAATTAACACGTGAATGTGACTGAAGAGAGTAAGGTAGATATAGCATAACATAGAGGATATGGCCAATTAGATTGTCATTCTTTTTCAGATCCTTGAAATGAGGTTTTATGCTTCAAATGCAAATCAGCTTTCAAATCAGGAGTATGCTAAAGCTCTCTCTGTTCTCTGCTAAAGAAATGAATAGCTCTCGGACGTTGTGGATGGACGTTTTAGGATAGACCTTTTTCTTTTAAAAAGTTATATTATTAACATTGTCAGACGTGTAGGGTTGGATGTTCTGTTCTTAAAGTTTTGGCAATTTTACCGCTACCATTATCGATTTTTTTTTGTTGTTCTATTGAACATGAATTATTTGAATTATTTCATAATGATAAACTGTCGAAGCAATTGTGAAACCTTTTGTGGTTTTAGATATAACAACCGAATAAATTACGCTCATCGATTTTTATTGGTATTTTGATAATTTATATTTCGTATTTTGCTCGATTACAAATGTCTGTAAAGCATAAAATAAACTAAAACAACAAAGAGTTTCACAAACAGTCTACACCCTAAATACCGATTTAAACCTTGTTTTGAAATTCAACATCTTGTCCTTCAAAGTACCAGGCAACCAGAAACGACAAAGAGTTTCGCACGAACTTGCTCGACTACTCTAAACAAACTACGATAATGTTTTTGCAATTGGCTCTCTTGAACTTCGTGTTTCGAACAAGTAATTGCACTTTGGACTTTGAATTGCAAACAAGGACAAATGGGATTGCAATAAATAGGACTCGCATTGTTTTTAAGGTTTTGTAGTCAAACAAGGAAGGCCTTGAGCTCTCGTCGTTTTTGTTCATAGAAAAACAAAAGCTACTTAATCGCTATCAATAAGGAACAGAAAATACAATCGAGAATCCTCTTATTTTTTTTAAGAAGAGTGGTTCTGCTCAAATTTTTTTGGAAGTGGTGGCCGATTTGTACCAATTAACCTACGAGTAAAATTCAACTTTTTTGTTTTAATAAATTGCTTCTGTTCTGGGTAGTTTAAGCGCGTAAATGCTGAGCCTAGTTAGTAAAGTCATTCTACTTTACACATTCGGTAAATTCAAAGACCCCAAAAATATATTTTCATTATTTTATTTTCAGTATCTACCCGAAATATTCTGGAGAAACACCAGAGAAGAGTACGGAAGAGCGACTAATTTAGTCAGAAAAGTGGATGACGTCATTAGTGGTATCGTTTTCATATCCTTCGCAAATAATCTCTTCTTCATCTGTCTACAGTTGTTCAATACATTGGAGTGAGTATTACAATTTAAGATTTATTACAATTTAAGCCACTACTGGTTTAAATTTTGTGAGAACTTTATTGATAATTTTGTTTTGTTTTAGAGATGGAATCAAAGGCAATGGAGAATGTAGCAGTCGAGAAAAAAAGTAAGGTTTTGATTATCAAGCTTTAATCTAAGCTTATAAGTTTCTTCTTGTCTCTCTACACCCCGCTGCTCTACATGGGTAAGCGGTGCGGCAAAGGTTGGCACTCTGAAAAATAAAAGACGTCCCAACCGTTCCCCTACAAGCAATAGGAAGATGGTTGGGCTGATTTTGGCCTAACCCTTCACTTAGAGGGACAGAATCGGACGACGACGTTTAAGTATAGTCCCTATTTATGGTTAAGCACACATTTTCCTTGGCTTGTCTAAATTTCAGTTTTTGTGTTAATTGTGCAAGTGTTATAATAAACTCATTCCATTAAAAGTTTTATCGCTTCATTTAAAGTTTTATCGCTCAGGGATAAAAATGCAAACGCCTGTACAATACTTAAATCTTTAATATCTAATGAAAAAACTTAACTGCAGGATAAGAGAGGGAGAAAGAGAGGAGACGGGTCTTTGCCCTGCAGAGGGCTGCGGGGCAAAGACCTTGGTTTCCACTTTCCATTTCTCTCTATCGTTAGCCAGTTGCGACCACTCTTTGTTGTAGGCGTCCAGTTCACCTATAATTCAATACAACTTTTTTATTTCCAGAACAACAATCCTCGGCGGCTACGAAGCCGCAGTATACTTCATATTCTCTCTGGTATACCTCATCACGAGATCAGTCGCCGTGTCTTTGATCGCTTCGCAGGTCAACACTGCTTCGGACGTGCCTGCTCCGGTGCTGTACGATGTACCGTCTCCAGTATACTGTGTTGAAGTGAGTAGATTAATAGATAACTAGCAGAGTAAATGCCACTTTCTGTCAAAATGCGTCTAAGAAATTACTTACTGATATATCCATCTGATATATACATACAATAACGTAGTAGAGTTAGTAAATGGGTTATCGGTGTTTTGCTTCAGGTGCAAAGGTTCTTGGATCAAGTAAACGGGGACCACATAGCGCTGAGTGGCCTACAGTTCTTCACAGTTACAAGAGGTCTTCTGCTTACGGTAAGAGAATGATTAAAAGTCACGTTTCATCATTATAATAATAAAAAATACCTATCTACCGACATACCTACGTACCTAAGTAGGTAAACCGGATCGCAAAAGAAAATTCTAAAACGAAATTTGAACATACACCATGTTCAAATTTCGTTTTAGAATGTCTTCGAGTCTTATTTAGAAATCCCTTACATAACAGATTTTTTATATGGCTGCTTCATACCCAAAGATATTATAATTTAAGGATGAATTCTAGGATGTAGCTAGAATTTGGCAGGCGCGAGCTGTGTCCGAGTCGTCGGAGCCCCGTAAGTGCTACATGTACCTACATGTAGGGCGCCGCGGACGGAACGATGTTCAGGACGTAATGGTTTACAATTTGGGCCAAATTACTTTTCCGTTAGTTTTATTCCTTGTAGAACGCAGAAACAATCCAAAACCACAAAAAAGCTATCTCCCGCCAACACGAAACGATTTACCTTAAATTGTTTGTTTTCTTTCAGGTAGCAGGAACGATAGTGACGTACGAGCTTGTAATGTTCCAGTTCAACTCGCCTACGCCAGATAATTCTACTCTAGCAAACGTTTCAACTACCGTTGCTACTAGTACTTTGAGCCATTGATAAACATTTCAAAAATAGGTTCATGTCAATTTAATACCACCTGTTTTCCGCGGCTTCACTCACGTGGTCTCTGGATAAATATTACCGTGACAAAAACACTTAGGAATAACATCAGTGATAGCCTATCAATAAAATAATTTTTGAATTCGGTTGAGTAGGTAATTCTGAGTAGTTTCCTACATCAAAATTAACTTATCTCAGGTACCTCTTTGTTAGAATTATTTATTAGATTCCCTGGAAGATGGGTCGGCCTTTATTTTGGGATGACACGTGTGTACCCTAGCGCCTTCACATCTTCCAGGGACCCCCGCAGCAACATCAGCGGAGTCCCTCAAACGGTGAAAATACGCTAATGTTGACCGAGGTTACCTACTTGAGCCGTTTGGGGTTGAAACCTTGGGGTCCTGGGGCACACACCATTAAAGATCTTACCAAACTTCTCATAGAGTCTACAGGTGATCGGAATGCTGGCTTATATTTCGGTCAACGAATTAACATTGCCATCAACGTGGCAATGCTCCCAGCATTCTGGGCACACTGCCTTCTGGTGACGACTTAGATTTTTATGAAATAGATATAAGTGTAATCTAGTTGTAATTGTTATATTCTGTTATTGTAACATCATTTAGTTCAGATTAAGATTACAGAAATACAATTTGTGTATGCCGATCTACATTTTTATGTACATACAGACACGCATGTAAATAAAAGTAAATAAAATCAGTCATGTTTTTATAATTTGTGTATTATATAAGCAGCCACAGCGATAGCTGATAATGTTTACGTGCCGTCAGGTCTTCCTTGACCCAAAGAATAGAATTGACAAGGCGCCCAGATCTATCATTACGCGAGTGAAGAATTAGTCTAACACCCGTATTCAAGAACAATACTATGAGGTCTCACAGTGCACACGAACGCATAGGGCCGGTCAATCCGATTCATAAACAATACTTGAGTAATTTGTACCGCAATGTGTTCATTTGGGACGACCCTTACGTAAAGTAGCTAGACAGGCTATTTTAACCAACGCATAGTGTAGCTATGTCACTTTTTTGACTGTATGTCACAAATGTTTGGATAAGTTCTGTCAGTTTTGCTTTGCTTTGAAATTTTGTTTGTATTCATATTCAGTTTCTATGGAAACAAAATTGTTTTATTTAGTTTGTGCAGGTTTTTAAAGGTTGTATTAATGTCCTCAGCAAATCTGCCAAACATTAAAGAGAACTTAGCAACAGAAACGGACCAATTACAGATATGTATCGACGCAGTGCGTTCGCATAGTAAAGTGTCGCTTGAGTGTTGTTTGTGAATGAAATGGCCATTTCATTCACAAACAACGCTCAAGCAAAACTGTGCTAAGTAAGGCATTTCACGGTAGGCCTACCCTTAAATGCCTTACTTAGCACAGTTTTGCTTGCGTAAGTATTGTTCTTGAATACGGGTGTTAATCACATAGCATTACAAGCATGCGCCCTGAATCATCTATCATCATGAAAAGCGACCCTTGTTAAATTATCATTTATTTCTTGATGAGAACAAGCTTACCTTCA
Organism: Eupithecia inturbata; assembly: GCA_963662085.1. NCBI lineage: Eukaryota > Metazoa > Arthropoda > Insecta > Lepidoptera > Geometridae > Eupithecia > Eupithecia inturbata. The sequence continues at coordinate 13,229,476 of OY759178.1, read as the reverse complement.
GGTGCCTCAGGTTACCTAGTTCGTTTACCCTCATGACCCGAAGGTTCATCGTTAAGGTTGATCGTTTCGTGTTGGCACGTGATTAAATTTTGTTTGTTGTTTTTAATTTTATTTACAAGGATTAAAAGTAACGGAAAGGTAATTTGCCGAAAATCGAAAACTATTTTCTAAGAACCCATGATAACACCAGCTTCGATTCAATTTTATTTTGGGAGTGTTTGGGAAAATGTTGATTTTAACCAACTCTCTTATTTTACCAAAAACTAAAAGTACTAATTAAACAAAGTTTTTTTTTTCATAAGTTGTTTTTTGATAAATAATGATTTACGATTTGCGAAAATTACTTTCCTGCTGTTTTTATTCCTTGTTTTTACAAAAAATTAAAAACCACGATAAAATTTTAATCTCACGAAACGATCAACCTTAATTAAAGTGCAGTTACCATCGGTGATTCTTATATTTGCACCTTATTAAACTGTGCACCGAAGGGATCCGATTCTCATTACCGACTACTCCCAGCTACATTTTACGGGTAACTCTTGCAAACTTAAGAATAACAATTTTAAAATTTGAATATAAAATTATGTTGAAGGTGTGCTGTGGCGCAGGAGGCCGCGGACCAAATTTTTGTGCAATCTTCCTGCAGACATTTGTTTCGGGTTGTAGGGATAGAACAATAAATTATGTGTGTATGTATAAGTATTTATCAGTTATCTAGTGCCTTAGCTCTGCTTAGTTTCGGGCTAGATGATGCTGTTTGAATTGTCCAGCATTATTTATATTATCTAAGTTTAAATAATATTTTCTAGTTCAGCTAAAATAATGTCTTTCTGTTGTTATTACGTAAATTAATTAAATTAGTGTAAGCCGTTGGTTTTCCATTATTGGAAAACCAACGGCGAAATAAATAAATAAAAAAAATTAAGGACATTTGATTTTCGTCTTATTACAGTTATTACATAAGACCCTCAATAGCTAAAAATGTAGGCGTATAATATTAGCCCTGCTGCCTCAGACAGATTCGTGTTCAGGAGGGATCTCCTTATTCACTCAATACCAACCTCATTTACAACTTGAATTCACCAACTGCTAGGTTCTAGGCTTCCAAACTCATCTGTGACTCCCAAATTTTTATATTATTTACAAAATTCACAGCTTTACTAAAATCTGCCCAAAACATTCTTAAACATACGGCCAATACAGGATTTAATTTTTAAAATCGGCAACTAATCGACATCACTACCGTTGCCTACGTCCATTCAACTCGACGCTCAGCCCTTCCGTACCCTACCATTTGACGCCCTATACCTACACAGCTTACTCAATTAGTGCCCTTCTCTACATGTCTTCTTGTCTGAGCAGTGGTCAGCTCTATCTTGCCGTGAAGGTCGCGGCCTAAGTACCGACCTCTCCTACTCAGCCATCGGATGTAAAAGCCGACTAAGACAACCTGCCAGAGGAAGAACAGTAGTTTCCTGCTGTGTATTTTTTACATAATGGTGGATTGGTGATCACAATAGAGATCACCAATCCGCCTGCAGAGTGTGGTGATTATGCCAAAAACAAGCATAATCACGTTCAGCAGTGGACAAATTAATGCTGAAGAGGATGCGGTATCCAAAGTCCTACTTTTAAATTTATTTACTGAAATAATTTGCTCATTTAAAATAGACATGTTAACATGGTAAAAAATTATTTGAGTGTCCTTCTCGTTTCTACTCGAGAGGATTCTTTGAGTTTCCGTTCAATGGTTGAATAAAATACGGATATTTTACTGAAAATACGTATATTTTAATGTTTTTAACAAATGTCTCACAAATACCTTACTTATTAAATTGAAATAAGACAAGTTCGTAGGTCACTATTGTTCCGAGCAACTGAAATTAAATAATATTATTCTGATCAGCTCTAGTTCAAATAAAATAAGAATTTCCTACGAAATATTAGAATAAAAAGTTTTTAGTAACAATTCCTTCTCTGATGAGACATTTATTGTCTCAATTCGCGTGCACCGCTCTAATTGTATGGCATGTCAATTTGTGGGAGGGTTCACAAATTAACATGCCATGCAAACAGAGAAAGTACACACATGCATACATGCAAAATCTACTGGTTTAAATACTCACCGTCAGGATCATTGTTCTTGTTACATAGAAGAAATCTAAACCACTCAGTGCCACTTTGATGTTATTTATTTGAGCTATGAATCTCTCCACCTGAAAATACAATTAGGTAGGCGTAAGCGAGCCACTTTTATAATAATACTAGCTGCAGCCCGCGGCTTCGCACGCTTTTTTCCGGAATAAAATATAGCCTATGTCCGGCCCCGGGATACCATCTACCTCGCTGCTAAATTTCACCGAGATCCGTTCAGCCGTTCTTGAGTTATAAATGGTGTAACTAACACGACTTTCTTTTATATATACCTCTATAGAATAATATAATAGCTTTATTTCAGATACAATGATCCATAGTTAAGGCTACAAATAAATTAGACAGATAAAGTATGTAGTACTAATAAAAGAAATAATATCTCTTCCTCATCCCTGCATGATGTCTATCTCGCTCAAACCTGTAGTCTATTTCGCTCATAAGACATAAAGACTTACTAAATAATGAAATACCCTTTTTCATTTTTTTAACTGACTGTACATAAATCTCATGGACTTGGGAGCTCATGTATGAATATATAAAATTATAGTAATAATTTTCACGGACCCATTGGGAACAAAAAAACAATAGATCCTCTCCGATTCCTCTGGGAATAAGCCGTGGCATAGTAGTAGTATTGATATTGAAATCGATCGTGACTATACATAGACTAATACTAAATCTAGTCATAATACATACTTATGTTTAGGTAGAAGTAGTCATCGACTAAATGTTATTTATTTATTTATTTGGGAAACAAAAAGCTTATGGATAAATAACCATAGAATGTTAAAGTAAAACAAATTAAGCTAAATACAGTTTCCACTAATACAGAAATACAGAAATACAATTTATTTATAAAGCCGATTTACATGACAATAACTACATATTTATAAGTATACAAATTGTATAAAAGTTCTTAAATAATTCTAAATTGCAATTAAATAAACATTAATAAATTATTACAAAGTCAATCTCGCCGGTACATAAAATAATACAAAATTACTTATCAGTAGTCTCCTTTTTCTCGAGTAGTTCACCTAAAGAATAGAAATTCTGCTCGATAAGCCAACGTTTCAGACGGAACTTGAAGCTAGCTAGACTGCTATCAGCTGTGACAGAGTCTGGCAGTTTGTTGTACACCGCCGGACCCATAACGTGAGTCAACTTTGAGGACTTCGTGAGGGAGCGGGCAATAATCGAGAGCTTTCCTGCGTTCCGCGTGCCGTACGAGTGGGTGTCGCCGTTCTTCATGTACTCATTAAGGTTCAGACAAACATACACCGCCACCTGCATTATCACAATGCTGGGCAGTGTAAGTATGCCTAATAGTATGTATGTGTAAATAACTGAACTAAAACTAAAAGAAAAAACAAACAAAATTATAAATACTAATACAACATATAAAAGACACCTACGACGAGCCTAACAGAGGTAGTGCCTATTCTTAAAATATCTTATCTAAATAACAATAAAAAATAAAAAAAATAAATTTAGTCCAGTTTGCCTGATGCCACTTCCAAATTATAGATTGGTAACTACAAGGAGGGGAACTAGGATATCATAAAGCATAAATAAATAAATAAAGCTGTGATGTAAATAAAAATTATTGAGGCCCTCATTCGAAGAAGGTAATATTAATTAACTTCTTGAAAGCATTACGCCTCATGATGAAGAGATCACATTCTTTGATTAATTAGTGTTGAAAGTTTGCATAGTCCGCGGTAGATATGCATTTTTCCGGTAATTAGTGGCACGGTTCGGAATATACAATTATTGTGTGCATAAGTCTCTCTGCCAGACTTTAAAATCGAATTAACGCACGAGCCTACTCTGGACGTGGAAGACGCAATCCTGTTCCGCTGAATAGCGTTAAAAGAGTCTACGCGGGCTTGCATCAACTGGAAATTAATTATCGCAGTTGAAGATCGTTGTGTCTGCTCGATCTAAGAGCCTGAGTGGCAAGAACGGGATGCTCGAAAACGGTTAAAGCGATTTCCATAAAATAAGATATCAAAATATACGCGTCTGGTCTCATAAAGGGTACTTAGCTACATTTTGTGGGTCTTTGCCCTCTGATTCGGCGAAAAAAATTTAATTATTTTATTAAAATCGAGTCGGGATTTTTTATAGTTATCAATATTATTTGATATCTTTATGTATAATAACAATATTTCACTAATAAGTAGATAGATAGATATATTATAACTTTATTGCACCATCAATACAGTTATAAAACAAGAACTTAATACTACTAATTATATCTAATGTGGCACAATCGGCGGCCTTATCGCTAACAGCGATCTCTTCCAGGCAACCTTTGGGTGGATAGGATAGGTAGTTTGCGATTTAATCCGTAAAACTATAAAGCCGGGTACTGACCGGTGTTACAGGGCGCATTGTACCATCAGGCAGTACCATTGATGGTACAAATTGGCACCGATTTGTCCCAATTGTACCATGATAAATAAAACTAGGATGCCGCCCGGGCTTACTCGCATTTTGGATTAATTAAAATAAGAGTTCTTAACAAAACATCTTTTAATAAATAAAAAAAACATTTCTTTCGTCAAACATAAAATAAAAAACACTTCTTCTAACTGCCTAGTCGGGTCGGCTGGGCTCAACATCTTTTCTAATTGAAAAGAGAAAATCTAACAGTTATACATTTTTTCTAGGAAAAGTGGCACATTTATTTCCCCAAGAACAAATTGCATTTGAACTAGTTGAAAATATTAGTTTTTTTGTTTCACGTTTTTTTTTCGTTTCTCTATGGGCTGGGTGTACCATTAGCAGAGAACATGAAACGTCAAAAGTCCGTCTAGTTTCTCGTTGCGAGAGCCTTCTTTCCCCATACTGACTGCACGAACGCTCTGTGTTACATTACACCCATGTAGCTCCAGTCGGTACCTGGCTTTAGGCTACGACTTATTTACGTTACAACGAGAGCGAATCAGCTGGGAATCTAATAAAAGTTTGTGTCGGTTATCATTCAAGATGCCTGAAAACTAAATGCCAGTGACTGCCGCGAGGTCCATCTGTTTCAAGTCTTAACGCTTTTGATTGAAAAATTTAATTAAACATCCACTTTTAGCTGAGTGACCACCTAAACGAGTTATTCAAGGAGTTGAAGTGCTCATAATTAGAATTTTGCTTGAAGAGACAACTTTTCTCTTTTTAATATTATCGTAATAAGATCTTTATAACTTTTCGTCTCAAGTTATATTAAATTAATTTAGGGGCCTGGTTGGCACATTGAAACTGTCAATGAATCCATCTTGTGATAAATAATTTATGTTTTGAATTTTTTTTAATTAATTTTAAAATAGTAGAATATCTAGAGGCATTCTAGAGAATGTCTGGAGGATAAAAAAGCTTGGGTTTAGCTTTACTCCAACTTGTAAACTTGATACATAACAAGTTAAAGGTTTCTTGTTCAAAAAATCAAAGTAATCACTTTATTTCCTAGTTTTACTAATGTAATTTGAATTTTCAGATGTGTCCAAGATTCCTCTAAGGTCTAAATGAAATAAAGCACTCTGAATTTTGATTTTAGAAATGCCTAACTTCTGCCCGCGGCCTCGCTCACTTGATATTACCAAATTGATAAAACTGGTCAAGTATGACTGCTTACGAAAACGTAGCCACAAAAAGCGCTGTTCAATAATCTAAGTGATGGAAATTTTAATATTGGTCCAATAGTTCCCAAGATTACCCCTCATTGAAAACATTACACATCAACACACCCGCCAACACATCCGCCAACACAGCCCGGCGGATTTGTGTGAAATTTCAGTGTATGAAATTGACAAAACACCTGCCATGCCTTTTTTTTTCTTGGCCGAGGGAATTCTTTTACGAATAGACTGGTCTGGGGGGGACTAGAATTATGTGAGACTCGACGTCCTGATAAGGACGTAATACCCACTAAAACCTCTCCGGTGACCCTCCTCTCGCCATTTTCGCCGAACCACGGGAACATTTAAACCTACCGCGCCACCACAATACAATAATCATACACTGAAATTTCGCAACAACCCGCCGGTCTACTACGCCTATTATGGTGTGTAGACTCTATTAGGTACTTACTAACTATTTTAAAAATGAAATGAAATGAAATGAAATAGCATTTATTTGCATAAATATAGGTTTGCAATGGTGGTTTTACAATAGAGTTTCACTATATTTGACCTTTGAGTCGTGCAAATGTTTAAACTTAAAAATAACTATGAATAAAGAATAATAGATTAAATAACATTAAGTAAGTACTATAATGTCAAAATAAAAATTACGTGCATTTAAATTTCAAATAATCACTTATATTAGGTCCTTACATATGAAATTGGCGTTTTTCGTACTGGCCACTTTAATCACAAATTTCTCCTCTTTGGTAAGGAATTCCAAATTCAAATTTGTACAGCTATAGACTCATGTATTTGTGCTTCGATGATCGTCATTCATTTGTTTTTTTTCTTCTGTTTTTTTCTGTTTGCGTCACTCATTTTACAAAATGGAAAACTTAAAATATCGCATTATTTACGAGTACGAGTTCCGCCGTGGCACTAGTGCTGCGGAAACAACTCGAAGGGTGAATGATGTGTATGGCGGTCGTGTTGCAAAAGAAAACACAGTTCGTTTTTGGTTCCAACGTTTTCGTTCTGGAAATTTTGACCTGCAGAACAAGCCCCGTGGACGGCCTGAGACTCAAGTTGATAATGAAGAGTTGAAGGCTATTGTGGAAGCGGATCCATCGCAAACCACGTCCGAGTTAGCTGCAGGCTGCGATGTTAGTGATAAAACTGTTTTAATTCACTTGAAGCAAATTGGGAAGATTAAAAAGCTTGAAAGGTGGGTACCTCACGAATTGACTGAAGCAAACCGGCAAACGCGCGTCGACTGCTGCGTTACATTACTAAACCGGCACAAACGCTTACAATTACTTGTAAGCGTTTGGTGGACTAGTGCCGGTATTGTTCATTACAGTTTTCTCAAATCTGGCCAGACTATTACGGCTGATGTCTATTGTCAGCAATTGCAAACCATGATGGAAAAGCTAGCGGCTAAACAACCTAGGCTGGTCAATCGCTCCACGCCACTGCTGCTTCACGACAACGCTAGACCACACACTGCGCAACAGACGGCTACTAAATTAGAAGAGCTTCAATTGGAAAGTCTAAGACATCCTCCGTACTCCCCGGACCTTGCTCCAACAGATTACCATTTTTTTCGAAATTTGAATAACTTCTTGCAAGGGAAAAAATTCAACTCCGATGGGGCAGTCCAAATCGCCTTCAAAGATTTTATTGATTCCCGTCCGACTGGTTTTTTTAGTAAAGGGATCAATGAACTACCTATAAGATGGCAAAAGTGCATAGAAAATAATGGTTCATACTTTGATTAATTAAATATATTATATTAAAAAATATTCGACTTTTTGTTCCTCCCATACAAAACGCCAATTTCATATGTAAGGACCTAATATTATAAAAACAGTTAACACAAAGCCAGTTATATAATTTACGATTAAATTCATTATCTGTCAGTTCTCTCATGTCAAGTGGAAGTTTGTTATATAACTGTATGGCCATTGCGTAACAGTTCTTTTTACACATTTCTAGTCTAAATTGAGGCACCTTTAGTGGTTTTTGTACTATTTTTCTTCTGTATATAAACTTTTCATCCCTCTCAAACAATGTTATGTTATTTCTGACAAATTTTAGCATCTCGAAAATATAGAGTGAAGGAAAAGTTAACAGTTTATGCTTCATAAATAAAGGTCTACAAGAATCTCTCCGATTAATGCCAAATATGGCCCGAATACACTTTTTCTGCGCAACGAAAGCTCTCTGAGCATCCGTTGAGTTGCCCCATATTATGACGCCATATCTCAAAATAGAGCAGACATGACTATGGTAAACTGTCAATGCAGTTTCAATATTAGAGAGGTCCTTTATTCTTCTCAGTGCAAATATTAGGTCCTTACATATGAAATTGGCGTTTTGTATGGGAGGAACAAAAAGTCGAATATTTTTTAATATAATATATTTAATTAATCAAAGTATGAACCATTATTTTCTATGCACTTTTGCCATCTTATAGGTAGTTCATTGATCCCTTTACTAAAAAAACCAGTCGGACGGGAATCAATAAAATCTTTGAAGGCGATTTGGACTGCCCCATCGGAGTTGATTTTTTTCCCTTGCAAGAAGTTATCCAAATTTCGAAAAAAATGGTAATCTGTTGGAGCAAGGTCCGGGGAGTACGGAGGATGTCTTAGACTTTCCAATTGAAGCTCTTCTAATTTAGTAGCCGTCTGTTGCGCAGTGTGTGGTCTAGCGTTGTCGTGAAGCAGCAGTGGCGTGGAGCGATTGACCAGCCTAGGTTGTTTAGCCGCTAGCTTTTCCATCATGGTTTGCAATTGCTGACAATAGACATCAGCCGTAATAGTCTGGCCAGATTTGAGAAAACTGTAATGAACAATACCGGCACTAGTCCACCAAACGCTTACAAGTAACTTTTTTGGGGTTAATTTTCGCTTGGGGCAGGATTTGGCTGGCTGGCCAGGATCCAACCATTGCGCTGAGCGCTTCCGATTATCGTAAAGAACCCATTTTTCATCACAGGTAATGATTCGGTTTAAAATACCTTCATTATTGTGCCGGTTTAGTAATGTAACGCAGCAGTCGACGCGCGTTTGCCGGTTTGCTTCAGTCAATTCGTGAGTTACCCACCTTTCAAGCTTTTTAATCTTCCCAATTTGCTTCAAGTGAATTAAAACAGTTTTATCACTAACATCGCAGCCTGCAGCTAACTCGGACGTGGTTTGCGATGGATCCGCTTCCACAATAGCTTTCAACTCTTCATTATCAACTTGAGTCTCAGGCCGTCCACGGGGCTTGTTCTGCAGGTCAAAATTTCCAGAACGAAAACGTTGGAACCAAAAACGAACTGTGTTTTCTTTTGCAACACGACCGCCATACACATCATTCACCCTTCGAGTTGTTTCCGCAGCACTAGTGCCACGGCGGAACTCGTACTCGTAAATAATGCGATATTTTAAGTTTTCCATTTTGTAAAATGAGTGACGCAAACAGAAAAAAACAGAAGAAAAAAAACAAATGAATGACGATCATCGAAGCACAAATACATGAGTCTATAGCTGTACAAATTTGAATTTGGAATTCCTTACCAAAGAGGTGAAATTTGTGATTAAAGTGGCCAGTACGAAAAACGCCAATTTCATATGTAAGGACCTAATATAAATTTATTAATTTTCTTACACACATTATTAATTTGTTTCTTCCAATTTAAATGTCTATCAATAATAATTCCTAAAAATTTTATGTCAAATACCTGCTCAATATCACTGTTTTTGTAATTTATGTAAATTTTATCTTTAATATTATTGTTATACGTGGTTGGTAGCATGAATTTAGTTTTTGTTGTGTTAATTTTTAAGTTATTTTCATCTAGCCAATTATAATTATTTGACGTAATCGTCATTAAGAGATTTGTTCCCTACGCTCATATCATTTATAATAGATTTTTCTTTCGTCAATATTGTAGTATCATCAGCAAACATGATTGTGTACTGGTCAGTAGCGCTTGGTAACTCATTAATATAAATAATAAATAATATGGGACCTAAAACACTGCCCTGTGGCACACCGTGGCTAATAAAAGAATAAACAGATCTGAAGCTTTCTTGTGTATTACATTCAGAAGACATTTTTGTTATTTCCGTGCATTGCTTTCGTCCCCTGAGATAACTTTCAAACCAAGAGTATGCAGGACCCCTTATGTTCATAAATAAAAAAGTAAGTTGTCTAGGTACCTCAATATCAAATTTCTCGCTGGGCATTCCGTACAAGTACACCAGGGGTACGTTGGAGTTGGAATGGATCCTCGAAGCCAGCAGTAACACGAGCAGGGTTCGCAGTACGATGAACGAAAACGAATATGTGAAGTACACGGTGTGCTGTATTCCGTGAAGGGTTCTGTAGAAAATATTATATTCTTAAAAATAACTAGGTACATGCCCTTATAAACCATACAATTCCCATTTCTAAATTACCTCTTTTAACATTCAACCACGTTAACATATTCCAAGAAAAAATTAATTGTTAAAAGCGTTGAAGTTAAATTTTAGAATAATGTACGCGATCGTAAGAAGCCTTGCACACTTGAAGAATTACATCACAACGAAACGAAATCTTCAACCATTCAAAGTCAGTAAAGATCTTTATTTCATGAGAAAAATCTGCGTTTCTTTTTAGATCAGCCGTATCTAATGCTAGCAAAAACCCTATGGAATAATACTAATTTTATTCGTTTATTTGGTTACACACAAAAAAAAGACGAAGTAGGTAAGTGCATGAAAACTTGTAAAACAAACAAACCTATAAAACAAGAGTTACTACGCAGAATTAAAACAAGTATAGGTAGGGGTTAAAGTATGAAATTGCCGATTTGTACTGAAAAATTTAAATTAGTTTTTTTTTTTTTAATATAACATATTTATTTAATAAAAATAATTACCATTATTATCTATACATTGCTGCTATCTAATTGGAAGGTCATTTATGCCTTTACGATGGAACTCTGTGATTTAGATTCGACAAACTGTGTGAAAGCATTTTGTACTGCCTCCTGGGAAGAAAACTTTTTATCACGTAGAAAATTGTCCAAACCACGAAAAAAATGGTAGTCCGTTGGAGCAAGATCTGGCGAATACGGAAGGTGACGAATGGTTTGCAATTGCAATTCCTGTAGAGTTAAAACGGTTTCTCGTGCTGTATGAGGTCTCGCGTTATCATGGAGCAATAATGGTGAAGATCGATTCATGAGTCGGGGCTGTTTCACTCCTAGTTTTGCTATCATTGTTTGGAGTTCGGCACAGTAGACATCTGCCGTTATTGCTTGACCAGATCAGAGAAAGCTATAGTGAATAACACCATGCTGAGACCACCAAAAAGTTACCATTACCTTTTTATTGATAAGCTTTGACACTGTTGCGGCGTTTGACCTGGGGTCAGCCATTGCATTTTTCGCCTACGGTTACCGTAAAGAATCCACTTTTTAAAACATGTCACAATTCAAGCCTTCATTGCTGTATCGATTCAACAAGGCAACACGAGTTTCAACACGCGTTTCTTTCTGCAGATCAGTCAAATCATGAGGCACCCATTTTTCATATATTTTTATTTTATTGATTTGACGCAAATGAGTTAGTATTGTTGGTAAGGTAACGTTAAACCATGCCGCTAATTCCTGAGTAGTTTGGCTCGGATCGGCTTCCATCATCTCTTTCAATTCATTGTTATTCACCTGTGTGGGCGAGCGGTCTTCCAAGTGGTTCGTTCTTCAAATCAAAGTTACCATCACGAAAGCGTTAAACTAAAATCGCACAGTGTGATTATTAGCAGTCCCCTATCCAAACGCAACATTGATATTACGAGCTGTTTCTACCGCGTTAGTTCCGCGTCGGAACTCGTATTCAGAAATCACTCGAATTTTCGAAGTATCCATCTTTCTTGTCTAAGCTGAATAAAAAAAACAACTGAAAGTCGATAATCGAATGTTGCTCATTTTTTAAAAGAAGTACCTCGTAGGTACCATGTGAAAAAAGTTTCGCTTAAAAAATCTCAAACCATGAAGGTTCTATGTCAATTCGAAGTACCTATTACAATAAAACGGCAATTTCATACTTTAACCCCTATTATATAAAATGAAACTAAACTAACACGCCGCAATCTTGTCCGCGCTGTGTCGGAAGAATCGACAGAATTAATTTGTTTCCATTCATTTCATTCATTTCTTTGGGCGCGTTTGGCAAAGATGTGCTGTTAGCGAAGCAAATAAATAAATAAACAATACTCACTCATATATGCTTGGATTGTCGTAACAAGCTATAAAATGACCCGTTTGTTTCCTGCTGAAAATAAATTATATTTTTATCAGGAATATTATTGATTACGAAAGGGCGCGGGCTATGTACGAAGCTTGTTTGTTTTGAAAGACACAGACAAGGTTCGTAGTTAACCCGCTGACATAATGACGAATTCATTGTTTGTCAGCGGGTACGGCGCTTTTTATAGTTAATATTAAATTTACGAGAAAATTTTAATGTGTCAGTCGGAGATGGGGGTACTTTCCAAGCAGACACAGGTAAGATATTACCTGAATTAATAAAACAAAGATTACCTACTAATGCCAAACATATTATTAAAAAGCGACGCGATGCAACGTTTCGATATCCCATTAACATTAGCATTTCGTCGCATTGGGTGTTTATGTGATTCTAGTCATAGAAAATTAATACGAGACGATTCAACTGTTGAGTTGAATCGTCTCGCGTTTCGTCGTGTCGGGTCGCGTGGCGTTTCAATAGTGCGTTTCCACTTTAATCCATTTTTAACCTTACTTCAAACTATTAAACAGCTGTGTACAAATCCAATACAGGTTTGATCCAAACGACGTCAAGATGTAAATCCCCACTTGTCCATTCACCACTCTCACTAGGCGCACAATGCTGAGGTTCTGTAGGCGAAACTGCATTGTCGAGAAATGATGCTGAAATTGATGAAACTGGATTAATTGGGCTATAACTTGCATAATATTGTAACCAATTTAAGGCTCTAGCTGCCGTTTAGTGACAAAATACAGAATAACTATAAGGTACCTACTACCTACGTAAAACCAAATGTATAAATACATGTTAATCTTGAACAATGAAATAAATTGTTATTCCTGTCTTGCACAGCAGAAAAAAAGAATTCCTGTGCGTTCCGACACAATAAATTTGAATTTGATAACAAGAAAGTTTTTATTTTGTTCCGAATATATTAACGCAATCGATGAGCGGAGTTGTGCGGAGAGACGCTCTGTTCAAATTTCTAGCATTTTTATAACAAGTCATTCAAGAACGATGTGACAAATTAGGGGCCTAGTAGCAGTTTGTGAAACGAGTATAATAAGGTATTTAGATTTGATAATTGCCTTTAAAATACTAGCAAGTACTAGTTACAGTTAGCTTAATTGTTTCAATTGTAAATACTAGTTCTAATTTGTTTTTATTATTGAATTGTAATTTTCTTTGTTAATAATTGCTTTCAGATTACAACAATCATTCAAGGTCTGGACCGTATGATGAAGTAAAGTTACGCGTCCACTGGATCGGTGTCGGAGTGTACGGAGCGTATGGATTTGTTACTTTGTATTGATTTTTATGGTACAGGATGCACTGGTATATCTGCCGATACCGATTACAGAGACCGGTATTTCTGCCAATGACGTCGGCAACACGAGCGCCGATGCTAAACCCAAAAGCAGCGGACGCACTCTTTCGGCATATTGTAAATACCGACGCCGCGTACGCTGCGTACGCGGCGATTCTGATTTATTTATTTATTTATTCATTCACTCTTAAAGTGTTGTTGTAAGTGAGTCGCTCTTAAAGTGTTTACATCTGTTTTTATAACCCGATAGTGAACGACCCAAATTAATAATGACGGTAAGAAATAATCTTGAGGCATCTATATAATTATTATAAATGGCATCGATCCTTTCTTGAAAGATTTGGCGTAGTATGGTTACCAAATAGGACTACCGTACTCAAGAACTGGGCAGACAAGACTGTTGAAAAGGTGCAATAAGCTGTCTGGTTTTTTAAAACCTTTCTGGAGATGAAACCTAAGAGCCGTGAGCTCTTTTCTAAAATGTGGTCATAATAATCTCTGCAAGACAGTTTTTCGTCAAAAAATATACCTAAGTCCCTGGCAATAGATTTACGGGCCAGTTTGGAGCCATAGATTGAGTACTCAAAGGTTATCGTACTGCGTTTTTTGGTGAACATGGTACAAAAACATTTGGTAACATTAAGAAACATGCGATTATGTTTGCAGCATTTAGAAATTGTCGCCGATCCAATGGATGCATAACTTAAGGGTACATACTTCTGTCACAGCTTTTTTGAACAAGTTATTATACAGAATAATGTGTTCTGTTAGGTATATGCTGATGACCATTATGAGAAGGTCGTTGAAACTCCAGATGAACGTAGACTGTATGTTGAAAACCTGAAAAATATTATGCATGCATTAAGCCCTTAGAACATTGAAGATCCTTTTCGCCAATTTTCTGTAATGTGTAATTTTCTGTGACGCAGCCTCTTCCTTCTCCACGTCTCACGAAAAGTTGTTTAATCTCACGTGAGCATCGCACCATTGTGATTTGAAAAATAAATAAATAATGGTGGATAAATCACATAATATAACTGATATTACATTCTTATATAATTCCCATCGTATTATTATTTCCCAATATGATTTATACTACATAGAAAGATAATTTTTATCATAGAAAGAAAACACCCAGAACACCCTGAACCCCAAATATCTGCAGATCGTACAAGTATTTGTCCCGAGGCAGGAATCAAACACGCAACCTGCTGCGTCGCAGGTGGACATTCGCCCGCTGCATCACAGCGGTCATTAACAATATACAACACTTCACAATCGACTCTATTTTCAAGAAAAAAAATAAAAAAAAATACGACAGCTATCAAAATGACAGTTACTGTCAGAACTTGTAGCCAGGACTTAATGATCAAAATCTTAGTTATATCGATCGATACAGACCTCGCTTAAGATCCCTTTCCACAAGGAGTAGCCGGTGTACTCAAATATCCAGGGCATGTTAAAGTGGAAGAAAGTTTGGGCGACATCGTTGGGGTCACATGCGTACGCCACTGTCATACCGTAGAAGAATGACAGACTGTGTTCCACTGCAAAGATTCATATTATTCATACTAATATTATTTAGGGCGAAAGTAGTTCTATCTTTCTGTCTATAACTTTTGCACACCTAAACGGCTGTACGAATCATAATGAAATTTGGAAGGGAGGTAGACGGTATGTTGAGGAAGGATATAGGCTTCTTTGTATCCCGGAATAATGGGTGCCAACCTGCGGGTAGAATCTAGTGTTCGGTATTGTAAAGATGAAAGTTTACGGGTGTGTTTGTGAGGGAATAACCTCCTGAGTGAATCAGGCTGTGTAAATAGCTAGTAAATAGAAATTAATAAATGATTTAGGTAGTACGATATTTTTGATCTAATAAAGGGTAAAGACGCCAGGTCTTAAATCATAAGCTTTGTAAAGAAGTAAAGATATATTAGGTACCCCTACCCATTAAATAAATCGTTCATTAGAGGGTATAATCTTCTTCCCAGTGGAACAAGCAATTTGACAAGAGCTTTGATTAGTAAAACAGCGCACGAACAAACGGCTGTAAAGTCCTAAATTCTGCTATTGTCATTACCTTATATTAAATTCAACAAAGTGCTAATTTACCTATTGCCGCAACCAATACAAAAATCATGACAGTATCGCACTTCTTGGCGACATTTCTAGAAAATGGTGGGAGAGTTGCTTCAATCTCTTCCACTGCCTTTATGACGGCAGGCCAGTTTCTGCCGATGTTGATCAAGATTAGTGAGGATATCAGGCTGGACGAGTAGAATACGGAGTTTGCTGAAAATAAATTGTAGGGGAATTAGGATTGTCGTCCTGAATAGGACACAAAAAAAATATGTCCCTCTTGAATATTTCAGTTAGAAGAGCCCTTATAGACCAGCGGATCAACAGCGTGATTTACTACGGTGCATCAAGCGTCTACTTCATAACATTTATTTATTTTTGACTTAATAATATTAGGTTGTACTGTTGTGTTGGCTGGTCTCGTGATGAGTAGGCCATCATTCATCAGTCTAAGGCAGTTGTCCCATTGCCAACGATGAACGAGAAGCGAATAGAGCTAGAAAGTAGAAACGAGTTGGCGAGCAGCGAGAAGCGAGTGTGTAGTTCCGATAGTCATGTCGCTTGGCTATAAGCGAGTGTGCGAGTGCGACGGACGATTACTCGCGTCACTCGTTCGCGGCACACAAATGTTATCATCGTCGTCTGAACTCTAGTTCTCTACCACCTCGGTCTAGTTGTCTACCGCAATGACAATTCAAATTATTGTTCGATAATCATAACAAATAAAAATACGTGTAGTTTCAAATCCGAACTGTAGAGAAATGACTGTGGTTGGTCTCTCAGCGTGAGTTCTGACCGCCAAGCGAGAATTGCTGAGCAACTAGTGGAGCGAATCCTCGCCGGCAGTGTAAAAATCAACGATAAACTTTTAATATATGCGTCTCTTTTTTTACACGGAATGTATATCTATTGTACGTTTCTTGAGGCGATAGTTAGCCGCTTCCTCGCCGGCGGCGGAGGTGTGGGACAACTGCCCAAGGCCCATATTATGAAAGCTTGTTCAGTCATATATCTAAGCCTGAGTGACATAGAAAAGCGCTACTTCAGCATAGATTGATGACTGAGCAAACTTTCATAATACGAGCTTAACAATCCTAGTGCTTGTTAGACGCTAAGTGAATGATGGCACGCAAGAATTCTATTCGGTTTTGGGCGCGGTGTTCACAGAGATAGGTTACATTTCGTCAATTCAGCGATACCTAAGTCGATTGGTCCGGCGTATCGATGGTAATTTTCTTATAAAAACACGCTGATGTGTCATACTCACTGATGTTACTCAAAGTGATTCCCTTTTCTATGAGCCAGTATAGAGACATCACAAACATCAACACCTGTCCAAATAAAGATATCCCGTACAGCAGTGTGTACGGAGATCGGAGTGTGAATCTGAAAAACAGAATAACAAAAGAGTGAATTGTCCAGCTTTATTTATTTATTTAATCCGCAGATAGGTAGACTTGCTTGGTAATTCTATTCGCAGATAGACTAGGAACTGAAGAATTATAACTGTATTTTTGACGCCAACAGTACCTCATGACATCCTAAAAATTATTAATGCTCTAAAAAATACTAAAAGCGTAGGTTTTGATAGCATTTCAACTACAATCGTTAAAGAAGTTGCGTTATTCATATCTCCAATTTTATGCATTATAATCAATAATTGTTTAGAACAAGATGTTTTTCCGGATACTCTTAAAATGACCATAATAAAACCTCTACACAAAAAATTACCACGAGATAGCGTTGAAAATTTTAGACCCATTTATCCCCGTATTTTCTAAAATAATAGAAAAGTTAATATATAACAAAATCTATAGCTACTTAGAGGACAATATAATTTTAAGTAAGGATCAGTATGGTTTTAGACGAGGTCGGTCTATAAACAAAGGCATTTTTGACTTTCTTAACAATGTAATGACTAATAGGGATAATAATAAAAATGTAATAGCTCTATACATGGACATGACCAAAGCGTTCGACCATGTTAATCATGATAGACTATTACATAAGCTAGATGTTTACGGTGTCAGAGGTACAGCAAATGCTCTCATAAGGTAATAAAATAATAATAAAATAAAATAATAAAAAATAAAAATAAGTAATAAAAGTCAGGTGACCCAAGTTAATAAAAAATGCCTGGAATCACAAACTGACATCACTTACGAATCATGCGCCAGAGTGGTGTCACGCGGGGTGCCCCAGGGGAGTGTTCTAGGACCACTCCTATTTCTGATCTATATTAATGAATTACCCGAAGTGACTATGCATCCTACAACGTTATTTGCGGATGATAGCACTGTATTATTTATTAATGATAAAACGCATAATTTTGAACTTGACATTAAATCTACTTTGACATCAATTATAAATTGGCTATCCTCAAACAATTTAAATATAAATTTGACAAAAACTTACCTAATGAATTTCAAAGTAAGAAATAATTCCAGTCTTGACATTGGCATTGACTACTTCGGCACCAAAGAGGCTGAAGTAGACTCTACCAAGTTTCTAGGGCTTAACATCGACAGTAAACTAAATTGGAAACATCATATTGACATTATCTGTAAAAGGTTAAAACTATTCTCTTATGCTCTTTTTAAACTAAGTCAAGTATCTAATCTATCCACCCTACACTGCTTATCACGGAAACGTGTCTTCAATTTTAAGATATGGCATCATGTTTTGGGGTAACTCGACTGACAGCCTTAGAGCATTCAAAGCCCAAAAGCGTTGCTTAAGGGCTATTCGTGGTTTACGGAGACGCGACTCCTGTAAAAGTCACTTTATCGAACAAAAACTACTAACATTTCCGTGTCTATACATCTACGAAGTTGCAGTTTTTGTTAAAAATAACCCCGACCTGTTTCAAGAATTTGCAATTGGAAGCCGTTCTGAGGGCAGACTACGCAATGTGCCATGCAGAACAAAGTTGTTGCGTTCAAGTGTGTTTTGTATGGCACCAAAAATCTTCAACAAAATCCCAAAAGTTATTCGTGATTTGTCCTGCAACCAATTTAGTGCAAAACTTAATAATATTCTAATTGATAAAGCTTATTATACAGTGAATGATTTTTTAAATGACCGTATTGTTTGAAATTTTCATATTTAAATGACTTGAACTTGTTATGACATGATCATTGCTTTATTTATTTTTAAACTAAAACATTTTTATCCAAATTATGAAATTTAGTGACTGTACTATTGTTTGACATTGTTTATTTAATTTGACTATCATACATTTTTATTTTATTTTTTGACATGTTCATCTTCTGCTGACATTAATTAATTAACTATTTTATTTTAAATTAAATTTCATAATTTGGCATTGATTAGAAGTGATAATATTGGAAATAAATTATAAAATTGCATGCTTTTAAGTCAAATAAAAATGTTCTGATTGTTAGTAAGTTTTCACATGTGTAATGAAATGTTTGTACGCCTAAGCGGCAGAATTCAGTGATCTAAAATAAGTCTTATGTACCGACTGTAAATTACCTGATTCACAAACAATAAATGAATTATGAATTATTATGAATGCCTCCAAGATGGCATATTTCCGGATAGTTTAAAAATTGCAAAAGTCACCCCTATTTACAAATCTGGAAGTAAATCCGACCCGGGGAATTACAGACCCGTATCAGTTTTACCTGTTATCTCCAAGATCTTTGAGAAAGTTAAGTAAAATCGGCTCGAGCATCACCTTACTACAATAAACTTTTTATACGAGCATCAGTACGGATTTAGACCGAAGTCGAACACATTGTCGGCTACTATCGACCTAATAACAAAAATTAAGGTAAATATAGACGAAAAATCATATTGTTTGGGAATATTTATAGATTTTAAAAAAGCTTTTGACACAATTAGCCACGAGATACTTGTAAAAAAACTTTGCGACTTAGGAATTAAAAATAAAGCTTTGAAATTATTTACATCATACCTAGCGGATAGATACCAAGCTGTAAAGATAGGAAATAGTGAGAGTAGTCATCAGAAAATAGCCTGCGGGATTCCCCAATGATCGATTTTAGGAACTTAAATTTTTTTGATATAGGTATATTAATAATATTAGCCAAATGGGATTAAAAGGACACATTACTTTATACGCCGATGATACCTGCCTATTCTATTTCGGTCCAAATCTCGGCGAACTGTTTAAGGATGCGCAAGCCGACTTATTCAAATTTAACATTTGGTGCCAGAGCAATTTAATGACAGTAAAAGCAAAGAAGACATCTTTTATGATATTTTCAGCAAAAAATAAAAAAATCTCACACTTACCGACACTTGCTATAGGTAGTTCGATGATACACCGCTCGAGGCAGGAGAGATACCTAGGTCTAATACTCGACGACGGCCTGACCTGGCGATCGCATATTGAATACGTAAGAACTAAACTAGTCTCGCTAACGGGTGCGCTGCGGAGATCCGTAGGATGCGTTCCACGTAAAGTTCTGATGACTATCTACAATTCCCTAGCTAAATCTCATTTACAATACCTATTAGATGTATGGGGAACTGCAGCAGTGACTAATCTAAAATCATTACAAATATCACAAAACAAATTAATTAAAGTTCTTTATAAATATGACTACCTAACTAGCACATGTATTATTTACAAACAAACCAACATTTTTAATATCAAACAACTATATACTTACCTAACCTGCATCCTTGTTAAGAAAATATTAACTAATAAAATACATACGCAAATAACACTTACAAGTAAAACCTACACCTACAATTTGAGAAATAAAAATAAGTTAACACTAAGGAGTCCACGAACCAACTATGGAAAAAGAAATATTCTTTATGAAGGTGCGCAGTTGTACAACAGCTTACCCGATAACATTAAGAACTGTTTATCAATGCACATATTTAGGAAAAGACTGAAACAGTATATTTATGAAAAGATCTTTTATGTTAGCGTGACGGTACCAACAAATAATGTAAAACTTACTACTACAATTATTATCAAACTGTTATAATTTAGTATTAATTAGTTAAGATAGTACGTAAGATTATTGTATGTACTCATTTAAGTGATGATTGTTCTTTTGAGTAAAATAAATTCGTTAAACTGAACTGAACTGATGACGAAAGCGGAATCTGACGAAAGGGTCATTAGAAGTTATCCACATCTGTCATTCATGACGAAGCTGAACTGAAATTATACAAAAAACTGATTATGACGAAAGCGGAATCTGACGAAAGGGTCATTAGAAGTTATCCACATCCGTCATTCATGACGAAGCTGAACTGAAATTATACAAAAAACTGATTATGACGAAAGCGGAATCTGACGAAAGGGTCATTAGAAGTTATCCACATCCGTCATTCATGACGAAGCTGAACTGAAATTATACAAAAAACTGATTCTGACGAAAGCGGAATCTGACGAAAGGGTCATTAGAAGTTATCCACATCCGTCATTCATGACGAAGCTGAACTGAAATTATACAAAAAACTGATTCTGACGAAAGCGGAATCTGACGAAAGGGTCATTAGAAGTTATCCACATCCGTCATTCATGACGAAGCTGAACTGAAATTATACAAAAAACTGATTCTGACGAAAGCGGAATCTGACGAAAGGGTCATTAGAAGTTATCCACATCCGTCATTCATGACGAAGCTGAACTGAAATTATACAAAAAACTGATTCTGACGAAAGAGGAATTTGACGGACGTGCTCTTAATCGAAAATAGCGGTATTGGCATTTTTTAAGATATAATAATGCCACGAATAAGTATTAAAAAACGTTTGGAACATTTAAGTTTAGTAATTTTGTTGATGACTGTGTACTTGAGTAGTAGTTTGTTTAACCTTAATTTATGTTTGATTCCATAACCTCATTTTACCCAGGTTGGCGGTCGTGTTTTGTCACATGTGCTATAATATGTATGTTCGTTATGAAGGCATCGGTAAAACGTGTCTAAAAGTACTGACCGGCGGCGGTACGGGGCGTATTGTAACGTTTTACAAAGCGTACGTTCCTGCAGTCAGGACGGGAAAAGAGGCGCTCGCAACGAGCAACGAGGTGGTTTTCACAATTAAACCACAATAGGTTTGTGTTGGTGCTCACACTCGTCTTATACATAAATACAATACAATAAACTTTACTGCACACCACAAAAAAAATACAAAAAAAATATACAGGAAAAGAGAAAAAACAGTTTTGCACAATGGGCGACTATCGCTAAGAGCGATCTCTTCCAGACTACTTTGGGATGGACACGAAGCAGTAGTAAACGTATAGACGGTGGCGTATTACTTAAATATACAATACATACAATATTATATTATATAACACATACTATAATAAAAATAATACATACCAAATTTTATAAAAAAGATGCTAAAAACAAAAAAAAAACGAACAATTTATGACTGAAGAAAGATAGTGTTCATAAACCATATTCTTAAATACAGGGAGAGACTTTGCGTGTCTTATAGTAGTAGGTAGCGCGTTCCACAGCTTAAATGTAATGCATAATTGTACAGTTCTCGCTGCGAATGGTAATTACACCCCCTATCACCGGTCAGGCTTAACAAATCCTGTTTTCCTTTGAGAAATCCGGTCTATCTTCTAAAATCATTTTTGGTTTTAAGAAATTTTAACATTCAGAATATTTCTCGTTGACTCTACCTACATAAAATCTATGCTTGACTCTGTATGCGGAGCAACATTCTAAAACGCTCAAAGACTACAATTAATAATAATAATAATAATAATAGTTTTATTCAGATAAAGGTCTTATAAACAAAACAAAGTTATGTGTATTATAGACCTATTTCACTTGTTAGTTTCGACACCTCGCTCTAACTAAGTTCAAGACTTGTGATATAGACGCGAGGGTTCTCTACCTCGGTAAGTTAGTAGGTTTACACTATTATAGGACTTACATAATATATATAAAAACATTAAGAAAACTGTACTATACTTAAAAAATTAAGCAGGTAATAAATTAGGTTAATTAACATTCTTGCTATGCGATATTAAAACTTCAGCTTGAGGACGCTGAAGAATTTCCTAATATTTTTATTAACTTTATTAAACTAAGAAATCACGTTAGAATTGGCTCTTGTTATTTCAAAATTGAAATATGCTAGTGAATTTTAGATTTACGTATGGCGTAGCTAAGCATTGGTTACTGCGAAAACCCGCACTGGACATTATTGCATTGCCATTTTATATCACCAGGGATCGGAAATTCGGGCACTTATATACCTAAACTTGGTGAAAAGACATAACATGGAGCGGTTACTTTCGGGAATTCGGAGAAATACCCGGGAATTCCGGCATTAAAATTTTCTAGAATATTGATGTTTTTCGCCAGAATGTTATTTATAGACGAAATATAAGACACTTTTATTCTGACGCGTTTTTCACTAAGTCGATAAGTAATTTGATTTCTAGACGAAATATCAGTTAATATTTCCCGGTTTTTTTTTCTAATATATTGTTATTAAAAAACATGTAAAAGTATTTTATGTGATCTTTGATGATTTATGATTTTTGATGATTTACTGGTAAAGCGAGTGAGACAACAAATATTACCTGTTTCCTGACCTGTCCTGTCGGGTTCCTTTTTTAAATTCGTTGATTGTCTCATTAATAGCTTGACTGTCGCTTCGTCTACTCATGCGATCGGGTGTTCTATTAATTTATAATTTTTCTAACGACTTGGCTTTCCAACGGTTTTTGATTTGCATTGTGAAAATGTCATTGTGTAAATGTCAAGAGAAATAGATTAAAAATTGAAAATATGAGAAAAATAATAATCATTTATTGTAATTCAATAAGAGAAATGTCAACGAGTACTTCACAGTTAGTAGACCTCGATGACGATAACGTTTCTACATCGAGCTCACGACAGCCTGACACAGGAACATTAACGTCCTCAAATGTAATAATAATAATAATGGATATCGATTCTGACAATTTATATAATGAGCTACCCTCGAACCACGTGGCCTTATGCGAGATGATGGTAAAAGACCTGACGGTATGACTCTGATTCCCTGGAAGATGGGTCGGCCTTTAGTTTGGGATGCCACGTGTGTAGATACCCTAGCGCCTTCACATCTTGCAGGGACATCGGTAAGGGCCGGCTCCGCAGCAACATCAGCGGAGTCCCTCAAACGGCGAACATACGCTAATCTTGACCGAGGTTACCTATTTGAGCCGTTTGGGGTTGAAACCCTTGGTCCTTGGGGACCTAGAGCACACGCCATTTATAAAGATCTTACCAAACTTCTTATAGAGTCGACAGGTGATCATAATGCTGGCTTCTATTTCGGTCAACGAATTAGCATTGCCATTCAACGTGGCAATGCTGCCAGCATTCTGGGCACTATGCCTTCTGGTGACGGCTTAGATTTTTAAGAAACAGATATTAAGTGTGTATACTAGTTGTAATTATTTTATTTTGTTATTGTAATCTATGTGCTAAATAATTAATTTATTCATTAATGGGTAATACATTTTTGTAAAGTGTTTTTCTTAGTTCTGTAACAGAAATGTTGTTCAGGGTTCGTTATATATCTATTTTTTTGTAAATAAACGAACAATACAAATTTAAACAATTGAATTTTGTTTCAATTCCAAATCTTGGACTTAAAAAACGACTCATGCTATTATGAAAATTTTAAACAAAATAACTTTTGTTTTGTTTTATCAAGAAATATCGAATTAAATGATAATTGGGAAGGAATAAAAGTATGTTATATTTCATGTAGAAAAAGAATTTCGGCAAAAAATCATCAATATTAAAAAAATAGAATGTTTTTTTTTCTTTGGAAATATCGACTTTAGTGGAAAACGCATCGGGCTAAAAGTGCGTCTTATATTTCGTCTATAAATAAAATTCCGGCGAAAAAACATCAACATTCAAGAAAATTCTGGAATTCCCGGGAATTTCTCGGAATTACCGAGAGGTGGTTTTAACCGGTCCATTATTTATCGCCAACTTTAGGTAAATAAGCGCCCGAAGTTCCGATCACTAACTATCACATTGTAGAGGTATGTGTATCGCTTTGAGAAATAGTCCAGTCATTTGGTTAGAAAACACAAGGTTTTGATGATGTCGAAATTTTAAAAGACACTTACAAGGCTTAGGGGTTATAAAACGAAAATTATTGATTTGTACAATTCGCAACAGTTTTGAAAATGTTTCTATATTTCATAATTTTTTAAATATTTTGAAAAAAAAGTTAAAGATATTACCGTTTCTTGACTGTTCCCTCGCTCGTGCCGCGAGCGGCGAAGTCGCAGCAAAGATACGAAGTGGCAAAGTTGAAATTCTGAAAGAGCACATCGAAATCTATAAAATTACCCATTTTCGAAACTACCAGAAAACTTTCTTGGTAAAATTACCAAATGACTGGACTAAAAACTGTACCTTTTTACATGAAGACGTTTTGCTCCCTTGACGTGCCTTCGTACTTCTGATATGATGTATGATAAATGTTAGTATACCCGGCTTAGTTTAGATATGGTATGACAATTTCTTATCGATACACACAGCTTTATTCAAATTATAAACTAAATTTTTACTAAATAATTTATTTTAATATATGATAAAATATGATTCATTTCCCATTTTGGCTTTATTATTATTATTATTATTTCTTACCTCAGTTTGTGACTCGTTGGATAGTACAGACCAGAAAGAGGAAACAGGCCTAAAAGTCGAGAGCAAAGCAAAGTCCGCCGTACGGCAGCGTGGAAACCTTCATCGTAGCTCTTTATGTGCAACCTCCTTTGCAAACCTGCTTTGAAATCCACTTTAACCATCTTGTCTCGTCAATGAACTTTACGGGTGAAAATTTTCTTAAATCTTTGATTTAAATAATTAGAGCGCTAGCTTTCATCGAACTGATAGTAGAATGAGACAACAAAATTATTCTGCTATTGTTAAGGTTCTTCCACGTTCTTCGTCAATATGGCTGACTGTAAGTTTTCGTGCGTGGTCGAATACTATTCTAAAGAAAACTATAAAGACACGTAAAAGTATGAACAACTTGACTTCAAGACTGTGTTGTGTGAAATTAAATTAAATAGAAGCGAGGTAGTGTATCACGTTTTGTGGCATACGGTCTCCACCAGGTGAACTAGTAAACTGTCACAATTAGAAATGTTAACCTTTCGACAGTAAAGCTATTATCACACATGGATATCAAAATATTATTTGTTTGAAAAGGCCGTGGCGTTCGAAAATTTCTGACAAGTGTCATTGTGAGGTATGTGGTGTCCAAACCAAATAGACCCGTTTTGTCTAGTCGAAAGAGCTTCAAGCTGAAAAAATGTTTTTTCTTGAAAAAATAATGACGCAAGCAATCAAATGCCACTACCGAATTATATTAAATATTAGCGCTATATAAAACAAGCCAAAAATAATCATAAAGCATTTTATTTAATGACTATGAAAGAAGCATGCTCAATGCTCATGCTATGCTCAGCCGAATGACGTCCAATGCTGGACAGGCTTCTCCAAAAGATTTGTGTTTGGGGAGACGTTATTTTAAACTTTACACGCAGAAACAAGAGAAACAAAAAGACAATGATAGGTTAACTAACTGAACAAGGTAACCTTTATTGCGTTATTCATTCCTTTCATTACAGACATATTATGAAAAAAAAATACTCCAATTCGAAAACTCATCTTAAAAAAGTCGATTTGAATAAAAATACATTCTGTTGTATACAAATCGATTAAGACCATGCAGAAGCTCTGCGAATTCCCCAAAAGATTAGCTGCCAAGAGGCTGTCGTTGGCAATTTATTTCCTTCATCCCAAGCAGCTTATCTCGAAAATACGCGCACGTACGGGTTTAAATTATGTTGAGGGGTTAAAAAAACGCCTTTATGGGATAAGTTCATTTTGTACCTGCGTTTGTTTTGAAGAGATTATTGTTAAAAAATGTAAAGTTACATAAATTACTAAAAAAAGAAACGGATACTTACCCCTATGGCTCAGTGACCCAAGTTCTGTCTTGGCGTCCATTTTTACCGGCCCTATGAAGTTTCCCGCCGCTGATAGCTCTCGGGTCCGCTTCCACCAAAAATTAATTGTTATTAGATAGGTAACCAATTAACTTAGATCACAACGTACTCTAGTCAAGATTTGTGATAGTCATGGTAAATATTCCATATACTTACCTACATTTAGCGTTCGTAATGATGACATTTAAAATTTTGTAGTAACATTTCTTTCTGAGAAAAATCTGTCAACGTTTTTGTAAAAGCGCTCGAAATTGTAATCATTACAGTCCCTTGTACGCCAAGCTGATTGCAAGAGGTGTCATCAGCATTTAAGAAATAGCTCTTTATGTGAAATGCTCGCATTTCCCTCTCCCTTATGCGCCTTTTGTATTGTGATGTCACAAAAAATTCACGTAAAGCCTCTACGAGCTATGCCGTAGGTGTTTTCGTAGACCCTCTACGAGTTTTCAAAGCGTTTCGTAATTTTTTTTTTTACATTATTCATAACCTGTAGTGTAGATACATCAAGAATAAGAATATATTGTTCTCTAAAATTTCACGTAGAGCCTCTACGAGTTTTCGTATATTTTTATTCAACATTCTGGATTCACATGGCTTTGTACACCTATTCTAATCAACCTGGTCAACCGTATGTGGAAAAAGGACAAAGCCTTCTAGTCGTTTACATAATTTGTCAAGAGGTGGAAGGATGTTTATAGCAGTTAATCTTCGGAACTACAGAACCGATTTAGATAATTCTTCTTCTTTTAGATAGCTACATTATCATTTAGTGTTATTACTGGCAATCTAGATGGAAAAAAAGTACTTCTTTATCGTTTTATCTAGATATCATATGTTAAAAATAGCCGGTAAAAGCCCAAAATTAAAAAAAAAAATATACTGTGATGTGATGGTATTCAAAAACGCCGGACGTGCCTGAAGTAGGTACCTACCACTTCAAACGTGTGTTAAGGAGTTTAGGAAGGAGACCCTTCGTGAAACACTTGGGATATCAGCACCTTTGTGTAACATAGCATTTTGCTTTATTCACGGTAGACAAGCACTTTAAATATAAAAGAAATGCTATGAACAATCAACGACAAAAATTGCAGAGAGGGCGGTATTAGATGTATATTTTTGTTTCGTGTTTTAAAAATTGTTTTGAGTTATTCTTATGATTGGATTTGGATGGGACCATTTCGAACTACAACAAGGCAAATGTATTGCATCTAATACATGTAAATTAATAGTAATTAAAGCTTATAAAACAATTTGAAAACAATTACTTAGTTGATAAGAAAACTGATAATAAAATAGAATTTACATAAAACCAATAAATTAAAAACAAGAAAATTTGTCATTTACTTATGTATATCTAAAAAATGTTTGTCCGTCATGAAATCATTTAATATTCAGCGTCTATATACATTATTTTAGCTAATGGCTTTCCGAAATAAATAAATGTAAAGTAAAATATTTACTATGACATAGTTCCGTACCAGTTTGATGGCACGCGAATTATAACAAGGTGGCTATTTGACCACTTATTTGTGGGCTTGGTTGGTTTGGTTTCTATTTTCCATAAATCCACTAACAGGATCTGTTAAACCTACCTTACCTGAGCTTCAAATTTATATAACTATGGCTCCTTTGAATTTATAGAGCACAGAGACATTTCGATTATAACGAACATGGGTGGATCCTCGAGGGTCATGTAAATCCCTTAAAGGTATTGGATGTTGTTCTCACGACCCTCGATGAGCAGATGGTCGATTAAGACAGTAGCCTAAGACACAATGGTACAATTATGAGACATGTCAGTCTCAGAGACCTTAAATCAATTAAGTATAAGGTATTGTTTTCCAGGCCGAGGACAACCTCAGCGCAACATAAATTGAAAGGTGGATTCTCTTTTTGTAGTTTGTTTACGTTGATTTTGACAGAAGCTTATTCTTTGTTATTTTTCTCTGCAATAAGGAAGGTGTTTGCCGTGGAGCCAGGGCTACCACGCGTGCGCCAGCCGCTTTTATTCCGTTAGTTTATTTAGATTAGTAAGAATATTATTTACTTTTTTAAGTTACATTAGTTGTAATGATACAATGCACGCAACCGATGAATGCAATTAGGAACGTGACTGAAAACCATCGCATCGTGTCTGTGCCGCCTCTCTTAGGGTGCACTTAATGTCCCCGAGCTCGCTTTTTAAGGGACAGAGAGGCCTCAAAATTCATCAAACCAGAATCCATAAGGATCCCATTACTTATTATTTCGGGCTTTCTGCTCCGGTTGCAGGAGCGGTAGATGTTTCGACACAAAATTCAGATTATACTGCAGATACACCCCTTTTTTGGGAAGTTCTGAGTGCGTACAAAGCTACAACCCCTATTTTTAGTTTATTCCACGAGGTGCCCGCATCACTGTTGCTTTCGCACTCTCAAGAGCCTTTAGAAATGCTGTTTCAAAAAACACCAAGCGAGCTTAGGAGCACTTACTAGTTTTCCCTTACAGCGTACTGCATATAAAGAAAGATTTGGCTAACAAAGCGTCCTGTTAAGATTAAACAAAATTGTGTTAGGTACACTGCACGCGCAGGGCAGCCTATTTCCATTGTTGATCAAGACACACAACAAAATTCAAAATGTAATACACCATTGCTGAGTTGGCACTTGAGACTTGTAGAGAGTAAACTCAATGATAGTTACATCAAAGGTGCCTCTCGCATAATGTTCTCAAACGACACGATGGCGCCAAATGACGATGCTACTCTCATATCTCTTGAGAGAAAGCATCCACCAGCAAGGGCCAATATGTAACTCCCCGATCCACCGGAAGAGTGTGATGTCGCTGTGAACACGACCAGCCAGGACGTGCTAAAAGCTGTCATTTCTTTCCAGAGTAGCTCTGCCAGCGGCCTGGATGCTGTGACTCCACAGCATCTATAAGATCTTCGGTCTGGCGGGTCTGGCCGTGCAGTTGAAGTCCTTCTGGAGGACTAATCAACCTGATGTTGTCAGGCCGAGTTAACAGCGAGATCACAGAACTCCTATAAGGTGCGAACCTTTGCACCTTAAAAAAGAAGGATGGCGGTATAAGACCCATAGCCGTGAGCACCACATACCGCCACCTTGCGGCTAAAGTCTGCTGACGGAAAGAAGCCGACTATCTAGGCGACTATTTTCGTCCAATTCAGCCAGGCTTTGGTTTGCGAGGCGCATGTGAGGCCGCAGTACATTCCCTTCGTACATTTTTAGACCAAAATTATGGGGAGGTAATTCTGAAGGTAGACGTCAAAAACGCTTTCAATTCCGTAGACAGGGGCGCCTTGCTAAAAGAAATTAAAGACAGAAATTTACCCTTTTCTCTAAAAATTTTAAAGTCATCTTGTTTGGTCCCACCTGGAATTTCATTCAAAATTTCATTTTTAGACGAAGCTCGAACGGCTTGGCATATTGCTTGCCCCAATGCGGAGCAGCATTGGCCCCAAAAAAACACCCTATAAAAAAGAATTCAAAATATATTAGTGTACAGAATTGAACATGTTACAGTTTTATTCTAAGTATTATAGATAAGCTATTTTATATTAACGCCGCAAAGTCATTTCATGTAAAAATTGTCTCAAAAAGAGTTTTTTTTTTTTAATTTGCTTACTATGACAGGTTTACTAGTACCTACCTAATTTTATTGTAGGGGAAGACATCGTGTAATAGACCAGGCAAGAGTTAAAATTAAGTATGAGTAACCCAGTGATAGGTAAAGTAGGAACTTAATTAAAAAAATAATAATGTTCCTATACTGGGAATCGAACCCAGACCTCTCGCTTGCCCGAGTACCTAGGGTAGTCCGGTTTCTTAACCAAGCATGATGTTAGCTATTTTCCTTTGTTTTTTTCTGCGCTAATACAACTCTCATTCTTATAATAATAACTCACACTAGAAGCTTATGAAACGAACGGTGAAAGAGGCTTTGTGCAGCATACACAGTAAAATAGAATATTTCATGTTAGCTCACTACTATATTCACAAAGCTCATCAAAATTAATGAAACAACATTACAAATCAAAACAACACTTTGAGAGCTATTACGAGGAATTAGCCAAGTCATTATAGCGGTGCAAGCGCGCCGGCTACACTCACCAACATGTCAGACCGTGGCCGTGTCGGTCTAATACAGAATATCTTTCCGACCCTTTGGGGGCATGGAGGGGGGTCTCGAAGCGTCGCTATTTGTTTTCACTTGTCTTCAGTCTTAGGATTTCGAAGATCGGAGACGGTTTCGAAACCCTTAAGGTCTCGTTTTTTCTGTCTTATTTTCCGTCTTTAATATCTCAGCAACTACAGCAGCAATTAAAGTGAAATTTAAAATAATAATACATTTTGTGCGCCTGTACAGATTAAAAGAATAATAAATAAAAATAAATGAAAAATGAAAATGTAAATTTTCAGTACAAATTGTGATGTCGTAATTTTAAAAGAGACCTGCAATGTCAACTCGATGAAATAACCATTCCCCCTCCCCCTATCGCTGAAGATTGCAGAATGATCCATCTGAAATGTATTTAGTATTTGTAGATAAGAATCTATATTTTACAGGAAAAATATAGAGAAAACTATAAGTATATCACTTTTTAAAAAATGGTAAACAAGGGGGGATAATTTCCAAAGAGGGAGGCTACCTCACCGAGTGGGGTATTAAATGAAAGGTATCGGTTCGGATTTTCTGATTGTTCCTATAAAAAACAGCGTTTATTATATTCAGGTAGCTACTTATAATTAAAATAAAATAAATTCTACTCCGCTGACTTCTTCTTCCGTATGCACAGAACAACTCACGCCTCTGCGCAAACTGTCAGCGTCAAACAAATTCGTAGACAATTACGAGTGTCATTTTTGTAAGGTTCTAGCTATCTACGGAAAAGGCGGCGGATACCTTGATCGATGGATCCATCCAACTGTCTTTGTCTCGAAGTACATTTTGTATTTTGTGGGGGAAGTAATTGTTTCTCAAATGAAAATCAAACCGGATAGTGTAGTCGTGGCTTAAAATCGACGGTTGGTACTAACTTTGATATTCGACCACCACGTCGGCTTAACGTATAACGTTGATTATGTTAATGACTGGCGGTTCCCGTTTTGATTTTGTGACACACGGGGCTATGGAAAGGACAATATAAGAGACTAGCAAATCTTTGCAGACAAATTCGTTCCTTTGTTCATCAAAGATTATTCTAAACAAAAAATTACAGCAAATTCAGACAATCACAACAGTATTCAGCTATATTTGTGAAAATCGCTTTTAGCTTTTTTCGCTTTCGCTTTTAGCCGCTATTTTGTTTATTTTATTTTAATTTTTATTTATTCATAATGTAAATTCAGCCAATGAGCGTTAAAAATTGTATGACTAGATACACTCACGAATACATCTGAGTCGACCGGGCCAAATTCTACTAACGAATCGCTTTACTATGACAATGACAGAAACTCTAGATAGTGAGTATGGTGCTATTTGAACCTTGACACATGTGACCCGCGTCCCTCCATCTGTAGTTTCTTTCATCAAAGTTAAAATGCCAAAATATGTCATTCTGAGATGATACCATTGTTACGGTGAAGCGATAAATTTAGTTTATTTAGGTCCCAGCAGCAGCTGGGCCCTAAATAAACTAAATTAATTATTTAGGAAGTAGGACTTGCTAGTCCTACTTCCTAAATAGAATAAAAAAATATCATTCAAAAAAACCGTGGGGGGTTTTAAAAATATGTTTTGAAAGAATATTAATATCATGAAATTGCATCCACCATGAAGAAATTAAAATTATTTGTCCTTAATTATGTACCATACAAAAATTCAGTCTATTGTTTTAGCCACCAATACCGATCCATGTTCACCAGTCACAAGTTTGTCGTCTTACTTAACACGTATGGTCACAAAATTAAATATTAAATTAATCTTATAACATAATTATGTTTCTTCAATGTATTACATTCTTTCGTGCTGTGTGTCCTACCGCGTTACTCAAAGTAAACCAATGCAAATAACTCTGAAACTTTCGCTATGATAAATGGAGCCAGGATTTGGTTTCATTGCCAAATTGATTTAGAACAATTTGCTCCAAATATTAGTTTGAAGAAATATTTTACTTTTGGAAATCATGCCTTGTCTGACTTTGTAGAGTCAAATTCAATTGAATTTGTAATATGCAACCCAATAATCTTTGATAAATAATGGTTTTAACTATATTATAGAATTATTCTGCGAACGCAGGTTCTTAGTAGGTGAATCATGCTGGACAAATCGCGCAGCATCATCTTGCCTCAAGCTAAGCTGAGCTATGGGTACTAGGCAACTGATATACTAATTAAACAAATTACTTACATATATAGAAATATTTTTATTTTACATGGAAAACGACCTGTACCTACATCCAGAAGAAATATCTGCAGATCGTACAAATATTTGTCCCAAGGCGGGAATCGAACCCGCAACCTCCTGGAGGGAGGTCGTCAAACTTTTGCTTGCATTAAGGTTCTCGCAGATCAGGGGCACACCGGTACCGCACAGCACAAAAATGTGCATTCAAATATGGGCTTTAGCTCGTAACATTTAGATGCATTTCGTATTGACGGTATCAGATGATAGACGCTTAAAGCTTGATATTTAAATGAATCATTCCCTTTTTCTATAAATTAAACGGGCGAAGGTCCGCCAGCGACGTGGTTACGTGTTCCTTTCCCGCCTTGCGACAAATGTTTGTACGAGCTGCAGATATTTGTTCCAGGTGTTCTTGGTGTTTTATATGTATAGTAAGAAATATCTATGTAATATATTGTATAAACTTTGGTACCTAACCAAAGTTTATCACTTATCTAGTATTCATAACACAAACCCTGCTTAGCTTGAGGCTAGATGATGTTGTGGAATTGACCAGCATTATTTAATTATTTATTGTGACTTTTCTGTACCATAAATGAAATAATCAAAAGTTAATAATTTTATTATACAAAATATCGTCATAAAACCCTGTCCACAAACAGGGGTTTTTATGACAACATAAACTATTTTAGGACACATTCGGTGACCCGGCGATAGTGTTTAAGACGACAAAATTTTATTATTTTTCCATTATAGGGGTTGTTGTGTGGTTGATCGTTTCGGAGGCATAGAAGAATGTATCAAATATCAAAGTGCTTTGTTGTCTTTAGACCTAACAGGACTGTTCACAAAATTTAAATTACATGAGTAAAGTAAAGTAAAGTAAAGTAAAGTATCGTTTATTGCTCGAAATACATGTAGGTACAGGTGTTTTTATGTCTATGTGAGTCAATGTATTCCTACCTTTACGGTGTGCAATGTCTGTGTACAAATAATAACAATCTAATTAATTAAGCTTACAATAAAACAAAATTAAACTGAACTTGAAACTAATGTTTGATAAAAACAACTTAAAAATAAAGAAAGTCATCATGAAGCAGAAAAA
Organism: Eupithecia inturbata; assembly: GCA_963662085.1. NCBI lineage: Eukaryota > Metazoa > Arthropoda > Insecta > Lepidoptera > Geometridae > Eupithecia > Eupithecia inturbata. The sequence goes on along the minus strand of OY759178.1, from coordinate 13,195,545 downwards.
TCTTTGTCAGTTAAAAATTCATTTATAGCATAATAACATTTATTTGAAAGAATAGTTTTTAACTTTCTCTGAAACTCCATATTCGGCAGTAGTCTTATAGACTGTGGTAATTTATTATATATAATAATATAAAACTAGGAAATAAAGTGAACAAATTGATTTTTTGTTTACTTATATGAATATAAAACCTAACTTAAAGACACTATTATCCAAAAATAAGTAATCTCTTTGACAATAAGCGATATCTATCTATCTATCTAAATAAACCGTACTACCTCTACCTAACTGTTTCCTCATCAGCATCAGTCCACTGCTGGACAAGCCTCTTCCAGATAAGGGGAGTTTCGTCGGAATCACCACGTTTGGCAGGATTGGTGATCGCAGTGGAGGTGTTAAAATAAACAGACAGAAGGTTAGCACCCTTCCTCACTAGCTATGTATTCGAAAACGTTATAATTTTGATGCCTATAAACTAGATACAAATCTATTTATATAAAAGAAAGTCGTGTTAGTTACACTATTTATAACTCAAGAACGGCTGAACGGATCTCGGTGAAATTTGTTAGCGAGGTAGATGGTATCCCTGGGCCGGACATAGGCTACCTATTATTCCGGAAAAAAGCGTGCGAAGCCGCGGGCAGTAGCTAGTTTTAGATAAACGACAACAACAAATACAAAGTGTAACTAAGATATCTAGTTTGTATACTGCCTAATTACTTGCCATATTTGGCTCAAAGAGTCCTAATGCAACTGTGTAAAACCCACGGAGCAGATACAGAGCATCTCTGTATCTGCTCTGTGGTAAAACCGCACGTCTAACCGCAACGTCATGAAAAGTTAAGCCTCTCCCAGACAGACGCAGGCGCCTGCAGGTGGCAGCCAGTACAAATTGCAAGCGAATACTTTACTGACCGCGTCTGTTTAAGAGAGGCTTTAAGAGGGCGTTATGCGCGCCATTTTGTGAAAAGGATTGGCATAGGATTTCGCGTTCATATGAGCGGAACAAAGCATACGTTTTTAGAGCGGAATAAGCGCAAAAATCAAGTTTTTGTTTATTTACAAGAAAACTACGCAACTTATGAAGAAACTGTTTCAAGGAACCAAATAATTAGTAATAATAATAACCTACGAATCAAAACATAAGTCATTTGAATAGAACGTAGGTTTCCTGAGATCTTGACCAAATGATGTGCGAAACCGTGCACTGTCATTATTTTGGTATAGGTAGTATTTTTTTTCTCAATCGGTTTTTCACATGTAGGGAACCAAAGAAAATATGTTGAATTTTATGTAATTCTAGTTTTTTTTAGCACATCCCTGTGGTAAAAAAACTAGAATTACAACCCGTGAGTACGAAGACTTAGGCCTAGTTCGACAACCAAACCCGTTAGGTTCGCCCCGTAAATGAGTTGCATAAAAAATACATGTGCGGTAGCGGAGATGGGGACAGCCACCCGCGATTCTAAACCGAATTAGTCTTTAAGTTTCGAAAAGTTTTGAGTAACTAACCACCCACAACTTATTCCATTAGCTTTAAAGCCTAAGGTACTGCTGTTTGTCAAAATAGATATAGCACACACGACGAACTAAAGTACCGCGCACAAAAAGTCGTCCAAAAACCGAATCATTTTGATGCGGCCGCTTTGATAACGCGCTTTTTAAAACCATCTGGCCCAATACATCCAAAGTAATCCGTACACATCTAAACGCGCGTTTGAATACCTGGAAGCGCACGTTGGGTGTGTACGGATGTTTCGGACCTAATGGTTGTTATAACGCTCCTACGAGACGCGATGTCATGTAATGTCTAATCTAAAGGAAATAAAGCACATTGTTTGATATTTTGTTAGACTCGGTGAAGTTTTATTGACAATTTGCGGTCTTTTATCCGATGTCAAAAGGCCAAGTTTTCGTGGACTAAAGTTTTCGTGACAGAGTTCTCAGAAGACTTTCCGAGAAAACAGTCAAACAAAACAACGAGACGAACAAAAGTCGTTCTTCTGCTCAGGCCTTTATGTTTGGGTACTAATAACTTTACTTATTCAGTTATTCATGGCTTAAATTAACAGCTATAATCAACAAAATGATTAAAATAAAACGATCGTCTTCAAAATAATGTTTATTCTACAAAGATACATTTATCCATACACAAAATAATAATACGTCTTTATTAAAATTTATCTTCTAAGGATCATAATTTCGTTCTATTTACATTATTTTTTTTTACCTCTACATTAAAACATTGAGCTTATAAATAACTTAATTTAATATTGCCATTTAGGAAAATACCTAATCTAATTATACCTAGGTAGGTATAAAAAATCGTCGGGTGACACTGACAATACGTACGTATTCTATCAGACATGTTTCTTTGTAACAATGTTATTACAATTTGGGACTATATATGAGATCTCATAATTATGGTTTAGTTGACAATGTTGGCCGAGTCATGGCGAGCCTAAACTCGCTTAGGCTAAAGCTAGAAGCACACTATTGTTGTGGCGCGTCAGAATCATATCGGTTTCATACATTTAGTGTGGTTAGCGCGAGGAGTTGAAACTTGAAATAGAATTAGGTCTAAAACTTTGATGGAAAGACCTTCAGAAACAAAGATGGACAAAAAATTATTTAATTCATAGACAGAAAAAACAGTCGAATATGCAGTCAGATACACTTCACATCATTACAGCGACACAAAATAATTAGAAATCTTTACTTCCGACGTGCCGGGCATATTTTTTTTATGGCAATGGTCTTTAATATCAAAGAAAATTACAATCAAATAATAAAAACAAATTAAAACTAGTATTCACAATTGAAACAATTAAGCTAACTGCAGACTGTTACAAACAATCTACAGGTAGCTGTACTGTGTGTGTGTTTTGTTTCTGTGTTTGTGTTTTTCTATTCTGTTTTTCTCTATCTTAGTGTGCAAGAAAGAGTATTTGTATTGTATTGTGGCTCAACTGATCCATATCAATACAAGTCGGAAGCGTCCCAAGACGCTGGCTGCATTGCCCCTTTGTGTGGCAATGATGATAGGATATAGATAATTATTATTACTTATAATATTAATATAACCACACTATACATAATAGTGTGGTTCTAGCCTTAGGCTGTAAATTTTGCCGACACACACGCTTTTGATGAGATGTGTATGAGATTTTTTAGTCATAACATAACTGTTTTTACTAAGTACATTCTACGATAAAATTTTGCACTAAATTTCATGTTCAATATAAATTTCAAGTCCTATTAACCCAAATATTCATATAGGGTAGAATCTCCAAACGTATTTTGGTAATAGTTGACATTCAGGAAAAATAATTCCTCTTACGCGACTGGTTACGAAACTCGTTGCCAAACGCTATTACTTGGACAGCAAATCTATTCCAACCCTAAACTACATAATACTTTTTGGCATCTTTTTAGGTGCTTTTAGATAGATACATAGATTTAGTATCATACATAATACTTCACAAATTTATGGCAGGTGCCAAGGTAATACTGTCATGGGGTAAAATCTGCATTGACGTCAAGAACGGATACGTGCTCCACTGCCAAATAAGTACATGCCTAAGCTACAAAGCCTGGAAAATTAGCTTATTGAAGTCTATCAATAAATTGATTGTGACATTTAAAAGTTATGTTTTTTGTCTGTGGGGCACTTATCGCCACCGGCTATCCTCCCTACTTTACCCTATTATTATTTATTTGGCCAAAAGGAACTTACTAAATACGTAATTACACACAGGATTTACAAATAATTCTAAAACAAAAACATAATAGGCCACACTGCTAAACATCATCAAATTACTACAAAAGTTATATAATTATTTTCGTCACATAAAAGAAACCATTTATAAAACTTTAAATCAGTACCCAGAAGTAAATAGCAATCTATAACATAATTCAATGTATTCAGAAATCGTTTCATGTGATCTTTGCGACCATAAGAAAATAAACAACTTTGAATTTTGAATAAAAAGTTTACAACACTTATGACATTCTCGCTGCTCATTGGTAGAGAATTCAACCACAGAATATAACGGTTGTACTAACATGTAATTCGTAACTGGTTTCTTTAAAGTAACATCGTGGAGAACGGGCCTAAGGCTTTATACATACAGATAGTAGGTATATAACAAGACAAGAAAGCGAATTATAATCACAATCGAGGCGACAGATTTGCATTCAAGAATCGAATTTTTACATAAACAGCCTGAAAAGTTAACCCCCATGATGCAGAGCCAAAGATAAAAGAAGAAGAAGAAAAGTTAACTCATTTTAGCATGCTGTGCTTATTTGAAATCGTTTCTATCGGTTCCTTATACGTGAAAGTAGTAGGAAGTCTAGAAATTTTTTATCACATTGTAAAAATAAAAGAAACCCTTCAAGAAGAAATAAAAAAGGAATGTTGAAGAGGACATGTTTAGCGCTTATGTGCAGAACCCCTTATAGTATTTCAAGTAGATTCTTCAAGAATATTTGGTATCTCGGATAAAATCTTAGTCTTTCGAATTAACCGTGTTAAACTCTAGTATCTCCGATAACCTGAGTAAACTTTTAATATCTCATGCAGTTTTCCAAGTTATAGTCTTCTTCGGCGTGTTTAAAAGCACGGCCGCCGAGGTCTCGTCCAGGGTAGAAAACAGCGTGCCTTTCAGCATGCCGCAGGGACGCAGGGAGATGGCGAAAGGTGGCGCAGTGTTGCCACTCATCAGTGGAGCCCACAAAAACAGACCATTTCCTTCAAGACGAAAAATTAGAGAAATGTGGAAGAAAAGATCTTTATTGCTATTCTCGCGTTGTATCTAAATAGTCTTTCTGTATCTCGAATAGAACTTTGGTATCTCAAGTAGACCTTTTGTATCATAAGTAGACCTTTAGTATCTCGAGTGGACTCTAAATAGTCCTTTAGTATCTCATATTTTATTCTTAGGGCTGGTCTTCAAGCACAGTCTCCGTGGTCTCCCCATTGGCAGAAGACTGCGTGCCTTGCAGCATGCCTGACGTAGGGAGATTGCGAAAGGCTGCGTAGATCAGGCACAAAGGTGCGCAAAGTGCGCAATAACTTTATATGCAGAAATATAGACCATTTCCTTCAAGACAAAGGAAGATAGGAATGTCGAAGAGATCTTTATTGCTATTCTCGAGTAGAACTTGTATCTAAATAATCTTTCTCTATCTCGAATATAACTTTGGTATCTCAAATAGACCTTAAGTAACGCGGGTAGACCTCGAATAGACCTTCAATATCTCATATTATATTCCTCTGGCGGGTCTATAAGCACAGTTTCGGTAGTCTCGCCCTGTGCAGAAGACTGCGTGCCTTGCAGCATGCCTGAGGGACGCAGGGAGATGGCGAGAGGTAACGCAGACCGAGCGCAGAGTTGCGACGCGCCACGGGTTGACCCCACTGAGCGGTAGCGGGTGCAACGACCTCGTCTGTAAAGAAAATTTGTGTTAGGAAAGGAGTATGGGCAAGTTTTGTAAGAGCTAGCTTGTGTCAAATTTTAGTCATAGGATTTTGGAGAATTCGACGATTTGAAACTAATCCATCGGTGGATCAGAGTAGACAAAAAAATGGAAACTGATCCATTAGTGGATCTGCAAAGTGGATCAGAGTGGAATAGGTCAAAAACACAAATACAAAAATAACTTTTTTGTGCCGAAAACATTTTTAAAATGACAAAGATAAGTACCGCTAAGTAGCAATCTTATCCAGAAAACCTTCGGTAGAAGAGAAATTTAGATAGGTTTGAAATTGAACATGACTGGATAAACTTTAATGTTTCCCCTGTAGGTGGAGCTAATGGCCCTAGAGCCCGAAGGAAGTCCCAAAGTTTTTCGACTCCTACGTCACTTGACCTCGTGGTGCGATTGGTTAGCGCATTAACGTACTAAGAGTGAGATGCGGATTCAAATCCCGTTTAATTAAAAAAAAAATTGGAATTTTATTTGATTTTTTAGGAATTACCCCGAGTGCGAGGGCTTACGCATTATAATAACAAAAAACTAATATAGGTTTTGTTATTTTTTTTTTCTAAATAATTGTATTTATTGAACTGTTTCATGCACAACAATATCACTACTAAAGTTTAACCCACAGTTCACAATAACAACAGAGTAATTAACCAGCAAACTCCGTATCAGCCCAATTAGAATTCAAACCCAGATAATACATAATAATAATAACCGTAATCAAATTATCCCTAACCCAAAAACACCACTTGATTATCTGTACAGCAAATAACATGGTAATTTATTAATTTATTCAACTCGCCACACCAAATAATAGGATGACCACACTTTAGGCGGTTATTCACCAACCATTACTTGGTTCGTGGTTTTCACAAATAATTTAAATACACACGAAAACAAGAGAAAGCATATAAATGCTTCCTTTAATTTACATATTAAGTCATTTTTGTTCATGGTAAAAATATTGTAAGCCGGTTTCGCACGCGCTTTTTCGGAATAAAAAGTAGCCCACTATATTCCAGGTTTAAAACTACATGCATACAAAATTCAAGCTTGATCAATTCAGTAGCTTTGGCTTGATAATGGAGGTATCAAGCATCTATTCATCTATACATAGCAAACTTTCGTACATATACCTATTATTATAATATTACCTAACTATTATAATATTACGTACAGTTGCGTTCATAGATAAGTGACGCCCTGACGGGTTCCATCCAAGTCTCGTATCTACATTAGTTTTAGTTTTATATTATTATAATTGTTGTTTTTATATAGAACAGCTTGCTATCTTTATATTACCGAAATACTAGTCTCAAAATATTTCTGTATCGTAATTTACCTTCAACACAACACGAAGGTTACCTATCAATGAACGTCACTTTACCTAGGTACCTACCTAAGATACTGAAAAATATTTGAACTTTTCGCTACACGTGAAACGCACTGCCCTATGAAGTAGCTAAGGTATTTTAGAGGACTACGATACTGTTTTAAGACATTGTTTTAGTTTATATCTAGTTAACGAAGCAAGATTACGTTGTGAACAAATTTTACAACCCACTTTGCTTTTATTTTGACCATTACTTTGTTGTTCAACTATATTTTACTACCAATGCTTTACGACAAAGCATCACTAAAATTGTTCATGGTACATATTTTGACCTTTATTTTCTTAAACAATGCATATCATGGTGGATTCGATCATTTGTTCAGAGAGAAAAGGAAACAGGCAAGTCAAATCAAACCCCATACTTTTTCAACTGAATAATTCAACTGAAAGTGCAGAAAATTAATATTTTTTTTATTAAATTTTTAGACAAAATTTTACTTTTATTAAGAAATATTATTTTAAGATTCAATTTAATATTCTTCTTCTTTTATCTTTGGCTCTGCATCTGGTTTGACACAATTCAGCGAGACAGTTTAAAATTTTCGATAAAATTATTATAATTAAGGTGTAGGTACAAATAATACTAGGAAATAAAGTGGTCACTTCAATTACATTCAAATGCCAAATTCTCATTCAGAATTGCGAACTAACCGCATGAACCTTGGATTTAAATTCAAATGGCAGTGAAAAGCTGACCCAAGTCACACCCCGGGCACTCGCCCATTTCTTCATACAAAAGTCGTGTCTCGGCACGTACATGCGCAACTGTGTGTGTGGGTCATTTCGTGAATATATTGTGCGAGTGAGGGCAATATAAATTAAAGATATTTTTATTTTTAATATAAGTTCTTATGCCCATGATCAAACAAACAAAATCTGTCAAAATCATTATACTTGCCTGCGCCTTGTGCGTGCGTCGTGCACCCCGTGCATTTGGAACGCAAATTGAACTCGACTAGGGGCCGGCGGGGTGAGGAAGCTCGCTCAGGTGGGGCTCAATGAGTGTCCATTCTATACGTTAGTATTATTATATATTCTGTGCCCAAGTTATAAGATCATTTCTCAAACTGAAAATAGCTGTAAACGGTTTGAGAACGCAACTACTGAGATAATTTAGTAACTGAGGTTAAGTCCAATTTACCTGCGAATTTATTGCGAAGCTTATACCGTCAAATCCTCCAACTTTTTCCTTCTGTGCTATCTTTGCCCAAGAAGGAAATATAATTTTGAAAACATTTATCTGAAAAGTAAGACATTTGAAGCCGTGATTTATTTTTTGGTAGAACATTAATCTGCTTAACATTATAAGCCTCCGCTGTTCGTCCGTCCGTCCGTCTGTCACGTGGCTATATCTCACGAACCGTAAGAGGCAGACAGTTGTAATTTTTAGATAATATGTATTTCTCTTGCCGCTATAACAGCAAATAATAAAAATGAAATAAATATCAAAATTAAAGGGGGCTCCCATACAACAAACATGATTTTTTTGGCTATTTTTTCTCTACAAATTTAGATAGAGCAAGGCTGTATCTCTTGAACTACACATTAAACTTTCTATAATTAAGTATCACTTCAACTGTACAATAATAGATTCGGGTCTTCGAACAAGTGAAAAAAGATGTTCTTCGAAAAAGTTGCCTGATTTTTACGTTACGGAACCCTTCGTGTGCGAGTCAACTCGCACTTGGCGGTTTTTTTACACGGCGACGCCGACATTTGGATGCCCGGATGTTGGTTGCGTCAAAACTACCAAACGGACCGCGCTGAAATTTTGCATGAATGTACTTCTTATAAATAAAAAGGCTACATTTTATCCCGTGCGAACTCACGACCAGAAAATATTTAGAATATAAACATTATAGCACAAAACCAACTATTTTCACCTGACATTTGCACGAACTGAAGAGCGGATTTTTCTGTAGCTCCCCCTAGTGTCAGCTAGTTAACTCGCAGGTAAACAAGTCCTATACAAATACAGAGTAACAAACGTGATGTCAAGTCAGCTGTGTGGACTAGGAGAGGTATCTGCCTGATTGCATTACAGCTTTATTGTTACTTTCTCGCTGTTTTTAAGCGTAACTTCTATATATACGTCGTGTTTTTTGGAATTTAGAGATCGCTTGAGGAGTTTTTGATGATTTTTTTAGGTCTTCGCTTCCGGCTAGGAAACGAAGCCAAAGTTGTCAATAGATAAGAACATAAAAATACACTCATTGAGGTCCTTCCTCATGTTGACTGAATCATCACAAACTGTGTTTCCGTTTGATTAGATTTGACAGCTTGCACATGATCTTGTGTCTTACAGCCTGGGGCCCAATTCTGCTAAGCAATCGCTTAACTACGACAATGGTATCGTCGCAGAATAGTAACGTAGCAACCTTAGACGTGCGGTGCTATTTGCTCGAAGAGGTTGATAGAATGGTTTTAACCTTGACACTTTTGACGCGCGTCACTCATATGGTTTATTTAATCGAAAGGTAGAATGCAAAAAGGTGTCATTCCTTACTGGCCATTTGACGGCTAGCGAAGGCGCCAAGCATGCACGTTCTACGTACAAAGGCTATAGGCGCTAAGCAAGCCGCCTGTCAGTGCGTTTGGACCCTACAGATCATAGATTAGTTAATCAGCGTACGAACCGGCAGTTAGCGAGTCGAAACTTGCTTGCCCAAAATGTGAACAATCACAATCACATTTCCATGAACTTTCACAACCTACATATTTTACTGCATACGATAATTTGTGAATGTCATTTTCCAATTTCTATTTTCCATTTCACGTCTGGAAAGGCGCCAGGCAAAGTTGCAAGGCGAGCCACATCCGACGTTGACACTAAGCAGCCGGTTTCCGTAGCCAAGGTTTAAAAATATGGCATTGTAACGCCCTACCGACCACGGCGGGTTTTTTTTAAGCTAGGTAGATACTTTGCTCAAGCTTAAGCTAGATGCCTACAACTCCACTACTTCATAATATTATTAAGTAGTGGAGTTGTAGGCATCTTCGTTACCTATGGCCTATTATCAGAGACTAGTACATACGAAAGCTTGCTCAGTCATCGATCTATGCTTAAATAACGCTTTTCTATGTCATAACCGTTTCATCTATGATCTACGTTTCATCTGAATAAGGTTTTTTAATACAGGTCTAAGTGTTTCCCATGACACTTAGACCCGTATTAAGAAACGTTTTCAGGTTCATTAATTTTCCTTGCGCTTTTTAAGACTAAAATACTCCATGTATTAGATATGGTGCCTTTGCTGCTGTGCATTATAAGACCAAAACTAATGTTGTATTAGTTGTGGTAGCCTTCGGGCGATCCGAATGGGATGGGACCACAGATGGGACCATTTCGAACTGAAACAAGCGTTAGATATTTTCTTTGACGAGGTTTCGTTCCACTCCGATCGCGCGTGGATTATTTTATATTTAATGCTCCCCTTGGAGTCGAGACCCTAGGTCCGTAGGGAACCGTGGTTCTCCGGTTTTTAGAAAAAATATTAGACGTCTGGTCAAAAAGACGCGTGACCCTAGAACTGGGTGGCTGGTGAGTATTTGGTGCAGCGCATCAGCATTGCCATACAGAGAGGCAATGCAGCCAGCGTCTTACCGACGCTTCCGATTGATTCAGTTGAGTTGCATCTAGACTGTTTGCAACAGTCTGCTCAATTGTTTCAATAATTGTAAATAGATACTAGTTGTTTCGATTCTTTTAAATTTTTTTTTTGTTATATGCTTAAACTACCTAACTAATTTTATCTATGGTTAAATGTATAATTGATAGAAAAAAAAATACAAATGGAAAAGTACATAGATTACTCTCTCTTACCTGGTACAGTGACACCGCAACAGCCTCCAAAAAGCAGCCCTGAAGGTTCTATTGAAGACCGTGTAGATGATGGGATTAATGGTAGATGACACGTAGCCCAACCATAGGCAGATGTCCACCACATGCTCTGTTCAAAAACGTTACAATTAATCCAATGATCTGACCTCTGTAGCGCATCGGCCGAAGGTTTCGGGCTCGATTCCCGTTTCGGGATAGAAGTTTGTACGATCTGCAGGTATTTTTCTGGGTGTTCTGAGTATTTTATGTGTATACTAAATCTATCTATGTAAGTAATCTGGTACCATAACTCAAGATCTGTTTACTTTCTGGCTAGATGATGCTGTGTGGATTGTCTAGCCTTATAATAATATTTAGTTATCACTTTAAAAGATTTACATTCAACTTTCCTTCTGTACACCGAACAATCAAAGCCAAAGTATAGAGTACCTACTTTAGGCCTTAAAAACTGCATCCAAAATACGTAGAAATCGTTCAACGAACATACTCAAAGTGGCTTTGGACACTTTATTTATTTATTTAAATACTTCATAGCACGCATTTTACAAAATTATTTTGGGTGGGCTTAATGCCGATGGCATTATCTACCTGCCAACCACACATAGTAGAAATAAAACAAAAAGGCGTGCTATAATTATTATTAAACTAAGCTAGATAATAAGTCTAATTACAGAGAAAAACCTACAGCAATGTAATAATAAACTTGCAATATTTATTTATTTATGTAATTAGAACGGTCTTAGGCCATTTATACTAATTACAGGGTTATACTAATTAGGTGTTAATAATATATGTAGTAAAATTAAGTAGGTACATAATGCTAGAAATAGCATACCTATGTCAAATAATAAACAATGATCAAGCTTAATTAAATTATCCTAAGAAATATTCTAGTGTAAGATTTAAGTCATTAGATTGAAGTAATATGAATTGAGGAATTAAATATATGTATGTCTTAAAGGCAAAATTACATATAATATTTAGCGCCAGTTTATTATTACATTGCTGCATTATAAACTTATATATATATATATATATATTTATATTATAATAGGTATTAGGTACTTCTTCCACAGCCTATATTCGTCCACTGTTGGCCCCAAGCCCCCCCTCATAAGCGCCTTATTGGCTTTTATCTCACGGGGGGTAATCCCATAATCCCCATGCTGGGCATGCGGGTCGGTGTACATAATAGGTACTTACAATGTTGTAATTAAGGAAGGTAGCTACAAAAATCACAAATAGTCAAAAAGATGGGTAACTAGAAGTCGAGTAAAGATTCCTTATAAAATGCTCACGTGTCGGCTTTTTAAAACAATCCATTGATTCAACTTTCCTGATATCATAGGGAAGATAGTTCCAGAGTCAGAGTGTCAGAGTCTTTAGGCATTACCATCCCATCTATATCACAACAGATAGTTCAAAGTACTTTAGTTCCAACCTTTTAATCAGCCCTTAAGTGAACCTATCTCATGCGGTTTTAGGGTTCCGTGGAACGTTTTGTTAAAACCCGTATTGAGGCAGCTGAGGTCCCGTGTTTACATATTGGTGAAACGATTTCATGAATGAACTGGCTCATTTAAATCAATTTATTTCCGAATTGGTGGCTCGATTTATCGGTTTTAATTACGGGGCTGATAATTATTTTCGACCTGTTGATCCCTTTGTTACGTTTTGACAAATGTTCTATAACTTAAGTACTATAGGTACTTATAAATCTGTGTGTTCTATGGAGATTTATATTTCTACGCAGGGACATAATCTTTAATAATCAGAAGCATCACGGTATTTGAATAGTTTGTATAGAGGTACATTGAAAAGGTTGATTACCGAAAAAAAAACAGCATTGCGATCACTTTGATAGAAGTAAGATGAGACCGATGCAGAACATAGTAGAGTCACGATAGAATAGAGTCTATCAAAACTGGATGAGGAAGCCCAAGGAATGGAATATTAGAATTCGTTGTATGAAATTGGATGAAGACTCGAATACAACTTCGTTAGCCTCACTGGCCTGCGATGTATGTATTACCGCCTCGAAACAGAAAACCGTTACAACTATTTTGTTTGAAACATTTATTTTAATTATTCATAATAAATTTTATTTTGTTATTATTAAATTTAAATTTATGTTTTGAGTTAGAATTATTTTTTATAATATTATGTTAAAATATGACCATGATTGTTGACGATTTGTAAAGATATTAATATGATTGTGACTCTATAGAATATTGTACACTAACGCATTAAGTGTGCCTGTAAGGTTAGCCGTATAATAATTTTAATAAATAAATATTTAAAATATTTTTGTCGCGTTCGGCGAGAGGCAGACATTATGTATTACTTTCCGGCCAGGAAGACTCAGGAATTGCAAACAAAACGCCTGCGTGCCCGCGCAGGCCGTATGCGAGTTATGATGTTACCCGTAATCTATAGACCAACTGATTTCGGTAATTATTGCAGATGCTGAAGAATAGATGTACATACCTGGTACAATACAAGCAGGGCACGAAGCGAAGAGAATATTGAGCAGGAAGAACGGAGCCCAGCAAAGGACGAACGTGAAGAACACCAGGCCCAGGACTTTGGTCGCCTTCTGCTCGTTGGCGACTGCGTTGGCTGAGAGGGATCGCCCTTTCTTGCGGTTTGCGAGAAACCTGCAAAGTTTAGGTTTTAATCTCAGCCTACATAATAAAAGATTTCAATTAGAAGTAGATACCAAATGAAAATAATATACTATATAATCAAATAATAGAAACAAATTAGAACTAGTATTTAGAATTGAAACAATTGAACTAACTGCAGACTGTTACTTCACTGGTATACAGGTCGCTTAACTGATCCATATCAAACCGTATCATATTATCTAGCACAGCGCATCAGCATTGCCATAAAGACTACCATTAGACTCCTAAAAACATACCGCCACCAAAAAGGCAGGACAGGGTCCTGCCTTTTTGGTGGCCCTCTGTGTGATACGAATTGCAATCCTATTAATATTTTAAGTTTGTATATATATTTTTGGAAACTAAAAGTCCGGTATTTTGTTAAAAAAATCTCATGTTCAGTGACCGATTCTGAACCACCATAAAAAAAAAATTATTACTTTTCTTAGTAGCTTTGGATGGGGTTTTATGTGTTTAAAGACTATTTGCGGCATTAAATAAAATATACTTGAGTTAAATATCCTTATTAGCTTAATATTTTGACTTGTTCTATAATAATTATTGTTTTATTTTCCGAAAATGTCATTTCACAGTCGTTGAGCACCCCCTTCTAATCAACATAGGAGGCTGCATTTTTCACCAGATAATCACTGTAATATGTGTTACAAAACTTGAGGGTGGCGAATAAACATCATCATCAGCTCGTATACTTCCTCTGCTGAACATAAGCCTCCCCCAAACGACAAATAGCGGGCCTGAGCCGCCTCCATCCATCGACTCCTTGCGACCGCTACAATGTCGTCGGTCCATTGAGTGGAAGGTCTTCCCACACTTCGTTTCGCATTGCATCGCGATCGCCACTCGCCACACAATTAAGGGTGGCCGAATGTCTACGCGACATTTTGTTTTTTTTTACATACTAACGTGAAGCACCCTACTGGTACCTATAGGCAAAAAATTGTGCCGATGTGAAGATTTTTGGCCGAAGACAACGCCTAAACTACCAAATGCATCTATCTAGCTAAAATTTTGCACATTATATAAAGATCTGGACCTGGAATAACGTTTAAGGTAGGTACTTTTATTGCGAAAAAGCACGTGCGAAGCCGCGAGAAAAAAGATTCATCATTGTGTTCATTCAGATCATTGTGTATTTTAATTTTGAATCAAACTTCTAGTTTTGTTTTCATCAATGACGTGCATTTACAATTTCCAGCATACAATCAAATGAAACAAGCAAATATATTCAAATATTAATAGCTTTTAGGCCATCAAAATCCACCTACTAATGATTTTCATAACAAAAGAGGAACAGGACCCAGAAGCCTGAATTTTTAATTTAATAAATGGAATCATAAAAGGTATTCACAGCCTGATTACGACTCAAAATGTTTTATCAACTGAAATTTAAATGTAAATTCATGTACCTACACTTTGATCCAAGTATAATTCATTCTATACTTTCCCACCCAAAATGGGCCAAACGAAAATTTAGCCAACTACGCTAACCGTTTCATTTAGAAAGTTTAATTCGTAGGAATTCTTTAAGGGAACCATGGCTAGGGTAAAAACACCAAAACAATTCGGGGCCTCTCAACATACCTAATTTGTAGAGACCTCTTCCCTTCTCTAAAGGGTAAAAATCTTTTTACTGTCTAAATAAGGTCCAAAATGCCAGACATGTTTGGATTAACTTCGTTTTGTTGTAACGACAGTTGCAAATGTTTCCTTTGGTATCAAAGCATCCTATTGGTCAGGGAATTATGTGAGGATGGAAGTTGTTGAAAACAGAGGAAATTGCAAATTCTGGAACGAATAAATCTGATTGATATGTAGGTTACGTAACGTCCTGCTTTTGACTTACAATTACGAGCAAAGGGAGTTATTTCTTTTTTTACTTTCAGTGAGCGAAACTGTTTCTAAAATAAGAAATACAGTAATATAAATAAAATTTTAAATTGATAAGATGAGCGTAAAACTCTAGACTGTTATTTGTTTAAATCACAGCAGTAAACATCAATTCATTGAAGGTTGACTCTTGAAACACCATTGAAACTAAAAACGTCAGTATGGGTGACTGGAACTCAACCCTCCATAGCGAATTCGCAAATAAAGGAGTAATTTGCTAATTATTGGACCTTACTTTCCCTAACTAAAGATTTATAGTTTTAGTGATATGTAAATTTTTATTCTTTATTGAGATTTTTCCAAAACCTTCAAGCATTCGTAAGTTTTTTTTTTTCATTAATTTAGTATTTTTTTTATTATTTATGTTGGTAGTCATTCAAATTTGTGATTAAATTACGTCGGAACTTTCCTAATTTTTTTTAAACCTTCGTTTGAGGACGTTTCGAGTTCGTTTGAGTAAGTTCGTTTTGAGTAAGTTTCGTTTTAAAACTTTACGACCAAACTTATACTAAAATAATAAAAAAACTACGGTGTTTTAATAATTTATTCTACGCTTAGTTAATTCTCTGGTTCGTCACCTTTCCAACGGTACAAAATTTGTATACGAAACGATTGATTCGCTAGACATCGGTAGGATTTTCAGGTCAACCAGTCATTTTGATCAAAAATAGTGAAAGTGCTAACGAAAGGATGAAGCGAATATAGCAGAGTAATTTTTTGCAAATTTATGAGTAGGTATTGAAAATAAAAGAAATTAAGTACTTATTGTACTTTTAAATTATTTATTGAAAAAATACTTTTACAATGTGAAATCGGAAATTAGGAAAATATTTCGGGATCAAAAGCAAAAATTCCATCCAGCTGGTTACTTGTCAAATGTTAATAAACAGACAGACAGAGGTACTTTCACGTCACACTAGTAATATAAAGTTTGGATGGGTGTTTGGGTGTTTCTTACCTCTTACTACTGAACGGATCGGTCTGAAATTTTGCATAAATGTAGCTCTAAGCCTGCAATCAAACTTTTTATCCCTTAAATGGGTCCCCTTGGGATAAAAATGACCTTTAACCGTTTCCATAGAAACAACACTTGCGAAGCCACGGGCAGAAACTAGTTTTCTATACGTTATTGATAGCTAAAGTGAGTTTGTTCAAAGACGGGGTCAATCGGATCATAAACCCAATGGTCTCTTAGGATTCCGATTGATTCCTGCAATAACTGACAGCAATCGATTCGTTTCGTGTTCTGGTCTCAGGAGTTTTGAACAAAATCGAAGTTAATTTTCTTGTATCATCGGAAGTTGATTGAGTTTTGGTTGGTACCTTCAATCAGGATATGCGGGGAGGCGATTTCCTTCGTTCGAGGTTATAACGAAAAAAATATTCAAAATTCAAAATATCGTAAAATCAAAATTTCATCCCCTCGGAGCCCAGAATCACCAATATAGGAAATATAGGAGACTTAAGTAAGCCCGATATGTTTCATGCTTCAAATTATTTTATCGAGAATAGAATTTTGTTACCTCAAAGTCAGTGCATTAGGAGCTGTAATCAGCTTCAACGGCCTGAGTCGAGCTCTTCTGGTCTCAGCGACGATGCTCGGAGGGGTCTGCGTGGCTACGTCCTTGCCTCGCTTCGAGCCAGAGCTCGTGTTAGATCCACACCCGTTCATATAGCTCAGCTGAGGGTGGGACACACTCATGCCGATTTTATTCCGCTGTTGCCTGTTGAAAAGTTTGTATTATGAAATTGGGTGGCGTACATTTTTAATCATGTGTTATGAGGCGGGCGAGAACAATGGTTAAATGTGGGTGGCTGGTAATGTAAAAAGGTGCACGACGGAGTGCAATTTTTATTGGTAGTTTTTTATTGTACTTATTAAACTATTTGCTTGTTCTAGATCAGCAACTTGCACATCAAAAATGCTTAGGTAAATCTTAGTCGACTCTATAATAATTTGACCTTTGCGACATCAACATGCCTTAAGCCCAGAGTGTTCATAGTTTTGGTCTACCAGTAAACGTAGCATTTATGCTGAACCGGTCCCTGATTTATAGCTACAACCCACAAGAATACCTACTTAATGTACTAGTTTTAAGTTTTGTTTAACTGTGTGATGGGTTGTATCTAGTTAAAAATAAATGTGTACCTCACTTTTATTTTTAACGTGTACTTTCATATAACAAAAAATCTTAGGTACATGTCATATCGGTAATCATATCGCACTAATAAATAATATATAGACGTTTCCATAAAAACAACGCGTGCGAATCTGCGGGCATATATTATGTATTTGGTATTTCTAAGTGTTTTTTTTTTGTTAAAATAATATCTCTCTCTCTCTCTCTACCAGGGTTTCTATTATATTTTAGAGTTTAATAAATAATAACGTTTATTGAAATGATTACGTCGTTGATCCCAGAACTAGGATAAACCTGTATCTTGGGGACTACCTTCCATGGGTTCTTTACATAAAACATATCAAGCTAACGTTAAAATAGTGTGAAAATATACATTATGTGGTGGATCTCCTGAGGGCGCCAGTCTCATAAGAGTCTGGGTGACAGGAGGTGTCTCCTGTCACACCATGTAAGTTTGTGTGTGTGTGCGCGTGGGTGTTATGTGTTGTGTGTGCGTATGTTCGTGATTGGTGCTCCTGAGGACAACTCAGGAGTCTATTTAGAGTAACTAGTTAATGTGGCTCGAACTCACCTAGCAGCACTGGTCACCCTCCAGGTAAGCTGCTTGCTCATAGACCTGTTCGGAGACAAGTCTGGAGAACTCCTCGCGCCGGCTCGTCGCGCCCCCTGTATCGGGCCGTTGTCGAATCCTCCACATTGTCTAGAAGAGAGGATGGGGTTTAAGGGGTACTGCACACTGACGAACTGTCGTCGTGACGACTTTTATTGCAATAGAAAGGACTTCGAAGGAGAGAAAGAGCAGATTTTAGCAATTTTCAATGCTTAGAATGTGCGCTATATTTTCGAACGAGGTTAAATTTTACTCAACTGTTCATCGGAAATACCTCTGATCTGGGCAAAAAATTCAAAGGAAAACAGGTACCTTCTGACTTTGCGCAGACGGGACGTGATGCTGTCAAGATGTCTTCCTTTCTATATCATCATGAAACATCTAAATTCGAAAAGAGTCTAGACACCTAACCCGACAGCCGGCAACACAGACCGGCGGGTTAATGCCACATTTCTGTGTTTGAATATTGTAGGCAGCTGACAGAGTCTTTTCAATTTTTGGGCGGGCCGGCGACTTTGATGTCATCATCATCATCAACCTATCTTAGTCCACATATCTTAGACATAGGCCTCACCTAATGAGCGCCATAGCGCCCTGTCTCCAGCTTGCCGCATCCAGCATCTGCCTGCAGTCTTTCGAAGATCATCATCCCACCTGGCCCGAGGGCGTCATAGACTCAATAGTAGCTTGGGCGTCAATAGTAACTTGCTCCGTATCTAAAAGATGTGTATTACAATAAAGAGAGCATAACTTACGATGACTCTCACTAATATAACAACTTGTTTGTCTTCAGCAAAAATTAACTAACTGCCTATCTCAAAGCCATAGGATAATCTACAGGTACTTACAATATTCAATCCAATACCGTTCCCATAGGATTTGCCTGACAAAGGTCCTTTATCTAAACGAGTTTCAAAAATCTATGGATTCCTCTGTGCGGATAATAATCTGAGTAAGTGGCCCGATCTTTTAGGGATTTCTGTAATCATGCGGGGATATCGTAGAATATGTTCTCTGGAGAAAATATTTTGGACAAGGTACGAGAAATTGATTTCGTAAAGGATGGATGGTTGATAAAGATTTTTATAGCTCCTTTGTGTCGAACATAAGGGAATATCCAACCTACTTGAAGGAAGCAACGTTATAGATGTCATTTTCATAGTTTTGAAAGTGAAACAATGACTGGCTTGACGGTTTTGGAAATGTACCTAAGTACCTACATAAAAATTCACTTTGACTTAACAAAACATAATATGTAGTTACACCAGAAAAATAATTATTTTAGATATGTGAATACAGATATGCTTGCTTATTCCTCCCACCCCCTCTCAGCAGCACAACTACGTCCACTGTTGAAAATGCCTACCCCGCATGAGGGTGGTTTTACCATAATCACCTTGCTTGGAACGCTGATTGGATTTCTTTATTCCTAACATAGTACATATACAAACCAGATCTGTTGTATTTAAATAACTTTGGGCTTAAATCCAAACGTATTGCAAGCTTTACATTTAAACCGAACTTAATGTAAACATGATCAAAACAAATTTGAGATAAACTCGACGATATACCGACAATAAATGTCGACACCCTATTCTTGAAGCTTTAAAGACTAAATTGCAAGGATTTTCTAATGTTCGTGAGATACTTCGACTAACAATGTGAAGGGGAGATGTTGTCTGTATGTTTCTTGGTTAGTTAGAAGAACCGCCGAATTAATAACAGTCAGCTGTTCGTACGCAGAATTTCGGTACACCAAAAGTTAAGACACTTTTGGTGCCTGTATCCTTCAACATTTATACAAAATTACAAGCATACCCACCGGCAAAACTTGTAGTCAATAAACACAATGTAATTGTTTGTTCTCTGATATCAGATCTGATTTATTTGCCAGACCATTTTATGACTTGATGCCTGGCAATAAACTTCAAGATTGATTGGGCTGTTATTTTAAGAAGTTTATAGCAACTCGGTGCATAACTTCAGCTATTTATTTTATATGATTTTATTAATATTGGACTGTAAGTGAATATAAAATATCCATTAGAGACGTACGTCAATAAATCGAAAGTCTATGAAAATGTTCAGTGTAATATGTTTTTCAACCCACAATATTATAGCCAAAGCAGCTACTATAATTCAGATGTATAGCGCATAGTATTTTCGCCGCTCAGTGGCTGCGTTTTGATTACGAAAATAGTGTAGGTGATACACTCACGAACACATCTGTGTTGACCAGCATGCAGTACTTAATTATATATATTCGAAAACCATTTCATATAAATTTTCCTTTAAAAATAATGAGCCGTTTTCTTAACGTCAAAAAATAGTTCATTCGAACAAACTGAGAAGGTAACGCTTTTTTACGTGGGGTCGCCATATTAAAATGGCATTGACTGTGCTTATTTGGACATGACATCCGAAAACCTAGCTCCACTCGATTAAAAATCCACGCCAGTTCGGAGCTTTTTATTTTTTGGAAAACATTTAATTCTTCAGAGCAGTAAAGAAGGGAAAGACGAGAGAGTTTAATGGAAAAGGTTTAAAAATGGTTCAATGGAAAACCGTCATATAGTTTTTATACTCGTATATCGGGGTCGAAGAAAAACCATCCTGTTTACAATTTTTAATCCATTAACTGTCTCCAGGGATATTGAAAATCATCCGAAGATATATTTTATCTGAAATGTGTCACAGAATGATAAAATCAATGTAATGAGAAGCTAAACTCTGCTTAGCTTGGAACTAGATGATACTGTGTGGATTGTCCAGCATTATTATTATTATTAATGAGAATGTTGATCTGTATTTTTACAACTATTGGAAATATTTTTTGGAAAAATGGTTTATGTGTGCGATAAGCACAGTTATTACAAAATGCTCGTTGGATGTGGTTGTGAACGAATGTATGGAAGACAATGGGTTTGGATGTGGTGGGCCCCTAATGTTAGTATAGCAGGTAAATATGCAAGTCTCGACAGAGCCTACGCATTTGCTCCCCTTAGAGTTGAGACCGCTCCGTGAGGCACCGAGACTCTCCGAGTTTCAAAAAAATATCTGTGCGTCCTGATCGAAGCTACGCGTGATCCGAGAGCTCGCATCTGGCACAACGCATTGCGCACAGTGGGGCAATGCAGCCAGCGCGTCTTGGGGACGCTTCCGACTGGTATTGATATGGATCAGTTGAGCTACTACCTGTGGATTTTTTGCAACAGTCTGCAGCTAGCTAAATTGTATCATTAATAAATACTAGTTCTAATTTGTTTCTATTATTTGATTGTAATTTTCTTTGTTATTGCAGGTAGGTAAACATATGTAGACGTAAAGTTTAAACATATATACAAGTAAAGTTTGTTACAAGATAATACTTGTAAAACAAATAAAAATCAGAACGACTACCATTGTATCCTACAAGCCCAATCTTTATTTACATTTCATTGTAAACCTGACAATTACTGTTTATTTTATCAGCAAAAAGCACATTACTGTTACAAAAGTGTACATTTACATAAGCGAAAGTAAGCATTTCGAGTGAAAAAATTCTTTGTTCACTTAATTCAGTTCATAGTCCTTTTGTTCGGAATTTTCTCGATCTTTGTGCTACCAGGATTTTATGCGCCTTTATGAATAGGGCTGATGCTTTACAATATCTAGATGGAATAAAACCTCTTTAAAACGTTTTTTTATGAGTATTCTCGATTTTTACACCCAATTACTTTAAACAGGCTTTTAAGAATATGAGCGTTTTATTTGAAACTGTAATCTTTATTTTTGAAGCTCAAGTCAATGCTCTAGTGAAAATCAAACTATGAAAACAATTTTTTTGTAAAATATAATCTCAAATAGTTGAATTTGTTACGAGCCAGTCATCGTTCCCCTAGGTACTTTAAATTTTCATATAATCTGCTGTTTTTGACTGTATAAGACTACTTGTTTCTGCGGCGGCTTCGCACAAGTTGTTTGTTTGAAAACTTTAAAGCTTATTTTTATCCTATGACAACTGATTTTGGAATAAAAAGTAGCTTATGTGTTATTCCAGGTCTAGACATTATATCTGTGCAAAATTTCAGCGCGATCTGCACTGTGGTTTTGTCGTAAAGAAGTTACAAACATACATACATCCAAACTTTCGCATTTTAAATATTATTGTGACATTATGTTACCTAATATTTTTATGCGAAAATTATAACGCAGCATTTTTATGGTAGTTTTCGCTTTGTTTTCGCTATTAGAAGTTTTCTATGTTAAGACAAATTGACAACCCTATGGATACTACTTATCTAAATTGATCCAGAAATGTATTGTGTTCAATACTTAGTAAAATATATTTTTCGTGACCTACTAAAGATAGAAGTTATTTGGGGTTCCGTAACTCCTGATAAAAATCCTTTTAGATAATCATAACTATTTTTTACTTTTAATATTTACCGTAAAATGGAAACTTAACGGAAATGCAAAATTATGTAAATGAAGCAAAATAATAGACTCCTGAAAATCGAGCGGAAAACCGAAAAACAGGACTTAATATTTTACGGGAAAACCTAACCGAAAATCTTAAGCTATAAATTTCCCTCGGGAACCGGAAAATCATTCTAAACGTGTCCTGCTAAAGTCCCTACCTACAAAAATATTTTCACAGCATAATTTTAAAGAAAGTCAAATTATTAGTCAGTTGTTTATATTATGCTACCGCCATTTTGTTCGCTAGTTTTATGTTTTGGAGTAATGGTATAGTATTATATTTAGAGATTATTTATCGGGTAATAATCAATAATTATGTTAACAAATCGAGAAACTTTAAATAGTTTCATTTTAGAGTTTTTATATTTACCGAACTGTTTTAATTTAAATTTGTTTCTGACACACCTGTGTTTAATATTCTTTACAAAAAATATGTACCTTTACAAAAACGTAACACTTTGGAACCCATTCTTTCTGACCGATTGTATTTACTTTTGCTTCTAAAAGAGTTTACTCTAAATATTTTATACCAAAGTTCCAAGGCTCCAATAACTTACTGAACTGTCATTCGATTTGTTTCACTCTACTATTGCAATCTTGTGTTTACTTTACAGAGTAAAAGTTTGTATGTATTATGAGCGTTATCGTCTGGCGTGCGATGTGTGTGGGACTGACTTGAAAAGATTTGCGCGCAGCTTTTTAAAGTAGTTTTAAAATATGTACACAAAAATAATAACAACAAAATAATAAAAATTTTATATGTATAATTTTAAAGAAGATGCTCTTCTTTATTGGTAAGCTAATGTTATATTAAATTAAATAAGGTATATCGGTGAAAAAATCATTTAAAATTCATAATAATTCATATTTTTTTAATTTTAATTTATCTTAGTAAGATACCAAAATCAAACATCTTTTTAACTAACCATTTTTCCAAGGATCTTATTGATTGATTATTGTTTTTTGTTAATTAGATATATCTGTATTTTCATAATATTTTGAGCTTCGAAACTGATGCTGAAAGGGAAATTAAGAAAACCTCTAACAAGTTATCTTGATAGAACGCGTACATACTATATTAATCGAAATATTTTCTTAACTAACTATTTGGACAACGAAGTTTCCTAAAATTATTATTAATTAACAAGTGTAAGATAAGTGGTACATGATAATATCATGAACCACTTATCTTTGAAAAAGTACTGTTTTTGAGCCAAACTGCGCATGGAAGGCGTAAACGCTCCCGTAACGGTGCGGTCTACTGAAATTACTTATGTTTTAATTCGTAGGTATTACTTATTATTCAGTACTTTGAACTAGTTTCTTCATACATTGAGTAGAATGAATGAATATTTTTTTTTTATTTATTTTATTTGCAACTTAAATAAACAAAAACAAAATATGATTAAAAAATAAAATAAAAACAAAGCTGAGGTACTAGTTTTTGCATTGACTCACAAAGCGGTCTCTGTCTCAGCTGTAAAAACTTTACAACCAACGCTGGTCTTCCGACAGAGCCGTTTGTAGTAGTTTTCTTGTAAATAAACAATAACTTGATTTTTGCGCTTACGCGATTCCAAAAACTTATGAACGCGAAATCTTATGCCTAACCTTTTCACAAAAAGGCGCGCATTGCGCCGTCTTAAATTGTATAACTTGCATGGACTTGGATAACTAAATAAAAACTTTGTAAAATTCACACACTTCTTGTATTGTTCGACCCATAGAGTATAGGAAGAGAAAACTGACCACAGATTACAGCTCAAATGTTGCCATCAACAATGTATGCCAGCCTGTTATTTATGTCATAAACATACATAACATTGCTGTGTGGTGCCAGCTTAGAATTTCTCTTCCCGCTGGTATCGTAAGAGGCGACTAAGGGCGACCGGGGGCGGGCAGCAGTGCCCCCTCCAAACAATTTTACCACCGAACTGCGATCCCCAACCCGCATACCCAGCGTTAGGATTAAGGGCATTACCCCCCCGTGAGATCAAAACCAATAAAACGCTTATCGGAGGTCTGGGTTCAGCAGTGGACCAATATAGGCTGTTGAGGTAGATACAGAATATTTCAAGGGGTTTGAATTAGCCCTAACATCGGCCACCACTTTGATTTTGTTCTTAAAATCGCGGCACACAATAAATAAATAAATAATAATGCTGGACAATCCACACAGCATCATCTAGCCCGAAGCTAAGCATAGCTTGTATTAAGGGTACTATATTACTGATATACTTTATACAATACATGTAAGTTAAGAATTTATTCACATAAAAAATTGCATAGAACATAATGTCCTAAAACGAGCTTCTTGCTGAGATATGAAAAAAAAATCTGACGGTTTAGGACAATGTTATTTTAAATATTTATTGATTCTATTAAATTACAATATCTTCAGTAAATCCAACGTCCTATTCTAACATAATAATCTCGATCTAGGACCGATAAAATACCTAGCGGCAAGATCTGATTAGCTAAGCGAATTTAAGTTCTAAACTAGGTTGTCAGTATCCATTTCAGGTTGGCACAGTTCCAGGTCGTATTACCGCTCACTAACAAAGCCTTAATGTACTAAAATGGCGTTTAAACCTCTCTGGATGCAGCTGCCAAGTAGATAATTTTCAAGTCAGTGTTTGCATTTCAATTACTATTAGGTATAATGGCTTACTAAAATGTGCATAGTTATTAAAAAAAGAAATGAACAACACAAAATACAGGTAAACAGTGAGTACTAAGCAGCTCACTCGCTTATTGTATTTCATAGTGTATTTATTGTATTTTTGGTGGGTTTTGGCCGTGGTGGTCGCGGCCTAAGAATCGATCCCTCCACCTCAGCTCGAGGATGTTGTAAGAGTCAGTTAAGGGAATCTACCAGCGGCTGCTTCCTTTTATGTCAGCTTGGGGCTAGATGATGCTATGTGGATTCCATCTCCATCTCCTCAGCCTACCTCTATATCGGTCACCCTGATAAGTGCCTTGATGGCATTTATCTCATGGGGGGTAATGCCCATAATCTCCACGCATCCACTATCTATGTGGATTGTCCAGCATTATTTATTTATTTATTTGTAATACCAACACGGCCACCAATCCGCTTGTCAAGCGCGGTGATTATGGCAAGACCCTCTTGTTTGGAGGAGGAATGTCCAACAGTGGACTTATAAATTAAGAGCTGATGAGGAAGGACCTGTCCTATTCACATAATACAATAGTTTTAACGTGAAGATGGTTGTTTGTAAACAGACGACACAGAAATTACTGAACGCACGAGATATTCTTGATTTGTCCCACGGTCTACGGCCCGATTTAGTACTAGCAGTCCGTGGCAAGACATATTGGATTATGAGAGTGATAGAGAGTGTACCTGTGTTTGCGCACACACTTGTGCACTATAATGTCCTGCGCACATGGCTAGTCTCCGTTGCAACCAACCGCTGTGGCAAAAATTTCGTTAGGGTTAGGTACATTAACATAAACAAAATTATCGACCTGCAATAACGTTACCCTTTAAAAACGTTTCGTATGAAGATACGTTGGTACTGATACCGACTGGTATTGATATGGATCAGTTGAGCTACCTGTAGATTGTTTGCAAAAGTCTGCAGTTAGCTTAATTGTTTCAATTGTAAATACTAGTTCCAATTTGTTTTTATTATTTAATTGTAATTTTCTTTGTCAATCAACTGTTACATACGTTTACATAAACAATACAAAATTTCCTATTACTTTTCCAAATAATTAGTTCCGTGGCCACAATAGCTGATGTCGACCCATCAATAAGGCTATTGTCGAAAATCCGATAGCTCCAATACGTCAGGGATTAACGCTTGGGAAACGACGTAACAGAAATAAATGAAGGTCTGAGGAAACCAGTCAGACGTATCCTTCGATCAGTAGCCCTTATTGTCGGGCTGGTAAAAAGGGATTCATCAATGGTCCAACTTTTTGGGCCAGACATATGTAGACATAGATATACCAGCGTGACACTTTAATCAAAATGTTTAATATACCTTTGGATGATAGTGCATGCCACCAGGCCACTCTTCCTATTAGGATGGAAGTTCTAGGTGTCCGAGAATTTTCGAGTATTTCACTCCAGCTTTTTTATCTTCTGTACATGGTAATAAAGATCTTGTTAATAGCATTTTGGCTAAATGTCAAAATTTTGAAATTACAGGTTTCGATGAAGCTCTAGACTCATGGAAAATAGCCTGTCCTGACACGAATCTGCCCAAAATCCTTTCTTCTCAGAACGTGCTTGTGATCGTTCGATGAGCGAACAAAGAAGCGATGAGAGAACGTTCTGATGAGCACGAGATCCAACTCATCCGAACGTGCTGGTCTACTCACGGCGAGTAGACCAGCACGTTCGGATGAGTTGTTTTTTATTGTGTTTTATTATGTTATTGTAATTTTCTATGTGCTAAATAAATTCCTCCTTTGGGCCATTGGAAAATGTAAAATCAGAAAACCAGCGCTAAGCAACATTAAGCAGCTGGTTTGTATGTACGAGTATGCTGTGACGTGACTCATAAATTGATTTTCTTTCTTTCTTTAAAAGAAGTATGGAGCTTTTAGACTCGTAGGTCCTCCTACAAAAGTAAATGGGTGCAATTTTTTTTTTCCATCCCCCTGAAACTGAATGGCTATTTGGGAGCCGTAAATTATCGCTTTTACACACACAGTAAATATTTGGATTAGGTATAGCTTTTTTATTTCCATCCTGGTAAAGCTGAACGCCTATAAGACCCGAAATATGTTTCTATTCCTTATCATGTCTTTCAAAGAACACTCAATTTTATTTTAGATTCTCGTAAAACCTTGGTATCTTGATCACTACGCAGTACGCTTCGTACTGCGGCACAGCACGCTTGCCCCTCACCGCTGACACAGACTTCGACGCACAAAAGACCACTCTAAACGTTTTTCATATGATTATGTGTCCAGCACCGCATAGCTCATTTTGCAGCGTACTGCGTAGTGATCAAGAGACTAAAGCTTATGGCACGTGCGGGCTCACACACGTCTGCAATTGGGGAGTAATCCTGGCCGACTGTTTTTTTACTAAGTTCTTATTTTTTCCGGCTAAAAAAATAAACGGTATTGTTTCTGTAAATTCAGTATAATGCATTCTGTAAATTAATTTTTCACCCCATCTATTCGAAAACAGGGTAAAGGGTTCCTCGATAAGTGCGAACAAAGTGGGTCATTCCGGCGCACTTAATAACAGTGACGAAATAACTCTTGAACTTGGAACACTATTTATTAAAAAGTTTGAACGCAATTCGCTTCAATAAAGTCCTGGCCGGTAATAAATCAAAACGCGCGTGCCGACGCAGTATTGGCTATCCAAATAAAAAAAAATCGCGATAACTTTTTCTTCGTTTTATTATTACTTTTTATCAAAATATTAATGTCAATTTTAATTTAATTCACACAAATTGAATAAAAGATGAGTTCTAGCAGTGAAAGTGAAATATTAACACTAGATAATAAATACATAAATTTGTTATTTGGTTATGTACCTAAATTTAAATATTCGTCACTAACAGCATTCTCTTATTTATTTTTCTCGTATGATGAATTTTTCTCATAGTTTAGGATGAAAGCAGAGTGTGCCACACGGTACCAAAATTATTTAACCTCAAGCGACGTACTTTGAATCACTCGCTACGCTTAGGATTCAAAAAATCGCTCTAGCCCTAAATACATTAACTATTTTGTTCCCTTATGACACAATCAACTAATATTCACCATTCCGCTATCACTAACAATTCTGATCGTAAACTGAAACGATAAAACACGATCAGTTGCATCGCCGACTAAAACCACCTCCCTTCACGCAAGAATGGGCCGATATTTAGGTAAATCTAAAATGCACCGTGTGCTAGACTTTATAAAGTGCATTCTACATGGAGCTTGGCTCTAGAATAAGCACCTGATTCACTGACAGATTACTATCCCAAAACGTTTTCTATCACAAATGTTCCACACATCGCCGCGGAAAGTGTTGATAATCATTTTAGGTATTGGATGAAAATATTTTACACGTTCTCAAATTGTTTCTGAAAAACGACTACCTCTTCACCTTCATCATCGTCTATAGAATAAATAAATAATGCTGGACAATCCACACAGCATCATCTAGCCCCAAGCTAAGCAGAGCTTGTGTTAAGGGTACTAGATAACTGATATACTTAATACAATGCACTACTACATAGATACATATATATATTTTATTATACATAGAAAACATATCGAGAACACCCGGAATATCTGCAGATTCAAATTTCATTCTACGGATTCAAATTTATTTAATTTTTTCCACAATTCGCCTACATTTTATTTTGAAAAGGTTAAGTTTGTTTGCGAATATGTTTGGGAGTGATGGGTGATCTCTAGCATTACTTGTCCTGTTCTGAAAATTCTTTATAATATTATCTAGGTCCTGAGTGAGCGAAGCCGCACGCAGTAGCTAGTCACACTTTTTTGAACCCGAAGCTAAGCAGATCTTGTGTTATGGGTACTAGATGACTGATATACATAATACAATACATTACATAGATATATTTTTTTTATTATACATACATAGAAATTACCCAGAACACCCGGAATAAATATTTGCTGATCGTACAACTATTTGTCCCAAGGCAGGAATCGAACCTGCAACCTCCTGCGTCGCAGGCTGACCTTTGCCCACCGCGCCACATCAGTCGTCGGACTTAGTTATTATAATAACTTTGTAAATAATATTTACCATTATATACCAGGGCATTAAAAATTTCACTTGGCCGCAATTCGTTTGTGAGTACAGGTAGTTGTAAAATTAATTGGAAATTCCAAGCGTTTGTGAGAGTCAGTCAAAAAGATAATGACGGCGAGAATGCGAGTAGCATGCATCACTGCACGCGCCTGTACCAGACAGAGGAATACGTTTGATTCGTAAATTCAATAAATTCAGTCCGACCCATTTGTCAAGTGGCCGACACTGGACTCGTCTAGATTTGGGCACATTTCGGCAACATAGCCGTTTGAGTAGGGTACCTTCTGAGCTCTGACTCCCGTGAGACGTTGAGAATGGGTGCGTCTTACGTGAGACGCTGGCAATAGTCATGTGTGAGACGTTGGCAATGACCCATTCTTACTACGAACTCTTTGTATTGGCTTCAGTCACGAGGAGCGATCGCGACAGCAATCCTTTCTGAATAAGCCTACCGATTTGCCACGAACCTTATTCCTTTCCATGTTTGGGGCAAACCCGTTGCTCAAAATGTATTCTTGATTGTATTTTGTATTTGCTTGTTTAAATAAACATTTAACATAATCCTGCTACGCCATTTTACACCATTGAATGAAATGAATGAAAAATATTTTATTTACCTTAAAACTACTATACACAATTAGCCTTAATTCTATGCCAATTTATACGACCTAAGTTACAAAATAAATTTACCTTGTGCGTAGCAGTGTTTAAGGAAATATGGTCTTCACTCAGCATTATGCTGGGTGCACACTGGTGTGTCCACCCAGCGCTGGTTTTCAGTGAAGAACAGAGGGATCGGGTCACGTTACGATCGCCAGGTACGTGTTGTAGACATGATAACAAAAAATAAGAAAAATATTAAAATAGAAAAACAAATACAAACAAACCTATGAAAGCACCCAAATATTAGAGTATTATACAATTTAAAAATTATAAAATAATATTGCAATACCATTGTTGCCGGTCGGTCGGGAGGCTGTGGCTGGGTCAGTCAGGCATTGCTACGCCGTAGTATGCTACGATTCTATCAACTAAACCAGTGTTTCTCAACTTGTAGTCCGCGGACCCCTGGGGGTCCTCGAGTATATGTATGGAGGTCCGCAGTCTCATCTATGGACCATTTAACAATAATATGAAAATGTTATGTTGCGTGTTTTGTAATAATAGTGTAAATAAACGTTTGGTTCTTGGTCCAGTTACTAAACCAAACTATTATGGTTTAAATAAATTTTATTTTATCCGCGCGCAAACTTTGCTTTCCTATCAATTTACTTTAATTATTTAATTTCTACGTAGACTGTGACTTTTAACATTTGCTGTCAGGTTTGACATTTGCTGTCACATTAGACATTGGCTGTCACTTGATCAAAAGAAAATATTTCTTTATGTAAAGGGTGTTTTTTTTAGAGGTATAGAACTTTGAAATGGAATAAAACAAAGATATTTTTTTAAAATTGATATGAAATTTACTTTATTCGAAAGATAATCTTCTGCCATTATAATTTAAATATGACTTCAGGCATATGACCACCACGGCTGGCTCGGACGTAGTCTAATCTGGAGGTCCAATTTTCGATGACTTTTTCCAACATTTGTGGCCGTATAGCGGCAATAACGCGGCGAATGTTGTCCTCCAAGTGGTCAATCGTTTCGGGTTTATCGGCGTAGACTAGCGACTTCACATATCCCCACAGAAAATAGTCAAGTGGCGTTAAATCGCAAGACCTTGGAGGCCAATTTACGGGTCCGAAACGTGAAATTATTCGGTTACCAAACGTTTCCTTCAATAAACCGATTGTGGCACGAGCTGTGTGACATGTTGCGCCGTCTTGTTGAAACCACAGCTCGTGCACATCATGGTTGTTCAATTGATGAACGAAAAAGTCAGTAATCATGCCTCTATAGCGGTCACCATTGACTGTAACGTTCTCGCCAGCATCGTTTTTAAAGAAGTATGGACCAATTATTCCACCAGCCCATAAAGCACACCAAACAGTCAGTTTTTCTGGATGTAACGGTGTCTCAACATACACTTGAGGATTATCTTCACTCCAAATACGGCAGTTTTGTTTATTGACGTATCCATTTAACCAAAAGTGAGCTTCATCGCTAAACAAAATTCGCTTATGAAAATCGGGATCAACAGCAATCATGTTTTGGGCCCATTCACTGAAATTACGCCTTGCTAGGTGATCGCGTGGCTTTAGTTCTTGCACGAGTTGGATTTTGTAAGCACGCAAACCAAGATCTTTCCGCAAAATCTTCCATAAAGTTGATGGACACATATCCAATTCCTGTGCACGATGGCGGATAGACTGATTCGGGTCTTCCTCTACGCTACGCTCTACAGCAGCAATGAATTCTTCTGTACGCACTGTAGGACATCTCTGTGGATGCTTATTATCATTTAGAGTAAAGGTGGTGCGAAAACGTTCCATAGTTAATCGAATTAATTGCTCTGATGGACGATTATGTCGACCGTAAAATGGCCGTAGTGCGCGATACGTGTTTCGAACAGAACCATGGTTTTCAAAATAAATTTGCACAATTTGGAAGCGTTGTTCAGGCGTCAGTCTATTCATGCTGAAATGCCAAACCAAACTAAACGTAAATCACTTGACAGCTCACAAAATGGGCGCCAGCTAAAAAAGTGTTGCCAACTTAAAGTTCTATACCTCTAAAAAAAACACCCTTTACAATAAGCTGACATTACTGTTGCAAAAAACGGCTCAAAATTTCAATTAGGCAACCGATCTACTGAGTCGTCAAGCGACTGAGAAGTCCGGTCTTCTTAATTGTAAGCGAACTACTGACACTACA
Source organism: Eupithecia inturbata (assembly GCA_963662085.1). Classification (NCBI taxonomy): domain Eukaryota; kingdom Metazoa; phylum Arthropoda; class Insecta; order Lepidoptera; family Geometridae; genus Eupithecia; species Eupithecia inturbata. The sequence continues at coordinate 13,163,455 of OY759178.1, read as the reverse complement.
CCAGATATTTTTATGCTGAGTGAATTTTCTGCAAAACGCAGAGTTTTATTCCATATACCAATTACCGGGTTGGCTGTACATTATTGTCCTTGCATGTACGTAATACTGGTTATTCTGTGCCTGTACTTGAACTGGACAAAGTGGAGAAGTGCTGGTAGTATTGAAGTGAACTAAAGTGCAAGGGTAAACGATTGACTCGGCTATTCCCTAGAGAGCGTTTTAGATACTACTTTTGGAAGCCGTTTTGTAGTATCATATTACCTAGACAAGGTTTAAGTACGAAGTTACAAGTGACATTAGTACTTGGTATTCCGGAAAATAGGTTCGGCGCAACATATTTGTTTGTCTAATTAATATCTAGAGCAAGCAGACAAAAAGTGACTAATGTAATTAGTTCGATAATTTGCTATTATAACCCATAGATATAAGGAAAATCTGTTATATATATCCTATTACTTTTATATTTGAACAGTGGCCGAGAACAACGCATTGACTACGGATTGACCACCCGCCCTCCACGAGCGGGCCGCGCGAGGATAGCTCGCTGCTAGCATGCTTGCCTTGCGTTGACAGCGCATGGGTCCCGAGTGAACCGCGCACCGCCCAAGCAAGGTTCGCTGGTTGACCGCGCGTCGACCATCCGCCGATTACGCCGCGGCAGCGCGGTGGCGTTCGCACGAGGCAAGGCGGTGCGGGTCGGGTGCCGGGTGGCTCTAATGAGTGATGACCTTAAACCTACTTAAAGGTCTAGCCTACCATTTTCTACTTCCCAACGGCCTTCAATTTCTAATTCAATTATACCTTCTCTGAGTGCCTCCAGGTACAGGCGTCGCCGCAAGTATCGCCTGCCTCTTCAACAGCTGTACAGTCAGCGCGAAAGACACGACCATCGTCAGCATCGGTATGTAGAACGCGACGAGAGAGCCGAAGATCCAGAAGAATCGGTTGTTGATGACGCAGAGGTCTGGCGTCGGCATTATGTTCTGCCGGTTGATAAGTCCTGCAAGGAATTTGAAACAATATGTGTGATGATATATGTAATTATTATGGGTGGTTTAATATACTACCGCACTAGTCGCAGGCAGCAGCTAGTTATGATATAATCGGTAGGTAGTATATTATATACTTTGTAGGCTTTGCACGCTTTTTTAAGGTAGCATATGTCCGTCCACGCGATACCATTTACCACCCTGCCAAATTTTATTGAGGTCCATTCAGTTGTTAAGGCGTGAAAAGGTAACAGACAGACAGACAGAGTTACTTTCGAATTTATAATATTAGTATGGATATCTACATATATGTAGACCTGTGCAAAAAGTCAGCCCCATCTGATCAGTAGTTTTGGTGTGATGAAGTAACAAATATCCATCAATCCATCCAAACTTTCACATTAAAATATTACCTACTGTGATACTATCCCGGGGCAGGACAGTTACGCAGGAAGGTTAGGTACTTTTTTATCCCAGGAAAAACGCGCGAAGCCGCGGCCGGAAGATAGTTACCTATAATTGCTTAGGTCTTTGGGTGATAAATGGAAGTGACATTCACCTAGTACGGTTGCTCTCTAGTAGGTAATTAGTGAGAAGAGCTTAGGAGCAAGAGCTTAGTTTGAACAAAGCGTTTCGTCATGTTCTTTCATGGAATTTTAGAGTAGAGTTACGGTCGGTGAATAAGGATGTTTTTGGTGAAATACGGAAGCGAATTTTTCATAATTTTCTATTCCTTTAATGGATTGGCCAACTGCGCCAAATTTTCTTTGAAAGCTATCAAAAATTCGCTTCCGCATCTCACCAAAAACATACCTACTTTTAGCAAAAAAACGTAACTCAGCAGAAGTCAGGTCTATAGAAAATTAGCCCCAGATAGAATGTGTTTAACTTGAATTTCACATTAGCAGAGGCGCAAGAAGAAAATTGTTGGATAACTCACGAAATTGCCATCAATTTGCGATTTCGATCGATTGCTTTCATCTCGGATCACTTCTGTTCAACAAAGTTAGAATTTAGAATAACGTTGCCGGATAACTTTATTCTAATTTTTAATTAGGTATTTACTGTATTAACTGTATTAACTGTTGCGTCGACACACTTGCGCCTTCCCATCTTCCGAGGACATCCGTGAGGGCTGGTGCGGCGGCAGATTTGGCCAAGGATCTCAAGAGACGCAAATATGCAGGTCTCGACAGAGTCTACACTTTTGCTCCCTTTGGGGTCGAGACCCTAGGTCCGTGGGGTACCGAGGCTCTCCGGGTTTTTAAAAAGTTATCTGAGCGTCTGTTCGACGCGACTCGTGACCCGAGAGCTGGCGGGTATCTGGCGCAGCGCATCAGCATTCCCATACAGCGGGGCAATGCAGCCAGCGTCTTGGGGACGCTTCCGACTAGTATTGATATACATACTACATAGATCAATTGAGCTACCTGTAGATTGTTTGCAACAGTCTGCAGTTAGCTTAATTGTTTCAATTGTAAATACTAGTTCTAATTTGTTTTTATTATTGAATTGTAATTTTCTTTGTCAATAAAGTTCAATTACGAAACAGTTTGATCAAAGATTTTTATTTTGATTTTTTTAAATTACAACCTATGTTCGTTTTTTTATGGTAAATTATAAATAATAAATAATAAAAAGTATTTATGTTTTTGTAAAAAGACACAGTAAACTTACATTCTAAATTGAAAGAAGAATGATTGAGAAAACAGTTCAGCATCAATTCGAAGAACTTGAAAAGAACTAGGTCCTATCTCGCAGGTAAATTTTTTGTTTCAGTCGACCGACACCAAAAATGCTGAAATATATAATATTATAAATAACGTTATTTATGGATATGTCACAAATGTAAAAAGTGGGCCTGGGCCTTGACAACGTTTTTGTCGCTGACCGTACCCGTACGAAAATTAAGGTCTTAGATATATGTACCTAGCAAGTCGTTTTCGACAAATTCTATGAATTTATTAAGTTCAAATAAAAATCAATTTGTGAGTCCGTGACGTCCCCATCTTTTGGAGGGTTTCCAACCAAGAGAAGAGGCTGAATTTACACAGATTGTATATACCGGTAAACAAGTGCATGTGTTGCCAACAAAAGTAAGATGGCCTATTGCAATATTTTTCTCAAAGAATCTGTAATAATGTTAAAGGTATCTGGGCTATTGCCGACCTGTGTGTTTTTTATGTGTAGAAACATCTACACACCCGTTATTGATCTACCAATTTATGACACCAAATGAAGGAATTTTGCAACATAGCAACGCTATTTCTTAGTCGCCAAGATAATATTGGAGCAGATTATTTGGCTCTCGAAAGCATTTTTAGAGCAGTAAATTAAGAAACACAACGCATTATGTAGTGAGCACTTTCTAAATATAAATATCTGAAAATACAAGTTTCTTAGACGCTTGCAACAGTTGCAGCCAGCTTTTAGTGTAAATGTGACCGACAGAGCTGCTTGTTTTCAAATTCTGTAGCTAGACTATTATGCAAATCCAAAGGTAAAGGTTGTCGCACACTTATCAACTGGAAATGAATCATCGTCGTGCCCGGGCTCTGCTTACCTTGGGGCTAGATCATGCATTGTGAATATTATACACATTATTTATTTATTTTCGCTCGAGTTGTTTAATATTATTTGCGTGAAACTCTCTATTACATCGCACAACAGTCAGTAGTTAGACAGGTACATTGGGGTAAATGATCATGAGGACAATTTTTTTTTTTATTTATTGATTATCTGGCTAGATAGATAACTTTATAATATACCACACAAAATATAATACAGAAGAAAATGGTGAGAATCAAGGAAGTACAAAGGACGGCCTTATCGCTTTGAGCGATCTTTTCCAGGCAACCTTGGAATGGATTGGACGTAAGCGAACAATATAGACGGTAGCGTTTGAAATGAAAACAATTACATGTACCTACACTACGTACTATATATATTATATAAATATATATATATATATATATGATTATACCTAACACGCCACAAACTACCTACTTATAATAAACTTACATACATAGAGGTATAAAAATAAAGTTGGTAAAAATTTTACACGGATAAATAATGCTGCAGTTTTTTGAACAGTTTGTTGGGTATATAGGGAAATTCCTATAAAACCACGAACACGACCACGAAGCTGGAGCAGGATACTAGTAGGTCTACTAAACTATAGATAGATAAATAATACTTTATTTGACAACAAACAGAAATAAAACAATACAAACATATGTTTTTACATGCATGCTTTGACATGCTTAGAATAGGCAATAAAGGGCGGCTAGAAAATGCAGAACTGATAACCATTGGGGAGTAAAGGTTCAAGGAGTGCGACCGCGATGCAATGCGAAACGGAGTGTGGGAAGACATTCCACTCGATGGACCGACTATATTGTAGCGGTCGAAGGGAGTCGATGGATGGAGGCGGCTCAGGACCGCTTCGCTTCATTTGGGGAGGGCCTTAGTTCAGCAGTGGACGTATACGGGCTGATGGTGATGCTGATGATGCAATAAATAAATAAATACATAGATTAGTTAAATAAAACTGCTTCTCACCTAGAACAGTGATGGAACTTGAGACGAACATGCTCAGCAGCCACACCAGTGCTATCTTGATGGCCACCACGCGCTTGGTGGAGTGGTGCCGGCTCTTCAGCGGGTTGCGTATGCCTAAATACCTGTGGACAAGAAGACAATCAAGGAAATAGAAAAGCAATTTGTGTAAAAGGCACTGTTTATATATTATGGTGCTCATTTATTTGTTGAATCTGTCAGCATTCATCAACTGTTGTGTTTTGCCATCTCTACGTCACGCTTAATTTCCCGCGATTTTCAATGATAGTACTCATTATAACTAGACGCATTGGTAAATTTTTAAATAACGAGTGTTGTTTTTTCTAAAGCGAAGGTAATATTTTTAGTTACCAAAATTACTTAAATTCCTTCATTCCTAACGAAATTATTGCTTTTTGTTTTGTTATATTAAACTTAATAAAAATTATTCAGTAGGTAGACACAGTTAGCACCAATAACCTAGAACCTTCGATCAATTATATCAAGATGAAGGGTCACATACAAAATCAAAGCTAAAAGCTGTCCGCGTGAATATATAGAGGTACATAAACAGTTACATTTGTTTACTAACGAGCTGAGACAAACGTTTTAAAACAGTTAAAGTTCAGCCTAATTCCAACCATGGCACCTAGTAATAAAGTCACAAATCTTCAAAATATGATCGCATACTTACGACCATTCGTCACAAAAAGCGAGCAAAGCAATAAATTACTCATGTCACTTAGAAATGAAAAGACTTAGGTTAAATAACATCTTTTGTGAAATCAACCTTATGACGCAACAAATAAAGTATATTTTCCCGTTATTGCCTTGCGAGCTTCATTGTTTTGTTTCGTTTCTTGTTTGCTTCCGAGCATTTTACTCTGAAGGTATGGAGTCGCGTTGAACGAAGCGTTGAACTCTAAAATAATTTATATTACGAACGTAAAAGTTTAGTTGTAAAACTTATTTATATTTTGGGCATCGTGTTTATTTGTATTACACATACCTATTTATTATTTTATAATGTTAAGTTTTTACAGTTCAGTGCAATTCCTAAATCAAAAATCTAAACTTTATTAACAAAAAAAAAATACAATCGAATAATAGAAACAGATTAGATCTAGTATTTACAATTTAAACAATAGAGCTAACTGCAGACTGTTGCAAACAATCTACAGGTAGCTCAACTGATGGTTCATATTAATACCGGTCGAAAGCATCCCCAAGACGCTGGTTTAAGTGCCCGGCTGTTACGGTAATGCTGATACGCAAACAAAAAATTATAATAAATAAAAAATATTTACTAACGATTGAAGATTTTTCCATGTTCCACACAAAAAAGTATGATAGCCACTTTATATTATAAAGTGGTTTATATTTAAAATTTAAACTTATTTAAAATTTATTGACGTAAGATTACATTACATATTATGTAAAAAAGAAACAGGAGATATCACATTGAAGATTTTTCTATTCTGCGTAGGTACGTACGGAAAGCTAAAATAAAAAAAGGAACGTTAAGTATCTAATGTGAATCCCACAAACAGATATAAATGTAACATTAACCAATTATAAAGTTCTTGTAACATATTATTTAAAATTATTACATTACAAATCTACACCATGCTTCTGCTATTCTGTTACACAAAATTGTACGCGTGTATTTCTGGCGTATTTTTTGCGTACTTTGTCCGTACCATTGTAGCAGTGCGGTTGTTTATAAATAGGTAATTTTATTCAAAATTTGATATTACTAGTTAGTTTAAAGCTAAAAATATAACTTATTCTGCATGTACTTACCGAAAGTATGACATTTCGGCCGTTGAATTGCATTTTCGGGTATTATTTTTACAACTTTTGAAAACATATTGCGGCATTGTGACACGTGTTTGCGTTGGCGCTGCTTCAATCGTACTAAACAAAATAAGAGCTCACGTATCAAGTGCGCTCTTATTTACTGAGACGTATTTGGTGCGCTGACCCTTCATCTGGATATAATTGATCGAAGCCTAGAACTGACATCGACAAACAAGAGTTATTCATCGCAGATTAAATAAGTTTGCTTTTGATCAGTGCGAACGATAGGTAATTTGAAAATTCTTTTTTCAAATTACGAATTAAAAATAAAAACCTGCACTAAGCTATTATAAGCTTTTGTACCTCTGTCTAGACTGCGGTTGTTCAAAGGGCATTATTAATGATTAGAGGTCTTAAATATCCGCAGGGAAAAAAATTTAAAAAAATAATGATTACTTTACAAATTATTTAATTATGACATAACTATGACTAGCTGCGTCCCGCGGCTTTGCCCGCGCGGATATTGATTGCATACCCCCTAGGGGTAGTTTTGTTAAATAATAAATACACGTATCATTATTTAAGTACTTTTTAGTTTATTTATACCGAGTTTTGAGTGAATCGAACCAAGGAATAATAATTTTCCATAGAAAATATACCACCCTTTTTAACCCCCTCAGAGGTTAATTTTTGAAAATTAGATTAGCCTTGTGTTATTCTAGAAATTAAACTATCTACGTACCAAATTTCATCTAAATATGTTATGTAGTTACGGAGATACGTGGTACAAAACTTTCACACGAACTTTCGCATCAATAATATTAGTATGACCGTAGTTCTAAGATACCTACTGATATCTCAATTTCACCAAATGTACGTTCACTGTAGAACGTGCCTTCCCCAAACAAGGTGATTTTAGCCACAATCACCCAACGCTCGGCAGGCGGATTGGTGATCAGCTGTAGAGGTGTTAAAAATGCACATAAGGAAGCTGCTGTCCTCGGTAGGTTGACTCAGGCGACATTCACGGGTTGAGTTTGATGGGACGACTTTTAAGCCGTGACCGCCACGACAGATATGTATGTTATTATTATTACAATATACTATATTGTTATGTATTATTATTTAAAAATTATTATTACAATTATCTCGAAGCCAATCGGGCAACCCTAACCGCGCTATATAAAAAGGCGCGCTCTGCATGCAGCGCTCTCTTTCACTTCACTTTGCTCGCGATATTCAGATGGAACAGACGTCTAGTAGGACAAGTCTTTATATTCAGAGTTATTTTTGGTTAGATTTGGGTAGTTTATAAAAGTTGTGCTATAGTTAGTTGGGTTGATGTCAATGTGAAATTCGTTCAATAAAAGGTTCTGTATGCTTTGTTAGCAGGATCGTGCTCTTTTATTTAGATCTTTTGGCATAGGTTTTGTAAGATTATAACTTGAAAAATAATAGCAATAATATTTCTTTTATTTTAAAATTATTTATAAGATCTTTACAATACGAGTATCGTCGTCAGTAATTCGTTTGCATCGAACAGCGAGCCGAGCATCGGAGCGCAAGGAGCAATTTATTAAGAACTTGACATAGTTTTTCTCTCTCCCGCTCCATCTGCATTCATTAATCACTTTATTACGCGAACAGTTTGCTGAACGCTTCGGAATTATAAATATTAGTTAATGAGATTTTTAAATCGTTTCTGCTTCATTTGCGATAAATGCCTATAGTGGTTTTTTGGCGGGTCTAAACCAGTGGGTACAAAATTGGGTGTGGATATTTATGTTGATTAACATGTTTTTAAAACGTTGCTTTCAAGCCATAAGACTGATATCAACAAAAGGTACCACTAAGTAGCTTGTATTTTTCGGCGATCTTTTCTTTCGAACTTGGTTTTTTGTTTTGTTAAGTGCTAGCTCACACTTAGGGAAACTTCTAAGAATATAACTAATATCTCAATCATTTATGCAACCTTCCCGTATTACATGAAAAGTTGCGAATTCAAGTCCTGTCGAGGTCGCAAATTTTTGGGATATTATTTAAATTCTTAGATCTTTAACATGTCAACAATTTTGATACTCGTCCAAAAAATGGTATAATTTTCTTACGTCCTAACCCAGTTGATAAATTCAAATTCAAATTCAAGGTGCTTTATTTCCTTTAGACCATATACATTTCGTTTTGGTTTCATTAAGCAAAAGGTTATTGACACTAAACCAATGGACTACTTTTGAGATTGCATTATTCACATCGTTGAAATTTGTGTTTTGTCGTTTCATTTCTCGTGATTATCCTTTACAAGATGAGGCAGGTCGTTAATATAAACTAAAAATAGGAAAAAACCGAGGGTGAAACCTTTGTGCACCCGTTGTAACTACAGACCGCGATACTGGGTGGTACGCATTGTACACCTGTACAATGAGTTTGATCACAAATAGTCTTTAAACTTAAAATACCTACAGAACAGCGTGCATTTATTTATCATTAAAACTTTTGCAGAGGAAAATACACCGACAAAAAAGGCCAAAACGGGATATTGGAAAAGTGATGAATGGTTGCAACGTTATACGGTCCTGGAAATACACTGGTCCAACGACTAGTGTTATTTGGATTAGATTAGAACGAGTGCAAGTTAGAAGTTTTAACGCGTGTGCTTAGATACATTTTTATACGGAAGGGCTATAATGCTGTTGACCGCAGATGGCCGTGACAGCGTTACCGGACTTTTGGCGGGCGCAGAGGGAGCCGGTAAAATTAGGTTAGGGCAAGACGCACAAGGTGCGTGTCTTACCACTTAGTTGCGAACCTCGGCTTTGGCTCTTGCCAGATGCTAGAAGAGAAAATGGAGGTTTCGCATAGGTGCACGAATGCACCTGATGGCGGAAGCGGGGAATTCTTCTACCCCGCATCCGGCGAGGTTATTGGTCGGATGTGTAGTGTGTAGTATGCGGAAGCAAATCGGGACTGGTTGGCGTCACCTCCGGGTCAGCGGCGGTGATTGGGTCGACAGGGTCACCGAGAACGTGTCTCGGTCTACGGAGGAGAGGCGCTTAGATACACCCGCGCCACGGGTGTTTTGACTAAAATCTGAAGCGCACGTTTGAGTGTTACCGGAGCGCATGCTACAAAACGCCTAATGTGCCCGTTCATATTATTATTAGTATTATTTAAACGGTATTTGTGTGTTTCTGGAAGCGATTGAAATTAAGAAATATCATAATTTCATTAACGGGTATTTGTGTGGTTCGGGAAGCGATTCAAATTAAGAAATATCCTAATTTCTATTGTGTAGAGGGTTCAGAATCTCTGCCTCGTGGAATCCAGATAAAGCCAAGTGTACTCGTCGTAGACCGGTTCCTCAGTGCGTCGCCAGCACAGTTAGTGTTGTGTGTCGTCCGAGTACGCAGATGGACATGTCTAGTTACGAAAACCAAGTGAGGGTAGTTTCAAAAAATGCAAGGCGGTATCTCCAGTACTCCAGTCATCCCGTGACCACGACTGTGTGTAGACCTGTTGAAACGTCGGGAAAAACAGGTAAATAAACGCGATGAATACCCGTTAAATAACACTAATAATATTGTATACAGACCGCGTAAGTTTAAAAATATGTACGTGCATAGTCTAACAGCACTTTCCTACGCCTACATCCCGTTTTTACAGGTACGGTTTTTTGCATGATCCCGTTTAGTACGTTTGTACGTGTTTCAATACTAGTAGTCACACGAGTATCTTGTTTACCGTATCCTGCAAAAAACCGATCCACTCGAATTTGCCATTCGGTTTAGCCACTACAAACTGGATCCAGTCGTCCAGTAAAAAACGGGATCCAGTTTAATCACACGTATAGTTTAATGGAAGTTTTCCTACATACCGTTTTTAGCAGGATGTCATGCGGGGATCGGGAAGAGGTGGTATATTTTTATAAAAAAAAACAGGATGCAAACTACTGTGTGTACACAACAGTCAGTCACAACAGTGAGTTTTGCAGGATCCAGTAAAAAGCTGTTCCCGCAGAACTGGATGGCCGCGGGAAAGAGCTGTAAGTCAAACCGTCAAACGTAACAACTATTTTAAAATATTCGAGTTTAGAAGCACTCGCTTCTTTTGTTTGTTCTTTTAGGGGAAAAGTGGAACCACCGAATTAATAAATAAATAAATAAATAAAACACTAGAAGGTGAAACATTAGAAGGTGCTGTAAAATTCCAACTAATATTATAAAGGCAAAAAATCAGTTTTCATAAATATATGTATATATAATGTCGCGAAGACAACGCCAACATTACTAAATGGATCAGGTTGAAATTTGTAGATAACTGACCTGGACTAACTTAAAAGCTACGTTTAATTCCAAAAAATGCGTACAGAGCCGCGGGTAGAAGCTAGTGTAACTCATCACCATCATCAACCTATCTTAGACCACTACTGGACATAGGCCTCCCTAAATGAGCGCCATAGCGCCCTGTCTTCAGCTTGCCGCATCCAGCATCTGCCTGCAGTCTTTCGCAGATCGTCATCCCACCTGGCCGGAGGGCGTCCTGAACTACGTTTGCCGAGTCGCGGTCTCCACTCGAGAACACGTTTACCCCAGCGGTTGTCGGTTCTTCGCGAGATATGGCCAGTATGGCTAGTGTAACTATAAATATCTAGGTACTATTTCATCACACAAGTCCCTCAATCCAAACGAGATATTCTTCTCACGTTCGCCGTGCAGCGGGCTGGAGGAAAACACCTCATTTCCTAACATCTCGCTAGCGGAATTCATCAGAACCGTGTAGAGTAAGTTTCAGTTCAATTGGTGCAGCGAAGTTTCACTCTTGAGTGCTTTATTACAAAGTTCATTTAAAATTAGTCAGTCTAGAAATTTCAAAACAATAATAAAAATGAATGAATATACGTACCTAAAGGTGCGTCCAGATGGTGTAACATGTTATTTATCTATGTTATGTATATAACAATGTGATACAGGGTTATTGGTAATTCACTGACACTACGTGAAATGCAGGTTCTGTCCATCATCACAAACACGTTCGTGAAAACATTAGGTCTTAATTCTCTTTATAAATTCTCCCTCTCTCAAAATGCGCTCTACCGTTAATGTGAGAAATAGTTCTATGGAGTCTTAACTCATGTTCATTTCATAGCTGTAATTTCATTATTTAAGCCGGAACACATTCATTGTGCTTTAAAAGACACAGCAGATAAAAAGTCATGGCAAGAACACTAACGGACAAGCCATTTTGAAGGACTCGATGTCTATTCTTAGGGCGGATTTAGACCGAAATGGCAGGGCAGCGGCACGCGGCGAGACTAGGCTAAACCTAGTTTCAAATTCAATTGCTATTTCAAAGCATTTTTAACTTTATCTCAATTAGTTAAAACATAATATCGCTTGTAGGCTGGAAAGGGTAGCGCGACCTCCCGCGGCGCTGCAACCTGACTTGCGTCCGTTCAAAGCTGCGATCACTACGATCTTAATATAAATGCACATAAGTTAAAAATTAAATATATAAATCCATCATGGTTATTAAAACTTAACTCATTTACAACGGGATATTTACCATGATCTGAGTATTGAGCTTTCCAATATTTAAATCATGGTAAAAATCCCGTTGTAAATGACTTTAACTTAAAAATTCTTTGAAACTTAACCAGCTTCCCGCTGCCTTACCGTTTGAATGTGAATCGGCTATACACTTACAAAAAAATCAAACCTTTCCAACGACCCGTAACTCAAAAAGCATGTCTAAAAAACTAAGTTCCTCCAAAAAGCCACACCAATTCTATTGAACCCATTGTGTGCTTTTATCACAAAACACATTTACTTCTGTAATCGTGTGAAAAATAAGGCTAGAGTTTTTCCTTCGACATTTTACCACATTTCACTTGATGATTGATTTGTCGGCTGTCGACATTGCTGCCGATGCATAATTCAGAGCCTGTCGTATCGTCTGCTCCACCAGTCAGGGAAAGAGGAGTAACGTGATGATTATTTTTTATGATTGTGTCAAAAAAAGACAGAACTCGAGTGTATCACGTGATTCGCGGTAATAATAATTTTTTAATAATATTTATTGCAAAAAGAATAATTACATATTATAACATAACAATTTGTCTGACATAATGAAATCTAACACTAGTGAGAATTCTTGTTCAAATAATTATATTGTAATTATTTGAACAAGAATGAATAGCCTCAGTTGCCTAAACTAGACTAAAAAGTCTGTGGGTAATATAAGCAGCTGTGCTTCCCCTACAATATGTTACAGTCATAAAACAATGGTAATACTTCTGAGTGGAGAAATACTCCGTCCATAGAGACAAACGTGTCGCTAACACTAAACTAATACTAAAAATGCACTAAAAATGTAGGCGTCCATTTATAGTGTTGAAAAAAAAGGATGGCATCATTTATAGTGCTTTCAAATTAGTTTAGTAGTTTAGATCTGAATTGACACCAATGTGGAAGTCACCTAATTTCAACTGAACACTCACTTACTTACATCGAACGCACTGAGTAAAATGGTGCCTGACACATAATCTTATGAAAAACGTCTAGAGTGGTATTTTGTTCCGTCGAAGTCTGCGTCACCGGTGAGGGGCAAGCGCGGTGAAGTGGGGAGTGAGCAGTACGCACAGCACAGATTACAGAATATCGAGATGGAGTAACGCGCGCCAAGAGTGAAGAAGTTGAAATCATTCTAGATTAGAATAGGTTGTTTTCGACATACAACGCTCCGTGCAAAATGGTGTGAGAATCAAATGACCGCTTCTCTGCACAGACAGTCGACGTTGCGTCGTGATGCTGTATTGTGCCACAAAGCGTAGGTACTTCGTGGTACTAATACCTAAGCAACAAAAGCAACTTTAGAAAAACATGTTTATAACACCTCCTGGAAATGAAAACTGAACTTTACTGCTCACATTTTTATGACGAATCTTCATAGAAATCATTTTACTCATAAACGTAACCTATTTGTACTAATCGGAATCAGTACTAAAGCTGAAATAAAACATACCAATATTATAAATTCGAAAGTAACTCTGTCTGTTACCTTTTCACGCCTAAACGGCTGAACGGATCTCAATGAAATTTGGCAGGGAGGTGAATGGTATCTCGGGGACGGACATATGCTATTTTTTATTACGGAAAAGAGCGTGCGAAGCCGCGGGCAGCAGCTAGTAAATAATAATAAATAGAAGCCGTACTAAACCACCGAAATAGTAATGAATGATAGTAAAACATGTTATTGGAGCCGGTATCACTATAGAGCTTTTTATGTGTTGTTTTATAGCTGGTTTTATTAAAAAGATAAACTTTGTCGTAAATTAATAAAAATATCGTAACGAAGACTGTATTTTTACCTTAAATTCAATAAATAAGAGAATTTAACTCAAAGTACCTACGTCCCTGTAGAATGTTCTTTTCGATCTTTAAAGATTCGCAATCGATTCTTGTAGGCAAGCAAGCAACTATTAGAACTTGTAACTATACAACAACCGGAGAACCAAAAAGTAATTTCAAAGACAGATTTTGTAATCATAATTGTAAAAAAATATATATGCATGTAGTAAAATCATGAATATTTGCTTCCTTATGATAGATAGATAGATAGAACATATGTATGTACTTTATTGCACACTTAAATCTAAAATGAACTATTTACAACAAGTCAAATTAAAAACTAAGCGACAATTGGCGGTTTTATCGCTCAAGAGCGATCTCTACCAGACAACCATGGATCATCGATTTAGGTACAGTCGGCTGCATTTAATAAGGTGAACCTAAGTGTGAGGTTAGAACCTTGGCGTTGTGATGTTGGCCCAGGCAGTCGCGGCCTGCTGCGGTGGCAGGCAGTACCTACAAGTTAAAAACAAAATAATGGCCGCCACCGCAGGCCGCGTCTGTCCGGAAGAGGCTTCCCGGGCTTGCCACCGCAGGCCGGGAAGAGGTTTCCGGGGCTTTCTTTTTTAAGTGTCTTCTACGACCACGTTCAGTCTGTCAATAAGCGCACTATTTTATGCAAGGTACCTACCTACTAATGTATACTACCTACCTAGATTTTAAGGCAGCCTACAGTACATTTCGGTAGGTATAAATAGACTACTTATAGAATGGGAAAGCGATTGACGAAATCTCTCATGCTGTCCTGCTCAGTTCGACTCCGATCTGTATGCTTAGTACTAGTGTACACAGTTTAATACCGAAAAAAGTTTTTACAAAAAAGGAATGAGACAAATACAATATTCCGTAAAAATAGCTTTTTTTGAATCTCTTAAAACCACTCGAAAACTTCAATCGAGTTCATAATGAAACTATTGAACCGTTTTCAAACTACGAACATTCGTTCATTGGGTAGAGGCGCTGCAAGGTGCCAAATGTGTGGAAAGAGATGAAACTTTTTTCTTCATCGTAAACTAATGCACAACCGGTACTAAGGACTCTGAATGAAACAAATGCATGAGAGATTCTCTATTCGTTCTCAATGCTATTCTTTAAGTACGCAGGTTATACCTACGACTATAAAAACTTTCCTAGTGTGACGAATTCATTATGAATGTAAGCGGGTTAACTACAAACCTAGTTCGTGTTGAAAGAACACCAAAGTTTCATCCCTTAACGAGGGACTTCATCAGGGTGAGTGCGGTTCGTGTCTCGCCCGTTCTGCGTGAAACGTTGGTGTTCTTTCAACACAGACTACGTTCGTTCATAATGTATAACGACTTTTAAAAATTATAAATGAATACTGTTACGAGACGTCGTAAATATTGTGTCAGCTCGTAGTGACAAGTTACTGACACGTAATAAGGTGTATATTGGCGTGACACTTCTGTCTTTGTACATTTTATTTCAATGCAATAAAGCTGGCAGTATGTCACAATATCATCCTTATGAAACACTCTTATTGTGACAGATACAATGTGTCAGATATAAACTTTTATTTCACTGTTAAAAATATGATTTTGTTACAAAGACTGAAGTAGGACTGAAGAGCGTGTGGAGTATTTGGATGCAATGCAGTCGGTTACAGTTACATAAAATACTTACCTACCTCGTATAAAATTGGTTTTCAGGCTTGACTTGTCACAGTTTTCAGTTTGTTCTCGTTTTTTTTTTTTTGCCTGGGGCTCTATCCGGTCGTATGTCATGTCGACTTTTAGTTTATCGGTCCATAGAGGGAAAACAGGCTGCTGTTGCACAGAGGGATATTGCCACTCAACAATTCACTGGATTTTGAAGCCGAAAAGGAATCTATGTGTGAGTTGACAAGCGTATAACTTCAGTGCTTTCACGCACACGAGCGCGTGTCAGATATTGTAATTAGTTTATTGATAAATATATAACATAACAAGTGTATGTCGTTAACAATAAGCCTTCAAAAGATATTCAATAATAGCATGTAACAGGCCTGATTTCCTACTTGTTTCCCCGCTCAAATTCAAATACGAGGACAAATCAGTTTCATTAAATAAATAAGCTGTAACATGGTGTATATAATGGTTATAATATGTAGAATAATAAATATTATAATATAATAAGTGTATATTGTGCTAAACAGTAAGGTTTCAAAAGATATTCTATAATAAAATGTAACGAGCTTGATTTCCTATTTGTTTGCCTCACAAATTCAAATACTACAAATAAGTTTTATTTAATGAATAAGATATTTCATAATGTATTAAATTGGATGTCCTGAGTATCATATTTGTTAACTAATTATTTATTGACAAAGAAAATTACAATGCAATAGTAAAAACAAATTAGAACTAGTATTTACATTTGAAACAATTAGGCTAACTGCAGACTGTTGCAAACAATCTACAGGTAGCTCAACTGATCCATATCAATACCAGTCGGAAGCGTCCCCAAGACGCCGGCTGCATTGCCCCACTGTATGGCAATGCTGATGCGCTGCGCCAGATAACCACCAGCTCTCGGGTAACGCGTCGCGTCGACCAGACGCTCAGATAACTTTAAAAAAAAACCGGAGAACCTCGGTACCCCACGTACCTAGGGTCTCGACCCCAAAGGGAGCAAATGTGTAGGTCTTTCGAGACCTGCATATTTACGTCTCTTGAGATCCTCGGCCAAATCTGCCGCCGCACCAGTCCTCATGAATGTCCTCGGAAGATGGGAAGGCGCAAGTGTGTCGACGCATGCAGCGTCCCTCACAATGGGCCTCTCCAACTCCTAAGGGACACTAGTCCCTAGTGTCACGCCGTCGGGCCTCTTACCATCGTCACGCAACAGACCTTTCGGTTCGAGAATAGCTGGTACGTTAGCGGTGACAACGGCCCGCTTGTTAACTTAATGTTTAAGCTATTTGTCATGGGTATTTTACTGTATTAGAAGATATTTCAATGTTTTGACAAACACTCTCGCCGATGTTTGGCGGAATGACTCGAGTTTTAACGACAGCCAACGGTCCGTTGAACTAATTATATTTATGGTAGATGGTGGGTTGACTCGTCCACTCTTTTCTGACCCTGTAAGCTGAAAGCATCTCTCATTATGGTAAGCTGTTTTACATGGTAGCACCTTTTGCTAGCTTGTATTATGCATTGAAATCGTTGAAGGAAAAATTTGAATTATAAGATTATAATGTATTCTTGTAGAATGTTTCTATTTCTATGGTTTAATGCTTCTATTTAAATACAAACATGTATTAGACACATAGGTGGTTATATAAATGTGCTGGTGGTTTCTTTTCCACTTCTTCCACCAGTGGACAAAAGATTAAATAAATAAATAAATAATGCTGGACAATCCACACAGCATCATCTAGCCTCAAAGTAAGCAGAGCGTGTGTTATGGGTACTAGGTGACTGATAAACTTAATACAATATATAACATAGATAGATATTTTTAATTATATATAGAAAATACCCAGAACACCCGGAACAAATATTTGCAGATCGTACAAACATTTGTCCCAAGGCGGGAATCGAACCCGCAACCTTCTGCGTCGCAGGCGGACCTTCGCCCGTCGCGCCACATCGGTCGTCAGATTAAAGTGAAGAGAATATCAATAACACTTTATTTCTTATTTGATAGTAATTAATGGTTTGGTATTTCACTAGTCTATCTATGTGCTTATTTTGTAAGTCTAAAGAAATAAAGTTGTTGACTTCTGACTTCTGATTTCATTATTCTCAATTCCCAAAATGTTAGGTTGCATTGTAAGGTAGGCAATTCCATTATTCTATCGAATTAAAATAATTTACTAGATAGGTAAAATCTATGAATCTATCACGCGTGTATACGAATAGGAAAATGAATGTATTTGTCGCAAATTTTGGCGACACCTCGTTTGTGGCAACTATTATTCTAAGCCTTATTCTTATTAGTATCGCACAATTTAAGCGCGCAGTCGAACTATAGTGAGTCGTACATCCGTTTTGTCGAATTGGTATCCATTGCATATCCGTTGACTCTGTTTCTATTGTTTTTATTTGAGGGTATTGTGGTATTATTTAATCAGGATGCATCTGTATAATTCAAACTTCGAATAACAAAAAAACAAATGGCATCTACTATGACATTTTGAGATTATGAATCTCGGGCGCTAAACTTCTGATACTGAAATTAATTGCGAACAAAACAAAAATTTAAATGTTTCCAACTGCAAAACTTGAATGCACGCGGTACCTCGTAGATAAAAAATCACGTTTGGTATGCATAGCGCGCCATTAAAATCTGCATTTTCAAAGTGGTTAACCCAATCTTGGCCGCAGAACGTTCCAGATCGTAACATGAGACGAAACGAAACCGGAAAAGTGGATTTAACGCGAGCAGCATTTTATTAAGCTTGCCACTGAGTGTATTAAAGTAAATTGGCTGTCCATTGTGAAAGGGTTGGACCACAGACATTGAGGGAATGAAAATACATAACAGAGCTTTTACGAGTAATTTATGTTTGCGAACTTTTTTAAACTGTGCTTTCTGGGAATGGCGTCTTTCGGCGGGGCATGTGTTTTTCAAAAAAGGAAAAACTCCTATTTACATTTATTTTCATTTACAACATGGCGTCGATCCTTATGTCAAACTATACACGGTCAAGCACAAGGTCTATGTCACATTATTCGGACAGACCCACGCAAACCGCTTATTTTTCAGTCTGTTCGAACTATTTTTGATCTATTTGGTTTAGAAAATGCCTATAAGCTTATTCAGATTTCTAAGTTGTCTACTGATGAACGATTTGTTCGTCGATGAATAAAAGACGAACCTTATTATTCTTCTTCTTATTTGCAAGTTAAACTAATAAATCTTAAAAAAGGGTTTATTTTCATACTTGCTAATAGTTCTATTCAGTTCGTAAAAGGTAAAAGAAAATTGCAATTCAATAATAAAAACAAATTAGAACTAGTATTTACAGTTGAAACAATTAAGATAACTGCAGACTGTTGCAAACAATCTACAGGCAGCTCAACTGATCCATATCAATACCAATCAATACCTTGAGGTAAAAAGAGTTTTTTTTTCCTTGTTGTAAAACGCGTCATTCAACATTGGTAGAGTTTTCGCCGTCGGATCGTAGCATCATCCCGTTTTTCAAATGGTTAGGCCGTCGACAAAACGATCGCTGATTTGTTGGGAACGCCTAATTCATTTCATTTGATAAGATATCTGAAGTTTAGGCATATTCTTGAACGTTGATATTACAACAACCGACCTTACAATTTAATTGAATGGCGCCGTTTTTAAACCACCTAGCCATTCTACAAATGTGCTGATTCTACGATCCAGCGGCGACATAGTCATTCCCACAGAGTTCCGGGTCATACCTCTAAGTAACTACGTCTGGTAGAGTCAAACTTTGACCTTTATTTATGTCTGCATGTAATGGCCGATTTTCTTTATTACGGGCTTAAAATGACCCGGACTGCAAAGTGCGTAACATTTTATTGTTTTCGGATTTTGACATAAACTGCATTAAGTTTGAAGCTGCCTTAAATCCTACTCTTGTATGTTGTAGATAGATTCATGTTACGATGGGTATTTGAGTTCGGGTATCATATTGTGATGGTTAGATACTATTTAGGACTGATACCAGTGCGGTCGGACGATTCCTTTGACAAGGTTCTGATAGCACGCGGAATTTAAAGAACGTTGTCATAAAAAAAATTATAATGCTGGACAATCCTCACAGTATTATCTAGCCCCAAACTAAGCCAAGCTTGTGTTATGCAACACAGCAGCTTCTGTGTATTTTAACACCTCTACTGCGATCACCAATCTAACTGCCAATCGTAGTGATTATGGCTAAACCCTCTTGCTTGGTGAAGGCATTTTGTAAATTTAGATATCTTTGCAACAGCTACTGCTAAATTCAAAAGTGATGTTATAACGATTATTTCTTTTTTATTATTGAGCAGTAAATCTAACCTAACCTTTGCTCTTACATTTAATTCCTGTGGTTGCATGTATAACATAAAATGGTATTTAGATATATACAGTGTAGTAAGCTAAGCCTTCCAGAATAACATACTTTCAAAATTTTATATATTACTGAATTACATAAAACATTGGATTACACATAGATATTTTTTATTAAACGTAGAAAACAATATCAATATAATACAATTGTCGCGAACCCGCAATTTCCTGCGTCGCATGCGGACTTACGTCCGCTGCGTCACTGAAGTTCTCATACTTAGACATTTTGGATTAGGTACCAAGAGTATTTTGCTGGTAACCAAAACGTACAAACAACTTCTGAATTTAGTTATTGAACTGTAGTACTGTGGAGACCATACCAGCAGTGGATGAAGTCAGATTGTAAATGATGACAATGAATATGATTGTAGCGAGCAGTTGGTGAATCAGAGTAAATTTCATCTGACCCGGCAACGACCCAGGATGCTTAGTATGAGTGTGCAAAATACGAATACCTACGAATAAAGTTTTCGTGTGCTCGATACACAACTTCTTCTATCTCGCATGGTTGTGAGAAATTTGACACAATCGAAATACATATATTTATGTCTTATTAATTTTTGTATGTTTAAACGTAACTTGTACGTTTGTTACGTTTACAGGTACAAAAAATAAAGAGTCATAAATACAGCGTGTATTGGGACCGATATAATATTAACATTTTGGAGAGGGTTGGTCATGACGATTTAAAGGTGAGATTTTGAGTGATTCTCAAAAAAAAACAATAAAAAACATTAGCAAGATTGAGTCTACAATTGAAACGTATAGCGTTTTAATAGTACTCAATCTTCTTAGTGTAACAGTTGCTGAGATATGCTTTTTCTTTGTATTCACTCAAATCACTCAAATCTCGCCTATAAATCGTCATGACCATCCCCAAAATGTTATGTCGGTCCCAATACCAAACACTCTGTATATTCCGCCTCTGTCAAATCTCTCACAACCATTCGAAATCTATGCCTAATCGGGATCGTATGAAACTATTCATTCGCTGTCAAACTACGAAAGTAGTTCCTCTCTATCTAGGCGCTGCCAAATGTATGGAAGGTAACGAAAACTTTTTCGCTACCTATCGTAAACTAATGCATAACCCATACTAGGGACTCATCCGTAAAAAAGCGTTAAGTATAATGGCCGAGTTTGTGAGCATTTTATAAAACCGTGGCAGATAAAATTGTCAGACAATACTTAAACAATTTCATAAGCCTACATTTTCCAACCTTGTTCGAGAAAATTAACCCTTCCACCACAACTTCGTGCTAAATTGACGTTCCCATAATTTACATAGCGCGCGACTGCGTCACTACGCGGAACTGCCAAACAGGCGTAACTTGACGTCATTTGACGTAATTCGACGAAGGCTCAACGAAACGTGGGCAGAGCAATTATTCGTACCGCTGTAGTCTTTGGCGTTAACTTTTAGAAAGGTTTTCATGATGATACTTAGGTAGTAGGAAGTAATCCTCCGTATGAATTCCAGATGTTTCATGTATCATATATGGAGTACTAGCTGCTGCCGCGGCTTCGCACGCTCTTTTCCGGGATAAAAAGTAACCTATGTCGGTTCCCGGGATACCATTTACCTCGTTGCCAAATTTCATTAAGATCCGTTCAGCTGTTTAGGCGTGAAAGAGGTAGCAGACAGACAGAGTTACATTCGAATTTATAATAGTAGTCAGACATTAGAATCGGTAAGGGTAGGTAGGGCTTCGTTATTTCTTACTTTTCTTAAACAGGATTACACTCACTAGTATACACTAATAAAGTTTCAACTAAGTATGAATCTTGGAATACTACATAGGGGAAGTAATGACACGTACACATAGATTTTTTTACCATTATGCAACAAAACATGTGATATTACCTTCTGCCCGCGGCTTCACCCGCGTTTTTCCGGGATCAAAGTAGCCTATATTGTTATTCCAGGTCTAGAGCTACATCTATGCAAAATGTTAATCCGATCCGTTCAGTACAAAACAAACATTCGTAAAAAACATCCAAACATTCCCAATTTTTTTTATTTATAACGTTAATGTGAAATGTGATGACGTCCTCTTGCCTATAAGTAAGAGTAACAAATTCGAAAACAAATTTGAGACTTTTTATTCCTAAACACAAACATGACGTAGCAATTTCGCTACGGTTTCGTAGACCTCTCTACGCGTGACTTGCTTAGAAAGGTTAACTTTTGGACAGTGATTTGATATTTTGATAATAAATCCATTTTTCTTTGCAGCCGCTTTTTGATTATGACAATGTTAATATTTGTACCAAGGTTGATTAATAAATAAATAATAATAAATAATCCCCACAGTATTATCTAGCCCCAAAGCAAGCAGACTTTGTGATATGGGTACCAGATAATATTAAACAAAATATAGATGTTTTACCATACATAGAAAACATCCGGAACTAAATTTGTAGATCATACAAGAATTTGTCCAGCGCGACGGGATTCGAACCCGCAACCTGCGCCACAGGCAGAGCTCACGAGCTCATGATCCCGTAGACCCCTAAGGATTTTGAAGACCAGCTACGGAATACATTTCTGTGATACCTATGTACACCGAAAAACAACCTTATTGATCTTGCTTTCTCTAAAGACCAAGCAATACTCTGCATTCTTATTTTTGAATTTATTTAATGTTTATCAATATATACAGCCCTTAAATCTAGACAATTGAAACCTTAATAATCTAACTGTAATAACATTTTATAAAACATATATTTTATATATAAAAATTATAAAAGTTAATGATTGTCTAGCATTATTTTTATGTTTAATACACACAACATTTTCAAACCCGAAGTAAGCAGAGCTTATGTTAAGGGAACTAGATAACTGATTTAATACATTACATACTTATGATAGACATTACACGACATAGGATAGACACCGCAGAGCCTCAAGACGAAAGTTTTTAACCAATGTGTGTTATACCAGTGATGACTTACGGATCCGAGACGTGGTCGCTGACTTTAGGCCTCGTGCATATGCTCAGAGTCGCTCAGCGAGCTATGGAGGGAGCTATGCTCGGAGTTTCTCTACGCGATAGGATCCGGAATACGGAAATCCGTAGAAGAACCAAAGTAACCGATATAGCTCTCTGAGTGAGCAGGCTGAAGTGGCGATGGGCAGGCCATATAGCTCGCAGAACCGATATCCATTGGGGAGTAAAGGGGAGTGGCGACCGCGATGCAATGTAAAACGGAGAGTGTGGGAAGACATTCCACTCGATGGATCGACGACATTGAAGCGGCCGCAGGGAGTCGATGAACGGAGGCGAATCAGGACAGCTATTTGTGGCGTCGTATGGGGGAGGTCTATGTTCAGCTGTGGACGTATACGGGCTGATGATGATAGAAATATTTACTGTGCATAGACAACACCCGGAACAAATATCTGCAGATCGTATAAATATTTTGGTCCAGTATCGCAAAGCCCACGATTCCGTAGACCCTCTACGCATGACGTGCCACGCATTCGATATAAGCAACAATTGTTCAGAACGGCTATGGAGTAAAAAAGGACAAGGAATGCCTCGCTAAATCGAACTATGGACCATCGCAGATTTAAAGCTGAAAATCTTGGAATGTTCTATTTGGGTTGGATAAAAGGAACTCTGAATCATAGAGCAAGATTTTAGTAAATTTTTTCTTTTTTTTGAACAGGTTACAAAAAGAAAGGGTTTTATTTTTTATGTATTTACTAGCTGCAGGCAGTGTTATCAGCGTTGATCAGGAAATATTATTTTAATTATACGATCATCCCACGGCCACACGGGATCACTACACTTTTACAGAATCGAAAGTAGCCTATGTTTTAAATAAGGTTATAACTTATAAGCTTCTGGTACAAAATTTCATCGAAATCTGTTTAGCCCTTGCATGTAGGAGTAACAAAAATACAAATTCACATACATTCAAACTTTTGCCTTTATAATATTAGCGTGAAAGCGGGGTGGGAAGGGTGAAGAGCAGCATAAAGGTTTGGTCCCGCGAGAAAATAAATATTTACACATACAAAACTACAATTAATTCAAAGTTTATATTAGCAACGATTCATAGCAAATGACTTACAATGTTCGCAAAAATTCTAATAAGTTATATAAATTACTTGTAGAATCTAGAAAATAGTAAAACACTTTTTTTTTTCACGCAAGGCCAACCTTAATTCATTTTCAAGAGAAACTGCCTTAAGAGCAAAAATAGCCAAAAAAGTCACGTTTGTTGTTTGGGAGCCCCCAAACAACAAACAATTTAATTTAGATAGTTATTATATTTTTATTATTTGTTGTTATTAGCGGCAAGAGAAATACACATTATCTGAAAATTTCAACTGTCTACCTCTTACGGTTCATGAGATATAGCCACGTGACATCCGGACGGACGGACGGGCGGACAGCGGCTTAGTAATAGGGTTCCTTCCGTGTTGACCCTTCAAGTACGGAACCCTAAAAAAGACATCCGAACTGAAACATTACTAGAGTAATACTTTTTTAATAAAATGTAGGTAACACCTACGAGATATTATGACACGAATAAAAATAAATAAAAATATTGATGTGGCATCACTTGCTCATTCACCGACTTCAAAAAGGAGGAGGTTCTCAATTCGCCTGTATGTTTTTTTTAATGTATGTATATTACCAGATATCTCCGCCAATGGTTAACCGATTGTGCTGATTCTTTCACTATTGTAGATAATGATCCCGAAATGGTCCCATAATATTTTTTGTCCTGAGGGAATAGTAGTAATCCCGCGTAAGACTTAAAAAACAACAATATTTTTGAAGAATCACGACTAATGGATTCCATGGCAACGGGCGTCAACAGTTCCATCCAAGTGTGATGAAACTAAATGAGATTTGAATTTTAACTAGATGTCGCCACTAGGGAAATTAGATCGCGATATCGAAGTGTAAACCCAATTATTTGCACGAGGACATAAATGAATCCTATATACCGGAATTTGAAGTCGGTTTATAGTTTATTTAAACACGCCAAATTATTTTCTTATCTACTCGTATATAAAAGTAAAATCACGTAGAACCATATTAAGTTAAATTTTTTCCATAAAAAACTGGGCCAACTCCCGTAGGACTGCTGAGTGACGTTCCTTTTAGCAGCTGTAAGTGCGTATTGGCGTTGTGCTTGCCAGGCGTGCGTCGAATACCAATTATTGCAATATTAAACTTATTTCAATAATGTTAGGTCTTTTTTTGCGACGGCGGCGTGATAAATGTAAAATACATAGCTTCAATTTCCACCTTTCCGGCATTACTAACGTTATTGCTAAATTTAAAAACGTCGTTAGGCCTTTTTACGTTACTTATGGAGTATCCACGATTTACCTTTCAAAGACTTAGGGCCGTATTATGAAAGCTTGCTCAGTCATAGATCGTTGCTTGAGTGACGTTTATGCCGTAGAAAAGCATTACTCAAGCATAGACTTATGTTATATTTTCATAATAAAAAATAAATAAAATAAAATAAAAATAAAATAAAATCCTTTTATTTAGGGCAACCATATGGGGTTAGTAACACAGTAAAATACAGTAAATTATAAGTAAGCAAATCGAGACATATAGAAAAAATTAACGCAGGACTAATTCCTAGAGTGATCTCACCAGAGTAGCGGGACTTTTTCTGGGATCACTCTGCGAACCAGGCCTGCCCACAGCGGCGAAGAGTATCTATCTGCTATGGTTTTCAGGATGCTGTTGTGACTGTTGCGCATTCTGCGGATCAGGGATGTAGTTTTTTTGCGAATGATGGCACCGAAGTCATCAGTTTGATATTCAGCAAACATCCCTGAAGCACTACAGAAGCGACCCAACATAGACCCAACATCATCCTGAATATATTATTATATAGGACGCGCTGGGTCGCTAGCGAGTTTTTGGTGTGTCTAACCCACAAGCTTCCCGTGTACATGTTTTGGCAGAAAGCTTTAAAAACCGTTATCTTTACTTGCTCAGTACACCGGGAAAACCTGCGGGCTAGCATGTTACCTCTAACTGCCAGCGTCCTACGCTCTCATTCTATATCAGCATTGTCCTTGAGGTTGTCGGCAATGATATGTCCAAGATATTTAAATTTATTAACTTTTCCTATGTTCATGCCATTAAGGGTAATATTATGGGTTTATACCTTTGCCGGCGACCTCAAAGACCATGTACTCAGTTTTCTTCACATTGTATAGAAGTCCATGATCAGCAGCGTATACCTCACAGGCTTTCAACAGTTCTTGTAGGCCACCCGCCGTCGGGCACAGCAGCACCATGTCGTCCGCGTAACTAATGTTATAGACGCTTACGCCATCTATCCGACATCCGACACGCATGCTGCTCAAACCCACGATGAGATCACATAAATGTTGAAGAGTAGAGAAGACATCAACCCTCCTTGTGTTACCCCGCTTTCCAAGACATGCTTCAGATAGTGAACCAGCCCATTTCAAAAAAATCGTTTGGTTAGCGTACCAATATCTAAATATACTGAGCATTTCCGCCGGCACACCCCTGTCTCTTAACTTTCTCCAGAGCACATCGTATGACACTAGGTCAAAGGCTTTGGATAGATCAAGAAAACAGGCACGTACCGACGTTTTACGATCTGTATAATACGGGCCTTTGATGTATCTACATCCATCATACAGATATCCTTGTGACTAGACCTTTATAACCTTCGTCTAAAGTAGATGTAGAGAGATGTTTCATGACGTCACAGAAAATAAAGAATTGTCAATGTTCGTGCGGCGTTGACAAAACTGTGCCAGGCATAATAATTTGACCATATTATTGGCTGTATTGACGTTTGAATTAATGCATGTAGGTACACATTATTGTAATCTGCTTTTTTTATATTTTGTTTAATATTCGACAGATTTCAGCATATTTTCCTCAATAAATAAAACGACAAAGGATAAATGAATACCTAAAAAAACAATAAAACAAGCAAACAATGTTTTAATTTTAAAACCTTGTCGCCTGTCATGTGAACAATGGCGTTCAATCATTATTAGCCGAAATAAAAGGGGTATGCTTTGTGAACAGACGACATTCATCAAAGCATTATTCAACGGTTTTTCTACAATTTTCTGTCGTATTTTTGGCAGTTTTCTCGATAGCAGGCCAGATAAGGTATAAGTTAATTTTACACCGTTTGGTGCGCAGACAAGCCTCAATTTTTTTATATTATATAAACAAGAGTGTCTTAAACAAGAGGCTCTTATCGTTAAAAACAAGTCTGTTGGTAAATTTGTTCGCAACAATATCAAACATTGTTCCATAGAATTTAAACTCGGAATGAAAAACAAAACAAACAATGATATTGAATTTGAAGTAAGAACGAATTGAGTGTTAAGCTTGGGTCTCTTCATCGGGACGCACAACGCTGCGGTAGGCGGCTCCAACATAGCGTCATGCATGATGCAGCGTTGACTGTCTGTGCGGAGAAGCGGTCAGTTGATTTTGCCGCAGCAATCAAAGTAAATATTGCCTTCACTTCAAACAATAATTCTATTGTTTAGCCGTGACGCGCACCGCAGCGTTATGAATGAGACGACGCCGCGCTGTGCGTAGTACCCACACCCCAACGCGCTTGCCCCGCACCGCTAACGCAGACTGCAATCATTGAGTTATTATTACTACGTCTAAAGAAGCTATGTATACCAAACACAAAACAGCCGCAACGTTATGATAGCGGGGGGGACAGCGCGGCACAAGCGCGCCGTGGACTGACGAGTATTTTTGCTGCAGCACTAAAACATTAAATGTCGTCTAACTATACTGTCAAAACATGCAGCGCTAAATCGCTTAAAGATTATAGTTTACTCGCAACCATAACGTCTTAAGCGCCATGAAATTAATGGCGCCTACGTGTTTCGTTTAACATAGTGTAACGACATCTAATTCTAATACTAAGTGGGGAAACTGAGATCTGCACGGGCATCTCGCATGGGACCGTGTTGTTATTGGTACGGCAATTGCCGGAATATACGGCAATCCACGTTTTTTTCTTTCAAAAAATACGGCATATGGCAGTCCTCTCATTGCCGTATCACAAAATACGGCAATAGTAAGGTAAGTGAAACGAAACGGTTTTTCACTAGCGTAATGAATAAAACGAAAAGTTCATATGCAGGTACTACTTAAATGAACACAGCCGGGGAAACCCGACTACCTACCAACAGACAGTTATAACGCCATAACGTGCCATTTCTTTCGCATTGGTTAAAATTTAATGATAAGGTTGTAAACGAGACAACGTACTCCTACTAACGTAAATTGTCTCATCTAATATGCCATCAACTCTGACATTACTGTTGCAAAAAAGTCTCAAAGTCTGGTTCAATTAGGCAACCGAACTACTAAGTCGTCGAGCAACTCAGAAGTCCGGTCCACTTAATTTTAACCGAACTACTGAGACTACACAAACGAGTTGAATATGATCTAACACTCATTCGTAATTTAATTGATCAAATGTTACGGTTGCGAGTGAAAAATGAGGAAACGCACTAGATAAACATGAATCTGATGTAATAAGAAACCTTTAAGATGCAGAAACAAATGAGGAAGAGAAATTTTTTTAATAAAATAATTAAATACGGCAATTTACTATTATGTCCCTTAAAATACGGCATATCAGATTTTTACGATTACAACACTGCATGGGAGTGTATTACCTGCCCCTGCCTAAACAGGCCCTAACCAGCCCAGCTCCTTGAAGTACAAGGAGCATGATTTTTGGTGTAACAACATGTCGCTCTTAAAGATATTACACCGCAGAAGTGACACTTCACACAGTTTTTGTATATACAAAACTACATTTGAATTTTTAATGAAGTACCTATGCGTGGGTACAACAACAACCTAATAACATTGTTTAAAAACATTGCATCTTTTGTTTGGATAAGATATACCTAGTTATAGTAACAAGCCATACCTATTTGACGATTATAAAGATACCTACACTACTGTTACTGGTAGACAGACAGACGGCATAGGCCGAATAATATGAGTAAAAAAATTATCACTTAAAACTTAGTCACCAATCCTTGGTACCTAGTACGTGGATACGTACTAGGTACCAAGGATTGGTGCCTAGTACGTATCCGTACAAATGATCCCATTTGTGCGGTTCACTTTGTAAAATCTGATTTTCTAACAAAATGTCATGTGCAATAGAAAATAATGCAAAATAATGTATAAAAAATAATAAGGTTGGTTTTAGTTGATGTTCTGTTTACCCACCGAGGATACGCCACTATTTTTTTTCTTTGCAGTTGATTGATTTTTACACGTTTTTAAAACGCAAAACGACATATTTTCAAGGTCGGCAACAACTCATGGCGCAAACATTTGGTTCATCGTGGTACATTTGGCAAACATACGCTAGTAATAATTTCAATGACTGCAATCTTCGATCACCAATTGGTGATGGATTGCAATGGAACAAAATACCATTCTAGACGTTTTTCATACGATTATGTATCCGGCACCGCGTACCGCAGCATTGTGCGTCCCGATCAAGAGACCAAAGCTTTAGGTTTCTAATCTCGATTAGCATTTCAATTTTAAGGTTCCAAACTTTAACGTTAACAGAGTGCCAGCAATAAAAATTTATTTAAGAATGATATTTGAAATGTTTTCAGGAATAAATATGAAGGCTTAGCAATAATCAGGTGAAAAATAAGAATAGGGCGAACATACCTGCCAATACTGATAAAGCACATGTGCATGATGCTGGCAGAGCACGCGAGGACATCGCAGGTCACGTAGATGTTGCACCACACCACGCCCAGCGGCCAGTAACCTACAGAAGAAACAAATTTAACTCTATAACCATTATCAAAACTCCTCGCGACCATAAAAATGTTCCAGTACCGGTTTCAGCAATAAGCTAATATAATAGTTATTTGCATATTCAACAAGTGAGAAAATCGTTTTTTTTCTGCACGTGCCGATATTAAATCCCGAGCTAGCGAAGCAGTCTAGAGTAGAGTCACGAGCGTAGCGAGTGTCCATACATACCAAAGTTATATCTGAGTGAAAGTTTTATTTATTAAGCACGTACGAGTTAAAATTATCTATTTAAATAAGAAGTTGCATGAAATGAGCTAGCAATAGGAACATTAATTTATTTGTTCTATTGAACACGATCTTTTTTTTTGAATAAAAACTTGTTTAAGAACAAAGTACTTGCTGTGGTTAGCCTAACTATTGCCAGAATTGGCACTGATAACGAGCATTCAAGACTTTGTTGGGTTCAGGGGTCAAAATCTATAAGAACTTTGTACGATCCTAGTATTATATATAACTATCGTTGGGATATTCGACAATATTAATTTTCATAAGATAAAGTACCTACACCTCAAAAACAATTTTACAAAAGCTCCTCATAATTTAGCTTTTATTGAAATTCCTTTCATTTCCTGCGCCTCTGAAGTTGATATGAATATTATTGGTTTCCTCAAACGACGTAACTGTTTCCGTGGAAATAGATATGTAGGTAATAGTCCACGGTTATCGTTCTATCACCCGACTTCGCCACCCTTTATGTGTTTGCAGGCTTATAGCAATAAGGGAAGCCTCCACCTCCTCCACAGCCTATATTGGTCCACTGTTGGACCCAGGTCTCCCCCTGATAAGCGCCTTGTTGGCTTTTATCTCACGAGGGGTAATGCCCATAATGCCCACGCTGGGCATGCGGTCTGGGGATCGCAGTTCAGTGGTAAAAATTGTTCTGCAGGGGGCGCTGCTTCCCACCCCCGGCGGATATCCCTAAATCGCCTCTTACCTACGACACCCACGGAAAGAGTTGGGGTGGTGCAAATTCTAAGCCGGCACCGACCGGTTTATATTTGCCATATCCTTTGTCTATCAAATTCGTAAAGATAGGTATCCTTAAGGATCACCTCCAAAAGCAAGTCGTTGACGGATTTTTTAAGATACTGCAAATAAGTATTTACAGTAAGTATAATTTAAATATTATTTAAAATAATCTTTTACGACACTATTATACCATATGGTATACTTAAATAAACAGAAAATATGCACTTATAAAAATATCAAAATGAGATATAATATAATGTCAGCGTTTAATTATTAAGAATTTGACCTTTTCTAAATATACATTTATTGTATTTATGGAAATAAAGAGTTTTTGATTTTGACTTTGACTTTGATAGGAAACTCACCTAAAAACCCTGGTATAGCTCCCATCGGCATGACGAACAAGCTGACCAACAGATCAGCTATCGCCAACGATAGCAGGAAGTAGTTTGTAACATTCTGCAACCGTTTGTCCAAGCACACGGCCAGACACACCAGGATGTTCCCCACCCCACCGGCTATTATAAACAATATCACAAACAGAAAACTCCAATCGTACCCCTTCACAGACGGCACTTCAATCCTCAGATCCCAGTTACACTGAAAGCTGTCTACCGCATCTACGGTGTTGTTAGAGAAATTGCTGTTAAAGTCAAATGTTCGGTTCAAATCGCCGTAACATACTAAACTCTCTTCACAGTTATAAGGGATTCTGACCCACATGTTTTTCAAAGCGCTCTCGAAAAGAAACGTCAATATATTCAACTTAAACCCAACGCCACATAGAGAAGCGTTGCTGATAAAATCCAGGCTACATGCGGAGCAGATGTAGGACGTCTCATTTTGCAAGTCTAAGTTTAGCTCGCAGGAGAATTCGGAGTAGCTTTCTTCGCCGCAGTCGAGGCCTAAGAGGCTCTCTCCGCATCCCTGGCCGGGTATCAGACGGCAGTGTAGGTCCTGGAGCGCTGAGTCCAGGTAGGTGAAGTTCGACATGGCCGTTATTCCATGGGCGTGCTATGTCGCCTCGTGAGGCAACATGACTGGGCATCACTGGATCATTTTGATGGCATCTGTAACAAGAGGAATGTGTGCATTAGAAAAGCTTAAAAAACGTTGTATTCAATCTACATAGCCGGCGATAAATATTGCACATCGACCTTTGGAATGAGACAATCGGCTAATTTCGGTTTCGAAGAGCGTTATCTCTGTCGCGCACACTACCTATGTGACGTTTTGTCAGTCGTTGTTCAAGTTTTTTTTGTAGCTGGAAGATTATTTTGATGAGGTACTTTTGAAAAAGATCTTTGATGATCACTTGGACAATAGCCAATTATAGTTTTATGATTGAAAAAGAATATAAAAATTTGATTTTCTTTTTCAAAATAAAAAGTTCCTCGTGTTTCAGTTCTAAAGTTGAGTTTATCAAACTAAAACTTTCTTTACAGTGATATTTTTAAGAGACTTCATGGATATGAACGAGAGGCTCGTTATTGTTTCCGCTCGCAGCTCTTTTGACAAAGTTTGTAAAGATATGACCTATTTTTTCACGAGTTGCATCCATCAGAAACAAGACTGGAATATTTTCCATCCCTCGTTTCCGTGTTGGAAAAAATAGGTTGCAAAAATGTTTTTCACGTTTCCCAAAGACGAGCCTGTTCAATTGAAAAAAATCGTTGGAAATTTTTTGGATGGTTCGCACAAATATACAGGGTTTCCCACGGCCATGGCACATGGAGGGCAAGTACCAGAAATATTGAAGATAGGAAGTTTTACAATAAGTAAAACTGCATTAACAACATTTTGAAATATTACTTGCTAATATTTCAAAATTATTATCCGGTCATCGAACCCACTAAAATCTTAAAAAAACACCCTGTGTTTTTATGTCGCCAACCGGCAGAGTCAATTATAAGGATCTGTATCTATCAATAAAACATTGCATACTAAATTAAAGAAACACCATAAAATCCGCCAAAAACTGGGACGAGACGAAGCACTGGACGGCCTATTAAATAAATAGCTCTGCTTTCTTTAGGACCAGATGTCGTGTAAAATGTCCAATATTAACCTCTTCTTATTGATAACAGTAATTCGATTCATCACTATCACACTTATGAAAGCCAATCGAACCCTCTAGAACCAAAAAATAACACCCTGTAGTTTTTATGGCAGTTATCAGTACAGGCAATCATAAGAACAAAATCTGTCTAATAAACATTGAATATTAAATAAGAGAAAGACCATGAAATCTGCCAAAAAATGGGGAGACGAAGCACTTCATATGGCACCCTTACACCAATTAGAGGTCAGGCCCTGACCTCTCCTTGATCGAGTCGGTTAACCATCTCTTTAGATTATAAAAGTGAGTGAATGAATAGATAGTGCACTAGTGTTTGCGCACACACTTGTACACTATAATAATGTCCTGCGCACATGGTTTGTCTCCGTTGAGACTGATAGCCGTAGCCGAAATTCGGCTAGATGGATATCATAAGCATATCACCAGTTAAACTGGCTTCTGAAGGCAAGCGCCTTCGCCGCACCTCATGCCGTGCACCCCGTGCTGAAGTCCACTCGGTGGATAAAGCGACTATCTAAGTACACCAAATCGATTGCTGTCTTTGTCATTGTCAACATTTATATACAGACCTCCAAAACCAGTGATTCATTTTATATTGACGGTCTCAATCAGTCGATTGCAGCAGATTGGTCTAACTGGTGTAAACGAACCAGTCAAAGTGCTTCGTCTCGTCCCAGTTTATGGCAGATTTCATGGTGTTCCTTTAATTTAAAATGGAATGTTTATTAGACAGATTTGATTCTTGTGATTCTGATAAGAGCCATAAAATATAAGAGCGATTAATTTTTCAAAATTATAAGGACGCAGGTTTTTCTTATTTTTAAAAATAAATGAATGATTCCATGCAGTAAAACTTCCTATCTTAAATATTACTGGGACATGGAGGTTACTTGACCTCCATTTTAAATTAAAGGAACACCATGAAATCTGCCATAGAGGTCAAGTAACCTCCATGTCCCATAGTCGTGGGACACCCTGTATACTTGTTAGCTCGGTGTCAGGGAGGCTATGCAGAAAAAAAGCTCAATGCTGAACAAATGGTCGACAGCTTTACTGAATTTTCTGTGTTTTATCTGCACAGCGAATTACGGCGAAATCAAGACGTATTTCCAAAAAAACTAACAACCCCCACCTAATATTTCCGCTTTCATAAATCAGCTCAGTCGTTTCAGTTTCATTGAGTATACCAAAATGATTTACGTACTGACGTGTGGACGAACGTCATTTTACACTGTACGACACGACTTCGATTTCACTGCTAAAGGAGTGAAATCTAATCGGTGCAACAAATAAGGTTCCACGGCAAGCGGCGGCGGCCGTTATATTTGTTGTTGGCGTGTCTGTTATGTTTGACTGACATCATAAGCCGGGTACGGACCGGAGTCACGGAACGTAATGTACCATTCGCAACGAGCATGATACGTGACGTCGTGCACAAAAATCCGTCTCGCTGCGAGCGCCTTCTTTCTCCGACTGCACGATTGTGAAACACAATACATTACGCCCCGTAACGCGGACCTTTACAGCCCATGCTAAAATTACGAGGCATCAGAAAAAGACACAATATTGTGTCCCTCCACCTCCACAGCCTATATTGGTCCACTGCTAGACCCAGGCCTCCCCCTGATAAGCGCCTTGTTGGCTTTTATCTCACGGGGGTAATGCCCATAGACCTCACTGTAGGCAAACGGGTTAGGGATCGCAGTTCGGTGGTAGAATTGTTCTGCAGTGGGCGCTGCTGCCCACACCCTGCGTATATCCCTTAGTCACCTCGTACGACACCCGCGGGAAGAGTTCGGGCGGTGCAAATTCTAAGCCTGCACTACACAGCAAATATCGTGTCGCCAAAAATAAAATGCTCCAACAACCGTCAATTTAATTTGGAAAACAAACGTTGATGAAAAACTTGATGAATTGAAGATTCGGCTTCCAATTCAATTTGCAGTTAATAAAGCTGCACTCAAACAGCTGGCGTGACGTCACGGTGATATGAGCAAGACTTACAGTTTTATTTGACCGTTGTTTTGAGTCTACCTTAGTGTGACGTCACGTGACGTTCATTACATTTAGGTACAGATACTCGGTTCCAGAATTCAGGATGTCTTACGTCAACACAGACATTTCATGAATGAAACTGAACAAAAACTCATAATAATAATAATAATATTAACAGTAAACAACATGGCAACATCAAGATAATCACTAAAAACAAAAACAGAAATTTCAATAACGCACACGCGCAGCGATAAAGTCAGAAAACGAAGGCGAATAAAATCATGAATGAAAGCTGTGAACACCAAAAACTATTCTGAACTTCTGCGATTTGTTCTTATAAGTAGGTTAGATTTTAAGACATTGGTAGGTCCAATGTCTTAAAATCTTTTCCACCAATATTTTTCTGGTTTTGTCATCATTTTGTTTACAAAAATTATCTACATACTTAGTATTCTAAAACCAAGTAAAGGTAGGTACATACCTACTTATCAACACAAGTGTACCTTCTATGGATAAACTAAATGGCCCGGTGTTTCCAAATATATTATGATAATATTATTTTACTTACAAAGCTGGCCAGTGAAACGCCGGGGTTCAGGAGCATTGATCGCGATTTATAGTCAAAATAGTAACCCCATAGTGGTGGGGTACTACAGCCGATGAAAAATGGGTTTGAATAATGCCCCCGTTATTACTACCCACTAAAGTATAATTTGTCTTATTATGAATTTTTTAATATTTCAGCACAGTTGCATGCGCCATGATCACGGAATAACTGAAGTGAGTTTTTATTGTCAGATAAACCGATCTACCCTCATACTTTGTCTTTTGATACGAATATTACCCCTACTACCGATTTCAATCGAACGCAACTTGATCACGAGGCACGACACTCTGCACTGACGGTATCGGAACGCGGCTCGTTTGGTACATTATGTACTTCGAGTACAAGTACGAGTACTTCTTCGGTTTTTGCACATTCTCACAACAGAATTTCAGGTTTCGGATAGTTGGAAACCTTCTTCTCGGTTGAAGTTCCTATGTTTTGTAATCTCAATTGGCCATTTGGCCTCCTGCACCATTCTTGGTATCTAATGTCTCTAAGATTTCTTATGGATTGAGTAAGTCAATCCAGGTGGTTTGAACGAGACTTGAGTAGATACTCCGCTATGGCAGACTTCTCAATTGCCAGATTCTAACAGCTCTCACCTTTGCTCCTTGACGTTCGTTTGGCCTATAAACGCTTTCACAGATGCAGTCAATCTTTTACCTTTTACACTCCTGGTTTCTTCAACGTTGGTTATTCCGTGACCATAGAGCATGCAACTATGCCGAAATATCGGAAAACTTATTAAAATTCAATTACTAAATTAGCTTTTTGTGTCAGAAATCAGAAAAAAAAATCTATAATGTTTATTTAATTTAGCTTACAAAATAAACTCACAGACAAGTCAAATTTTAAATATTATAGGTAAATTATTATTTTCAAAATAGATTTTATTCATTTTTGGGTTCGATGTTTGTTGATACTAGTATTATAAAAGCGAAAGTAACTCTGTCTGTCTGTTACCTTTTCACGCCTAAACGGCTGAACGGATCTTAATGAAATTTGGCAGGGAGTAAACAATATCCCAGGGACGGACATAGGCTACTTAAAAAGCGCGTCCGGAGCGGCGGGCACAAGCTATTCCGTCATAAAACTTTAAGCGTGTATAAACGTATGGAGGTCACAGTTCACTAATGAAATGCTAACACATGCAAGATCCCCTATCATTTTATGCATACTACCTAGTTCATGGTTAAAGACTCTGTCGAGGGTGCTTCAGTGTGGAAATGGGTTTGACATTGGACTTAGGAGTTATTTCCAAACTTTCACGAAAAGTATTCCAACGTCACACGAGAGACGCACCTATTGCCAACGTCTCAGGAAAAGTATTCCTAACGTCTCACGAGAGACGCACCTATTGCCAACGTCTCAGGAAAAGTATTCCCAACGTCTTACGAGAGACGCACCTACTGCCAACGTCACAGGAAAAGTATTTCCAACGTCTCACGAGAGACGCACCTTTTGCCAACGTCTCAGGAAAGGTATTCCCAACATCTCACGAGAGATGCACCTATTGCCAACATCTCAGGAAAAGTATTCCTAACGTCTCACGACTCGCACCTATTGCCAACGTCTCAGGAAAAGTATTCCCAACGTCTCACGACTCGCACCTATTTGCAACGTCTGACCTTTTGGCTGGTTGCTTAAGAATAACTAATACTAACGTAAAGTTTGAGAAACAGTTCTGGAAAGTACAAACAAAGGACTTGCAACGATGCCCCACACGAACTCTTTTACTAACATTGGAATTTTCGACCCCTGTTTAGACCCTGCTGTCTTAATAGATTCCCACTTTTGTCTGACGTCACTATCTATAAATCAATAGCACCCGGGGTATTGAGACGAATCAATCAAACGATAACTCA
Source organism: Eupithecia inturbata (assembly GCA_963662085.1). Taxonomy (NCBI): domain Eukaryota; kingdom Metazoa; phylum Arthropoda; class Insecta; order Lepidoptera; family Geometridae; genus Eupithecia; species Eupithecia inturbata. The sequence continues at coordinate 13,126,284 of OY759178.1, read as the reverse complement.
TTTCTTAAAATTGGACTATAGTCGATTCAACCGAGCAAAAGAAATAACGTAAGCAAAGAATCAATGGCTCTCAAACTTTTTTTGTAATATATAGTATGCATTTTTGGATTTGCCTATAACTTTTTATAAGCAAGTATGCATTATAATCTTTACCTCTTTAAAAATATCTTCATTTAAACTGCATTTAAAACGTTGTCAATTGTTGGCAACTCATTTTTAAAATAAAATCCACTTTTCATCTTATTGCACTCAATTTGAGCTCATCCGACTGCATAAAAATGGAAAGCTTTGGTGTTGTGAGGGTGGTGGGTGGCGACGCCAGGCCGCCTGTGCATTTATTTATGTTCCTGTATTATTTTGTACATACAGCTACGTGAAAGAAAATAATTAAAAGCATGTCACACGCATGTAAATTGGCTACTTTTATTGTTCATTACAGTAAAAGCGCCTTATTCGCGATTCTGCTATTCGCGGGTAAAAAATTGCCACTCGTTTCCTGTATTCGCGGATAAATATTTCGCGAAGAGAGAATTACTAAGTTTTTAAACCTTTGTCTACGCCAGATAATAATCAGTAGGTATTGTTAAAAACACGAGTTAGTAAGTTGTTTAATTATTAATTAGCAAGCTGTTTTATTATTGTACGGTTCACGTACAACACAAATTTATATAGAATTATTTCGGCTGACACCGCGATCAGCCGCGACCTACATTTTGAGTTAAGCCTTTACCGCGGACTAGAGCGGATGAGTATCTTTCTTAAACTTGTATACTTTTCACAATATAACTACGATTGATTTACTCAGTGGTTTAATTCAAACTAACTTACTGCAGCTCTGGGCTCGTACATGGTCCTTCGAGCTCTAAAGAGTGAATTTAGGTGTGGTGAGTGTCTCTATTAGCGATAGCGAATCGTTTCAATTGGTCTCCCACAAGCGGGTCGCCCCAGTTGGATTGAGAAGGCGCACATATTGTAAGTAGAGAGCTTCTATACTTAACATTCACGAGCGAAAACTTCGCTTTAACTGAACTGGTACCTGCGGTTTACTACTACTACTACTCTACCAACGGTCAACGTATATTACTAACAACAATGGCTCAGAGCGCAAAGGAACTAATCAGCCGACAGGAGACGATCTTCAACAACTTGAAGCAGATCCGCATCAACTACAAGAAGGATAGTCCTAGCAGAAAATCTTTAGATTATCTAGAAGAGCGTCATTCTAGCCTTAAAGTTAACTGGGAACAGTTCGTACGCAACCATCAGCTATTAGAGGAGTCGGGAGCAACCGACCATCAATACTTCACTGATGATGTGTACAACACCACCAAAAGAATGTATGAAGACGTACTTCAGGACATTCTAAAACGAAAGGCAGGGTTACCGGCTGCAAACACTAGTCAAGTGGAATCCGGCGGAGCATCATCTTTGGCGTCGACTGCCCAAGAAAAAGCTAGATTTAACTTTGACGACATAAGGTTTCACGTACCCCCTCGTGACACAAGTGAGACCAATGACAAACAACAAGAACTATTGCGTCAACAGTACTGCAACTTTAGAGCTTTTGAACGTGCGGTGGACAAGATAAATTTAACTCTGACTATCACTAAGGAGAAATGGGAACTGGAAGACGATCTAAACATCCTTAAGACTAAATGGCAGTACATCGAGAAAGCCAACTGGCAACTTGACTATATTTTACAAGATGAGGATTCCATCTATAAGCAGAAGTATGATGCTGCGGAGGACATCTATGACGACATGCGTAAGAAGCTGCAGCACAAGATCTGGAACAATGCGCACTACGAGAAATCTACACCGAAAATCGAGATACCGGACTTTTACGGCAAGTACAGTCAATGGTTAACATTTAGAGATCTTTACGTAGAAAGCGTGCACAACAACCCCGTACTATCCAAGGCCCAGAAAATGCAACACCTGAAGACGAAGCTGAAGGGCGACGCGGAGAAACTGGTTCAGCATCTTGGGATCAGCGCAGAAAACTACACATCATGCTGGGAGATCCTTGCTCATCGCTACGATAACAAAAGACTGCTTTTTACATCTTACATGAATACGCTTCTAAACCAACCAACTATTCAACAAGCGAGCGCCGCCAGCATAAGAAAATTACATGACGTCGTGCTGGAGTGCTTGAATGGTCTCAAGAACATTGGACTAGACATCTCCAATTGGGATCCGATTGTTGTACATCTATTGGTACAAAAACTAGATAGCGTAACATACAACGAGTACATAAAGGATATTGAGAATCCTAGGGGGTTTCCAGATTTGAAAGAATTCACGGAATTTTTGGAATCAAAATTTATGGCAATGGAAGTCTTACAAGTAAACAATCAAAAATTATCCACGTCAAATAAACCAGGGAAGTCAGACAAACAAAACAATTACGCAAACGAAGTCGAACGAAACACTAGTCGCGGTTCATCGTACTTTAAGAAGTCACAATATTCGCCTAAAGTCTTATTCACTACGGCTCGAAACTGTCCAATTTGCAAAACTGATCACGTACTTATGAAATGTGACAAATTTTTAGCAATGAATGCAAAGACTCGCCGGGAAACAGTGCGAAATATGCATATTTGCCCAAATTGTTTGTACGATCACGAAGAAAAGCAATGCAACTCACGCAAAACATGTAGAGTATGTCGTAAGGCCCATCATACACTTTTACATGAGGCCGATCTTGAACAGCCAAACAACCAACCTTTACAAAGAGCGTCATCATCATCAGCATCGAACTCTACCTCTAACTCTTACGCAGTCAACAATATCTTGGACGACGAGAAGGAAGTTTTGTTGACGACTGTACTACTAAAGGTCAAATCGATAGATGGTGAATACCTCAACTTAAGAGGGTTACTCGATCAAGGTTCACAAGTTAGCCTTATCACAGAGAGCGCAGCGCAGCGTCTCAGGCTACCGCGCCAAAAAATGAGCGCCGTCATTTCAGGGGTCGGGGCACTAAGCGGTAACTGTAAAGGAACAATAAACTTAGAATGCAAGTCAATTCATTCAGAATACAAATTGAATATTGAGGCGCTTATTATGAACAAACTTATAAGCAATTTGCCAACCGCATCTTTTTCGATTAATAATTGGAGCTACTTAGAAAACCTTAAACTAGCTGACCCGCACTTCAACACATCGGGGCCTATTGACCTACTTTTAGGTGCCGATATCTACGCAGAGCTCATTTTAAATGGCGTAATGAAGAGTGAAAACAGTTGGTACCCTGTAGCGCAGCAAACTAAAGTGGGGTGGATTTTATGCGGAAAAGTAAAAACATTCAACTGCTTCGTGACGCTCAACGAACTAGAGAACATGACAAGGTTTTGGGAAACTGAGGACATAACTTCAACTACTGACATGTCAACTTCAACTACAGAGGAACAGTATTGTGAAGATAACTATAACTCAACCACTACTAGATTGACAAACGGACAGTATGTCGTTGAAATGCCCATGAAGCCGAACTACGAAGCAAACATTAACAGCAACAAATCACAAGCTTTGGCTCAATTTCTTCAACTGGAAAGGAAAATGCATACTAATCAGGAGCTGAGTCGTGAATACATTAAATTTATGGAAGAATACATTATTATGGAGCATATGAAGCCTGTACTATCACAAGAACGAAAGAAAATCTACTTACCTCATCACGGCGTGATTAGGGCTGAGTCTACCACAACCAAATTACGAGTAGTGTTTAACGCTTCTTACAAATTAAAAGATAAAGCCAGCCTCAACGATCTCATGTACTGCGGGCCTAACCTACAGAAAGACATGTTTACTCTACTGATTCATTGGAGAACGTGCAGATATGTCTTCACTGCAGATGTGGAGAAGCTGTACCGCTTTATCTGGCTGAACGAGAAGCAACATAATCTCCAAACTGTTCTGTGGCGACCATCAGGGGACCCTCAAAAACCGATACGAGAATGGAACTTACAGACGATTACATATGGCATGAAGTGCGCCCCTTATCTAGCGATGCGTACGTTGCACCAGCTTGCTAAAGATGAGGGTAATAGTTATCCGGAAGCATCGAAGGTACTACAAAACTTCTTCTATATGGATGACTTAGTCTACGGGCAAGATACTATTGAAGCGTCGAAAGAACTGGTTGGTCAACTGATTGTGTTATTGAAAAAAGGAGGTTTCAATTTAAGAAAATGGAAAAGCAACGAGCCTACGATCTTAGGAGACTTGCGAGATGATCAGAAAAGCACTAACACAAACATTGACTTCAATCCAGAACAAACATCTAACACAAAGATGCTGGGAATGAGATGGGATCAAACAAGTGACAACTTTACATATCAGTGGAAGCTACCTGAACAAAAACGCTTGACAAAACGAACCTTACTGAGTGAAATAAGTAAACTATACGATCCTCTAGGTTTATTATCTCCTTTTATAATCAAAACTAAACTGCTGTTTCAAAAAGTTTGGACCACTAAAACAGACTGGGACGAATGTTTACCTAACGAAATTACTGCCGAGTGGGAGACACTTCGAAAAAATCTCCCTTTGATAAATGGACTTTCCATACCTCGATGGCTACAGTGCCAAGACACTAACGTGGAAGTTCATGGGTTCTGTGACGCAAGCGAGAAAGCCTACGCGTGTGTGATATACAGCCGCGTAATGAATCAGCATGGCAATTACGTAATTACCTTAATCACTGCCAAAACTAAAGTTGCACCTATAAGCAAAAAGATAAGCTTACCCCGAATGGAACTATGTGGAGCTTTGTTACTAGCCAAACTAATAGAAAAGGTCAAGCTTACTCTCAACCATAAACAATTACAAATAAACTGCTGGAGTGACTCTAAAGTCGTTCTCGCCTGGTTACAAGGAGACATCAATCGCTGGGAGGGATATGTGGCTAACAGAGTAGCACAAATAAAGAGCATCATTTCGGCAGAGCACTGGCAGTATGTCAGATCAGAAGATAATTCCGCTGATTGCGCGACTCGGGGACTCTCATCTTCTCAACTTCTTAACTTTAAGCTCTGGTGGGAAGGGCCTGAGTGGTTAAAAAATTACAGCAATATAAATAAACACGATAAAACCGTGACCTACTCCACAAACAATGGACAGCGCCAAAAAAAATACTGCGCAGCTATTTATAAAAACGACGAATTCATCAAAACATTATTAAATAAATTCAGTAGTTATAAACGTGTAATCCGAGTACTTGGTTGGATTTTACGTGTAATCAACAATCTAAAGAATAATATCAACTCAAAAAATAACTTACCCGACTGTGACGAAAAGAGGGTTATGTGTTTGACATCAAATGAAATTTTGAAAACAACCAAACTGGTGGTCACGAACGTACAGGAGGAATATTTTGGCGAAGAAATAGACTGTATGAAGAAGAATAAACCAGTGCCCACGCGAAGCAAACTACTGAACTTAACGCCATTCCTTGACGAGAATGGACTGTTGCGTGTACAAGGACGACTGACAAATTCAACTCTACCTCTTCAATCGAAGCATCCGATCATTATTCCTGCCACAGGAAGATTGACGGAGCTTATCATCCAGGAAGCACACCTCGACACTCTTCACGGAGGCGCACGGCTTACCTTAGCCCATTTAAGACTAAAGTTTTGGGTGATTGGTGGCAGTAGAACTGTGAAAAAACAGCTTTTGCAATGTGTTAGATGCCATCGTTTCAAGACAACTCGTAACAATCAACAGATGGCTGCGTTGCCAAAAGAACGCGTGACGCCGGGCGCCAGAGCTTTCACAGCCACAGGGGTGGATTTCACTGGTCACGTAGATGTGAAGATAAACAAAGGAAGAGGAGTGAAGACATGCAAAGCTTACATTGCCATATTCATTTGCATGGTAACCAAAGCCGTGCACTTGGAATTGGTGTCCGACCTAACAACGCAGACTTTTCTGGCCGCCTTCAAAAGGATGTGCGCACGCCGAGGAACGCCCAAACAGATTTTCTCGGACAACGGGACTAACTTCGTGGGTGCCTCACGACTTCTGCAAGAAGACTTTGAACGCTCTAAAACTTTCAAAACGTCAGAGTTTTTTGATGAGATGAACAACTTACAAGTACAATGGAACTTCAACGCTCCTCTCTGGCCAACAGCCGGAGGACTATGGGAGGCCGCTGTGAAATCAATGAAATATCACCTGCATCGAGTTTTGGGCGAGCAGAAGCTTACTTTTGAACAATTTACTACTCTACTAGCACAAATTGAAGCCTGCTTGAACTCGCGACCACTATGCCCATTAACAGAAGATGTCGATGATCTAGAGTACCTCACTCCCGGCCACTTTCTCATTGGTGGTCCACTACTATCACTACCACAAGAAGAAGATGATTTTGCCCAGCATGACTTAAGAAACAGGTGGAGACTCATAGAACAAATGAATTTACACATTTGGAAACGCTGGTCTAATGAATATTTACACCAACTGCAAGTTAGAAGCAAGTGGCAACATCCTAAAGAAAACTTGAAAGAAGGAAGCCTAGTACTAATCAAGGACGAATTTTTACCACCAGGACGATGGGCTCTCGGAAGAGTTGCGGAACTTCACCCGGGCACGGACGGAATGGTTCGGGTGGTAACGTTGAAAACAAAAAAAGGACAACTCAAGAGACCTATAACGAAACTGTCGCCGCTACCAATAAAACCTGTTGTGGAAGAAACAGAAGATAATAGTGAGGAAAAGAAACAGCCCATATCGGAAACTAAAACTCGACGAAGCACCGCAAAGCCTAACTCGTTGTCACTTATTCTGCTGTCCGTACTATCAATAATGGGAATGGTACAATCAGCGACTACGCCTAACAACATTATGGTGACATTGATACCCGACGACCATCCCATTTATTTTGATGAAGCTGGAAAAGTGAAACTAATGCACGATGAATGGTCGTTATTAATATACTACAACTTAAGTTCCTACTGGCAAGCGACGGAAAAAATTACAGACTATATAAATCAAATAGATTCCTTGTGCCAACGAGTGTCACACGAATATGAGCCTTGCGAAATCGTCGTCAACCAACTACGTCACAAACTTCGTCACTTGGCGGAATACAATTCCATAATGCTATCTCAACATGTACGACAAAAACGAGGCTACTTCGACGGCGTGGGAAAATTATCAAGAACCCTCTTCGGTGTCCTTGATGCGGATTTCGCTGAACAATACGAAGATAACATAAAAAATCTACAAACTAACGATAACTATTTACTACAGCTGATAAAAAATCAAACATTGATAATTGAAGCAGAGAACAACTTAATAAAACGAAACGCTGCATTTATAGACAAACAATTTGAAACAATACAAACATACATGAATCGAACTAGCGACGTAATCAGTAAAATCGAGAATCGAGCGCAAATACTTTATGTAGTTAATGACATAAATTCAGCTGCAGTGACGTCAACCTTGATTTTAGATGATTTACAGAGAATTTTAGACTTACTAATGAACTCTCTAAGCAACATCCACAACGGACATCTACACTTGCGAGCTATAAACTGGAATCACTTCATCGCTGGTTTCTGCAGACCATATTTTACAGTTTCCATAAGTTTCCATAATAGGAATAAACTGCAGATTGGTGTATACCATTTGAAAAGAAATTATGTTAGCTTTCGAATGGTATAAAAATTATTTAAATTTAATTAAGTTTCCTTCATTTAGTGAATTATTACAATAGGTCGAAGTTGTGGATGTTTAAATTAATAAGAAGTAATATGAAAATATCAAATTTTTATTTAAAATCTTTCTTATTTCCCGCTTAATATTTTGTATTGCCCTCCCTGGCCCTAATGACTGCTTGTAAACGGTTTTTCATTGACCTAATGAGTTTCCTGAAGCCATCTGACAATGAGTTTCCTGATGGAATCCTGTGGAATTTCCTGCCACTCTTCGATAAGAGCAGTTTTTAGGTCTTCTACTGACGCCGGAGCTGGAGATCTTCCTCGTACCCGCCTTTTCAGCTCGTCCCACAGGTGTTCGATAGGGTTCATGTCAGGGCTGACGGCTGGCCAGTCTATTGTGGGAATCCTGACTTCTTCCAGGTACTGTCTAGTCGCACGAGCGGTGTGGCAGCGGGCATTGTCGTGCATTAGCAGGAAATTTTCGCCAATAAACCCGGCGTAAGGGAGTACATGGCCCAGCAGAATGTCGTTGATATACCTTTCTGCGGTTAGTCCTCCTCCCCGACCTCCACCGGGTACGAATACCAGCTCCGTTTTAGCTTCAATTGAAATCCCCGCCCACATCATACAAGACCCACCCCCATATGCCACTGTTTCCGCTATACAGCATTGTGCGTATCGCTCTCCCTGCAGGCACATCCTAGTCTCTTCCGCGAACAAAACTCGGCTCCATTGCTGTGTATCCCAATCTAAGTGATCACGAGCAAACTGAAGTCGGGCTTGTCGGTGGGCTGTAGACAATTTGGGTCCCGTTGCTGGCCTTTTTGGGGTCAAGTTAGCTTCTTTGAGTCTTCGCCTCACTGTCCACTCGCTGACAGTTCTCCCTCGAACTTCTCCGAGCTCCCGCTGGACGTCAACGCCGGTTAGATGTCGATTTCGGAGAGAAGTGCTGACAATAAATCGGTCATCTCTCGCCGATGTGCATCGCTGTCGTCCAGATCCTGGACTTCGGACTAAGTTTCCAGTTTCTCTAAACCTCTTGTATACTTTGGAGACACAGGACTGGCTCAGATGAAGCTGTCGAGCGATAGTACGCTGAGAGAACCCTTGCTGGATTAGGGTGACGATTTGAGCGGCTTCTATTGGTGTGGTTTCCATTTTCTTGTAATTCCAGTATTATGAGTGACGTGATATATTGGACTGATGACAAAATTGCATAAATTCCCAGTTTTTATAGGGATTCAGGAGTTTGAAAAAATTTGTTTCGTTCCAAAAATTTATGTCTTTTGTCTTCACGTTCCATGACATATGATAAACATTTTTTTCGCTATGATATCGAAAGAATTTGAAAGCTAATAAAATTATCTTTAAAATAATATAGCACAACCTACAGTTTATTTAATGGAAACTGTAAAATATGGTCTGCAAAAACCAGCGATGAAGTGATTCCAGTTTATAGCTCGCAAGTGTAGATACGCATCTGTTTTCTACTACTCAACTGATTGACCAATTGCGTATCATCGCGGGAAAACTTCCAGCAGGTTTATCCCTACCCATGAACGACATTGAAAAGGAGTTCAGTAAGATCTATGACCTCATTCACGTGAAGGCTCGAATCACAAACAACTACTTTCTATTCGAATTACATATCCCTTTACTGAGTGCCGAAGACTACAGAATGTACAAAGTCATACCAATCCCGTTCCGGAGAGAGGGACGTCTAAAATTGGTGCAGCCAAGTTCTACCTTCATAGCTATTAACTTTGAAAAAAACTCTTACATCACCATGGAAGAGCAAGACATGCGACAATGTACTTCATACGGGGATGATGAATACATCTGTGTTTCACATAAACCAATATACAGCGTGCAGGATAAAAATGCGCCATGTGAAGCAAAAGTCTTCAGCCAACAAGCTTCCTTGTCTTGTATACTAAGTGACACAGCCTGTAAAGAAAACTGGACGAAGTTGCATAAACCTAATCTGTGGCTATTTACATTGTGTGACAAACAGCTGATACGAATACTATGCAACGATCAAGTTACGCCGACGGTCATTGACGGCACAGGAGTCATAACCTTGGGGCCGAAGTGTCTGCTCCAGAAAAGAGACGCAACGATTTTTGCATACAACCAGCGGGGCAGTAACTTTTACATGGGACCAGACATAGAGATACCTACCCTTAACTCCACCATCAACAACATGTTCGACATGGGGTGGAAGCATGCTCAGTTGAACATCACTGATCTCGGCACAACAAATATACCAGACGCGAATAAAGTGCAACAGGCAATCGACTACCAAAAACACCAAGAGGTATTACCCTCGATGACGTCATCAATATCGAGTCACGACATTTACCTCTACTCGGTAACCTCTGTGTTGTTAGGAGGAATAGCAACATACCTACTTTACTTATTAGCTAAAAGATGGCTCGTCAGAAAAGAAATGGCAAGGAACCGAAACAGAAATACAAAACTGCAAGGAAGGGACAATGCTGGACTAGAATGCATTGAGATGCAGGAGATGCATAACCCAACGCCGACACGACCAGCCCCTTCCACCAATGAAGTTAGAAAACCATTCCAATTAGATGGATTGGAACCGTTTTAGTGTTATTCTTAACTTATATCTTAGTTTTTAATTTATACATTGAACTGTAATGGATGCTCATCTTACTTTTTCCCTCGGGAGCATGTACGGTTCACGTACAACACAAATTTATATAGAATTATTTCGGCTGACACCGCGATCAGCCGCGACCTACATTTTGAGTTAAGCCTTTACCGCGGACTAGAGCGGATGAGTATCTTTCTTAAACTTGTATACTTTTCACAATATAACTACGATTGATTTACTCAGTGGTTTAATTCAAACTAACTTACTGCAGCTCTGGGCTCGTACAATTATTAAAATTAATCATGTTATGATATCAAATCTTAAATTAAGCTGTTTTTTATACAGATGATTCGTCCTGAAGAAACATCAACATCTACATATACTACAGAATATGTAGATGTTGATACCTACTGTAGTGATACTACAGAAAATGAAAAAATAAACAATAACGAACGATTAGAGTTGGTATGTAAAGTAAGTTTGGCTTTTTCAACTTGCATTAAAGCATAAGCATTAAAAAAATTAAGTTCATTGTTTGGTCTAATTAAAACATGTAATACATGTTTTAATTCGACCAAACAATGAACTTAATTTTTTTTTCAGGCTAATGAAAACGTAAAATGAGAAACGATAGAAATAGTAGACAGTACCGTATTCATAGGAATCATCAAAAATAATAAACTTCAATGGACCTACACATAGTTAAGCAATCGAAGAGACTTAGTTCTGCAGCTTATGGTATATGCTAGCTTATGATAGCTTGCTAATCCTTTGAGCCAAGTATGTCGGTAACTCTGGGTAATTTGATCTATTAGTTGTACTTAATGTTTTGTTTTTGGTTCACGAGTAAGTATGGATGGATTAATCTTACTAATATTTTTTATTGGTCTCAGACAATGGAAACCCATAAGTTTAATGATTTAATCACTCACCATTAGGACCATTTTGAATCAAAAATCTGCTCAACAGTGCCCTTTATGGATGTCGCCGCCGGCTCGTAGAATCATCCTATTTGTGGAATGGCTAGGCCGATTACAAAACGGCGCAATTCAGTTACTTGCCTATGCCAATTGTTGAACGTTCAACATATTGGTCAAACGTCATCAGCCATCTTGTCGAATGAAATTAATAAGGTACTCCCAACAAATCCGAGTTTGTTTTGTAATCGCCTTAACCATTCTACAAACTTGCTGATTCTACGATCCGGCGGCGACATGGGCATAATATGGGGTCATATTGCAATACACATCTTTAGGAACATGTAACTGGGAGCAGGTGGAATATTATGTTAGTTTCCTTACAAATAACATTGTTCAAATGAAATTAAAACCGCTAGTTATGTGGGTCATAGAAAACTATTGCTTGTGTAGGTATCCAATATCCAACAGGCAAATACTTCACTACACAAGATTTAACGTTTCCAATAACACAGTGTTTATTAGGCACCTCTAACAACACGGGACTCATTACCAGATAGTTATCTCCAACTGTATTTATTTATTTATTTATTTATTTACAAAATTTTGGGAAAACTTACAGCTAGGTATAAAATTAATTACAGTTACAAGTATAGAACATGCCTGGAATGACCAGTGCATGTTTGCTGACGGCTAATTAAAAGTTTCCGCAGACAAGTTAAATTAAAAATAACAAAGTACAAAGTAAATTGACGACTTTTTTTAAAAAATAATGTAAACAATAAAATAATAAGAAAAAAAAACATCAACACATACACATAAGTTAAACAGATAACAAAGTTAGGTTATGCTTGAAAAAAAAAATTGATCACTTAGTAAGCGTTTTAGCTTACTTGTACTGGTGTTAAAGAGATCAACCTCACTGTTTCCATGAACTAAAGAATTGAACGTACAAGACGCTCTATAAACAAATGCATTCTGCCTATAGTTTGTTCTAACTATAGGTACGTAAAGAATGTTCGGTTTTCTCAGTGCAACCATGCTTGTGCGCAGTCCTATTTGCTCGAGGAGCTCCGGGCAATCAATAGAGCCGTTTGCTATGTTAAAAAGGTAAGTCACATCAGCTATTTCTCTGCGCTTGTGAAGGGGAAGAAAATGAAATTTGCGGCATCTAGCCTCATAATCAGGTAAAAAAATACGAGCTCGATATTGCAGGTATCGTAGAAACCTCTTTTGTATGGACTCTATTCGCGCGGAATACACATCATACCGTGGATTCCACACCTGGGAAGCGTATTCAAGGTGGCTACGTACGTACGCACAATACAGTATCTTAAAGGTTTTAATACTAGTGAATTCCGACGACATTCTATAAACAAAGCCAAGCGATCGAGATGCCTTTTTAACTATAACATCAACGTGCTGGTCAAATAATAATTTACTGTCAAAAGTTACACCTAAATCTTTAATAGCGTCAACTCTAGACAATGAGGTGTTATAAAATGTGTAGTCAAATAATACTTTACTCGGTTTACGAGTATATGTACTAACGTAGCATTTGGAGACATTAAGGTCCAATTTGTTTATAGTGCAATAATTTTGGAATCGAATTAAATCTTCTTGTAAAATACGGGCATCATTAACATCTTTGACTCTCCGAATTATTTTCATGTCGTCGGCATATAAAAGTATTTTGGAGTTTAAGAAGCAGGAAGCGAGATCGTTCACAAAAATCGTGAAAAGAAGGGGTCCTAACAAGGACCCTTGGGGGACACCAGAAGGGATGTCCATAGACAGAGAAGAGTAGCCACCTAAAACTACTGTTTGACAGCGGTTTCGGACGTAGGATGAAAACCATCTAAACAGATTGCCCCTTATACCTATTCGCTGAAGCTTTTCTAACAGTAGCACATGATCAATTCGATCAAAGCACTTTGAATAGTCCGTATAAATGATGTCAATTTGGGAGGGTTCAGACATATGTCTAGAAAGCGACTCGGCACAAATCAAAAGATTTGAAGTGGTTGATCTACCACGCAAAAATCCATGTTGATCGAGCGAAATACATTGTTTAAGTGCGGGATAGAGTTGGGCGTAGACAATTTTTTCTAGAACCTTCGCAAACAAACATAACTTCGATATAGGCCTATAATTTTCTACCTGGTTTTTGGGGCCCTTTTTGTGAATGGGGGTAATGAAGGCGGTTTTCCACATGCTTGGGACGATGCCTTCCGTAAGAGAGCGACGGTATAGTAGAGACAGGGGAATAACTAGGCTCTTCGCACAGTTTACTATAAATAATGCCGGTACATTATCCGGGCCCGCAGATTTAGTTAAATCTAAAGATTTTAATAAATAGGTCCTTCCCTTCATGAACTTCTAAAGCCCAGACTTCACCTAAGCGGAGATGTGCGGAGATGTCCGAAGTGGAGATAAGAAAAGATTTTTCAAAGCTAGGATGTCTTCACCGAAACTGTGCGGAGATGCGTACTGGCTAGACTGGAGCGGAGACGTGTGCTGGCTAGAGCGGAACTGAGCTACGGGCGTCACTAGCGGCGCCGCTCTCATCTCTTCTGCGCTGCATGACGTCGCCAGCTTGCGAGGCACAGCCACATCTCCGCTTCGATCTTCCTTTGTTTTCTTCGTACACTAATATGATACATCTCCCGTCGGTGGTATCCACTAAGTTGAGCGGAGATGAGATGTGCCAATAACGACGTTCTATTGGTTGTTTAACACATCACTCCTCCGCTCGTCTCGTCTCCGCTTTGATGGAGTCCGGCCCTAATGCCGGGGTATCTAAATCAGGCTTAACAACTAATATTCGTATTACAGAGTATTATCCAAGTCTGCATAGAATAGAAAGGGGTATTATAGAATTATAGATTCCTTTATTTATTTTTTATCGAAGCGAAAGGTTTTGATACTGTTGACCTCAGATGGCCATGACAGATTTACCGGACTATACATAGCGAGCGTAGAGGGAGCTTCAGACAGATAACGGGATTGGAGAGTCCCATTGAGGCATCATACCCTTCCACACCTACAGAAAAGCTGAAACGAAGCGGTCAAACACCAAAATTCCTGTAACAGTACTTCAAGGAGCTGGGCTGGTTAGGGACGGTTAGGCAGGGGACAATGCACAATACACTCCCATTCGAGATGTCAGTGCAGATCCTAGTTACCCCACTTAGAATTAGAATTAGAGGGCGCTTCACCGGTAAAAATATTCCCCTAAGTAGTTAGATTTTATACCAAAAATTGTATAAATTGACGCAAAGATAAAACTCGCGCACGATCAAAACGAGACGGAACCATTTCGAACTAAAAGCGGTCGAATATTTACATTGACAAGGATGCGTACCAGTATTACAACGTGTGGATTGCATCAGAAATAAGATGTTTAATTATCTACCTACTTTGACAAGGTTCCGTCTCATTCTGGAATTTACATAACCTACCTTCTGAATTATCATCATCATCATCCTATATTAGTCCTCTGTCGGACACTGTTGGTCATTAGGCCTCCCCTAATGAGCGCCATACTGTCCTGTCTTCAGCTTGCCGCATCCAGCATCTGCCTGCAGTCTTTCGCAGATCGTCATTCCACCTGACCGGAGGGTGTCTTATACTACATTACCTTCTGAATGGTTCCCGGAATTTATTTTCGTCTTCAATGAGTTTTTTATCAAATTGTTATTCATTCGAATAATAAACAGTCAATCCTTTTGATCACTAATACTTATTCAATCATTTCGAACATTCTGAGAATATATTTTAGTTGTTCCATAATTCTAGAAATCCAATAGTTTGTTCATGTCCAAAAGTGTCTACGATAAATCCATCGTGATATATTTAGCCTAAACCTGTTATACGTCAGAGTCACAGCTAGGTCGTAGCAGACGAGCCACTTACAGTTACGTACGTACGACCACTCACTTGCAACATAGAGCATCATGGATAAATAATTAAATAATACCTGTACCTTAATAGCGAGCCTGCGCGGGCCTCACGCGAGTTAACAAGCGCTTCCGAGTACCTCAAAAAACAAAATTACACATACAGTGTATTAAAATGGCTGTAATTATTAATCGTTCTGCAATGATCAGTCGATAGAGCAGGCAATAAGTAATTGATTTATTTGAATAAAGCACACCACTTACAATAACGTCACGCAACATCAAAAGTATAATAAACTTACACAACACGTACAAACTTACTTCTTAATGGTTCGCTATCCTAAAAAAGTTGGTAAGCAGCGTTATTTCTCACTCTGATTTATGTCAATAGAAGAAGACACAGTGAGAGATAGCAATGCTCTAAGTTAGCAGACTATTATGAATAAGGGGGTTAATAAATAGATAATGCTTTAAAAAAACAATATACATCCTTCCAGAAAAAAGTGACCACTGGCAAAAAAGCACGGCAGCGCTGATTTTTTTTTATATTTTCCATAATAACAAAATTAAATTAAACTTACAAAATTATCAGTTTATATTAACTTACTGAATATTTCACACATACAATAGATACAATTTAGAATTGAATAAAAATTTAAATAATTAAGGTAAAATGTCAAGATACAGATAATAAAAATTACAAATTATAATAGCATAAAATAACAATGAACATATGAAAACTTGTCAACATGAAAATAATTATGTAACTTTTTATGAATTACCATTTCCTCAATGGAGTAAATACACAAATAGTGTAATGTATATACAGAAGATAACATTTTAATTTATTTTTTAGAATATTTCTCTCATGTAACTTCTTTAATTTCGAGCGGCAATTTATTGAAAATTCTGGTAGCTTGGTACCGTGTGGAGTGTCGCATAATATTTATGGTAAGAGATATTTAATTTTTTATGTTTTTATTTCTGCTATGGTCTCGCTCCCTATTTTCGGAAAGAAACATGATCAGTACGTGAACGTAAATGCTAGACACTGTCATTATACCCAGAGACTTTAAAAACACAACCGATGCTGATATGGCAACGAAGTTGCCCGTCTGCATACTTTTTTCACCTGAGATAAGAAAGTACAGTCCCTACCACCTACCTAGGCTACATAAACATGCAAAACAAATGACCTAGTTACGATAAACATCGGCGCTTCTCATCTCGCGGGGTAGAGTCGGGTTTGAGAGTACAATGATGCGACGTTCCGGAAAAAATATTTAAAAGTTCTCTTCCATTTTATTCTGCGTTCGTCGAGATATAATGTTTCTTCTGTCTCTTAAATTAATGAAAATAATTTTGATAGAGTCGTGTCGACTCTAACAAAATCGACTACGTAGAGTCTACGTAGAGTCGACTTAGGGAATCTACCAGAGGAGAACAGCAGCTTCATTCTGTGATTTTGAACTCCTCTATTGTGACCACCAATAGAGGAGTGGTGATTATGCAAAATAAACCGCCAAGTGCGAGTCGACTCGCACTCGAAGGGTTTCGTACCGTAAAAATCAGGCAACTGTTTCAAAGGTCATCAAATTTTCACTTGTTCGGAGACCTCTTTATATTTCCAACTTTTATTTTTAGTATTTTTTATTATTACAGTTGAAGTGTTACTTATTTATAGAAAGTTTCATGTTTCTACCTATTAAAGTTCAAGAGACATTTTAAAGCATTAAGCCTTGACAAGTTAGGAGCAAAAATAGCCAAAAAATCACATTTGTTGTATGGGAGTCGCTTTAATTTTGATATTTATTTTGTTTTTATTATTTTTTGTTATAGCGGCAAGAGAAATACTCATTATCTGAAAATTTCAACTGTCTACCTCTTACGGTTTATGAGATTTAGCCACGTGACAGACGGACGGACGGACAGACAGCGGAGGCTTAATAATAGGGTTCCGTTTTTATTTCGGGAGGCATGTGCAGCAGTGGACTGGACATAGGTGTGCTAATGAGAATTTTACCCGATTTATGTCGACCTTTCCCGAAAATACATGCTAAAACAGCAAGGAAGCTTTTGCCAATACCTATGTTAAACCAATCTTATATCGAGTTGGTTTTTAAAATTGACTCATTGTAAGATATTATTATGGTATAACTCCAGTCCAGCGCAACTAATGTTATATTAAATTACATGTTATTGTTTTTTCCATAAGTTTTTCAAACACCACCGTCTATATTGTTCTCATAAGTCCAGTCCATCCCAAGGTTGCCTGGAAGAGATCGCTCAAAGCGATTTCTTCCAGGCCGCCCTTTGTACTTCCTTGTTTCTCAGGAAGGCCGCCCTTTGTACTTCCTTGTTTCTCAGCATTTTCTTCTGTATTATATTTTGTGTTTGTGTGGTACAATAAAGAGTTATCTATCTATCTAACAATTGACTTTCATTTTCATCAAGAAAAAAACAAAGGCCATATTTAACGGATGTAGCCCTACTCTACTCACCGGATGGCAAGCCAATTGATGTGGAAACCATTTCTCATAAAGGCTATAGCATAAGATCTGAACTCATCACGTCAGACTACCTCCCTCCCTCTTTACGTTGGAAGTTGTTTTCCAACTGTAATTTATGGAGAGTTAGTTGTTACCAACTTAGACTTTGAAATTACAAAGACTAGACCCACTTATAGAGTTTCGTTTGAAATTCTTTCGACAAGTTGTGACTTTAGCACCTATTTCTGTGTTTTATTTGTTTTTGGCTTCAGCAGTCATGATTTTCCTTCTTTTTCTTAATTTGCTGCATAAAAATGTTGTATCGGTATTTATGTAGGTACATAAAGTAGGTGTAATCTACCTACACGATACACATAGGTACTAGGCTTAACATCTAGGTATATTTGCAGAGTTTTTCTTCTGCCAATATTTACTTCATGTTCATTTCCCCCTTATATTTTGTGAAAATCGGCAATTTCCTTTTCTTTTGGTTATGAAGGAAATCACCCCTTACCACCCTTACTACATATGCATACAAGGTAATGCTCTTCGTAATTCTGTCCCAATTTATACTTTTATTCAGGTGAGTGTGAACAATATAAATGTAGGTATATATATTTATCTATACACTACAGAATATTACACATACAAATATATCTGCAGACTGTTGTAATGAACCAAGTAAAAAGTTCAAGGTTTACCGACGTAATCGTTTAGCTTACAGTATTGATTTGAATCAGTTGAGCTACCAGTAGATTGTTTGCAACAGTCTGCAGTTAGCTTTGTAAATACTAGTTCTTATTTATTTCTATCATTTCATTGTAATGTTATTGTTATTAAAGACTTTAAACTTACCAAGTGAGAAAAAATATAATATTCGTCACCTGCTTCTGCGGTCAGCGACCTGAAGTGGACAGTAGCCACCACACAAGACGTCACTCCACATTGAGCTATCTCTTGCCAACACAATTTATAATTTACAAGCTTATGTTTAACATTCGGTCTTTTTTTAAATTTTTTTTTACCTTATTATCAAATGAAATACAATTCAATAATAAAAACAAATTAGAACTAGTATTTACAATCGAAACAATTAAGCTAACTGCAGACTGTTGCAAACAAATTATTATGTTTACTTTATTAACTTCATCGCTGCATGATCCCTATATACGAGGCGGGAAGTTAATTGGGGCCCGGACAATAATTACGCGGCTGAAAACTCGATTTGTGCGCCATCGCCGCGTAATACATTTTAATAGGATCATTTCGTGTAAGTTTATATTATTTATTTTACGGAAGCATTTTAAGTAATTAATGACAGTGAGAGGAATGCTTGATGCGGATTCTAGATGCACTGGATTGCAGGACTTGTCATTGTGGCGATCTTTGGTGGCCTCCAGCAGAGGACGTCTTTCAACTGAAATGATGATGATGCAGCCTATAAAGGCGCAGCTAAATTCTATGAGCCTCGACGGGCGGTAGCGTTGAGCAAGTGGGGCCCCGCGACCCTCAACTCGCATGCCCAAGCAGCCAGCAGCGTGGGGATTATGGCGTTACCCTGTTATTAAGAGCCTTTAGGGGAGGCCTAGCTCCAGTAGTGGACTGCTATCGGCTAATGTTGTTGTTCTTGATAATGATGATGAGGCATGTTTGGTGCTTAATATAGTTTAGTTTGTCCATGATGTAGCGCAACAGCCAATCCGTTCAGCAGTGTTGGCGCTGTCTCAACATACATGTTCCCGACTTTTGACTTAATCAAAGTATGCACAAATGCTTATTTTAGTTCCCATTATCTAACAAAAACGATGCCATATTTTGGTCTGAGGAGCGTGCCAAGACTAACTAGATAGATATGGCTTTCTGACGGAAAATAGCAGAGCCTGAGTTCAGTTTAGTGCAGTCATTCTGAAGTAATATTCTACACACGATTTCAGATGGACTTGGATGGACGTCGACTCAAGGTTGTGGTTTTATTGAAATATTATGGGTGGTGGTCGGGGTGTAAGCGAGTTTGCAATAATAATAATAATTGACAAACAACCCCTACTGTGCAATGGCTTCCATTCGCTTTAGGAGACTACCTAGGTGTCTACTCCGCAAAACGATCTCGTTTTTATCGACTAAAACGAACATAGGTACTTTCGATGGCAAATTGGCAAAGAAAAGTAAACCCTATGCAGCCCCTGGGCCCTAATTCCACTAAATTAATCGCTTCACCATAACAATGGTATCGAGAATTACACATTTTGACATTTGACCTTTGACGAAAGGAACTACAGATCGTTCACCGTAAGATGTCCCCTGCCGTGATGTTGGCACTACACCATAGGCAATGCTGCCAATTCCCAAAGCAGGGGACATCTTACGGTGAACGGTCCTTACGAAATACAAAAAATACGTCAAAAGTGTCAAGGTGGAAACCAATCTATCAATCTCTCCGTGCAAAAATAGCACCGTGCGCACTATCTAGAGTTTATTTCATCTATGGACGATTCTGCGATGATACTTATGTCATAGTAAAGCGATTGGTTAGCAAAACTCGGCCTCTGGTTCAACTTTTCCCTCAAGAGACAAAAGTCTACGCGATTGTCTTCTTATTTCATCTGCATACGATCACTAAATGCCAACAGGATTTCATAAACAGCCTCCCAATAAAATTAAAAGAATTAGATTATTAATAAACTACGATTAATAATCTCAATTTCCTTCCTTCATTTACGTACACAAGATCTTAAAAGGTATATAATACAATGCACCGAAATACAACCAGCCCCATAAACTCAATAAATATCAAACTAACGGTTTACGCTACTTTTATTCCCGATTTTATGGCTGTTGCGAAAGAGTGAAATAGAATGGGATAGAAATCCTAATTTGTTATTATAATAGTCATAACTTATGCTGGTTATTTAGAGCAGTGGGCTCGTTGAACTTGTCTGAATAAACATAGCATTTGAATAAAACGTAAAATAACTTGGCCACATCAGCCATGAGAATTATGAGACACTGATTAAACACTCTATTTATGCTATGAGGAATTGATACTAATGTTTTATACTTATGTTAGTTGCAGACAGATCACATACAAAAGCTCTCTCCGACCCATTATTAACCATCATTGCTTTTGTTGGTCCCAATTACCTTTATGTACTAATGATAATAATGCATGTACTGTGCAGTCACTCCGTGAGGGCGTTAAAATGAAATGGAAATGTATGCATGGCTGCCTGGATGCCCCCATAATGCCGTGCATACATTTTCGACGTTTCCGTCCTTAAGATTTCTCGAAAGTGCATCTAATCTAAGTGATGAAAAATATCATATTATATTAAAAAAAAAACTTCTCTTCGTAAGTTAATCCTTTCTTTTAAAATATTTTGTGTAGTTTTATAATAAATCACTGGAGAAAAACACTTTAAAAAATCACGGATTTTAACTCTCACAGAAAATATAATAACTCCAAATGTATTAAACATATTAAAAAACAACAACAACATTTTATCTTTCCGCAATCGAATTTTTTATAGGATTCAATACAATAATAATAAATCCCAAAAAACACATTTTTGTAAGGCGTTTTGCGAAGTAATTGCAACAACGATAATATTTTTATAAAAGAATTTCAACCTTATTATTCAGACATCCTTTTCAATATAATTAACTTTAGTCAGAGGTTGGATGCCATCTCGGACGGACGTGAGGGCATGTAAATTTTTTGTATTTTGACAGCAGGTGACGTCATACGAATTACGATGTTTGACAACTTTTGTTTTCCAGTTCCTATGGTCTCTATATCATTGGAATAGAGTAACTATTAATATGCACGAGCGGCAAACTGTATTTGTTTCGCAAATGTTCTAAACGTAGAGTTACACATAAAAGTAATAAACTTTTCTGATCAGAAGTAACCTACCTATAGTCAAGCTTAGAGTTAACTGCAACAAGAAAAAATCACGTGTCAAGTTATCAATATTTATTGAAGTAATCGAGAAGTTGTTTAATTGTATTTAAAATCAAAAACAAGGAAGTTCTAATTTTCTAAGTACCTACTTCATTAAAATTGTTAATTATTAATAATAATAACAATCAACATAATTAAAAATTAATAGCTAAATGCTGCTAAGCACTAAACTCGAGAACGGCGGGCCCAAATTTAACTAGTGTTTTTTTTAATATAATGAAGTCTGTGGAAGGTTTTTATGATGACAAAAATTTAAAAATTACCACGATAAACGTAAAAATCACAACTCGGGTAACACAGTGGGGCGCAGGTAGTATATGTATAATAGTAATGATGCTGGACTATGCACACCGCAATATCTAGCCCCAAGCTTAGCGGTTATCAGGACACTTTCGCGAAGGACATTTGCGCGAATGGAAACTTGCGCGAAAATCACACAACTCATATTATCCCTCAAAATAGACGTCGCAGAACGTTGCGGATTTCACCATTGTGTAGAGAATTTTGTTCTCTGTCTTCGTTTTTCTGTGATATAACTCACTTTCCCCTTTTCACTTCCTTCCCCATAAAGAGTAACATACTTTAACGTAGACCATCGTAGCACGTGCTACGATGCTACGAAGGACTGGCGTAGCATACAAAAGACTTCAACGCGCACGCACTTCTTATTACACTAAATAATATATGTATGTTGTTTCGAGGACCTTCATAAAACGTGCTATGAATTCTGCGTGAGTCAGATGGCTTGGCTTGGTATGAGTATCAATAGTGACAACGTTCTAGAAAAACTTTCAAACTTATCAGTTTGAATCTTTTTGTGTAGAATTCACTTGAGAACTAGTTAGTTAATTAGTTCTCCAGTAAATTCTACAAATTTTTCTACTTATATTTTGTTTATTGATATAATAACGTTCTGATATTATTGCCAATAATGTAAAAATTACTACCACATACCTTCTCACACGCACTTTTATAAAACTAAACAACACTACCTATACTAGATGTTCATTTATGATTTACTATACACCATTTTAGGGTTCCGTACCTGAAGGGTAAAAACGGGACCCAATTACTAAGCCTCCGCTGCCTGTCCGTCCGTCTGTCAGCGGGCTGTATCTCATGAACCGTGAAAGGTAGATAGACAGTTGTAATTTACAAAGAATGTGTATTTCTCTTACCGCTACAATAACAATTAATAAAAATGAAATAATTATTACAATTAAAGGGGGCTCCCTATATCGCTATATTGCTATATTGCTCCCTATATCGTTTTTTTTTTATATTTGGCGCTACTTTTATAAGGCTGTATCTCATGAACCGTAATAGGTATACAGTTGAAATGTTGACAGGGTGTGTATAAGTATTGCCGCTAACAAATAAATAATAATAAATAAACTTAAATAATTAAAGGATCTGACGGCCACACCAAGGAGAGTACCAATCACTGAATTTAAGCAACGTTTATGTTTTAATTTATGTTTTTTGATTAGATTGATTTTACTCAACTGCAGAATCTAGCCAAGGTAAGTGTACTGGGAAACAGTTTCGAGAAGGTGGCCATGTAGGTACGTACCACCGGTGTACTAATTAATTGTATTTCTATTATACATTAAATTGCTTAACGGTGGAAACACTTATTGGTTTGTATTTTAATTTTAAGTCTCAATTTTAGTTAATATTATAACTGTTTGTTTCCCTAATAAATAAATAAATAACTCAATTGAGTTACTTTCGAATGTATAATAGAAAATAGAATGTATAATAGAATGTAGAAGGCAAGGTTTTTTAGACGTTGCTTGGCAATTGCCAAATTTTATGATTCTAGCTCAACGGAAAGTACCATAAAGGTTTTGGTCCATGGCGAGAATAAAAAACGTTTTTTTTTTTCTGTGAATTAATAACATATTTACGGATTTCGGAATTTTTTTTTACCGTTTACTTGTGTAGAAGCAAAGTTTGATACCTACTTTGCTTCTTTCCGAATTTCATGGATCTAGGTTAGGTTATGTAGGTACCCTATTGGTTTTGTGTGCATGTTATTTTCTTGGTAATTTTAATATGCAGGCATAAACGGCTGTTTTTTTCGATTGCCTTAGATTTTTGACTTGGAAGTTTTATTTATATCATGGCTCCAATAGGTTACGGACCTGATTATTTGATGTTAATTTAAACTCTATACCTCCACGCGTTCCCAAGAAATAGAGGTTGACAGACAGACGGATAACAAAGTAATCCTAAAAGGGTTCTTTTTTGCCTTGTGAGGTACGAATCTCAATGGCGGAACCCTAAAAAGTTATGTACTGAGAATATCTGTGTGTGACGGACGGTCGGACAGGATCAGGCATCTCGTGTGTTTTTTTTATTATTCTGCCATGATTTTTTAACGCCGATTGACAATTTAAGTGTAGTTTTACTAACTTTTTTTATATTTTTGAAATTGTATAAAAATTCAAAGTGATCTTTGTAAGGAGATTCAAATACTCCTGAATATCAGATAGTATTAAAGAAGGTAGCCGCTTCTAAAACTAGTAAATTTGCATAGGTCTATGGAAATTTTTAGCGCCCTCTGACGTCTAAATTTGTAAAAATGAACATCTGAGCGCACCATGGTAGGCCCTTAACTGAAAACCAGCGCAGTATTGGGCAAACGCCTAATAATGCAAAATGCTGAGATAGGGACCCATTTTACCCTATGTATAATATAAATTGTTAGCTATAAGGATTATTTGTACATACGTACCTCTTCATATTACTGTATGCAAAAACTATAGGTAAAATAAATATATAATTATTTTAATTCCTCGATTACGTTACAAAATACACTACGTGCTTTATGTGCACCTACGTGCTTGTGACCTTTGTTGTCTAGATTGTTAAAGGCCATAGATACTTATGTATCTAAAAAATAAATAAGTAAATATTACTCAGGTAAAGTTATCTTTACCTGAGTAATATTTATTTACTTTATTTACTTATTTATTTTTAGATACCAATGTATACTTATTCTAAGTGGACTTGTTTGTTCTTTTTGTTTAGGTATATATAAAGATCTTTAAACCGAAATACAAATGAAGCAAAAGGATAAATTATCTACGTCGTCTATTTCTCCTTTTAACTGCATCAATCCATCCAACGGCATCTTTCTGCATGTTGATCAAGGCTCTGTAAAAAGCTACCAGCAGCGTTCACATCGCCCACGCCCCAAACAAGAAACTCACAGCCGAATGCGGGCAAATGCAAACTATATTACTTCCCTGAACTTAATAGCCGTCGCGAACATCTTGGAATGTCTACTTTATAGATATACTACGGTAATTATAACTTTTAAAATCAAAGTCAAAACTCTTTATTCCATAAATACAATAAATGTACACTTAGAAAAGGTCAAATTCTTATGAGACGGAAATGAAGTGATATTTTCGACATTCATTGCACAGTGCATATTGTTGGTATATATTATATTTATTTAGTTTATTTTAGGTATTTATCGTATTTTTTTAAACATTATACTATGGATACATCTCTGTTTATCCATAGGTTTGCTGTTAGAAAACTATTTTAGGGTTAAGCTCGCCTTTGTACATGCCCATTAACAAATTTTGTTAATGGGCATGTACAAAGGATAATGACTTTTATGACTTAACTTGTGTGTGCAATAAAGAATTTAAGAAATGTTCATTTACAGTCGCTAGCAATAATAAAGTATTAACAGTTGTTCGTTCATTTTCACTCATATATTTATACCTGACTAGCTACTGCCTGCGGCTTCGCACGCTTTTTTCTTGGATAAAAAGTAGCCTATGTCCATCTCTGGGATACCATCTACCTGCCTGCCAAATTCCACTGAAATCCATTCAGCCCTTTAAGCGTGAAAAGGTAACAGACAGACAGACAGACTGATTTACTTTCGAATTTAAAATATTAGTCAGTCTCAATGGAGAGTAGCCGTGTGCGCCGGACATTACTACAGCGCAAGTGTGTGCGCAGAGACATTTTGAAGCGGATTCAGAACAGGTGGATAAGGACGGGCACCATCTTATCCAAATTTTTATTTATGTCTGATTTCATCATCGATCTAAGTAAAAAAGGGGAGATGAGGTACCAACCTCTCCAAAGTGGAAGGATCAAATTAGGTGCAATTCCATCCACCTCAGTCATAGTCGCACCGGCACCTGCGCCGCCGGGCGGCGTTCGTGTATCGTTCGTGTGTGCATATTGTTGTCTCGGTCGCACCTTGGTCTAGGTACGTCTTTCCATCTTTGTTGTTCATTATAATTATTACACAAGATTGGAAATTTAACTGAGAGCGAGTGTTTGGGTGTAGTTGTAACACACCCCAGATGTTGACTAAGCACTGGGAGAAGCAAGTAAAATCTGTATATATGGCACAGCGTACCATATCTACAGATTTTACTTATATCTATGAATTTCATAGTATTTTTAACTGACTTCAAAAAGGAGGAGGTTTTCAATTCATCTGTATGTTTTTTATTCTGTACCATTTTATTACATCCAATTTTAAAGTTTATGTGACATTTTATTTAAATAATTTGATCATGCTTTGTATAGTTTTGAGTTTGTGTATAATTAATAACATTGTATGGATTTATAGGATCTGAAATAAATGAATAATAAAAAATAAAATAAAAACAGGTGCACTCTCATATTCCTTCACTCTCATAATCTGAGGAGACGGACCTACACGACGGGAAAAATACATGATGTTATTTTTATCGCACAGAATAGAATAAGAATTTATTTAGCACACACACAAGAAACTGTGTAAAAGTAAAAACGAAAACAACAATAAACACTAAAACACAACATTAAAGGCTGCATAAAACAAACAGAATGGATGTACTTGCTAGGTTCGACTTCCAGGCAAGGCAAATACGTTTTCAGAATTCGATGAATGCAGTTCTACTTACTTTTGAAAATAAAGAAATGTTTTCTCTGTATAAAATTGTATATCTGGTTTTGATCTTCAAGTAGGTAACGTTCTTTTGTTCCACCCTGTATAGTATAGGTGCAATGTGTATAGTAAGGTAGGTACTACTCCATAATACCTTGGTATGGCACATAATACATAATACTACTCCATAATACCTTGGTATGGCACATAATACATAATACTACTCCATAATACCTTGGTATGGCACATAATACGTAATACTACTCCATAATACCTTGGTATGGCACATAATACATAATACTACTCCATAATACCTTGGTATGGCACATAATACATAATACTACTCCATAATACCTTGGTATGGCACATAATACGTAATACTACTCCATAATACCTTGGTATGGCACATAATACATAATACTACTCCATAATACCTTGGTATGGCACATAATACATAATACTACTCCATAATACCTTGGTATGGCACATAATACGTAATACTACTCCTTATTACCTTGGTTAATACGTAAGTAGTACACGCATTAAGTTAGGAATATTAATGCTATTTCCATCAAACCTAGTAAATACCTACCTACAGTTCTGAGAAAATTATACATCAGTATCAAAATTATTTCCTAGAACTATAATTCTGATTTCCTTGGTGATCTCACCGAGCGTAATGGAATTAGGATCCCAGAGGATCTGGCTGTGACTCAGAACGCCTTTAGCTGCTATACCAAAGTGGCTAGATAAACGAGACATGTCACTACTCTGGGGGGGACCAACTTTAATCCATCCTGTGGCGTGTCCTATCATTCATATTGAAGAAAATTAAGACTGAGAAACTCGCAATTTTATAGTCTGCGGCTCTCGCATGAGGACAATACCTTTCTGTTTGCCTATATTCTGTATTTTTGTAGCAGAGATTTACAATATTTCCTACTTATTTTAAAGTCAAGCTTTCCTCAGAATTTTGGTATAATTCGTGTTCCTATGTAAAATTTAATGCATTAATGAAATGGGATAAAATAGAACACATAAATATTTTAGTTACTTTATTTTAACGATTCTTTTAAAAGTTATAATAGTTTTCGAACCTGCTCTACCCCAGGTAGTTTCAAAAGTTTTATGTTGGGATTAAGTAAATATTAGGTCCTTACATATGAAATTGGCGTTTTGTATGGGAGGAACAAAAAGTCGAATATTTTTTAATATAATATATTTAATTAATCAAAGTATGAACCATTATTTTCTATGCACTTTTGCCATCTTATAGGTAGTTCATTGATCCCTTTACTAAAAAAACCAGTCGGACGGGAATCAATAAAATCTTTGAAGGCGATTTGGACTGCCCCATCGGAGTTGAATTTTTTCCCTTGCAAGAAGTTATCCAAATTTCGAAAAAAATGGTAATCTGTTGGAGCAAGGTCCGGGGAGTACGGAGGATGTCTTAGACTTTCCAATTGAAGCTCTTCTAATTTAGTAGCCGTCTGTTGCGCAGTGTGTGGTCTAGCGTTGTCGTGAAGCAGCAGTGGCGTGGAGCGATTGACCAGCCTAGGTTGTTTAGCCGCTAGCTTTTCCATCATGGTTTGCAATTGCTGACAATAGACATCAGCCGTAATAGTCTGGCCAGATTTGAGAAAACTGTAATGAACAATACCGGCACTAGTCCACCAAACGCTTACAAGTAACTTTTTTGGGGTTAATTTTCGCTTGGGGCAGGATTTGGCTGGCTGGGCAGGATCCAACCATTGCGCTGAGCGCTTCCAATTATCGTAAAGAACCCATTTTTCATCACAGGTAATGATTCGGTTTAAAATACCTTCATTATTGTGCCGGTTTAGTAATGTAACGCAGCAGTCGACGCGCGTTTGCCGGTTTGCTTCAGTCAATTCGTGAGGTACCCACCTTTCAAGCTTTTTAATCTTCCCAATTTGCTTCAAGTGAATTAAAACAGTTTTATCACTAACATCGCAGCCTGCAGCTAACTCGGACGTGGTTTGCGATGGATCCGCTTCCACAATAGCCTTCAACTCTTCATTATCAACTTGAGTCTCAGGCCGTCCACGGGGCTTGTTCTGCAGGTCAAAATTTCCAGAACGAAAACGTTGGAACCAAAAACGAACTGTGTTTTCTTTTGCAACACGACCGCCATACACATCATTCACCCTTCGAGTTGTTTCCGCAGCACTAGTGCCACGGCGGAACTCGTACACGTAAATAATGCGATATTTTAAGTTTTCCATTTTGTAAAATGAGTGACGCAAACAGAAAAAAACAGAAGAAAACAAAACAAATGAATGACGATCATCGAAGCACAAATACATGAGTCTATAGCTGTACAAATTTGAATTTGGAATTCCTTACCAAAGAGGAGAAATTTGTGATTAAAGTGGCCAGTACGAAAAACGCCAATTTCATATGTAAGGACCTAATATTATTGAAGTTTCAGATGATACCCACGGGAAATAAAAGTTCAGAGCTACACATTTATAAAACCATCCGAACGCAACACCAGGAGCGTTGAAATATTGTGCAATGTTAGTCTTATATTTCGTAATCCTATCGGGAAATAGTAACATGGGCCATCTCGTTTTATTGAGCATCTGAGCGATTGCAGTTGAGATTCTTTTTTGGATATTTACATAGTACAACACCTTGCAATAACTCAGAGATAAATGTATATTTAGATTGAGTCTCTCTCTTCTCTTGCATCGACGGATTAAGACATGTTTTGTTTATTGTTGTGTTTGGTCTTGAACTCGTATAAATTAAACTCTATTTTCGCATAATATCCTTGTCGTCCATATCAAAGCAATGTAATTGTAACCTTTAGGAATCAAAATAAACGCATCGCATAATATTTTAGTCTTCCAGCAGAGAAATATAATAATACTCGTACTAACTTCCAGTCAGTCTAACCCTTGGATCAATTATATTGATCGAATGTCTAACCTAACAAAATGGTTGATGTTTCCTAATTCATCTATTATAGATGAATTAGTTAGCTTAATTGTTTCAATTGTAAATACTAGTTCTAATTTGTTTTTATTATTGAATTGTAATTTTCTTTGTCATTAATTGATTAAATTATAGATGAATTAGGAAACATCAACCATTTTGTAAGTTTTACATAATGACAAGGATTCCTATAATAGGAATCCTTGTCATTATGTAAAACTTACGTACTCACTTTTTTTTATCTAACCTATGTTATCCCACTGCTGGGCAAAGGTCTCCCCCAAACTCTTCCGTATACACATAATGAAGATTTATGTTTAGGTTTTTTTTTTGTAGGTAGATAGTTACCCAAAGCGTAAATGTAATATGAAGTATGTATGTGTTTTTCTGATATCTGTGTGTAAGAGCTATAACAATGATATATAATTCATTTTTTTCAGAAAGTAAGTTACAGATCTTATTTAAATTATTCTACGGTCCATATTAAAACTATCTTAAATATAAAATATAAAAACTTAACTAATATAGGTACACGTTATTTGTGTTATAATTTATAATAGTAGAGTTTTCTCTGGGTGGACAGAGGGACCTAAAGCGGTAACAGACTTTTGTTTTTTTAATGAAAATCCTGCGCACAGTGTCAAAAGTTCAGTTGCACAGTGACAAATCCTGCTCCCACCATTAACATGCCCTTTGAACATAGAAACTTACTAACAACGGGTACTCGTACACATCAGATAAAATACTAAACAAAGACAACCGAGAGACTACAGGCTATAGCTTTTTAGGCTCAGCTTATGGCTGAGATAAGTTCACAACAATCTCAAACTTGTATTAAAGTGCCGAGGTTGTGCCACTGGGTCAAGAGCCGCGTTATGATAAGCGAGAACGAGGCGTGAAAAACATCACAAGAAGCCCAATACAAAAGTTCCTTTGACTTGTAAAACAACGGAATAACAAACTTGCTGTTTGATTTGATTATGCTGGGAAGGTCAAAGTCTTGGTGGCAGCATTTTATTACTTCTTCTGTAAATAGTTATTTACAAAATTTTTTTTACGTAGATGGTACCTACTTTGCATGACCAATTGTGACGATCTTCGAGGAGAGAGGTCATGTGGAAATTTACGGTTACCATCGAAAATAGACTGATTTAAAATATGAAAGTCTTACGAATCTCCATTCAAATATGATAGGTATATTCCCAACCACCCCATTAACCTCCCCATCAATGGAGTGGTTAGATATTATGAGCATGCTGCGCAACATTCTTTGAAAAGCGGCGACAATTTGCTATCAGGCGTTTTTCATTAGGTATTTTTGAATACTTTAAGCCCAACTGAATACAGTGAATAGCTCTGCCCTACTCGACACCACAAAATCAACCCCAAAGAGTATATCTCCTTTCCAATATTTGCCGGCGATTTACTAAGACCAAGATGTTTGCCGAAGAGATGCAATCTTGGAAAGAAACGACTCGACGACAGGTCGTACAAACGAAAGTATATTCGAGTTGCGAACTTTAGCTGTAATGTAAGGGTGAAAATTGCTTGTCGGTCAACGTCCTCCTCTTTTGGGCACACGGTGGACTGAGCTTAGACGCGGAACAAATATCTGTTTAGGTAAATATTTGTAGAGGAAATAGATCCCTAGACCTAGGCTCAGTCGACTTCTGGGCGTCGATGAAGCGACGACAGGGTCACAGAAGGTCAGATTACAAATTATGCACGGACGCTTTTTCAGTGCCTTCTTGTTCAGTGTTTGGCCTGGACCCGAGCTAGTCACTACTAGCTCGGGTCCAGGCCAAGGTCTTTCTTTAGGTAGAACCTTATAGGTGACATCACTATGTCACCTATAAGGTTCTACCTAAAGAAAGACCTTAGCCATTATGCTGATTTAAGCTCTTTTTATTTAAAAGTGTTTCTTGTTTAGGTACCTAATATCTGTTGGTATTGTTATTATAATAAATATCTTTCTACTTCTTCTAGTGTACTTTAACTTACCATTATTTATATAGTGCGTATACCTACTGCATATAGCGGGCGAATTTTCAACAGTTTTCAATGACAAGTTTGAAGTTTGCCTAAAGCTGAAAACCTTTGGATCTGGAAAAATCCACTCCCGTTATCGACCAAAATGCAGCCACAGTATCTATTTGTTTCACTAGGTAACTCCACCTACGTAGTACTGTTGACGTAGTACTACGTAGGTGGGCTTTTGTGCGGAAGCGATACCGTATTTGCAGCATGTGGGTGTGAACTGAAGGGTGCTCTATTCGTTCATGTTTAGAGGATAAATGGAAAATATATTTTCAAAGTGAATTCAATGGCTCGGTAAATCTTGAAATTGATTCTAGTTTTGGACGAAGCTAAGATATAAATTCTGCTAGGTGGGTACGCTGTTGGTTTTAGATTTACTCACGATACAAAAAACAAGGTCTGGCATTCCGGGAGTGGCACTTGCTTACGTCACTGTCCAGTTGCCACTTACTGTAACAAAACATGGAAGTTTGAAACCAAATAGACATTAAAAAATCCAATGACTACGTCATTGGATTTTTTGTGTCACCACGTGGCCGTAGTGTCTCGGAGTGCCAGAACCGGCGAAGTATATTTACATACTAGTACCACGGATTTACGTGAGTACCTACGTAGATCACCAAAATTCCATAATCAGCCAATTTTTTTCAAAAATACGACAAAAGTAGGTACCTATAGCATAACATGTGTGTGAGTTTGGTTGCGATAATTTGCTGATTTCGTAGAATAAATGTAGAATCAACTAAGTTATCAATGTTGACGAACAAAGTCGGCCAAGAAGTTGTTAAAACATTTGTTTTACGGAAGCCCGGCTTCCGTAAATAAAGATACAAGTGATAGTCTAGTGCACTAGCACTAGACACACTAGTGGGTAGCACTAGCTGCCCAGCACTATTTATTTATTTTTTTAATATATTTATTTCAGTTACATATTTACATTGTCATTACAGTGCAGCACCAAAGCGACAAGGAAATATAAAATTAGATACAAAATACACTTAACATTAATAAAATTACATCAACTATAACTTAATACTATAGCTTAAACTAAACAAATTTACTTATTAATTACTATGCGTCCTATCCAAAAACTTTAAAACCGCATCCCTGAATTTTGGCATGGACATATAAAATAAATCAACATCCTCATCTGCACATAAACTATTAATAGCGCGAAGGGCCCGTGTGAACGTTGCTCAGGAGATTAGTTCTTGCTACTAGCACTAGACTATTACAAAATCTGAATCCATTATGATATCTTTATAAAAACTGTTCAGTAAAACTACGCTAAACTGTTTTGTATTACTTTGGTCTTGTTGTACCAACTGTATTACAAGAACTGAACCTTTGTTAATAAAGGCCATTGCCGTTAAAAAAAAAAAAAAAAAAAAAAAAAAGAAAAAAAAAAAAGAACTGAACTACTTCTAAGCAGTTGGCAACCGCCTAACGTATAATTTCAATGGCCCTATCTAATGTAAACTTCATCCGGGTAATGGCTCTACTCCAGGCAAATTGACGTCCATACAAACATTGTTCCTCTAATTCGAAGCTGGCACTACAGCTCCTAGGAGTGTGCTTTGAACTTGAACGCTCGTTATTTATAAAGCTGGTTAAACCTAGTTCATCCCTAGTTTACTGTAATAGACTCTGCTCTCGGCTTCCCATACCTACTATAGAAGCCTATGATGTTATTCCAGGTGTAGAAGTAGGTAAATCTATGGGTAGCGCTTAATAAGTGTCATCTATATCCAGCCGTGGACTAGTATTGCCAAATCCAAAAAATCCAATAGGGCATAGAAGGAGGTATAAAATTATTAAATAATCTACGACTATTAGTGCCAAGTAGCTCGACAGATGGCGTAGATGTAAGAAGGTTCGAGGTTGGTATATTTTTATCTACGATGAACCCCTTGCACATAAACATTCTTTGATTTATGGGGATGTAATTTTGTTCGTCCATATACGAACGCATTCAAATCTCATGAACTTGGGTCTTTCAGGTATGTTTTCCTACAATTTGGCAATATGCCAAATTATAGGAAAACATAATATATAACAAACAAGATAGCTCGATAGAAGGGCTTGCCCTTCTATCGAGCTATCTGGAAGTAATAGTTTTAGGCAAATCTAAAGCTCTTTATTCAGAAAAGACAACATAAGATGAATTTCGTCCCTCAATGAACTAGCCTAACTTTTATTGATAACGATTTCAATAAACAGAGTTGGAATTCCGAAATTAATCTTTATTAATCTTTAGTAAACTGCTAAGCCTACAACTGTATCATTAGGTTTTACGAACCGACGTCATCCGTCGTTCGTACTTGATAATGAACACCTAGTTATCAAGCACTAATCATCTATAATCATGTATTGAGACCTAGGAATGTCACATAAATATTATTAGGTAGGTACCTACCTACACAATGTACATACCGATGTGGCCAAAACTAAACTTTAATAATTTGACTTGGTTTATTTCATAAATAGTTCTTAAATGGTCCTATACGTTGTGTCAAAAGGATACGTCATAACTGTACCTACAGTTAATATTTCACTAATTTAATAATAACGAAAAGGCATTTGTTTTTTTCATTGTATAGAAAACTTAAATTGAATCACGGTTTTTCGACACTTAAATTTCATAGATTATGAGAAAGTCAAAGACCAAAACGACGTAACACCGCATAGTTACTGTGGCAGTATAATATTTTTGTATTGATTTGCAATCCTCATTGGTTTTTGTGACACTTGGCACCTAAAAGTTAAGGAAGGCTCGGTCAAAGTGTTTTAGGTTTAAAGATTGTACCTTAGTTTTTAAGGTTCCGTAGTCATCCAGGAACCAGAATTCAGTGTTTTAATCAGCTGTACTATTTAATTAGCTGCTGTCCCACGTTCTCAAACATGCACACACACGTGTATTAAGCCTCATGTTCATGGCCCTATAATATCAGCGGCCACCATCTACTCATAAGTTGAACTTAGTCCTACCTACGCTACGTCGAGACTCACGCGATAGCCGCACCCTTACAGATGGTCCCTTAGGTAAGTAAGTCCATAACTCATCAAAACCTTACGTCACGTACATAATCTAGTATTCTAGTAGTTTGGCTGCGAGTGATTGAGAGTCCTTCATGGATATTCCTTTGATTTACTGAGCCTCCTTTAGATTCTGATCGTGCTGCCTCTGATAAAGAACCTTTGGGAGTTCGCCCATAAGTATTATTCAAATGACGTTTCATAAAATATTTATTAAGTTTCAGAATGAAAAAAGTTTGTCAAATGCGAAAGAATGATACAGCCATTTATTTAACATTCATCGAATTTGTTTATTTTATTTTTTCTATACACCTTTTTCTTCTCTGCCAGAGGATTATGACAAACCAACACAAGAAAGAAATCCTTTTTAAATCCGTACCATGCAAAGCCACTTCGATCCACAACTCTCACCATCAAACCAGAGACAAAATAATATAGCCTAGCGTGTGCGATCTTTGACAGCTGTAGAAGACAATACAAAATAAATAAACATCTTTATTTTACCATTATGTCGCCTCCCATCCTGTGACGTTTCAAAGCCATTGCATAGCCTACACACTGGCCTACAAGGTCCCATCCACCAAACACAATGGATGATTGCCATCCCAAGAATAAACGAAGTCAGTGGTTTTGACATGTAAAAGGAAGCCAGTCGCAATTCGGGTTCCATTTCTATTTCCAAGTGACAAATTATGCCCACTCTCCATGATGGATCAATGGATGGGAGAATTAGTGTGATCGCACGGCAGAAGTGGCATGGCGTGGGTCGGAGTGACTGTGTATGGTGTACACAAGTTTTTTGGCAAATTTAGTACAAAATGCGGTTGGTAGACCTGTATCCCGAAACCGCACTTCAATAATAACCCCAAACGATCGGGTTGTCTGTCGCCAAAAATTAATTAGAGTTCAGAAACTTTTGGGATCTAGCTATCTTGTGAAGAAGGCTGGAGTTGGTAAAGGAAGTTTTAATAGTTTAGCTGTAGGTAGCTGTAGTTAGAATCTGTTTAATTAGGAATATGCATAGAGTAAAAACTCGCTGCTGTATAATTCTATGGGAATATGGTTAATTTATTATATTAATTCAGTTGCCGAGATGCATAAGAGTTCTTCTGTGTTTACTTAAGGTTTTGTTTTTTCCAATGTTAGTTAGTTCAGCCACCAGATTTTACACTAAACTTAAAATACCGGTTTAGTTTAGTTTGAAACGAGGCATTTCTTTTAAATTAATATAATTCGTTCATTTTTAACGAGACGACGACGACGACACCCGTCATTTTTTCGTGGTCCAAGAACTCACTATAAATACCTTAATTATACAACTGTATGGTAAGTGTGTACACACTACAGGGCAATTTTTTTTACATCGAATGGGGCTTATAGAAGACTAAAAAAAATATGAACGATACCTCATCGTTCATATTTTTTTTTTAGTAGGTGAGTACCTACATATAACAATTGTTGCAACAAACAATTAAAACTTTGAAGGATTACCAAAGAGGAAAACAATCAGTTTAATACCTTACGGGCTTAATTATAAAATTTAATTTAGCTAAGCAAAAACACAAGCCTGCTAAATCCTCAAGTCACCCCAAGTTTAGTTGGTACAGACAGCCGCCCATGTCATACGTAACTGTTAGAAATCCATCATTCTGTGCAAGTCCTAATCAAAAGTGCCACCACGTTTATAATTTACTTAAATTGGTTTATTTTGGTGACTTGTAATTGAAATCTTGCTTTAATTTTATATGACATACATATGCAATAAATAAATAAATAATTAAGTTTGTAGTTACTTGAATGAATGAATTAATGAATGACTGAATAAACACTTTATTGCACTTAAAAATACATAATAAAAACCTTATATCTACATTTAAAACATAATCAGTACAATAGGCTGAGAGCGATTTCTCCCAGGCAACCTAGTGATGGACAAAAAAGATAATAAATATAAATAAGAGTTGGTAGAGCACAAACAGTAGAAGAAAATTATTCTTAAAATACATACTACCTACATACAATATTAATACAATACAAAACTAACTTAACTTACTTAACTTGATGTAGGTAAATCAACAAAAACCTACTTGACTTGACTTGGGACTCAACCAGACTGCGAGCCTAGCGCGGTAGCGACACGGCGAGCGCAAAGTATCAAACATATGATACCGCCGTTTGCGTTCATAGTAAAGTGACTAAGTCGGCGGCGACGGGCTTGAGTGAGTTAGCCCGCGTTATTTTTAGGCGTTCCTATCCTTGCGTTACGGCCACATTACGGACCTAATCAACAAGCAACTTAATGAGCGGGTGGCAGGGGTATCAAACCTTTTGGGTCTTGTTGCGCGCGTCTTCAAAACAGCAGCGTTGCCAATTCAGCTATAAGTTTTGCCATAGGTATCTATAGTTTAATCACGAGTATAGTCTACTTATAACATAAGGTACCTATGTAGATTCCTCAAGCTTCAGCCCGATCCGTTCAGTAGCTTTGGCATGAAAAGGTAACAAACATCTAAACATCCATCCAACCTTTTGCATTATATATAATACAAATATATAATTTGAGTCTAATTTTATTTACATTGCGCACAACATCGCATGCGTTTAACACCTCCCATCTCAGAATCGAAGTGTCTAGTAAAAATAACAAATCCTCGTTCGTGGTTTGCCACACCTGCAATACGTCTAAACGCTACTAAAGCCCGCCCGTCAGCCGTACGGCCCCCGCCACCGCGCATTCACTGTGAACAGTGTGAACGCACACTTGGTCTTACGCATCGCAATGCTATTTCTATGTGCTGTGATGAATGTTTGTTTTGTTGGAAATAAACAAACAAACAGACAAATGTAGTGTAGGTGTGTGTTTGTGGATACGTAGGTATCTACTAATGAACTATGTAGTAGATACCTACATAGTTCATTAGTTCATAGTTCATTACCTACGTATCATACCTACGTAGTGGTTTCTTTTAATGACATCTTATTCACCTCACATAGAAACTCTCTTTGGTGGGACTGCCAACAAGTTACAAAGTTTCAACCTGTAATTCCTTGTTTTAAAGATAAGTTACGTACTTTTTATTCATTAGTACCTACCTTAGTTTTTATGTTGAGTAGATGATGTAAATAAAATATTTTCTTTCTTTCTTTCTTTCTACGGGTATCATTGTTATAAATATAAACACTAAAAACACTAGGTGTACCTACCTTCTGTAGTATTTATCAAATATAGTTAATTACAACCTGTTTTATAAGGTTTAAAAATAAATACCTATATATAACTGTACCTACTATTATCAAAAACGAGTTATTTACCTTGAGGCTTTTTGAGCTTTCCAATAGCTTAGCACAATTGCATGCCCCATCATTAAAAAATAACTGGAGGACCACAAAAATCATGATAAATAATGTAGAAGTGTGTAGCTAAAATTAAAATCTTATGCAAAATAATACAACAAAACAAACTTTTCAACAGTTTACTCCCAACATCCTAGGAACTGAAGATTTCACCTTTCAGCGTTTCAGTACAGGATGAAAATGTTTGCATAATATTGAAATTACGAGAACCTGTATAAAATTAGATCGTTTCATTGATCCATCAATTTATTGCGCTAATAAAACTAGACGAAGCGAACCAACATTCTTGTCGATCTTAATGTCAGTTGTAAGGTGCAAAATTATTTGTTAGCTCAATACATGGTGCCAAAGCCCTTGACATAGATTTGAGAGTTGCCTAGTTAGTAGTTAATTATTTATTAGGTACCTACCCAGGTAAGAAAATAAATTTATTTGGACTCATAATACATAACACGACATTTTACAATAATAGGCAGGTACAAGAAACACAACATCGAAATAAAAAAAAACAAAAATAGACACAATTACATATACAGTGTGTTACACATGGGGCCAAAAAGGTACCTCTCTCAGCATTATGCCGCTACAAGCCGAAGCTAGTAGCGGCACTGATTTTCAGACAAGGCCTAGTGTGGTGACTCAAAGCTAGATTACATTTCCATTAGGTACATTAAGAAACAACAGTTACATACAAGATTGGAAGCAAAAGAGAAAAAAAGAGGAAAATAAAATATATAATGTAAGTGTAGATCTCTATGGTTATTACTAACACCATAAATAACTTACTCTAAATAACTTCATCATAAATAACTTACTCTATCAGGTATATATACAAGAACATAAATATAAAAACTATTTTAAACAAGAAAGGTACTTACAACAAAAAAACAGTTCTGGGCAGAATTTTGTGTCAGACCAGACGCAGAGCCATCAGGTAAGATAAGAAGTTGAAGTTGAAACTGTTCTGACATACACAAACACACGTCAAACGTCAACTCTGACGGGACTGATTCTGAGTGCAGTACGGAATGAAATAATTTGAATTAACAGGGTTACCTATTTCTCTGAACCTTAACGGTAAGTAGGTAGGTACCTAAAGTAAAGAGGAAATCCTATAGTCAGAATATCGTCAAACACACGTCTTCATAAACTTTCGCCTATATTATTTTGTATTATTATATTTGATATTATTATTATTTTCAGCCTGCATTGTTTTAATAAACACGTTATATTTAATCGAACATAAACACAAAGAAAACAGTTGAAAAATAGTTTTCAATATTATTATTTCTCTACGTCATATAGACTAGGTATACTTTAATCATAGTAGAATGTAATTTGCTGAAGCACATGTACATATGTAGCTAGTAGGTACCTACATCATAAAGGATCCTTCGTGATCACGCGCATTGTTTGCGTATCACACGCCAAATTACTTTGCCAACTGAATAACTTGATAACACGTAACGAGCACTACGTTAGGCTACGTGACAATTTACAGTCAACTGTAAGCCTTGTGGCTATTGATTATAATGCTCATTATGGGATAGCAAATGTTTGTATGGATGGTGTATTGATTGGCTTAATTGATTGGTTTCAATCGCAAATCAATATTCTGTTAAATAGGTACTTATTCTCGCAAAAACACAAGAAGTTTCTTGATTATAACCCTCGTCGTGAAAACAGAAGTGTTTTAAGTTTAACGTGTGTGTTATTTTATGTGTGTTTGTCAGTGTCATCGTAGCTCCCAAAATTCGGTAAACGACTTCAAAAAAGGGATATTCGGCTGTTTTTTTTTTTATATAATTGCGTCGATTTCTCCGTCAATTATGAACTGATTTGGAAAATTACTCGCTATTGCATGGAGAATAATCCCGAGGGTCCCATAAAAATTAAATTCCCGAGGGATTAGTATTTGTTCTGGAAAACTTAAAAAAGAGTGTAAGTCGGTTGTAAGATTTTAACAAAATTATCAAATTATTTAATTTGATATGTGATTTCAACGACAACACAAGCAGATATTTAGTGGTAGGTAGGTAGATACTAATCCCGGATTAGTGTCCCTGTAATTGCTTTGCGAATAACTAACCAACTGAATCCCATCATTTATTTACTCGACGCGGCCATGCTTTGTTTACATATTTTAGTGTGTGATGGCTGATGATTACTCATTGTCAATTTTGACATTATGGATAGTTAATTTACTGAAAAAGATGGCGATAGCCTAGATACTAATTTTCAGTGGGTAGGAAAAAGTTTTTCATCAGATATGTGCAGCGTGGGGTCCAGCTAGCCGTGGCGGTCCAGCTAGCCGTGGCGGTCCAGCTAGCCGTGGCGGTCCAGCTAGCCGTGGCGGCGGCGGCGTAAGAATCGATCCCTCCAACTCAGCCTGTCGATGCCGTATCGTAAGACTAAGGGAACCTACCTAGAAGTAGAGCAGCAGCTTCCTTCTGTGTATTTTAACACCCCTACTGCGATGACCAATCCGCTGGCCAAATCGCGCTGATTATGGCAAAACCCCCCCTTGTAGCGGGATGCATGTTCAGAGACGTATGAGTTCTGACAGGGATGTGTTGCCAATGGTGATGACTTTTTTGGGAATATAGGCTACGACGACATCGTTTCTGCTATAATTTATGAATATAGATTCTAGTAGTCATGGAATGTGTCAAAACTTACCGATACCTACGATCGCTTAGCTATGAAAATCAAATGATTCTATTGGTGTAAACAAGACGAACTCCTGTCCGAAATTCTCGGCAGCGCAGCGACGTGACGGCATAGA
Organism: Eupithecia inturbata; assembly: GCA_963662085.1. Classification (NCBI taxonomy): domain Eukaryota; kingdom Metazoa; phylum Arthropoda; class Insecta; order Lepidoptera; family Geometridae; genus Eupithecia; species Eupithecia inturbata. Next base: position 13,085,640 of record OY759178.1, on the reverse strand, counting down.
TCGGAGACCTATTACAAAACAACTATATAGGTACCTATAGCTCTACTTACAATTTAAACTAAACTGTAGAACAAATTTCTGCCAATCTATACAAATCTAGATAGGTAGCTTTTATTCTAGGGTTGGGGTAGCACCTCTACTATTGTATAAAAACCGGAAGTCTCAAGAATGTTTCCTTCAGTTCTATAAGGTTGGTAAAACTTGCGCATACTTTCTTTTACCGCTTTGTAATTTTGACTCTTCCCGGCATTTAGTTGAACAACTTAGGAAAAATAATCCCACTGAAAGGATATTTATGCAGTGATTGAAGTAGGACCTGTAGAATGACACAGTGACAGAGGCTGGATAAGCATCTCTATAAACATGTCCCAGACTCGGTAAAATATGGCTGACTTTCGACACTGTATTGTCATCGACATACATTTACCGAGGCTCTTAAATTAAATAATTTTCGGAGACTCAGATGATGTTTTTTTGTATCTAAAGGATTTTGACCTTTTTAACCCATTTCAAAACCTCTATTCAAAACGTATATTTACTCAACCATTCATCAATAGAAGAATCAACAAACTCAACCACGAAGTCCGCAAAAACCTCGACTTTGAACAAGACTCACACGAGTGTTTCAGAAATTTCCTTAAAACAGTTACAGGACATTTAAATACGTCTAGATTAATAGGCTTTCTTCTAAGCAGATCTGTGGAAAACTGGGACAACTCTAACCTTCGATAAATTCCAGATATCTTGAATCTAACTGTCGGCTGTTAGCTCTATATTACGGGCACGATGCATATCTCTAGATCGCGCTCGGATTGTATGGAAAATCGGTTTACATTCCGATTCTATGGAAGGTAATCATCAGCGTATCCATTCTCTTTGCTATTTCAGTTGGTTTTATAGTTTTTGTACGGACTTTGTATTCTGATTGAAATTAATTTCAACCTTGATGTCGTCGCGATAGAGGGGTTCCCGTTGCGGAGTCGTATAGAAGGTTTTTTCTTGTATTGAAAGAAAAAAAATACAACCCCCCTCTCGCCCCCTTTCCCCCCCCTCTTATTGTATCTCCCAAGCAGAGTGACATGGGTGAATTGCGGCGAGTGAAGCGAGCCACAATGCGACTACGGGGAATCGCGCGGCGAACGAAGCGAGCCGTGTTTTGACCCCCCCACGTCCCCCCCAGAACCCCCTCCCCCTGAAACGGGGGGAGTACTGGGGTATTGTTTAGTTACGCACGAGTGATTTTGATTGCGAAAAAAACACCCCCTCTCTCACCCCCTCTCTCGCCCGTTTTTCAACCCCCCCCCCCCCCCCCCCTCCTTGTATCTCCCAAGCGGAGTGACTTAAAAGAAATATTTTGTTGGATCATTTAAAGAAGGAAAAATCATTTCGAACAACACAAAAAAGTTTGCCCTCATCGCAAGGGGGTCTTTTTATAAAAAAACCGAAATATGCCCTAATTTTGTCTTTTTTCGGGTAGAGCATTGCCGCGAGTGAAGCGAGCCGCAATGCGACTACGGGGAACGTGCTGTTCCAATATTAATCGCAAAATTCACTCTTGTTTATAGATTTCGAATAAATCGAGGGCGTAGGTTACGAAAAGGGGAATTAAATAAAAATATAAAAAATATACACAGCAGCGAGTTAATTACAGCTCGCGCACATATAAAAAACTAGTCTATGTATAAGGCTAGGAATACACATATATTTAAGCACCTACCAGCTTACTAAAGGCGTCATTAACCAAAATATTTATTGCATAAAATTCATACCGAATTCTAAAGGCGTGTTCAGATGAGTTTATTGAACACCGATAGAACGACGGTGTTGACGTGAATGCAGCCTTTTATGCGATGAACGTGCATTCTATGTTGCAGGCTATGCGTAAATATTGGAATTACATGAATATTCTGGATAATTTACAATATGTATGTTCACTGGTTTAAATATGGTTCAAAATCCGTATCAGATCTAACTTTTGGACGTTTACTTTACGTTTAGCGCACCTAGCGCTAAGCAACAATGTAAACTAAAAGCAGGTGGTAATTGTTATGAATGAATAACTTCAGAGCTGAAACTCGTCCGGCTTGGTACAAGCAGAAGTGACTTAACTTTTGTGTTAATTCAGTGGTTAAATTTATCTTTCTTAGCATTTTCTTAGGATGATCAGAATAGCAAAAAATTCAACAAAAAATCTTGAACAATCGTACAAACATACCTTCTTGTGGGGTGTAAAAGGGTTAAAATAAATTATAAAAACACAAGGTAACTTTCATTCTCCATTTTAAAACGGTAAGTAATGGTTTTCTATTCAAAGAGCACTTGCAGTTTTTCGTTTTAACTCCTTTTAAATTGTATTACTACCTACTTAGCTTTCTTTAGTTACCTACTTCTGTAAGTTTACCTGTTTGTAGTTAATTTGTAACAAATTATCTAGCTATATGGTTAATTTTCAAGAACCTCCTCATCACATACGTCCACTGCTGCACGTGCCTCCTTCAAAAAAGGGGGGTTTTGACATCATCACCACGCTTGGCAGCCAGATTGGTGATCGCATTTGAGGTTTTAAAAATACACAGAAAGAGCTGCTGCGTTGCCTCTAGTAGGTTCCCTTAGTCGATTCTTAAGACATCCACGGGTTAAGGCAGGTCGTTTCTATGAAGCCTCAAAAATATCCGATTTCTTACTTACACCGCAACTTGCCCGCGACAATATGCGTTAGAGCATGCATTTGCGCGCATTTAGACTTGTAGAGCTGGTCCTGAGTGCTTTTTAATAGAGCATAACGAAGGCTCAGGTTACCGTACTAACTGCTAGCTTGCTGTGCCAACCTTGAGATGTAGGGCGGGCGGGCTTAGGCAGAAAGCAGGTGCCAGCTTGTTACCCGTTTGAGCTGTGTGAGCGGATTTACCGGTAACTTCAGTACCTTAGGTGCTGTTAAATTGATGAAGTAGAATATAATAATAATTATAAATTGTTTGTTTATTTCCTCTTTACACAATAGGTATAGTTAAAATTTAGTTACTACAAGCACAGAGAAAAAATAAAAGAGAGGAAAAATATAAATGTACCTTCAGTAATTATTATTTTGCTAAATCCGTGTGGAGCATGCATAACGAACGCTCAGTTTGTTTTATTCTTTAGTTCTAAGTAGTTTGAATTTTCAATATTTGGCTTGATTTGTATTGTGGTTCACTCATCCGTTTATTGGCTGCACTTTCATTACAAATAATAAACTGAAGAAAATGATCGAATGAATGCGATAATAGTAAATCTGTTGGTGGAAAACGGTGCTATGGAATTTTCAATTTTATTTTTTGATTGTTATTTATTTATTTATTCAATTGGAAGGATCATAGAAATAAACTAGCAACAAATAAACTCTCATACTAGAAAATATACTTAGTGGGTGTTTTTCAAAGAACGCGTTTGTTTAAGATCTCGTTTCGAAACTCGGCGAAGGAACCTAACATTAAACAAAGTAAGCTCACACAAATTAAATAAAGAGCAAGTAGTTGCAAGTATTTGAGCCGCAAAGGATCGCTGCGCTGTCGTCTGAATTAAACCCAGACTGGCTGTAATTAATGCAATCTTTTAGTTTTTAATAGGGATGGGCATCTTCCACCCGCTATTATCGGCTTTCGGTATTCTATAGTAGGTAAGAATCATTTTCTTCCTTCCTCATGAGCAGAAGTACGTCCACTACTGAAAGTGTCTCCCCAAAACAAGGGTGTTCTGACATTAAGATTCACTTACTTACCGCTCATTTTTCAAGACGATAAACTGTCATCTCGGGAGTGAATGAGTAAGAGGGTTTTTTTTATAATATACACATATATATATGTATATATATATAATATATATATTAGGATTGCAAAGTAAATAATACTTAAATGACTTTTCAGAGGGCACATTGCACGCCATTTGTGTATGTGAAAAAGATAGGCATAGGATTTCGCGTTAAAAGGATCTGGAAAGAGCATACGGTTTTGGAAAGGCGTAAGCGCAAAAATCAAGTTATTGTTTATTTACAAGAAAACTACGCAACTAATTAAGAAACTCGCTAAAAGGAACCAAATAATTAATGAAAACCTACGATTCAAAACATAAGTCGTTTCAATAGACCGTATGGTTCCTGATATCTCGTCCAAATTATGTGTGAAACAGTGCACTTCCATGTATTTCTTTTGTGTTTTTTTTCTCAATGTTGTTTTCACATTAAAGGAGCCAAAGAAATAATGTTGAATTATATGTAAATCGAGTTTATTACCACGGGAATCCCGTGGGTACTGAGATCTAGGCCTAGTTTAACAAGCAAACCGCTATGTTCACCCCTCATTTTGGTTTAGAAACTAAATACTTGTGCATAAAACCATCAATACATACGCGATAAGCAATAATTTTCATAAAGTCATCATAAAAATTCCAACAAGTCAAAGCTGTAAAGTTTTTTATCCAGCTAAAGTGGCGATCAAATCTTCAGTTATCTAAGCACATATTTAATCGCCCATTATTGGCTGGGTTTATGAGCCATACACTAAAAATGTAATGTATCTGCTTATCTAGTATTATGGCGTTGCTTTCACAAAATATACTAGTTTTTTCTCATCCCATCTATTCGAAAAGGACGACTTGGCCTTTAAGTGCCCCCAAATGTGGTGTTTTCTATAAGAAACTTTTAGCGGGCAGTAATAAGTTTTTAATCCTCTTTATAAGCGCGCCGCAACTATCTTTGCCACGCACTTTTTGAATTTGGAACATCTTAGTGTTCAGCGCCAAAGAAATCTAACGCAAATATTGTTTGAATAAAGACTGGCTGGTACTACCTACATCCAAACAACGAGACTCATCGTCACATTTTTCTCAACATGAGCCTGATTCAGACATTATTTCAAACACGCAGAATATAAAATCGACAACCATCTCTAATAAAACTGTAACAATAAATTTTTATAATTGCGAAAATGTCTCAAATGTAAATATAAGTTTTTAGTTGTTTTATTCAGTTTTATTATTAGATACTATTTAATTTCAATTTAGTTGTTACTCTATGTTTTATTAAATAATAATATTACAATAAAATATGAGGCGCATTTTATTTTCTCATAGAGGGTGATGAAAAGTAGAGTGTATCACTGGAGCGCAAAATATATTTTTGGCTCGGGCGACGTACTTTGAATCCCTCGCTACGTTCAGGATTCTACTAAAGCAACATCCTCCCTCGCTACGCTCGGGATTCAAAAAAGCGCCCTCGCCGTAATAATATTATTTTGCTAATTAATATTATTTAGATCAGAGTGGAATAGATTTAAGCAGTGGAAACGAATTCAGTCGACATATGGCTCAGAGTGCAATAGATTCAAGCAGTGGAAACTGATCCACCCGGCCCTTGGATCAGAGTGGAATAGATTTAAGCAAGTGGAAACGTATCCACTCGACCTATAGATCAGAGTGCAATACATTCAAGCAGTGGAAACTGATCCACCCGGGCTTTGGATCAGAGTGGACAAAAAAGTAGAAACTGATCCATTACTTAGTGCATCTGCAAAGTAGATCAGAGTGGAAAAGAGCTCTCATCCGAACGCGCCAAAGGAATCAGACGAACTATCGGAATTCATTAATTTCTATTCGATTCCTTTGGCTTTTGGTGAGGATATGCGAAGCCGAAGGAGCAATGCACAACACTAACAAAGCCAATGGGATTTCTTGCAACTACAACTAGTTACGAAACACAAAGGCAACTACGATACAGCTGGTCTCATAAGTAAGCATTACAGTGAGCATTCACTTAAGTAAGTGCTAAAGCACTTACATAAAAAAATAGCTAAACATTTTTATTTATAATTGGTCAAATTATACGTCACGATTTGTATCACATAAAAAAATAAAATAATATTAATAAAATTAATGAACTTTATTGAAATTTTAAATATTTGTCGTAAGTATAAAACGTCTTCTTTACGAGCCAGTTTTTAAGCTTTTCTTAAAATTTAGATTGAAGGTAAAATTATGTAAGTAAATACTTATTTCTTACCTTTAGTATCTAGTGATTGAGTTTAGACTTTGAACTTATTTAATTTTACAAATAAACGGATCGTCTATTGTATTCGAACAATAAATTCCAAGTACGAGATACGTCGGTTGGTAAAATTATGTAAGTTCTTATTGAATAAATAACAGGTAAACTGATGGCAGGTAGGTCATTATTGTTTATAATTCTCGGTAGCTAAGAAAACTTTCTCTTGGCACGAGCATCCCGGGTACGTTGTTATGAAATTGACCAAACAACTTTTAATTTTGCAGAAATATGAGTAGCGCCAATTTTTATTTTATACAATGGTTTTAAACATTTTATTTTCTGTTGTGGCATAACGCCAAGCCCCGCCGGTGATTATCCGACAACTGTCAGGAAATGAATATTTTCATGTGCTATGCGTAATTTAAAAATAAAAGTCTCTTTTGTTACGGAAAGATGTTTTTGACGAATTGCTTTTCCTATAATAGAAAATACAACATGAAGATCGAGGATCTATTATAGATAAGAATAATGACGAAAGTCTCGCCCTTTGTCATATTTTTTAAGTAAGTACTTAGACACACTTTTTTATAACTTTTACCGTCTAAAATTACTACGCTTATACGTATGGGAACTCGTAGGTTAACAGGTCTTAGCTTAACCTTGTTTTACGTTTGATGAAATCAGGCTTGGTTCTTGCAGCTTCTTCCATAGCTCGCGTTAAGGAAAGTAGGCAATTTAGATATCGGAGTTTGGCACTTAGCAATAATGTTTTAATTTGAATGAAAATCCAACAATCTGAATCAGAAATCTGCCTCTGTTGTTGCATCGTAGAGCACATTCCTAGGGTGCGCTGAAATGGATGCTCTGCTAATGAGTTTACATGTTAAAGTCGCCGGCCCGCCGACAAGTTCACAAAACACTATCGGAGGCCTACAATATTTAATACTGATATGTCACACCAAACCGACTTCCTAAGTCGTCGGCGGGTTTGTTGTGTAGAGCCCATTAGCAGGCAATGTTTTTTTTTTCTTATTGGTACCAAAATATCAGATGGGAAATCTCCTTATTCCGTCAAATTGTGAACATTGGTAGAAACTCCTCAGTATTCAGTTCCAGTGAGTTTACACAAGGCCAATTAGTTTATTTATCGGCTCAGATAACCAAAATAAACATTTCTCAACTTACAACATCAATCGCAGATTTAGAGATTAATTTGGAAACTTTGGTTTGTGCTCATTATATTTTGTGAGATACGTCACCATCACCATCAATGATTTCGAGCTTGACAGTACCACGATGCTTGCTGCAATGATGATGAAAACCAGCACGATAGCAAAGGTTTTATTTATTGAAAGTGTGCTCTTTTTTAACCGACTTTAAAAAGGAGGAGGTTTCTGTTCGTTTGTATGTTTTTTTGTATGTAACTATGTTACTTGATGTCTCCGCCTATGGTTAACCGATTTTACTGATTCTTTCACTATTGTATAGAGAATGATCCCGAGGTGGTCCCATAAAAATTTTAAGGGTTTAGTATTTATCCCGTTAAACTTAAAAAGCAACATAATATTTTTGGAGAATCTCGACTAGCTACAACAGTATTGATGATATCTGCGTCAATTGATATTAGATTTTGATGATTCTTTCGTTGTTGAGCTACGGTATAAAAATTGATTTTGAGGTGGTCTCCTAATAGTTTGATTCTCGAGGAATTGCTATGTGCGCCGTTAAACGTAGATTTAAAACATCTTCAGAACATGATAATTTCACTATAACTTAATTAATGGTTTCCATGGCAACGGGCGTCAACAGTATCATCCATGTGTCATCAAACTAAATTAGACTTGAATTATAACTAGATGTCGCCAGTGTAAACTAAATTTTTAGCGTGTGAACTGAACATAGACCTTTGGCCAGGAAAAGTAAGGGAGGGCTGATTTCGTTCGTCCGAGACATAGATGAATATTATCTAGGTACCGGAATTTGAAGTCCGTTTATTGTTTTTTAAAACACGCCAAATCATCATCATTCAATTGTGCAGGATAATTTATTTATATTTACTAATTCAATTTCTTACTTCTTTTTATATAAGTACATACTTTAAAACGTTTACAAACTTAACCTTATTTATATGCACACTCATACTGTTGACTGAATTATTTTTTTTATTCAAAAACCTTGTGTTTAGTTCTCAGGGTTACCCCCATACCGATGTTCTTATGTCTTGGAGATTTTTTTTTTTTATTTCTTTATACATTATGTATAGACGATGCGCCCAGATCTGTCCTTACGCGAGCCATAAAGGTAAAGCTTACTGAGTTTGGTAATAAATAATGTAAAGATAACTTCATCATACTCAACAAACTAACCTACAATAGTATACAAGGCGCCACATTACTCATGTACCAAGTCGAAACTGGGTTTTTGTGCACCTTATACCGAACTGATCCGCATGGTTGATTTTCAGAAATACATTGTTTTAAATTTTCATAGTAAAAAATAACTTTACGCATACGCTTATAAAAATGACAACCCTATCACTAATGCAAAATCGACAAAATTTTAGGGGTCCTTTTTCATGTGCAAATAAAGAACACATTCATTCATGCTAAAAATATAACTACGCACGTACGTGCGTAGTTATATTTTAAAATTTGTCGAATTTTTAACGTACCTATCTAATGAAGATTATTTATCGCGTAACTTTTATTAAAATATCGATAAATTATAGTCTTTATTAGGTACCTACGTAGACGTACCTACCACGAAACAAACTTACCTACCTACAGATAAACATTAAACATTGTAAGTTAAAATAATAGCTTAGAAGAAAAATGTACGGAACCACCGTAAAATTGACGGCATTGGCTAAACAAAAGCGATTGAAAGGTCAAGCACCTTACTGATAAACAGTTGGGGTTGTTACATGGGCTAGCTGCGATGAAAGTTTCGAGGTCTTTTTACCAGTAAAATAACCTTGAAACCCGGAAAGTGCTAGAACAAAAAAATAGTGGTGGGAGGAGGGGTAGATCCCCCCTCTCCGTTTAGTACACCAATTACGTGGCACCTTGTATAAGTATCTATTATAAATGTTGCTGAATAGTAGCGTTCTCTGCGCTTTTAGTTCATTATAGAACCAAAATTAATAACTTGCTATCCAGCGTTCGCGAAAATGCAAAAACTCAAAAGATATAAATGAAAGATGCAGCTGCTATAATGAAAATCACTTGACTTCGTTACTCGGGATCTGAGAAGTATTTTAGAAATTCATTTGCTTCTCTAATGAAAATACGGGCAAATCGTGTTTTCAGTGAGGGGATGAAGCCGAAATGGTATTACCGAATGTGGTATACGGATTCGGCTTTGAATTTAATAAATTTAGATAAGTGGGGATCTGGCCAACGAACGCGATTCTTGGAAAAGTTTGGGGGAGACCTTTGCCCAGCAGTGGAACAACATAGGTTAGAAAAAAGATAAAGTGACAGAAAATATTGCGGTCGGCCACGCATGGCATGACTCATAAATTGCAGACAATAATTTGGCGTGTTTTAAAAAACGATAAACTGACTTCAAATTCCGGTTTATAGATAATGTTCATTTATGTCTCAGATGAACGAAATCACCCCTTCCTTGCTTTCCCTGACCGAAGGTCTATGTTCACGTGCAAAAAAATTAGTTTACACTGGCGACATCTAGTTATAATTCAAGTCTAATTTAGTTTGATGACACATGGATGAAGCTGTTGACGCCCGTTGCCTTGGAAACCATTAATTAGGTGATAATTAAATTATCATATTCTGAAGATTTTTTCCAAACCTACGTTTTACGACGCACATAGCAATTACTCGAGAATCAAAGTTATAGGATACCACTTTAAAATCAATTTTGATACAACAACGAAAGAATCATCAAATCTATTAACAATTGGCGCAGATATCACCAAAACTGTTGTAGCTAGTCGTGATTCTCCAAAAATATTAGCTTGGTTTTTAAGTTTAACGGGATAAATACTAATCCCTCTGGAATAAGATATTAATGAGACCACCTCGGGATCATTTATATACAATAGTGGAAGAAACAGTAAAATCGGTTACCCATAGGCGGAGATATGAAGTAACATACATACATAAAAATAAAATAAAATAAAAACATACAGACGAACTGAGAACCTCCTCCTTTTTGAAGTCGATTGCCAGCGCGGGCGTTTTGTGAATATGGAAGTCAACGCATTCAGACACCATCTAAGAACCTACCTAAATTGAATAAATATATTTTAAAAACTAAACAACTTCATAAATCGATACATACAAAAAGAAAAAAAGGAAAACATTTAAAATAATTTGTAAGTCCTGTAAGCACACATACGTTCACTGCTGAACGTGTATCTCCCAAACAATATTCGTTTGCCATAATCTCCAACGGGAGTTGCAAAACTCGATATTAAAAAAAAGCTCCACGCTTGGCACGCTTTGTTGGTGATGATCGCAGCAGAATTAATGCGGTAAATCCATCATAAATACAACCTGCAATTTACTTTTCACAGTTTAGGTTATTATTGTCTGCTGTGTTTTATTAAAGGACTGTTTCTTAAGACAAGCAGTAACGTTTGTTGAACTCGACAATAAAACGTACATCAATCTCAACTTAAGTAGGTACTGTCACAAGTTTAGTTTCAGATTGCACTGGTATGGATATCATAAAGTAGGTAGATAGAGTTTGTAAATAGTGGTGCTTTGTTTTCGGCTTCGGCTCAAAAAAGCCGAAAAACCTTGCAAGCTTTAACATTCATTTTAAAGTAGAAAACTGTCTCGAGAAATGCTTCTGAATGTGACAGGAATTTTTCTCTACTTTAGGTAGGTTAAGGTTTACTAGGTGTTAAGAGTGAATCCTTTGAGCTTCTTCATACGCGACACGACAAACTGAAGATAAAATGCATGGGTACTTTTTCAAGAATGGTTTACCCACTACTTTTGTTTGGGAGTGGTAAGTAAGTAATTTTATACGTTGATGCGATTGAACAAAAACTTTAGAAAATAACAGCGTGTTCCAATAAGATGTAATCAAACTATGAGACATGTTTAATGTGGAACATACAATTTAAATATAGTATTTTTATTGTCAGAAGTTAGAATACAAGAATACAAGAATTTATTAATAAAAATAATATTTTACACGTCCATTACTTACTTAATAATTATCATACATTATATTATACTTCATTAATTAATAAAATTATTATTGATTCAACTTAAAAATATCTGAATATAACTGATTAGTCGGGTGGAGGGGTTTCTACACTTCGGGTGACTCGAGGAATTCACCCATGCTGTAGAAAACCATCTCCAACAACCATGTTTTGAGCCGACCCTTGAACGCTGCGGTGGAGGCTGCATTACGGATACTATCTGGTAGCCTATTGTATACTGCGGGGCCCGAGATGAACACCGATCTACTGGACTTGTGCAGCCTGTGTGTAGGCGTTACCAGCCTGTGCTGGTGTTTATTGCTACGGAGAGCGCGTGCTGCGTTCACCCCTCGACGCTGGAACAGGTGCAAATTTTGGTGCGTGAACAAGGCCACTTGGTATATTTGTTCACAGTGTAGAGTCATGATGCCCAGTTCCTTGAAGTGCTCTCTGCATGACTCATCGTTCGGGACGCCCACTATGGCTCGGACAGCCCTCTTCTGCATCAGGAAGGCCCGCTCAGCATCACTGGCCGGCGCCCACAGTTCCACTCCATATGTAAGCGTACTATGGACTGTCGCGAAGTAACATGAGCGCACGACGTCGCGGGTGGCGGTGCTCGCCAGCCTGCGCAACGCAAAAGCAGCCCGTCCGAGTTTCGAGCAGACTCCATCTATGTGGGCGTCCCATATGAGGGAACTATCAAGCTGGTAATGATAGTTTAAGCCTCATATACCTAAGTTTAAGATCGTACCTTACTTTTAAATAAATTTTCTGTTTATGTATGTAGGTATGTCTCCCTATTTGTAATCTTATTTTTATTTATTATTATTCGATTTTGTATATTGTTTGTAATTGTATTCTGTTCTTTTTTATGTCTAGTAGTTAGTGTTTTGGTGTTAGGTTGTAAGCTAACTGCTGTATTTTTTATAAATAAATAAATAAATAAATAAGCTGGAAACCAAGTAGCTTGGTCGTTTGCACCTGCTTCAGCCCCGTTGTTCCTGCGTGGACCTTGAGGGTGGCTGGACTGCCCCCATTGAGTTTAAAGTTGATGAAGCAGGTCTTATATCTGTTCAGTGCGAGTCCGTTTAGTCTGAACCACACCTCTAACTTTCCGACCACCGAATTGAGCTCACACTCTCCAGCTGGCTGTCCGTGGGCGCGGAAACCACCGCCGCTACGAGATAGAGATGGTTTTATTTTTTTTAACTCTGAATGTTATTTTTTATCTTTACTTACTACCGAATTAGGTGAGCGGAGTTAGTTAATATGTTCTATAACTACCAAAATAGGTAGAACCAAGAATACATTAACAAACTACCGTAAATTATCGGAGCACTTCGCAGTTACTTTGATAATTACCGGCTAAAGGCTCGTATAGAACGACCTGCACGACATGCGCGTAGGCTGGATATGGGTCCCACTTATTATAGAAATAAGTGATTAACTGCCAAAAACACACAGCCCTGAGTTCGGTTTGACGATAGTATCGAGACGTGATCGTGAAATTTTATTTTTCTATAGGAATTGGTATATGTTGCTTGTTGTTGTAACATCACGAGCCGGCTCCGCTCGGCTCAGCTTGTACCATTTGTGTAGCTTGTTCTCAAAGTAATATGTTTGAAAAGAAGAATTATGGTGAGGATTATGCCCAGTGTTAGTGTGAAACAGGTTAGAAAAAAATCCTAGGTTAGGTCCGCCTCCTCCTGCTGCGGTGCATGCGTCATGGATGAATGAGTAATAAATACGTCATGACATGCCTCCACAGCTGAACATGCCTCCCCAAATAAGAGGCGTTTCGCCATAATTACCACGCTTGGCAGGCGGATTGGTGGTCGCAGTGGAGGTGTTAAAAATACACGGAAGGAAGGTCAGTAGGCCTAGCCTTCCCTCCGTGTATTTTCCGGGTATTATTAAATAAAATAAATAAATAAATAATAAATAATGCTGGACAATCCACACAGCATCATCTAGCCCCAAAGTGCAAACAAGCTCTGCTTGCTTGTGTTATGGGTACTAGATGACTGATAAACTTAATACAATAGATAACATAGATAGATATTTTTATTATATATAGAAAATACCCAGAACACCCGGAACAAATATTTGCAGATCGTACAAACATTTGTCCTAAGGCGGGAATCGAACCCGCAACCTTCTGCGTCGCAGGCGGACCTCCGCCCGCCGCGCCACATCGGTCGTCATTAGATTTCTCTAGTTAAGTTAGGTGCAATATTCGCTAGAAAGAAGTTGGTCCTGCGCCTGACCTCTCACCAGTCGAGTCGGTCTGCCGTCCCATCGGATTATGAGAGTGAGGGAATAAAGAGAATAGAATATATATGTATAACTTTATTGAGCTTGTGTTTGCGCACACACACAAGTACTATAACAATGTGCTGAGCAGTATCATAACTACGAGTATGTCCTGCGCACATGGCTAGTCTCCGTTGAGACTGGCCGCCCCGTGGCCGAAAATTAGGCCACGATGACATCATCATTATATACGTACGGTAAAGGAGTGCGCATATTAAAGCCGCACCTCTCCAACTCAGCACCCGCACCACTCCGACTCAAATCGTGTTGGCCGTACGCTTTCCACGCGGCTACTGTTAGCAGCCAACGCGCTGACGTCGCGCCGCCGCCGGTCCGGCCAAGCAAGCAGTCCACGGGGGACAGCTCGCGGGCCACTCGCGTCAAGCATGCGGTAAGGAAAGGAAAGCTTCAACTAACGAGTGGCTAGGTTGCGGCAAGCGAGTGGCCCACGCATTGCCTGCTATTTTATGCTGTCATTGTAAAACGTATTCAAATGTCACGAATTTAAGTTCATATTATAACGCCCATTTTCGTGGCAGCGCGCAGCGGTGCGCCTTTAATGTGCGCAAAGCTTTATTCTTTTAATTGACAATATAATAATTACTAGTTATTTATTATTAATGTAGGTATGTGCGCGAGCCGCAAGCAGCTTGCGGCGGCTGTGTTTATTGTATTTTTTTTAATTTAATTCCCCTTTTCTTAACCTACGTCTTTGATTTTGTCGAAATCGATAACCAAGAGTGAATTTTGCGATTAGTAAATGTCAGCCATCTTGGATATTGAAACGGACATCTTTTTCGAAATCTACGAGTTCGAGTTGGTCGAAAACGATTATTTTTTTTTTTACTTGCTTTATTTGATTATTTTTTTTATTTGCTTTAGGTGGCTTTCGTGTCACTGCGGCCATGATAGGCCTATTGTGATCGCCACATTCGATATAATACTTTTTTCTATACATGACCCAAAAAAATAATGTATTTTAAGTCACTCCGCTTGGGAGATTCCAAAGGGGGAGGTGAAAAAGGGGGCGGGAGGGGGTGTTTTTTTTCGTTCAATTCGAGAAGAAACCCCTATTCGAGCCCGCAATCGGAACCCCTCTATCGGTACGGCGGCATCTGGTAGCAATCTCAAAAGGGCAGCGGGCACCAATTTTTTTTTTTCAATCAAAATCACTCGTGCCCTTTGTCGTGCTCTATACAAAAGCTCCACAAAACCACTTAAAAAATATTATTCAGTATGACTTTGTTTGGGAGCCCCCCTCTTAGGGGGGGTTCCGGTGTAGATTAGCAATCTCAAAAAGCCGGAACTTTCCCTAGGTCACCCCGACGATTCCGAAAAAACATACCTACCTTCCCTTCCACTATCAGGGAGAACAATTATGTCAATGAATAACTCAGTGGTAGTCGAGCTGAGTAAATGCGTCAAAATTAATCAACAAAGGTTCTAATTACCTATTTGTCCCACGAATTTCATGAGTAGGTATATATTTTTCTATTAATAAGTTGGTACTGGTACCTACCATTTATTTTGCGACTTGCCGTTCCAAAGCTGCAAGCCAATAAGTTCCAAAGCAACCTGTTTTTATCCGAACTTTATGTATGTACTAAATATATCTATTATGCGAATCATGTTTTAAAAGTGGGTATGTAAAACCAACGCGTGTGCCTTCGCCTTTACAACTGTAACTTTTGAAACAATATTATCTTTTCGGTGAAGGTATAGCTTAAGCTGTGCTTACTGTGTTCAGGTTGGCCATTAGGAGAAGATAAAGTTATTAACGGGGTAGAGTTTAAGCTCTAGGCATACATGAGACGTGCAACGAGCTTCCACCTCAGACAGACCTTACAGAAAAATTTAAAATAGGTAGGTAATATCCGCACGACAGAGCCGCTGAACTAAATCCCATACAAAAATGAGACGTCACGATCACGTCTCGATACTATCGTCAAACTGAACTCTGCTTACTGCACTTTTCCAATTCTACGACAATGTATCTTTATGTAATAAATGATTACAGTACAATACTTTGGGGCTAGATGGCGCTGTATGGATTATCCAGCAATATTTATTTCATTTTGTAGAGGCGGGTGTAACAGTTCAATAATTTTACAATGTATAAGAACAAGATGGTCATATTTAAAGTCTGAAAACAAATCTAAAAGCGGAAAAACAAAGTTAAACCACATAAAATGGCACATATCATTCGCACATTGACGTAAAAATACTTGCATATACATAGCTACAAGATGAAAGCGAGTTCCACGTGTATTTTTAGGCGCGCTGTGAATGGACTAAAGAGTCTTCATTCATCGCCTCCCTGTAGTGGAAAACACATCCGGATCGCAGATACCTTTTCATGAAGATGCTACTAAAAGGCTGCACCATGTATATTTATACTAAGTACCCTGGACTACGGAAGCAGATTTTCATGGATATCAGTCGAATATTTGGTTTCAAATCTTTTTTGAAACCAAATATTCGACTGATTTGTAGGAAAGCAAGTTTTCTTTGAAAATCTCCAAATATCGTAGAGAAAATGAGATAAGTACATAGATAACCTACAGAAAAAAATCGCATAGGATTGATGTTGATTGGAGGTTCAAACACACGTCTTAGTGGGTAAGTCTTTTTGACGTTAGTAACCAAATGTGATCGTGACGTCTCCTTTTTGGATGGGGAATTGCTTAGTTCCCTGTCCGCACGTTGAAGACTCTGTACCAAATTGTATTGTATAACGGAGGCGTCACGATCACGTCTCGTTACTAACGTAAATAGACTCACCCCTCAGATCTTGATGTACCCAATAGGCCGCGCAAGCCACATAGGTTAAATAAATTACAAAATAGGTCAGTGTTGAGAATTTTTTTGAATTATAATCACAAAGTTGTGTTTACTATTTAAAAATTGCAATCAAATGGTGCATTTGATGTGGGCAGCAGATTTTTTAGGGTTCCGTACCCGAAGTGTAAAAACAGAACCTATTACTAAGCCTCCTCTGTCCGTCAGTCCGTCCGTCCGTCCGTCCGTCCGTCCGTCTGTCACGTGGCTATATCTTATGAACCGTAAGATGTAGACAGTTGAAATTTTCAGATAATATGTATTTCCCTTGCAGCCATAACAACAAATAATTAAAATAAAATACACATCAAAATTAAAGGGGGCTCTCATACAACAAATGTGATTTTTTTGGCTATTATTGCTCTTTGTTTGTCTAGGTGTATCTCTTGAATTGCGATAAGTAGACACATGAAACTTTCTATAAAAAAGTAACACTTCAACTGTAATAATAACAAATATCTCTGGTATAATATATAATACTAGGCATGGTCGCAGGCCTCCTTGCCTGTCATATTGGGAGAGGCCTAGGTATACGCAAAATTTCAAGTGTAGCCCTTCCAGCATTCCTGTCTTCCGTCTACAGCACTAGTTCTTTAGTTGAAAAAATTTTAAAGTCATCTTGTTTGGTCCCACCTGGAATTTCATTCCAAATTTAATTTTTAGACAAAGCTCGAACTAGCACTTGGCGGCTTATTTTATAATATTTACAGCAACCGTTGTCAACCACGAGATTATTTCCATTGAAATTTAAAAATACCGCTCTAGCTTCCTAAAAGTTTTTTTATGCCGAGTGTAGCCCTATATATTTTTGTAGCTTTATTTTGTAGGTATCTAAGAAGAAAAAGCCTTGTCTATTTTTGGGACCACTTGTCTTCGACCCTTATTTACTGGAATATCCTAATTAAGTGAGCGAAATGCGAAAATTATTACTGTGCTCTAGCGTCGAATATAATACATATCTTTTATTTATTAGGGTTCAACATGTTATCACAGCAAATAATGAGTCAGCTTGGTCATTTCTGTCACCTTTAGCTGACAGAAAATATTATTTTACTTACTTAAACTTTATTTATTATTTTACTTACACTTTATTTACAGTTTTTACTATAGAAAATATAATATTATAAAACTATTCTACAGTAAAAACATATATCAAAACGGTGAACCACCGGCCGCGAAGCTAGCCTCAAGCGGGCGTAACTAGGGCTGCAAAGAGAGAACTTCCTGACGATGCGCACCGAGTACAGGAGTACCTACCGCCTTTTGGATCTGGCCCTTGAACCAACTTCCTAGCGAGATCTCTTCAGATGTTAATCGAAGCTACGCGGTCAAGTTAGGTCCTCCCTCTGTAGCCCTGCGCATGATATTCTCGTTAATTTATTTGGCCCACTTCATGCGCTACACTCTTCCGTCAGCGGCGGGGGCCGTTCGCGGGGCTGTGCGCCCTGCAGGCCCCAAGCCAGCTGACAGCGGGGGTCGGCCTCGCCGCATATGTGTTCGCGGCGGTCGAGACGACGACGGCAGCTCGTCTTCGCTGCTCACCATATCACTTATCTCAAGCGCCGTTCCATAATGAGTGGATAACCTTGAAGTTACTTGTGCGAGGGGGCAAAGCCAATCGGAAACACTTTTTTTTTATTGAACTTTTTTTTTATTGTGTGATATATTTTCCGTTTGGAAAATATATCACTTTTCGTAAATTTGGAAAAATTAGTACCTTTGTTCACAAGTTTGGACTTGCCAAACTTGTGAACAAAGGTATGCCCACAATTTTAAGTCTTCTTTTGTTTTTATTTTTGGAATATACTAAGAAGCAATCGCTTATCTGAACACCGTTTGTATAATTTTGATAACTTGGACCAGTCATTTTCAAGACAGGTTAAAGTGGAAAATTGTAATTTTTCTTTTAATTACGCTAAGTTTGAGAATCTGTGGTTTAAAAAAAA
Organism: Eupithecia inturbata; assembly: GCA_963662085.1. Taxonomy (NCBI): domain Eukaryota; kingdom Metazoa; phylum Arthropoda; class Insecta; order Lepidoptera; family Geometridae; genus Eupithecia; species Eupithecia inturbata. The sequence goes on along the minus strand of OY759178.1, from coordinate 13,067,342 downwards.
TGCAATTCTTGTTCTAAAACGGTGACTTTTTTTTTGCTTAGTCATGTTTCGCACATGGAAAATATTTAAATAAATAAATAATAATCTAGCCGAAAGTAAAGTGAGTTTGCGTTATAGGTACTTGTGGCTTTTACATTAAAAACAATATTTTTACTTTATAAAATCAATAATTGTAACACTATTATTATTTTTTAAATACAGTAGATGTTCTAATTGATGTCCTCCTACTCTGATGCATGCTCTGCATCTTGTAATAAAGGATTTTCTTAGCAATCTTTCGTAGTTGCGTTAGTTAACTTTTTCCGCAGCGTTTTGGACGAAGTCGTCATCGCGTCGAAGTTCCTCTATTGAGGAAATGGGTTTTTTGTTACACCTGTTGGCTGTAACAAAAAACCCATTTGCTGGCCACAGCCGCGAATCATCATCTTCCAGGGAATCAAAGTCCGTCAGGTCTTTTACCATCATGTACTTTACTAACCTGTAAACTATGTAACAGAGGTATATTGTAACTCTACAATATGAGGATTTGCAGAGCACCAGCTGCTACCATTTTTGACTGTGCTCATAGGTGCGATGAGGTAGGCAATTAGTGAAGGGTCATATTTCTGTTTAATAAACTTCTTCATGTAGGTAATAAAGATTAGAGAACGTTTGGTATGATTTATACTATAGATAGGATAAAATATAACTTGATAGTTTATTACTATCATGGCACTTATTAGGGGCTTAGGTACATGTTCTAAATATTAACTACCTACTTTAGTTTTAAGGTTGCGTTTGATGGACCGTGAAAGCGAGGGCGAAATTGGATTTTTTACAGTTTTCAATGGATATTTTGACCCCCTTACGCCAACAGCGGATTATTTTTTCGTAGCGGAATTTATTCGTGTTCAATTTAGAATCCGCTTACTTTAATAATACGTCTATATAACTTGCAGACGTAGCTAACCGATAGGATATACCGCCAGAGGAACGTTTTAGGGTTCCGTACACAAAGGGTGAAAACGGAAATCTATTACTTCCGCTTCCGCTGTCCATCCATCCGTCCGTCTATCAGAGAGCTCTATCTCAGGAACCGTAAGAGGTAGACAGTGGAAATGTTCACAGAATATGTAATTCACTTGCCGCCTTAACAGCAAATAATAAAAATAAAGTAAATGTCCGTCCCCGGGTCACCACCTTCCAAACCCACCCGCCAAATTTCATTAAGATCTGTTCATCCGTTTAGGCGTGAAAAGGTAACAGACTTATAGACAGACAGAGTTACTTTCAATAATCAAATAATATTAGTTTTTTTTTAGTTTTTTTAAGGATTACTCGCGAGGGTTAGATTTTTATCGAGTGTTTCTATGTGGGTATCTGATAAGTACTCATTATTACCTCGATGCATCAAAACAGCTGAAGTAATTTTGATAATTTCTGCATTCTGCATTGTATTTTATGGTATGTAGTACCTATGTATGTACTATAAGGACAATTTACTTTTACGTGCTCTACCAACTCTTATTATCTTACATCTTTTTCTTGTCCTTTGGTTGCCTGGAAGAAATCACTCTCAGCGATAAGGCCGCCTATTGTACTGATATAAATGTAGATATAAGGTTTTTAATTTGTTATTTTTTAGTGCAATAAAGTATTCATTCATTCAATCATAAGTGAGATATCAAAATACTCGTCTGGACCCCTGGTCCTTTATGGTTCTTTGCTACATTTTGTAGGCCTTTACCCCCCATTTTGTGAAAAAAAAGTTGAAAAGCGCGGACTAAAGTCGGTTTTTTTTTTTAATTTTTCGATTTGTCACTTTTTTATGGTTTGGTCTGTGTTGGGATACTGACTATATATTACCGTAGGTTGGTAGGTATCTATTTAAACTAGTAGTTTAATATACCACCATAAAGATCTGGGATACTCGGTACCTAACGGTAGGTATTTCATCGCTTGGTTGTTAAAATAAGATTTTACGACGTACTACCTTATTGTTTGATTTTCCTGACGGGTTTTATGATTGAAAAATCAAACAAAAGCAATCGCAATAAAGTCGGTTAAAATTAAACTGCGAAAGTTAACAAAAATATTATGATAATTTGGTGCTCGGTAAAACCATTTTAGATTTATTGCGAAGAAGCTCCATGAGCGTGACGGTTGCTTAAATCTTTTAGAGAATCATTTCAGTCAGTGATCACACTGATCACTTTATCACAGGGAAGACAAGTATTCTCGAATCAAATTTTATCCAAAAAATGTACGAGCTAGTCTTAGGACCTATTTTTGGGATATTATTTAATTCGTAGAATTTTCCAAGTGTGGGTAAACACTATAAACAACAAATCTTGGGTTTTTTTAAAGGAAGGAAAATTAAAGGGTATTTTATTATGCTATGAATAAATAATCTAATGCGACAGTTCCGCGAGACTTAAGAACTCTCGACTTCGCTGGCCACGCCAAGAGAATGGAGCAGGATCGTACTGTCAAGAAAGCGGAGGTACTCGTATGAGTTGTAAAAACCATCGCAGCGTTCACCTGTCGACTAGTATCGCTGGATAACGAAGTGGAAGCCGACCTCTGCGAAAATGACGCTATTCGCTGGCGAGAAACAAGCTCAGAACCGATATGCCTTCTGGTCTATTCAGATATATTAAACATTAATAACATTAAAATATTCTATTTACACAACAAAATATATATCTGTGTAATGTACAGGTATATCAGTCATCCATCTAGTACCCATAACCTAAGCTCTGCTTAGATTGGGGCTAGATGATGCTGAGTAGATTGTCTAACATTATTTATTATTTAATGAGGGTATCGCTCATACTATTTTCGCCGCTCATTGGCTGCTTTCAGGGTTCCGTACCCGAAGGGTGAAAACGGAACCCTATTACTAAGTCTCCGCTGTCCGTCCGTCCGTCCGTCCGTCTGTCACAGCGCTCTATCTCATGAACCGTAAGAGGTAGACAGTTGTAAATTTTAAAGAATGTGTATTTCTCTTGCCGCTAGAACAAAAAATAATAAAAATAAAACAAATATCAAAATTAATGATTCTCCCATACAAAAAACGTGATTTTTTGCGTTCTTTGCTTTTAATTCGTCAATCTGTTGAACGATAGGTACATTACTTGATAGGTACATTAAACTTTATATAAATAAGTAACACTTCAACTGTAATAACAACAAATACTAAAAATAAAATAAAGTTGAAAATTTAAAGAGTCTCTGAACAAGTGAAAATTTGATGTACTTTGAAAAAGTTGCTTGATTTTTACGGTACGGAACCCTAAGAGTGCGAGTCGACTCGCACTTGGCGGTTTTTAGGGTTTCGAAGATCGGAGATCGGTTTCGAAACCCTTATGGTATCGCTTTTTCTGTCCTTTTTTCCGTGTTTAATATCTCAGCAAATACAGCAGCAAATAACGTGAAATTTAAAATAATATAACATTTCGTGCGCTTGTAAGATTAACAGAAAATAAAATTAAAATAAATGCAAATGATATTTTTCAGTACAAATTGTGATGTCGAAATTTTATAAGAGACCTACAATGTCAAGTGGGGTATCAAATGAAAGGTATCAATTCAACATTTCAAAACAGTTTTTGAAATTTCTCTAGGTTTCATACTTTTTGAAATAAGTCGAAAATACCCGTTCCGCCCCTAACGTTTGCAGAGCGATTCATCTAAAATGTATGTAGCGTTTGTAAACAGGGATCTATATCTTACAGGGAAATTATAGAGAAGTCTGTAAGTAGACAATTTTTGAAATATGGTCAAAAGGGGGGGGGGGGTGGAATTTTCAAAAAGGGGGGCTACCTCACGTAGTGGGATATCAAATGAAAGATATCGGTTTGTACATCTCAAAACAGTTTTTGAAATTTCTGTAGGTTTCACACTTTTAGAAATAGTTTGAAAAAAGTCGAATCCATTCCCCCCTCCCCCTTTTATCTCCGAAGTCTGCAGAGCGATCCATCTGAAATGTATATAGCGTTTGTAGATATGGTTATATATTTTACAGGAAAAATAAAGAGAAGTGTGTAAGTAGACCACTTTTTGAAAAATGGGCAAAAAGGGTGGGGATAATTTTTGCTATTCATTAAATAGCAAAGTCTCTAACCAGTACCAATAGTACATATTGGTATACTTGACAACCGCTCGAAACCCTCAGCGCGCGAGTCACACTCGCACTGGACGGATCTTGTTGCATTATACTATGGATTAGTATGATGAAAAAGCAGCTAATGAGCGGAATAATATAATAAATTCGAAAATAATTCTGTCTGGTACTTTCCACGCCTAAACGGCTGAAAGGATATTATTGAAATTTGGTAACGACATACATCATTGAGCGGCGAAATTGTACTCACGGATACATCTGAATCGACCTGCTGGGTAAGTCTTGTGCGGAGGCCAAGATCTACTTTGGATCGCTGAGACACAAGAAGGTAAGTACATATACTTAGTACCGTAGATTTTAGTATGTGTAGTAAATCAGCCCACTGTACTCCGGCCAAACACAAGATACTATGTTTGTTAACATAGCCCCCTTATTTAACCTAAAATTTCTTGTTGTAGATTTTTTGACAGGATATCCACTTGTCGTTTTGAGCTGTTTCCTACAATGCCTAATGATTTATCAGATTTTTACTTTACTGTGTTGTGAGTTGTTTCCAGCACTATTTCTTGAAAATGGCTCCAGTATAGTTAGGGCAGACATTTGAACAGTACCTACTCTACCATGCTCCACCGATTGGTTGTGTCTGAAAAAAATCTACGACATATCTGCTCAAACATGATAATCTCAGAACAGAATTCTATTCCAACTTGATCCCCTAACCATATCAAACAAAGTCTATGGAAGTCGCAGAATTTGCCAATTTCGTTACGGACGGAAATAAGAGTATCGATGGATTATCTACATACAAATAAAACGGCTCTTCAGCTATAAATCTTCAAGATTGACTTATCAAAATCCTCTGAAATTGGGTACAATGAACAACGCACTTTAGAAAGGCATGCCATGCAATAATAAAAAAAACGCTTTTGCATACACATTGAGATCTGTGCATAACATATCCATAAGTTTTTGGAAAAACTAATGAGCTCGGAAGAAATCCCATCGATTATTTATGTCAAAACAAAGTCAAACTAACAGTGAAAACTAAGTAGGCACCTATAAGTTAAGTTTATAAGTACTTAGGTCTACGTCAGTCTATTTCTGAACAAAATCGTGTTATTCTCTAAGTCGGGCTCGCGCACCAAGGGTTCCGCATAATTGTAAGATCTTGTTTCTTACCAAATTTTATGATTCTAGGTCAACGAGAATTACCGTATGGTTTTGGTCCATGACGAGAATCAAAAGTAATCCATTTTGTGAATAAACTGCAAATTTACGGTTTTCAGATTTTTCCCTTTAATTGTGCTTTAAAACCTTGCTTCTTGCCAAATTTTATTATTCTAGGTCAACGGGAAATACTCTATAGGTTTTGGTCCATGGCGTGCAACAAAAGATTTTTTTTGTGAATAAACTTAAAAGTTTCTGTTTTCGGATTTGTTCCTTTACTTATGCTATAAGACCTTCTTGCCAAATTTCACGATTCTAGGTCTACGGGAAGTACCAACCCTATATGTTTTGTGTGCATATGATTCCCTTGGAATTTTCTAAATATTCAGACATAAACGGCTGTAACTTTTAATTGCGTTGACTTAGAAGTTTTATTTATATCGCGGCTCCAAGAAGTTACGGATTTGAGTATTTTATGTTCAAATTTCAACTCGATACATCGACGCGTTCCTGGGAAAAGAGGGTTGACAGACGGACAACAACGTGATCCTATTAGGGTTCCTTTTTTCCTTTTTAGGTACTTCCGTACCTCCCTAAAGGAACCCTAAAAACATTTATTTTTAAACGTAATTATTGGAAAAATCTGTTTTATTCGTTCACGCCGTGAAAATCGCAGGTGTGAAAATAATAAGGCCGCTTGTTCCACCTAAATTTGAATTTATATCGCTTTTATAAACAGAGTAATGTATCTAACCGACGTTTTGCTTCGCGTGCGTAAACATGTAAAGCTGGAAATTAACTGTTGTAATTGCTTGTTTAGAAACCAGTCTCACTTTTACACCTGGGGTGAATTACTGACGACCTGTGCGGCATAGTAATATAATAGTTATTTGTTCAACAAGTGAGAGCTAGCGAAGCAATCTAGAGTAGAGTCACGAGCGTAGCGAGTGGCGCTAAAGTAGACTGCTGAGCTATGCTATAAACATCTTTCAAACCATAACGAACGAAATTATGCGTTTCTATGAAGATTGAACGCTGTCTAACATCCTTCCGTACAATAAGCTAGAATGAGTTCAGCTCACAGAGGAGCAAGTAAGTTCCGAACATGTGTTTGGTAGATTATTTAAAGATGACACTGTCCGCCTAGAAGAATGGTCTTCACAAGACAAGTTGTTCAGGAACGCATAAAAATGGCGATGCCTTCAGTGAGAAAGTTAACCTCCTCTGGTGCAGATTCCGTAGATTATAAAAAAATAAATTTAAAAACCTGGTCGATTGTCTTTTGTCTTTTCTTACAATTATCCACGCCGACGACGACGCGACGTCACAAATCTTCGCCCCCAGTAGGAATACGAAAAACAATAGGGGATCGCGCCAGCTTTTATAACCGATAGTATCAAGAACTGTATCAATCAAGTATAAATATCTGAAAAATCGTGGAGATCAAATAACATGAGGTATGTCTAATATAGCATTTTTTTTAATAACATATTCAATAATTTTATTGGAACCATGAATATTTTTACTAAACATTCTAAGTTCCGGAATGATGTGTTTTTATGCTGGGGTTTTTTAATGCCTATACGTAATTACGTAGTTGAATCGCATAAACAGGTATCTATATAATCCTCAAATTATAAAACAGAAAAATCCACTTATAATTAAAAATAGAAGAGTATGAGAGGTATAATGAGATCAAAGTAGTATGTTGAAAAAATATGCACTTTAGGTAAGTAGGAACGTTTGTTTAATTACTTATTTCTAGTGATCGCAACAAAAAAACAAAACTATTTCCTAGTACATAGACGTTAGCACACCTTGTATTGTATAGATGTTTTTGTCCTTTACAAGCATAGTCGCGTACCACTGCTAGTTCAGCAATTCATCAACTTTTTATTCGAGCCCTATATTTACACTCATGCCTGTGATTTATGACTCGCAGTCCACACATGACCATGCGTTGGAATTGTTTGAAATAGTCCGAAGTCGTAGATACTTGTCCGTAACGAACGAAGGCCCGCTTACATCAAACTAATAAACATATTTTCCCTTAGGGAAAGTGTGCTTAGGTAAGTAAGCCTTAGGCCACTTCTACAGTTAACTTACTTCAAGATGGTGGCCAAACGCTTGACTAACTCTTAATCTTGATCAAGCTGATTTTAGTATACATAGTTTGGTGAATTCATGCCTCTGTTATTGTCAGTCGCCATAAATCAGTGTTTGAGCGTGCGAGTAGTGCTAAGTTAATCCAAAGATTTTTAAATCTTTATTTATCCCCCTAATACTCAAATGCAACTCAGATAAACACATCTCAAGTCACAGTTTTTTTATCTGTTTTAATGAATTTCAATGAGTCTTCCGGAGTAAATATATTCGTTTTATATTTCGTACATCGAAGGTAGGTACCGTACATTTTTCATTTAGTTAGGCCCAGTTTCTCCGTAGGTACTTTGTCTCAAATAACCCAAAAAATAATAAATATGTTCCGTTGATTAATATGCGACACCTTGTAACTAGCCTACAGACAAAGAAAAAAGTGCCGAGATAAAATCTCGGGGCAAAAAAGTACATAATTAAATTTTATACCTACAAGAAAATAAACATTTACGGCTTGCGGAAATTAATAACCCATTGTTTTCGTAAATATTTTCTTACCTTTAAGTTATCATTTAATTTTTGCAGTTTTGAAAATATACAAAATGTATAAGATACTTATTGAGTTACATACTTATTGTATAGTACCTAATTAATAAGTTAAGTCATAAAGTTGAGTCATTCATTGTGTAGGTAAGTCAGGTAAATTAAAAAAAAATATTAACCTGACAGGAAAGTAAATTAAGTAGTTAGTAAGGCAGCTAATCTTATAACAGAGGCCATTTAAAAAGTTTATTAGCTTTCAAAGTTTACTAAGTTAATTATCTTACCGTCTTCAGGCGGAAAATCGTTTAATTCACCTCAACTTTTCACGGCGCACCTCAATTAAACTTTCCCACAAATCCACTAAATCACTTAAAACCTCTTTATCACTAAAACAATTGCAAACTTTTTAATTTACGAATAGTAGAACCCCGAAAAAAAGAAAATTCAAATAGTTCGAAATGCGAATCCGCGCGGGAGATTTTCGCGATGACGTCACAGCCGTCCGGAGCGAGCAGTCTCTCGTGAGAAACTGGCGGGAAAATCTCGCAGTTGCTGGGATGTTGGATCGCATCGCATCAAACATTCTGGACATAGACCACACATAGACACTCGGGTTCCCATTTTCAACGCTTGCAATTATTGTGTTTGATGGATCGCTTATTTTATACGAATGACGAATAAAACGTTTAGATCAAACAAATACGAGATTCATTGACGTAATGCTGCGTCATGATTCTTCTTTAGATCCGTGTTCACCCTATGTTCACGTCGTTCATTGATGGATTTGGAGAGCCGTATTACATTATCTATGTAATTATTTACCCAAGCACAGAAATACACTGCCGGCCAAAAGTTTGAGACCACTGTAAAAATCTTTGTCACCAACAAAATATTTCAAAGTACACATATGATAATGAGCTAATTTGAACACCTGCGTATTCTATTATTATTAAAGAATTTCTAAGAGTCATTATTTATGTTGTTGTTTAAGTTATCATCCTAAAAAGGTCTATTGTTTCAAAACATCAATGAGCGCCGCGCAAGGACCAGGTGGTAGAGTCATTGTAATATTTTTATGATCTGCTCATTACTTATTGTTTTGGGTTTGTTTCGCGTTAACCGATATCAGGGATTATGTTAGCTTCCTAAAACATATTTAGTACCTGAGTTTTTATGGAGTAAATTATTTTCTACCTTATTAGTCTGAGCTCGTCGTTGCTACAGTGAAGACATCTTAAAATGGGAAAAGTTCGCGAAATTAGCAGTGAAACTCGCTCTGCCATAGTTGTTTTATACGGCGAAGGCAAATCTGAACGTGCGATTGCCTCTCAACTTAAGTTGTCGAAGACTTGTGTTCATAACACAATAACCCGATACAAGGAGACTGGCAGTAATCAAGATCGTTCGCGTTCGGGAAGGCCGAGAACTACCACTTCTCGCGAGGATCACTTCATCATCACTACCAGCAAGCGGAATAGACGCCTAACAGCACCAGAAATCCGCGTAGAAGTGAACAAATCCCGATCAGAACCTGTATCATTGACTACAGTAAAAAGACGTTTGAGAGATACTAAGTTATTTGGTCGCGTCGCCGTTCGAAAACCACTACTAAGGCCAGAAAACAAAAAGAAACGGATGCAGTGGGCCCTTACCCATCGAGACTGGACTGAAGAAGACTTTAAACAAGTTCTTTGGTCAGATGAATCCAAATTTGAAATATTTGGTTCAAAACGACGAATTTTTGTTCGACGTAACGTCGAGGAAAAGATGATGCCAGACTGTGTGGTGCCAACAGTCAAGCATGGTGGTGGTTCCATTATGGTCTGGGGATGCTTCTCGGGCCATGGAACCGGAGATTTGGTACGAGTCGAAGGAATCATGAAAAAGGAGCAATATAAACGAATACTACAGCAAAATGCCATTCCGTCTGGTTCAAGAATAATTGGAGATGGATTTTTTTTCCAACAAGATAATGACCCAAAACATAGTTCAAAATTATGCAGGGGTTATTTAGAACACAAAGAAACAGAAGGGGTTTTTAAAAACATGGTGTGGCCCCCTCAGAGTCCGGATCTCAACCCGATTGAGCTTTTGTGGGAAGAGCTTGATAGAAATGTGCGCAGTTGTTGTCCCACTTCGCAAGAAGACATGTGGAAGGCTTTACAAGAAAGCTGGAACAATATATCACAAGATACAATCGACAAATTGATTGCTCGTATGCCAAGAATAGTGAAAGTAGTAATAAAATGCAAGGGAGGGTTTTTCGACGAAAAATCTGTATAAAATATGAGCGACATTTTTAAAGTAAATGGTTGATTTTTCTTGATTTTTTTGTTTTCTTCATAATGTATGTGTATTAGGAAATAAGTATTTTAATTCATAATTAAACCTCTTGCTTTGTATTTTGAGTTTTATTTCATTTTCCTACTTTGATGTAGGTGGTCTCAAACTTTTGGCCGGCAGTGTATATATCTTGATAGAAGCAAAAAGTTTGTTTGCTTAGCGTGCCGAAAAGAGGGGCTGGAGAGCCTCTTTGCTTGCCGCGAAATTCAGTCCGCTATCGACCGCTTTCCACGTGGGACGTCAGGCAGGTTATAAAAACAAAATCTCGTTCAATAATTAACTGTTCAAGCACCACCAAAAAAGGAAATTGTGTAATTTAGTGGTGTTTTACATCATTAAATTACGCTCGTGACGTCAGAGAACCTATGCAAAATGTTACACGCTCGGTTTCAATACAAATCGGCGAACTCTTTGCTTATCCAAGTCATTATTTTACCCAAGTTATTATTATCACTAAAGTCATTTACAATTAAGTACAACGTGATTTTTACGATGATTTGAGTTTTGAGTTTTCCAATTTTTCGGCACAGTTTCATGCGCCATGATCACGAAATAACTGAAGTCATTTGACTTCATTTCTTTCGTGTCATTTGACTTGAGGTGCCGTTGTAAATAACTATAGTGTTTGTTTAGGCCTAGATCAGGAAGTCCCTCGACAATAAAACAAATCATCTGTAACTAAATTATACTTTTTTCTTTTTTTTACTTTTTACTTTACTAATCAAAAATACAAATTTGTGTCTGTTCATCTCTAAGATGACGGATGAGAGCGTGTAGCCTAGCCTATGCGTGGGGAATTCAAACAATAGGAAGAATTTATAAGTGGCCCCGCAGGACTAGCTTATGTCACTGTCAGATGTCTTCTGGTTTGGTCTTGTAGTGGAGAGATGGTGCTGTCCGCAACAGTGTTAATAACCATGATAGTTTTAAAAATCTTTTTTTGACATTTGTTACAAATTCATTTAATTAATTTATATTGTATTTGTAATTTAGAAATAGAAATTGTAATATTGAGTAATGGAAAATATATATTTGCATGCTTAAGTTAAGTAGAATATAACTGGACTTATCTATATATATTATATACATATATATATATATATATATATATATTATATAGTTTTAAGACATACATTGTTACATATATTCTGGCAAATAAACATCTTTAATCTTTAAAAGTTTTGTCATTATCAGTCAACGGTTATTCGTTGTTGGTGCTTGACGAATGGTGATCTCAGTATTCTCAGCAGAGGTCAGAGGCCTAGCGACAAAAAGTGAAAATGACTTAGTAGGTACTTAGTCAAACTTATCGTAGCTCGATATTAATTACTTAGGTAGGTAGATACTCGTACTTACGTACATACTTACAGCAAATCAATTGTGTAGGAAATTTAGTCAGCTGCCCTAAGATGCAAAGGACATTGGTAAATAAATAAATAAACTACGTATAAACTAAGTACCTACGACTGCAATTATTTTTTTTTTTATGAAGACTAGAAGACTTTCAGACTCGGACTAATTTACATCAGCAGATTTAAACCAAAAACGGCAGGACTCGAACCCGCAACAGCATAAGTTCCCCGCCCACTACGCCACGAAGGTCGTTCACTATTCCCGAATTCCAAGAAACTTCATAAGGCACCCAGTCTCGGAGAGAGCCGCAAACTGCAACATTCAGGAATTCCGTCGCTTTCATTCGTGATGAATTTAACCCATCCCCCCCCCTATCTTCTCTGTGGGGGCGTAGAGGATATCGAGAATTAGACCCGAAATAAGGATTCTACGAATAAGGACACTAGTAATTGGTGGTTAGTATATATTCGTAAGGTAAGTAAATAAAGACAAAGACCTTTTCTTTCATTTTCATTTCATAACAAGCTTAGGCCTTAATAACAAACACCACTTATATCGAGTAGTTTAAACAAGTATTGCTTTAGCCCCAGGACGCTACAGCCGGTTCTAGGCATCAAGGGGGCTGGCAGGCTGGACCGTTTTTGAAACAACCATTACCTAAGTAATGTTAAAATACCTGTCGTCTAACTTAATATCGATAAGAGCTTTTACGCCTAGCGCGCAATGTCAAGTTTAGGTTATTCAAACCCACACAGAAGCGAGCGTGACAGTGTGAGTAGCGCTGGCGCGTTATATGTTATAGTACATACACACAGGTAGTATATACACTTTGATCCGTTCGAGTGAAATTGTTATAGCAATTATTTAATTTAAATTTGAACTTTAACAGAAGACTAAGTTACGAGTAAGTTACTAAGTACAAATTAAACACTTGGTACGAACAAAAAAGACGGATTTTTATGGTTCTCAATTAAATATTTTGGACCCGTAACCTATTGCGTCGCCGACTCTCTGGTGGAATGTTTGTATGATCTGTTGCAGATATTTGTTCCGGGTATTTTGGGTGTTTTCTTTGTATGATTAAAACCAAATAAAAATCTATGTATGATTGTGATTACATACATAGATAGATATTTAGAGCGTCTGGTCGAAGGGACGCGTGACCCGAGAGCTGGTGGGTACCGTGCGCAGCGCATCAGCATTGCCATACAGTGGGGCAATGCAGCCAGCGTCGTGGGGACGCTTCCGACTGGTACCCATTGACAGTTGAGCTACCTGTAGATTATTTGCCACAGTCTGCAGTTAGCTTAGTTGTTTCAATTGTAAATACTAGTTCTAATATGATTGTAATTGTCTTTCTTAATAAAGGCCATTGCCATTTCAGAAAGAAACAACTAGGCTTTGTATGCGCTACGCTACGTTTTTCCGTATTGTCATTCATGTGTTATTATTTTTGTTTTGTTGTTATTACTGTTATTTGTTATTTTGTTGTTACCTGTTAGTTCTTTTTACTTGTTACCTGTTTGTTAAAATGCCAAAAATAACGAAAAGACTGTTCTAAACAATAAAGACCGCGAGTTTATAGTTCGCTTGCGTGAATATTTTGAGCCCGAGAACCAAAATTGTGGACCCTTTCTGCCATTGGCACAATTGTGTGATAGGGTTGCAGATGCTCTTGGTATTGGACGAGCTACAGTTTCATGCATCAGCATGGAGAAATATGGCGAGACTTCAGGCCAAGTGATAGAGGAGGACGCCGAAAAAAATTTGTGTACACCAAACAAAAAGAGAAAGAAAGCAGTGACAGAAATTGATAATTTTGATACCGCTGCTATTCGCCACCACATTTATACGTATTATACACGGGGTGAGTATCCAGCGCTGAAAAAATTAGCCATCAGCAACCCATCACTTGCCAAAGACTTTGAAAATATTCGCGTATAAAAAGAGCGACAAAAGAAAGATTATAATGGAGCGAACAGATATTGCTCTAGCCCGGGTTCACTTTAAGCGCAAAACAAAATATATATCAGACTTGGAGAAAGTGGTTTTTCTGCCTTTCATGGCTCAACGCAAACCACAAACACAGATGACAAAGCGGAATCTACCACCAAAGTACCCGAAGGCAAAGGACAGAGACTCATAATTGCTCATGCTGGGAGGTCTTCAGGTATTGTGCCTAATTGGCTTCTGGCATTCAAGTCGGTAAAGACCACAGAATACCATGAAGAAACGAATTTCGAAAAATTTAAGAAGGGGTTTTTGACTATTGAATAATTTAAACGGGCCGCATGTGATTATCATGGACAATGCTCCGTACCACTCAGTGCAAAAATACAAACTGCTGACGTCCAGCAGCCGAAAAATGGAACTAATCGCATATCTGCAAAGAAAAGGCAAAGAAGCCAACAAGACTATGCTGAAAAATGATTTACTGCAGTTAGTTAATATCTACAAACCCCGAAACCCAACTTACATTTTAGATGAAATCGCAAAGAAAAAAGGCCTTACGGGTCCTCCGTTTGCCACCATATCACTGGCGGATATAACGCTATTGAACTGATATGGGCCTACGTCAAAGGTCACGCACCAGAAATAATACTAAACCGCCTTTCACGTCAAATAAAATGCTCACATTACTGCACAATGCCTGCGAAAATGTCACGAGGTCTGGAAAAAAGTGGTTGACAAGTGCAAAAAAATCATAGATAAAGATTGGGAGCGCGATATTCGCTTTGACAATTTGTCTGATCAAGAGTTAATAATAAATCTACAGGATTGCTCAAGTGAGTCCGAATCAGAGTATGATGACAGTGACATGGGTTGTGTTGTGCACCACTTTATTAAATTACGTGTAATAAATATTTAAAAGGTTCAAGATCCTTCCGTTACCTTGCATGTACTTACATCAGAGATGTCTGTGTCTTTGTCAAGCATTACCCTCAGTATTTAAAAACACACGTGTAAGTCCTGACTAGACATACGAGGCATAAGAATAGACTATTTGTCCCGCCTTGTCGGATAGAGCTTGTTAAGCGTTACTCCTACTATCATGCCATTAATATCTACAATAAATTACGTAATAGTTTTAAAGATTTGTATCTTAACGCTTTCACTGCTCAGCCTCTGCACAACGTCCTGCAAGGCCGCAGCCGGTGTATCTACAAGAACCACATGTGAGTCGTGGGCAATGAATGTGTTAACCTTTTTAAACTAAATTGAAACACTGGCTACTAGAAAACTATTTTAAAGCGTAACGGCCTTTTTGAATTTTAAAAATTGATTGACTTTTCCAGCTTACTTATTTTGCTTTTATTGTACCAACCTGTTATTCAGAATTTGACTTTTTGTAATTTTTTTATTTTATTAATTGACATTTAAAATCATCAATAATTAAAATTGGAAAAATCGATGTATAACATTTTGCACACCCTAATGGGTAGATTGTATATGGGTATATGGGCTTATTTAGGTAATTTTAAGAACTTATGTACATACATTCAGCAAATAAATGATTATGATTAAAAACCACACATATTTCTTGTTTTATCTTAATATATAAAAGAACAAGCGATTTTCTGGGGACAACGCCCAGCCTAAACCGCTGAAGCTAGAAAGCTGAAATTTGAAACGCAGGTACCTGTTAGTGCACAACCTCCCGTTATTCTTAACGGGAGGTTATGCACTAACAGGTACCTGAGGGATTTTTGGAAATTCCACAGTGAAAAGGGGGGTTTGTGTTATGTGTTATTTTTTGTAACTCTTTAATCAGTGGCCTAATTAGCTTGAAACTTACAGGTAAGAATACAAAACTATTGAACACATATTTCAGGATTTTTCAAAACTTTACTAAAAATGCGGTAAATCGGGTTATTCAATTTTGTGATTCGTAATAAACTATAAAGTAAATATTTTTTGTATTTACTAAATATACTGTCTTTATACTACTGTGGGTTGGTTGTAATAAAAGAGAGTTTGTTTCACTTTACTGCGACTATTCAATATACGAGACACGAGTACATAAAATTAACGTTTACGATATCTTTAATCCTTATTTTAGGATGTGTGCTAACAATTGGAGGTTGCTGAAATGACTAGTTAAACTCGGCTTAGCTACTGAAAAAGCTGACTTCGCGAAACGCGTTTGCGCCGCGTACTTTATGCTAAATTTGACACTACACAATGGTACACGTACTTTTTATTTTTACAAAACTACCCCTAGGGGTGTGCAATCAATTTCCACGCGGGCGAAACCGCGGGGCGCAGCTAGTTTTAGTATAATGACAACTATTAACTCGAAAAAACGGATCAAATTTAACAATTTAGTATACGAACCCCAATGTCATAAAAATACAAGAAATGTTTATAATATGTGCATTACTATTTAGAATAAATTACCAGAAGACTTAAAGAAACTTAATGGAAATATATTTATAAAAAAGTTTTAGAAAAAGTTAAGTTGTTATTGGATGGCTGCTTGAAACATGTTTCTATAATGTAAACGAATATTTAGAATATGATTTGTAACATAAATGACTAGTACTTTTAATAATAATATGACTCGCACAATATTTGCACGCCTGCATGCAGGCTGAATACTGTTACTAATATAGTTATATATAAGACCTGACATTGTAAAATAATTATGTATTCTTGCAAATAAATGATTGATTGATTGATTGAAAAAACAGTCATACTAAAATCGATATTTAGTATATAGAAAATTCGATGATCGATTTAATTTCAACATCGTTCGATAATCTATCTTTTCCGCCACTATCCCAACTCTAGAAAGGTCAATCATCTATCCAATGTCAATGTTTCGCGTATCAACCTATATAATAACAAACTGTAGCTTTATTATTCTAAAAAAATTCTAAATTTATATTTTATAATCACTAGCTGCTTAGTTAATAACAAAATACTTTAATAACCAAATACATGTGTAGGTAATAAATTAATTTAAAACAAGCCAAGTCAACGGCAAAACTAATGTTAGCTTAACTGCATTACGCAGTTACAGCATCTTTATAGCCTACATCATAAGTTCAAGCCACCCAGAGGTCTGAGCGTCCCGCTGACGAGCTGAACAGACGTCTCCAGCACCCGCTGGATGTTGATGCTTCCAGCTTCCTCTCACTGTGGCCCAACCCCTTAGCCATTAGTATCTGATCGGTCCTGTGAGTCTGCTTGACCGGCAGTGAGAAAATCATTCCCTGTGTACATTGCACGCCGTACACGCCCTTGTTTGCTTCCCACTTTCCATCTGTTACCTTTGGTCTCCTGGTTACAGATATCCCGTTTTATCTATATATTTATTTAGTACACTTATATGGTCAGGCATAGGGTTGTAGGATCACACACATTAATAGGGCTACATTATTAGGGATGATTGACTAAAATTGACTAAAATGGTTCCGTAAGTAGCGGTTAGGCTTTAGGGTTAGGCTACGTAGAGTAGACTACGTAGATTAGGTAATAGTGATTAGGATCGCTTTGTGCTTGTGTACACCCGTGTGTACCTACATTCAACGCCAATACGTAGGGTAAAGTACCAAGCACTGGGTTCTCCTACAGTAGGAGTTTAGTGTCTGTACCACCGCCCGATCATCACACACCCGTGCGTTCACCAGAAACGTACGTAGGGTTAAGTTAAGTGTAGACTATCAGGAAGACAATTCTCGCCAATTTAACACTCGTTATATATCAAAAGAACTGTCAAATTTGACAGATCTTTTATATTAAAATTGTCAAGTTTGACAGTTCTTTTGATAATTATCGAGTGATAAATTCGCGAGAATTGGCTTCCAGGTACATACATCATTTTTATTAGGAGTACCTACTTCATACATATTTAGGTGATTTTATCAGTTCTTAATTCTTGTTTTCTGATTATTTCTTCTATCAACTTATTTTGTAGTTAGAACAAGCATTGTCTACCTATTGTTGATGCGCTTGATGATTTGATTAAATAATAAAATAGATATGTACCAGAACTCGCCATTTTCCCATCGCTAACGTGCCTGTAAGACCTACAGGCCTACAGTGTTCATAGGTAGGTACGTTGTTGCTTTGGTTTCCAACTTCGCGTCCAGTGTCTACCCACCCCTAGTCTAAGATTCAGGTAGATAAAGGTCAAAGCGCACATAACTGAATATCACAGCAAGTAACTAGAACTGCTACCGAATCGTCTGGAAACCCATTGCGAAGCGATGGCTACGAAACTACTAAAGGTACGTAGGCCTTTTAAATTTTATTTTTATGACAATAGGTACATGCAACAATCCGTTGTCTAGTCTAGCGGGCATTTCGTTTATTATTTTTCAGAAACCAAATGTCGTAATTTTTTGTTAGATATTATTTTCCTGTGTTCTATGGTCGAATCGGAACCCCCTTCAAAGTTTGGTCCTTACTTTTTATTACACCCTTAGTTATTCTGTCGTGTTAGGTGTAACGTGTAACGTTCTAAGAAGGTATGTAGTACGTAGCGAAGGTAATAGAGCACTTAGTTTTTTTAAATGCATAAAGCAAAGTAAGTTTAAGTATTCAGGTATTTGTCTACGTGTCTCAATAATTTTTTTTTCTTTCTTATTTCTAACGTAAGCTGCTATGATCTTTAATTTGATTCTTTCAAATAAATGAATGTCTAGGTCTATTTTCAGTCAATAGTTACATTATGTCCCTCCCTTAGGGAGGTCACAAATATCAAAGTCGAAGCGAAGTCGCGGCGGACTCGAGGCGCGGGCGAACATCGCGTGTGCTAAGAGTCGAGGCGGGCGGCGCGGCGGCAGCGGCGTTTATGCCTTGGTTTGATGCATTCAAGTATTATGCTGTGTTATTGTCCAACATTATTATTATTATTCAACATGTCCTTTTCAGAAGATGAAGACGTGCTAGCGCTTATCATTAATTTAAATAGAAAACAGCGATAGAGGATTTATCCATACCTACTTAAAAACGAGCTTTAAAGCGGTGCGATTAGAAGGGCCCGCGAGTTGTAGTTGTTTAAAGAAAAATTTCAAAGATTTTCAGAATATCGAAAACAAAGTTCTTTTTTTTTTCAAGAAATGGCCCATTGCGGTCCATATCGTCTCGCATGTTTAGTTTACAAGCCACGTGTAAACGCTCCAGTGCTAAATACTGAATGCTAAAAAATGGCGGACAAGCGAGGTGAAGTCGCGGCGGGGGCCCGCCCGTACCTCGACTCTTGTCTCTTGTCTTGTTATCTGTTAGCGCAGGTACACTTGAAACTATGAGATTAAAACTATGAGATTAAGCTTCTGCCCGCGGCTTCGCACGCGTTTTTTTCGGGATGAAATGTAGCCTATATGTTCTCTATGCAAAATTTAAGGCATTATTTTTCCGAAGACAACGTCAAAACAACATATCGGATGTTTTGGACGTTGTCTTCGGAAAATTAACGCATAACTTCACTTCTTTATAATACTGCCATTATTATAATTATTATATATAAGATAATGACTTTTACGATACAAAATTCGGTGCAGGGACCGAAATTATAACATTTTATAGGTTAACAAATCGTGAACGTTAAAAAATCTTATATTCGTTTTTCTAGGTGACCGTAATTATAATAGCCCTTAAGACGCTTCTAAGGTCTCATTTGTTGTTAAAACAAGCGAAATTGTTGTTGAATATGCTATTCAGGTCAAATATCACACTTCTTAAGACAATAACTGAATTAAGCTTCTAAGTTAACTGTTTAATTTAATTACTATAAATAATTTCAGAACACGTTCGCCTAGGGATGGGCTAGTTTTTTATCGATGAAATTTAAGATATTTCTACATGAGGAATGTAAAGTAAAGCGGTTTATCAATATATAGGATCGAAAATTCACATTTCATTGAATTCACGTTGGTACCTTTTCTTTGACGCAGGTAGAGCCTAATTTGTAGGTACAGAGATCTACGATGTAGCACCGTAGCATGGCATCGGAAAACTAAATAAATAATGCTGGACAATCCACACAGCATCATCTAGCCCCAAGCTAAGCAGAGCTTGTGTTATGGGTACTAGATGACTGATATACTTAATAAATACAATACTGTACATAGATCGTACAAACATTTGTCCTTAGGCGGGAACCGAACCCGCAACCTCCTGCGTTGCAGGCGTACCTTCGCCCGTCGCGCCACATCGATCGTCATTACCTATTGACAAAGGTATAATCCTGACTGGACTACATCGAAAAACTGCAGACAAATGCTGGATGCGGCAAGCTGGCAAGTGTTATGGCACTCATTAGGAGAGGCCAATGTCCAGCAGTGAACAAGTATAGGCTGATGAGGGTAAATCCCGACTGGAGTGCTTATCAACCTACGCATTTTATACGTAGCAACGCTACGATGTTACGTTGTAAAATACTGTTTTTATTTTTAAAGATAGTAGGTAAATCACGCTCTTTGACTCACGCCAAAGAAGTAAACTTACTTACATCAAGTAAATAGAGTAATTTTGGATCGAATACACCGTAACATCGTTAAGCCGCTTTCTTAATACAACACTAGGTACTAAAAGTAATAATGGTGCTGCCTTACTAAGAAACCACAAAGGAGGTTCTAATTTAGATTTCACTTAACTATTTTCCGGCAATTTTGACACGTAGAATGAAGGTCTTTGTGCCTATAGAGGTTATAATGGAAGCTTTCCATGACCCCCGTAGCTGGTCTCTTTGGTCACAAATTAATAGATTTCAACCAGTAATGGTCGATGAATACTAAGTTCCTTTTGATCTTGATTGAATTGCTACAAGCAAAATTAAACGACCACCGTGAAGGTAGTGGGAACCTACGAACTTACTTGATGCGGGCCGACCACTGTGCGATTACGGTAAAATCTCCCATTCAATGAATCGCCATCCGGACAGACTGGGTATAAACAATTTCGGTTTCCATAACATACTTTAAAAACAAATACATACAATTTTCTGGCTGGATGGAGCTGACCGACGAAGAAGCTGTCAACACTAAAGTCATTTACGACGGTATATTTACCATGATTTGGGTTTTCATATATCGCAAACTCAATTGCAATGTTTACTTTTATATCTTTGAAAATACTTACAGGTTACATAACGATAAATATCATACCTTACTTATATTACTCACACTAGACTTGTAGCTTTGAATCAGAATTACTGTAAGCGAGCAAAAAAAGAGGTCAAGTGTGAGTATTACGACAATTGACTTGACTTAGGTTATATCGTTATCGTATATCTTGACGTTGACGTAAATAATTCTGTCGTCGATCGGCTTTATCCCCCCAGAAAGATGTAGGTATGTATTTTTTTAGTACCATATTAACCGAAATCGTTTATGGCCAATCTCCCCGGGTGGCCCATTCAATGGGGATGGGAGTTTTTAACGTAATCGAACCGCAGGGCCGGTCATTGTAGGAGCCTTTGTCCAGCTGTGGACCTCTATCTACTGATCTCAGTTGACATCCACTGCTGCACGCATCGCTTTTGTTTTCATCATCATAATCATCTGATTTTGAAGATGAAGCAAAAGCGACGCGTGAGCCGAGAGCTGGTGAGTATCTGGCGCAGCGCATCAGCATTGCTATACAGCGGGGCAATGCAGCCAGCGTCTCTTCCGACTGGTATTGATATAGATCAGCTGAGCTACCTCTAGATTGTTTGCAACACTTTGCAGTTAGCTCAACTGGTTAAATTGTAAATACTAGTTCTAATTTGTTTCTATTCTTAAAATTTAATAAATATTATGAAAACTAAACTAGGTAAGTATAAGGTTCCCTCAACCACGTTAACCAGGGGTTAAATCAAAACCTATAGCCATCATCGGAGCCTAAAGTAAGGGTAGTTAGGGTTCGCAAATCCCTGGGTTGTTCCTGAGAGTTAGTTCCGTAGGTACACGTTAGCCACAGCCCCACAGGTGGGGAGAAGATTATCAACATCAATTCATCATGTACTTAATTAACAGCCGACAACTTGCTGACAATGATATAGGGCGTGAGTGCCAGTACCGCGCTCCATACAACGTTATTTGAACCCAGGAAGAAGCCAACAACACGTAAACAATTAAAAAAATGAGAGAGTTAATTCTTGCAACTTAACAATGAAATAAAATAATATTAAAATTTTCTCGACTTATAGGTTTTGTAATTGATTTTTATTGATTATTTATTTATTTTATTTATTGATATGGATCGGTTGAGCACCCTGTAGATTCTTTGCAACAGTCTGCAATTAGTTTAATTGTTTCAATTGTAAATACTAGTTCTAATTTGTTTTTATTATTGAATTGTAATTTTCTTTGTCAATAAAGATATTGATTTTAAATCAAGACAATATGACTATAACCTTACTGAAAAAAAAAAAACATTGATGAAGTTGTTTGTAATGGGTTATATCCGAAAGTTACTGAACGAAACGCTAACTAAAATAACTAGGAGGTATATCTTTACACCCACCAAATAGGCGGAAATAATTGGCGAAACGATACCACACGGATCTGATTCTCACAATTATTTCACACACCATACGTTATTCTTGAGTGAGCCCCGTCCATTTCTTGACACGTTTTATTCAGGTACCTAGTAACTACGTTTGCGAAGCCGCAGCTTTATTACAAAGAAGCAACTAACTAACGACTCTATTATTTAAACGAGATTGAACTGTTTAACTAAAACAATAACAACTGCATTTGCATGGAACGATCAGCTCACGCTAGATGTTCAGATCTGAAGCATAATTGGATTCGGAACCATATCTGCTCTTAACCTATACTTTGTATATACCTAGAGGCCATGTAGATAGGTTGATGTAAATTGATATCACTATCAGTAGTATTGAATTACTATACCTATAAGCAAGGTAAGTACAGATCTCTTCATGGATGCATGGGTACCTATGTACCTGTTACCTAGAGCCGTGCTTAAACTTAACCTACAAATTCCGGTTGGTCACATCTTCACATGTCAAGTTGAAAAAAGTTGTTAAGTTTTATCACACCAAAAATGTAATGTGAAAAAAGAGCCAAGCTCAGTAGACGATTCTCTCAATAAAAGAGTTGAAATCTAAATGGGTGCCAAGTTGACCGTTATTTGTGGCGTCGCGCGTCGTCGTATGGGGGAGGTCTTTGTCCAGAATGGACGTTTGTAGGCTGATAAGATGATGAAACACTTTTTTAAATATTGCAATAAGTTGAAGTTTTGAATTTTTACCTGTATTAACACACCTGTAACAAATAATAATAAATAGATACAATTTTTAAACAAATAATTTTAAATTATTTAGGCATTGGAAAATAAGGTAGACAGATACGCACCCAAGCAGAGCGAAGTTGATGTTACGTGTCTATTCAATAAATTAACTTTTTTTGGCTTTTACAAAACATATAAACGCGCGTGAAACTGTACGGTCGCACTTTTGCGTCGGTCGGCGTTTTCGCTGTATTTGAAGCATTCGAAATGCCTACAG
The DNA here is from genome assembly GCA_963662085.1 of Eupithecia inturbata. Lineage (NCBI taxonomy): Eukaryota > Metazoa > Arthropoda > Insecta > Lepidoptera > Geometridae > Eupithecia > Eupithecia inturbata. Next base: position 13,044,270 of record OY759178.1, on the reverse strand, counting down.
ACGTTGTTAAATGTAATTCATGTAATATTGATAAATGAGCTACTCGCTTTTGTGCAAAATAAAATTAGAGTGATGGATGAGCAAAGTGTATCAATATTTGTAAGACGGCTTTCACGTTAGAAGATGAAGACAAGGCCAAAACTCTTTTATTTGAGTCTGTGCCTGAGTCAATGCGAAAAATCCCCCGTAAGAAAGGAGATACCAAAATTGTTAAACTTGGAAGACATCATAAAGCTCTATAAGGGCACTGACCCAGAGTCAATTCCAATTTTTGTTGTGTTACAAAAGATCTGCACAAACTACCGGCTGTTACTTTGGACCATCTTGACTGCAGCCGTTTGCTGAAAGATTTATTAATCTTACAAACCGAATTAAATTTTGTAAAAGAATATTACGCAACAAAATCTCTGGTAGAAGAACTTAAGTCGGAGCATAATTCCAGAAAAGCGAGCTCGCATGTCAATTTGAATAACAGCGCCAACGGTCGCGATTTTTTTCCGAAGAATCCAACTCAAGCATCGTCTTCTCCCTTACGCGCAACTGATGACACTATTCTTCCCGTCTCACTAATGTCACCTATAGCGCCCGCCCGCGCCGGAGGTCATGACCCCGCCAACTTGAACGGAACGCGGGAACAAAACCGCGGGAAGGGAACTCCACGACCACTAATAAAATCAAAGATTATGAAAAATGCGCGCAGTATGAAATGGAGCCTAAAGAGGACGCGATGAGTATCTCAACAGCTGTAGCGGAATGTCCTGATCAGAGGTCTTGTATTGAGACATTTGTATCGGCGTCGGAGGATTGTACGAATAACAAAATATGCAAAGAACTGGTAACCAGCATAAAAACTATGTCGGAGGTCGTTCGCAATGGATTAGAATGGAGGCAACAAAAGCCTTCGGAGCAGTGGATAGAAGTACAAAGACGTCGTTATAAAAACAGATTTTCAGGAAATATTGGGAGAGCTGAAGGTAACAATAAATTTAAACTCGGCCGCGGTTACATTTAGATTTATCAAAAGCCTTTGATAGATAGTAAACTTCAATGGGGTCCACACATAGACAAGCTATCGAAGAGACTTAGTTCTGCAGCGTATGCAGTCAAAAAAATCAATAAATAAATAAAATTGAAAAAGTTATCAATAAATAAATTCAAACAAATTGTCCTTTGTACAAAGGCATACTACAAAATATCAGATTATTTAGAGGATAAAAAATCTTGGGACAAGTTTTGCTCCAACTCGAAAACTAACAACCTAACAAGGTAAAGGTTTCTTGTTCGCTTCTTTGCTTTACCTAAAAATATTGAAGTGAGCAAAAATCAAAGTGATCTTGTTTTACTTATGTAATTTGAATTTTGTGAATTGTCCAAGAATCCTGTAAGGTCTAAAGGAAATAAAGCACTTTGAATTTTGAATTTTGTTTCTTATCAGCTTCTTTGGAATAAGTTTGACAAAATTCTGTCAGCTGAAATAGTTAACATATTCATGTACTGGTATTCAAACCAACTTCATAGTGTTAAATGTTCCAGTGGGGTTTCAGACATGAACTGATTGGAATGCGGTGTTAGACAAGGTGGATTGACATCACCAAAGCTTTTCAACCTGTACATGAATCAGCTGATTGTTAAACTCAGCAACATCTATGCAGGCTGCTCTATAGATGGTTTCATAATCAATATAAATTACGCCGATGACATGGTGTTGCTGTGTCCATCAATTTGTGGTTTAAGAGGGGAAAGAACAAGGCTCCTCAAGCTGTACCACCTGTATTTGTAAACGGTAAAGCATTAAATATTGTTAACCAATTTAAGTACTATATTTAATATATAATACAGGAAAGACAGAAATGGTGATATTCAGGTCCGGGAAGGGACCGGTGAGCGTACCGGAGGTCTATCTGAACCGGCAGCCTGTAAAAATAGTCGAGAAATTCAAGCACCTTGGTCACATTGTGACATCTAACCTTAAAGATGATGATGATGTGGAACGGCAGCGTAGATCACTCTGTATCGTAGGGAACATGATCGCAAGGAAGTTCTATAGGTCGTCGCCCGACGTGAAACTGACATTGTTTAGGTCTTTCTGCCAGACATTTTACACCTGTCAGCTCTGGACTGACTACACCAAAAAGACGCATGACAGAATACGCGTGGCCTATTATAACATTTTCAGACAACTGATGGGCTTGAAGCGCTTCTGTAGTGCTTCTGAAATGCTAACACAGGCCCGCGTACTCTTTTAACGCTATTCAGCGGAAGAGGATTGCGTCATTTATGTCCAGAGTTGACTCGTGCGATAATTCAATTATCAGAAGTCTGGCAGCAAGACTTATTCATACAACTACATTTAGACGGTGGGTGGATATTGCCACCTAAATATTGTATTGTAATAAGACTTTTATGTACCAATCTTTGTACTTATGTATTTAGGTTTAACATTAACATCTATTTTTTTGTACGTCAAATATGGATCATTGTGTCTGCAATAAAGAATTATTATTATTATTATTATAATTACTAATGATCTCAAAGATACAGCGATATTGAAAGGGAACGTAGGGCGTTGGCGGTAAGAAGAAATATGGTAGCTCGTTGTACCATACCTTTTAAAATTTCATTTTTCAAAGCCTTCTGCCAGAGCTTCTACACGAGCAGCCTATGGGATAAGTAAACTCAAAAGTCTTTTAACGCCCTACGTGTTCAATATAATTAGTTATAACCTAGATTTAGTTATTGTCGTTTTATTTTATTTTCTTTGTTGTAATTGTACGTTAAAGTTATGTTTTTTATGGACCTTTGTTGTCAGTAAATAAAGATATTGATTTAATTTGATGATTTGATAAAAACTCTTGTGTCAAGAATGAGAAAACGTTTCAGTGAGATAGGCGATTGATTCATAAATACAATAGAAGATTTTGTCACCAGAAAACACTATGTTTGGTCTTCTAGTCTAGATTACTTTTTATTTTGTGTTGTGTAGGCTTAAACGTAAATGTACCTAAGGTTAGACGCCCATAAAGCGTCAGACGTAGAACAAACAAACTTAACATGAATCATAGGCAGCACGTAGCATTAGGGGTTCTCTACAGACGCGTAGTACCGACGTATACCTACAATTAAACCGAAATGCCTTCGAGATGAAGTGCCTATAGCAAGAATAAGATACCGTAAGCCAACGTAAACAAAGCAGCGCGGTCGGGTTTGCTGAAAGTGTCGGGTACCCGGAGTTACGACCGAGTTTACGGTAGGACCACATACGTCTTCCCTAGGTTCCTTGACTATAAGCTTATCACCTCTAATGTGCGATATTTTCCCCTTATCTCTCTCTTCTTTTAACTTTGGAAGCAGTTCCCTTCTTTTTTCTAGCTAGTTTCCTACTAAAATCTTATTTGAAGTAGATGCCATTTTGAGTTTTTTTCCTCAGAACCTCAAATCTAAACAAAAACACTAAATCTTTTATAGCAGACAATAAACATAAGGGTGGAATAGGCGCCTACACTGGTAGTACTAAGCATGTCTGCCTGAGTTGCTGCAGCAGGCAGAACTAGAATTTTATTTCTTCTTCGTCATTGCGTGACGATATTGCGCTAACCAGTCGTGCGATTCGACTGCTCGCCTTTCGTAATAGGCAACCGTTACGCTACGATGGTTGACGAGTGATACGGGCACAGAACTTAGGTTATGCTGATGAGATTGTTAACTAAGCGAGGTGTACCGGACGGATGCAAATTGGCATTTAACCCAAACAGGACTGCTTGTAGGTATGATTCTGTAACTCTACTTGGGGTGGGACTTATGATTTGTGTCACAAATATCAAATAAAATTATAATAAAAATAATAAATAATGCTGGACAATCCACACAGCATCATCTAGCCCCAAGCTAAGCTGAGCTTGTGCTATGGGTACTAGATGACTGATAAACTGAATACAATACATTACATAGATAGATATTTTTTATTATGCATAAAAAATACCCAGAACACCCGGAACAAATATTTGCATATGGTACAACCATTTGTCCCAAGGCGGGAATCGAACCCGCAACCTTCTGCGTCGCAGGCGGACCTTCACCAGCTGCGCCACAGAAGTCGTCAATAGTACCTAACTATAGCAATTTTACCGCCTCAGGACAAATGTTAGTAAAATCTGCACATATTTGTTCCTTGAGTTCTGGGTGTTTTCTATTGTATAAAAAAATATATAATATCAACTTATGTATGTAATATAATAATACAATACAAAAACGCTTTATTGTACACCAGATAAAGAACATTACATAAGACAAGTACCTACAATAGGCGGCATTATTGTTTAGAAGCGATATCTTCCAGGCTACCTTTGGATGGAAAGAGTAATTCTACGAAAGGCCCCTGCCTTTCTTAAGTTCAAATAACTATATACAATATTTTCCATTCGAAAAAAAAAGAAAAAAAAGAGGTCTTTTTTCAGTAAAGAACCTTGAAACCCGGAAAGTGCTAGAAAAAAAAATGTTCATGGGGGGGGATAGACCACTTCCTTTCCGCTTAGTACACCAATAATGTGGCACCTTGTATAATAATTTGGCGTGTTTTAAAGAACGATAAACCTACTTCAAATTCCGGTACTTACCTAGATAATATTTATCTATGTCTCGGGCGAAAGAAATCACCCCTCCTTTACTATACCTGACCGAAGTACACTAGCTACATCTAGTTATAACTCAAGTCTAATTTAGTTTGATGTGATGTCACATGCATGAAACTGTTGACGCCCGTTGCTATGGAAACCATTAAGTAGGTGATAATGAAATTATCATATTCTGAAGAATTTTTACAAACCTACGTTTTATGGCGCACATCGCAATTCCTCGAAAATCAAACTTAAAAGGAGAGGACCTCAAAATCAATTTTTATACAACGCAATAATCATAAAATCTAATTTTACACTACTACAATTGGCGCACATATCACCAAAACTGTTGTAGCTAGTCGTGACTCTCCAAAAATATTATGTTGCTTTTTAAGTTTAACGGGATAAATACTAATCCCTCGGGAATAAATTTTTTATGGGACCACCTCAGGATCATTCTATAGAGAATGATCAGTTTATCGTTTTTTAAGACACGCCAATTTTTTTTTTCTTTTTATGTTTGTTACTTGATATCTCCGCCAACGGTTAACCGATTTTACTGATTCTTTCACTAATGCCTATGCATTAGTAGTAGTAAAAAAATTGGCGTGTTTTAAAAAACGATAAACTGACTTCAAATTCCGGTTTATAGATAATATTCATATATGTCTCGGGCGAACGAAATCACCCCTCAATTACTTTTCCTGACCGAAGGTCTATGATCACGTGCAAAAAATTGAGTTTACACTCGCGACATCTAGTTCTAATTCAAGTTTAATTTAGTTTGATGACACATGGATGAAGCTGTTGACGCCCGTTGCCATGGAAATCATTAATTAGGTGATAATGATGTATCATATTCTGAACACTTTTTAAAAACCTACGTTTTATAGCGCACATATAGCAATTCCTCGAGAATCAAACTTAAAGAGGACCACCTAAAAATATTTTTTTATACAACGACGAAACAATCATCAAAATCTATTAACAATTGGCGCAGATATCACCAAAACTGCTGTAGCTAATCGTGTTTCTCCAAAATGATATTGTTGCTTTTTAAGTTTAACGGGATAAATACTAATACCTCGGGAATCAAATTTTTATGGGACCACCTCGTGATCATTCTCTATACAATAGTGAAAGAATCAGTAAAATCGGTTACCCATAGGCGGAGGTATCAAGTAACATACATACATAAACAAAACAAAAAAATTAAAAACATAGACCTACTGAGAACCTCCTCCTGTTTGAAGTCGGTAAAAAAATGAATCCCTGTTTCCATTGGTAATAAATAATAATAATAAAATAATAAAATGTTTATTTCGGTAACTTATAAATTAAACATATGTACATGTATTGGAGCCTTTAAGGAAAATTTGCTTGTATGGTCACGGCGTCACGCGTGAACGGCTGGACCGATTTCGCTAATTCTTTTTTGTTGTGTTTGTTATTGTCAAGAGATGGTTCTTATGAAAGAAAAAATTAAGAAAGTTGCGAGGAAAATTAGAAAATTTCAATATTCATACTTAAGACAGGACAACGTCCTTCGGGCCAGCTAGTGTAAAATAAATATTATACTAACATTATGCGGTAGGTCCCATTTGTTCTATGGAACATGACGTAATTATAACAATTTGAGAAAATTTTGTCCCTATTTGTACTATAGAACAGTTTGTACTTTTTGTCTGAAATTGTTCCATAGAACAAACTAAGTACTTATGTATATAAACTTCTTGAAGTTGATATGTAAAAATATTATGTAGCGAGTAGTTTAATTTTTTTATAGTGAACTATGCCTGGTATTAACGTCAGTGATTAATGTCATTCACGTCTTATATATGTATCTCATCATGGAAGAATTTAGGAAAAGCGATTCCCATTTAGTTCTGTGCATTCACAGACAAATAAAAACATGAGCAAAAGCTAGTATGTAGTTCTATAGTACAAATAGGGACAATATTTTCTCAAATTGTTATATTACGTCATGTTCCATATAACCAATACCTAAGTAGGTAATTAATAATAAAAGTATATCAGTTATCTAGTACCCAAAACACAAGGTGTGCTTACTTTGAGGCTAGATGCTGTGTGGATTGTCCAGAAATATTTTTTTATTTTTTTACTGTCTAATTTCCAAAAGGAAATTTGCTTAAAGAAGGCAGTGATCACGTTCAGCGAGTTTTGCGGTTGACTATACCTAAAGTGACCCCTGGTACTTTGTGACCCAAACTCTCCCGAGTTTAGATGGTTAAGTAATTAAATAATCCGACAATTGCGAGTGTCACTCGCGCGCTGAGGGTTTCGAACGTTTGTCAAGTAGGTATGTATACCAATATGTAACATACTATAGATATCGATTAGAGACTTTGCTATTAAATGAAAACCTAAAATTTAAAGGTACCTATATTTTAGATTTTTGGTTTGCACAATACGGATTATAGAGAGTCATAAACATTTCGAGAAATTTCAAAATATTTCGAAAAGCTTCTAAAATTCAAAACAGTTTTTAAAATTCCTGTAGGTTATACCTACAGGAATTTCAATACTTCGAACCTACAGGAATTTTAAAAACTGTTTTGAGATGTACAAACCGATAACTTTTATTAGATACCTACGCCACTCGGTGTGGTAGCCTTTTAAAACTTATTCACCCCCTTTTTGACCATTTTTCAAAAAGTGATCTACTTACAAAAACTGTTTTGAGATGTACAAACCGATACATTTTATTTGAACCCTAACTTGAGCTTGAGCTGCTCTTTTAAAATTTCGACAACACAATTTGTACTGAAAATTTTCATTATAATTTTTATTTTATTTTTTCATATTTTCTTCTACCAATCTGTTTAGGCGCACAAAACGTATCATTATTTTAAATGTCAAGTTATTTTATTTGCTGCTGTAGTTGCTGGGATTTTAAAGACGGAAAACAGGACAGATAAAACTAGGCCATAAGGGTTTCGAAACCGATCTCCGATCTTCGAAACCCTAAGAAGACAAAAAGGTTAATTTTAAAATTAAGCACAAAGAAAGCTTTTACTTGGCATACAAATAGGCACGTATGCGTAGAATTAGCCGACAAATCAACGGCACGCGGCTGGGCCCCTACTTTGAGGAACGGACATGAAAAGGTGGATACTGACCGGCGGTATTACGTGGCGTAATGTTCTGTGTTAAGGTGGTCGCAGATCAAAGGCACACCGCTACAGCAGAGCACAAAATGCACATTTAAATATGTACTTTAACTCGTAACATTTTGATGCATTTCATATTGACGGCATCAGATGACGGACAGCTCGCGGGCCACTCGTTTAAAGCTTATGGGAAGCCGTTTTGTGACTATAAAATATATCTAAAGATAACGAGTTTAAGCCTATATTTAAATGCACATTTTAGTGCTGTGCTGTAGTAGTGTGCCTTTGATCTGCGACCTGCGGGTAGGGGCGTTGGATTAATGTGCGCAAAACTTTACGCAGCAAGCCTTCGTGCAGTCAGTACGGGGAAAGAAGGCGCACACAACGAGCAGCGTGACGGATTTTATCACACGGCGTAACGTATCATGAGCGCTGCGAAAAGTACCCGGTTTAAGACTACAGATCTTGCAATTTCAAGCTTCAACGCGATGTATTTGTCGATAATGGTCCAATTTCACCGATTGTTAAATTAAGTTCAACTTGAACCAGATCAACGTGCGCTATGCGCTTAACTGAGTTTATATTATGCTGATCGCGTTCAATTGCAACGGTGAAATTGGACCTAACTCGGAGGACGGATAGATCTGTTTAATTTACCCCAGAGTCGGGTCCCTGGCCTCTAATTCGTGGTGCCATTCAAGTAATGGAGTCACGCACGGGCTGCAGCCAGGACCTTAAATAAAGAGATCTCTAGTGCCAGAGCGTCGCTTTAATCAGCTAGGGAGGGGACATGATTGTGTCACGATAAATACCAAAAGCTTAACAGTCTCACTGTCTCAATTATTGACCTGACTATGGCATAGCGAGATACGTAGCAAGACTAGGTCACTCAATTAGAGTTCTTTCATGTCGAGTCCATCCTAAGTATTATGTATGACTTACAACAATAACACTCAGCATCACAGTGCACAGTAATCGGCGGTTATTCGTTCCTTTCTATTTTACCAAAACAGATGATGATGTCCCGTGCGCACGCTCCGCGCAAATCCTCGCGTGGCGCCTAGCCAAACTCAAACATATTCAAACATTTGTAGAGAAAGTGATTTCTAAAATATAAGTCAGAAAAGGAACACAGAGAAGGAACACAAATAGGCTTAGAAAATAGAATTGTTTACTAAATAAGAGATATATTCTAACATGAGTTTGCCTGGAAGAGATCGCTCTCAGCGATAAGGTCGCCCTTTATACTTCCTCTATTCTAAGCATTTCTGTATGTATTGAGTGTTTTCGACCTATCTTTTGTGCTTCGGAAGCTAAGCTGGGAACGAAATAAGTAATAACGCCAGTAAAGCTTGATGGAATAACGGCAGATCAACGACAACGCAAGCCCAATTGAATTTGAGGGTGGTTTTAGATAGATAGACAATTTTGGAAACCTGCCTCAAAATCTTAATCCTTAAAAATCATTTCCGAATCATTCGAACCACAGAAAATATCAGTCTTGTTAAAATAGTCTCTATATTATTATGCTAATGATACTTATGTGATATGATATGTAATTGAATGCATTCACTGCTCAGCCTCTGCGTCACGTGCCGCAGCGAACAGTGACGGGCCGCAGTTACACGGACGAGAAGATCGGCTTATGCATCGTGGGCTTCTTCCACTACTGGACAAAAAAATAAGTGAAGAGTAACACCTTATTTCTTTATTTTTTTTTTAACAGCAATGGCCTTTGGAATAAAGGAAATTACAATTTAATAATAAAAACAAATTAAAACTAGTATTTACAATTGAAACATTTAAGCTAACTGCAGACTATTGCAAACAATCGACAGGTAGCTCAACTTTCTTATTTGATAATAGTTTAAAGCATAAAATTTGTCTAAGAGCTAATTTTGTAAGGCTAAAGAAATAAAGTTATTGTAATCTGAAACTCAGAGTGTAGAACAAAGTTGTTAGTAAAACATTTACCTTTTATGAAAACGAAAACTCAAAACTAAATAGTTTTCATGGCCCCCCTCCCATCCCTATAGAGTAGGTACCTACGTATTCAGGAGCACTCGGCTCTTTGTTTGCGGCGCGTAGGTATTTACTCACGGCCGTCTGCGAGCGCGATTTATATCATTTAATTAGCGAAAACAAGGGTTCCAACGTTTATTTTTAAGATAACATGAATTTCATTTGATAAGAGATGCTTGGGCACGGGCGATTTTGATTGGTTTAGCTTTGAATGCAAAATAATCAAACAATTATCTGCAGTAACTGAAAAATATTGTGTAGGTACCGAAGTTCTTGTGGTTTTGAGCGGAAATCAATTTCAGTCCAATATTATGTGTGCTCTTGAAATGTACCGAACAGTCAACAATAAAGTATTTCTTGTGAGACAATGATTAAAATAAATAAATTAACTGAATTTAATGAGCATCCTAAACTCAGGTGTCAACAGAACTTTTGATACAACACCAGCCTATACCAGTTCACAGCTGCACCTACCTCCTCTAAAAATACTCTTTTCGGCGCTTATAAAATTAGGATTAATGCCATGATTCCCACGCTGGCCATGCTTGGGGATCGACATTTGATATATTGGCCAAAATATAGCCTTATACTCGTAGGTAAACCTTACAACAGGTTAATTACCATGATTTGAGTTTTGAGCTTTCCAATACTTCGGCACAGTTTCATGCGCCATGATCACGGAATAACTATAAACTAACGAAATAACTAACGGAGTAACAGTTACTCCATGATCATGGCAATGAAACTGTGCAGAGATATTGGAAAGCTCAAAACTAAAATCATGGTAAATATCCCATTGTAAATTACTTTAGTGTTAATAACCATGATGGATTTAAAAGTTCTATCCATTAGCTTGAATGATCAAGCTAATGGATAGAACTTTAGGATTGTAGAGTATGGCGTAACTAGGGCATGAGCCCTACTCTACGCCATACTCTACAATCCTGCCCCATACCTCATATCTTAGAAATTGTAATTACCCATACGGGTCCTAAGTACACCGCCGGCGCCACAAGTTTCAAACCTACATTGATTTACGATGCAGGCCGGGCCGTCTAAACCTAGTTTAATCCTCTTACCTCGGTTCCTCGAGTGTAAGTAGGTACTTGTATTAGTAACGGATACTTAGGAACTGGTGTGGAACGAAGTGTGGTTGCTTTAGAAAATCTTATAAGAATCGGAGTGGCCATTTTAGTTTTTTTTTGTTCAGGAGATTCAAATATATTTTTTGTACAAGGGGTGATAAGAAATAGTGTACATCTTGATTTTCTAGGGGCTATCCTAACGGGTTTGTTTGTCAAACTAGGCTAGATCTCAGTCATGAAAATGCACTGTCTCGCAAAACCTTGCGGTCTATTGAAATGACTTATGTTTTAATTCGTAGTTTATTACTAATTATTTTGTTCCTTGGACCAGTTTCTTTTTAAATTGTGTAGTTTTCTTGTAAATAAGCAAAAACTTGATTTTTGCGCTTACGCCGTTCCAAAAATGTATGCTCTGTCCCGCTCCTATGAACGTGAAAGCCAAAACTATCCTTTTCACAAAATGGCGCGCATTGCGTACTTTTTGAACTTTCTAAAGCTGGTAGACTTTTCTGGAAATATACATTACACTTACATTTATTTTATAACACATTGTCATTTATTATTTTCCTGATGTTTTCTCTTCGTCTCATTGTTTTTATAATCCAGTGAGATTAATCTAATCAAAAACATAAATGTGAAAACTAGACACGTTCGTTCAGATAGTGGCTTCACCGATATAAGAGCTGAGATCATATAGATAGGTGCCAAGTTTCATAGCAGTTCATAATCTTAATTTGTTACGTTCTTTCATTATTTAATTTGTGTATTGGCAAGTTTATACCCTACTCCAGTTCCAGTCACGAACATGTACGGTATAGTGTAAGTGGAGGATGCAAGTTCCAGTCACAATTTCCACGAGAATCTACATTTAGTCAGCATTTCATCAAAATGTTGTATTTAAGTAACAACAAACCGTCTGCAATTAACGGACCAAAATGGCGACTCTTATTAGTGGATAAGACTTTTTAGATGATAGTGAGTCGATGATAGTAACGTCTCAATGACAACACGATGGATAGGATACGTAATAGTTCCAGGTCCGCGCGACAGAGGCGCTGTACCAAATTCCATATAAAAATGGAACGTCTTATCTTCGAAACGATGCTATCAACTCACCGAACCCAGTCCTCAGGTCGCTAAGCTATTCAGACCTAAGCGATATTCGTTACCCAGAGCGGCAGCGAAATCCGAGTTTAGTGTCAATAGGGATTACCGCATACCCATGCGGCAATCCTAATTGTCACTTAAATACTCAGCGGTGTACCGCGGACCGCGCGGAACCCCCGAGCGAAATTGAAGTAAGTTTTACCGGTGCCGCTCTGGGTAGCGAATACCGCGTGGGTTTGATTAGGTCTTTAGGTGTATGCACATAAATTAAAATAAAAGACAGAAGCACTTACTAAATCTATTGTAATTCTCCACAATTGCTTATAGTAACTTTGGCGCTGACGTTTCCTGAGTTGCTGCCGAATTTCTCCATCTTCTTGAGCACATCTAACCCGGAGATGACGTGACCGAATACTACGTGCTTGTTGTCTAGCCAGTCCGTTCTGTAAAGAAAACGAACGTATTCTGTTATAGGTATCGATTTATTATTTCTTTGTAATGGTTGTTGTATACATTTTCCGATCTGGATTTATCTATTTAGAAGAAAAAAAATAGTACATGACGGGACATTTTAAAATAAGCACGTAGATTATCCCTGAGCGATGTAGGTAGGTTACCTTGTATCTAAATATTACAGAAGCAAAGCACGGCAAGCAGATGCTACAGTTTATATATGAAAAGTAAATATTGAACTAACTTAGAATATTTAGCAAACTACGGATAGGCAAAAGCAGATACATTTTGGGAACAAATGTTTAGAAACATTTTTAAGAGACATTCTCCTCATTCTGCGCTCCGATTTTGCTACTTACTTGGCCGTACACAAGAAGAACTGCGACCCGTTAGTATTAGGGCCGCTGTTCGCCATGCTAAGTATCCCAGGCCCCGTGTGTTTCAGCGTGAAGTTTTCATCGTCGAAGGTCCGTCCGTATATCGACTTGCCGCCCGTTCCGTTGTGGTTCGTGAAATCGCCGCCTTGACACATCTGGTTTGTAGCTAAGGATAATACGTGTGGTAGGTACCTACTCAAAGGGTGTCAGAGGGACTATTACCACAGACCAGTTTATAACTGGTCTGTGCTACTACTAAGCCTACGTTTATTGCAAGTTGGTTAGTGATTTACGAAATATGTAGAACCATGGACGAAATAAGTATCAATCAATTAATCAATCAATCATTTAGTCATTAATCAAACAATCAAGTAGAAATGAAGTAAACAATTTTTTAACAATGTGATTTGCCTTACACTCCCATCTCAAAAAGCCACCATACAATAGCTTATTTAGTTTTTGTGCCGAGCTCCCAGGCCCATGTGCTATTCAAATAATCCTTAACGTAGGCTTGAGAGTTACTTCTTTCTTAACCAAATTTATTATATCGTTTGGTAATTTTTGTAAAATTTTACAAATAAATTACCAAACGATTAAAACTATGAAGGACTTATTAACTCTAGCCAGTCTAGTTGTGTACAAGCGATCTTAATTCTATTGGTTTGTCCGTCTGTCACCGGCGAGTCGTAACTTTTCAATTCAATGCGTTTATTTCAGACAACATTAATTTATTATATTACAAAAAATAAATTAAGGTGTCCAGTCCACTACGGCCAATACCAAGAAAAAAATTATATTATTATGGTGAATGATGGATGAGGTACTGGAAACCATTAGCACGCGAATACGGGATATAACAAAAGAAAGGGTTTTTAACCAGACTGTTGCAGTTACGGACTGGTTTCCGCTACTAGGCCACAGATGCCCTTTTTGAGTGTTTCAGTTTTTATTTGCAAACAAATAGATTCATGTCGGAATATTTAAAATATTTGTTCTAGATTGTGTAAATACGGCGTTCTTTTCGCTACAGACGTCGCCGTGTAGCGTAAGTACAAATAATAAAATAATATTGATGCTGTTAGGGTTACGTTTATAAATATATCATCATCAATCATCATCATCACCTACAACCTGCCCTACATCTGGGTTTAAGTGCCACTAGGGAGTGGCACACATTTTGGAAGTTTACCGTAGGACGCCGTACCGAGTAGGGACGGTTCTGAACTAGTCAAGGGCGGTTTTGCCATAATCACCACGCTTGGCAGGAGATGTTAAAAATATACAGTAGGAGTAGCTGCCGCAAGAGCAGCAGCTGCAGAGGAAGACCTCTGGTAGGTTCCTGTAGTTGGCTCTTACGATATCCACGGGCTGCGTTGCAGGGGGCGATTCTTGCGCCAAAACTGCTTGTATAAAATTAACGAAATGTATAAAAGGATACAAAGTCCGGGATGATCCTGTGAAAGCAGCTCCCCTGATAGCCGAACCCCTTCTCATGTGTACAGAGCATTCTGAAGTTCTCAGCCGTACGAGGCACCACATCTGCCCTCAGCATTATGATCAGACGGCCTAGCTCTTGCTTGTCGGCTGATATGTCGAAGTATACTTGAGGGTTCCGCTTCTCTGCCGGTTTCGCTGGTATAGCCTGGAAGTTAAAGAAAAGGCTTTATTTTGGAACAAGTTACATTAAATGGACACAAAATAGGTTAAAGTTGATCGATGCGCATTACGCGTGAGATTAAATTTGTCGCAGTTTTTATTATTTCTTCTTTCTAAAAGGAATAAAACTAGTAGAAAAGTATCTTGCATTATCAATTCATGACACAAGATAAAAGTAAGTTCGATTCAATAATACTTTTGCAGTATTTCGGATTAAGTTGATTTTTGTTGTTTGTTTTTGTGTAGTGTTAGCAGGCTGAAGTGGGGAAGGGGAGGCCATATAGCTCGCAGAACCGATAACGGTTGGTGAGTAAAGGTTATCGAGAGGCGACCGCGATGCAATGCGAAGCGGAGTGTGGGAAGACCTTCCACCCGATGGACCGACGACATTGGAGCGACCGCAAGGAGTCGATGGATGGAGGCGGCTCAGAACCGCTATTTGTGACGTCGTTTGGGGGAGGCCTATGTTCAGCAGTGGGCGAATACGGGCTGATGATAATGATGATTTTTATCAAAAATCTCTAATATTCCGAAAATATAGGTACTCGAAGTAATAGTGAATCAAAGTTTGTAGCAACATGGTTTCAAAGAAAGTGATTTGCGTTTTTCTTTAAAACGCAGAAAAATTTAAAAACAGCGCAATATTATTCTTCCGCGCAAATTAAATCAACCGCCCTTCAACAAAATAGCAAGAGACGCGTGCGTCCTGCAAAACTAAAAATCCTGTGTCAATTAGTTCTGATTGCGAAATCAATAAAATTCTAGGGGACAAAGGGACTTATTCTCTGACAAAAATCCAATCCAAAGTAATAAATGTGAAACATACTTCAGTTTTCTGTTCACATCTCAAAGCAGCTGTTTGGTCAAGCTTCATTTCAGGTGTCTGATTCTGCTTCAGATCATGTTCAGGTTTTATTTTAACCTTCAAATGAGGTTGTTGATCATCTTGTGTATCAAAACTAGGTTTCTTATCAAGTTTCGGATCATACTTGTGATCCTTCAAATTCAGACATGCTTTTGTTTGATGTGTTACTTTGCCATTCCTGTCATTGGTAAGGGCAAACCCAGTTGGAGTCTCATCAGCCACCATGCTTTGTAAAGTTGATGGCCCTGGTATGTCGTCTAAATTACTCGATCTACGTCTACTTTTTGGCGTGATTGTAGTGCCAGGTGTTTGAAGTGCTTTTTTTATAGAAGGTTGAATATATTCTTTATTGCCTAAGGATTTAAAATCATGGCATGATTTTTCACTTTTACTTTCTGGACGCGCATGGTTACCTCGGTCTTGATCCATGGCTGATTGCTCTGAGCTTTGTTTACTTGTGCATATACCTAACAATGGCAATGCCAATTTGGCACCCATGCTTTACCACCTTATTATGTTAATGGTTATATCAAAGTTGGTTTTTTAGAGATTTTTTATTATGAATATACTTATAGAGGTAGTGTAAATTACTCTTGAGTTATCTAAACACAAGAACATAAATTTTCTAACATTTTGGCCCAAGCCAACAATATTCTTTAAATAAACTCTTGACTAGAAAAAGCTCTGCCTAGATTTTATTAAGAAATCCGAAATTTCCTGATATTTCTTTGGAAAACTAACATTTGTTATGTTATTCTTTCATGTCAAATTCATTTTTGACACTGATTATGAATTATACTCTTCTTCCAATTAATTAATGCAAGGAGGCTTGATTGTTTTCTGAGCCCTATAGATCTTGTTAATGGATTGTTTACATCATAAAGTAAAGATAGTAGAGAAATGATTCTAAAATTTAGGCTACTATGATCTGTGACATAATTATGTATGTGCAGTATAGTATTATAAAATCTGTGGTATGTGCAAGGATTTCTGAAGTCCCCCTTCCAACTTCTATGAAATGTATTTTATCTCTTTGCTTTTCAACTATTTTTTTTTACAAACTTTCAACTAAGCCATTTGTAAATTTGTATATAATAATGATATAAAGTTGTAATTAGTAGTAGTAGTAGTAGCTCCTTTGTGTTTATTTATTGTAAATTTAATTATTTTGCAGTTTTGAGTTATTGTAGCACTGCTTCCTTTTGTTCTGTTTTGTAGTTATTAGGTGTTTTTTTTTTTTTGCGTTTGTTATGAATGTTTTTCTTTTATAAATACTAATAAGTTTTTAATGTACCTTTATTATAATGTGCAATCCATAAAGCTTGTGATGCTGTCATGAGACGGACATTGGTGAAATTGCGACAACCCAGTCGCAGAAGCCATCTGACAATAAGAAGAAGAAGAAGAACCCAGGGCTGAGACATAAACTTACTGTCATATACTTTTTCATCATAACTATTTCATTGTCTAACCACAATCTCAACTCATGGTAAGTGATGATGTGACCAACAATGTATCATGAAGGTCTATAAGACACATATTCACTCGATCAAGACAAGAGTGAATCCCACCAAGAGTGACCCAGGTTGTAGTTGGCCGGAAAAGCAGTGAGTTCCAAACCTTAGTAGTACAAATAATAAAAGTAGAGGAGAACCACTTAGTATGAGCGGAAAGTATATACCTTCCATGTAGACCTTCTTGTAGATATCTACAAGTTAAAGGTGGTAATTTATAAAGACAACCAGGATATAAGTAATCTAATAAATACTCACACTAGCACTAGTTTTAGTATTATCCTTGGTCCCATCTTCCCCTTCATTATCTTTATTAATCTGCAGCGTCTCGCCAGCATGCTTCTGCAACCAGCTATCATCTGACCATACCGGCCGAGTGGAACCTTCTTTGATCCGTTGTGGGGCAGCAATATTCACTCGGATTGTGCGGCCAAAGAGTTCAGAGTCATTCTGGAATGTAAATAAAACTTTGTTCAGTGTTGAGATTTATGGATATTTTTATGAGACTATTTAACTTATTTCACTATTTCTGATCATTGATTATGTTTTATCGATTAAGCAATGTGAATCAGAGATAAATGAGTGTTGATAGTCCCAAGCTTGCTGCCTTTCTAAGGTCTAAGTTTAGGATTTTTGAAAAATTTGATTTATTGGGTATTTATTGCGTACCTTTTGTACAGTTTGTTCGCATATCTTTAGATATGCAAACTAATCGCGAAAGTTTGTAAAGTTTAGGAAAAAAAGTTTTAGGATTTCGAGTTTAACGCTTACCATATTGTCTATAGCGGCAGCAGCATCTTCAGCATTCTCAAACTCAATAAAAGCGAAGCCTCGGTGCTTCTCAGACTCGTAATCTAAAGGAATCTGAACATCCACCAAGTCTCCGAAAGGCACAAAAGCTGCATTCAATACTTTTTCATCTACTTCCTCTGCTAAACCACCGACGTAAATTGTTCTTTTCGAGTTGGGTTTGCTAGTCATTTTGGGTTTTTTTACCAGGGCAATTTCATGGACCTAAATTAAAATGCCGTTCCCGTTAATTTTTGCACAAGTTATAAACTAAAAATACAAATACAAATAAACAAACGACCAAATCTCGAACGAAAACAAAATCCTAACCTCAAAAATAGTCAAAATGCACGGACTGGATGTCAATTTGACATTGACATCCAATGTTGTTAATGTCAAATTGACATTCGAGTTTTTAATTGTGACAACAAGGTGACTTGACATGTCATCACATATGAGGACAAGTCAAGTCAAGGTGACAAGTTAAAACTCGCACGAAAAAAATCACCGAAGAGTTTTAAGTTACACGACGAACCATCAAGAAAAAAATCTAAATAAACTCCCTGACCGAAGCGACAACTCTACTCGGCATGGCCGGGCTATTAGAGTCCGGCCACACGCTCCGTTTTAGCTGCGGGCATGCCATGCCTGCACAAACCATTTCGCAGGTAAGGCGCAGGCGTGTAGACGGCTAAAGCGCAGGTTGTGCAATCATTGACTGACATGCTGAAGATTGGACTGCGCAGGTTGATCGCGCTGTTGGATTGCGCAGATAAGACTGAGGGTATGGCCGGGCCATACACGATGAGGTCAACCGGACCGCCAGCGCCACTACAGATTTTATACTACCTACTACACTAAAATATATTGGCTGTTCACAGGGATGCAGGTGATTTATTTCGAAAAAGCCTGATAAATCGTTCACGGGTAAATTATCTAGCTCGATCAGACTGAAGAACGAGTGGACACAAGGTTTTGGTTTGCTGTCTTGTTGAACAAATAGGTAGGTACCTAACTATTTTCTACCATACTTAAGTACCTACATTTTGCAACTTAGATAAACTACTTATCCACTAAATTCTGAGAACTCAGATGAAAAAAAAATCACATGTTCGAATGAATTTTATTCATCATGATAGGGGTTTGAAGATTTTGGCCCTAACATACATTACAACTTTGTTTTTTTTTTTAAATATCGCGTCGCTCAGTAAAAATCTTTTTATGGGACAACATAACATTAGAGCAGCCATAATATTCAAAGTGTTTTCTTCGGAGCCCTCTGTTGGTTTTGTCATAAAGGTACAATTATTGTAATGTAGTATTTATGTACTAAAGGTAACGGTTAGAGACTTCGCTATGAATAAATAAAAAAGTAGGTAGGTAAAGTAAGCTAGTAATAGTAGGTATTATAAAATCTGCGGTATTTATGTGTCCTCTATCCAAATATATAATATAACCTTCATTGCGCGACGCGATTTTGAAAAAGAAAGAATGTGGTGGCCGATAAGACCGTCCATACAAAAATGTAAAACGTAATAAAATTCTAACATCGAAACAGAGATGTCTCTGTTAAAATAATACATAAGTAGGTAAGTAGTATCCACCGATAGGTAAACAGAGGTCGCTTGTGACAATAAAGCTAAATTAAAAGACGATAATCCATAGTTCTATCAGAGACTAGTAAGTAGTAAACTAGTCTCTGGTTCTATTAAAAAAGCTAGGTAGGCACATAATTAATTACCTACATAACGAGGGCATCATTCCACAGGGACCGTACCTATCGACATTTAGCCACGTTTCAGGAGCAACAAAAACTGTTCCTTTCAAAGATGGCAGATTGAAATGCAATTTTCTGTCTAATTATCAGAACATTTAATACACTAATGATAACACTAAATACTTCCTGAGTTGTTTATTCCTAGTAGGTACTTTTGGTTCATACCTACCTAGGTTCGCTTTTCTGGCTCGATGATTTTTACCCAAGATTGAGGTAGGTAGGTAGGTACATACACCTTGACATTAAAATTCGGGACGTATAAAAGGAATTAAAACACTTTCTTGGTCAGTTAATAATATTTTCCTGGATAAGTATTCCAAGACTACAATAAAAAAAATATTCTTATCAAAGTGGTCTAGCCACTTTCCCCTCCCCTTTCCTTTTTTAACTGTTAAGGTTTAAGGTTTAAATTAAAAAAAACGGATCACCTCCATTTTTTTCAATTGATTTCTGATTATCTTATATCGTCGTACCACCGTAGTACGGTTCGACGAAAAGCAGACGCGCGATCAAAACGGATACCTACTTACCTACCGGGCGTCTACTCTTTTTCAACGAAAAACGAAAATTCGATCGAAAGTTCGCGTAATTCCTACTCCGGTTTCATTTCGTTACGAAACTTCATTCGAACGAAAGTTGTTTGACATATAAATTTTCTAAACATAATTTAATTCACTAAAGCTCCGAACGAACAATTGACTTTGACGGATCTTTGTTCGGAGTTTTAACCTCAAATCAACGAAACCAAAAGTGTTACCTTTTGATTTTCGGTTTTGTGATTTTATGAAGAAAATTGACTGAATTGGCTGGAAGATTACTTTTAATTGAGGCTGCTCTTCGTGATGAACGTTTGGAGCGTAGAAGACACCGTCGCCGCCGCCTGCGCAATCAGCTCAATATCTATCATATTCCAGACTTAGAGTTTGTAGGGAACTACAGACTGAGTCGGGAATTATTTGAAGAGTTGTGCCAGGAGATAGTACCTCTAATAAGTACCTACCTCCAAAGGAGAGACGTCATGGAATTGAGCCCACTGTTAAGGTAGGTAGTAAATTTTTTAAGACTTTCTCTGCAATAAACTAATATTTCATTGTTCATAATGCGTATCCCGATTTATGTTTCTCAGATCCTTACTGCCTTGAATTTTTATGCCCGGGGTAGTTACCAAGGGGCTGTGGGTACATGAATAGGCCCATGTCTCAGCAGACTGTTTCTCTGGTAACACATGCTCGCAATACACCCCATATAACAAACAAACACATAAAATTCCCTCAAAATGGGAACAATAGAAACCGGCCGTCAACATACCAATCGACGCGGTGTGAAAAAGTTCAAAAAATAGCAGCAAAAACCGAAGTTTAAAGAAAAAATTACGGAGAACGAAGCGAGCCACGAAAATTTTCATGCATCTGGTTTATTATTGGCATTATTACGGTGATTGTCAGTGTTGATCAGATTGATTTGGCGGGGTTAGCAGTAAAGTTAAGGAAGGAAAGATAGCGGCGAGCGGAGAGAGCCGCGGAAATTTGAAATAATTATTGTGGTGGTTGGTAAAAGAATTACGACAAGTGAAGAAACGCCAAGCAAAGCGCACCCGAGCAATAAAAATTATGGAAATAACAGCGAATCTCGAAAGTTTTTGCGGTTGTCGGTAAATTTTTATTTTTAAAACAAAAGTAATAGGTACTTAAATAAATAATGCTGGACAATTCATACAACATTATCTAGCCCCAGGCTAAACGGAGATAACTGATATACTTAATACATTACATAGATAGATATTTTTGAATGCATAGAAAACATCCAGAACACCCGGAACAAATATCTGCAGATCGTACAAACTTTGATGCTGAGGCGGGAACCGAACAAGCAAACTCCTGTGTCGCAGGCGAACCTTCACCCGCCGCGCCACAGAGGTCGTGAAAAATGTACCTCGACCTCGAGAAATAACGGCAACGGAGCGAGCGAGCGCTAAGCTTTAAGACTTTTCAGCGGTTTGACAGAAAATTTTACGAAGTGAAAAACAACCAAAGGCGAGCTGAATGAGCTAATTAAAATATTAAATTTGTTAAAGGACTGGGTTTAAATAGCTGTAATAATAAAATTAATATAATCACACTAATATTATAATTAATTTGATTTTATTATAGATGTTAAAGATGTTAGTTACCTCTTCACGCCAGAACTACTTACTGAACTGATCTGAAATTTTGCATTGATGTAGACAACTCTTCAACTACATCAATCAACAACCTAACCTTTGTAGACCTGGAATAAATAATCGACTTTTTATCCTGGAAAAACACGTGCGAAGCTGCGGGCACAAACTAGTAGGTATACTAATACTAATCTTAACAGATTGCATGAATAACGAATAGATAACAACAATAACGAAAACAAATAAAAATAACAGCCATGCAGTATTTAGTTTTATAATATTAAATACATAAAAGGCATAAAAATGTGAGTGTTTAACCAAATTATGCAGCCTGCAACCTCTAGATTTTAAAGGTGAAATAGAAAAAAATACAATTTGTCGATACGTCCTATGGAATGATGGCCTCGATACCCTACTTAGGACTTAGCGTAACAAATGAATAGGTAGGTACCTAGCCTACCTACCTACTCTTCTATAATTTGACAAGTTTGAATGTTCAGTACGCGAATGAGATAGATTTGGCAGTTGGCACGATTGGCCGTGCTACACTTGAATTAGGTAAAGTGGCCACGATTAGCTGTTCCTTAGTAGAATTAGATAGAATTGGCGCAGGCAGATCTTCAATCGATTTCAAGATCGGCAATTCTATACCCGAACGAGGTAGAAATGGTAGAATTGGCATGTTTAGCAGGCAGGTAGACGCGTAAGATCGATGTGAAGGTGCGATAGAAACGAGACTACTCAATGAGAATTCGTATTCCAAAAACTCTGAAGTCACGCTGGAATTGCTCTCATTTTGTGAGCTGATGTAAACTCCAAAGGCATCCTTGGGGTAGCGATTATAGCTCGATGTTCTTTTCTTCATGGTGTCTAAAATTTCTTTTCGTGTTGGTGGTTGATTTTCTTCACTTGAAAATCCTGAAAAAAATATTGATTAATATGTATCGGATTTTTACGGTCTTATGAGGGCGTATAAGCGCAAAAGTTTTTGCTTATTTACAAGAAATCTACAAAACTTGTGAAGAAACTGGTTCAAGGAACTAAATAATTAGTATAATACATACGAATCAAAACATAAGTAATTTCAATAGACCACAGGATTCCTGAGATCTCGACCAAATTATGTGCAATTATGTGCCGAACAGTGCACTTTCATGTTTTTTTATCATTTTTTTTTTCTCAGTTGTGTTTACAGTCAAGAAACCAAAGAAAAAATTTTGAATTTTATGAAATTCGAGTTTTTTACCTCGGAGATCCCGTGAGTACCTACTAAGATCTAGGTCTAGTTTGGCAACCAAACCCGTTAGGTTCGCCCCTTAAAACTAAATTATAAATATGGTTCTATCTTACCTCTGTAGTTATTCCTCAAACGCTCAACTTTAATGGGCACTTTGTCAATAGCCCTTAATTTAACTGAAAGGAAAAAAGATGACGATAAACGGGCGTTAGTCGAGCGTCATTTTACTAAGACTATACCAATATAAGCTGCGTAGGTAAGAGAGCGTAATGCGCGCCATTTTGTGAAAAGGATAGGCATGTTTGTTTACAAGAAAACTACGTAAATCACATAATTTCATTCAGTAATGTGACGCTCGAATCTGAAGTTCGAATCAAACAAGAGGCCTTAGGTTTGCCCCTTTAAAGAACGGGATTGAGAATGACGTTATCTCTCATGCTCAGATCGGATTCGAACTGAGCAAGACATCATGAGAGAGGTAATTCTCAATACCATTCTATAACATTCTCACTCTTAATGCTACCAAAACGAAATATTTAACATTTTCGTTGCGGGAACAAGGTCTCCCTGACAGTCAAAGATATGCGTTAACAGCTCACACTCTCCAATGTTTAAATATCAATCAACATACATAATTGCGACTATCTCACGTTAGAATCATGCAGGACTGTAAAGTATTTAGGTGTTACAATTGACGTTAATATGACGTATACACCTCATATCCGTCTTCTAACCAGTAGAGTAAGGAAATTACATGCTATTTTTAAAAATATTAGGTATGTTGCTAGTAAAACTCAACTCAAGATCACATATACGGCTCTTTGTGAATCTCTACTAAGATATTGTGTTGCTTCATGGGGCGGGGCAGCTACTACCCACATGCTCCAATTAGAGAGAGCACAAAGAGCAGTGCTCAAAGTCGCGCACTCTCTACCTTTCAGGTATCCCACAACACAATTGTATAGTGATTGTAAAGTTCTCTCAGTGCGGAAGCTTTTCATACAAAATATCATTATTAATCAATATAAAGTAGCACCTGACTATCAGTCGATGAACAAAGGAAGAACAAAGAAAATTTATCAATCAGTCCAATGTAAAACTGCGTTTGCTCATAGACATTTATACTTCCTTGCCCCTTATTTATATAACAAAATTAATGAGCAATTATTCATAAATAAATCTCCTTTATTACAATGTAAAATAATGGTAAATGATCACTTATGTCAAAAAAACTACGGTGAAACGGAAGCTCTTCTAAAAGTACTGTCATAACAACACACACAATTAGATACTTTATTTTAGCAAAACAACACATTTACACTACTCTACACTACTAGAGCTACACTCTACACACGCTACTACACCACTCTACTTTACTACGCTACTGTACTACTCTACATTTGTGCCGTCTTTCTGTTGCCCAGACTCCCATGAGACTGGTGACCTCAGGAGACTAAAACAGACACCTAAATTATAATACATTATTTACATACAAACACAACAGGGTTTCTTTTCAGCTGATATTAAGGTATTAAAAATATTTTTTTTTTAATCAGGTAGTTTTTGTGTTATAAATATATGAACGATAAAACTATTAACTAGAAATTAATCGAAGCTGGGATCCTTCGCATCTTCATACAAGATTCTCTTAGTTAGAGCGAGGATTCAAACTTACGTTTATAACAGGGTTCATTGGTTTGTATAACTATTTAGATATAATATGACGTTAGAATGTAAGTTTACTGTGTCTTTTTACAAAAAATAAATACTTTTAATTAATATTTATTATTATTATTATAAGTAGGTACGCAGGTTATACCAAGCAACTGGCACCAACTCACTTCGATTCCGTTTCAAAGCCGTGCGGCGAACATCATCAAGCATGGTCTCGAGAAGTTCCTTGAAGTCGTCGATAATCGGATTCCACTTCGTTTCCACGATCACCTGGATCGATCTCATGAGACAGAGGTGTGCTTCATCGTAGACTATCTCCGTGTTTCTTGTAGCGTACATTTCATTTAGACCAGTGTTCATTATGGTCAAAACTATTTGGTGCATGAATTCGGTCAATGTGGGTTTAGATGGTCCTTCTGAAAAGGTGTTTCAAAAAATGAGCTTTGAGAAATTGAGCAGTAGGTTGATAAAATTCCTGGAACTATGAATGAAATAAATATTATTTCAAATTTCAAATAACTGGCAAAGAAAATTACAATCAAATACATAATAAAAACAAATTAGAACTAGTATTTACAATTGGAACAATTAAGCTAACTGCAGACTGTTGCAAACAAACTACAGGTAGCTCAACTGATCCATATCAATCGAAGCGTCCTTAAGACGCTGCCCACCATGAAATTAATAACTACACCTTCAGTGTAGTAGATTTTATTTATCTTAAATACATTATAGGTCCAGTAGGTAGGTTATCTACTAGTAGTTAGGTCCTAGACGAGGTAGTCTAGGGAGATCTAGGTCTAGTTGCAAGGTTGTTTATTTGATTTCATCAAATAAAACAGCAACCAAGACACAAAGAACAACCAACATAGATAATATAATTTGATTGTTTAAAAAAGGCTATGAACCTACTTCGAATCCCTTTTACACTGTTTTGAAGTTTTGCGGAATAAATACTAGTCCCTTGGGAATACAATTTTATGGTACCAACTCGGAATCATTCTCTATACAACAGCGAAAGAATTTTAAAAATCGGGCTATAGTTGACAGAGAAATCGACGAACATGCAGGCCCGGATTAGTCCCTAGGTCTAATAGGCCCGGGCCTAAGGGCCCTGCAAGCCTAGGGGCCCTCATGGCGGAACATTCATACCCCTAAAATCTGGCTTGCCCGAAAAATTGGCATTTATTTTTCCAAATAATAATAGGTTGTGAAAAGTGCCAAAAAGAACAATGTGAAAGTAATGAGAACCAAACCATAACATAAACCATCAAAAACATCACGGCGCATTACCTATAAATAGATCTAATCACCGCCTCTCGTTGTACGTTCTGTTTTATTTTTGTTTTTTTTTCGTATTTCAGAAAGCAAAGTCTTTATTTGCAAATCACTAAAACTTATTCAGGATGCACTACAGCTAGTTCGCAAAGAGATACAATCCATACTAGGTAGCCAATTCGATTTTTGACTTTATTGCTTCATTAATATGTTCTCCCACTATTTACGAAGTTTGAATTTTGAACTTTAACACGAGACGTCAAGCAGTGTTGTCGCTTAGGTAAAGTAAAATGTTTCTCGTCTACGTCTAGACCAAGTACTAGCGGTACCAGCGCATCAGCCAGAGGCAGCAGGGATGATCGTCAGCAGGCAACTTCAGTAAACGTGTCCGACTGCAACCAGAAAACAAAATTTCATGAAATCCCGCAACAGCCATAGAAAAAGAAAACGATTGTTTATAAAAACCTAAATCTGAATCGCAGGCGGACACACATATTGGTATTCATCCTTTTGTGTGACGATCCTGCCGGCTGGGTGCTAAACGGAGACACTTTGGAGTATCTTGTTCATAATGGCGTGAAACAAAATATTGAAGCCGATTTTTCATCTTCAAAGCGCCAGTACGCAGACAAAACCAGGTCACTGTTTTGTCAAACATTGAGTAATGGTGAAACACGTCCTCGAGCCAAGACCTTCGAATAGATGAGCCAAGATGGCTCATATACTTAAACAGCGAGAGTGCTTTGCGCCTCTTCTAAAATGATCCAAAATGGGACCGCCATTTAGCGAATAAAGGTTACAAGGACTGGAAAAACGCTGTTCAAAGAACATGATAATTCTGACGAACACAGATCAGTACATGCGACACTATTGGTAAGAAAAAATGCTGCTAGCAGGGTTGACAAGAGTGTTGTTCTTAGATTGGAGGCTCCCATGAGAGGTTTGGATCGAAAACCAGCGGCAACTATGTTATGACTTTAGAACTTTTAGCTGAGTTCGATCTTTTCTGGACTCACACATAAAATACCATGATAACAAAGGAAGAGGCACAACATCATTATCTTTCATCAAAAATATGTGATGAAATTATCGATATCATAGTAAAATACCTAGTCGAATTAAAGGAACCCAATATCTTTGACCTTTATGAGTCGAGACCTATACGCCGGATTTTTCAATGGCTTTCGATTGAAAAGTCCGGAGTTAGTGCGTCCGGCGTGGCACACCATGCAGAGGATACGTAAGCGTGCGGTTAAATTGGACGATAACAGAGAAAACGAGACTGGCGCATGTAGAAATATTGTAAGGCAAGGGCCCTCAAATACCAAGTGCCTAGGGGTCGTGGATTCCTTAATCCGGGCCTGCGAACATGCATAAAAAAGACAGACTGACAGCCAAACATAGTACCTCCTCCTTATTTCAAAGTCAGTTAAAAACGAAATACTCACCCGGTACCTCTTGAACCAGCATAGTACTAGCCGAGGTGCTCTCAGTTACAAAGCCAGAATATAAGGACTCCACAGAGGCTTCACGTGCAGGTTTAGACTCAGGAGTAGACTCAAATGAGACCTTGGTAAGGTCCTGTCGCTTTGTACGGAAGGAATCCCTTTCGATCGTCTGAATTCAATAATATTATAATTATAAAAATTTAATCGGTGGTTTCAAGTTTTGTGTTTGTATTACCTACAGATTCATAATGCATTAGCTAAATAAATGTTTTCCCTTTCTTTTCAAAATGGCTAACATTTTACTAGGTATCTATTTTTTACTATACAAACTAGGTTCGTAATCAACCCTTCATAATGAATAGCATCTATATTATTTGATAATACGATAAAAGAAAACCAGAATTATATGCTATTCGTAAGTTTCCATGACTTCGTACTGTAATGCTGGGGCCACACTACCGGGAAATGCCGTTAATTATCGCGATGTTGGACGTTGAACGTTGGTGTGGCAACTTCTTCTCGCGATAATTTTACAACGGCATCCACATTGCCGTTTGACGTTAGGTGATAGATCGAGTGGCGGTACATATGCGATGTCTCTTACATCGCGTTAATTATTGCGTTGAGGCGGCCACACTATAGCGTTAATGATCGCGTTAGTTAACGCGAGATTTATTGTGATGATGAGGTTTGCCATTTCCCGGTAGTGTGGCCCCAGCATAACTAAGTTCCCATTTGATTTTTTTCACTACTGAAGTGGACTGCTCTGGAATAGGGTAGACTTTATTGATAGATAGTTTTTTTTTTATTAGGTTCACCTTTAGACAGCACAGGGAAAATAACAGATGCACAAAAATAGTATTTAGGTACCCACACGTAAGAATAGGATCACACCACGTTCACACACTAACAGCACAGGAAAAATAACAGATGAACAAAAACAGTACTTAGGTATACACATAAGGTGGCAGGTACACAATTATAACAAATAATAGAAAAAAATAAAAGTAAGTAAAAGCAAAAGCAAACGCAAAACAACCAAATTATATTATATAAATAGGCACCTACCTACCAACAGTGCACTAGCCCTAGTAACAAGTAGGTAGTCACCGCCCACCCTCACGGGGGCTACTAGGCTTGACTCAAGACTAGATTACTACTCTGGACTACTCTGGACTAGTCTAGACTTGAAACTAAAACGCTTACGCTTCGCGCTTATTGTTAGAGGCTAAATAAGACGGTGGGATGCACGAGGCGTACCTATACCCAGCAGAGGGAAGTAAACGGTTGATTATGATTATGAGTATTATTATGATTAAAATACGTAAACATCTGGTTCTCAGCTAATTAGGCTCAGTTTGGCGAAAAGGTTACGAATCCTGCTTCGAGACAAATGTACGGTCTGCAGATATTTATGCCGCGGTGGTATTTTGTATGTAATTATGAGATATTATTAAAAAACTGCCTTTGACATGATTACATGTCGAATAATAATAAAATTAATACATAATAATAAACCAAATAATATTCGTTTATTTTAGGCACATAATGCACAATTATGGACCCATATCGTATTAAGAAATTGAAATAAAAATGTACTAAAAAAATTACGAATTAAAATACACAGAAAATGTTTAATACAGAACTTATTTAGTCAGAACCCAACGCATAATGCTACCGGGCCGTCACTTCTTGTTGCCGCCCAAGTGGACGGATATCCAATGCTGGAAAATTGGGTTATAGTACACCGTGCCAGAGACAGCTGTTACCAGAGCGATTCAGCCTACTCCAAAACGACGCCACACGAAATCGAATGATGGCAAAGAAGTCCGGAACTCCTGCCTCGAAGAACATGCTCGACGCACTGTAGTACCGGTAACCTCATACATAAGAGTCCGGTAAGCGTCATTGTACTTAGTAGGTATTAAAAGCCTTTCTGGTAAAATAAGCCCACAGTTGCACGTATAAGTTAAGTATATCCAATTATCTAGCTAAAACCCATAACATAAAGCTGTGATTGGTTTGGGGCTAGATGATGATGTGTGAATTGTCTAGCAATAAATTATTTATTTTACCGCTTTTTCCTCCTTCGCTCTAGGTGTAAACCCTAAAACCTCAGATTTCCCAGTTCTCTTCTGTTCTTGTTTGATTTCATCATTCAAGATATCAGTAGATCTCGTGAAGAACAGTCCCGCTTCTTTCAGGGTATTTCGGCACCATACTTTTCTCTGAACCGTACGGGATACGAACAGCGCTGCTAAAGTCGTTACCTGAAATGTATTTTAGGTTTTACTTGACGAATTAATTAATGATGTATGCGGGCTAGCTACGAACCTTATATGTGTTGAAAAACACCAACGTTTATCCCATAACGAGGGACTTCATCAGGGGTGAGTGCGGTTCGCGTCGCGCCCGTACCGCGTCGATGCGCACACGCTGGGCACGCTACTTGTCGATGCTGTAGAGTAGGAGAGTCATCCTCTCAAGGAGATAAGGTTCGTAGTTAACCCGCTTACATCCGTAATGTATTTGAAGTTTTTAAAACATTATGGTAGACAATAAATACATACTTGCTACTTAAAAAACGTAAAGTTGGGTAAAGTTGAGTTTCTCGTAGCTCAAAATCGCTCAGCGAGCTATGGAGAGAGCTAAGCTCGGAGTTTCTCTGTGCGATAGAATCCGGAATACGGAAATCCGTAGAAGAACCCAAGTAACCGACATAGCTCTCAGAATTTGCAGGCTGAAGTGGCGATGGGCAGGCTCGCAGAACCGATAACCATTGGGGAGTAAAGGTTCTCGAGAGGCGACCGCGATGCAATGTAAAACGGAGTGTGGGAAAACCTTCTTGTATTTATGGAAATAAAGAGTTTTTGACTTTGACTTTGACTTTCATTCGATGGACTGGACCGACGACATTGTAGCGGTCGCAGGGAGTAGATGGATGGAGGCGGCTCAGGACCGCTGTTCGTGGCGTCGTCGTTTGTGGAAGGCCTTTGTTCAGCAGTAGATGTCGAGCTGATGATGATGATTAAATTTAGTTGATTACCCAACCCAACACTTCGTATGATGAAAATGCAAGTTCCAATAATTACATTAAACGAGATGGCCAAGCGATATGCAGTTATTTTGAAATTGATTTTGGGGTTTAGTATTATTAGCTGCTGCCCGCGGCTTAGCACGTGGTTTGTAGTAGCCTATGTCCGTGCCCGGGAAACCATTTACCTCCCTGCCAAATTTCATTGAGATCCGTTCAGCAGTATAGGCGTGAAAAGGTAACAGACAGACATACAGAGTTACTTTCGAATTTATATTATTAGTACCTATGGATAAAATCTGTCAGCTCAGCGTTTGTTCAAGGATGACGTTTTGTAAACTGTCTTACCATTTCAACACACCCCAGGTGATTCTACGATCCGGCGGCTACAGTATGAATTACCTATCACTAGAAATATTAATGTTTTGAATACCTAATAATTTAATAATATTTCTATATCTCGGCATATACAGCAGCAAATAACGTAAAATTTAAAATAAACATTTCGTGCGCCTATACAGATTAAAAGAAAAAAAATGAAAAATAAAAAAAAAATCAGTAGGTACAAATTGTGATGTCGAAGTTTTAAAAGAGACCTACAATGTTAAGTGGGGTATCAAATGAAAGGTATCAATTTGTACATTTCAAAACAGTTTTTGAAATTTTGGTAGGTTTCATACTTTTAAAATATTTTGAAAAAAGTCGACAAAATACCCATTCCCCCTCCCCCCCTCCCCTATCTCCGAAGTTTGCAGAGCGATCCGTCTAAAATGTTTGCAGATATTGACCTATACTTTACAGGAAAAATATACAGAAGTCTGTGAATAAACAAGTTATTGAAAAAAAATCAAAAAAAGGGGGGAATAGTTTTTAAAAGCGGGGCTACCTCTTCGAGTAGGGTATCAAATAAAAGGTATTGGTTTGTACGTCTCAAAACAGTATTTCAAATTTCTTTAGGCTGTATACTTTTTGAAATATTTTGAAAAAAATCTATTACCCTCTGTACCTACTCCTTTCTTAAGTTAAGTTCTTAAGTTTGTAAACCGATACATCTGAAATGTAGGTACATTTAATTTTTTGGTATTCGTCAAATAGCAAACTCTTTAACCAGTACCTATAGTACCTATTGGTATACTTGACAACCGCTCGAAACCCTCGGCGCGCGAGTCACACTCGCACTTGACGGATCTTATTTTTTATTTAACTTAAATATATATAAGAATGAACAGAAAAAATATATCTGTAAAGATGTATTTTATCTATTCATTAAGTGTTCGTTCATTTATTTTTTCATTTCACATTCAACAATTATTTTTCAAGTAACGTACTAAACGACCAAACTGCATCTGTTTTAATCAGCTGCCTGTTTTACTTGAGACTAACAGATCTAAAGTACATCTGGGGGCAGTTTGCAAATAAAAATGCTGCCCATTTATCTGACTTATGTAAAGTGGTCCTGACGACATTTCGCATCCATAATTGGAATGTGTCAGGCCATAATATCGTAAAAACCTATCTAATCGTAATCAAATAATAAAAACAAATTAGAACTAGTATTTACAATTGAAACAGTTAAGCTATATGGCCCCGCTGTCTGGCAAAGTTGATGCGCTGCGCCAGATACTCACCAGCTTTCGGGTCGCGCATAGGTTCGACCAGACACTCAGATATTTTTTTTTAAAACTACTAGCCCTCACGCATGTCCTCGGAAGATGGGAAGGTGCAAGTGTGTCGATCCATGTGGCGTACCACACACAGAAATCTAATTAATAAGGCACTATTATTTAGATTTCTGTGGTCCTAAACAAAGGGCCTCCCCAATCTAACCGTAAAAATACCTATATGTACTGCCGTGTGGCTTAGAATTTGCACCACCCCACTCTTCCCGCCGGTGTCGTATGAGGCGACTGAGGGATTGGGGGCGGGCAGCAGCGCCTCCTGCAGAACAAGTTTACCACCAAACTGCGATCCCCAATCCGCATGCCCAGCAAGAGGATTGTGGACATTACCCTCCTTGATATAAAAGCCAATAAGGCATTTATCAGGGGGAGTCCTGCGTCCAGCAGTGGGTAAATATAGGCTGTTGAGTTTGAGGTTGAGGTAGCATGTACTTGCATTCCTATCTATTTCCCTCATCATCAGCACCATGGTGGCCTTGTCTTGATTAAATCTTGGATATACTTAGGTCTCTTCCCTTCTTCTCCACTCATGTCGATCTTGGGCCCGTCTCATACAATCCTCCTCAGTCGTCTGATGTTAATATATTTACCAACGTACTTATAAATCGTATTTTCTTTCATGGTAAGTTGTAATTCAATTAAGAAATCTCTGGTCTACTAAGTTCATACGGTATTATAATAAGTGGTACGTATTTCCTGTTGCTGGATGCGGCATGCTGAAGACAGGGTGCTATAGCGCTCATAAGTGGAGGCGTATATCCACTAGCATAGGCTGATGATGATGATATCCTGTTAGTAGGTTAGGTATATAATATGATTTCTATATTAGGATCTGAAGATTCATATACCTAAATTAAACTTTAAGTTAATATCTTAACCATGACGGTATTTCACTTATTGAAATAATTGGATGAAGTAACCGTTAGCGCAGTTGTTTAATAAAAATAAAGTAGGTACATTTTGATTTGCAGCGCGTTTATGTCTTTTGAATTGGAGCTATGCTAAAGTCACATTTTCATATTTTTTGTGAATCACTCTAATGACATCACATCACGTTCATATTATTAATGCGAGAGTTTGGATCTATTAAAACTTTTTAAACTTTCGCGATCTGTTAGCATATTGAAGATTATTTGTCGGGTATTAACGTAGGGGAAAATAAAACAAAAGATACGCGATAAACACCCGACAAATAATCTTTGGATGTATTTATTGTTGGATATTTGTTACCCCTTCACGTTAAAACTACTGAACTGATCGTGTTGAAATTTTGCATACAGGTAGTTCTAAGCCTGGAATAAAACATAGCCGCGGGCAGAAACTAGAAATATTATAAACTAGTTTGTGCCCGCGGTTTCGCACGTGTTGTTAATATTAAAACGTTTTAAGACTATTTATATCCCATCGGAACTGTTTTTTTGAGATAAAAAGTATCGTACGTTTTATTCCAGGCCTAGAACTATCTGTATGCCAAATTTCAGCCTGATCCGTTCAGTCGTTATGGCATCTAAACATACAATATAAATAAAATAAATAAATGCAAATTTTCGCATTTATAATAATATAAGTGTGACAAGCTATTTTATTATTATTTATAAAAACGACTCCCTTATTTATTTTTCTAAGAACAGCTAGTGTCACTCGACATTCTGCTGTGTGAATTGTCCAGCATTATTTATTTATTTTTATTTTTTTATTCTAACGATACTCCCTACTTCCATAACTGTTCAGCCATTTTTAAGTTGTGGTGGAATAAATAAACCAACAACCTATAATACATTTATTGAATAAAAGGTGATCCAACCGACGAGTTCATAAACATTTAAAAACCGTTACACACTTTATACGAGTAGCTGAATACTTATTGGCAAATCGACGTTCGCACATTACGCTACTGAAAAATAACAAAACGCATCTTTGTTTTGTGCTTTTTAGGGTAACGTACCCGAAGGGTAATAACGGAACCCTATTACTAAGCCTCCGCTGTCCGTCTGTCCGGCCATCCTTCCGTCCGTCTGTCTGTCACAGGTCTCATGAACCGTAATAGATAGACAGTTAAAATTTTCATAGAATGTGTTTTTATAATGCCGCTATAACAACAAATAATAAAAATAAAATCAATATCCAAATTAAAGGAGGCTTCCATACTAAAAACGTATTTTTTTTGGCTATTTTTGCTCTTCGTTTTTCAAGGCTGTATCTCTTGAACCACAGTAGAATAGGCACATAAAACGTTCTATAAATAAGTAACACTTCAACTGTAATAACAAAAAATACTAAAAATATAATAACGTTGAAAATTTAAAACAGGAGGCATTGCCATACCGCGGGGTAATGCAGCCAGCGTCTTGAGGACGCTTTCGACTGGTATTGATGTGGATCAGCTACCTGTAGAGGTAGTTTGTGTGCAACAGTCTGCAGTTAGCTTAATTGTTTCAATTGTAAATACTAGCTCTAATTTGTTTTTATAATTTGATTGTAATTTGCTTTGTCAACAAAGTACATTTGTACATTGAGTGAAATACAAAAATATGTAGGCCATAGATTCATTATGTAGGCAAAGTGCTTTTAGAGCCAAAACGTCTGTCAAACGCTGTCTCGCTCGGAATCTTTTGCCCTTCTAACACTAGTTGCTGCCCGCGGCTTCATACGCGTTGTTTCTATGGAAATGTACGAAACAGACGATCTTACCTCAGAGTGCTTTGCTAAATAATCAGCTTGCTCCTTACAACAGTCATTGGGGTCAAACGTATCCTCATAGAAATCATGATGATATCTGCAGCTGTCTCCGAACCAGGTAATTCTAGGACTCCTACTCATAATGCTATTTACTAGTACGAACTTAGTAAGTTAGAAATTAAGTATCTACTGTGTTTCTACCCCCTGTTGATGTTTCTTAAACTTTTATCAAAGTAAAGCTTAAATTATAAATTCAAATCATGTTTTGTGACACAAGTAGGAATTTAAAAAGTCTAGTTGGTCGACAATAGTTTTGTTATTTTGCCTGCAATGGGTGATTCGACTTTTTATCCAGGACAAAAGAAGACGCTAACTAAAGCTAACAAAATGCTCTTTGTCCTAAGTCACACTAACAATATGCAAGCTTCCCAGATACTGTAGTGCGTCGGGCATGTTTGCTGGCGCACACGTAAAGGACTTTTACGCTGTGATTCGCAATAAAATAATATCTGTAAAACGCAGGATGCTGGGCAGCACCAACAGTCTGATAGGGGTTCTGACTGACAGGCATTGCAGTAAACTGCAAAGGCACTGGATGTCAAGCCTGATCAATCCCTGTGCCTAACAAATTTATTATATAAATTAATTATGTTATGTGTACCTTTTTGTTGTTCTGAAACTGTGTGACTTAAACTACTCTACTCTATGGATCTTTGTTTTGTCTGAATCAATAAATGAATTCAATTTAATTTAATTCAAACTATGAGACATGGCGGGCAAGTACCAGAAATATTTGAGATAGGAAGTTTTACTGAGAGGAAACTTCCTTTATTATTTTAAATACGTAAAACTGCATTCTTAGAATTTTAAAAATTCCTGCTTTGTCCGGTAAATCCAAAAAATATCAACCTTTATTTTTATGACAGCAATCGGTAGAGTCATAAGAATCAAATCTGTTCAATATACATTGCAATAAATATGAGGAAGACCACGTCGTCCTGTTGTGAATGTTTGATACTGCTGCAATAAACTACAACGGGATACATTAGCATATTTACCATGATTTGATTTTGAGTTGTAAATGACTTTACTGTTAATAATGATAGTTTATTTAGGTTTTATCAAACCCGTTACGTTCGCCTCTAAGAACCAAAGTGCCCTTATATCACTTAATTCTTTAAAACTACCTCAAGCCCATCTTTATCTTTCCCATGACTGAATCAATAAACTGATATGTAGTAAAACTAGTGGATACACTCACCGACTCCTCAGGTCAATGGCTAAGATAATTACCCAGGTACTGCTTTGATTGCTCTACGGAATGTTATTGGAGAAGGCTGGCTTGTTCAGATTTAATCTGCCTAGATTTATGACTAGCTTTTGCCCGTAGCGTTATCTATACTCTAGCCAAAGTCAAGATACATTATTTGCAAACAAACCACCCATACTTAACCTAAAAATAACTATCTATTGATTTTTAGATAGTACTTGCACTAGGTAGATCTTCCCTACTTGTTCAATGCTAACAATTATTTCACAAACTCGACAAAAAATGTAAATATTAGATTGTAGTGGTGTGGCTTGTTTACAAATATTGTTGCTGGAGCTTTGCTGGCGTATCTTCTATCAATACTTTTTCACACTTTTTTTACGAAGCTAGGATAGTAGTTTTTTTTTATTGAGCCGGTTGGGCTATAAGTTTTCTTATATAGTTCTATTTTTAATTTTTTTTACATTACCAGGCTCCTTTTTACCGGATATAATCAAAAGCTGCATGCAAACTGCGAACTAGTGCTGCTACTAAAAATACAATAAATAACATTGATTTTAAGCGATTCGAACGATCTATGGTTTTCTTATCAACGATGAGGTCAACAAATATCTCAAATTCCGGATACAGGTGTATCCGATGGAAATTGAGTTATTTCTTTAACGCCTTGGTGAAAGCACTATCCACACCATTTTTATTTGTAATACTCTCCAAACCCTAGCTAATAAATAAATACCAACGGCCATGCTAATCTATAGACCCCTGCTTGACTGCTCCGGTTCCCATCTACAGAGGTAAAGCTGCTTCGTAAATCGTAAATATCTCTCTGATTTACACATTCAATTAGCAACTTTGTAGTTGATAAGGTAGGTACACACCTGTGTATAATAAACTAGCTGCTGCCCGCGGCTTCGCACGCGTTTTTTATGTAGCGTTTGTCCGTCCCCGGGATATTGTTTACCTCCCTGCGAAATTTCACTGAGATCCGTTCAGCCGTTTAGGCGTGAAAAGGTAACAGGCAGACAGCCAGAGTTACTTTCGAATTTACAACATGAGTATGGATAATATAGTATGGATTTTGATTGCATTTATATGTGTAGGACATTTTGTAGTGAAGTGACAATCTCAATAACTCAGCTTAGACGCGAGGATCTAGGGTTTTTGATATTAGGGGCCATCCATAAATTACGTCGCACCTTAAGGGGGGAGGGGTTCAACGAAGTGTGACATTGTGTGACAAAAGGTGAAAAATGTGACTCATTTCAAAATCTTAACTAAAAACTTTATTAATTTTTTCAAATGTTCGATATTGATTTTATTGAAAATATTAAAATTTAAATAAAACTAACTTTGGAACTGCTGTTTTAATTTAATCATTTCTTGGTGTAAAATTTCAAAATATGTGACGTCACTCTAGGGGGGAGAGTATTACAAATGTGACCAGCTGTGACAAGGACGGGGGAGGGGTCCAAAATCATGAAATTCGTGTGCCGTAATTTATGGATGGAAAGTAACTCAGTCTGTCTGTCTGTTACCTTTTCACGCCTAGACGACTGAACGGATCTTAAGGCTGGTATTTGCCCCAACGGCCTTGAAAACACAAAATAATTATCTGTAGCCGTATTAAATAATTTATTTTATTCGTGAAATGTTCAATTTGTAAAATAAAACACTGATAAATATTTGAATTTTTCTTTTAGGTAGGTACCTACTCAAATATTTGTCAAAGTATTTTACACAAATTGAACACATCGCGAATAAAACAAGCTAAAACAAGTTATCATTATAGATAATTATTTTGTGTTTCAAGTCCGTTGGGGCATACACCAGCCTTAAGAGGTAGCAGGTATCTAGGTCTGTGGTACCTAGATATCTGTGGCTCTAGACAGCAGTAGGTACCTTATGGAGGCTTTATAATATAGTAAGTAAACAATACATTTTTAGCCACCCTGTTATTAGATATGCACCATATATTATATGCTATATCTAATTTTATTTATATGTATCCGTTATTTTCTAAATATTCTGCCAAAGTTATAAAACATTTTAACGCGTGTAGGTTATTGTGGAGCGGGTATTATTTATCATCATTATATAGCATCGAATATAGCTTGATTAAACCAGCAGGTTGAGGATGTGAACAAGACACCATTACCAGTTAGTGTCATTAACGCATAAAATCTCGGAGGTATCATATTAGAAATCATTAAATAAATAAATAAATAAATAAATAATAGCTAGCTAGCTGGCTAGCTAGATGCTGGACAATCCAGCATTTAGCTAGCCCCAATCTAAGCAGAGCTTTTGTTATTGATACTAGATGACTGATAAACTTAATACAATACATAACATAGATATATATTTATATTATACACTAGTATATTAATATTTAACTAGCTGCGACCCGCAGCTTCGCCTGCGTGGAAATTGATTGCACACACCCTAGGGGTAGTTTAGTAAAATAAAAAATACGTGTATCATTATTTACTTTATAGTTTATTTATACTGAGTTTTGAGTGAATCGAACTAAGGAATAATAAATATCCATAGAAACTTTACCACCCTTTTTAACTCCCACAAAGGGTAATTTTTAAAAATGAGATTAGCCTATGTGTTATTCTAGAACTTAAACTATCTACACACTAAATTTCATCTAACGAGTTAAGTAGTTACGGAGCAATACGTGGTAACAAACATTCACACGAACTTTCGCATTTATAATATGAATAAAAAGTATGATAGAAAATATCTAGAGCTCCCAATTAATAAAACTACTCATATTTTATAGTCACTTATGAGATTCAGTTATTTTTGCAGCCGTAAAAGGCGCCTGCTTTCAAATCATACGGTCTTAAAACAATTGATTTGATATTGCTTAAGTGATCACTGTTTCCTGCGACTCTACTTGCGCAGTTTTATGAGGAATACAATAAAAATTATAAACATTGCTATTCTCATACATAAGATACTAACCACTCACCAGCAGGGTATTTTTTTTTGTAAATCTTGTGATTCTATTACCTTTATGCACATAGACAATGTACGAAGAAAATAAGGTCAAACTGGCCAAACATTAATAAAAACGACCAGCCAAGTGCGAGTCGACTCGTACACGGAGGGTTCCGTACCATCTGAGAAAACTATTTCGCAAAGGAAACTGTTTTTTTATGGATCGTAATAATAGCAAAAAGCCAATATGACGCGGTCACCCATACAAGTACTGACCGCGTCCAATGATTGGTAGTCAACATGGTATGGATGTTGGCCCCTTAATTATTAAATGAATTTTATTTCTAATATTTGTTATAATAGCGGCAATAGTTATACACACCCTGTCAAGATTTCCACTGTCTACCTTTAACGGTTCATGAGATAGGCTTGGTCTAAAAATCCCCTTAGAGAATTTCCTGCGAAGGGGATTCTTAGACTTTTTGTCCAAAAATCTCATTTTAGTGGCGTAAGGGGGTTATTAAACTGAAATATCTAAAAATCCCCTTTACCACTTAAATTTTCGCTGAAGGGGATTATACAGGACCGACGGACGGACAGGCAGCGGAGGCTCAGTAATAATAAGGTCCCATTTTCACCTTTCGGGTACGGAACCCCAACAATGAGAAAAAATTGCTTATCTGCTATAGTTGCAATGAATTAAGTTTTGTTCAGAAGCTCTTACTTAAATCTACTCGTCGTAGGTTATGATAAAATTAGGTAGGTACACACCTATGGACTTGTTCTGGACTTTTTTGCCATCGAATATAGAATAGATAGACATTTGTTGTTGGTCAAATAGAGGAGTATTGAACTTTGCACCCATCCGTACCATTCGACACGCTACTAAAATTGAAAAGCTCGATGAATTTTATAGTAATTATAACTACCGTTACAATCTCCTCGACGACCTCTTTGGCGTAGTGGACGAATGCCTGAGACGCAGAAAGTTGCGATTTCGATTTCATGCAAATACAAATTTGTTTCGAGTCTGGATGGTTTGTATGTTGGACATGTTGAATATTTTATTTTTTTTACATTTGTTGACTATGTTAGGTTTGTCTAAGCACTGGGTTCTCTTCTATTTTATGTAGAATTTATTATTACCTACTGTAGTTTAACATACAAATAATATTATTACAAAATTAACATGAATCCTATTTATGACCCAAGTGGCGCAGCGGGTAAAAGTCCGCCTACGACGCTGCAGGTTCGATTCCCGCCTCAGGATTTTTGTTCTTGTATGTATGGTCTGGAGATATTTGTTCCGGGTGGTCTCGGTGTTTATATGTTCCTAATAAAAAACAAACCCTTTGTTGTTTAAGTATATCATTTATCTAGTATCCATAACACAAGCTCTGCTTAGCTTGGATGCGGCTAGACGATAATGTATTAATAATTTTTTTTATTTTTAGACAT
The DNA here is from genome assembly GCA_963662085.1 of Eupithecia inturbata. Taxonomy (NCBI): domain Eukaryota; kingdom Metazoa; phylum Arthropoda; class Insecta; order Lepidoptera; family Geometridae; genus Eupithecia; species Eupithecia inturbata. The sequence goes on along the minus strand of OY759178.1, from coordinate 13,004,017 downwards.
CATGCTAATGGTAATTTCACTTCTCCACTATGGTGGTAAAAAGAGTTAAAGCATAAACTATCCATACCTAAAACAAAAAATTTTAAAGCAACTCTGTATCTGGTGGTGTCTATCTGTCAGTCTGTTACCTTTTCACGCCTAAACGGCTGAACGTATCTTAATTATGCTTGGCAGGGAAGTAAATAATATCCCGGGGACGGACATAGGCTACTTGAAAAGCGCGTGCGGAGCCGCGGGCAGCAGCTAATAATATTATAAATACATGTTTCTTGAACACCCAAGACAGGTAGGTAGAAACAAAGAGCAAGATCCATAACTCACCTTGCGTGTCAGTCGCGCACCCAAATGTTACATGCGCTCGGGCTCCATGGCATGGAGCTCGCGCAGTGGGTGCTGATAAATCGAGCTTTCAACTGTTACAGATGAATTGTAAAACCCTTCTACAGAGCTTTGCATCTAAATTCCTATTTTGTACTAGATATTTCCCAGATGCGAGATAGGTATGGTCATGTATCATATTAATTTAGGTAGCGAGTAGTAATATAGGTAATGTATTATATTAATTTAGGTAGTAAGTAGTAATATAGGTCATGTCTTATATTAATTTAGGCAGTAAGTAGTAATATAGGTAACGATGTATTATATTAGTTGAGTTGCGTTGATTTATGCGCATGCTGCGGCCGACTATAAATTAGAGAGCACTAGACCTAAGAACCCTATCAAATGTTATTTAATTTATTTTTGTATTATCGAGAGCAGAGGCGGAAGTGGAATTTTTAAATTCCATTCATCTTTTTGTAGGGCTTGGACGTCGGCAGTTCTTACCTTAATTTTCCTGTCATGAGATTCTTACATAACTTCCAAAATTGTCAACAACGCCGTTCTATCATCAAAATAAACTTGTTATAAATAAATAATGCTGGACGATCCACACAAAAGAAAGTAAGCAGAGCTTGTGTTTCGGGTCTAGTACCCATAACACAAGCTCTGCTTAACTATAACTGATATACTTGCAACAATATAACAATATGTATATTTTTTGTTTTTTGTGTGCCTTTGTGCTCTATGGTGAAATGGTGATTTCTGAAATGGTGAATACACTTTGCAGGCCGCCAGACTCTAGAACGCCCTTCCTGTTTCTATCCGACAAGCTAGATCCCTTCCCATCTTCAAAAGTATGGTTCATCAACACTATCTGTCCACACTTAATAAGTCTTCCTGATATTCTTTTTGTTATTTTGTAAATCATTCCTGTTTTCTTGTGTCTTTTTGCTCTCTTTTTGTAAATTATTGTAGTTTCTGTTTTTAACCTTCACAAAGACTTCAAAAAGGACGAGGTTCTCAGTTCGTCTGTATGTTCTTTTTATTTTTTATTTTTATGTATATATGTTACCTAATTGATATCTCCGCCTATGGTTGACCGATTTTACTGATTTTTTCACTACTGTATAGAGAATAATCCCGAAGTGATCCCATAAAATTTTTATTCCCGAGGTTTAGTATTTATCCCGTTAAACTTAAAAAGCAACATAATATTTTTGAAGAATCACGACTAGCTACAATAGTTTTGGTGCAATCTGCTAAAAGATTTTGATGATTCTTTCGTTGTTGTATAAAAAAATATATTCAGGTGGTCTCCTATAAGTTTGATACTCGAGGAATCGCTATGTGCGCCGTAAAACGTAGATTTGTAAAAAAAATCAGAATAATGAAATTATCAATTTCATTTTCACATAATGGTTTCCGTGGCGTCAACAGACTCCGTCAATAGCGCCAATAGGGCGTCAATAGAGCGTCAATATTATCTTGGGTCAACAGTTTCATCCATGTATCATAAAACTAAATTGATCTTGAATAATAACTAGATGTCGCCAAAGTAAACTCAATTTTTTGCACTTGAACATGAACCTTCGGTCAGGGAAAGTAAGGGAGGGGTGATTTCGTTCGTCCGAGACATAGATGAATATTATCTATAAACCGGAATCTGAAGTCGGTTTATCATTTTTTAAAACACGCCAAATTATTTAGAGTACTTTTATGTGGCTAAACCGTTTCTTATTTTCAATACTTCATCAATTGCGTCACCGTCAGCTTCAATACGTACCGATGCTATACACCCAACGGTTGCCTGGAACATTAGATATAGTTAGAATTAAGCTCTTGTTTTATTATTTTACGTATTCATAGTGCAATAGAGTAATACCCCTTTCTAGCTATCTACCTATTGTGATAGGATCCGTGGATAGATTAGATCCACTACATTTCAATAAGACATCGATAGGATCCGTGGATAGATTGGATCCACTACATTTCAATAAGACATCGATAGGATCCGTGGATAGATTGGATCCACTATATTTCAATAAGACATCGATAGGATCCGTGGATAGATTGGATCCACTACATTTCAATAAGACATCGATAGGATCCGTGGATAGATTGGATCCACTACATTTCAATAAGACATCGATAGGATCCGTGGATAGATTGGATCCACTACATTTCAATAAGACATCGATAGGATCCGTGGATAGATTGGATCCACTACATTTCAATAAGACATCGATAGGATCCGTGGATAGATTGGATCCACTACATTTCAATAAGACATCGATAGGATCCGTGGATAGATTGGATCCACTACATTTCAATAAGACATCGATAGGATCCGTGGATAGATTGGATCCACTACATTTCAATAAGACATCGATAGGATCCGTGGATAGATTGGATCCACTACATTTCAATAAGACATCGATATAAAATTTTAATATCAACACTACAGCCAAATATGTATAAAAATGATGTAACTTCTAATCTCTAAACGTATTTCTTCACGATGAGTTCACAAGCTACACCTTTCTTGCGCAGTTAGGTAAACAAAAAGCTGATGGAAGGAGCTATGGTCCCTTTTTCCATCAGGTGCAATCGCCTCTGCCATCGCAACTGGTAATGAGTAACTGAACCGGACACACGGATGCTTAGTTTGAGGAGCAACAAGTTTTTAGGCTAGTATCGAGGTTTTTGCAACCCTGTGCTTTGTGATTCAAATCTCAAGGCAGTTTTTTAAGTATATGCTAAATTTGCATCCCAAAGCACAGACTTAAAAAAAACTAGATTTGCGTTTTTGGCCCTAAAGCCAGTACCTACCTACAAAGGAATCATCGCTCTCGAAATTAATTTTTTAAAGGTTGGCAATGGTCTTTATTAAGAAAGAAAATTACAACCAATGAATATGTACTAGTTCTGATTTGTTTTTATTATTTGATTGTAATTTTCTTTGTTAATAAAAAATTACCTAATATAAAAAAAAAATTAAACAAATTAGAACTAGTATTTAAATTGAAACAATTAAGCTAAACTTAAACAAAAAATAAAAAATATAAACATGTTCTGGAGTAGGATGCAACATAAAATTTATCTAATATTCTTATGACAAATTAGTGGAGTTGTTTGAGAACGAATGTTATTAATTTTTCGAAACCAGAACGCTCGCGGCACAAGTACTTTGAGAACAATTTTATATTCTCTTGGAGAAAATGAAACTCATTTGATAAAGTATTCTTTTTCGTGGATCAGTTTGGGAAATAATCTTGGCGTAGGTACTTCGGCAAGTATTATCAGTCATTCGCCCTTAGCAAAGTGGCCCTTATGAACAGCTGCTCGTGCAGCAATGCTCTTCTGAATGGATGTTTTGAGTCATTGTCGCTCATGGTAGACGGTGGTAGAGGAGATGAGGCCCAACCATCTTGTTGGAGACCAACCACGTGACTTCTTGCACTTCATAGACTCACACCCTAGACCACGAAAATTTCCTCTATTTTTCGTGCTGCATGCCCAGAGAACTTTAGAGGTCGATGATTATGTTACATGTTTGCTGTCCTTGGTGTCTATAGAGCTCATCTCAAGCCATGGCTGGTATAAAACGTGTACATAGAGTGGATTTGCGGCTACTCGCAAGGTCAAGTGCGCGTCGAGTCATTGCTCCTGCATACTTGCGCAGACGCAGATCGCCACCGCGGTTCCGACGGAGAGATTGTGCGGTGAGTGCTTTTGTTTATTTGTGTTTGCGGTAGGTTTTCGTTTTGCTTGTCTAATCTTTAAAAATGGTTTTGGTGGTGCAATAAATGAAGTATATTTTCGAAAAATATATTTTAAAAATAAATAAGTATTTGATCAGTTTAAAAATTTTATCAGGGATATTTTAATTAAACTATATTTAAATAATTACAATACAAAACAATAATTTATTTAGTTTCACCGCCTAGACAAAAAATATAAAAATACGAGTAGGTCCTAAGCGTAGATCACAAAAAAGTGATTACTTATTCGGCGTATGCGTATATTTTTTTTTTTACTAAATTGTTAAACTTTTTTATAGTTAACTAAGATGTTTATTTTTTATGTAGTAAAAAACTGATTGGTTTGGTAAGTAGGTAGGTACAAAATTTTTTTTAGCCGATGAGTTGATTCAACTCTTGACAGGTACTTACATTATAATTTACCATTGCAACCTGCTTAATGTAAGTATACAAGGTGGCTCATTGAGATAGGGGTGCATGGCCAAATGTGAGTTAGAGAAAAGTCGTGAGAGGAGTCATGGACTCAATTTATTAGAAAACGACTCTGCATACTTTTTTTCGGAATTTTAATAAACTATTGATCTAATGTTATTTGTTTGTCATATGTGAATATCTCAGAAACCTGAAGCTTTAGGACATTATGTTGTATGTCACTTTTTATTTGTATCAGTGGCCTCCTTCATAATATATGTAAAATATAGATTGTGCACAAAGATTTTGAAAAAAAGAACTTATAGTGAAAAACAATGTAGTGGCCGATGTTATCTAGGGCCACAATCTCAAACCCTTTGCAAACATCATTAGGAATAGATGTTTTATCGATAATATACCCCACTAAAATAAAGGTTAAGTATCCTGGCTAGCGGCACACTAGTTGTTCGAAAAAAATATTTTTTTAAACTAAAATTGTAAATAATTGCCATTTTCAATTATAAATTTGTTTTGCAAAGATTGATTTTTATCAGCAACTGAATCCGTTGTTGCAAATAAACAGGGAGTCATATTATTCTATTAAAAATAAATCGGTTCGATTACCTGCAAAAGATTTAAAAAATATTTAATATGCAGTTTTGGTTTTCTCATAAATCGAGGTCATGGCGCTTTTCACGACTTTTCTCTGACTCTCATGCTTTCGGATTTGACCATCCACTCCCAAGCCCTATCCCATCTCAAAAAGCCACCCTGTATAATTTAGGCAAATTAACTACATAACCTAACATAGATAAAATTAACGAAGTCTTTTCAGTAGATAATTTTTCTCCTGCCTTTTTCTTCTCTTCTGAAGTTTGAGAATGTCATGATAATGATGATGGCGTTGAAAGCAAAGCTCTACAACTTAAAACGTCTAAGTTACGTAGGTATAAGAGAACTCACGTTACAAATTATCGTAGGTATATATATATAGGTATATTATAGAAGGTAGGTAGGTATATAAGCGGTAATCTACTTAGGAGCCTAGGTAATTAAACTTTTTGAAGTGTCTAATTAACGGTTTCAAACTGAGTCGTTATTATAATAATCTAGAGCCGTTATTCAAATTACACCTTCAACGCTCGACTGCCAAGTGCCAAGAGAATTACGACTTTTTTTATATAAGTGCCCACTTACTATTTTTATCGCGATATACATAATTATGTGTAGTACAGTACTTAAGCATAATTTTATTGTCTAGGGACCTTCTCATTTGTCTAAAAAGGTGCTTTTAAACATTTTTTATATTTTGTGCAAAATAAAGAGCAGTTCAATATTTCAACAACGGCTACTAACTCTACTAACTGATTGGTTTGGTCGTAAAGCTTTTTTTTTGGTTACCAACTAAAAATAAAAATTTGGCCCAGTCCATCCGGGCCGAAAGCTTCTGTGCGTATTATGGTAGGATTCTAAAAGGTTTTCGGGGATCTCGGGAATGTTGGACAGTTTCGTTGTTCACTTTGGTATGAGAAAAAGCTCGATACTCTAGTAAGCTTATGAGAAATAATTTATGAAGGTACATAACGGACCAGCCATGAATCTGCTCGTTAGTAGATCTTAGCCAATGAACCTACACTGTGATGTTATAACAATGTAACGGTCTGTAATTTGCTCGCTGCCTTTTCTCACGTTAGATAATTTTAGAGTTCCGTACCCTGGAATCCACAGTTTCTCAGTATCGTCCGTAAGTGTGAGTTTTTTTCATTATGAATGTAAGCGGGTTAACTATGAACCTTGTTCCTGTTGGGAGAACACCAACGTTTCATCCCTTAACGAAGGATTTCTTCACGGTGTGATGCTTTTATTATTCATGCTAACAGAAATACGGCGTTATCTTTTGGAAATTAAATTGTTTGTAATTCTGAAAAAAAAATATGTTTTTTTTTATTGTTTGACACTTATTCAGGGTTCTCAATTACCAATACAAGCTATTCTGAAAATAGGTTTTAGTTTGGTAGTGAGTACTTCCCCTTAAAATAATTACGACTGGTTATTGAACAAGACATAAGTATGTCTTAAATAATAAAAATTAATAAGACTCTGATGTATTCGTGAGTGTATCACTCATACTACCTCTATTATCCCCACACATTCGCTGCATCGTAATAACGAATAAAATCAAAAGAAAAAGAACCCGAAATTATAGTTTGAAAAAGACATGCTCTCCTCTCCGCGAAAGATACCCGTCATCTATTAAGTTCTAAGGTAAATAGTGTATTTTCTAAAAGAAAAAGCCTATATTTGAAAAAAAATCATTGAAGAACAGCCCCAGCAACAGAGATGCAAAAGGGAGCGTAGTTCAAAATGAGCAGATTCACACACCCCCGAGGTTACCCCCTAGCTATACTCGATATTTTAATTATCTGCCAAAATGATAAACAATCCCACAGTCGGTAGGTACTTAAACTAAAATAATCTTTCTCGTGAAGTATGCCCATTGTTGATTTTTAAACATTAAACACATTAACATTACATTAATCAAATTGAGATAATTTCTTCATTAAATATTCGTAACAATTATATTAATTATCTCGACCAAACATGCGAATTTTAGTTTTTTGTCATGATTTGTTGAACCCTCAGATAGAAGCGAGGTTTAATTATATGAACAACCTACCTAAATGACTTTAATAGTTAGTGTTCCGGACTGAGATCAGCGGCTAAATAGTAATAAAATAAATAAATTAAATAAAGTGTGTCCGGTGGCTGAACCTTACAACCGACAGAAGTACCGTAGCAACATAAGCACTTATACTAATATACTTATAGGCAGGCCCGGATTAGCCCCTAGGCCTACAAGGCCCGGGCCTAGGGGCCCCGCAAGTCTAGGAGCCCTCACGGCGGAAAATTCATAGCCCTAAAGTCTGGCTTGCCCGAAAAATTGGTATTTATTTTTCCAAATAATAATAGGTACCTAGGTAAGTAAATAACAAGATCCGTCAAGTGCGAGTGTGACTTGCTTGGGTTTCGAACGTATGTCAAGTGTACCAATATATACTATGGTTCAGAAGGATCGGTTTGCAAACTTCGGAGTATACATGGTGTGGCGTAGTGAGTGGATAATCCACACCCTGTAGATGGTAAAATTTTCGATTTTTTTCATAATATATCAAAAAGTATGTAACCTTCAAGAATTAAAAAAAACTGTTTTAAGATGTATAAACCGATACATTTTATTTGATACCCCACTCATATGTTTATATCATTTATTTATACGTAATTTTTGCTCTTTATGCTTGAAGAGCAAAAGTGTGAAAATTCCCGAAAATTCTCAAGCAAAACGTAAAAAACTTATAACTCAAAACTACGAAAAAGCGGGGAATAATATACAGGGTTGACGAAAATACCCCATCATACATGGGGTATTTGCGGGTACACCCGGGGGTGAAACATGATTTTTTTTTATGACGGCACTATTTGGCCCACCCTGTATGTACAAAACTATCGTGGTTTAATGAAACCGGTAGTAGTGGTAATTTTCGCAGCAAAATACATAAGATAGGGGTAGATCGGTATATCTGCCAATAAAAATTCAATCATGTTGATTTCAGTTATTCCGTGATCATGGAGGCTGCAACTGTGCAGAAATATCGAAAAACTCAAAATAACAAATATCCCTGATTAATGACTTTAATATACGTATTAGTGATTATAACATGGTAGTTTAAGTTTATTTGTAGTTGTACAAAACGCGAATGCTGGAGTAGGTATTGTTTTCGTCATTTGGAACAAGACACGAGTGCAAGTAATCTAGTCTAACTCCAAAATCTTTGAACACAAAAGTAGGTATACCAAGCTCTGGATCTACTGGTCCGATTCTGAATATTATTTCGTGACCCGGCCCGGGAAAGTGCTACAGGCTACGATTTATCAAGAGACCAGGAGAGCTAAGCCGCAGGCTGACTGAAACTAGCACAAAATATAGAAGACATTAAGAAGCGAACCTAACGGGTTTGGTAGTCAGACTAGGTCTACATCTCAGTAGGTACTCACGGGATCCCCGTGATTTGTATCACGGGGATCCCGTAAGTACCTACTCGAATTAATAAAATTCAACATTTTTTCTTTGGTTCCTTTAATATAAAAACACGATTGAGAAAAAAATCACGTTAAAAAAATCATGAATGTGCACTGTTTCGCACATAATTTGGTCGAGTCACAGGAACCCTGCGGTCTATTGAAATGACTTATGTTTTGATTTGTAGGTTATTACTAATTATTTAGTTCCTTGAACCAGTTTCACAATAGGTTGCGTAGTTTTCTTGTAAATAAACAATAACTAGATTTTTGCGCTAACGCCGCCGCCGCCGCCGCCGCCGCGCGCCGTTCCAAAACCGTACGCTTTGTCCCCGCTGCTATGAACGTATGCCTATCCTTTTAACGAAATGGCGCGCATTGTGCCCTCTCAAATACATCTTGTATTCTACGGTATAATAATTATATTGGTATTATCCTACACTACTGATATTATTAAGATGAAAGTTTGTGCCGTTGTAAATATGTTTGTGCGAAGACAACGCCAAAACTATGGAATGGATTGAACGGAAACTTTTTACACATAAAGTTCTTTCTTAACCCTTAATTCTATATTGCACTAAATAAAACTTACCTACATAATTAAAAACATAAAACTAGATAAGGAAAGGCAAAGGAGAGCTAAACCCTAAAAAAAATATCTTCCAGCAAACCTTATTGGGATAGAGAGAGACAAGGTTATGTCTCTCTCTCTATCCCAATAAGGTTTGACTTTCACAGAGAAAAAGATGGTTTTATCCTTAACTACATAATTCATATACTACTACATATTATTATTACACTATGTCTTTCGTATCAGGAATAACATATAGGCATTTTTATTCCGAAAAAACGCGTGTGAACCCGCTGGCATAAGCTATTAGGTATATTATATAATAAGAGCTTTGAGAGCGAAGCATGCTAGGCATATGCCTAGCATGCTTCGCTCTCAAAGCTCTTGCGATGTTACCCAAGCTTCCTGTTGTTTTTGCGTGGCCGCCGCCCCGCCGGCGCACAGTGGATCGAAAAAGCCCTTCCTATAGACATAGAACTTTTTTTTTCTAAACATGCTTTTTCTTATTGGAAACCAAGACAGAATCTTATTAGAAGCCCAAACTATATCATATTTTATGAACCTAGGTGATAATGACGCAGAAAAGATTTTTTGAACTTTAATTTGTATGGAGTAAAACATGAAAATCGATATTTTTCGGCTCTCGTGCGAGTGCCCGTTATTTCCTCAGGCATAAATAATGTTCCTATTTTTTACTATCTTTTGACATATAGCACATATGGGGCACTCGATGGACTTCAGGTGAAAAAAAATAAAATATATTTTTAAATTTTCTTTTTGCATTTTATTCATTATACAAGGTACATTACGACCTATAAATAATATTTCAACTCACCTAATTATTGTTACAATTTTAATGTAATATTTCACCTATCATAATAATGAAAATATATAAAAATTTTATATTTAGTTAAAGTAAAAGCATAATTATCAAATACAGTCATTATTTTTAAAAAGAAAAGAATAATAATTACAAACTACAAAGGCGATTAAACAATTCACACGAAATAAATATTACTATTTTTTTAGACACAAGGCAAATTTTTCTATATTACAAGTTATCATACACAATAATTATTTAAAAAACACGTATTATGTACCTACATATAAGTTACAAAGTTTCTGTAAAACAATTAGAACATATTAAAAGACACATCCATATCAGCATCTGTGTCAGAATCTGTGTCTTCTGGATCAATGAATTAATGTGCTCTGACTTGAGGCACCATCAAATCCCCATTTTGATATTAATATCATTGATTGGTTTGTAATCTCGTCAGGTAAACTTTTTATTATTCTTTTAACAGTTATGTCAAGGAGTGCTTGAAGAGCTACTTTGGCCATTGTATCTGTAACAGTGATTGCGTCTTTCGGAGGAAAGCAATCCATCTTGGCTTGCTGCACTTTGTAATATGATGGATACAAATTTGTAATGCCTTTTTGAATGGCAGATTCTCTGAACGTTATATACTGCCACTTTGATAGTTTAAGTGACTGTAATAAGCCGAGCGCTTTGGTAGGGGTGAAAACACATTTATTTTTTTCATTTGCTTGTTCCACGATTTTTTCCGCCTCTTTTGGATTCTTTAGAATATGATCTATGGCTGCTGCCAAAATATCTTTACCCTCATTTTTCATATTAGCAATTAAAGCAAAGGCCAATTCTGAACTTTCTCGGCCTTTATAATTATAATTTTCAATCCTTCATACCTTTTGTTTTGTTCCAAGTTCTGTGAAAGGTTTGCGCGGACTGGGAGCCGTTTTCGTTGATTTTCCAACAGTTGATGTACTCGGAGAGGGTAAAAGCAATTCGCCAGCTTCACTTGTTTCTTGAATTGCAGTATTTAGCTGTTGTGGTCGTATATTTTCACGTACACAAGTTGGCCACTCGATATTCTGCTCCAACCAATCTGTATAGTGTTTTTTGAAAGTTTCTGTGTTACATTTTGCAGATTTCCATCTTTTTATCACAGACTGACTAAACCTTCGACAGAATTCTTGGAGAGTGTCTGTATCTTCTTCAGATAAACTCAAATTCAACTGAAATTTAACACTTTCTAACAGTTTTAAATAGTTTCCAAGCTTGCCAGATTGTTTTAGAATCACAAATAGATCCAGATTGGTCACCACACTATGCTTTTCCATTTTTAACTCGAAATTTCACAGATGTTTTACGTAGTAAGTTTTAATAATAACTAAAAAAATATTCAGAACCCTCCATATTTATACTTACTTCATACCGGCTAACGACTACTAGAAAAAACTAGACAGTGACAAATTGTTAATTAGGTAAGTACCTACTTAAATAACATCCATTTTTAATAACAAAGCAAAGGGGCTTAAGGAATTCTTAGAATAATAATACAATCATAAGTGACGGGTTAGCAGGTAGTTCAAGATAAGTAGGTAAACCTCTGCAGTAAATTTTGTAACAATGATAAGGTCGAGTACCTAATTTAATGGCCCCTTGTAAATTTAACAAAAAAATATACAATAGGTATCGTCTTTAACGGCTAAATATCATAAAACCACCATATAATATGGAATTATCAGGTAAAATTATAAAGTACGGCTGGTGAAATATTGCATTAAAACTGTAACAATAATTAGGTGAGTTGAAATATTATTTTTAGGTCGTAATGTACCTTGTATAATGAATAAAATGCAAAATGAAAATTTAAAAATATATTTAATTTTTTTTCACCTGAAGTCCATCGAGTGCCCCATATGTGCTATATGTCAAAAGATAGTAAAAAATAGGAACATTATTTATGCCGGAGGAAATAACGGGCACTCGCACGAGAGCCGAAAAATATCGATTTTCATGTTTTTCTCCATACAAATTAAAGTTCAAAAAATCTTTTCTGCGTCATTATCACCTAGGTTCATAAAATATGATATAGTTTGGGCTTCTTATAAGATTCTGTCTTGGTTTCCAATAAGAAAAATCATGTTTAGAAAAAAAAGTTCTATGTCTATAGGAAGGGCTTTTTCGATCCACTGTGCGGCGTTAATGATAGCTTTTACATTTTATCTCCATTAGTTAGTACGCTTCCGTTATTCTTTCTTTCATCTATGTAAGTTATGAGCATTTTTGTTTTTTAAACCATTACTAGTATGTAGCTTTAACACATCCACTGGGTTTTTTTAACTCTTTTTTTCTCGATACATTTTTAGAACTGCTTTTTAGATATTTTTTCACAATAAAATATGCCAATCTGTCCAATGATTGATATTTGCATAGCATTTCATGCAGGCTATAAAACTCCATCAAACGGATTTTCTTAGAATTTGTAAAGATTTTCTATGATTAAATTTCCCCAGCTAAACAAAACGACTTGAGCGCCTATTCAGAATAAGGACAGATTTACACCTGGAACTCTAAGATAAAAATATGCTTAATCATTCTGTCTAACTATCTTATACCTGGCTTGTAAATAACGCGCAATACAGTTAGCATTGGCAAGTCTGAATGAAGGGAATTTACTATAACGGAGTCCCTTCCGGACTTCGGCACGTCTCAGGGGCTAATTACCTTTTGTTAAAAGAAATATGACGTCATATCATATACGAGGTGCTTGCCAAGTACGGGGATTGTTCTCTAGGGTAGAATAGTCAATAATGACATCGCATCGTCATACTTTACGTACACTATTAAAGTTGAAGGAATTAATATGTTTACGCATTTGATGTCAAAGTGACGTAATTTTTCTCTATTTTACCCTTTACCCTAGACAACAATCCCCGTGCTTGCCCTACTGAAAGTACCTACTTGCGAGATATAGCAGTATTATTTGTGTCGAGACGATCGCACCTAACGAGTGTCGAAAAAAATCGTACTTATTAAAACAAATCGATTCAGAGGTTTTTTCGACTCAACGCACCGTTCGTGATTTCGATGGTGGACGATTTCATACAAATAATGTTCAAATTCCTTCGGGTCTCGCAGCGCTTTAGTAAGTAGGTACCTATTGTTTTTGTATAGAAACAGTCTTCTATTTCGTGTGGAAATTGTTGTTGCGCTTCTCTACACTTCGTTTAAAATAGGCACAAAGCCATTAAAGCTCAGAAACCTGCCTGATCTGAGATGGGTGAGAATCTTAAAGCTGCACTTGTACTTTACTGAGAATGTTTTTTATGAGATCAGTACCTACCGCGCCTCTATCATGCGTGGATTGTATAGGTACCTTACTATTCTAGAATATTATATAATAATTATTAAGACCTAAGGTTAGGCACACTGAAATTCCAACTCTCCCTACCAACTGAAGTTAGATTCACTATTTATTTTTTTTACTACCTATTTCTTCTCTTCTGAAAATCATTTAAATTCTTAATTGTATTGAGACGCAAACGCGCTCATGCTTTCTTTCTATTAAAAAAATTCTAAGCCTTTTATTTTCAAAACTTCTACATAAAAAGATTACCTATACCTAAAAGCATAAAAGGTAACTTCTAGATCGAGATTACTTCAGAAATATTTTTGTAAGCGATCTTTCTTTTTTAGGGTTCCGTACCCGAAGGGTGAAAACGGAACCCTATTACTAAGCCTCCGCTGCAGCGCTGTCCGTCCGTCCGTCAGTCACAAGGGTCTATCTCATGAACCGTAAAAGTTAGACAGTTTAAGTTTTCAGAGAATGTGTAATTTCTCTTGCCGCTATAACAAATAAATATCCAAATTAAAGGGGCTTCCATACAACAAAGTGATTTTTTTGCCTATTTTTGCTCTGCGTTTGTCAAGGCTGTATCGCTTGAACCACAATAGGTAGACATGAAATTTTCTATAAATAAATAACACTTCAACTGTAATAACAACAAATACAAAAAATATAATAAAGTTTAAAATTTAAAGGAAATGAAAATTTGAGGTTGTTTTCGTGTGCGAGTGACTCGCACTTGGCGCTTTATTCTATTACATTTTATTACCTGCCCACACGATTAATGCATAGTAGTACAATAAGAGCAGTTAATCTTCGCCTTAGACTTGATAGGACTATTGGAAGGTACACTAGGTACAGTAGGTACCTACGAATCGACCCTTCCAACAGTTCAACTCTGTCCGTGAATGTCGTAAGAGCCTACCAGAAGTACTGCTGTGAGTTGTTGAAAAAGCTGTTTGATTTCCCCAAGGAAAGGATAGTCGGAACGTAAGCTTCTACGATGTTTGGTTTTCCTAATAAATGAATGGAATAAATAATGTTGTTCTCAGAAACCATCAAGATGCAGAGAATATTTTTACTGGCTATCGCCCTGTGCGCAACAGCGAACGGATTGGATAGCGGCGATAACAAGTTCATAAAAGACTACGCCATGCTTAAAGTAAGAAATATAAAACTAATCTTCAAAAATTTCAAAAGATTCGCAGGCGGTAGGATTCGAACCTACGCTCCCAGAGGGAATCTGATTTCTAGTCAGACGCCTTAACCGCTCGGCCACGCCTGCTGTTGAATTACTAGTTGAAATTATGTATTATGTCACAGAATAAAGATTTATTTAATAAAACTACACCATTTAATATTATACCATTTTTATCATCATTTTGGACATTATTTTACCATATTTGCCACTTACAGATTTACGAAAGCTGTTTCGGCACAGCATTATTGAAGCAAATTGCAGCAGAACTAAAGGAAGCCTATTCAAAATGCTCAGTAGCGCCACCTGTGAGAGAACAGATGAACCAACACATGCCGGCCATCTTGCTTAGCAAGCTACCGCCCGGGTTCGCAATGGACCCCAACACGCAAACCATAACAAGACCGTCAGATGGCGCTGGTAGCAACAGTCAGGAAAATGATTTGCCTAACGATGGACCTCAACCGCAACAGAAAATTCCTATGGGTGGCGTTTTGTCTTTTAGACCTCAGCCCCAGGTAAAACAAAAAATAAATAATAAAATTAAAATACAAAAAGTAAAATAACGACATCATAGATGCCTCCTGTGAGGATTGAACTCACGACCCCTGGTTTACGAGACCAGTGCTCTACCACTGAGCTAAAGAGGCTATGGAGGTCAAGCCGAAATTAACAACCACATCCTATCTACGACAAGATAATTGAAACGATGAGTCACTGTGATGACTACTAATATTGTAATTACTTTTTATCAATTGTCATGAAGAACGTATGCCACACTTTAGTTTGATACGATATAAAATAAGATAAAACATAATTTTTATTTGTTAAACATATTAAAAATCTCTGACTACTGCATCGATAGTATGGAACGGGCCACTGCTGGACAGATAAAAAGAATAGAGTTGGGAATTAATTTAACGGAAATATAAGTCTAAATTGTGTGATATAATCAAGTTATTTCAAGTGGAATAAAATGATTGAGTTCCTTCTTAATTTTATGTTATTTTATTATCATCATTCACATCAGTGTCTTCTCACCGCTACAAGTAGTTGTGTGAATAGCCCCAGTATCTTTTTTTTTTCAGGGTGATTTCAACCCAATCGCCTACGATTCTTGTTTATTTTTCTAGGGTCAGTTCCAATCCGCCATGAACCCCTTCATGATGCCAGGCGTACCCCAGCTCAGGCCCTACAGCGCACCCCAACCGTTCCCCTACGGAGGCATGTACTACCCGCCAGTACCCGCGTACAACCCGTACTACCAGCAGTACCCCCAGCAGTACTATCCGCAGCCTTACTTCGGGAACAATCGGGCCTCGGTAAGAGTTTATTTTATAATTAGAACGTGTTGATTGACGCGGATCCGTACTTACCTCCAACTGTCCCACAACACAACATAGGCATATACTACCAGCCAGTACCCGCGTACAACCCGTACAACCAGCAGTACTTTCCGCAGCCTGACATCGGGAGCAATCGGGCCTCGGCAAGTAGGATTTAAAATTAGAACTATTAGATCGCGTTGATTGGAACATTCTAGAACATCGGTACAATCGTAACCTACACAGAAACCAAGTTTTTGCTTATTTAATAGAAAACTACACAACTTATGAAGAAACTATTTCAAAGAACCAAATACCTAATAAAATAACCTAGGAATCAAAATATGTAATTTCAATAGACCGCAAGGTTCCTAAGATCTCGACCAAATTATGTGTGAAACAGGTGCACTTTCATGGTTTTTTATCGTATTTTTTTCTCATTCGTGTTTTTACATACATATATGTAAAATAAAAAATGTTGAATTTTATGTAATTCGAGTTTTTTACCACGATGAGCCCCGTGAGTTCTCAGTACTCACTCAATATGATAACACGATTTTTTTCTCAATCATGTTTTTGATGTTATTAATTCTAGTTTTTTACTACGGGGATCCCGTAAGTACTGAGATCTAGACCTAGTTTGACAACCAAACCCGTTAGGCCCTTAAGTTAGTACATAGGTACTGTAGGGCTGTTGCGTACAACCTTTACCTACCTACACTATCAGTAGTAGGTACCCGCAGCAGTACTTTTCAAAGACGTACTTTGGGAGCAATTGACCTCGATAAGAAAACTTTCTTAATGGAACGCATGTATAACGTGTATATGTATTACATGTATAAAGAGAATGTATCGTGACTTTTAACGGCGTATTGGCCCATGTGTCCTAATATGAGCTACTTTTTTCTACAACAAAACTACAAAATAAGATCAAATTATTTTATTCAGTAACGAATTAGTACATGATTGTAGTAACTAACTCGATGATGCTCGCAGTAGTTTTTAGTAAAACTGTGTCGCACAATCGCCCTCACACAGGGTGTTCCATTACACATTTTTTAGGATACAAAGTTAAGTTTGTCTTTCATTTTGACTCATTATAGTTAGGCTCAGCTAGAACTATGTATTTACACGGAACTCGCGATTTGCGAGGCGCGCACAAGTTTCTTGACGGGTTTTTTTGGGACTGTCTTAAAGTGCAACTGCACCACCAACCTTGCTCCCTATTGTTTAATGGTGTGGTTTAAACGTTTCGCAAAGTCGGTAAAATTATCTAATAGATAGGTACCTCTATTTATTAATGTTTTTCTATCCCCAGCGTCAACTAAACCTCCGCACGCGTCTCGGCCTGAACCGTCCCCAGAACGAGAACGTGACGTGCGTGATGCAAGCCCTCGGCTACGTCGACCACAACCTGGAGCCAAACTATGAGCTCATCACTCAACGCATCAACAATCTGCCTGTCGCGGCTGAACTCAAGAATGATATTCAGGAAGGACTTAACTTCTGCCAGAAGTTCTCGGTGAGTTCGAGTTTCGAGCCTTACCTACTAAGAGTAAGTAAGGCTCGAAATAGTATTATGAAAGTTTGCTCAGTTATAGATATATGCTTGAGTGATGTTTATTACATAGAAAAGCGAAAGCGGAAGCGAAAGTATGAGTATACGAGCCTTAGATCGACTTGCACAAGGATTTTTAAATGTCTTAAATAAATTTAAAGAAATTGTTTGGCTTGACACTTCACTATCAATACTTATGCCAGTTAAATATCCCGCAAGCGAGGCTTAAAAGCCTTGCTTAGTCTTGATCTATTAAAATTTTATTAACAAAGATATTTATAATCAAATAATAGAAATAATCTTAATTCTTATTTGCCTGGAGACAGTTTATTCCGTATTTGAATTCGAAAATGACTTATTAGAAAGAACTACATCTGACTAAGATTCTCGGTTAGTTCGAATTCGAAACAGAGCGATGTAACATGTTTCAATGATGATGTAAATCACGCAACGCAATGCATCCAGAAACTATTCAGGAAGAGATTTCTGCCTGATTCTGAGTTCGTAGTTTGAACTGCGTTCTTTTTTCAAAATACTACACCTCACGCGACCGCCAGAACTATTACTATAACGAACGCAGGAATGACATCAGTCATCGGTAGTCGGTACTTTAGAACATCCAATCTGACCTCTGATTTCTCGATAGTATCGCGACATTCCATTTTTGTATGAGATTTGCGTTGTACCACGTCCGCTTCGTTCCAATCCCATAGAAAATGAGACGTCACGATAACGTCTCGAAACTATCGTCAAAACGAACTCAGGGCTGTTTATTTGTTTGAATCGTGTTTTCATTAGTTTATCTCTACTAAGCAGAACTGAAATAAACACAATATTCTTGCACACCGAGTGTTTCATTTGACTGTGATCTCTTTACAGCAATGCGTGCCTGAAGACAAGAGGAACATCGTGCCGCGGCCTCAAGAGCAGATCAAGGCCATCTTCTTCTTCAGATGCTACAAGGTTTGTACCGTTTATTCGTGCCTTACAGTCTACTCGACTAAGATTTTAGCATTTTTGTATCAGATTTTAGCATTTTAGTATCTACCATAACAACAAGTGAACGCACTTGTACATTTTACGAAATTTTCACTTTATTTCGGTCGTTATGAAATCTGAATCATTTTAAGTGTTGTACAATTTGTTTAGTTTAGTGATAAATGATAAATGAATTTTATTGCTGTGTAACTAGGTGGTAATGTGTACATTGATCTTGTGTCAATCTTTAGTATCTCTACTCTACCATGGTCAGGATTACAGCATATATTTTTGGCAAATTGACTTGACTCTAGTGACGACAAACTTTACGAAATAAAAAATCTAATATTTCTCGCAAGATAGGCTGGGTAACTGCTGAGTTCATTGAAGGTCTTGACTGATAGAAAAGGCGTTTGTTAGCGTGCAGTCACCAAACAAATGAGCGCTTCTGCTAATAAGCGCTCTTTTGTTTGGTCGCCAGAACCAATCTAAACTAATTTTACAGCACCTAAAAAGATGCCGTCCCTTTCACAAGGATCGAAATAAAGTAAAATATTTCGTTTTGTCAAAATTGTTTAGTTTTGGCGACAGTTGACACCAATGCAACTGTCTGAAAAATTATAATTTTAGAAATGTTATTTTCCACAGCACAAGAAGCTGGAAGCTTGCATCATGAAGGACATCAGCGAGCACTTTAGCAAGGAGTATGTCGTCGACACAGAGCCCGAATTTGGGTAATTATACAAACTATTTGCAAAATTATAAGTACTAATCCCTAGTTGTAAGCCAACTATCACAATAGATTCTAAAATTATCTAAACAAATCAACCCTGGGTCCGTGGGGTACCGAGGCTCTCCGGGTTTTCAAAAAGTTATTTGAGCGTCTGGTCGACGCGACGCGTGACCCGAGAGCTGGTGGGTATCTGGCGCAGCGCATCAGCATTGCCATACAGCGGGGCAATGCAGCGTCTTGGGGACGCTTCCGACTGGTATTGATATGGATCAGTTGAGCTACCTGTAGATTGTTTGCAACAGTCTGCAATTAGCTTAATTGTTTCAATTGTAAATACTAGTTCTAATTTGTTTTTATTTTTGAATTGTAATTTTCTTTGTCAACAAAGATTAGAGGTACAAATCAATTGAATTATTATTATAACAAGAGTTTTTTGGTTTTTTATTCTTCGTATTTGTATTTCGTAAATGAGTTCCTTCTTTCTTCATTGCTAATTTCTTTTATAAAGGTAATTTCGAGTCTTAAAACTTCTCGTAGCAGCTTTTGCAATAGAAGAATTAAATAATCGTTTGGAGACTCTTTTTGGAACATAAGTACCGATACCTAGTCCAATCCCATTTTGAGCTCAACGAACTTGCTAGTGCTAAATAAATTCATAGTCCTTTGTTTGGTTTGGGTTAATGTCTAAGAAGTAGGTAAAATAGGTTTAAAGATCCGGCTTTTTTCAAATTTCTCTCCTCCTCATTGTGCCCTATTCTGCTAAACTTATCGCTAATCTAATCACTATGACAGTGAAGACAGGTCACAGAATTACAAGTTTTGGTATTCTAACATAAATGAAAGAAATGATGATAAATAGAGAGGGAGGGACGCGCGTCAGTCAAGTTTAAAACTATTAATTTATAAAAAAAGCACCAAAAATAGCCCGCACGCACTATCTGGGGTCGCATTAATCTAAGGATTCTACGTGACGATGTTGCCACGATACCATTGTCATAGTGAAACAATTGTACAGCAGAATTGGGCCCCAGCACATCTACGTCCACCGCTAAATATGCCTCCCCCAAACCAAAGGGGATTTGCCATTATCGCCACCCTTGGCAAGCATTTTATTTTCTCTACTAGATGTTTTATTAAATTGGCCTTTTCTTTCTAGATCTTTCTCCCGCGCTGGCCGCTCCACTCGCAACGCACCCCGGGACCCCAGCATGGAGGCTCTAGAAGAGATGGAGGTCTATCTGTACGACTACCTTAGTGGAGGCGGCGCATTCGACTTCGACCTCTATATCTAAGGAGGCAACGTGCAATCTCCGCTGAGCTTTGTCAAGTCAATAGGGTAAAGAGGCTGGTAGTTGGATAGGTTTTTTGAACCGTTTTAGATTTTAGAGAAGATGTATTCTTGACTTCTTGTCTCTTCAATAAGAGATCACAATTTATGATCCTTATTTTTATCAACTGAGAAAGTTAAGGTACTTATTGCGCAATTTTTTTTTAATAATGTGTCTTGATTGCATTTATTAGTAATACGATTACTAAGGTTTTTTGTAGAACACCTTATTTAGTTATTTAATCCAGAACATAAACCATATGAATCTCAAAAAATACTCACTTTTAGACTTATTTATGGGATATTATTTAATTTAAAAGGTAACATTCACGAAGGGGTATTTGCTGCAAACTGTAATGGTAAAAAATATTTTTCGCGAGCCTTTTGAATTTGGGCGGTAGTTATGTTTTGCAGCAAATTATATTTGTCTAGAAAGCTTGAATTAAGCTTCCTAGATGACTTTATGTAACTTAATAAGATAAATTAATTGTAACAATTTGGTAGATAGTAGTTTTAATATAAGACTAGCATTTAATATTTAATGCATTTGCAAGACTCTAACATTTTTTTGCATTTACTAAGAAAGTACATACATACTTATTTAAATCTTAATTAGAATGATAGTTTTTTGAATAATCTGTCAAATAAAACATTAAACAAATCATTTGTGTCATTTATTCCTCCACTAACATCTGGTTAATTCCGGATGTTCGTACTCTAATTAACTAATCAATGATCAAATCTCTTGTCAAATAGTTCGTTCTCTTGCCGAATTGATGTTGACAAGAGATTAGATTACTGATTAGATAATTATAGAGATGATCATCGTACAAACAAGCAGCTGTAACTATTGAATTGAATCCCTAAAATACTCGATCCTAATGTTTGGAGACCGCGACTCGGCAAACTTAGTGTAAGACACCCTCCGGCCAGGTGGGATGACGATTTGCGAAAGACTGCAGGCAGGTGCTGGATGCGACAAGCTGAAGATAGGGTGCTATGGCGCTCATTAGGGGAGGACCATCAGCCCATTATATTATTATTAGTCCACCGCTGGAAATATCCAGCAGTGGACTACTATGGCCTGATGGTGATGAATGTTAGGCAGGTACTGAATTACTGTCATAATAAAAAAAATTATATGGATGATTTCATTTTGACATTTAGCAGTTGGTCGATACAGATTATTGTATGAATATTGAATGCACCTTCATGAAAGGTCGCTCGTGTCAATGTACAAAGGGCCCCAAAGGTGCCTGTCTGTCAAACATAACCGGAGAATAATTTTCTTGTCAACAGAGGATTGTGGCTTGATTTAGTCATGACATTTTAATTCCATGGATATTTTAATGCAACCTATTAAGACAAATTGAGATCATTCACTTTGAAAAAGTTCTTTAGATTAAAGCAGTACCTACTAGTAACTGCTAATAGAAAAACAATACACTCCTAAAGCGTGTTTTGCAAATTTCTATTATACATAAAAAATTATGCAAATAAACGTAGCGTGCGTAGGTAACTAAATATTATCTAGACATGTTAAACAGTGAATTGAGCATAAAGTGTTTCAAAAATGAATCACAGTGACATTATGTCATGCATCATACATTTTTGCAAGCCTTCATGCGAAATAAAAAAAAACACATCTGTTAGTGAAATCAAAACCCTTTTGTACATTTCGGAGAAAGGTCCAAACTTTTTTTGTTATTTTATAATAAAAACTGCATTACCTACGTCTGTTTGTTCGCGAACGGATTTTTGTACAAGACTTTCACCGGGGAGTCTATTGGGTTTAATTTTTTTCATTGCGAATTTTAAAAAAAGCTTTACCTGTTTGATCTAAAGAGGTTGGTTTGTGGGAATGTAAATATGGCGTTATTTCTATGAGACAATAGATGGCATTCTCAAAATTAGATTACGAGTTACAAAAGATGATTGTTAGTGGAATACAATTTGATTAGTTTAAAATCCTCTTCAACAAAGCTATTGAAGCCACTATTCGTCTTATAAAAAATACCTATGAATGAAATAAAAATATTAAATAATTTCAAGTAGGTACACATTATAATTTCAAATTAAATTGACAACTGTCACTAAGCAGATGTATTCGCCAATAAACACCTATGTGTTTATTTGGGAATACATGCATGTGTGTACTTACCTATCAACATTATTTCTGATGATTTACAAATATGTTGACTGTAAGTTAGGCAATAAGGTCTAAATTCTAGTAAACATAATTTAGCTAACCTATCCACACCTTGATAACGAAAGCTGCGGACTAGTGCGGCCTTTACCCTACTTTCAAATATAGAACACCTTTTACAGGTAAAATATGAATAGAGAAAGATTTTTGTCAAATAAACGTCTACGCAAGTGTTTCCACAAAAGGATGTTCAGCAAAAAATTACAATAACCAAAGAGATTGGAAGGATTGATGTAAATCGTTTTTAGTTTGCTCGTCTGAATGGAAATTGCAATGATGTATTACATATTCGACATCCGCAAGGTGTTTTTGAAAGCTGGACAACAATGGGTGCTTTTACTCCATTTCTTTTTTTAAGATTAAGAAGTGCACCTTAATTTTTGTACAGAGGTAACAAAGCAGGTTTTATCTCTGCTTACCTCATCAGCACAAATACATCCACTCCTGAACTTGCGTCGTCGCCTGAACAAGGGGGGTATTGGCATAATCACCACTTTTAGTAGGCGGATTGGTTTCTCTGCTAACAACAATTTTCTCTTGATCAAGGTTCTGACCGCCGATGAGCCTAGGTACCTAATAATTATTGCTGATTCCCAATAAAAACTCAATGATGGAAAAATGTCTGATGCGTCTTTTTTCCTTGAGACGGCACGGCAGTATTGTAGAGCTAAGTAGTTTGTAGAATCGGACCAGGATTAGGGCTAGGCCCGTTCAGTTCTAATCTTACCTAAAAACTTGAAATTCTAAGTTAAATGAAAATATAATAAATAAATAATGCTGGACAATCCACACAGCATCATCTAACCCCAAGCTAAGCAGAGCTTATGTTAAGCTAAGCAGATATTTTTATATCTATCTATGTAATGTATGTTATTTTATTATACATAGAAAATACCCAGAACACTCGGATCAAATATTTGCAGATCGTACAAACATTTGTCCTAAGGCGGGAATTGAACCCGCAACCTCCTACGTGGCAGGCGAACCTTCGCCCGCTGCGCCACATCGGTCGTCATATTATTTAACTAGCTGCGCCACGCGGCTTCGACCGCGTGGAAATTGATAGCACACACCCTAGGAGTAGTTTAGTAAAAAAAAACATGTTTATCATTACATATTTCATAGTTTATTTTTTACCGAGTTTTGAGTGAATCGAACCAAGGAATAATAATTTTTCATAGTAACTTTACCACCCTTTTTAACCCCCTCAGATGTTAATTTTTGAAAATTGGATTAGTGATTAGATTGCTGTGTGGTGCCAGCAAAGAATTTGTACCACCCCAACTCTTCCCGCGGGTGTCGTAAGAGGCGATTAAGGGATATCCACCGGGGGTGGGCAGCAGCGCCCCCAGAAAAACCATTCTACCACTGAACTGCGATCCCCAACCCGCATGCCCAGCGTGGGAATTATGGGCATTACCTCCCGCGAGATAAAAGCCAATAAGGCGCTTATCAGGCGGAGGCCTGGGCGCAGTTGTGGACCAATTTAGGCTGTGGAGGTGGAGGAGATTAGCCTATGTGTTATTCTAGAACTTAAACTATCTACATACCAAATTTCATCTAAATAGGTTAAGTAGTTCGGAGATACGTGGGAACAAACATTCACACGAACATTCGCATTTATATACCTACAAAGTATAGAATGATGATATGATAATTTAAAGTTATAACTGTCACAGTGAACTCTATCTAACTAACCCTTTTTACCCCTTAACAAATAAAGCCTATGTACTTACATTTAGCTTCTTCCTTCGCTGTATTTCCTCTACAACAATGAAATTCCCCTGGCAGAGCAAGTTCTGAAATACAAGAGTGTGAACAACTCCAACTCAAAGTTCCTCAAAGTGTGAAATCCTGTAAAAAAAGTTCTCAAGTATCCACGTGCTTGCGCAGGTGGTTCCGTACCTAATGATTGGGGTCCCACGGGACTCGAACCCTGTACCTTCTGAACCTTGGGGTTTTTAGGGCTTTTGCTAAGGGTTCACGATCTACTAATTAAGGGTATCCATTTGACATTTGAGGTGGACTTAATGAGTGTGAGTTATGGTGGTAGGAAGGGATTTTTAGCCTTTAGAATTCGAAAGGCTAATGAGAAGCCTCAACACTAAAAAGCGAGCTTGGCCTTGCAAAAGGATACCATAACGAAAAAATGAGTTTTGTCAAAGTTTATTACGTTTTTACGCGGGATTTTGACCGGACTACATAATATTAAACGAGTAACTTGCAGCTATCGATTTTGGAAGATGTTGATCTACAACAATATCGCCACTCTTCTAATTTACCGACACTAGCTAGCCCGCGGCTTTGTTCTCAACTTATAGATAGCTAGACAGATCAATAGGCTACTTGACTCATATCAAATTTGCCGCAATAAATAAATATTTTCTGTAGTATTTGACTTAAGAAACCAATATTTATCAGTTTGAGATATTAAAAGTATAAGATGACTACGTATTTTCAATTAAAAATTATTTTCAATTTTAAATTTTCAACTCTGAAAAAGCTTTCAGCCATGTTGTGACGTCATAGCTCATAGGACTCTAAGCAAATTCCATGTCGGATCTTAGAGTGAAATTCGCTACGGTAGGTATGTAGTCTCTGTGTTGTCTATATTTTTACAATGATGAACGTTTGCTAATGTCAATTGTTTGTTTCGACCCGTACCTATGACATCCCAGCATAGTTAATTATGACTGACAGCGTTTTCGTCTATTTACTAAACAGTAAACTTTTAAAATAAAATTTTGCGGTTTTATAGGTCATAAAAAATATGGTAATATTTTATTCCCTCTAATCGGAATATAATTAATAATTTAAGAGCTACATTAAAAAAGATTCAACTAGTCTATTGGTCAAGAGAGTAGAGTAAATCTTGGCACCTATAATAGTACCTAGATATTTCAGTGTTCGGAGCTCAGGGATAAGCACGTCTTCTCTAGTTTTTTTCTGACCTTAACATACAGACGTTTCACCTTAAACAATTTTATAGCATTAGTTTACAAAGGTATCGAAAACAATTTTAAGGACGTGGCCAACGGAAAATATGTACTTACAGCATGCATAGGTATAATTTGTGTAGACGATTATTCAACCAGATATTGATGATGATAGCTAATGTTTCGTCCGGATATCCCGCACAAAACACGACAACTTACCTTTTCACATTTTTCTGCGAAACCATGAGAAATCAGCTTCACATATCAGCAAACTTTTTTAAAATACTTCCCCAATATAAATCACGTCATATTTTAATAGTGGGTAGTATTGCGAAGTTCCCGATTGCCTCCCCCGGGGTCAATAAGTCCTGGCAAATTCCCAAAACAATCGTAATATCATCCGCGAAGATACATAACTTTGTAGGGGATTGCTTTTCGTGTTTTCTAGGTTGAGTAATTAATTATCGACGGTTGGTTTTTTTGCTGCTTTATTGGCATGCAGTCAGTAAAATATTTTAAAATAATTTGTTTTGGAAAAACTTAAAACCGGCTTCAAATTCCTTGACATATATACACTGTTTTTTTAAGTTTGACGGGACAAATGCTTATCCCTCGGGAATAGAATTTCTATGTGACCATTTCGGAATCATTCTCTATACAATAGCAAAAGAAACATCTAAATCGGTCCACAATACACGGAATAATCGACGAAAATACCCAAAACAGTAAAAAACTCATCATACTTACAGCCGAACATAGAATCTCTTCCTTTTTTTTGAAGTCGGTTAAATACTTGAAATGTTTGTAGAAATTAAAGTAATTTATTCGCCTATTTCTAGGTAGGTAGTCATATGTTTATTTGAGACTTTATTACTTGCCTCAAATCATTATATTATATTAGACTAGCTGCTGCCCGCGGCTTCGCACGTATTTTCATGTAGCCTGTGTCCCACCCCGCGATACCATTTACCTCCCTGCCAAATTTCATTAAGATCCGTTCATACGTTTAGGCGTGAAAAGGTAACAAACAGACACAGTTGCTTTCGAATTTTTAATATTATTATATTAATATGGATTACTTATATATCAAAGAGATCAGATGCCGGCTCAGTTTAAGAGTGAGCAAACCAAACAAAAATCTTAACCCCTAATGAGTCACCATTCGAAAAGTCGCCAATTTACCGCCAAAAAAAACCCGAAACCCGATCCAACGGAGCGCAACGACAAAAAGCTCTATCACCGCCCTCTGCCGGCGAAAACGAGCGTTTTCGTTGATTTATGACGCAAATTAACGAGTACATATCCTCATTCCTGAACATCATTTCCTGGTAGAGCGAACTTGCGGCAACCCTGAAGGTATGCTGAAAAAAAACATGCAGAAATAATGACGGCTTGCAAAGCTATTCGGTTTTTTCAGAAAAAGAGCGTTTTGAGTCGCATATATACTAGGAATTATCTAAATCGTAATCTAACCAATCATTATCCATTCCATACTGGCGCGTATGAGCGACAGAATACATAATAGTATGTAGATTATAAATATATAATCAATTAATAAAAACATATTAGAACTAGTATTTACAATTTATAATTGAAACAATTAAGCTAACTGCAGACACTTGCAAACAATCTACAGGTAGCTCAAATATAAATATATTAATCCTATGTCTTTCGAATAAAAAAATCAAGATCTACTATGAAATCAACGAAAGACGGCCTAAGAACAAAAGACGGCGACCGACGACCGACGACGGTCTATTCCCAATGAAAATTTATCTACCTTTAAGAACCCTTTTATTTATTTTTTTTGGTTGCGAGGGTTATGTTTTACGAGAGTTTCTATGTGATTATCGATTTATTGTCTTGACGCATCCAAACGGCTGAAGAGTTTTTGATAAACGAGTATTATTCTTAGCTACTTGATGAAAAAGCAGAAACCGAGTCGAGTTTTGAATAGTTTTCAAATAATTACATGATTGTTTATTTAATGGGAAGCCAGCAGCACATACAATAAATAGAATGAGAGCAGAAGTCTAGTTTTTCACAAGTAGTGAAAACCTAGACTTCTGTAGTGTTCCTAGGTAATTTATTTCCTTATCATATGGATAAGCCTGGAGCCATCTTACCTAAAAGATATCGGAAATGCCTATGAAGAATGGTTTATGCAGTGATCGATTGGTTTCGTTTACCTTTCTTAATATTAAAGCAAAGGAAAAAAGTCTTTAACTAGTCATAAAAACAACCCTTTTGAAGAATCGTGGCTCTTAAAATAACTTAGATAGATAGATAGTTATTGTTTATTGGCAAAGACGTTACATATTTTTGGGTAATAGTGTCTTAAATCCTAAGTTAGGTTTATCTAGACACTAGGGTTCTCTAAAAATAGCAATAAGTACGTATAGATAAATTTGTAAATACGTAGAGATACTGTATTCTGACTTTTTGTCTAATAATCAGAAGTTAGTAGAAAAATATTCGAGTAAATATAGGTACGCAAACATTTTAGTGCTAAATCATTATTTAGTTACTTAAGTCTAATATCAACTTTAAATTGTTCTATTTTAGGTAAAGTGCCTACTTTAGTTTTAAATATAAAAAAATCTATTAACGCTCACCTAATCGTATTTTAAAACTATTTATGTTATCTAGGTGATTAATAAACTTTTTTATTATTCATGTCTAGGTTTACGAGTCGTGATAAAAACAGGTTGGTAATAAACTCTACCTAATTAATATGTTATCTTTTGTTTTATAGTTTTCAACATAGGTATATGTTGGGAAGCCTAGACCCAGCAGTGGGTACAATCTCGCTCGGGTGATGATGCATGATGCATGATGTAATGAATATAATTAATGATGGGCAATTTACATCAAACAGCATCATCTAGCCCCAAGCTAAGCAGAGCCTGTGTCATGGGTAGGTACTAAATTACTGATATATTCAATACATTACATGGATCTTTATTGACAAAGAAAATTACAATTCAATAATAAAAACAAATTAGAACTAGTATTTACAATTGAAACAATTAAGCTAACTGCTTACAATCAACAGGTAGCTCAACTGATCCATATCAATACCAGTCGGAAGCGTCTCCAAGACGCTGGCTGCATTGCCCCCTTCGATTGATCGAAGATTGCCCCGCTGTATGGCAATGCTGATGCGCTGCGCCAGATATCCGTCAGCTCTCGGGTCACGCGTCGCGTCGACCAGACGCTCAGATAACTTTTTAAAAACCCGGAAAGCCTCGGTACCCCACGGACCTAGGGTCTTGACCCCAAAGGGATCAAATGTGTAAGCTCTGTCGAGACCTACATATTTGCGTCTCTTGAGATCCTCGGATAAATATTAAATAGATAAATATTTTTTTATTTTACATAGAGATAGAACACCCGAAACAAATATCTGCAGATCGTACAAACAATTTTCCCTAGGCGGACATCGAACCCGCAACCTCCTGCGTCGCAAGCGGATCTAATTTTAAGACGCTGATTGTTAACTTCATTGCAAAAAAGCCTATCAGCTAATTTGACACAATAACAAATTTTACTCAGTAGGCCAAGCACAGGAATTGTTCTCTAGGGTAGAATAGACAATAATGACATCGCATCTTATGAGCATGCGATGTCATTATTGTCTATCTGTCATTGTGTACTTTATTGAAGTTGAAACATTTCAAATAGTTTACGCATGCGATAATGAGTGACGTATTTTTCTCTTTTCTACCCTAGACAACAATCCCCGTGCTTGCCCTACAGGTCTCCACCTACTTACATAAGATTATGTATAAATAAATGTATTAAAACCATGCAGTCCCGAACTAGCCTTATTTCAGGAACCCATCGGTGTCCATGGAAACCTAATATACCAAAGTATCGAAAAAATTCTTCAAAAGCCATGAAATGCGTCTAGTTAGAACTCCCCGAGATGTGATGAATGGCCAGAGCTAACATCCGCATACTGCAAGGCTCGTGTTACTGGTTTTGTTTTTTATGTAAAAAGTTTCCTATAAAAAGTTGGCTACAGCGGAACAAGTGCCGCTCATTTCGAAACCAATGTGCGCTGGGGATTTGTTGACAGAAAGGATACTTCGTTATAGTCCGTAGTTTTATTACCTACCTACCAAAACTTTTTACGTGTATACGTTTGATTTTCAAGTACTTACCTAATATTATTTTGGAATCCGAATATTACCTATAGAAATATATATTAAAAGGAAACCGATTGCATTTGCTTACATTTTTCCTCCTTTCAGGTTTTTCATAGCATTTATGTACTTTCATTATTTTTAGGTTTTTGTAACCTTAAAAGGAAATAATTAAGATAAACCGCCAAGTGCGAGTCGACTCGCACACGAAGGGTTCCGTACTGGGAAAATCAGGCAACTTGTTTCAAAGAACATCAAATTTTCACTTGTTCAGAGAATTGTTTCAATTATCAACTTTATTTTATTTATAGTATTTGTTGTAATAACAAATAATACTAAAAATAAAATAAAGTTAACTGTATCTAGTCAGTTGAAGTGTTACTTATTTATAGAAAGTTTCATGTGCCTACCTTTTGTAGTTAAAGCGACACAGCCTTGACAAATTAGGAGCAAAAAAGGCAAAAAAAATCACGTTTTTTGCGGGAGGCTGCCTTTAGTTTTGATATTTATTTTATTTTTATTGTTCTAGAGGCAAGAGAAATACACATTCTCTGAAATTTCTACTGTCTTCCTCTTACGGTTCATGAGATAGAGCCCTGTGACGGACGGAAGGATGGCCGGACGGACAGCGGTGGCTTAGTAATAGGGTTCCGTTTTCACCCTTCGGGTACGGAACCCTAAAAAAAAACCCTTAATGAATCATTTCGTTGTCCGTCTATTTGCCGGTCAAGGCTTTTTTCTCAAGAGCGCGTGGTAAATGTTGAAATTAACGTTAATCTAGTTGAAATTAACATGAAATACTCAAATCTATAAGCCATTGATCTCTCTAACCCGACTCTTCTCTGCCGAAATCCCGTCATTCATTAGACGGGTCGTTCGTCTTCATTGCATGTGACGGAGGCGGTTTATAAACTGCCTCGGGTATACCAGGAATTGATGTTTGAACTCTTAAAAAGATGCGTCGCTTATTAACTTAACTATCACTCATGTTGAGCAGTTATGTTTATTTCATTTGTGGAGGACGTCGAGTGGTGAACGTCGTACCTACCTAACGGCTTGTGATAAGGCGTCCACTGACCAGTCTCTACCGCAGCTACGGAGCGGTCTCTTGTTTTTGAGAATAACTTTTGGGACAGATTCAATGGTAATATCCGAGTCAAATAATCTGCAACTAAATAGGTACCTACCTATATAAAATTTTTACCGAAACTGACTCATAAATGCCCGATTTTTAATGAATTTTCAATTTCTGTTACATGTAACGTTACCATGTCACCATATGGCGTGACTGGAAGGTCGGATGGAAGGATCGCAGACACGGACTGTCAACGTTCACCCATGTCAAATGGACGGTGAGAGGTCAAATTTACACCCTGGCCGTGTTTGAAACAACTGCGTGTTTCAAATAACTCAATTTTACATGTTACAGGCAAATGCTAATGAGATTATCAAGTTGATTTGGATTATTTTTATAATCTATAGGTTTGTTGAGGTAATTCATTCCACTAGCCGTTAATTATTATGTAGGTAATATGAATATTAGAGATAATTATGAATATTATTACAAGCAGGTACCTATTGCTCTAGAACAATAATATATATTGACGCAATTTGGATTTAAAACATGGCTACCTCGAAGAATTGTGACTACTCAAATCAACTTTAACGAGACAATTTATACCGTAAAGCTATTATTATTAAGAGCCCACTGCAGGCCTCCCTTTCTTTTTTGTAAAGCTAAAGATATACTATTATGTATTACCATTAGCTACTGCTTATACTTATCTGTATTATGTGGGTCAGCTATACATATAAGCCTACTTGACCACGCACGATTCAATAAGATCTCTCGAGTATCCGCAGTGTAATCCACACTTTCCTATCCGAAGTCCGAACAAAAACGTGCTTCAGCTGTCTAGGGGACATCTTTTTACAAAGCACCCTAAAATGACCAGAAAAAATCACACTCTTTTTACAATAGCGCCTGATGCGAGGGTGGGCGATCAATAATCTAAACAAAAAATATCCTAAAATAATTGTAAATTTTCTGGAAGGAGATTTATGTATGCAGTAGTCATTGTGGTCTAACGTTATCGCTTAGTGTCCGGTTGCAGATGCAGAATGATAAAAAAGCGGCATTGTTGTGCCTATTTAAAAAAAAACGGGGAGACCATAGAGTAAAGGCGGTCTCTCGGTGCGCCTCTTTTTTACGAAACTTTTTAGAGCTTTCGAAACTATGGTGCAGAACTCTTTGCGGATGAAAGTTTGTGATCGGTATAAATATTTCTTTGTTTATCAAAATTTAATTTGTGTGGCCCAAAACGGGCTAAAATATTATATATACCTACACTTACACATAATATTTTTATATTATTATGAAGTAAAACAGAAGACTAAAGAAAATTTTACCAATCTCTTAATCTATGATCGGACTTCTATTTACAGAAAAAAACTGCAGTTATCTAAGCAACGTTAAAATAAACACAAACATCTAACGGGTGGTCCAACAGTGGTCAGTCTAAAATGGTTTAATTATGGTCCAGAACAATCTCCGAGAAATTGGTAGGTGGCAAGATGGCCGATATCTGGACACGACAACAAATTACCTTGTGCTTTGACAGATGAAGATTAATTTTCGAAAAAACATTGATCTAGATAAAATGTGAACTTTTCACCGGGAGTATACTGTAAGCCAAACGCAACGACTGTTGTCTGGGGTAAAACTAAAAAAAAATACATCGCATCGCCATCGAGCTCATAAAATATTATAAACTTGTTTCTGCCCGCGGCTTCGCACGCGTTGATTATGTGGAAACGTTTAAAGGTTGTTTATATCCCAAGGGAACTGAATTATGGGATTAAACGTAGCCTATGTTTTATTCCAGGCCTAGAACTACATCTATGCAAATTTCAGCCCGATCCGTTAAGTCGTTTTGGTGTGAAGAAGTAACATCAATCCATCCAAACATCCAAACTTTGCATTTATAATATTAGTGTGATTCGTTCCTTCAATTATTTAAGTACGCAATGTTTGATGATAAGATGTAATTTTTGTCTATTCTACATTAGACAACATGGCTTGGCCTACAGAAAAAGCTGCACTGAAACACATGTCTGAAAGAATAGCTTAAACTTTACACTCTATTAAGTCTGTAAATAGTAGGTAATTGTATTAACTACATCGAAAGTAAGTAGAGTACCTGCCTAAAATGTTATTACTTGTTGTATAAGTAGGTAACTTTTACCCTACGGGTAACCTACAGACTTAAAAGTGTGTTTCGGTGTAGCTTTTATACTAAAACACTTTTTCGAATGGGAACAAAACATATCGCCTTTCTCGACCGAAATTCTGCACTATCTGCCGGAGTCGCTGGTTGGTTGATTTGGACAAATTGCAATCTAAATAAGAGAATTAAACTTATCTGTCAGGCTTTATCTCTCAGTCGCCATCATGATTCCTAATTATGATTACCCGCATTGATTACTATCACGCCTTTGCAATTATCAGTTTTCATTTCGATAATGGTTTGCGAAGTGGAAATCACCCCGGATGCCTTCAGCCCTCCATTTGTAAATAGAATAATTAACCTACCTACCACATTTTTAATATATTATACTAGCTGCGCCCAGCGGCTTCACACGCTCTCTTACTTCTTCTTTTTCTTTCAAGTAGCCTATATTCGAGCCGGCATACCGTTTACCTCCCTGCCAAATTTCATTAAGATTCGTTCAGCCGTTTAGGCGTGAAAAAGTAACACTAACACCAACAGACACACACACACACACACACAGACAGACAGAGTTACTTTCGAAATTATAATATTAGTATGTTTTTTGTATGGGAGAGTACATAATTTATTTTAGTATCACGTAAGTACTTCTTTCTATATGCGTGTCTTGCGTACATAAAGTACATACCTAACACACAAAATACCTAGCGACAGTTAAGATGGCACACCCACAAGATAGTACCATACTGCACATAAACAAAGACAGGTGTAACTAACCTTTTTCAAAGTTTTCAAACCACATGTCACAAGGAGTTCGATATTCAAACGGCAGCTGACGATTCAAACTTAGAAGTCGAAATAAATAAAGCCCGCCACGCGCGGCCCTCCCTCCATTTTATAATTATTACATTTTATTTTTAAATTGTTTTTTCAACTCCACAAGGATTCCCCTGTATGTTCTCTCCTCCCAAAACAATGTCCCCCTCGTAAATGGTTCTATTCGGTCGCGCGTTGTTTTAAATTGGATACGGGTCCATAATAATAAATTGTCGGTTTCAACCCGGCTTAGAGCGTGTGAGTAATGATCATTAAATTGATCTTTATTTTTGTCTATTTGTCTAATGAATGCACATAATTAAAATCACTAAATTAAATAAAGATCTGAAAAATTACTACGTTTTAAGATCAAACAAGTCGTCTTCACAATCTCTTCACCTGTAGTATATCTTCACCGGGTCTGTTTTACAAATGAAAAATATTATTGTCACATTAAACCGATTTAAAATAGAACAATGAATGTTAATTCATTGTGTGTTTTAGTTTATTTTGTCATATCTATAGTTTATTTTATATAGTCAACACACACAGAAGTTAAATATTTGAATGGATTCATATTATTGTACCTAAGTCTAAAATTACCTGTGTCAAATGTGACGATTTTGATGACATAGCTAAGTAGGTACGTAGTTATACCTACTTTTTAGGGTTCCGTACCCGAAGGGTGAAAACGGAACCCTGTTACTAAGCCTCCGCTGTCCGTCCGTCCGTCCGTCTGTAACAGGGCTATATCTCATGAACCGGAAGAAGTAGACAGTTGTAATTTTCAGATAATGTGTATTTCTCTTGCCGCTATAACAAGAAATAATAAAAATAAAATAAATATAAAAATTAAAGGGGGTTTCCATACACACTTCACACTTGGCGGTTTATTATTTCATATTCAGGTCAGATTCCAATACTCGAGTCCAGACTGCAGTAAATAACAAAATAATAAATAAATAATAATATGTAACGATGGACAATCTACACAGCATCATCTAGCCCCAAACTAAGCAGAGCTAGTGTTAAGGGTAATAGATGACTGATAAACTTAATACAATAAGTACATAAGTTTATCAGTCATCTATTACTTAATAAAAAATTTGTATCTATGTTAATACAATAAGTATGTACATAACATAGATACAAATTTTTTATTATACATAGAAAATATACCCAGAACACTCGGAACAAATATTAACAGATCGTACAAACATTTGTCCCAAGGCGGGCATCGAACCCGCAACCTCCTGCGTCACAGGCGAACCTTCGCACGCCGCCGCGCTAGATCGGTCGACAATGTCCTTAACATTCAACGTTGACTATGAGTAAACTTGGTGCATGTTCGTAAGTATTCCTCCTGGCTCCTGAAATCCATACACTGCTGCTACTATAGGATATTCTATCCATCTGTCAAACACCGTACTGTGGGAGACATCAATGTGTAGGTGAGTAAACATTACAATATCTAGAAACTTGATATTCGTAGGGCGCCACGCGACCGACCTAAAATAGCGCCCACAGCATGCCATATTGACAAATCTTACGGCCTCAGTGAACCAACACACGCTGTGTATTATTAAAATCCCAAGTAACTCTAGCAATATATCAAGCCGTCACTCCCCTTCCGAAGGGAGAACGGAATAATGCTATTTTTAAAATACTTCCCTGCCGTTTATTTTATATTTTTTCCGTGTGTGTATTTTTACGCGGGACCAACTATTTTGTGGAGACCTTTCGAAACGTCGAAGTAGCCTGTTTGTGACATTCTTTTTAGGATGGTATCGTTTTAATAATAAGTTGCAGGCGCGCTCCGTATGTTACATACGGTAGCGCGTGCGTTCCTTATTTGAATTTGAATGGTGGAACGCGTGCGCGGTAGCACGCGTCTTTAACTTTTTTATTGGGGGAACCCGACCAATAGGAGAGCTTTTTATAACGGTAAAAAAGTTAGGGGACTTTTGTATGTTACTTATGTATGTGGTAAATAGAGTTTTTATTGCAAAAGAGGCGTGTATCTAATTTAAAATAATTTTCGTGCTACGAGGGCTCTACGTTGCTCACGATTCCATACTAATAATAAAAATTCGAAAGTAACTCTGTCTATCTGTTACCTTTTCACGCCTAAACGGCTGAACGGATCTCAATGAAATTTGACAGGGAGGTAAATGAAAAAGAAAGTGCGAAGCCGCGGGCAGCAGCTAGTTCCTTATACTTTTGGTACCTTCGTCTTTGCAACGTAGATACTTAGGTACTTACTCCTTTTTTACGTATTTCTTAGTAAGTACTCTCCTAATAGTCATTCAGCCCCATTGGGCAATTGTTTCCCAAATATTAAGTTACGTCGAATTGTTTGTTCAACTACTCAGAACTGATATATTTCTTTGTTTGCGATCTTAGGATTGGACAATACCTATTTGCAATCTTACTTCACCATTATACGACACCACATAATTTTCTTCTCCTCAAGTCGGGTGAATAACAATAAGATAAGATAAGATAAGATAAGATAATTTTATTGGTTCACAACTTACAACACACAAGAAAATACAATTTTAAAAGAATTAAAGAAAAAAACAATGTGAGACCAAAAGGCTGCCGCTCAGCGTGTGCTGCAGGAGCTTGGGGAGCAGCTGCAGCGCTGGTCTTCCGTGGCACCTTAGCGTAGAGCGCGTTACTGGCTATGGACACGCTCTTTACAATATAAGTTTGTATGAAACTAACATAAATTACGTATTTAGTAAAATTTTATAAAAATATAACAAAACATTTGCGAGTTAAAGACACAGGTGACGAACTAAAATACATTTTTGACATGACACATAAATTGAAATAGAAAAGTAAAAGAAACAAACACAGAAAACAATAAATAAGCGCACAAAATAAACTAAACAGAAACCATGATCGACCACATTAATACGAATCACATTGAAGATTTAAAAGATATTTTTTTAGATTGATTTTAAAACTGAAAAATGATTTTGAATTTCTTAGAGGAGGTGGTAGATTATTCCAGCATTTCGTGGCAGCGTAACGAAAGCTGCCACGAAATGCGGCCGATCTATAGCTTGGACATATTAAAAGCACCGCCAAACGCAGTTGGCGGCTAGAGAATTTCAGTTTTTCATACAAATATTCAGGCGTATATCTTTTTATTATACCAAAAAGTAAAGTTGCGAAGTGAAGTGAACGACGTGATGACATATTCAAAAATTTGTTGCTATTTATATAGGGAGAGATATGGGATCTAGGCGGAATGGGAAAACAAAATCGTACGCACGCATTTTGAACACGCTGTAACAGCTTCTTCGAGCGGCCGAGAAGACATTCTCCGAAAACATTATCGGCGTATTGAGTTTAGATAGGATTAGTGAATCACAGAGCGCTATGCGTAGGTCAGTCTTGAGATAGTCACGTACGCGGTACAAAACAGACAATCGGTAGAAACAATTGCGAGCTGTTTGGAGGACATGTTCCTCAAAGTGCATAGGTCCGTCCATCAGCAATCCAAGATTGCGGGCTTCAGTTGCGCGGTCTATAAGGACATCTTTTACATATACCTTTGGGCCCTGTGATATAATTTGAGACCTCTGCTTTTTGGAACCAAGAACAAGATATTTCGTTTTATTGGCGTTTAAGTGTAAACTGTTTGCATCACACCAATCCACTAATCTATCTATGTCCTTGTTTAATCCTGAAATAGCGAGACTCATATTTGTAGGTTTAAAGGATGTATATAGTTGGACGTCGTCAGCATAAATATGATATTTAGTATATTTAATGTTATTGATAATATCGGCGGAGTATAAAATAAATAATATGGGGCCTAAAATTGATCCTTGGGGTACACCACGCAACACAGACATCTCACTAGAATTAACAATGGTGCCATCATGCTTTCGAATCTGGACAATTTGCGAGCGCTCACTCAGATAACTCTCAAACCATCTGGTCGCATCATGATGGATATATATACTTATATAGGTGGATATTTATATGAAATGGTGAGTCTCTAAGTACACCTAACTACACTGGTCCTTTGGGAATGCCTGGATGCCAATTTATATTTGTATAAATTGGCAACCTTAACTAGGCATTCCCATATAAAAGCTCATAAAGAAGAGGGTTCATAAAAAAGCTCTGGCGTCAAATACATCTTATCCCGGGGAATGACATACATAGGCTACTTTTTATCCCGCTAAAGCTCGTGAAACCGCAGGCAGCAGCTAGTAATTTATAAATTAGTAATATGCTAGGAAATCCTAGCATTTGCTAGGATTTCCTAGCATAGTAGATAAGATGGTGTTGCGGGAAATAAATAAATACTAAGTACTTAGGTTACCTTTCCTTATGAAAAATTTCATTAAAATCCTTTCAGTCGTTTAGGCGTGAAAAGACAACAGACAGAGAGACGGAATGACTTTCAAATTTATAATATGACGTGATATTGCGAAATTTACAGGCAAATCAGTGGTGTCCAGCTCGTATTTACTGGGTAACTGACCTTTTATAGCAAGATCTAGGTATATTTTTATTTTTCGGACTAAATCGCAGAGAATAATGATACAAAATGACACGTACATACTTTTAATAAAAAATATGGAGAATCGAACCTTCTCACGGGATCCATCGGTGGATCAGAGTGGACAAATAAGTGAAAAAACTTTCGAGAACTTTGAAAAATAGCCGAGAGGTTTTTGAACAATAAAAAGGCACCAAGCCAGCACATAACCTGGTCTACCCTCTGTTACCCTGTGGCACACGTTCTGCCGAGCACCCTGTATATCAACCTAAGTATGCAACGTTTCAACTCAATTCCTTCTACCGTCCTCTTCACCCAAACATCTTTTCATTTCGCAAATTTCGACGGTTACAATATTTTTATTAAAACTTAAATACATATATAAAACGATACTTACCTATTTCTATAATATTTTTGTATAATATTGTGTAGTTGACACTTGTCTAGGAAATCCTGGTGTGACCTTTGCTACTTAAAGTTCTTCGAATGTCTGAAAGAATTACTAGTTTTTTCCAAATAATTGTTAGCTCGTAAATAGGTAGGTAACGCCATTTAAGTTGCTTGCTAAACCGGTTCAATCCAGAGTTGATTCAAACGCGTGTAAAGATTTCCTTGAGAAACCACTCTCAAAAATATCCTATCCTTCAAAGGTTCCTAGATGCATCTTGTAGGCTTGGGGCTATTATGTGACTACAAGCAGAAAAAGTAAACTCATCAAAGAGGTTTTAAATCTTCGTTTACAAAAACTAGAGGAGAAGAAGGTAAAATTCAAACATTGAACGTACATTCTTTAACCGGGTCCGCTCCTACAAATAAAGAACATAAAAGCGTAAAAGCGAGCTTTCACTTCCTATAAAAATATTGAAGCTTTTAGCGGGTCCAGAGGCGGGGCGGTGTTGCCATAGCAACGGGCGACCCTCCGAGGGGAAAAAAACGGGTAAAAATTGCGGGAGCGAACCACCGCTGATTTTTTATGGCGTCGTACATTTTTTCCGAAGGAGCAGAGATGTGGGTGGACGGATACAGAGTGTTCTAGTCTAGTACTTTCGAGGCATTTATGGTGTCGCCCAACTGTATGGTGCTATTAAAGTTAGAATAAGAATGCGTGACTTTATTTATATATTTGTTTTTGACTAGGACTACCTAGTCGTTTGGCAAAAAGTATTTAACAAAATGTGTTATGGTTACGTTCGTAAATATTTTAACGTATATGGAGAAGAAGGTAGGTAATGCCAGAGAATTTCGCTTTAACCCAGCCAATTGCCACATTTGTATCAAAAGAATTTTACCATGATAACTTCTTTTTTTATTTTCTATTGGCATACGAACGTGATTTGTGGAAAGGTTGTTTGGGGAAAGGTGAGGGGAGACCTTTGCAACAGTACCCGTCTCAAATAAAAGAGAATGAATTAAATAAAATTACTTGCACTTGTCTTAGTATTTTTACTAATAAACGTTAAAAAACAACACCATGTACAGTGTCCGAAGCTCTCGACGGAGCTCTAAATCGCGCGTGTGGGTGTGGAGGCTGCAAATATTATAAGTATGGATTTTATTCCCTCTCCCTCTCTCGGCCGTCCCGCTCTGCCTCGCAGGGAGTATAAAATATGAGACGCGAGAAACGAAGGTGGATAAGTTGGAAAATTATATTTTTGAAATCTGGGTATTATACATTCCTTTTATGCTTTGAAACATGGGTGGGGAACGTATTTTGCAACGTGAAACGCATTCGTAACTTACAACTCGTTCGATTGAGTAAGCACATTGCTAGTCGAACCTGAGTCATTAAAAAGATTTAAAAAAGCTTATAAGTTAGTGCACCGAGAGTTTATGAAATAAACTTACTCTAAACTTTGTCTTGATTTCTTTTAGTTAAGTAGATATAACTCTATAAACTCCTGCCGGAGTTTCGTTAGTTTCGATTTGTGTAAGGGGTTTATATCTGAATAAACTCCTTACTCTAGAAATCCATTAATTAAATCGATGGCAAAAATTTAATCATTTAATATTACTAACAAATCACACTAATATTCTGAAGGCGAAAGTTTGTATGTAAGTACTATGTGTTTATGATTGTTACTCCTTCACGCTCAAACAACTGAACAAATTTTAGTAAAATTTGGCACCAGGATAGCTTAAATCCTGAATTAAAACATAGAATAATTTGAATCCCAGAAAAGAGCAGTGTTTCCGTGGGATGTTCAAATATTTCAAATAAGTGTATCAACGCAGGTAACACCGTTGGGCGCAGCTAGTAACGTTATTCTGGAAAAATCATTTTCCCCGGTTATCCAGTTATATGTGTTCATCCCAAGGAAGTTTCCTACTCGTAATATGAAAAGGAAAACTGAAGTCATATCGCTTCATAAATCTCGCGATATTCGTTCTTGATACGATTGTTTACGTTGCAAAATGTTCCTATTTATTTTCTTTCTGATATTTGTTTTGCTGATTGTTTTTCCATGAGTCTGTATAATATCTGAGGATTCAGCTAAAAATATTATTCCTAAGTAAAACTGTATTGAATCTCGCCCAGTGGAAGGGGATAAAGATAGGACTTTGCCTAGTAGAGAGAGAGTAATAGCTGAAAATATTAAAATATAATTATTTACTATAGGAAAGCTTCCCTATAGTAAATAATGCTATACAATCCACACGGCTCATCCAGCTAGCTCCAAAGCAGAAAAAAATAATTATTATGTGTGTTTTAACCGACTTCAAAAAAGGAGGAGGTTCTCAAAACGTCGGTATGTTTTTTTTTCATTAGTTAACCGATTTTGCTAATTTTTTCACTATTGTATAGAAAATAATCCCTAGGTATATACAATGTTTATTCCCGAGGGATTAGTATTTATCCCGTAAAGCTTAAAAAACATCATAATATTTTTAAAGAATCACGACTAGCCACAACAATTCTGGTATCTGCGCTAATTGTTAAAAGATTTTAATGATTCTTTCTTTGTTGTTTAAAGGTTGGTTTTGAGGTGGTCCCCTATAAGTTTGATTCCCGAAAGATTGCTATGAGCGCCGTAAAACGTAGGTCTGTAAAACATCATCACAATCATGATAAGTTCACAATCACTGGAGGTCTACTCGTAAAAACGATTCCAAACGTGCGAACTGAATTCGGGAACCGAGCGCTAAATTTCGAGGGAGTAAAAATGTATAATAGTCTTCCCAGAGAAGTGAAGAATGCGGAATCCTACAGCAACTTCAAACTTAAACTTAAAAAACACATAGTTAATGACATATCCTTACTCAAATAACAAATTGCCTAACTAGTTTTGCTTTCTCTGTGACATGATAATGCCGAATGACTCCGCATGACCATTTCAATAGGAGTTAATAAATGTGCAGGATTTTGCGGGTAGTGTTAAAAACGTTTGGTGTCATACTAAATCTATGAATTCTTTCTGTTATTTATCTTATTATGTATTTTTAAAACTTTTGTATTTTGTTTTGTTACACACTTTTTAACTGTAACCTACTTATGTAGGTAGGTAACAAAAATAGTTTGGCTCCTCGAAGCTTTATTTAATATACTTAACTTTAAGATGTTTTCTCAGATAAGTGAAATTTATTTCTTATGAGAAAATAAATATTCTTTAAACCTAACGCTATCTTATGCAAGTGATATTAGGGTCAAAGTCTCAAAATCTCTGTATTCTTGTATAAAAAACAAAATACATAATTAAGTTTTTATCTTAATATCTGTTGCCTTACCTTATCCGACAGGGTGCATTCATGTTTACAAAACTCTGTAATTTTTGTGATAAGCAATAAAATATTATTGAATACTG